>CM066579.1:10816856-12016856 GCA_033816785.1 Picus viridis
GATAATCTGTTTCATCTAGCCAGCTTGTCATAAAAGTAGAGCCATTAACTCTGGAAAATCCAGCTTCTTGAGTGATGAATGGTACAGAAAGCCCAGGAGAAATCAAATACTCCATAAATGTCCAGCATGCACGCCAGTGTGCCGGTTTTGCATGCAGTGATTGCCATTACAGTGGTGCTCTGATGGGCTAACTGGGAGCAGAGCCGCGTCGTGCTGAGCACTGTGGGTGGGATTCCCAGTCCCAGCTGGATTTATCTGTGCCTTAGACATCCTTTTGAAGCTAGACTGTACTCCCTCTAGAGTCAGTGGAAAGAAACAGGCAGCTCCACGCTGATTCAACTCTCTACCTCAGACAAGAGAATCACTCCCTGAAGGTACCTGCCTCACTGTTGTCTACAGGTACCAAACAGGCATCTCTTCAATGCCTAACACAGAGGTAGACCAATTTTGACACGAGAGCATTTTCCATATCCTCATTTATTCCTGACTGTTGAATATCGTGTTAGTACATCCTTCATTTAATTTTCCCTGTTTCCAGGATGGCTGCTGGAGTTTCCCCCTCAGCTGGACCAATGGGAGGTGATTCATCCAGCCCTTCCAGGCATTGAATCCCATCCACTGAAACACTTGCTGCTCTTTGCCCTAGATGTATGGTAACCTCCAGCCAGGGCTCTCCTCTGTAACTATATAGCTGTCTAGAAAACCAAGGCAGAAGGGGTTGCATGCAAGAAGCTGCATTTATTGCCAAGGACAAACACTCACAGGCATAAAATTTAATCAGACTTTTCTAGAGACTTGGTGGGGTGCTTGGTGCCATGGGTTAGTTGATTAGACAGTGTTGGATGATAGGTTGGACTCAATGATCTCAAAGGTCTCTTCCAAACTGGCTAATTCTATCCTATCCTATCCTATCCTATCCTATCCTATCCTATCCTATCCTATCCTATCCTATCCTATCCTATCCTATCCTATCCTATTCTATTCTATTCTATTCTATTCTATTCTATTCTATTCTATTCTATTCTATTCTATTCTATTCTATTCTAACCAGGTTGCACCACCACAAACATCAACAGCAAGAGCTGGATCTGAATTTCTCCTTACTATGTGATTTTTTTCACCCTTATAAAATAAATCATCTAACACACAATTTCACAGGGAGCAGCACTTGATCACACCACGCTGCCAGAGAAATGGTGGGACAATACAATGTTAGCTAGACACAAGAAAATTAAGAAGGAAAGTGGTGGTTTAGCAAATGGTATCTCTCTCTCTCTCTCAGGCAACTACACATTTATGGGTATGGCTGATTTTCTGAGCTGAATTGAATCACCAAGTCCCCATATAAGCTTGCACAGCTGTATTGCCTTCCTGCAGCTTCAAATATTTCTCTAATCTTGGGTGGAGCGTGGGATACCAGGTGCTCCAGCGACTGACTCTGAAAACAGCCCCATCTTTCTCAAAAGCATGTTATACACCCAAAGTGGAAATAAACATCTCTGCATTCCCATGGCTGAAGAATCCTCTTTTATTCTTTACCAAGCAGCAATCAGAATGCAGGCTATTAACAAAACAAAGCAAAACACGCTGCAGGGCTGGGTGGGGAGTTTGCAGTGTTTCTTGGAAATAAGCAAGCTCGCATTTCTTCCTTTCTTTTCCCTCTGTGCATAAAAAGAATGTTGAATGGAAAACGTTGATCAGACATCAGCTCCTCTCCCCATGTTCAAAAGTGACACAGGCATTTAAAACCAACTAAATATGCTTTTGTTTTTTCTTTAATTAGATTGCTCTTAGAAGTGCTCAGTGTTTTGAGAAGGGAGGAGAAATGAATGAAAAGCAGGGAGCTGTTAAATGATTTTCAAGCTGATTAAACCTAAATGTTAATCATATACATCCAGATGGCTTGCAATACCAAATAATACACTGATAAAGCACCTTTAGAACTTGCTTTGCATTTCTTGTTGCTGTCTCAGGCATCTGACATTTAATTTAAATAAATACACACACCCCAAAAAGGGGAGGGGGAGAGGGGGTAAAAATAGCATCTAGATACCAAATAGCCTTTTGCACAGAGTGTGGTGGATGATGAAAGAGCAAATTAAACCTTTAGTAACTACAACAAACTAAAGACCTTGAGAAGCTCTGCCAGTGGTGGGGGTTAGCCGCCTGCTCACTGCAGATTTGCTTCCCCTCTCGGTAAGGTTTGTGACCACATTGCCAGCGGCTCTCAGGGCACACAGTGTGGACCTCACACTCATGAACAATCGCTGCTGATTAGCAAATCAAATACACCTGAAGTTCAGCTGCCAAATGCTGCTCCTGCTCCTCCAGCATCATGCACCCCAAACTGAAGCTCAGTCTTTTTGTCGGTGGGGCCATACCAGACCATGGTGGAATACTGCCTCAGTTATTACAGTATCACAGTATCACAGTATTACCAAGGTTGGAAGAGACCTCGAAGATCATTGAGTCCAACCTGTAACCACAAACCTCACGACTAGACCACGGCACCAAGTGCCACATCCAGTCCCCTCTTGAACGCCTCCAGGGACGGCGACTCAACCACCTCCCCGGGCAGCCCATTCCAATGGCGAATGACTCTCTCGGTGAAGAACTTTCTCCTCACCTCCAGCCTAAACTTCCCCTGTTGCAGCTTGAGACTGTGTCCCCTTGTTCTGGTGCTGGTTGCTAGGGAGAAGAGGCCAACCCCTTCCTGGCTACAACCACCTTTCAGGTAGTTGTAGAGAGCAATGAGGTCGCCCCTGAGCCTCCTCTTCTCCAGGCTAAACAGCCCCACAAAATATGCATTACAGAGCATAGGACTATTGAATTTTCATCAATCTATGCATTCAGCTTCCATCTGCACTAATACTGCACTAATACTAACCTCCAATACTCCCTCACCTCCACTACTCCTTCTCTTTAGCCATTGCCACTGACAGCTGTGAAGCTTTACCCTCGGGAAAGTGAGATTTGGAGTGGGAAAAGGTAATCTCTCAAACATCGCCAGGAAGCTCATGTCAGCTCTAACCCAGAGGTAAAACAGCTGACAGAACAAGAAGGGTTTACTTTAGAAATCCACTTAAACCTCTTCTGGATCTGTTCACTCTTGACTCTTTGCTAAGACAGCTGGACACCTGGCATTGGTATTTGCCCCTATTCTCAATAGCTACAAAAATATTTCTTGATTATAAATATCATAGGAGATGGCTTTCAGAGATGTTTCCAAATCCATCACTTCTGTATTTACTAGCCTGGGGTGTCTTACAAACACCTTTCCCCATGCAAAACATAATTTAATTGTGGATGGGAACTGCTAGTGACGAGGAGCTCGGTGCAACTGAGAAGCAGCTGGATTTCATTACCGACACAAGCATGGAAAACACTACAGTTAACTCTAGCACATACAATCTGTATAGATCACAGCAGTTATCAGCAGACACTTTCCTTTACAGGAATAATATTTGCAGTGGCCTATCCATAATGCAGTGGGCAGGATGTGAAGTGAAAAGAAGTTTTTGGAAAGCAACGACTCAGGTGTTCTCAAAACTCAACCTCTTGTGTGGCTTAACATCAAGAGAGAGAAATACACAAAGTCAGTTTTAAATAAGCAGCTGTCTCGCTGTGTGAAAGGTGTTCTTTCTGACATGGGACATGCACAAGTTACACTGAAACCACTTTTCAGGACTATAAAGTCAAGGATGAGCCACCTGAATTAGGCACATTTCAGCACAGAATCATAGAATAATAGAATCAGTAAGGTTGGAGAAGACCTCAAAGGACATCAAGTCCAACCTGTCACCCAATACCTCATGACTACTGAACCATGGCACCAAGTGCCACATCCAATCCCCTCTTAAACACTTCCAGTGACAGTGACTCCACCATCTCCCTGGGCAGCACATTTCAATGGCCAATCTCTCATTCTGGGAAGAACTTCTTCCTAACATCCCGCCTAAACCTCCCCTGGTGCAGCTTGAGACTGTGTCCTCTTGTTCTGGTGCTGGTTGCCTGGGAGAAGAGACCAACCCCCTCCTGGCTACAACCTCTCTTCAGGTAGTTGTAGAGAACAAGAAGGTCTCCCCTGAGCCTCCTCTTCTCCAGGCTAAACAACCCCAGCCCCCTCAGCCTCCTCATAGGCTCAAGGCCTCTCCTCAGCCTTGTTGCCCTTCTCTGGACATGTTCAATAGTCTCAATGTCCTTCTTAAATTGAGGGGCCCAGAACTGGACACAGAACTGGCATATCTATTAGGATACTGCTTCAAATTACAGAAGAGGATAACAAGCTTGTCTGTGCTTGTCCAGTACACTAGAGGATGGTGTTTGCTTAATGAGCATCCCACTGATAATTTGTTTTCTCCTTATTATTCACTCTCAGAGCCTGAATTTCATGTACAGCATGCTGTTCAGCTGTTCATTTTTCCCAAAGGGTATTTCCACACGCTTGGCACAGCATCTAAGCAGCATCCTTACATGTTGTGGGAACATGGCTGTACTTTACAAAGAGGAAAATGAAACAGAGGGATATCCACAGGAAAATTTCCCAATGATTTCACCACATTTGTGTTTGGAAGGTTGGTGTTGCATAAGGGCATTTTTAATGAAGAAATTCCCTGAGAATCAGGAGGCATCAAATTCACTGGCTGGTAGGAGCAGTCCTTTAGCACAGGGCAAAACAACCACAAAAAACCCAAAACCAAAACAAACACAACCAAAATCAAAACCAACCAACCAAAACTACAACAAAAAACCACTGACCAAAGGAAAAAAAAATTCCAAATTTGAGCAGAAAAATTCAAGGAAGAAAACTCCATTGAAGATCATTCCATAAAAAGATGGCATCTCTGGCTCAGAAGACTGTTGTACACTGATTTTTTGACACTGGGAAGACACCAGTGAAGTATTCCTATGTGCCACCTCATCTAGTGTGAGGTGCCACTGCCCATGGCAAGGGGGTTGGAACTGGATAATCCTTGAGGTCCCTTCCAACCCTGACAATTCTGTGATTCTGTGACAGTCTTGCTCCTAAACACTTTCTAATAAACCTTCTCTTGGCCACTGTCAGAAACAGGGTACAAGAGAGAAGCAATCTTGATCCTGGTCTGCTCTTAAACAAAACTCTGGCTTAACAACAGTTGTGAATTAGGCCTAAGACTCCATGTGGCTCCATAGAGCAGTACCAGCCTTTAGGAGGTATTTAGCAATGTGTTTGGCAGAAGGTGGAAGGTGTATTTTAAGATTTCCCTGGAATTCAAAGAGGCAACCAAATATTTCTGGGGTTTAGGGTGTTGGTCTAAACGATGTAGGTGATTAACAGACTTTGATTTCCAGAGTTGCCCAGTTTCCTCAGTGCCACCTCTGCGTTTGAAAATGCAAGTCTTTGGCTTTCTGCAAAATCCCATAATATGCAGTAGCTTTCAATCACATAGCTGAAGAGTCAAACAAAAGAAGGTATACATGAAAATGTCAACAATTCTTCATGCTACCTGAGCCACCTTTTCAGTGCTCCTAAGAAAATAAAATGAATGGATTGCTGAAATGGAGTGCATTACAGCTCTGCTTATGAGCCCTGTTGTCATTCTTCCTCAGCTTATCCTGACACTTGAACATAGTCTGAATACAAACTCTGAAGAGCCAAAGTGTGGGCATAACTCCCCCACCTACTGTGCTGTCACACGTGTTGGAGAAGAACTTCTTTTGTGTCAGTACAATAATGCACTTCACAATTACCAGTGGCACAGCAGGCTTGTCTAATTGAAGAGATAATGTCAGTGGAATAGCTTCCTGATGTAAAATATTGTAAACAGAACAGTGCAGAGAAAATAGGCATTCTGACATCATCCTTTTAGCAGCAGCATTTTATGCCAGCAACTGCCACTGTGGCATTAAAATGTCAGCATAAAGAAATACGAACACCCTCATCTAGCTAAAGATGTCCCTTCTTACTGCAGGGCCTTGGACTACATGACCTTTAAAGGTCCCTTCCAACCCAATGCATTCTATGATGCTGATTTGTTTTATAAATTGACAAATTACTGAAATGCTGAATCTATTAGAAGAGAAAGGTAATCAAATTGGTTGTGTCAGTGGTATCCCTACCTCCAATAAATATCATCTGGAGCAACAAGAAAATTCAGCAGAATAAGACTTTGATCCTGCAGGGCTTAAATATATGTCCTTCCCTTACTTCTTTATTATCAATAGTGCTATTGAAATCAATAGTAATCAAGCTGAGGCCAGGGGGAAAAGATTTGGGGGATTGAGAATGAGGAACAATTTCAGGTAGCTAACACTATCAGTCTGCCTCGGAAAGAACAGACATCAGCTGTTTTTATCAAGCTTTGGGAAATTGCCTCTCTCATTTTTGGGGAGTTATTTTGACAAGCTGACAATCTCCTCCCGAATTTCTGAGTTATGGGAAGCTTGTGGAAGCACACAATGATGTTGTCACCTCATTTATTTTTTTCTTCTTGCAAATCTCATGGAATCCTATTTTTACAAGATGTTACCCACTGCGTTTAAAGAAAACGAAACCAAGCTGCTTCTACAGCGCAGAGATGTGGATGTAGGAATCTGAGAAGGCTTGGCCTTGATCGTTATGTAAACCCACATTTGTTCCATTGCTTGCTAATTTTGCCTTTTGTCATTAAAGAATCATAGAATTGTTGAGGTTGGAAGGGACCTCAAGGGTCATCCAGTTCCAAACCCCCTGCCATGGGCAGGGACACCTCACACTAGAGCAGGTTGCTCACAGCCACATCCAGCCTGGACATAAAATCTTTCCAGGGATGGGGCTTCTACCACCTCTCTGAGCAACCTGTTCCAGTGTCTCACCACCCTCATGGGGAAGAACTTCCTCCTAACATCCAATCTGAATCTACCCATTTCTGTTTCAATTCCATTCCCCTCAGTCCTATCACTCCCTGACACCCTAAAAAGTCCCTCCCCAGCTTTCTTGTAGCCCCCTTCAGATACTGGAAGGCCACAATTAGGTCTCCTCGGAGCCTTCTCTTCCCCAGACTGAAGAGCCCCAACTCCCTCAGTCTGTCCTCACAGGAGAGGTGCTCCAGCCCTCATTGGGTTTCCCATCTATATATTCCTCTTTCCTTGTCAAGCATCTCAATTGCAGATTCTCTGGGGTAAGCAGCTACAGGTATTGGCCTCGCAGGAAAACCAGCAACATTTAAAAGCTGATCTCAATGGCTTTGTCCCTCTGCTTAATATTGTAACCCATCAGTGACAGAGACTTCTGCTCATTCCAAAATGCATGCATTAAATGAAATAGATGGAAAAGAAGAACCTATTCACTATCTCTGAGTGAAGAAGATTCAGAATGAAGAGGATTTTCAGGGCTTTGCTGTAATAAGGAGAGGAAGACTAGCTGCTGCCCAGCTACCTCTCTGCAGGAGGAAGAGTGGAAGAAAAGGCATACTTAAGTCTCTGCAACTCTTTCTTGCTGTTCTGCACCTGCTACAGTCACTGCCCTGCTGGGACTGTACTTACAGTCATATTGCTATTGAAATTTCCTGAAATAAAGGCCAGGTCCTGAATATGATCACTGAAAAGACCTTCCCCATACCCTTTTTCTCTGTGTGTGTGTATTCAGGTGCATACTTGCATGACAATGCTGCAGAGTCACATAATCACTGAATAATTAGAGTTTTAAGAGACCTCTGGAGGCCTTTCTCCACTTGAGCAAGTGTTACAAGAGGTGGTAGTGTGCTGGTTAAGAGGCTCCAAACATTTCATAGCCAGACAGGAAAAAGACTTTAGCCAAAGATACTGAGGGAGAGCACTTTATATAGAGTTCACTTGTGCCAGCAGAGACTTTTCCAAAGGTGATGCTGTGCTTCTTTGTCTCAGATAAAAGTCTCTTGTGTTACACAGCGCATTTTTTGTGGTTTAGGCAGGCTCAGTGAACAAATCAAGGAAACCTGCCTGTTAAAGGTAATCAGTAGCCTGTAAATGCTTGATAAAACATCCCTTTCCTCCCCAGCTTCAATGCTTTTCTTGGACTTTATACTACAACAATAATTATATATGGACAGTTCAGTAGTTTTTTATTTGATTCTAGCAGCTTTTTCTTTCATTCTAGGTGCTTATCCCTTCTTTTTTTGTTTTAAATACACATTGTGGATCCATGAGCTCCCATTTATGCAAATAAATATACTTACATATCCAGATCCATGGCCACTGTAGATGCAGAAAGAGTAGATGCTGCTTTCTGTTATAAGAGTAAAATGTTTGCATTCAAATTCTGGTTCAAGTAAAGAAATAAATAAAAAACCTCCTGTGGACTCCAGAGGGGTCAAGACTTCACCTTCTCTGCTGGTTTGGCAGAACTATGAAATGGCACAAATGACCTGGTTAACGAATTGCAATCCTGTTACATTTTGAAATGTTCTATTAGCACTTTCTTTCTAGTGTGTAGATAACTCCCAGCCCCAGTAAATCAGTTCAGTTATTTGTTCTGCACTTTATTTCATCAAGGTGTGTCCTCATGAGTTGCAACAAACTCTGTGCCTGGGAAATCAAAAAGCAAGGTATCCTAATTGGGAAGTGGAAGCCTGATTCATGTCAGTAAATTCCATGCAGAAGCCAGGGGTCAGGTGAGATTTAAGATCTCAAGCTCCCGAAGTATACCTTTTCTCCTAGAGTATTCATTAAATTTACACTACCACTGGAGCTTGATGATCTCTTAGCAGACAAGTTCAGGGAGCTGAGCTGACTGAAAACAATTTGCTTTGTTTTGTAAGGTTACTTATCTTCCCCTTCAGCTCCCTGAACTGCCTCACCACAGGGGCAGGAACATGCCAGTGCTAGCAGATGGATTTAATCGGCATAAATTCTCAGGGAGTTGGAAAATAAGGCTTAAGTTAGGTGGAGCAGTGACAGCAGCCCAGTAAGAGCCTGACTGAATTCACTTTTCATGGCTGTGTTCAGTGTTCTCTACTTATCACAGTCATGGTTTTGGACAGCACTACTGCAGTAAAGCAGCATGAAACTGTCAATAGGCGTATGTAAATCTGTAGTAGATTTGTCCCAAAATTGCTCATTAAAAGACCTGCCAGAGCGATTTCCCTTTCTTTTTTAACAGTTTGGGGGACTTTTACTACTCCATACAATTCCACAAATGAAGTAGAGTTCTACAGGTCATTCTTTAAAGGGTTCTGAAGAAGCCTTTTTTCTCTCAGGACACCGTTTTCTACTCTTGATGGCAGCATTCAAAGTACTTGGCAAATCTGCAATGACATTTTAAAAGCTTGTTGGTTTGAGTTTGCTTGGGGTTTGTCTGCCTAGAGTAATAACTTCAGGCTTCCACAACCAAAAACCAGAGTAGCCTAAATTCACCACCAACCAGTAACAGGTGGCCAGCAAGCAAGTGGTTCCAGAACTGAGCTTTCAATGCTAATCCAGAAGTCCAAAAACTGTGAAACTTACCCTAAAAATCTAGGCTAAAAATGAGACAGCTCGAAGCAGATAATGACAGTCCCAACTCCATGTGCTTAAAATCTCAAGATATTTAAACTTTCTGGGGTTTCTGCATAAAAGAGAGCTGAGGGAGAATCCTAGCATAGAATACCTTCAGATCAAAGCAGTCACATGCTGTTGTGTGAGGAGATGAGTGGGTAGGTACAACTTGCATCACAAGAAGGCAAAGCAATCAGAAACAAAAGGATACCTATGTGGAACAGGTCTCTTCTCCCAGGCAACCAGCATCAGAACAAGAGGACACAGTCTCAAGCTGCACCAGGGGAAGTTTAGGCTGGAGGTGAGGAGAAAGTTCTTCCCAGAAAGAGTAATTGGCCACTGGAATGTGCTGCCCAGGGAGGTGGTGCAGTCACTGTCCCTGGAGGTGTTCAAAAAGGGATTGGACGTGGCACTTGGTGCCATGGTTTAGTTAGTCATGAGGTGTTGGGTGACAGGTTGGACTTGATGATCTCTGAGGTCTTTTCCAACCTTATTGATTCTATGATTCAATGAAAATCATGTACTCTGAGGGAGGAGTCAGGCTGGCAAATAAAAGATTTTTAGGTACCTTGACATGATCCTCAGGAAAAACCTGCTCTGGCTCAGCAAGCCCTGAGAACTCACACCATGAAACCCATAGAAATTATTATTTTCCTTTCTGCAAAGGCAGCAAAAAAGGTAAATTTCCTCTGTTTTATTTGATGGTCTGTATGAACAGTCTCAAGCCTTTCATGCAAATCCAGTGCTCACGAGGGACCCTTTCCAAAGCAGTCAAATGCAATGTTGGCTGCTATGGATACGGTAAGTACAGTCTCTGCAGCAGCCACGACTTCTCCCATCACACAAATAAAACTGAAGAGATCACTGTGGCATCTGAGTCAACAATTTGCCAACTCTAGCAAGGGCTAGAGACAGGGGAAGAGCAACGTGGAAGATTGTCACAACAGAAAGCAATCTAAACCTCTGCCTGTGCTTAAAGAACTAGAAAACAGGAGCTTGAAGTCAGCTTTTGCAGCTGCAAGCAAGAATAAAAGCTAAATGGAGTTGAAGGAAACTTTCTGGCACCTAGCAGTAATTTCTCAGCTGTGGAAACTAGTGATACTCAACAACAACAACAAAAAAAAAGAAGTGGTTGCTTTTCTTGGAAACCACACCAGGAATGGTGTCAAAGTGTTAGTGGCTTTAAAGTTGTCTCTGTACCAGGAATTTTTACCATCAGATTGGTGGTAAGCAAAAATGTATAAAGTGCTTTGTATCCTGCTGCTTTGTCAGGACACTACTGGCCACACAAGCCTCATTTGGACTTCCCATCAGTTTCCAGGGTAATGGGTGATGCTATGGAGACACAGTATGTGTGCTGGAAGGATATTGAAGACTCTGAGTCAGGAGGACTGGGATACATCCACTGGTGCTGCTTTTAAATATATAGTTCCTGAAAAAAACTTGAGGACACCTGGCTGTGTAGAATCAAATGAGTGGTGAAGTGACTAATTTATTTCTTTGCCTCTGTGTGGATGAGTCAACTGGTCCTGTACTGCATCTACACTACAGATGGTAGCTTGACTGGATTGCTCCATTCACATAGCACACAACAATGAGCTCTGAAGATGGACTTCATGTGACGTCCATCCACACTCTTCATAGGTTATAAAGTTGTAATCTCTGCTGGTCAGGAAGCCATTAGGGTTATAGACCCACACAGCTGACCCATTGATTATAGAATCATAGAATCAATAAGCTTGGAAAAGACCTCAAAGATCATCAAGTCCAACCTGTCACCCAACACCTCATGGCTTCAAGTGCCACGTCCAATCCCTTTTTGAACACCTCCAGGGATGGTGACTCCACCACTTAGTGGAGTTGAAGACCTTTGAGATCTTTTCCAACCTTATTGATTCTATGATTGATATTAAGGCAGCTTTTAACCCACTGGTGGTAAACAGGGGCAGCACATTCCAATGGCCAACAACTCTTTCTGTGAAGAACTTTCTTCTCACCTCGAGCCTAAACTTCCCCTGGCGAAGTGTGAGACTCTGTCCCCTGATTAGGGTTGCTAAAACATTTCTGTTCAGAAACCAACTCTTGTTATGTCCTTCCCCTTAATTATGAAAAGCAGTTTCTCAAAAAAAGTATTTTCAGCTTAGCCTGTGACTTAGGAAAAGCTTAGGAAATCCAAGGAAACACAACCCACTCTTTCTCCAAATATCAGCTATATAGCAGTGAGATCTTCCCAGGAGGCTTGAACTTCCAGCACACAATCGAGCTGTCACAGGGGGAGTTTTCCCCAAAGCAATAGCTTGTCCCATCAACAAGCCTTTAGTAACACAGCAGATCTGCCTTTAAAACTCACCCTAACATGTTTGTGATCATACCACCTGAAGTGAATAACTTTCTACTACATAGAAAAAGCCACCAATTAAAGCTCCTGATTTTTGTTGAAGGCTGAAGGCTTTTTCTGTTCCAGGTAAAGCCTGCCTAAGATGCCAGAGATGAACCAGGTGCCCCAGGTCATCCAAGGTACACAGAATATGCACCTAAGGGCAGCTGCCTCACAGCACTGATCTGTTTGGAGCTTTACACAATGCCTGTCCACATGTGCACACATTCAGAGCTCCGAGAGCTGAATAAAAGTGGACAAAGCAATGTGGATTTCCTCACAGCTATGAAAGCAAGTGTCTAAAACTGAAGGGACTGGCTTAATCTGGAGCTGCCTGTCTGCATAACTAACAGCTTGGCAATTAGGGAGCTACCAGGATTCGTTTGTATGTGTGGGGAGGCAACTAAATCAGCCAATTTTCAACATGCATGCACACTGCTCTGTCTGTTGGCTCCGTCGTGGCTGGCTGCTGTCATAGCAAAACATTTTGTGCCAGCTGAAAGGTGCTGGTGTCTCCAAAACACTTTTTCATCCTGCTTTAACTGAAAGTGCACCATGGCTGATATCTGTTACTGCACCAGGGAGAGTCACTGTGGACAGAGTGTGACCCACACAATTTTTGTGAGGCTCTCTGTGGCACAGGGTCCCCCTCCAAGCAGCTGATGTCCCAGAGCTGCTGTTCTCTTTCATTAGATCTGGAAGGAGCTGGGTAGCACTTAGGCAATTCATTACCCATTAAGATTCACTATGGAGCCAGTTAGCAGCTGAAATGGTGGAGCTGTTGCTGTCAGCATTTCCGGGCAGTGGGACAGGGGCCAGCTGCTCAGGCAGCCCTGTTGCTCACAGACAAGCTGGGTTAGCTGGTATTGTGCCTCCTGTCAAAGGGAATTGCTTTGTTATTCTACTGAACTCATCAGCTAGCCAGGGTGAGAATCACATGAAAAAGAGAAAAATAAAGAGAAAAAGAAGAAAAAGAAAAAGAAAAAGAAAAAGAAAAAGAAAAAGAAAAAGAAAAAGAAAAAGAAAAAGAAAAAGAAAAAGAAAAAGAAAAAGAAAAGAAAAAGAAAAAGAAAAAGAAAAAGAAAAAGAAAAAGAAAAAGAAAAAGAAAAAGAAAAAGAAAAAGAAAAAAAAAAAGAAGATAAAAGAAAAAGAAGAAGGGAAAGAAAAAGAAGAAGAAAGAAAGAAAAAGAAGAAGAAGGAAAGAAAAAGAAAAAGGAAAAGAAGAAGGGAAGGAAAAAGAAAAAGAAGACGGGAAGGAAAAAGAAAAAGAAGAAGGGAAGGAAAAAGAAAAAGAAGAAGGGAAGAAAAAGGAAAAAGAAAAAGAAGAAGGGGAATAAAAAGAAGGCAGGAAAGGGAAAGAAAAAGAAGAAGGGAAATAAAAAGAAGACGGGAAAGGGAAAGAAAAAGAAGAAGGAAATAAAAAGAAGAAAGAAGAAAGAAAAAGAAGAAGGGAAAGAGAAAGAAGAAGAAAAAGAAGAAGGGAAAGAGAAAGAAGAAGAAAAAGAAGAAAAAGAAGAAAAAGAAAAAGAAGAAAAAGAAAAAAGAAAGAAAAAGAAAAAGAAGAAAAAGAAAAAGAAAAAAAGAAAAAGAAGAAAAAGAAAAAGAAAAAGAAAAAGAAAAAGAAAAAGAAAAAGAAAAAAGAAAAAGAAAAAGAAAAAGAAAAAGAAAAAGAAAAAGAAAAAAAAAAAAGAAAAAGAAAAAGAAAAAGAAAAAGAAAAAGAAAAAGAAAAAGAAAAAGAAAAAGAAAAAAAAGAAAAAGAGGAAAAGAAAAAAGAAAAAAAAAAAAGAAAAAAAAAAGAAAAAGGGAAAGAAAAAGGGAAAGAAAAAAGGGGGGAAAAGAAAAAGGGAAATGAAAAGGAGGGAAAGGAAAAGGAGGAAAAGGAAAAGGAGGAAAAGGAAAAGGAAAAGGAAAAGGAAAAGGAAAAGGAAAAGGAAAAGGAAAAGGAAAAGGAAAAGGAAAAGGAAAATATTAAACAAATAAAAATTAATCTAAAAACCAGTGTTGACTGTATGTGAAAGTGACTTTCAAACACCTTTGCTCTTAAGACAGGGCAAGAAAATCCTGAAAATTTGAGCGTTTTTGGTTTGGGGGATGGGGCGGGTTTTTTTTTTTTTTTTGGCCCTTTTACAGCTCTTAGTTTCATACAAATACTTTCAGCTTATTATGCAAATCACCACTCCCTTTGATTGATGTGAAATCAACAGCGCAGTTATGTTCATTTGTGGTCAAGACTCAAATGTCAAAGACAAATGGGAAGTATAATAGACATAACAATTATATTTTTTTTTACATCTAATTAACTGTCTTAGCTCACTGCCCTTCTCATTTGGAGAGCTTCTATTATTCTGATGTCTTTGATTAAGCTCATTGGGGAAAAGCCACTGAGCTCCAGCTGTCCATCAGAATCGATGAGCTCAGCTAACTGCATCATACCAGGCAGTGCCCTTCATCAGGTAGTCAAGACTTCCGTGAGCGTTCATTTAGTGCCTGCAGGCTTGACATTAACAAATTAAGCTGTCAGGAATACAGGTGGCATAGTGCAATCAAAATTTATTCCTCCTACTTGCTTACTGGGCCATTTAGAATTTCAACATCCAAAACCAATAGACTAAGACAGAGCTCCCTCCAGTTAAACATAAATCAGCACTAGGGAAACCAAGGATTTGAGACATTCCCCATCAGATCATGCAGCAATAGGCGTGGTACAAAAATCTAGACTTAAAAATGTTCTGAATCTGCCTTGCTAAACTGTTTGTGCTGCAGGGCAACATTTCTCCTTCCCATCACAATAGGGAAGTTTTTGGTTGCATTGAGGCTTCCTCTGCAAGCCAGCTAGGGCTGTTTTCAAGCACTGCTAGCACAGAGCAATTTTAAACCAGGTACAATGCTTAGAAAGGGAATGACTGAGCAGACAGAGCTAGTGTGAGGATAACCTCCTGTGGGACATGTAGGCATGGAAAAAATTGTTCTTCTAAATGCAAACATCTGTCTCTCTGCTCCTTCTAGCACAGGAGGACAAGTCAGGGTTAAGTCCAGAGGCTATAAAACTCACCTAACTTGCAGAAAACAAGCTGCACCCAGTGCTTTGCTGCCCTGGTTTTATTGCTGCTGTTCTCAATATCACTTCAGTTAGCTTTGCTGGTTACATTTTTGCTGTCAGCTGTAGGTGACATACTCCTTTCTGGACACCAGCAAGCCTTTGAAGAGCATGAAGGGATCTGAGACAATTTCTTCTTTGTGCTGACTGCACAGGATCTCTATGAGTAGCATTTTGGCCTGGAATTGGAGTGTCTGTTTCTGTGAGACTTCACATCCAAGGCTGAGTTAAGCACTGTTGGATCTGGGAGAGGTGTTAGCTAATTTTTCAGGGTCTGGGCTTTTGGGTGGGGTTTATTTTTTCACTTTTGGAAAGCTGTTTTATGGGGGACTTCTGAAAGGGATGCAAAGTTCTGCCTGGAGTTTTATGCAACCCGTTGTCTTCAGCCAACGTTCCGCTCTTATGATCAAACAACTGCTGATGAGGAAGGGTGGGGAAGCTTCCCTGGAGGGAGAATGGAAAAAAAAATAGATAGAAAAGAAAGAAATAAAAGAGATATGAAACATGAATTAGAGAAACAAGCTAGGAGAGAAAGGGAAACGTCTGAAAACTGAAGACAAAGAGCAAAGTGGTCAGTGCAGGTCAAAGCATAATGCAATGGGAAATGCTGCACTGTGCGGGAACGCAGTAATTCAATGTGCCAGCTTATCAAGATGTGAGTATCAAAAACAGGTTGAGGATGAGTGATTAAAAATAAAGCAATGAAGGTTTGGGGGTTTGGTTTTGGTGTTTTGTTTTGGTTGGGGTTTTTGTTGTTGTTGTTGTTGTTTTGGTTTGGGTTTTTTTGCTTTGATTTCTTTCATTGCTGTTGTTAGAGTAAAATTCTCCTGACTTGACCAGGAAGAGCAGCTACCCCCTTGTACTCAGTGTTTCAGTGGAGGACTCAAGCTAAAATCAAGGACTAAGAGGACAGCCTCAAAAAGGAACTATTCCAGCTTTGAGGATCCTCCAGTACAGGTATGTTGTGAGGCAGTAAGGACACAAGTGAAATCACGAAGGATTAAGAAGTATCTTTCTGGAGGTTTGGAGATCTGTAGGAGGAGTAAAGGGGGAAAGCAATATAAGGAAATTTGAGTTTGGGACAGGCCTGCACTTTAAGAGAAGGGTTTATCTCAACTGGATTCTTTTCAGCTGTTATCTGGACTGGATTCTTGCTTGCCCATCATTAGTCCGAATGTGGTTAAAATGTGCAAAATTATCTCTCTCTGCCTGTGCAATCTTTTTCAGAAGTAAATAAGTATACAGCTAGCAGCAGAAGAGAATGTGCTATCCATATCCTATATTTCCTGCATTATCCTGCAGTGCCCAGTGATGATTTCTGACTTCACAAACACTCAGTGCAGCCAGATGATCTCCAGAGGTCCCTTCCAACCCCTACCATTCACTCATTACAGCAAGACTTCAGTTTCCCCATCCGCCTATAACTAAGGTCAGAATACGTGTCTGCCTAATAATTAATCTCTACCCTACAAGTCTGACTTTGAAGGCCAGTTTGATTGATTTCAAAGGAAGTTGCTGACACTTTGTTAGTCAGAGCCATCCACTCTCTTCTGTCTGACACATTGCTATTACCACTAAGATCCATCAATAACCCCAAGAAGCACATGCTTGCTATGCTACAATGCTATGACTTCCTGAATCAATGGATCTACTGATATTAAGCACTGTCATCATCTGTGAGCAAAATACAGTTGGGTTTTTTCCTTCCTAATTACATTCCCTCCAGACTTACACAAACCTGCAAGTATAAGTGCTGAAATCAGGGACATTTCTATTGTACAAATAACTTCTTTTTCTTTCTTTTTAATTTCTCACTCAACATTTCATTTTGTTGTGGCAGAAGGTATCACTTTCCTGCCCATAACAGACTGAATTGATTTGTTCTGGCTTATTCTGTCTTTAAAAATAAGCAGACATGCCCACAACTTATATGGGAGACCATCTGGCCATATTAGGTGCTGGATGTGCAGGCCAAGGTATCAGAGCCAAACACTGGGTCACAAGAAGCTGAATGATTGGAATACTGTGGCAGTCCTCTTGCCACACAGCCAAGATGGCATGAGAATTGTTAACAGGAAACATAAAGATTCAGATGTTATTCACAGAAGACATACAGTTCCCAAGCACAATTCTCTCAGCAAGAAAGACAGTTAATGACTGTGCTACTAAAGAACAATGGCACTTTCACCAGACCTACAAGATCTTGGCATGCCTAATGGATTTTGAAGAGTTTCACAGGGATTAAAAACATTGGGCAGTAACAAGTACAAAGGTAGAAAAGAAATACCATGAGGTTAATGAAAAGCAGTTTGTAATCATCCAGGTCCCAGTTTTGCCAGTAACTAGTGACATGAAAGCTGAGACTCCCTTGCTTTAAACTGTTGTCATGTGGCAAAGCCAATAGATGATCTGTGTAACTGCTAAAGCAAAGAGGCTTGTCCACCCTTGACCAGATTTTCAAATTGAAGGTTTTGAAGATATGCTGCTCTTGAACTTTCATCATCAATTCTGTCTTCTGCCTGCAAACTGAAACTTCTCCTAGCATGACATAATCCAAAACACATGAAGTAAGTTGAGAAATGTGCCATTTTGCTTGCCTAGCTAAGATTTTATTAGCATCTCCCTCTGGCATGCCCTGTGACATAAATTACTGCCTGTTGCCCCTAACTGACACAGGTTTCTAGTGTGGCTTGTAGATTGCTAATTCATTTGATGATACATAGATACACTGCCAACATCTTCTAACCTTTACAAGAGTACTTCAAACACTTGTCCAAAACATTTTGGATCACAAGTATCAGTCGTCTGTCAACGTTTCCATTGGACCATCATGCGACATTATCAAATGTTTAACTGGTAAGACTTGGCACTAGAGCTTGACAGATTGCTAGTAGATCTCCCACAGGGACCTGACAAACCACCAGAAGCCCATACACAACAGCTTGAGACTGGTTAATTTGGAGCATGTCATTTGTAATAAGCCTTCCACTGGATTCTTCCTTTTGTCTTTCACTAATCCTACTGTCTGCCACAGCGAATCGAAACCAAATGTTAAAGATGGGACAAAGAACTTGTGAAAAGTACAGATGATACTGTTAAAACAGAAGGAGAAACTCCTGCTTCTGTACCCTGCCATACTGAAGAAGCCCAGTTCCAAAGCTGAGACTGCTCATGTAACACATCCACATCATCTCTGTCAAGGACAAAGAAACTGGAAGTCCATCCCAGCACAAATTTACATTCAGAAGCCTGTGGGTTTAGGAGCAACCTATGCACAAATCTGCAGGTTTTTAAGAGGAATGCAGGACCTTAAAAGATTTCAAATTAAATTCTTTGTGTGCAGCTGTTGTCTAGCAAGTTATTCAACTCCATAGCAATATAGAGGGAAATTAAAACATACATATATATATACATATATAAAATATTGTCTGCTTAAATATCTTTATTACATTTTTTCTGGTATGAGACTAATATATATTTGTGGAGAGATTTAGATCTTGTGAGTCATAATGAACAGATCACTGGAGGTGTTTAGGAAGAGACTGGATGGAGTGCTCGGTGCCGTGGTTTAGTTGATTAGATGGTGCTGGGTGAGAGGTTGGACTCGATGATCTCAAAGGTCTCTTCCAGCCTGGTCTGGTCTATTCTATTCTATTCTATTCTATTCTATTCTATTCTATTCTATTCTATTCTATTCTATTCTATTCTATTCTATTCTATCCCATTCTATCCCATTCTATGCTATTCATAAGAATAAACTAATTATTATGTAATAATTCTATCATTTGAATTTATCTGCATTTCCTTCCCTATAACACGAGATTTTTTCCAGATTCTTAGTGCCTGGGGCCAGTCTGAGAGTTTTTAAAGGATCTAATTTTCCAAAGACATTAAGCAGACATCTTCCTCCTTTTAAGACTTTGATCTTGAGAATAATTTCGCTCTTAGCTCTCTCCAAGTGCAGTAAATTAGCATTGTGAACTCTTTCACAAGGAGGTGAATATCTTTGTTCTGATTTTACATAAAGAGTGTGGATAGGCAACAATGCTTTTTCACTTGCTAACTTTTGCCCCTTTCAAGAATGTCTTTTTTTCTCTTTACTGCAAATGTGTTCCAGGGTTTGGGCATTATTGATGACCTCTTAGGTGGGACGACTTCATCATACACCAAGATTCCATCTTAACATAAGGAAAAGCTTTTTCACTTTGAGGAGTGGCAGAGCACTGGATTAGGCTGCCCAGACTGGTTGTGGAGTCTTCTCTGGAGAGATTCGAAACTCACCTGAACACAATCCTTCTAGTCTGAAATTTTGCTTGTTAAAATTCTCTCCACATCTTCTGAAACAATCTTTTTCCCTTTTTTTAATTCATTGTTGCAGTACAAGTCAGAAAACAAATGAATGCAGGCTCAATCTGTTGTAGAAAAACAGTGCTACACCTTGTTTTAATTTCACTCTAATTAGAAATTTTGCTCTCCAGAGCCTAAACCACCACAGCTAATGACTTCCTAGGAAAACTTTAGATCACAGAGCAAAGAAAAACCTCAAGAATCCATTTAACACAGTCCTCCACCTTACGCTAGTAGCTTTCTTCACTTTTCCTTTGATGACTTCTTCAAGGATTTCCTGTATCTTCCTCTCACACCTATTGTCTTTAAAACTACATCTCATTTTCTGCATTACCTTTCAGCTTTCAATTAAATATTGTCTTCCTGTTCCAATATGTAGCCTCAGTTTGCAATTCCTATATTTCTCTCATGAGCCCCAAACTTATCCATATAGCAGGAGACCTAAGGGGAATCCCATGGGGTCGCTGCCCAAGGCCTCACTGGCTTTCTGCTCCCTGAGCCTCCAGGTTGTTCCCAGCACTGCCATGAGTAGAAAGGGACAGAAAAATGCTGTCAGCCCTCAGTAATAACATCTCACCCTCAGGCTCTTGGGAGACAGAATGCTTGCCACCATATCAGGTACAGGTAACTGAGAGATGTTTCTACTGCTCTCAGGACAGAATTAACTTGTAATCACCATTGCCATCTTTTATTTCCTCCTACAGACTTTGATCTTGAACCTCATAGGCTCAGGTCACAGCACTTTTTTTCCTCTGCTGGTTAATATTTTGTCTCACAAGCTTGAGTGCCCTTGCCTTCTCAGCCACACCATTTCTAATCAGGCAGTTTCTTAGTGGCTAACCTCTTTATAGTCTCTGTATGACATCTGTACAGCATTTACAGCCCCATAGCTGTGCTTGCAGGTGTGCAAGAGTTAAGAGATCACCAAAACACTTTATTTCTACCTTTAATTCTCTACTGATGGTTTCCTTGGTTCATAATATCATTGATCTGTTGGGAAAGGTGGAGGGGGAAAGGGAGAAAGAAGGAAACCATTCCCAGAATAAAGCCTGAGAAGCCAATTTCTTTTAAGGTTTAAGGATGAAGCCTGAGAGGCCAATGGTCTGTCAAACCAATGGTCTGCTACAAAGCCCAGCACACAGCACAGCTGAGAGACAGGGTGTGACCCCTTAGCTGGAATGGGGCACATTAAATACAATTATGTTTGACTTTGTCCCAAAATCTAGCAAGGGTTACTGCGTTGTCTTTCTGAGACTGTAGTCATAAAATTAAGTCAGCTGCGGGCAGTATATTCAGCTTGCTGCCGTACACACACTGCAAGCCTTGTTACCAGGGCCTCACAAAGCATCTCTTGAAAAAGGAATACAAGATGCTCTTTGTAAATAAAAGTTCATGAGCCTGAGGAATGAAGTCATTTTTCCAAAATCTCAGTGAATGATGCTCTTTTTCACGAGCCAACGAGAAGCTGAGAGGTGGGCTTGAGGGAAAGGGTCTGAATGAAGCATGTTAGAGACACCACTTAGCCCTATTAGCCCATGGCACAGCCAGGCTGTTTCCCCTCCTCCTCCTGCCCACAGCCTCCCTTCCCCCCTTCCAAAAGAAAAGGTTGGTCTAGTGGTTTGGGTTTTTTTAATGAATTTGGCACCTTTCTACCTTGCACTGAATAAACTGAAAATGTTAAAAACTAAAGAGTTGGGAGAGTCAAAGCTTCATGCGGAGCAGCCTGATGGAGTTGTGGAGGGGTGGCGTGGGGAGGGAGGAAAGGGTGACCTCACTTTCTGAACGGCAAAGTTTGAGTGGGAGGTTCTCGACACGAGGTAAAAAAAGGGAATGATGTGAACAAGTGAAGGAAGCCAGAGCCCTGAGCAGAGCGGCAGTCTGTATCCTGACAGGGGGAGATAAGGTGGCTGGGGAGCCAGCGGTGCTTTCCTGGAATACAATCTCTGTTTGACACTCGCTGCTTAAGCACTGCCCATCTGTATGTTATTGAGCTGGAGCCTCTGGGGAAAAGAGGAGCCACAGGCACAGAGAGTGAACGAGGGAGGCAGCAAAAGCGCTTTTCTTCCCTTCTTTTCCCTTTTTTTTTCCCCTTCCTTCCCCCCCCACCCCCCCTTTTTTTTTTTTCCCTTCTTTTTTTTTTTTAATCAGGATCGGGTTAGGCTGCCTGGAAGTGCCACATCTGGAAACGGAATGCTGAAAGAAAGTTAAAATAACTGAGGCACCACTAAGCCAAGGGGGGCTGATTGCAGAAGAGGGTAAACAATTACTGAGACGCTAGAAGACCACTGCTGGATGTAAGGGGAGGAAATGGCTTTGATCTCCGCCTGGCCCCTGGTTGCTCCTATATTATTCTTTTTGAGATGCTTCTCCTCCAGCACAGCCTCCAGTGAGGGAAGCGTTTTTCAGTTTGACATTGAAGGTAGCTCAGCGGTCAGCGAGCAAGAAGCCACTGCTATCAGAGGGCAGCAGCAGGCAGTAGCTACTGGAAGTTGGGTGCCTTTTGCTGAGGTACAGTAACTCACTTCTCTCTCTAGTGTCTACACTTTTCTGCTTTCATCTGTCTGTGTCGAAGCTCCCATCTGGCTAACGTTAGCTTAATCATTTGATCCTTAGAGCGATACCGGAGGATTTTATTCTGTTGTGTTAGGGGGTGTGAGACATTGCATTTTGGGACTGGGGAGCTACAGCTCAAACTTCAAAATGTACACATGCCCTGCCTGCTGTGAGCAGACAGCTGCTGTACTTTGCAGGGAGGCTGGCTTAGCGCGGCGCTGGCTTTCTTGCCAACATAACTAAACAGGCCTGTCCAAACAGAACTATTTTACAAGGGTTAATTGTCAAAACACTTTTTCTGCTTGCCTTGTCATAGTTCCTGCAATTGTAGTTCATTTAAACTTCCAGAAAGTCTGTCTGTTGGTGGCAAATGCTGTACTGAGGGGGTTTGTGCTTTTGTCTCTGAATGCCCCAAACCTGAAGCTCCTTTTTTTTGTTGCAGTGAGAGTGGGGATAACAAATAAAACCTGGGTAGGAAAGTGTCTGCAAAGTAAACACCTGCAGAGAATTTTAAGACTTCCAAAAAGTAGGTGTTTGGGACTGGTGACAAAAGAAATCAGAGAGATCTGAGAAGCAATTTGATGATGGAGAATTTTCCTGTGATTTGGGATTGGGTGAGCCTCCTCATTTCAGCAGGGCTGTGTCAGGAATGGACTCCTCAAATGGACTTCTCAGCTTGAGAAAATAAATTACTCAAGCATAGGCTGGAAGGGCAGGACACTAATGTCTCATGCGTGGGAGATGCAAAGTAGGAGGCAAATCGAGTTACATAAGGTCATGGGAAGGGAAAGAGCAGTTCTAATATAACATCCAAAAATGAAGTGAGATTAGCATGGCTGTGTCACTATGACAATATCAAGATTGTAATCTCTGATACCACCAGGCTCATTTTCTTCCTGCTCTCCAACTGCCAGAACTAACAGCCATGGAAATAAGTGCCTTTCAGACAGTTGGGGATACCATGAGGCTGGGCAGAGCTTGTCCACCCATTGCAGCAGCTCCAAGCAGCTGGGCAGCCTCAGGAAACGCCTGCTCGCCCTGCCAGGGGCTCGGTGTGAAACATGACCTGTGTGAGAAAACTGAAGGCTAAACCCTGCTCTGCTCAGCACAGGAGATCCCTGGAGCAGTCCCCAGGCTTGGATGAGCTCAGTGACGTGGGATGTACAGATCTTCTCCTCTGGCCTGGGATCAGCCCTGGGAAGCTGCATTGCCACCTGTTGCTTACAACATGGAAAGTCCCTTAATGAAATGCCTGATTTAAGAACTGGATGGCTTTTGTAGCTGCTATTTACAGGATAATGGGCATAAGTGATTGTTAGCCTTTCTCACCATGACTGGGTGCTATGGTTTTCCCAATGACACAGTTCCCACTGCTTCAGTTTATTAGATTCTACCTTGGGAAAGTGCCGTGAGCTATATTGGACACTGCAGCGGAATGACGCTTTAGTCTCTTACACCCATTTCAACCCTCACAAAAGTTTCATTTGTGCAGTCTGATGTAATGGACTCACTAACTGGTGTTTGCTCTAGCAGCTTACTTCAGCCCCTACAATGGCAGCATTTAGACTCTGGATTCCATGTTGCAAATGAATGATGCTGCCTGCTTTTGTCATGTCAAGGGCCTTGGATGAGGGAGTCAAGATTTAAGGCCCCTTTGCTAGCCGCACATTCACCTTACTATTGTATATCAGGGCCTATCTCCATGGCAATTTCCAAGGGAGCCCAGTAGGATGATCTCCTGGGATTGTAACTGTGAGAACCTTCTCAGCCATTGATCCACCTGTGTAGTTGTAACAGGAGCTGGGGAACCAGCTTTAAACCCAAAGGCTGATGTGGGAGTAATGGTGTGGTAGTCTCTCACCTGAAGAAGGAACATTTCCTTCAGTCCTGTGAAGCACTCTGCCTCTCCTCCCTCATCCCTAGAGACAGGATTTATCTGAGAAAACTTGAATTAACATTATTGGAAGCCCAGATTTTTAACTCAAAGCTCACAGTGAAGAACAGAGTCAACTCCCTTACACAGCATGATTTGATTCTGCTCCATCATCTAAATACTGACCCAGGTGTACAGCTCTCAAGAGCAGATAGAGGCTGTTGGTCACGTTGAACAATGCCAAATTATACAAATGGGACAGACCTGCAAGACAGAGCTGTGGAGTCATGAGATGGAGCATCACCATGGGCTGCGGTACCAACTGCACCATGGCGAGGCACAGAGTTAAAACTGAAAACCAGAAACTACTTCTGAGAACATTTAAATCCCACTGTCAAACATATGTCTTTAAAAGAAGAGGCAGGTCATACATTACTGAGTTGATTTGAAGCCTGCTACTGTCAACATTTGCATTTGTAAATTCCACTGACATAATGGTTTCAATTATATAGGGTGTGGATTATGTTCCCCAATAGGAATAAAGCTCCTCACAGAGTCTAAGGTGAAAATAGAGAATGGTAAAAGATTTCAAATACTAGAGTATGTCACATTATTCCCTGTGATTCACATTGTGCAGTCACTCACTTTAACATAAAATGAATATAAAGTGACTTCCAGAAAAATGTTTATTGCATTCTTATGTAAATGACTACATCAGGTCAAGAAAATTGCAGAGAGAGCCCAGTACAGGAGATGAGTGTGAGAAGGATAAGTGGAAGGAAAGACATTCTGTGTAGACACTTGCCAAGCAAGAATAGATCATTTCACATGTTCTTATTGAAAAGAAATAGTGAAGCACTTAGTAGGAGAGGAAAGAAACTAAAGCAGGAAGAAGACGAAAGGAGAGGGGGAAAAATGGAACAAGAATGAGATAATCAAGAGCCTTAAGAGTAAAGAAAAAATAAGTAGTTTGGCCAAGGCAGGAAGCCAATTCCCAGAGTGAAGGAAGGCATGATATTGTTGGACAGATGGAAGACAAAAACTGTTTCCAACATCAGTGGTTTTGGCTCAGGCAAAAGGCAGAGAGGCAAAAGAATCCCTTTAAAGGAAGCAGTTATCATTGTCAAGTCAAAATTAGCCATTTACTATAAGAGAAAATAAGAGGCAGAAGGTATCTGATGGAGCTTGCATGTGAAAATGACATGTTTGGCAATCATGTTTTCCACTTGACTTGTACCAGCAGCTGCTGCTTGAAATTTTCAAATGCAAGAAAGAGTATCTGAGCTGCTTTCTTTCTGGTTCTCTAAAGCAATAAGCAATAATTAGCGTGGGACCTGTGGCAAATTCACCTTCCTAAAATAGTTCACATTAGATACGTAAAAACACAGCAATCACAAGTCCCAGCCACTTGTTAACAAAGCCTCAAACTATCACCAAGTTGCCTTCACCCTTTCTTTCCCCTATGAATGTTGGAACAGAAATCCTTGCAGTCTGTTTAGAGAAACCACAATTTGATCCTTACTTGTGGCATTAATCTGTTCAAAACAAACCAGGACTAAAAGAAACAGCAGAAGACTTAATCCTTAGGTGTGAGCCAAAAAGGGTTTTAGCTTGACAGGAACCTTTATATTCTTTTAAGCTAAATGGGACCTGCACCTATCTTTAGAAAAGCAGATCTCTGAAGGAATTCATTTCAGACCCTTGAGGTTATGTTAGGTTAACTCCCATAATGGGCAATTTGGATTTCTAGCTGCTGTTTTTTTCTGGTACAACAAGGTTATGTTCTGAGAAACATCTATTAGTGGAGAGGAAGTTTTACTGCAGATGTTTGTGATTCCAGCTTAAGTTTCTCATCAAAGTTTTAATGAAAATCAGCTGCTTGGAGTAGAGCTGCCAGACCCCAAACCTTTTAAATCATAGGAAGCTGAAGCGAATGGAAGCACAGGACAGAGCAGATGGATAGTGGGAAATGTTCTCCATTTCAAGAAGGTATAGAAAGCACCTACCAGGACAATGCAGTTTAAACTCTATACAGTGAGTTCCCACAAAGTTTTGGGCAAGTAGCAGCAAAATGCCCCAAAGCTTATTCAAAGCTGTGAAAACCAACAATAGATATTTCATGCCCACTCTTACTCATGACATGGGAAGCAAGGAAGGAATTAAACCTCCAGTTTTTCCAGGGGGCATTTAAAGCAATAACATAGTTGGTTTCTGAAGAAGACCTTGGCCTGATTAAACTGATACCAATTAGAGTTCCCCATGTTCATGAGAGGCATAAGACAGGTTTCTGAGTAACATATAACCAGCTACTGATGATTTACAATTTGCTTGTGGACTTGGAATTCAAACACCAAAATACAGACACTCTTGGGTTTTATATCTTAATTGGTCCTCTTGAATGCCTGGATCTGATCCCAGCTCATTTTCAGACATGACCACGAGCTGGAGATGTTTGGGTTACGCATCCTAATGCAGGATTCAACAGCCACTGAACAGTGCAGTATGCAAAGCTGTTAGAGCCCCACAGTTTTTGAGATCTAAGTCTTTGGTGCTACATGATCTCAAAGAGATTTTCCTAGCTATCAGTCAGGATACATTGAATTTGGCAGTGCAAACAAAGATTGACCAAAATGAAGTAAATATGACCTGACTTTATCAGTCCTGCTCAGTAGTATTGTACAATTGTTTAGGTTGCTATTTTCTTATATACTTCAGAAACAGTAGAAGTCCTTTCTTACTGGTTTTTATTTCTTTAAAGACAAACCATCATGAAACAGTATTACAACCTCAGCACTCAAGAGTTGCTAAAATACCTAATATGAGCCAAAGAATAGTAGAGGCTTGTGAAAAAAATACTTTAGAAAATATTATTCCAAGTTTACTAGACCGTAAGATCAACCAAAATGTTATTTCTTAAGCCATGCCATATGGAAGCCAGGGAGCATGGGAAGAACTGGCACACTTGAATGCTAATTTGAAACATAATTTAATAATTACTGAACCCAAATATTGTACCTGCAGGAACAGCTTCCAATAGGATCTCTAAAAATAGTTATTTGAGCTAAAACTCTAGGGCTCTGAATCATTGTTTCACTCTGGCTTCTCAAAGAAAGAAAGAAGGGAAGAGAGAAAGAAGGAAGGAAAGAAAGAAGGAAGGAAGGAAGGAAGGAAAGAAAGAAGGAAGGAAAGAAAGAAGGAAAGAAAGAATAAAAATGAACTCATTCAGCCTTTCAGAATTGGCATCATGTGGAAGAAAAAGATGCATGGAACCAGAACCTAAAGTGGACCATTTCTGGGCTGCGTGGTACCCTGTTTCTACTGTACAATGCATCCTGTCACGATCATTCAAAAGGAGCTTTGAGAGGCAAGAGATCAGCAGACTTCTTTCCTGCCAAAACTAATGCAAGGCCAGCACGTCCTAGGCTTTCTCACTGTGGTTTTCCACCTCTGAGGCTGGATGGTAGCCCACGGAGAGCCACAGAAAGTCAGTCATTCATGACTTCCCTATGCTCTGCTCCCCACTCCTGGCTCCAGGAACCTTTCCTTGAAAGCACTTTGTTGATGCAAGCATTTGTCCAGAGAAAACCTGCTCCAGTACAAAATAACAAACCAAACCAAAACAACCAAAACTAGAAGAGCTAGTAGGGCAAAACACAGCACAACCCTCCCAGCTACTAAAACCCTACATGCCCCAGAGAAGCTAGAACAGGGTTGAAAAGGTCTCCATAGTACCAATACCTGCCATAGATCCATTCAGAGTAGAGGTGGGCAAGTGTTGAGGGTCTAGACACGGTATAAAGTTGGAAGGGATCTGTGTGCCCTACTCGGCTTTTTACAGGTTTGTGGTTTTCTATGTCTCCCTAATTCCCACAGGCACAGCCTTACCTGCTTTAAGGGCCATTTTTTCATCCCTTTCAAACTTTTGTCTCTATCTGGAAATCTGTCAGGGAGTGCTGTAGTTTGTCTGTCTCCCTTATCTGAGAGACTTGAGAGGAGAAAGTATGACTCAGAATGACCATTTCATGTGTTTTGTGGGGACTGGGTGGAGGGTGGTTAGTGAGGAAACAGAGCAGAATTATTTTTCCCTTTTCCTGTATATTTTTCTCCTTGAATAAACTTGGCATTTTGTTTTAAAGAGGAAAATCCAATAGCCACCTTTCCAACTGCAGACTTTCTAACAGTCAGCATCTGTCAGAGTAAGTTTTTCACTTAATGGCTGTCCTAGCAAGTACATTAGAGCAGAGACTGGGATGAATCATAGAATTATAGAATTGTTAGAGTTGGAAGGGACCTCAAGGATCCCTTCCAGTTCCTACTCCCCTGCAGTGGGCAGGGACACCTCACACTACATCAGGTTGCTCACAGCCACATCCATCCTGGCTGCAAAAACCTCCAGGGATGAGGCTTCCACCACCTCCCTGGGCAACCTGTGCCAGTGTCTCACCACCCTCATGGGGAAGAACTTCCTTCTAACATCCAATCTGAATCTACCCATTTCTACTTTTCTTCCATTCCCCCTAGTCCTGTCATTACCTGACACCCTAAAAAGTCCCTCCCCAGCTTTCTTGTAGCCCCCTTTAGATGCTGGAAGGCCACAATAAGGTCTCCTCGGAGCCTTCTCTTCTCCAGACTGCATAGCCCCAACTCCCTCAGCCTGATTAATCTCTTAGCCTTAGCCAGCTTGCACACAACTAAAACATTTTAGCCCTTCCTCTTTTTGGAGAAGAATGCCTTTTAAGCAGAGGCTTTGTCTTTCCCACTGTAAATGGAAAAAATGACTGGGCACTTCTATAGAGAATGCCTCACTGTGAAATGTTTGTGTTGGATCCAGCCCCATCTCTGCTGCTGAATGGCATTTTGTTTTCCACTTGGACTGGGGAAGGGGCAAGCGTCTGGAAACATTTTCAGCAGAGGATTTTCTTTTTTTCATTAATGGAATACAGTTACTTAGGCAAGGTACTAGATAATCATCTGCATAAAGCCATCTGGCTTTCAGCTGTGCCTTGTTTTCCAGGAGTCGCTCTCTGTCACTACTACAGTGGAGGCGTACACAAGCCCACTGAAGGAACAAGAACATGGAGTGGCAGTGGGCTGGGGGAGGTTTCCTTGTCATTTTTCCTGTTGCCCATGCTCTGCTTTGCTTATTGATTTGAGGATCATCCATGTGCAGTTAGCCATAGTCACTCTCTCTGACTCTACTGTGCCACAGGGAGAAATAGAGGTAACTTTTGTTCTGTGTCCCCCACCAGCAGAGTTTTGCCTGGAATTAGAGCAACTAGTTATCAGTCTTGCTAGTTTTAGTTTTAGCACTTTCTAAGCTCTTTGCCTAAACCAGGAGTATGGTTTCCATTGGCATCATAATCTCTTCTTTCTTGTCACTGAAAATATACTTCTGGAAGCTGATTATAACTCCTCAGGTGATACATAAATAATCCTAATTTTCAGGATAGGTCAGCAAGTGGAGTTTTCAAATTAGGCTCTCATTAAGGGTCTTGTCCTGTCTCCCTTGAGGTAATCATGACATTTTCAGTAAATCCAGAGAAGAGTTTACCCCCTCTGTATTTATAAATGATGGAGATCTTATACTTGCTTAACACAGCAACAGCTAGAAAACTAGACTAAATTCAGTCATCAGATACAGTCTTTAGCAGCTGCAGACTGAACAGACACAGCATGTATGGCTCTAGACCAGCCAAACCCTGTGCTCTCAGGTGGGAGCACCACTGGTGATGCAGATAAAACAGGATAATATCCAGATCCACACAGAACAAGTGGCAGAAAGGACACCAGGAGAAAATACATCTTAATTTGGTTCATCAATTATGGAATAGTTCATTTCTTTTAAATGTGTGTGTATACATCTCCAAGAACAGTGCCACTCATTTATGATTCTATGTTTGAAAATTCAAATTACTGAGCTTCAGAAAAGCATAGCACTGCAGCTTTAACAAGCATTTCACGTCACATTCATGGAGAAAACTCTATTGTTATATTAACTTGCACAGACCTATGGCAAATGCACCCACTGGGGCTTTAATTTTAATTAAACCTACCTCTTGAAATTGTGTTTAAAGCATAAAAATAGGTAATAATATTGGGGGGGGGCTTGCATTGAATGGCTGTTTCAGCAAGAAAGAATTTGCTTTTACATTTACAAGGTAAATAACAAGTTACCCTGTGATTTATAGAACTGCTTTAGTTTGTAATCTCATTAAATGCAATCAGAACTGAGATACCTGTCAAGACAAGTGGACAAAAAGAGATTATCAGTGTTGTGCCCAAAACTCTTCACCAACTTCTGGTTAATCCCTAATTTGCAGTATCAGTGGAGCACTGGAAGCAATAAATATTTCGCCGTCGCCGGCGTCAGAAATTCAGGGGAACAATGCAGGAATTGAATGTACTACACCAGGCTGCTTATTAGAAAACTATCATGAATATTGATTCAGAGACTGAGCTCCAAAACATGCTCCTCTCAGAAATGTTTACCATTTGAAATGAAAAAAAAAAACCCCACATTTGAAATTGCAAACAGCTGATTTGCATCAGGTTTCTGCCCTTGAAATGGAAAGGACTGTGGAGCGGCTTTTTTGCATGCAGACAGTTCTTTAACAGCTGTAGGTTCCCATTAAATGAAGCAATTAACTGTCTAGCTGTGATGTCACACACTGAATTAATTTCTCCAGCAATAGTAGTTAGAATGTGACCTTTCTAGTTCAGAAGGATTTGATACTGGAGATCAGAGGTAACGAAGGCATATAGAAATTATAAATAGAGCTTGGAGGCCTAAGGGGGAGCTGGTGGGCAAGCTGGTTTGGTTTTAATTCTCTACAACTGTGAGGCTTCAAAGCTCAGAAAAAATTTAGCAAAAATAAACAGAGAATAAATAAAACTGCAGAGCAAATATCTGCTTTTGTTTGCCTGTTGTGGAGTACTTCACGGTGCTGAGCAAGAGTTCTGCCCAGCTCTTTATCATGACTTTGATGGTAGAGCAGTTCTGGCCAACAGGTCAGTTATTAACTTCTGAAAGCCTCATTCTCCAGAGAAAGACAAAGATGGGGGAATGGAAAAAAAAAAAAATAGAAAGGGTAGATTCAGATTGGATGTTAGAAGGAAGTTCTTCCCCATGAGGGTGATGAGACACTGGAACAGGTTGCCCAGGGAGGTGGTGAAAGCCTCATCCCTGGAGGTTTTTGCAGCCAGGCTGGATGTGGCTGTGAGCAACCTGACCTAGTGTGAGGTGTTCCTGCCTATGGCAGGGGGGTCAGAACTGGATGATCCTTGAGGTTCCTTCCAACCCTAACAATTCTATGGTTCTATGCTTCTCAAATATGACTTCATAGGGGATTTATAGGTTCAAGTACAAAGGCAGTCTTGAACTGACTGCTACTTAAGGTCTGGGAATTTTAAATGCATTTATTTCTTCAAATGATAATTTAAGCTTGATTGAAGTATGACAGCTCTTAGAAAAGGCATCACCAGGGCATTTTGCTTTTTAAATTATAGTTTAACTAACTCACAGTAACCTCATCCATAGCCAAGACCTGGTCTAGGAAGGTGCACGTAGCAAACTAAGGCAAGGCAGGTTAAAAGGGGAAGCCATCAGCAGAACTAATGTTATTTGTACCTCCAGAGCTTCAGCTCTTTGTTTGTGTTTTGAAGAAGTGGAAAGTGTTCTAAACACTGTATCTAACAAAAACAAATGCCCTGAAAGACATTTCAACTAACCCAACTTCTATAATAAATAGATTTTTTCCATATTCATATTTTGTTTTTGCATGAATTGGGGGGAAATCTTAAATATCTTACAAGCTCTCCTACAAAGCCAGTTTCAACTTTTCAAGTGAGATTTTAACGAATGTAACTCTCTCTCTCTTTCTCCTGACTGTCTTTCTATATATCTGGTATGCTTTGGCAGTAAGTCATCACAGGTCGCTCATAAAAGATGCCCCCAAATGCCAGAGAGTGGTCTGTCCCTTAAAAAGGATGGGAAGAAAAAGGGAAAGCTAGCACAATCCAAGCAGTGCTGTGTCAATGTGCCAATGGATTTAAAGCATGGATGTTTAGCTGGAAGCTACAAAAGTGCTTTCAGCACTGGATTAAAAATACTGTCATTCTTAGGCCCAGCAACAGGTTTATTGTCACTGCAGGCTACCCGAAACAAACTAATCATGACCACCAGAAATGTCTGCCCATGTGGGGTAATCATTATACCTGGCAGGTGTCTTGTACAGCATGAAGCTGTTGACTTGTGTCACTGCTGTGGATTACATTGGGTACATCTGGGACACTGTAATCTGGCATTACATTGGACAAACTGCTGCTGACGGAACCAGGTAACCAGCTCTACATGGCCCTGCTTGAGCAGGGGGATTGGATCTGATAACCTCTACCTCAAACACTCTGTGATTCTGAGTAACTATAGTTGTTATTCCATTTCACAGATAGAGAAGTTGAATGAAGAGTTAATGTTCATTAGGTCATACAAAAGATGAGCAGAAAAATGTGTTTTCTTGAGTCCTAATAACCTTAAGAGTTAATGTTCATTAGGCCACACAAGAGATGAGCAGAAAAATGTGTTTTCTTGAGTCCAAATAACCTTAAGAGTTAATGTTCATTAGGTCACACAAGAGATGAGCAGAAAAATGTGTTTTCCTGAGTCCTAATAACCTTAAGAGTTAATGTTCATTAGGTCACACAAGAGATGAGCAGAAAAATGTGTTTTCTTGAGTTCAAATAACCTTAAGAGTTAATGTTCATTAGGCCACACAAGAGATGAGCAGAAAAATGTGTTTTCCTGAGTCCTAATAACCTTAAGAGTTAATGTTCATTAGGTCACACAAGAGATGAGCAGAAAAATGTGTTTTCTGGAGTCCAAATAACCTTATGAACATAGTCAGGGACAGAAGAGCTCATGCACAGAAACAAGGTGATGAGTTTCTCATCTGTTCAGTGAGAAGGAATGTTTTTCCATTTGTTAATTTCAAACAACATAAAGTAACCCTTGCTGTGAAAATGTTAGTAGATTAGAGGTGAAGGGTATATCATGAAGCGGATGAGTGACCAGAACCAGGTGCAGGGAAAGGCAAAGAGGAGTAGGAGGAGAAATGGAAAGCATGACAGATAGGGCACAAGCATGAGCAGGGAAAAAAAAAAAAAAAAGGAAGGGGGGGAATCAAAAAAGACAATGGCAAAAGGGCTGTCAGAGCCAATGGAGGGGCAAGTGGAGATCCCAAACCCATCAGCATAATGTTCAGATGCTCCATTAATAGAAATAGCACAAGAGAAGTACAGAAGCCTCCCCAAGAAGGGCCAAAGAATGATCACCTCATCTGGTTGGCATTTACTGTAAGACTGTTTAAGTGACATTCAAGCCTCGTTGCCAACAAGAGACATATAATATAGACAGCTAAAAGGTAGCCTATAAATAATACCTAGAGTTAATGTGTGCTGTAAATATAACCTGAGGAGCCATGGATTTAATCAATGCCTCACTATGTATAAACAAACCTATTGGAACATGCTGACTGTAGCAAACCCTCATTGCTACCAGGGTTCACTATGCTTTTGAGGAAATTGTAACTGCACAAATCTCAACCCATACCATTATCCTTTCTTTCACATGCATCAACATTTTGGGGACATGGAAGCTGGAAGAATAAACAAATGATTGTATGAAAGTGGCAGGAGTATGAGTGACAGGACAATACTAGAGCTGTCATCAAGCACTTGTATATCCATGCATTCAGAAAGAATAGAATAGAATAGAATAGAATAGAATAGAATAGAATAGAATAGAATAGAATAGAATAGAATAGAATAGAATAGAATAGAATTAACCAGGTTGGAAAATACTTTTGAGATCACTGAGTCCAACCTATCACCCAACACCATCTAATCAACTAAACCATGGCACCAAGCACCCCACCCAGTCTCTTCCTAAACACCTCCAGTGATGGTGACTCCACCACCTCCCTGGGCACCCCATTCGAATGGCCAATCACTCTTTCTATGAAGAACTTCTTCCTAACATCCAGCCTAAACTTCCCCTGGTGCAGCTTGAGACTGTGTCCTCTTGTTCTGGTGCTGGTTGCCTGGGATAAGAGACCAACCCCCACCTGGCTACAACCTCCCTTCAGGTAGTTGTAGAGAGCAATAAGGTCTCCCCTGAGTCTCCTCTTCTCCAGGCTAAGCAACCCCAGCTCCCTCCAATGCCTGCAGATTCTCCTATCTGCTGACCCTACACAGCAAGTGCAGTCCATAGATTTTTCTAATGAGTGTGGGAGTCTATCAACCAGCACTGCTGAGGCCCCCTGCAATAAACACTACATATAGTGAATAAATCTTCAGCCAAAATTTTACCTTCAGCAGTTCAGCACTTTTTCTGTAGTGCATAAAATGTGGTGCCTGTGTAAGAGGGCAAAGAGCCCAGGACTCCCCAGTGTGCTGCACACCAGTAGCACAAGCTGGCACCAAGCTGCAGCTGCAGACAGGTACATCCACCGGATTTTATGTTCTGGCAGCAAAAGGAGAGAGGTTTCTCCTGCAGGTCACCAAAGGCAGGAAGGTCAGGACAGTGTTATGACAGCTCTTTTTGTCTGCATAAAGTTTCCCAGTAGACTGAAGAACTACATCTTTGTGTCTCTGCTTGTGAGTAACACATCTTTGACCTGAGGAACTTGAAATGTCTGTCTCTTTGCTCCCAGAGAGCAAGAAATTGTCAAATGTCCATCAGTCTACAACTGGCAGTCTAGATTTTAAAAGTCTATGTTTAAAAGCACTGTCAGTTGTGTCCTGAGCTGAAAAGCAGAGGTAGAAGTTGTGTTGGTGTCCTCAGTACTTTCTGGCTGAATGAAACACCAGAAGTAGACTTGCACGGTGAGTGTGTGGCCAGGGGGTGAGTATTTCTGAAGGGCATAGGTATTCTGGGTAGGTTTGAAGACTCTATTACAGATGGGCAAGACCAGGAATCTCTTTGGGAGAGAGTCCTACCTATTCTGAGGAGATGAGAAACGTTGGAATAGCATCAAATGTACAGTAGGGCTGTTTTCTCAGACTTGTTTCTCTGATGTTCTTGTTTCTAATAAATAATTACATAAATGAAAACATTGGAAGATATTTGAGTAGGAAAATATCTTTATTTTTAGGCAGGGCAGTAGGCTATTTATCTCAAGACAAACAATCTTCAAAAGGGCCTCAGAACTGTGGCTGCCATTAAAAAAAATAAACAAACACAAGCAAGCATGTTTGGATAGGGTTCAGAAATGTCCCCAAGACGCAGAGAGACGTTGTTTCCATGGCAATGCCATGCATTTCCAGCACACTGGTCTCTCCTTTAGATCCAGGGATTTTAGAATGGGTGGAAGCGGTTTAGAGTATTTATTCACCTCTGTAGAGCAAAAGGTGGAGAGTTTCAGGAACACTGTATGTTGAGCTCTAAAGTTCTGTTTGGCTAAACCACTTCTCTCAGAGAAACATCAAACCTTGATGGGAAACTGTCAAGAAGGAAAGAATCCATTGATCCACTCCACTTGTCTGATTGTTTTCAACAACACTTGAAAGAATTGGGCTTTATTTACTCCTGTGTCCTACTTTGACAGGCATCTATGGCTGATATAATGACTGTTAGGTAGCAAATCAATACTTTTCTGTTTTCTCTTTCACTGAGGGCTAAAAGAGCATGAGCAGGAACAGCTACTGAGACTTGGGTAGCATGCCATCAATTATGCTAGCCATTTGTCTAGCCTCCTTGTACATGAAGAATTAATATGGGGGGCTGCCAAAAACTAAAAAGCATGCACCAAAAATCACCCTTTTTACACACAATCCAGGTGTTTCTGACACAGGATAGAAACTCCTTGTATTTTTTGCAGATAGATTTGGGTTATTAGGTTAAATAATTTTCATTTCATCACATGCTCATGAGTTTGTAAGACTCAGCTGTGCCCAGGCTGGGCTTACTTCTACTATCCTGGACAGACCTTTGAAGTGATAATCTGCTGTCACCATAATGTTTGAACATCCATGCAGCCCACTGAAGATTCTTCTCAGACCTGGAAGCAAGCACACTTTTTGCCTCTATCCCTGGCACCACGAGGCAATGCACTGCTGGTCAGCTACAATCAAGGCTCAGCTGCCAGTAAACTCAGCAGTGAGTTGGTAGCTGTTGTGTTGTGACTGCTACTTCAAGCCCTGTTCCATCAGATTCAGTTCCCCAAGTGCACCAGCTGCCTCTTCCTTCACAATGGTCCTGAAAGCCAGCACAATCTATTTCTTCTGAGTTTATTTTGCAACTAACATAATGACATTCCTGGTCCCAGACTGGTAGGCATGGGCATAATGAAAGACTGAAATGTCTTAAAGTAGACCATTTAACTGTGAAGTGACATCCCCTTATGTACTCCAGCATTCAAGAGAAAACTCTGGAAACAACAAACACTGGTGTGGATCCAAGGGAACCTTTTATTGCGGAAGAAAGAGACCCTTTGTGTGTCTATATATGCAGAAAAATCATTATTTCCAGTACCAACTAAAGAAACATGCCATGTTTTCTTAACATTAGATGAGAGAGTCAATGGCTACATCTGAATTACTGAATAAAGCAGCATGGGGACCTCCTAGTCAAGTAGCATAACACAGTCCGTGTCCACACGCTGAAGTTCTCTCTGTGTTTGCCCTGAAAAGACTTGTCCCATACAGACAGCCTTGTGGGAACACATCCTAAAAGATGCCATGCTCTGGGCAGTGCCTGGACATTGTCAGGAAAATCACAGTCCATTAAAGAGCAAAATCAAGAGCAGAAAATGAAGCATCAGTCAGTGTGGGGATGATCACAAGCCAGTGCCTGAAGCCATGTCTTACCCTTCTTCAGCTGGCTGATGCAGATGTAACCACAGAGCACACTGTGCACATTACCAGCACAGCAATCTTCTGGGAAAAGCAAGTCTCAAGAGGCAGGGACACTGCAAACAGACCCAGCCCTGCACAGCTGCACCACCACTGCTAGCTGGCAGAAGGGAACAGAGACCCGATTCTGCCCTCAGTTACGTAGGCACAGACCAAAAGCAGATACAATGAAGCCAGTGGACCAGCTTAAATATAATGTAGGAGTAAACTGTGTATGGGGATAAGAGTCTCCATCTTCAGTCCCATCCTGCACCCATGCCAGCAGAAGGGTCTGAAGGACCAGAACATGCCTGGAGGCTCCACAGCATTTCCAGCACTGCAGCCGGTTCTTGTTTTTAAGAAATGGAATAATTAAATCCAGATGCAAGGGGAGGGGAAGGGGAATAAATGCAGCATGGGTGTAAAAGATTTTCAAGAGCTCAGTAAGATCCCCATTGGATTGGACTGTTCAGCTTGAACTGGAACAAACATTGTCCCTTGAGCAAAAAAAGAATCTAATAATTGTGAAGACATAATCATTACTGCAGACCTAGACTTTTGGCCTACAAATTGTCTTCACCATTAAGAAGCAGCCAGTGGAAGGAAATGTTCCTCACTCAATTGCCTACAGAAATTTTTCAGGGAGGGTATTTCCACTTTTTTTCCCCAGTCCTGATTGTGCCTTCTGTGCAATGATTTCATGCTCCCAGAACGTTTGGCCATTTGAATCCCTCAATCAGCTGAACACTGGCACTTCTTGTTTTATAAATATGATGTTGGCTCGTGCTCTGGAACAACTACCAATCACTCCATTATCACTAGAAGGGCAAGGAGCAACAAAAATATATCAGAATTCTTGAGAATGCCTGTGAAAACTTCTGAGCCCAAAGAAAACAATCTGGATCTCGTTTCCCCCCTCTTTCCTCATAGCACTGATTGTCAATACCTAATGTCAGGTTTAAATCAGTGCAACCCACAGTTTAAAACTCTGTGTTAAACCTCCCATGTTTTTGTGATGAATTGAATAATTGGGGGGAATGGTGCCAAAAAATACCCAGGTGACTTACAATACTTCATCTGGCCCCTCAATTTAAGAAGGACATTGAGACTCTTGAACATGTCCAGAGAAGTGCAATGAGGCTGGGAAGAGGCCTCAAGCACAAGCCCTATGAGGAGATGCTGAGGGAGCTGGGGTTGTTTAGCCTGGAGAAGAGGAGGCTCAGGGGAGACCTTATTGCTCTCTACAACTACCTGATAGGTGGTTGTAGCCGGGAGGGGGTTGGTCTCTTCTCCCAGGCAACCAGCACCAGAACACAGGACACAGTCTCAAGCTGTGCCAGGGGAAGTTTAGGCTCAAAGTGAGAGAAAGTTCTTCAAGACAGAGTTTTTAGCCATTGAAATGTGCTGCCCAGGGCAGTGGTGGAGTCACCATCCTTCAGGTGTTGAAGAGGGGTTTGGACATGGCACTTGGTGCCATGGTTTAGTAGTCATGAGGTGTTGGGTGACAGGTTGGACTTGATGATCTTTGAGGTCTTTTCCAACCTTGTTGGTTCTATGATTGTATCTCATTTCCAAGAGGTGTTCTGATAGATAGAATAGCAGACACCCACAACAGAGGCAGATGTCTTGAGGAACTGAGGTGTGGGGCTGCTCAGAACAGAGGATAGACTAACTCCCAGTAGATTGCAACAAAGTCTGTACAGCCCTGCTTGCACAGCTAGAGCCAGTGATGTTCCACTGAACTGCACCTAACCTGTTACTGGACTAAATGAAACCTCACGCATGGCTGCAGTGCCGTCAGACCCTTCGTTGAAGGATAAGGGAGATGATCTTTATGAGTGACTAAAGGGTTTGCACCAACACCTTTACACACACTCATACACTTCCATTGTCCATATTCACCATCCTAAGTAAAATATCGTTCTACTCAGATCTTCAAAACCAATAAAGCTTTTGGGCAGGCACTAATGGACCAGCTAGGACCACCCACCAGTTGAGGGGCATCAGAGAACATAATACGTCTTAGATCTGTATGGGTGGAGGGAAACACTGCCAAGACAGACACTGGGATAAGAATCTGTTTCCAATTTAGAAACTCACTGTCTGCCTTCCACAGTGTGTGGTGTAATCACTCAGCTGAAATCCTGAGCCTGGTGGGAGCCAGTCCTACAGCTTAGTTGAGACTAAACAACTGAAAGAAACAAGCAGTACAATAGATGTCCCAAAGTGGTTATGGTATGAAGGCTCGTCATCCTAGGAGCTATTATCTAAGAAAGTGTTTCCAAAGCAAACCAAATAAAATATCATGTGTAGGAATGGTGAAGCCAGCTGAGTTTTCCATTTATGTCCATGTCAGCTCCTCAGAGCTCTCTGGGATAGGATTGGATTCGTGATTCATTTGTAAACCTCATTTTTAGAGCCTGTTGTTAGTTGTCTCATAAGATACATTGTTCTCTAAACAAGTGGCTTATCTGGCTGCACAGAAGTATCTACCTACCCTTGAGAATGGAAGCTAGCATGAAGTGGAATCTTGGGCTTGCTGGCTCTTGCTACCCAGTGCACCGTGGCTGTAACCACACCACTGTGCAGACATAGAAGTTCAAGAGCTATGTGGCCATAACTCCGTGTAAGGGTTAATTAGCCACATCCAACAGCACAGCTCTTTAACAAGAGCACTGACAGAGTGGTTTTTATAGCTAGTGGAGGGATCACTGTGCAGTTCTGCACTTGATGCTCTAGGCCTGCTGTTGATGTCACAGCTTACAGCAGACATGGTTAACTCAGTGCAGAAAAGCTCTCTTTCATTTTGATTCTTATTTTCCAAGCTTAGAAGAGCACCTCAACAGCTCTGTTTCTGTTTCTGATTCCTTATGTTATTGCTCTAACTGGTATTTAAGAGAAGATTATTTTGATATTTACCATTTATTTAGACATTTACAATCTTCTGTTTAATTTCTGTGAGCTTTGGGAAGTTATTGGAGTACTAAATCATATACACAAGTTGCACAGTTAAGAAATAAGGAGAATTTTACCTTCCACACAATCTCCCCCATTTATTGATCATGTCACATGAAGAATGGTTGAAGAACTGTTGTATCTGCCAGGTACTGATTACTTCCTGCAATGACAGTGGGTCACAGCCAGCCAGCTTTCATTCAGAAGGGCACTGATCACTGTAGATAGCTTTGTCTCCTCTAGGATCTTTATCCAAAGCTCATGAAAGCTTTAATGTAAAATAAGCTTTCTAATGCTCTTTCCTTTTTTTATTTTCTTTCCCCCTTTCCTTTCCTTTCCTTTCCTTTCCTTTCCTTTCCTTTCCTTTCCTTTCCTTTCCTTTCCTTTCCTTTCCTTTCCTTTCCTTTCCTTTCCTTTCCTTTCCTTTCCTTTCCTTTCCTTTCCTTTCCTTTCCTTTCCTTTCCTTTCCTTTCCTTTCCTTTCCTTTCCTTTCCTTTCCTTTCCTTTCCTTTCCTTTCCTTTCCTTTCCTTTCCTTTCCTTTCCTTTCCTTTCCTTCCCTTCCCTTTCCTTCCCTTCCTTTCCTTCCCTTCCCTTCCCTTCCCTTCCCTTCCCTTCCTTCCCTTCCCTTCCTTCCCTTCCCTTCCCTTCCCTTCCCTTCCCTTCCCTTCCCTTCCCTTCCCTTCCCTTCCCTTCCCTTCCCTTCCCTTCCCTTCCCTTCCCTTCCTTCCCTTCCCTTCCCTTCCCTTCCCTTCCCTTCCCTTCCCTTCCCTTCCCTTCCCTTCCCTTCCCTTCCCTTCCCTTCCCTTCCCTTCCCTTCCCTTCCCTTCCCTTCCCTTCCCTTCCCTTCCCTTCCCTTCCCTTCCCTTCTCCTTTCTTTTTTGATTTCTCTTCTCTTCTCTTCTCTTCTCTTCTCTTCTCTTCTCTTCTCTTCTCTTCTCTTCTCTTCTTCTCTTCTCTTCTCTTCTCTTCTCTTTCTCTCTTCTCTTCTTTTCTCTTTTATTTTCTTTTTCTTTTCTTTTCTTGTAAAGGCTATTCCTTTCCTGTAAATACACCTTCTTGACTGAATAAAAATCCTAATTTCTAGCTGATTTATCTCCTAGTACAAAATGCAGTGAGGCTCCATCAGCTTCTCACCTGCAGGCAGGCACTGACTGCTGGCCAGGGGCAGGACACGGGCAGGAATGCTGACAGCTTAAATACTGGAAGGCAACAAAGCCAGCACCATGGCAGGGAGTGAAAGAACAGACTGGAGTTCAGCTCTGTGTGTGGTCTGCTGTGATGGGCTTGAGCAGCGTACTGTGGGAAGACCCAGCGGTTGTAATTCTTGCTTTCCCCCACCTCTCAGCCAAACCCAACTCTCTGAATGCCTGTGCATAGGGAATACTTTATTTTTATTTTTTCATTGCAGGGATGCCAAGAAGGATTTTACCTGACCAGCTCTGGAAAATGCTCTCCTTGCAACTGTAATGGTAATGCTAACAGATGCCTTGATGGATCTGGAATCTGTGTGGTAAGGAATTTCTGTCTTCTCTGCTGGTCCCTCACTGAATAACAGTACTCCTTTTCCTTTTCCTTCTCCTTTTCCTTTTTATTTTTTATTTTTCCTTTCCCTTTCCCTTTTCCTTTTCTTTTTATGTTTCCTTTCCCCTTTTCCTTTCCCTTTCCCTTTTCCTTTTCTTTTTATGTTTCCTTTCCTTTTTCCTTTCCCTTTTCCTCATTTTCTTTTAATGATAGGATAAACCCTTTCACCTTCTTTTACTCTTGCATGAGGTTTCACGTAAGAGAAATATTTCCCAGGCAAACCCAAGAAACCATGGTCTGACTCTTCTATTAACCCTAATGCTCAATTTCAATACACAGCAAAAACAGTGTCTGTACCACAGGAGCTTTTTTGATGAAGAGCAATCATGAGTAGGCCAAAATCAGCATGTTAATAAGATTATCCTGGCCAAATTTCATTCTCACTTACTTAAATTATCTCTGCAGATTCAAAACACTTCCTGTGTGCAGTGTTTGTAATAGTATGCTGGGGAAAATGTTTAGCTTATCAGAAATATGGAGTCTTGTAAACCTCTGGAGAAAAAAAAAAAAAGGTCTGAACTCAAAAGCATTTCATTCTCTTCATTTTCTTTCTGAATACAGTGCTGTATAGCATATAAACAATTTATAATGCTGAGTGACCCCTGTGAGTGCACATACATGTGTTATCCATTGTAATTCTGCTGCATGGCAGCCTCCTGATGGAAAGGAACAACATGAGGAGGTTGAAATAATACACAAGGGAAGAGGGTGTTGAACTCCCAGGTATTCAGCATCCCAATTTCCCATATGTTCGATCTCATTTGGTGTCAGCTCATACAGAAAGCTGTGATTTAGTACTTGTAGCTGATCACTTGTAGCTCCAGTGCTAAAGTCATCCCAGTAAAACTAACCCAAATTGCTTGTGGGCAATCAGAGCAGTAATATACTAAAAAACACAAAAGCCAAGGATGGAAGTTAATAGTGTAATGTATCTAAACCTCACAGCAGGAGCTGGGCACTAGTGCACTCTTTACAGGCTTGTAAAGCAGGAACACGCAGCCCAGAGCTCCTTGCTCTACCATGTGTTACTTTTGGCAAGTCACAAACCTTTGCCCTCAGTCTGTCTCTTCATAAAATGGCCTGATAATTTTCACATACTTTGCATTGTTTCATCCTCTAGCAAGTTTTCAGTTACACAAATACACAGAGCTAGGCCCCACAGCATATTTCCTCCCATTTTTATTCCTGTGGGAGAAAGAGAGTGCAGCTGTTTAGCCCAGGAACGATTATTATGGCCTGGCCACTCTAGTGTCTAGAGGATTGGCTGGTTTCTGCAGAACTCATATTAGCTTAGTGTTTTAATACTAAATTTTGTAAAGTGGTTGCACACTGGCAGACATTCCCAGCTATTCTCTTCCACAAGGATTTTACTCATGGGATGATTGTCCCATGTAGTGTTGAGTGAAAGTGATGCCTGGGTGAAACTTGCAGTGGAGGATTTGAGAACAAGAGAAAAAAACCTTGACAAATATCTGCTTCTGATGTCTCCAGTGACCAGAAGGCTTCTGGATAAGAGTTTATGAGGGAGGGAAGTCATTATAGCTTTAGTTTACAAACACTAGAGAAGACTCGTTTCCTATCTTCTAGAAAAACAAGGCTGATGTCAAGGGTTGAGGGCAAAAAAAAAACCCAACAAAACAAAACCAAAGTTACTGTATCAGCAGCAGATAATCTGAAAGTATATGTGCATTCCTGAATGGTTCTTCTCCAGGATACCAAACTCTTGGAACTAGCCAGGTAGTAAAGAATAAAACTAAAAGCAACCCCCTAGTTTACTACTTGGGCTCAAATAAGCCCTTAGATGCCTTATCTGATTTAAGAAGCCATTAGCTCAGGCCATTTACTTCTGAATAGAGAGAAGTCTTAAGTGAAATAAGAGTGAAAGGGGGAGAAAAGAAACACTAAAAAACCCTAAAAACAGAAAGAAATGAGGATTTAAAGGTTTAATCCCATGAAACAGAACCAGAGATGCCTATGGAGACTGCAGTAACAGGACTTCCCTGAGGATTTGGAAATTTCCAGGGAAGATCAGAAAAGCTATGATACTGGTAAAACACAAAATGTGACTGAGCCTGGGAGAAGAAAAGCTTAGAGAGAGAGAGAGAGAGAGAGAGAGAGAGAGAGAGAGAGAGAGAGAGAACTTGAATTACAGCAGGAAGAAGCACATTAGATGAAAGAATGCAAATAACTCGGGAATAGGAGACTGGATAGTAGATAATGTGATTTGCATTAGAATTAGTGCACAAAGAATCCTTCCCTAAGGACCATTCTGGAGAAACACTGGAATAGATCTGCCCAAAGCCTGCTGGGGCTAAAGAGTAGGGAATTCCTGCAAAGAGATAGGACCAGATGGTATGAAGAGCTCACTGTTTTCTTGGTCCTCCAATTTTTAGGTTAATCACTGCAACAGTTCTTGCAGTGGAAACTACCATACCTGATAGTAAGACATAAGGCTTTCTTCATTCAGTTAGCTTCTCTCCGTATAAATCTGTTATCTTCCTCCTTCTGAAGAGCAAAAGTGTTCTAAAGTTTTAGCATTTACGGTTTCCTCACTAGCACCACGTTACCCTAACCACGAATCATTGATGTTATGGAATGTCCTTAGCAAAAGGTCTTAGCAGAGCCTTAGAAGCACTAATGTCCCCCAAAACTAAAAGTTTCCTTGTCTGCATGATTGTTCACACAATGGAACGATTCAAATGTGAAAAACGAGTATTTAAAGTTAGCTCTGCTAACAATGATGGAAGGCAACACAAAAGTGACAACAAGAGGCTCAGTTGGTAGATAATTACTTTGTTAAAAGCAATAACTTTGCTATAGGAACTGAATAAAGGAAGAAGGGATTATGAAAACGAAAAAGTATTCTTCAAAAGGGATGAAATATAAGGGTCAGGCTCCATACAGTGCTCTAAGACCATCATATTATGCAAATTCCCCAAATCAATTTGGTGAATGTAGTTCCCACAGCATACAAATCAATGACATTTCCATTGGCTTCTGCTCTGAAATAGAAATCAAGTAAAATTTAACCCCTGTTAATGATGCCTGAGGTTGAAGTACCCATCTATAATGTCTGCTGACATAAATATCTATCCTAGGATTCTGTTTCAGAACTTCTCACAGCTTATTCATAGAGTGTAAATCAAATCCACAAGTCTTTAAAAGCCTATTGAATGCCACAATCAATGAAACAACAGTCTCATGAGGTCACCAGGCAGCACACTTTACCACACTCAGAACCTTTCTTGCATAGATGTCCACATAAAACTGGTGCAGAAGTCAATCACGAGGTCCTGTGATTAGAACCGGAGACACTCAGTCCATTTTATCAGCAGAGAAAATCAACCCCAGGGTTCAAAGAAGAGCAGCCAGCACCATTTATGACACAATACAATAGAGATCTCAAACAATGCTTCGGTTCAAAGCAAAGGAAGACACACCAAGTCTTTGTACTGACCTTAGATTTTGGACTTTTCACGCAACTTCCTCACTTCTAGCTATGAGAAGAAAAGGAAGTCACTCGTAGGACCCTCTAGTTCTTGCAAGCATGCTGGTAACTGGGTGAAATGTGGCAGTTTGCAGACAGTGATGCAGAGACTTCTCCTGCATAAAGTCCATTGGTTTTTGCTGCTAATAAGGTGTGAAGAGAGGAATGTTTTGCTTTCACCTTTGTTGGTGTCTACCTAAAAATTTCAAAGTGCTTTTCTTATCATCTCAGTCCTGCTTACTTGATCAGTATGCACACAAGGCATCCAAAGATTAGGTATAAATAAATTAAAGACATAAATATGGCCTTCCTGGAAGAAGAAAGGACAAAAGATCATAGCAGTGTAGAGGATAAATTCTCTGGTATCCTTTCCAGCCTTTTATGGAGTTTTTTACAATAGGGCATATTGTCATGTAATGATTTGTGTCTAAGCATTTGGGTTTACAGCTGAGTGGAAAGGTTGGAAGGGATTTGGCAGTTCTGCCTGAGAGGATAATATGTTCCACATGACTGCCAAGGCAGGTCTGGAGAATCGCCAGTGGATCTACAACCATCCATCAAGCACACGCAAAAAGCCAGCAGGGAGCCGGCAAAACTCTCCAGCTTATTAGGTACTTCTGGCTTCACAGAGAGCCTTGCAGTCTATAGCTCACTCTTTCTTTCTATAAAGATGGCCTACACCTATCTACAGTGTCCTTGGTGATAGATGCTTGGAAAGCTCACCAGAACTACAACAGTCTGGTTGTGTCCTTCTCTTCTCCAGAGTGTTTTAGTATGCTGCAGCTGCCAAAAGCTTTAGTGTTAATAGACTCCTTTTCACAGATGTAGCTCTTTCCCAGCCCCTCAGCTACGTTTAAACTTAGTATGTTGTTGTCCTAACTGGTTTACAACTGAGAACTTGCAACAGTGACCCACAACAAGTGAAGGAAATCGTTTCCATTCCCTGCACAGCATCTGGGAAGCCAGGCCAGGACTGTGAGGAAGAGCTGTCATTGCTGTCACACCTGCTTGGCAGCATTTCCCACAGTTAGCTAAGACAAATGAGGGACTGAGAAGGCAGAGGACCAGGTGATTTTGGCAAGACAGTAGCTGCCACTTATCTTATTACAGGGCAAGTTCTACAAACAAAACCTTTGACACAGAGGAAGTATGTTGACCCAAACTGGATCAGAGTTTTGTTGCTATCCTCATTATGTTAAGTTTACAGCTGTCTTTACTCCAGTAAAAGTTGCACAATGTTTCCTTTTAGTGCCTTATCTCCTTATCCCTCAAGAAATTCTGAAAGCTAACACTTCACCTCACCCACAGTGGCTGGAAAGAGAAGACTTGAAATCATAAACCTCAAAGATGAAAAAGATAATGCATGTAACATCTCCTGGATTTCAAGTCACTGTGCTGAAGTACTCTTTTTTCCCCCTATTATTATTTTGGGTCAGCAGTAAATTCTGGCACGCTGGCACGAGCAATGCTGTGCAGTTCTGTAACCTCAGACATGAGGGCATCTCCAAAGTTGGGAAAGTCTACATCTCCATCCAGATAGTGTATCTCAGATCAACCCCTGCTGGCCCAGCAATAAACACAGACTGTACAGCAATGTAAACCACTTTACCTATATAATTTCTTTACTTATCCTTGTGTATTCTTCCTGCATTAACACTTGTTGGTGTTAATGGTCTTATAATTAAGACCATCTCTCAGAAGATTAAGAAATCAGGAATTTTTAATAAAATTAACCCCAAACTCAACAGTTCCTGCTGTATTCCAACAATGACCCACAAGGAGAGGCTGAGGGAGCTGGGATTGTTTAGCCTGGAGAAGAGGAGGCTCAAGGGAGACCTTATTGCTCTCTACAACTACATGAAGGGAGGTTGTAGCCAGGAGGGGGTTGGTCTCTTCTCCCAGGCAACCAGCACCAGAACAAGAGGAATCAGTCTCAAGCTGCACCAGGGGAAGTTTAGGCTGGAGGTGAGGAGAAAGTTCTTCACAGAGAGAGTTGTTAGCCATTGGAATGTGCTGCCCAGGGAGATGGTGGAGTCACTGTCCCTGAATGTGTTCAAAAAGGGGTTAGACGTGGCACTTGGTGCCATGGTTTAGTCATGAGATCTGTGGTGATGGGTTGGACTTCATGATCTTTGAGGTCTCTTCCAACCTTGGTGATTTGGTGATTCTGTGACTGCTTTCAGCTGCAAAGGAATATTCAAAAGTCCTTCCGAGGGGTTGAGGACATTTCATGCTCACAGATCATCTATAAGATCCTAGGGTTCCAAAGGATTTTTGTTGTATTAACTGCTCCAAAGGTAGGGCTGAGTATTAATTTTTGGTTGCCCCTGGAGAGTCTCCATACCATTATGTGCCTAACAGAGGTGCACTGCACCATTCTGTGGCAGGTCCTGTCTTTCTTTAACTTTAGGGAGGAGGTCCAGCCTGTGTAAACTGCACCTATCTGATGAAACAATCTCCTTAGAACTGCCTAGATGGTATATGTAATGAAGCTGGTGCTTCTGAAGACCACTGGAGCTCCTCTCTTAAGTCCCTCTTCCAAAAATAAGGTGGGGCAAATTCCCAGCTATACTCATTTACAGAACAGCACATTTGTCTTGTGCTGGGAAACTTGTCCTAGCACCACTGCCTGAAGAGAATCAATAAACATTTCACTGTTATTTGTGCAGAAGTGTATTTGCTGAGCAGAACTGCTTTGTGGTCTCAGAACAGCAGTTCCAGCTCTACTTTCCAAGCAAATGAGTTCAGGAGCTCGGTGCTGACAATCATTCCTAATAACCCCTCTACAGCATCTTTTCATGTATTGTATTGTGTGTATAGATAAGTTACAATAAAGGGCAGGTAGAAATGCTCACCCTGATTGATGGTCCTCAGTGAAAGCAGTGTAGCAGGACCAGCTGAGGCATTTTCTAACACAGGAAAATGCACTCCAGCTACTCTATCATCTGACAAGGCACTGCTGGTGTACTGATGGCTGAATTTTGTGAGTACACTTGAATGAACCACTGAGACAGAAAATGCCATGAGCAATCCCATATGCAGTCTGAATTATAACATCAACCAGAGATTATGCCTTTCATTCTAAAACATGTATGAATCCCAGGGTCAAGAATATCCTTTGCAACTCGTAGCAAAACACTGCTTTAGAATCCAATTTCACAAAAAATCACTGTGAAAGGAATTCTGGTTTTTCCTCTCATCATTGTTTCTCTGCCAAAAGTGATCCATTTAGAAGGAAAATGTTTTTCTCAAACTGCCAAGCCACTCCCTGCCATGGGCTGCAGAGATGGTCTCTTCCCTGCAGTCTTCAGGATTTTCTCCCAATGCTTATTGCATCCAGCAGTTTTGTTGGAGATGCAAGCTAATGGAACGTAAAATAGAAGGGCACTTTTTTGACCACTAAAAATGTTATTCTAAATACCCACAGGAGTTCATAGAATCAATAAGGTTGGAAAAGACCTCAGAGATCATCAAGTCCAACCTGTCACCCAACACCTCATGACTAACTAAACCATGGCACCAAGTGCCACGTCCAATCCTTTTTTGAACACCTCCAGGGATGGTGACTCCACCACCTCCCTGGGCAGCACATTCCAGTGGCAAATTACTCTTCCTGGGAAGAACTTTCTCCTCACCTCCAGCCTAAACTTCCCCTGGTGCAGCTTGAGACTGATTCCTCTTGTTCTGGTGCTGGTTGCCTGGGAGAAGAGACCAACCTCCACCCGTGTACAACCTCCCTTCAGGTAGTTGTAGAGAGCAATAAGGTCTCCCCTGAGCCTCCTCCAGGTTAAACAACCCCAGCTCCCTCAGCCTCTCCTCACAGGGCTTGTGCTCCAGACCTCTCCCCAGCCTCATTGCCCTTCTCTGGACACGTTCAAGTGTCTCAACATGTTCTAACATGTTAAATAAGATAAAGTTCTAACATGTTAAAGTAGATAAAGCTCCTTTTACATAATAACTAACCAAAGAAATGCTATTGAAGTGCCTGAAGCACTGCACTGACAGGATCTTTGGGGCAAAAGTGCATTTTAGCACTTCAGAGATAAAGCCCTTCAGCCCAAAAGAGGAAAACCACTGCAGATTTAAGGAGCAATGTTTTCTGGCCCACTTTTCATCATAACAGTATCTGAGCCTTGGAAACCAATAGCAGATTTATTCTGATGTCAGCCGTGTATTGTTTGGAGAGCTGAGGACAAAACAGGTGAAGTGAACTGCCCAGAGAACCAGTAAAGAAAGTGATGAAGGCTACATCTGAAAGCAGCCCCAGCGCTGCTCCAGATACAGGATTGCTCTTTCTTTTCAAGCACTCAGTGCCAAGGCTCTCCTCTTTCTTGTGGTACATTAACATCTCTTTTTCACTGAATAATGGCAAATGCAAACAATTTTTTGAACTGCCTTAGCCTTCCAGTGCCTTCTGGCTCAGACATGTGCCTCGTGGTCAGTGCACTCTTGCCAGAGTGTGAGACCTGGATGGTCTCCCCAGCAGCTGCCTGACAGTCTGCCTTGATTTGCTCTCAGCTTCTCTGTTCTAACCAACTTTCTTTCTCCTTCCTTCTCTTTCTCCTAGTTCAGCTTTCTGTATTCTCTCATTTTAGAACCTCAGAATCATCTTCTGGGTTTCTGTATACTAAATGCTCTCCTTTTTGTAGAAAGTATCACTATGAAGAAACCTGCAACTATTGATGCCTAGTCTATTTAAAGATCCATGGGGGGAAAAATCACTTTTTCCCTTTCCTTATCATGTTCTACTTGCTGTCCCTGGTGAAATAAATAATTGCTGTGCAATGGATTCTCTGTGACTATAAAAGGTGCAGCAAGGCAAGCAAAGTCTACTAGAATCAAAAGAGATCTGAGCTAAAGTAGTGAGTCCTAACTGGGGAGCTTTAATGGGATTCAACTAAGGAAGATGATTGGCTGAAAAAACATCAGATGTGCTTTCAAAAGAGCAAGTGCCCTTTGCTAAAATGACACTTTTCAATGCAAGATTGATGATGTCTGCACACAGACTTAGGAAATGAAAACAAACCCAAAACATCAGTGTTGCCAGGACTGAATTTTGCCACTAAATCAGTTGCAACACTTAATACTTGACTATAAGACTCATTTAGCAATGCTTGTGCAAGTGAAATTGCTTTTTTATTATAATTATTACATGTCCACCCTAATCACATTCCTCTCTCCTCATACTCTTTTATTCAGAGAACATACCATGTTTGGAGTAGAAAGTAAGTTGCAAATCTGTAGTGACTGACTCAGATGAAACCTTAGCCTGGAGCCACTGAAGAAACTTCAACCACAGAGAGGCCAATGTGCCCCTTGACCCATGCTGGGGAGCTCCTTGCCACTGCAAGCTCTCCTGAAACCCCACACCCAGCTTCTACCAGGGAACTGCCAGCTGCTGACAGCACAGCAGCTCCTGTGATGGGATTAAATGACTGCTGTAGAACAAACTGTGGCATCACAGTCATTTCCGTGCACCTGCACCAACCCTGAATGCAGCACAAAAGATCTCCTGCAGGGCCTGACCAAAGGTCTCTGTGGCCCATATGGGGTCTCCAGCAGATGCTGTTTGGAGAGGGCACCTGGCCTGGCCTCTTTCTGAAGTCTCTGCTTCATACTCCAGCATCATTCACAGTTGCTGTATTAGGTTACCTACCTCCTCAGCCCTTTTAACGTCCATGCTGTCCATTAATTTCTCTAAAATGTCCCTTTTTCTCCCTGCAAATATTACCACCCATGAATTTCTCTAAAATGTCCCTTTTTCTCCCTGCAAATATTACCACCCATGAATTTCTCTAAAATGTCCCTTTTTCTCCCTGCAAATATTACCCATGAATTTCCTAAAATGTCCCTTTTTCTCCCTGCAAATATTACCACCACTCTTTCCCCTGAAGGACTGCCAGAGAAACACAACAGGAGAGCACTGCGAGCGCTGCCCGGATGGCTTCATTGGTGACGTGGTCAGAGGCGTGCCCACATTCTGCCAGCCCTGCCCCTGCCCCCTGCCAGCACTTGCCAAGTAAGTAAGGAGTCTTTGCTTCTCTTTGGCCCTTTCCAAGGTGTGATCAGCATCCCTTCCTGGATGCAGCAGACAAAGGCTGCTGCTCTTGCCAGCCCGGGGAAAATAAAAGGACTACCAGCTGCTCACATTTATAAGCGCAGGAAACAGCATTCATTTAAAAGGTGCAAAATACCCTGAAGTGCTCATATCAATTCTTACCAAGAGGAATGAGAAAACAGTTGATCAAAGTCAAATTTGTCCTTTTTTTTAAATAGGGGAGGTTATTCAGCTGTCTGGTTACTTTTAAGAATCCCTTAAAGGCCAGTTCCTGAGGAAGGTGGCATCAGTGATGTATGTGGCTGAGACACAGACAGACAGAAAGAACAATCCATGGCCTCTGGAGGGTAAAACCAACCACATACACACACAAAAAAAGCATAGCCTGGTAGGCTTCTGAGACAGCAGCAGCTGGATCTGGTTAGTACAGTAACAGTTTAAAAGCAAAGGGCTGGAGGATCCTGTGACAGGTATGGTGTCCCTTCAGCTGATGCCCAGCTACCTTGGGGCAAGAAACTCTGAACTCTGATAGAAAACTAAGACACAGCCAAATAGCCCCAGCTGTTATTCTCTTTGTGTCTTCAGAAGAAATAAGTAACTGCAAACTAACGATTAGCAATTGTTCATGGCACATCAGCACTGCAGCTGAAATAAATTAATGAACTTCCTCTTGCTTGAGGTCTGTGCTATGAGAGAGAAGCATCTATGCAAATCCCACTACACACAGAGGAGGTGCTAGTAAATATTTGCCAGTGGGTTGGAGCTGGTTTGTAGCAAGCTGTGTACTCCCCTTGTGTGGTTTCCCGCTATGCTTTCAGCAGAGCTTCTCAGCAGAGGGGAAATTCCTCACTGTATTTGTTTGCTGTTACTATAGGATTACTCACAGAGCCTTCAGGTGGGATGAGCTGTGTTTTGCTCAGCTGCTCAGTGAAACAGGCTGAAAAAGGCCATGAAGCAAACTCACACCAGCCAAGTTCCAGCAGTTCATCTCTTGGCTTGCAGAGTGAACTGCAGACATGTGAGGAAGGCTGTGGGGTGTACAGCAGCTATTGTTGAAAAACTGCAGCTTTGCCTGCATTAGAGAAAATCCTCCAGAGACAGGGAAAGAACCTGGCTTTGCTCACATGTAGAAAGGCTTAGAAGTGAGCAAGTTCTCAAAGCAGACCACTTCCTCCAGTTTCAGTAGTGGCTGCAGGGCCAGAAATAGTAGAAACACAACAGTCGGAAGCAGTGCTTTTTCCTTAGGAAACCTATTGGGCACAAAGCAGCCACTTTGGTGTAAGGAATCATGGAAGCATTTCATCTGGAAAAGACCTTTAAGAGCATCAAGGCCAACCATTAAAGGAGCTGCTCTCTCAACACCAACAACAAGGGGACACAGTCTCAAGCTGCAACAGGGGAAGTTTAGGCTCGAGGTGAGGAGAAAATTCTTCACCGAGAGAGTGATTCGCCATTGGAATGGGCTGCCCGGGGAGGTGGTTGAGTCGCCGTCCCTGCAGGCGTTCAAGAGGGGACTGGATGTGGCACTTGGTGCCGTGGTCTAGTCGTGAGGTTTGTGGTTACAGGTTGGACTCGATGATCTTCGAGGTCTCTTCCAACCTTGGTAATACTGTGATACTGTGATACTGTAACCTGGGCTGAAAATGTTTGAGGCATAACCACATGGTGCGACACAGAGCCTGCTCAACATGGTCACTCAAGTACGGTCTAGCCTGTTCTCTCTACGGTCTGATCTGTCAGAGCATGGCTGGGGCTGCATTCACCCAGCCCCTGCCCAGTCCTGCAGCCCAGCAGGCATGCAGCAGTGCACCCAGACAGCACTGGCCAGAGCTCGCCAGCCCACAGTCCCAGCAGGGCTCAGTGTGGTGGGACCCACAGGGACCTGAGCTCCAGGCTGTCTCTGCCAGTGCTATGGGAGATGGATGCAAAGGCCAAGGAGCAACCTGCACTTCAACACACTCTAGCCTTTCTGCTAGGGACATAACACTTCTAATCCAGACCACTAGAGGTAAGGAAGTCTTAAACACAAAAGGAGACCAGAGTGTGATTGGAAAAAGAGAACAAGAGCTGAGATGAGCCCAAATGCAGCTGCTTCGACATAAGCAGTGGTATAGGAATTGGACTTGATGATCCCTCAGTAAAAATCCACTTCAGTTCTTCAGGGGCTTCCCTTAGAAAAGTCTGGAAAGCAACAGTTAAAAGAACATCTGATCCCAATTTGCCTCATACCCCTTATTTAAATAACATGCAGAGATTGCTTGTTCAGCTTCTCCTATGAGAAAGATCCAACCACAGCCTTCAGCTGGGTCTGGAACAGGCAAATAATAATGATTGAGCAACATCCAGCCTTGCATAACTAAACTCAATGAACAACTACTCCTCCTTAGTTTTCTTTTTATATATATATTTCCTCCATTCATCTCACTCCATTTATATTAAAGCAATACAAGGCCTCAACCAGAAAACAGAGAAACATTAAAAGCCTTTGATAAAGAACATTCCCAGGATGTTGTTTTACTCTGGAAATAGCCAGTGAATTCAAAGAAGTTAGACAAAGTAACCGAATCTGCAAGCTGCCAGACTCAGCAGGCACACTTTCTTTCCCCCGCACCCTTAGGATTCATCTGTATGCCTCTAGATATTTCTGTCTTCATCTCTGCTATCTTGGGAGCTTTTGGAATAACTTTTGGGGCATTCCACAAGAAGTATCACGTCATCTCTTTGGAATTAATCCCAAGGAGGATGGAGATTGCTGCACACTCCAGCAGACGTTGTTTCTTTTCAGACCTGAGGGAATTACAGGAACTCTTTTTCCCTAAAAATCCCACTCCCCACCCCAAAAAAAATAAAACATAAAACATCAGGAAGGCTTCAGTCTTATTTCATAGCTTTCATCCACAGTGTGGGGGTTTTTTATTCAACTCTGTGAAGGAATTAGCCTCTGTAGAAGAAGAGGAAGGCTGCCAAACTTTTACTATTTTCTCAATATGTTCTCATAAAAGTTTTACAGAAGTTAATTTGTGAATTCTGTCAGAAGAATCTCATTTTATATTCTCTCTGGTTGTATGAAATGGTTTGAGACAGCAGAGGTCCAGACACAGATTTATTTGACCCTGGTTGTCCAACCAGCTGAGAAATGCTGGTAGAAACTGAAATAAAGCAGGAATCCTCATCACCTTCCTGTGCTGCTGGCTCCTGGGACAAGCAACATGTGGATCAGGCTCTTTCCCATCTCCCAAGTCTTTTGTCCTTCTGTGTGAAAGGGATGCAACCTGGCCAGAGCCGCCAAGCACCGCAGGGACTCAAGACCTGCGTTTTGCAATCCTGAGCCTGCAGCTGGCAGCTGCTGGCACTCACTACTCTGATCACATTCCAGCGCTGGCAGGAATTTACTCACACATTGCAAACTAACTGGGAATGTCCTTAGGACTGCATGACTTTATCCTGGGAATGTACTTAAGCTATGTCCATCCCTGTGTGTGACGTGCACACAGTTAGCACTTTCCACATCTGGCTGCTGCTGCTCCACGGTCTCGTAAAACATTTTTAAGCCCTCAAAACATAAGAAATCAAAGGAATTTGTGATTCAGAATCACAGCAGTGAAAATCACAGCCCAAGCCATTACTGCAGTCAGTATTGTTGCTGAGCTGGTTGATTTCAGACATCCCAGGCTCTTTCCAGCTTACTCAGAGAGACGGTGGAACAGCCTCAATTGCCACATGGCATCGCTGTGGTCAGTTTTCACCACTCAGTATTTCCAGACTGGATTTGAGTAAAATTGTAGGATTTACATAGGGAGTAGCTGCACCCATTCCAGAATCTCAGTTCCTGAAGTGGCCACTGATGGTGTCTTTCATAAGCAATATTTTACCTATTTTAAGCAATATTTTACCTATTTTACCAATTTTACCTAAAATATTTCTATATTTTAGAATAAGAGACAGGAAGCAATTGAATTTTCATGCCATACATATTTACCCTAAGTCCCTTACCTGAAATGAGTGTACCAAAACCTGGGGGCTGTCTGATCTACACTGCAAGGCAAGAATTCATTCACATCTGTATTTATATACCTCCATACTGCTGTACACTAATCAGTGCTTTCTACACTAATTAAAAAGACTTAACAAGGGATACAATGTGAATAACATATAGAACTTAAGAAGATCTACTCAGCAATGGGTAACCAGGAGCCAGAGCTCACACTGACAGCAAATGTCCATAATGTAGGAAAGAAACACTCCCAAGTGTTTGCCATTTTCTTCTATTCTAACTATTTATTGTAATGAAATTCCAGCTTTGCAGTCTCCTGCTACAGAAAAGGGGGAAGTGTGCGCTGTGTCTGTAAGGAAAACTATGCAGGACCCAACTGTGAAAGGTAAGAAACTAACAGAATGACTCTCTGGTCAACAATACTGAAGTTCAGAAGGCACAGAGGGAATCTTGCCATACAGGAAAGAAATCTTGTTCTTGTGTTTTCATCAGGTGGGATCATTTCTGTTAAAAGATTTCATGCAATTCCTTCTAAAAACAAGCCCTGTGAGGAGAGGCTGAGGAAGCTGGGGGTGTTTAGCCTGGAGAAAAGGAGGCTCAGGGGAAACCTTATTGCTCTTTACAACTACCTGAAAGGAGGTTGTAGACAGGTGGGGGTTAATCTCTTCTCCCAGGCAACCAGCACCAGAACAAGAGGACACAGTCTGAAGCTCTGCCAGGGGAAGTTTAGGCTGGAGGTGGCAAGAAAGTTCTTCCCAGAAAGAGTAACTGGCCACTGGAATGTGCTGCCCAGGGAGGTGGTGGAGTCACCGTCCCTGGAGGTGCTCAAAAAGGCTTGGACGTGGCACTTGGAGCCATGGTTTAGTAGTCATGAGGTCTGAGGTATTAGGTAATAGGTTGGACTTGATCTCTGAGGTCTTTTCCAACCTGGTTGATTCTATGATTCTATGAAAAACCATAAGAACTTGCTATGGAGACAAGCCAGAGTAGGACATGTCTGTCATTTACATCTGATGTATTTTGATGGATTTCTTGCACTTCGTGTGCCTCCTTGCAGTGGTCTGCCTAAACTGAACACAATCTCCAAATCAAAATGCAAAACACAAACCAGAAACAGCAGCTAAGTGGCAAATCACCACCACCACACAGATCCCTCATGCAATCCAACTACTCTAAAAACTATAGCAAGCTTCCACCACAGTTATTTTTCAAACAGGAATGAGGAAAACCATTCTTGAGTCAAATTCTCAACGAGCACCTTTTTAGTGAGGTGTTAAATGCCTTTTACAGGCATGATTCAAGAAAGTCAAGCGAACAACCACAAGCCAGTGCTGATTTTCAATTTTCCCTCACACCCATAAACAATTTCTAGTAAATATCCTCTAAATAACAAAGTACACAAATAATGGAGCCATTGAGCAGGAATAAAACTTACTCTCCTGTCTTGTAAAAGGACATCTTACTCAGTATGAATGCACATAAATGATGATTCAATGAATGGCAGAGGCCTGATTATAATTCTCCATCAGCAGCCAATAAATTAAAAGAGCTCTAACACAAAGGCTGAGGGGTGTAGCGTGGCTCAGCCACTGGCTTACTGAACACCTCATTTTGTTTTTAAGTTAAAGCCCCTGAAGTATTTAAGACTTCAGTCAACTCTTATTAATGGGTAAGTCTTGAATTCAAATGAGGCTTAACTATCAGAGAGGGGGAAAGGGGATGTTTAAGTTGCAAAGAGAAATCAATATGAAAAAGGTAGGATAAAGACAAAAAAAAAACAACAACAGTGAAGGCTTTTGCCTCCACAGATGATGCAAAACATCAGCTTACTACCTCCTCATCACCAAGGTGGTGACAGCAATAGTGAGAGCCCTTGAGACAGATGGCACAAAAATAAAGAAACCACCCTTGTTTCCAGGACTCTGGCTGTATTCTTTTGTTCTCCCAAAATGTCAGATTTATACACAAAGGATAAAGCAGACAATTAAAAGGTCAGTGAGGTTTTCTAATGGTTATTAAAATGTCAGCCTAGACTACAAGCAATTCAAAGCCTATGAAATGAGTAGGAGATGCATAGCAACGGCAGCAGACAGCATCAGCTTTGTTTTCTAGTAGTTACTACCCAGCCTGACACAGTGCATCTGTCTCAAGGAAGGCAAAGCTGTGTGGATGGGTTAGGAAAAGCTACAGAAAGAAACCAGCCTGTGCTGGTCACTGGGTTAGTCCTTGACTAACTGCTGGCCTAAGAGGTGAGCAGTGACAAATGGCACCTTCCTCCTATGAGGCTCCTGGTCCTGTGCCCGTTTGTGTCAGAAAGAGTAAAAAGTGTTTCCAAAACTAATGAGAAACACATTGCATGTCCCACTGCTGCCACCACTCCCTGCTCCCACTGGCAGCTATTGTGCCATCACCATGCTAGCAGAAGGACCAGGGGATCCTGAGAGAGAAGGGGCATTGCCCTGTCCATTCCTGCAGCAAAAACAGCAACTCATGCCCCCAGGGAGAGGAAGACTACATCCTGCTCACTGCACTCCCCCCTCACCAAGCTGGTTGCAAGGATTGATGACAGGCACCACAGGGGCAGGAGCTGCAGGACATCCTTCCACAGGCAATGTGTGGGATCTCAGCACACCAGGAGCAGTCCATTTCCTCTGGCATTCGTGGAGGAGGAAGAAGAAGACTTCTTGTGCTGCTCCAGTGGCTTGGCACAAACCTATCCAGCTTAGGTTTGCCAGCAACTGCTGTTGTGAAATCACAGAGGCCTCTGCTAGGAACTGAGAAAAACAGCTTCCCAATTCAAAATTTAGGAGTGAATCATTTTGCTCCTGGACTTCAGCCATAGGCCATTAAGGTGGTGGCAGATGAAATCCAGGTATTGTTAATGCCCAAATGTTAAAAGAGATAACTGAACAAATGACACTTTTGTGTCCAAAGGGAAAAGATATTGCCAGGGAAGAAGTTAATTCTTAACCTACCAATAATTATAGGAAGAAAACAAGGCTGCAAAGTGAAACAAAGATGATTTAAAAGTTTTATTATGGAAGAGGAAATATTCTTGGTTAGCAACAAAGATTCATTTCTTGATACCATAGAGGAAATGACATTTGCCATCAGCCTTTACTATTTCAGGCCATGAAATCCAGAGATTGAGCATCCAGTAGCCTCTGCTCCTCTCAAGTGCCACCAACTATTCAATACAGATTAAGTGCAGTCTTCAGCCCTGTGAGTGGCAAAGGGAAGGGGAAAGTGAAAGTGACACATGTATTTTGAGCTCTTGAAGTTTCTGTCTGTTTCAGACAGTGACTCCAGATAAGGAGATATGGCTAATAATGTGAGTCAGAGGGCCAGAAAAAACAGCACTAACTTACAAAATGTACCTGTGAGGATGTGAGGATCTGTCCACTACATCTCTGGCCAGGGAACTGAATGGCATATTTCAGAAAATAAGAAAAAAAAAATTTACCTTGTCCTGAGGAGAGAGCAGACATTGTGAGCCTGAGGGGAACAGTACCCAGATGGTAGATGCTGCCTGAAAGCTAGAGCTAGATAGTGGTGAGCAAAACGCCAGTCTTATCCCAGCACTGCATAGTGGCTTCTGTCATAGAATCATAGAATCAGTAAGGTTGGAAAAGACCTCAGAGATCATCAAGTCCAACCTGTCACCCAACACCTCATGACTAACTAAACCATGGCTTCAAGTGCCACGTCTAACCCCCTTTTGAACACATTCAGGGACAGTGACTCCACCACCTCCCGGGCAGCACATTCCAATGGCCAATAGCTCTTTCTGGGAAGAACTTTCTTGCCACCTCCAGCCTAAACTTCCCCTGGCACAGCTTGAGACTATGTCCTCTTGTTCTGGTGCTGGTTGCCTGGGAGAAGAGACCAAACCCCACCCGTGTACAACCTCCCTTCAGGTAGTTGTAGAGAGCAAGAAGGTCTCCCCTGAGCTTCCTCTTCTCCAGGCTAAGCAACCCCAGCTCCCTCAGCCTCTCCTCACAGACCTGTGCTCAGGACCTCTCCCCAGCCTCATTGCCCCTCTCTGGACACGTTCAAGGGTCTCAATATCAATATTGAGGGGCCCAGAACTGGACACAGTCCTCAAGGTGTGGCCTAAGTACTGCTGATTACAGGGACAAAATGACTTCCCTGCTCCTGCTGGCCACACTATTTCTGATGCAGGCCAGGTTGCCCTTGGCCTTCTTGGCCACCTGGGCACTGTGTCTTGGTGGCCACGTTAGACAGATGACCATTTGAAAAATACCTATCTACAGATAATCAAAAAGCAACTCTGCAGGGCTTTGAGAACACAGAGAGTTTTTATTGGTTCAAACTTTATAAACATACTGAAATTTGGGGAAATGCTACAATGGCTGAAATACTGAAAATTATAGCAAGACTTCTGGCATGACTAAAAAGCAGCGTTGTCCATCACTGCCTGCTCTTAATCCCATGGGCACGGGGAGTGACTCCACCAGAGCCAGTGAAATCACCCTTTGTGTCGCAGTCACGGTCCTTGGAGGGCTGCACAGAACTCCAGGTCACACTTTTATTCTCTACATCTGGGTCACCCCAATGATAAGATCTGCATCAAATATTCTGGCAGTGCTGCAAAGAGACAAATAAAGTCTTTGTCACTGACAAAAGCAGTATTTGAGGCATCCAAGTGGTTTATATTAAGATGCTGAAAATTTTATGTGTTTTTTACTCTGAGGGCACAGAACTGGAACATGAACAAAGCAGTGCTGAGGAAATTACACTATTCAAACCAAAAAAGTCAGGAAATGTAGGAACAGATCAAAACTGGAAGCTTTTATCACATCTCCCACATTTTCATCATTCAGAGACAGCAGAACTCCTATTGACTATGATTTTAGAACACAACAGACCACAGCTCAGGTCCCTGACCAGAACCTGGGAAACTGCAGCTAAACTTCCTGAGAAGTCACCTTCCTCATGCAAAAACAGCAGGTTTATAAAACAGGATGAAACACAATTCCTCCTTGCAACAGTGCAACAAGTGTTCAATCCTCCCATTTCTCTAGTTAGCACCAGCTAGTTTTTCACTTCCCTGCAGTAATTCTTCATTCCCAGTTTGGGAATATGAGTCTCTGATCTCCACACTGGAGAGGGTTATGGACCCTCCTATCACCTCACAGTGACACCATGAATGGCATGGGTTGCCCCTGTCCTGCTAGCTGACTCCTCCACTGCTGCTCCAGCTGCCAGCTCCTCCAGCAAATCCTTGCTCACTCAAGGATTTGCTCCTGCAAGCTGCTCCATGCCCACACCAGTGCCAGCACTTCACCTCGCTGGTTGTTCTGCAGATGCTCCCCTGGCTTGTAGGATTAAGCACACTCCCTACTACCATCACAAACTCCTTTATCTGACACCCTCTCTTTCCAAATAATAATACCAAGTCTATGACCTGTTTTCTTAGGTCAGGGCCCCTGGTCACCCAGGCCTGTTATGTATCACCTGTTGCTCTAGACTTTCAAAAACCACCACAGTGTCAGCTTCCATTTTAAGATGTAGAAAGTTTTCCACTGAAATGCTTTTCAAACATGATGAGAAATGAAAGGCAATTTGGACCCAGTTCAGGTCTTCTTTGTGGTGCTTCTTACCTTCCTCACGCTTTCCCTCTGCAAACAAACAGAGGAATCCTCCCTTCCTGTGCTGGTCTCTGGTCTCAGCCTTTTGCCCTCAGCCAGCAGGTTAACATCAAATGCATCTGAAACACAGAGCCTGGTTCAGTGCCTGTTCTGTTTTGCAGAAACCAGGAACCATCCCAGTGCCTCACCACAGAAGTATTTATGTAAACCTTTTCTGCTCAGTACTTTGCTACATGCATTTTGATGGAAATAAGGTCTGAACTTCCTCTGAGTTTCAGCATCATGAAATGCAGCCTCTTACCCCAGTTTCCTATAGAACACAATATAATTGGTGAGATCCAAAGCCGAAAGAGATCAAAATAAACAAGAGAGCTGCCTCCTGCCAAGGTCATCCTGTCACAGGTTTTAAAACAATAGGGAACAAATCATTTTACTGCTAAAGACACACACACACAAACTGATAATAAATGCAGACTGGTGTGATTGAGATCCCAGCAGTGCTCAAGAAGGGAAACATTGATAACTGTACAGACTGAGATTAGAGCACAAAACATGCCTCTGCAGGAATACAGCTCCCCATTTACCTTCTGTTCAATAGCAGTGCAGACTGTCATCAATTCCCGGTGACATAAACAAGATCAGAGAATAAACGGCGCCGCAGATGGGAATGTCATCGCTCCTCATCGCTGGCCTTGCTCTTCCTTTCAGGTGTGCCCCTGGTTACTATGGGAACCCTCTGCTAATTGGAAGCACTTGTCAAAAATGTGACTGCAGTGGCAACTCCGACCCAAACCTGATTTTTGAAGACTGTGATGAGGTGACCGGCCAGTGCCGCAACTGCCTGCACCACACGGCGGGCTTCAGGTGCGAGCGATGCGCTCCAGGCTTCTACGGGGACGCCAGGCTCGCCAAAAACTGCACAGGTAGCGTCTGGAGTCTGGGAGAGCCGAGCCAACCTAGTGCTGTGGATCACCTCCCGAAGAGCAGTGCTGCCTGAAGCTGTCGTTGGACACCTGTGGTCCATAGAGGCAGGGAGTGCTCCTGGCCACGTGCCTGGCAGGATAATTTGGATTCCTGTTCAGTGGGATCATCCCAGGCACCAGCACTCTCTCCTTCTCCCGTGAGGAAGTCTCAGACCCCAGAATCCAGCGAATAGAATAGAATATGATAGAATAGAATAGAATATGATAGAATAGAATAGAATAGAATAGAATAGAATAGAATAGAATAGAATAGAATAGAATAGAATAGAATAGAATAGAATAGAATAGAATGGGATGGGATGGGATGGGATAGAATAGAATAGAATAGAATAGAATAGAATAGAATAGAATAGAATAGAATAGAATAGAATAGAATAGAATAGAATAGATCAGACCAGGTTGGAAGAGACCTTTGAGATCATCGTGTCCAACCCACCATCCAACACCATCTAATCAACTAAACCATGGCACCAAGCACCCTATCAAGTCTCCTCCTAAACACCTCCTTGTTCTAGTCTGGGCAGGATGAATGTAGGCATCGTTCAGTCCTGTATGTTGTTTTAAATAAGAGTCTTTAAGCTATCTTTGGGCAGAGACTTCGCCTTTATGTTTGGTCATGCCAGATGCTGCCCAACATAACCACTCAGACTGGTAGTGGTTTAAAATCATTTTATGGAAACATGCTTGTCCTTCCTGTCCTGGTGCAATCCCTGCCAGTTTGTACACTGGTGGAGTAGATGATCTCAAAGGTCCCTTCCAGCCTAAGCCATTCTATGATTCTGTATTTCCCACATGTCTGTGTAATCTTGCTGGTCACTCTGTTTCCACACCGGAGATCAGTGTACTTCCAGGGTCTTTTTGCTTCTCAGAGGCTCTTAGCAAAGCATCATAGAAGGGCAACAGAGGTTTACAACCTCTCACATAATCATTCTCCTGATTTACATGGAGTTCAATCCAAGTAAGACCTTGTCCTTGCTTTGGCTCTGGGACACAAGATTCCATTCTCTTTCAAAGCACTGAGGAGCAGCACCTGCAAAGGGCAAACTGCAGGTGCTAAGAGCAAGGACCTTGGGGCTCCCTCCCAACCTTTTCTCCAGGGTCCTTCCCTCAAGAATCAGAACCCAAACTGGGGATATGGTTATTCATATTCATTTATTCATAACTGAATTCTACTCTTAGTAGGTCTACTAAAGCTGGTTCACTGACACAGAACTATTCCAACGTTAGTGCATCAGGTTGACTCTGAAGCTGTGTGACACATTTTCCCTAATAATTCCTCAAATGTGCAGTGTGGCATGTAAATACAAGTGTAATTCCTGGAGAACAATGAATGAGTTGCAATAAAAGAGAGCAGTAAATGATTCTGTTATATGAGATTCTGCTGAAACCATGAATCACAGGAGCAAAACAAATTGCAGATAAGCCACTGCCGCTCTCACGTTCAGCCTGAGTTTTTGTTATTCTTTCCAAGTGTTCCAAGAAAATTTTAATCCTTAAAATAATATACTTGAAAAGGCCAATTAAACCTTGAGAGAAACACTTTAGATTAAAAATTACACTTTTTGAAAACCACTTGTGCTTACTCAAGTCTCCAAAAATGTGAATTCTCATTTATTCTTCATTGTTAAGTGGTAGGAGATATTTACTGTTTGATATACTCAAGCTGTGGATGGAATTGGAGTCCACCATCAATCCCTGACAGCTGGAAAGCTTATTTAGTGGCAGTCTGAGACAGCATTGATAAATTCCAGAGGGCTATGGAGAGATTCATAACTAATGATTAACTTCAGCTGTACCCCTTGTCTTAGCCCATCTCCTCAACACCACCCTCGCCAGATGGTGATGGCCCAGAGCTGGAAGGGCCGGTCTAAGGCTTCCTTAGATAGGAAGTCAGAGTTGCCCAGCTGATCCATCTCTAGCTGGGCCATGACAGTCTAGAGAGGGTGATGCTCAGGGATGGGCCAGCTGGGCAGTTCTGGCCTCCCTGCCTCTGCTTGTGACCAGCTGGGGAGGTTTAGCAAGTGAGTTTGGCAGAGGCTTTCAGGTTCTGTGTCCCACTTCATACTTTATCTGCTCCAGTTTGAACTATAGTGCAAAACCCAACCTTTTCTACATACTGAAGAAAAAAAATCACTCCAAGAAGTCCTTGACTTTGGTTTGACTACCCATGCACAATTCTATTTCCAATCATTTCAGTAGTCTCGGGAGGGGGAAAGTGAGTTGTACATTTTGAAGATTCTTCTTTCAAAAATCCTTTCTTTTTTTTTTTTTTTTTCCCCCCCCAGAATGTAACTGTGGAGGCAGAATGTGTGACAGCCAGACTGGAGAGTGCCTTGCAGACAGTCCTGAAGCTTCTACTGGCACAGACTGCCCCACCATCAGTAAGAATATTATCATGAGCGTACCAGAAATTAATATCACTCTTGTATTTAGATGTGTGTGTGTATATATATATGTATAGATGTATATATATGTGTGTGTGTATATATATGTATAGATGTATATAAAGCTGAGGGCTCAGTTCTCCAGTGGGCTCAGGGCTTTGACCTTGGTCCCACAGGGTGCTTAGACACGTGAACATCCACAGTGCCCTGCTGGTTGAGCATATAAATACGTTCTCACTCGCCTGACTGAGTCCATCCCACTCTGTGATACAGACTGAACGTTCAGGCACAAACCACACAGCAGCAGAGAAGTGTCACCAAAGCCACTCCTGCAGACTTGGAGGCACAGTGCTTAAAAAATTATATTCTGGCCCTAAAACCTGCCACCTCAATTGCCATGTTGCATATAATTTCCAGTTGTCTAGTTGTACACCTAATATAAATTGTTGCTGTTGATAATTGGACATACATCCAACAGTCAGCTGCTTTTCCATCTCCCCTGTTCTAATGGCAGGAAGCCTGAGGAGTTTCCAGAAGTACTATATTGTAACTACTGGTAACCACTGATGTATTTTTTTAATGTTAGAATAATTATGTAGCACACATGGGTTCCCAAACCAGCTTCCAAGGAGATGAGTCATGTGCCTGGAAGTGCAGCCAGAAGGAAAATATTTGGGAGCTGCTGCCATCAAAAATACAGACCACACAATACCAAGCAGAATCTTCTGCAGGAATCTTTGTTTGACATTCACCTAAGTCTCTGGCCTGTAGTGGTGGTACCAGTGTTGTTGTAACAAGGTGGCATTGAAGCATTCAGCAGGAACAAGGATTTGGTTGTGCACAAGTGTATTCTAAACATGTTGTAATTGTGTTTTTAAAAGTTGCCTTCCTAATCAAACAGCCAAGAGCAGCCAAGAGCCCTCCTGTGGGACATCCGTACTTCTCATACCACTAAATTTTAAGCACAGAGTTCTGGGTTCTGACGTAATGAAGTTGTTCTTCAGGCCACAAACACGCAGAGCCTCTAGGGAATAGCCAGGAAATACCTCCTCTCTCCGTCTCTCCCTGTTTAGTCCAGAGCTGCTGTGGCAGCCTCTCGGAGCAGTCCCATCTGGTGCTGCTCAGCTGGAAGCATCATGACTGTACTGTGGAACACTGGGATAGGGCGTATGAAAGAAAAATGGGACCCATTAGGATCCATCAATGACAACGGGAGGGCAAGAGCACTCCAAAGTGACTCGAAGATATTTGCAGTTAACTGCTAGAAACACTGAAGAAAAATGGCACTCTCTTATTTTGTTATCAGCCTGTGACAAATGCATCTGGGATCTGACGGATGACATCCGATTAGCAGTTCTGGCTATCGACGAGAGCAAAGCCGCTTTACTGAGCATCGCCACAGGAGTGGCGGCTCAAAAGCGCTTGACCGACCTCAACACCACCACCACTCATCTCCAGGTACAAACAGCCATGAGAATTTTTATTTCTGTTTTTAATGCAGTTTTGATCTATGAATTTTCAGCCCACAGGTTTCAAGCCTTGCCCTCAGTGGATGCACTGATTGATTTTTTTTTCCCCCCCCTCCTATACAGACAGCAATGTCCCAAAAAAAGAACCATGCTGCGCTCTGGACCATCCAGGTTGATGATGCTGCAGATGAAATGAATGATCTCCTGAGAGAGGCAGCAACACTTGATGAACAGGTTTGTTTACAGCCCTCTGCTAGAGCTTTGAGACTTTGCTGTTCCAATTGGCAGGGACCTACAACTATACAGAATACAGAATAAACTAGGTTGGGAAAGACCTTTGAGGTCATCGAGTCCAACCTCTCACCCAACACCATCTAATCAACTAAACAATGGTGCTAAGTGCCTCATCCAGTCTCTTTTTAAACACTTCCAGTGATGGTGACTCCACCACCTCCCTGGGCAGCACATTCCAATGGCCAATCTCTCTATGAAGAATTTCTTCCTAACATCCAGCCTAAACCTCCCCTGGCACAGCTTGAGACTGTCCCCTTGTTCTGGTGCTGGTTGCCTGGGAGAAGAGACCAACCCCCACCTGGCTACAACCTCCCTTCAGGTAGTTGTAGAGAGCAATAAGGTCTCCCTGAGCATCCTCTTCATCCAGTACAACAGCCTGATCACTTTAGGGTTGGCCAAAAGTTAAAGCATATTATCAAGGGCAATATTCAAATGCCTCTTACACACTGATAGGTGTGGGGCATCAACCATCTCTCCGTGAAGCTTGTTTCAATGTTTGACCACTCTTTTGGTAAAGAAACGTTTCCTAACATCTAGTCTGAACTTCTGTGTTTACAAAACAAGAGTGGGAGTACCCTGAAAGACAGCTGGGAGAATGTTCTGTTTCTAGTTTTAATTTCTAAACCTCCTATTTTACTTTAGCTCTGAATTAAAGGCATAAAGAATCTAGCAAGTCTTCATCTCAGAAAAGGAAGGGTGCAGGGTTGAAGACTGATCAATGTGGCCACAGAAAAACCTCTCCCCCAGGATCTGAGTGCCCACATAAGGCCCTAAACAACATTTAATCTGAGATAGACACACTGCCTTGCTATTTCACATCTTGAGTTCTAATTAAATGAAGTAACCAACATTAAACTAATTTAGATTGACTTCAGAAGTGTTTGCACTGTATCTGTTTCACCTGGATGCTCCCATAAAATTAAATTAGCCTTGATGAAACACTTCAAAATACAGGAATCTAAGGGAACACAATGCAGAGTGCAACGTTCGGTGTAATGTAGTATAAGAGGCTGGCAATGCTCCTTGAAGTGTTCTGAATCCTTATGCAGATCTGGGGATCTCACTTGAGGGAGGCACTGGTCTAAAAATGGTTGTAAGCTTAACACCTTATTCTTCAGTCTCAGGAAACAGCCTATCCAAAATCAGGCAGCTCTGCTGAATGCCTGGGAGACTCAGCAGATGGGAGTTTTTACAACTGTGCATAATTTATGGCAATCTGATTGCAGCAAATGATGAGTAAATATGGGACAGATTTTAATATCCCACTCTGCAACTCTGAAAATACTGACAAGACAGCCCTTCACTTCAAATACCTCTGTAAATAACACTTCATATGATAAATGGACCTTCACGTGCTCATCAGCAGAAAGCAAAATGTGTTTACACTGCTCATCCTCACACATGCATATGGATCTGAAAAGAAAGCTAAAGTCTATCTCATATGGTTTATTCATAGGGAACTGAAGCATCCAGCAAAGGCTTACTGGTACAGAAAGAAACCATGAAGACCAACAACCGTGCCACTCAGCTTATGCAGCAGCTCATTATTATGAGGGATAACATTCAAGGTAAATAGATTCCTGCCTGGTTTAGCTCAGTGTCAAGCATGTATTAATGAAGCCTGCAGCAACAAAAAAAGTCACGGTATCTGGGCAGTCTCACGAAGCAACCCACACGTAAGGCTCTGGCAGCCTGCGATGCCATAGTAAAAACTGCTCTTTTGAACACTAACCGATGCCACGGGCTGGCTTGGTTTGACAACCAGCACGAAACCTTCCTTTCCTTTTTTCTTGGTGAAACCAAGGGCTTTGTCGTGATAAAATGTTGGTAGAAACTGCCACATATTGTCTCTGTCACACTCATCTGTCCTTTCGCTGTGAGGGGATGCAGATCTACAAAGGCCATCCTTGGGCAACACGCTAGAGGAATGAAAGAATCCCTAGAACTGGCATAGAGTTCAAAACAGAACTTCTCTTCTCACTGTGAATGTATATATTTTACACCTTCCCAGATGAAGCTTTTTTGATTTAGAGCCTATAAAACCTCTTGCATCTTCAAGAACTTTTACTATCCTGTATATCAAAAGAAAAATGACTACAGTTAACAACTTCCCAAGCACAACTGCACTTAAAATAGGTTTCCTAGTCAGAGGTGATCATCTTCATCTGGAATATTGATGACATATCGTTATCATGATGATACATAAAATTGAGGTTAAATCAATTGCAGTCTCCAGTACCTACAGAAAGCAATAAACCCCCAAGTGACTGTACTCAGAAGCATCCCTATGCCCTCCCTGTACATCTGCACTATGTCAGCCTCCATACTGACACAGAGCACACTGATTTCCCCCAGCCTTTGGCAAGGCCAGCAGTATACCAAAGCTGTATATGGCAACAGAACAGAAAGGCTGAATAGCAGTTGAAGTTAAATAGCTCTTTTTTTCAAAAGAAATACCTGATTAATGGATGTGAGTAGCTCTGTCTTGAACAGTTATTGCAAGCTCTGCAGCAACTTGTGCAGAGAAGTTACATATCAGCCGCTATCTTTGCTTGTCTTTACCTCCATAGGTGCTTCAACCATTATTTCAACAAACATAGTTAGGTTAACATATCCCATCACACAAAAGAGACAGGCTGAGACCAGGCTGACAGGATGTTACATTTGTTTTACTTTCTTCTGCCTGTGATGTGAAAGCACTTTTGTCTCTGTGGCCATCCATCACATTTTATTTATACAATTACTGAGCAAAAGTGCCAGCATGAGCCCTGTTATATGTCACTAATCATCACTGGCTGACCTTTGTGGATTGTCTTTTGGTATTATTAATTGGTTTGGGGTAGGACAGGGACCATAGAAGGCAGATACGTGTCTAGTTTGGAACACAAATAGCACAGTCAGGTTGAGTTACCATAGAAGGTGCCACACTCACAGCTGTTAATAAATGAGAGTGCCTGTTCACCCAGAAAGCAGTTGGAGACAAGTAAGTGAAAATTGTTTTCACCAGGCTCAAAACTATTCTTCTACAGGAGCGTCCCCCCTGAGGAAGGCAAGCCACTCTTTACTGAAGGGAGCTGCTGGTTGTGATCTGTTACTGCTCACTATGAGCTGTTAAAACACCAATAACAAACTCAGGAGCCAGCAAGAAACTGCACACAAAGACGGGCTGCCAGAGAATTAGTTGTGCCACAATGACTCATCTGTTTGTAATAAAAGTCTTACAGATGCATAGTTCTGGCTTTGCCAGCTGTGGTTATCCACAAAAGCAATGATGAACAGAAGCCAAAGCTACTCACATCATGGGGCATAAAAGAGGAGGTGATTGGCATTCAAGGCCAACTTCATAATGCCTACACTGGGGAGCAGTAAACTCAATTTCAATTGCAGAGGCCCAACAGATTTTTTTGAACTGAGACCAAAACCTTGAAATAGTATCTACAAACCAGCCAGGCAGTATCAGGCCAGAAACCTTATGTTACCTCTTTAGAGTATCCTTGCCATTGTTGTTATTTAATAAACATATCCATTTTGGAGCACCACTTCCAAATCTGATCCTGGATGAAAGCCCCAGCCTGCTACATGCCACAAAACTTGGAATAAGATGATGACCCTGATCTATAAGAACTGCCAAGACAAACACTGCACATAACCCATGCCTGCTTAATCTCATCCTCTTCTGATGAGACCCCACACACACACATGCCAGCAAGTGTCAGTTATTTACAGGTATAATTTTAAGACTGGATTAAACTTAATAATTACCTACTACAGAGTCAGAAGATAATGAAAACTTTCTTTTGCCAACAGCATGATCTGCATTCACACAAGGAAAAGGGCTCCACAGCATTTACTTCTCTGTAGCCATGCTGGGTTGACCATCTGTTACTTTTTCCCACAGAAATCAGCAGCAAAATGAAATATTATGCAATTCAACATGAACTGAGCCCTGAAGAAATTGCCCAGAAGCTGAGTGTGGCTGAGGAGATGCTGCAGGAGATCAAACGTCGTAAGCCTTTCACTAACGAGAGGCAGCTCGCAGATGAGGAGGGAAATGCAGCAGAGGAGTGTGAGTTCTGAGTCTCTTTTCCTTTCACCCACACGGTGATGTGCAGCTGGCATGGGCTGGGCAGCTTTGGATGTACTGCTGAGTTCCTGAGAAGGACCAGCAGGTACCTGGCAAGCACCAATTGGTGTACGGAAGATGCTGCTGCTTCCAAATGCCTGCCCCAAGTCTCTGCTGGTCTCTGCTGCCCCCGTGGCAGAATGGGCAGGGAAATATGAATGTGTGTCAGGGTGTGCCTGTGCACCCCAGCACCTCAGCAAGAGCTGCTCAGGAAAGTTCGTGCCAGGGCTGGAAATGCCACTGTGAACATCTTCCTTACCCCCTGCCAGCTCTGTCATGGGGACAGCAAGCTCCAGCAGAGAGAGAAAAACTGCTGCTATGGGAAAGAGCGGCAGCATAATTCTCACAGCTTGGTGAACATGAGTCAGCACCCCAGGACAGCAAAGAATCTCTTCTCCTGAATAGTCTGGCTAGCTGTGACAATGAAAACCAAATTAAGAGCAAGGAAAACCAAACCTAGTTTCATTTAGGGAAAGTTATTTGAAAGGGGGCATTAGTGGGATAAAAATGAGATACTAACAGGAGAAGCATCTTTCCTTTTCAAGAGGAGGGATGTTAAAATCTAGGTGTGTGTTTTACTGTCCCCTGAGTAACGACAACAAAATCCATCACAGTGTCAAAACTCCAAGCTTTGGGTTAATTATTGGCCTCTGCTTTTTCTCCCAGTGCTACAGCAAGTTGAAGAGTTTCACGAGAGGTACAATGACACCAGATCTCTAGTATCTGATGTGTTGGAGCAGCTCAGTGAACAGGACGTGAGGCTGTCAGACTTGGAGGAGGCATTAGACCAGGCGCTTGACTACGTGAGGCAAACAGAGGATACCAACAAGGAAAACACAGCCAGTCTGCAACGGCAGGAGGTACTGCACAGTACATTTGTCATAACTGCTGCCTGTGAACACTCCGTCCCTGCCAGGGCTTAAAATAGTAGAATGCAAGCAATTTAGGATCAGGAATCACCACAAAAAAAAAAAAAAATAGAATTTCTAGGGCCATTATCTTGGATGAGTTTGACTCTCCAGGTCTAAGAAACAAGCTGTTGAAGTGCAAAGTACTATTACTTATTCATGGAGTGACAATGAATGACAATTTTGGAATGGCATGGCTCAGCAAGGCAAGGAAGAGATGGACACTAATGCCTGAACTTGGAAGATACATTACAACAAAGCCCAAGAAGCTTAAAATTCCATGCAGCATGGCTGCTAAAAGTATTGTGGTGGGATTGTTGCACCTATAATGTACTGATTTCTAATGTGGAAGGACTTCATGATCACAAAAGTAATTAAATTCCATCAAAATAATTCTTCAGAAAGACTCTGAGCTAGACTCTTCAGAAAGACACTGAGCTGAGTGTATACACACCTTCTTGTCCAAACTTTCTTTCTGGTCCTCTTTAAACAAAATGCATCCCCATTTTTGCAGGAAGAGCAGATGATTGTCATTGCCTCTTCAAGCACAAATCCATTCTCTAACTGCTGCACATGAGATACCTTCCAATTGGGTTTTCTACTTACTGGGTGAGCAGCCTAGCTGTACAGCTATGGCAGTTCTCCCTTCTGCTCAGTTCAAATGAATTGTTTCAGTATTTGAAATAAAGTGATCACTCCAGAGGAGAGCTCAGAGGAGACTTGTCCCCTACAGCTTGGAAGTGGAGCATTTTTCCCCTTAAGTGCTGCTATTAGGTTCAGATCCCATCTGGCTGGTGAGAAAAATGAATTTTCAGGTCTCTTATCACAGAAAAGTACCCAAACCATCAGCCATACAGAAAGGCTATTTTACCTCCTCCCAGCAGCTTTGTGATTCTTTCTCTGTTTTCTTTAGTTTCCTTTAAGGGATGCAAAACCCTAGAAGGGGTCCCTTAAAGAATGTCCCACCCAAAACTTTTCTCTTTACTTATTTTTTCAGTAAGGAAGAAATCGACAGAAAAAATAAAATGAGGTTGGTTGAAACGAATTTTTTTCATTTCAATGGCTGAAATTGTTTGGATTCTGGAGAAGAGAGATTTAGGGAGCAGCTGTGTGGTTTGAAGAAAGATCTTGCAAATTCAGGCCAACCTTTCCATCTCATAGCATCAGTGGCTGAGTTTTGAGACCCAGAAATTCGCAGCACATGAGAAGTTCATGATGATGCCCGTCTCTGGAGGTGTTTAAGACCGGGCTGGATGAGGCTCTGGCCAGCCTGATCTAGTGTAGGGTGTCCCTGCCCATGGCAGGGGGTTGGAACTAGATGATCCTTGTGGTCCCTTCCAACCCTGACTGATACTATGATACTATGATACTATGATACTATGATATGGAAGGTCTAATAACTCAGCAGAGAAACCAAGCATGCTGCTCTTGGGAATTTTCTACGAGCAGCTTGGCATCCTTATGCACAAAGCTGCTTCTGTGGATTCATTGTTTCCTAATTACAGTGCCAAGCTGTAGCCTGTCTCACACTTAGGAAGCAAAGCCTGATGCATGCAGTTACAATTTTTCAGTGTTTTTAACCACTTGGATCTTCATTATTCCTCACAATGAAAGCAGATGCTGTACAAAAAGAGATTGTTCACATCACTTTTACCACCGATAATGAAAAGAGAGCTCTCTCCTGTAGATTTAAAACTCACCCACAAGAAATCAGTCTGCAGACCACTACGAAAGTTCCATGTTTAATTTGTTTTTCCTGGCAGCACTCTGAATACCACTCCATTCCAATCACTGCTTATGCTCTAACATCAAGTGAAATCACTACATTTTATGAAACCCAACATTTCTTTCACAGAGACGAGAAAGCACAGAGTCAGGTTATAATAAGCAGCTATCAAAGATGCCCAAGAAAAACTCCAGCTTTGTCCAAAATCTACTTAGCTCATCGCTTCATCTTTTGAGTTGAACCTAATAAGTTTAACAAAAATGGGTAACACTGGATTTCAGAAATGCACAGGTGGATTTGTGATTTTTCTGTTATTTATTTTTGGTTTAGAAACAACATGAGAAAATAACAGAGCAAATAGAGGAAGTGAACAGCATTCTGCACAGTGCCACAGCTGTTTTGGCAGGACCACAAAAGGTCAACTCCGAGTTAAGTGAGGTAATAAAGGTAAGTGCCTCAGTGACTTGTTTAAAATATATGTCCTGAATTTTGAACTTTTAAGGCATGTGTTTAGACCACTAAATAAAAACCCCTCCTTTTTAAACTGTTTCAATGAAATGTTGATTGATATTCCCCCACTAGGTAGCATTTAAGTGGACTGATTTTCTTCCTTCCGTATTTTGTTCAGAATGTGTCAGGGTTCTACGCAGAAATAGATGGAGCAAAGAAGGAATTGCAAGAGAAACTAGCCAATCTGTCTCTCTTTGATGCTGATTTGGTAGAAAAGGCAATGCAGCATGCACACAACCTAAGAAGACTTGCTGATGAGCTGGACCGGTAAAATTTCACTTCAGCAGATTCTGTTCATACAAATGCTACTGACTGAGCAGCTGAATGAACTAAAAGACAGGCAGGAAACACAGGGTCTGGAGCATAAGCCCTATGAGGAGTGGCTGAGGGAGGTGGGGGTGTTTAGTCTGGAGAAGAGGAGGCTCAGGGGAGACCTTATTGCTCCCTACAACCACCTGAAGGGAGGTTGTAGCCAGCTGGGGGCTGGTCTCTTCTCCCAGGCAACCAGCACCAGCACAAGAGGACACAGTCTCAAGCTGCACCAGGGGAGGTTCAGGCTGGATGTTAGGAAGAAATTCTTCACAGAAAGAGAGATTGGCCATTGGAATATGCTGCCCAGGCAAGGTGGTGGAGTCACCATCCCTGGAATTGCTGAAAAAAAGACTGGATGAGGCACTTAGTGCCATGGTTTAGTCTTGGGTGATAGGCTGGACTTGATGATCTCAAAGGTCTTTTCTGACCTGATTAATTTTGTGATTAAATACACTGCCTGTAAATAGGCAGTGAGCAAATCACTGTCATGTGTGGAAGGACTTGTCATGGTCCAGAGGGAACAGCTGAAACTGAGCTATGCAAAATCTATTATTTTCCCCAGGAGTAAACATCCATCTTACATGACATTCTCCCTTTTCTGATTTGGCATGTTCCTCTCTTCCCACAGCAGAGGAACAGGAAAGGTGAATTACTGAAAAGTCAAATAATACAGGCAGATTAAATGGGGTTTGCAGAAACAGCTCATGTCAGCAAGTTCATTCACATTAAAAAGTATTTAGCATTATGGGCCACAAAATGGGCTTTGGGATAATTTTGTTCAAGAACTGGTTTACAAATGGAATAGCTCTGATAGACTGTGTCCCAGTGAAACTGGCCCACTTGTAACACCAGTAAGTGTTCCTGTTTTGCTGGAGGACACTAAATGCATCCATTTTCTCCCAATTTACTAAAAAGTCGCTTCTAGACAGATCTGAAATAAGACTTTATTTGCAACTGAGACTACCCAGAGGGGAAAAAAATCCCTGCTGCAAATGAATTCTTAAATAGAATTTATCACCAATTTCTACCTTAAGTTACATCATAGACACATGTTTTGGGAAGATAAACCAATTTTTCAAGCATATTATCTAAACACCAGCCATTTCTTAATATTAATATCCCCTAGACAGGAGATTAAAATAAGGGGGTGGGGGGGGGGGTGGGAAATAACAGATGGTTTTCTTTTGTATAGTTTTACATCGCTGACATCTGAAACCCTGTTCTATAATGCCATACAAGCTACAGACAGCCTGAAAAACAAACAGCATGTTCAATCTGAGATCAGCTAGCTGTGGGCAGCAGAAAGAAAGAAAATAGCCCCACATATGGTTAGCCTTCATCCCTTACCAAAATAATTAAAAACCTACTACCAAGTCCAAGACATTAAGGATTTAACAGAAAGCAAACAGAAATAATTGCGAAATACCCAGATGGAAATGTGCTGACTCTTGTATTTATTGAAAAGGTTGTCCTGCAGTGAAACTTTAATCCTTGAAAACATTAAGCCTGTCTTCAAATCGTTTTGGTTTTATGGGCTTGCTTTTATAAGCCTGTTAGGCTTTTCTTTGGTAGAGTTTCTTCTTCTGCCTTAAGGGGATACAGCAGGAAATTCCTGCAACACCACCGAATCTGGAAACTTAATAATCCCTCAGTGTGCAAACACTTTGAAAGGAACACATGTGTCTTTATATATATATATATATATATATACACACAAAGAGAGAGAGTGAGAGAGAGAGAGTCTATAACTAAAAAATACTCTGAAATCTTATCACCAAAATATTCAAAAATAGTATTTATGCAAAGGAGCTAACGGCTGAAATTTGAGCCCTAAACCAAATGCTCTTTGTAATCTCCCTGAATACTGGTTGTTGCCTAACATGCAACTCAAGCTCTCCCATGCCAGCAAAGCTCTCTTGTGGGGTTTTTAATCCAACTTTTTGCAAAGCTTTATGACCATGGGAAGTTTTTCCTCTGATCCTCCCCTTTTTCCCACCTACTTTTGGGATACCTGTCCCGATCAAGGATGAGAGGTAGGAGTGGAGCTGCAGCCTCCACCTGGGCTGGATGGAGGAGAAGGTGAAATCACATCTTGAGTTTAGATTTTTTTCTCTGAATCACCTCTCTAAGATCTTCTCCTTCCCTGTTTATAAAAGGAAAATCAGATTTAGGAGGCTCAAGTCAGCATCTCTGAATATCTTCCCATGTTTGTGTGGACACAGCATTTTGGGACATGGTTTAATGGCCGTGGTGGTTTTAGGTTGATAGTTGGACTTGATGAGCTTGGAGGACTTTTCCAACCAAAACAATTCCATGATTCTGTCACTGGCACACACAAATCTTTCTATTCATAGTCATACCTCTAAAGAAGGACACCTGATAGATGTGTTACTCTGTTAATTTAGCTAGAGTCAAAAAAAATAAAATGAGAGCTCACTAGTCACTTGTTGCTGCTTGCTCACAAATACGTTAAGGGCAAATTCACCTTCTATCTACATAGTTTTCACCAGCCTCAGATTGACATAAATGGCCATACACAATGGAGAGTATACTACCCTAGGCCAAGTATATTGATGTGTGTGATTTTCTAGTCACAATTCACAGCATGTTAAGAAAATTAATCAATCTGAAATTACTTCGATTCACTTTGAGGCTTTTACTCTCTTTTTACAGGAATTTGTATGGTGTTGACACGAATGGTTTGGTACAAAGGGCAATAAATGCTTCAAATGCCTATGACAACATTGCTGGCTATATTGCAGAGGCTAATAAAGCTGCATTGGTGGCACTGAACACAACAAACCGTGTCAATGATGTGAGTAATTGTCATAGTATCGCCTCTTGCTTTGCAACACTTCAGGGACTTCAGACATTTAAAGAGAAAACAAGATTTAGCTTAAATGTCAGCTTAACTGTCAGCACTGAACTTCTCACTGCATATTTGGTTTCATCTACTATTTCCTGAATTAAGTGCTAGTTGATTAATTATTCAGCCAGCCTGAAGTCCCCTGGTATTCAAACAGCTGCAACAGGTTTTTCTGTCTCCAAGGGTGATGCTGCTCTGCACTGCCACTCCAACTGAGGTATTTCTGTGCAAGTCCAGACAAATCCCTGGCCTTGCAGGAAACTGAGCTGGTATTTAATGCTCCAGGCCTCCTACTCCACACAAGTACTATGTGGAAGGAAAGGTGGTCAAGACATCTAATTGTTGTTGGTCAAGGCATCCTGTTTCTCATAGGATGTCAAGTTAAACTGGGGCAAATAGCCCACTCGCACATTAGTACAGGGATGAGGATGCTAGTTTTGTCTCTGACCTTGCTGTTCTGAAGTATTTGATATGTATTTTTTGTATGTATATGGTTTTCAACCTAGATAGATGCTACTTAACAGAAATTTGTTAGTGGGATAGCAGGATGATTTATTTAGACTACAGAGGCTTAAGCTGCAGGGAGCTGTGAGATTTCAAATCCAGCCATGTCCTTCCAGCCTGCCACTGGGGACTACAATGCAGCTCCCGAAGCAGTGCAAGTGTTCATCACCCATCTGACAATAGAAACGAGCAGCAGCTAACCTGAAGCATGCTGACCATATTGGAGTTAATAAATTAAGAGAACTTCTGTGCTTTCTGCATCTTTAATATCCAGTGCTGTCTTTTGGGAAAGCACATTTTTCCCTGAACTGTAATTGCAGTTCACAGGAGATTTTGCTGTTCACATTTTTTTCCCTCCAGTCCAATTGCCAGTCCTAAATGTCAGCAAGCAAAACTGCAGTGACTCTCCAGTTGCATTTGCCCAGACTTAAACACAATGAAGAGGAACATTTGATAAGCATTACTCTGACTTTCTCTTTTTGGAACATACTTGCAGGCTGCAGTTGGAATTGATACTCAGATCACTTACCATAAAGGTAAAAGCGAAGAACTTCTCAACCAAGCCATGGGGCTACAACGGACAGCAGCTGCCAGTAAATATACATCCTTTCTACTCTCCCAGTCAGTTTATAAGAATGAATGTTAAAACAGATTTCAAAAGGCATGACTAAGGCAGAACTATTGCCATTACACAAGAGAGTGTTGATAGAAGTTACCACACAAAGTACTTGAAAGAGTCACAGGCACGGTTTGAGCAGTTCATGTCTTGTCCTCCTGCCAGATGCTGAATGTTTCTTTCATTCACACAAAGGATCATTTCAGATACAACCACTGCTTTAAATATGAGATCCTGCAGAACAGATGTTCACAGGTAAATGTACTCAATCGAGCAGTTCATCTAAAATCAATTCACATCAGGTGCAGAAAGCTGGATTTCAGCAGTGAATTATAATAATAAATGCTAAAGGTTTGGGGCTTTGTTTTCACTGAAAATGAAAGAAAGCTCTAAAATTACAGAAATAACTTCTTCAATTATTTTCAGGACCCTTTGAGTTCCTCAAAACTTTTCGTGTGTACTCCTTGCAACAATTCTCAACACCTCTGGTTAGGCAGAGAGAGAGAGAACTGCTTGAGATATAGGTCCCCAGATTTTTCTAAGACAACCTGTGCAAGCAAATAATGTCTGGGAGCTGCAAGGTTGCTTTTTTCATTTGAATTATGTGAAGTCAGGAGTGCTAGTGTGTCCTACACTGAAAGAGGGCATAGTATATTGCCTGTGGTGTACTGAATGCTTAATAGCATACTTCCACAGGATAAAATACACCTTTTTAAATGCCACTTTGATGCCACTCAACTATGCCACCTGTTTTCTCCCCACAGGTACTGATTCAACCACTGAAGGCACCAGCTGGCGTGTTAATGGCACTCTGGCTAGAATGAATGCTCTGCGAACCCAGCTGATGAAAGCCATCACAAGAATGCAATCAGCAGAGCCAGGTTGTAAAGGGAACTTCATCCTTATGATGCTTTATCTTCATATGTTTCAGAGCCTATTTTATATTTGCATATGGTCTAGAAAGTTACTCATAAGACTTCAGTGTGAGGGAGGAACTAGGTATCTTTAAGGTCCCCTCCAACCCAAACCATTCTGTAAATCTATGAATTTGACTGCAATTACAATCTCTAGATAGCAAACATCCAGCTTTAACACATTCATAATGAAATTACACCTGAAATTATTAACATTTTCCAATGCTATGTTACTCTTCATCTTCCCACAGCTTGGAGAATTTAATGATCTTTGAGGTCCCTTCCAAAGCTGACAGTTCTGTGATTCTGTGATTATAGCTGGCTTGAAGCTTTGAAAGAGTTCATTTCTTCTCATCCCCTATCTATCCGTTCTCTGGAACATGTCCAGAGAATGGTAACAAAGCTGGGGAGGGGTTTGAAGCACAAGCCCTATGAGAAGAGGCTGGGGGAGCTGGGGTTGCTTAGCCTGGAGAAGAGGAGGCTCAGGGGAGACCTTATGGCTCTCTACAACTACCTGAAGGGTGGTTGTAGACAGGTGGGGGTTGGTCTCTTCTCCCAGGCAACCTGCACCAGAACAAGAGGACACAGTCTCAAGCTGCATCAGGGGAGGTTAAGGCTGGATGTTAGGAAGAAGTTCTTCTAGAAAGAGTGATTGGCCATTGGAATGCTGCCCAGGGAGGTGGTAGGGTCACCATCACTGGAGGTGTTTAGGAAGAGACTGGATGGGGTGCTTGGTGTCATGGTTTAGTTGATTAGATGGTGTTGGGCGATAGGTTGGACTCAGTGATCTCAAAAGTCTTTTCCAACCTGGTTAATTCTCTTCTCTTTTCTCTTCTCTTCTTCTCTTCTCTTCTCTTCTCTTCTCTTCTCTTCTCTTCTCTTCTCTTCTCTTCTCTTTCTTCTCTTCTCTTCTCTTCTCTTCTCTTCTCTTCTCTTCTCTTCTCTTTTCTCTTCTCTTCTCTTCTCTTCTCTTCTCTTCTCTTCTCTTCTCTTCTCTTCTCTTCTCTTCTCTTCTCTTCTCTTCTCTTCTCTTCTCTTCTCTTCTCTTCTCTTCTCTTCTCTTCTCTTCTCTTCTCTTCTCTTCTTTTCTCTTCCAATCCATTCCATTCTATTTTGTAGTGGAGGCCAGAGAGCGTTTGGAGCAAGCTAAACTGAAGACTGCAGAGGCTGTAAGTGCTACCATGACAGTGACACAGGCTACAACCCCCATGGATGAGAATGTGAGGTTGTGGTCTCAAAACCTGCAAGACTTCCAGCATGATTCAGCAGCATACAACAGTGCTGTGCACTCAGCTGGGGATGCAGGTATGGGGACCTGAATTTTGCCATTCCTTAGCATTAAAAGGTCAGGAAATCATCATAACATCATGTTCTATGACTGGCTTACGTTGCATGTTCATTACATGGAAACATTTCCAAAATTAACACTTGCCCAGGGACTTGATTGTATTCTCAAGCTTTTTAGATACTTGTGCATTTCCAAAAATCACTTAAACACCTAAAGTCTGAAGTCTTATTGGCCCCTAAATTGTTTTCATTTGGGCACCAAGGTCACACTGAATGGCAGACAGCTTGTTTAAATGCTTGTTGATATTATTATTAATGGTGGTTCAGTTATTTTTTTAACATTGAGAGGCATTCAAAAACAGGGTCCTTCTGTCCTCAGTATTACAAATATGGAGAAGAAATGATCCCTGACTTGATGAGTTTGCAGTCTAAACAAAGGGGACAAAGAGGATTAGGGAAGAAATACGATAGTTAAGCAGGGTGATTGCTGGAAGAGCTTGTAAACATCCCATTAATTCTACTTATTATTGCAGGGAGAAGGAAGAGTAGAGTAAAAATAGTAATATTTTTAATGAAAAAATTAAGCTAAATTAAGAGACAAAAAATAACTGAGGCTACAAAACTGAGATTAAGATGATAGGAAAGAGCGCAAAAAGAGGCGGTGAGAGTGAAGCTGAAATGGAGTGGCTGGTGAAAGAAGGAAAACAACACCTAGGAGAGAAAAGAATCAACCTAGAAGTTAAAATAGAACCAAAAAATGTGGAGAAGCACCACTGTTTATTGCTCAGTGTATTCTTGGCTCTGCTCAGGAACCTCACTAATCCCAAATTAGGCCTAGGGAAGCTGAAGATCCAGAACAAGACTGTTTTCCTGCATACATCTGATGATATTTACCATCATCTGCAACCCCTGACTGCACACCCTACAAATCTGGTCTTAACCTTTATAGTGAATACACATCAGTAAAAATTAACCATGAATATTGGATCTTTCTTATCTGCATGTAGCTTGTGGCCAAAATCACATTTCATTATACTCAGCTAGTTGTACCTACATCTAATTATAGATGAGAAATGATGTGATGTGCAAATATCCTTCAAAGGGCAGCATGTCACTGGAATCTGACATGATGAAATTGGATTATAGTTAGAGGTAGTTATTTTTCTTTCTTATCATTTTTCTATTTGCTTATCTGTCTGGAAAAGGATTTCTCTCCATTTGAACACAACCAAGCACCTGCTTTTCCCTTTGGTAACGATCTTACTTGCACAGGTACCAGAAGTCACAGCAGTGAAAGACAGACGGTTCAGGACCCTAATTCATGACCCTGATTCATGACCCCTGGCAGATATAGGCAGGAAAACTGAAGAGAACACCACCCACAAGAGCTAGGGAAGGTAGTAAGCACAGTTTAGGTACACATGCATCATCAGCTAAAGATTTCTACAGTTGTACAGGTCAGGCCTGTTAGCACAGTCTGAAAGCAGCATTGTTTCTGTGTTTCTGTTAGCAGAGTGGGCTGTGAACCACATGCAGCTGCTGCTCCTGTCTGGGGGATAACCTCTGGGAGAGATGCACAGCTGAGAGCTAAGGGAAACAACCCGCTCAGCTCCCCAAAACCAAATCTGCATAGCCCATGAGCCATAGCTCCTAGATTCAGTTCCCAGATCAGCCACAGACATCAAGTGAGATGCTGAACAAATAATCCTTCTGCTCCAGTTGCCACATCTGTAAAATTTGGGCTAATATTTATTTGCATTGAAGGATGATGAAAAGGTTAAAATTATCAACATTTGCAAAGATCCTTGAGAAGAGTATTAGAGGTACAACATCATGGCAGCACCTAGGAATCCCATGAAAAAGTAGTCTCCTTTGTGCAAATGTCCTTCCAAAAAGTTGTAATACCAGACTCTGGTGTTGGTGGCTGTTGGTCTCTTCTCCCAAGCAACTAATGACAGAACAAGAGGGAATGGCCTCAAGCTGCATCAGAGGAGGTTTAGGCCGGACATTAGGAGGCATTTTTTCACTTAAAGTGTTGTCAGGTATTGGAACAGGGTGCCCATGGAGGTGGTTAAATCACCATCCCCAGATGTGTTTAAAAGCCCTGTAGATGTGGTGTTTGGTGGTATGGTTTAGTGGTGGACTTGGCAGAGTAGGGTTAATGGTTGGACTCAACGATCTTGAAGGTCTTTTCCAACCTAAGTGATTCTATGAGTCCATGATTGTGACAAATCACCACCCTTTCTGAAATCATTGCCTCTCACATACCACAACTAGGACTTTTACTGAAGCAGAAGGAGACAGCTGTTACCTAAGAGGTTAAGGAGGAACTATCCTGGTGCAAAACTCGTGTTACAAAGAGAAACAAAACATCTGTCATTTGTTTTCTAACTGCAGTGAAGAAACTCACAGAAGTCTTCCCTCAACTCCTGGACAAACTGCGCCAAGTAGAACAGAAGGCCCCAGCAAACAATATCTCTTCCAGCATTCAGCGGATCAGAGAGCTAATTGCTCAAACCAGGAGTGTAGCAAGCAAGGTAAAACTTTTTGCATGGGACTTTTGGTTGCTAGTGCTAATAACCAAATGCATCTTACAAGCTGCGCCAGGGGAAGTTTAGGCTGGAGGTGAGGAGAAAGTTCTTCACCGAGAGAGTGATTCGCCATTGGAATGGGCTGCCCGGGAGGTGGTTGAGTCGCTGTGACCGGTTTAGGCTGTGCCTTTAAGAAAGAGACACTTTCTGAACACTCTGGGCGAATATTTTGGTATATGAATGAAAACAATGATATGCTAATCCAATTTCATTGGTGGAACCCGGCTGTAGATTTTTGTTTAGTCTTTCAGTCGGGGGAGTCAGTCAGTCGTCTTCTTCTTCCCCCTGTGCTGTGAGCTGGCTCGTTTCTCTCTACGATTCTTGCTAACCAGATAAGAGAAAACTAACTTTTGCATCTGCTTTGAGCTTTAACAAGTTTTCACCCTTTTAATTACCTTCCTTTCTCTTTCTCTCTAACCCTTTTGGGAAAAAGGGGAGGTAGGGAGGGAGAAGGGAGGGGCAGGCCGAACCCCCCTGGCCGCAGGGGGGTTGGGGAAAGGTTTCCTGTATTACATACATTGCTGTATACTTCTGTATATACTGTAAATATTGTATATTTTTGTACGTATTCATTGCATTCCATATCTGCTTGTAAAATACAGCTTTCATCTGCTTCTCCGGCTGAGTTAGCTGTGGAATTCTTTTGTGTGTGGGGGGGAACCTTCCTACTCCACCACAGTCGCCGTCCCTGGAGGTGTTCAAGAGGGGACTGGATGTGGCACTTGGTGCCATGGTCTAGTCGTGAGGTCTGTGGTTACAGGTTGGACTCGATGATCTTCGAGGTCTCTTCCAACCTTAGTCATACTGTGATACTGTGATACTAGGAGCTCTATTTCCTCGGGCTATGTTAGAATTCTGCCCACACCTTGATATTTATCACCTCTCAACAACTGGATAAACAAAGTACCCAGGAAGTCATTAAAACCTGTAGAGTTGTTATTTCTGAGCAGCTAATATCACCATCCTACTCATGGCAGGCTCCTGCTACTGCAGGAGCAACCTGAATGAACTAATTGGGCACGGTGTTAAGGATGGCTCCCACAACAAAACCATTTAAAGCTAAAACTATCAGGTCATTACTCAACTGGCAACATTAGTTACAAGCAGTAGTAATTACAGCAATTTTATGCAAACTTTTCTGATATGACAGTATTTTTTTTCTTCCCTTTGTATTAATTTTCTGCAGGATAAGAGAATCTTTGGCTCATCTACTTAATAGAGGAAAACACTTTCATTAGCATACATAAATTATGAGGGTTTTTTTTTTTTTTTCTGTAGCAAGAACACTGAGGTAGAAAATTAAAGCAGTGTGTTCTAATTAATTCACAGAAATAAAAGATTCAGGGCATTATTGTATGCTTACAGCTCTGGAATACTCTGTCCACAAATATTAGTGCAGAAAGAAAAGGAAAAATCAGTTACTGTGTGCACAGGGCTTGGCTGCTCTTTACATGTATTTTGTCATTCAGGCATACTGTGCTTAAACCTGAAAACATAATTCCAGTTGTGTTGAAGGCATTTTGAACTAAAATGCACAGGGCTTAAAATTTTATCAGCATCTCACATGTATCACTGTAACTTTGGTAATGTAACACAATTACTGTTGAACAGAAAAACTGGTCATGCTACTCCCAAAGCAAAGAAATAAATTATGGCTAGCAGTTTTACAGCTATGTAAGAATTTCACTGTGTGCCAGACACAATGATGTAGCCCTGATTCAACTAAGCACACATCTATGTCCCACTGAAATTTAATTTACTTCGTGAATATGCTTAAGCACAGTTAATTAGGGGCTTTAATTAATGCTAAAATGAATTCCCTTCATCTTCTTTAGTGTCTTCCAGAAGTGATTGTTATAAATAGACAATTTCGCATGGCAAATACATAAGTGCCAGCTCCACTCTTGAAGCAAGCAAGGCTGCTGGCTGAGTATTCTTGCACATTTACCTTAAGCAATGTCCCCAGGCAGCAATAACGTGTCTCATTTAACACACTTCCAACTGCAGGTCCAAGTTTCTATGATGTTTGAAGGCCAATCAGCTGTTGAAGTCAATCCAAAGATCAACGTGAAGGAACTGAGATCTTTCACTTCCATGAGCTTGTACATAAAGCTTCAGAAAGACAACCCGCAGCTGGCAGCATCACCGGACAGGTTTATTTTGTACCTTGGAAGCAAAGATGTAAGAGAATAGCCCACTTAATCTTTTTATAGATTTGGGTTTTAATAATAATACTGAAATAGGTTTGAAGTTTATTTGACCTCTGTTTTTCCTCTCACATTTGACCTCTGTTTTTCCTCTCACTGTTTCTCCATGTGTCAAAGAGGTGTCTGCTAGACGCCCGTCACTGATATTGTGACCAGAGCAAGCATTCAACCTGGTCTATTCTATTCTATTCTATTCTATTCTATTCTATTCTATTCTATTCTATTCTATTCTATTTCTATTTCTATTTCTATTTCTATTTCTATTTCTATTTCTATTTCTATTTCTATTCTATTCCTGAGACCACTGTCCTTGAAACTTCACATTTCAAACAATGAAGGATTCTTTCAAAGAAGCAAATTGGGCTGCTTCTGCAGCATGCTGCTGTGGTTGTCACTGCTGCCAGCACACTTGCTATCTCCACTGCCAGTGCTGAGATGCTCTGAAGCAGTTAGTGGCACCTGCCTGGCTTTTCTGGGCCACATTTCAATCAGGTTTAAGCTGCTGACAGTGTCAGTTCCAAATCTCTGCAGTCACAGGCCCTCAAGATAAGCAGGTTGCCTCGTCTGTAGCTTGTGTTGCTCTTGTACACTCTGCACATAAAGGCTTTGAAACCCCTAGAAAGGGTGTATATACTCTCACTACCTGTAAGTGTTGTGAAATGACTGTTCTTTAAATTGTGGTTCCTAAAAGCAATAAAAAAATAATCACACCTCATAAGCCAGGTATAATCCTGGCAAGCTGTTACTTGGGCAGTGTAAAGAGTCAGGTATTACTTTTTAAGCTTTTCTCAAAAGAATGCCTACTGAGCAAAAATCAAGGGGAATCTATCTTGGCAGAATATTTAATTGCAGCATAATATCTAGGCTTTAGAGTAAGATTGCTTCCCATTCCCTGCATGTCACACTGCAGGCCAAATACTGATGAATCGACTTCCCATTGAACACAACCAATTTATGGTCAGAAAACTTCTCATGACCTTGTATTTACCTCAGCCAAAATGGATACAAAGTAAAAATATCAGAGACTTTTTCTGTACAGTTTCATGTGGTGAAAGCAATAAGAAAATGAAGCTTTTATTAATAATATTTAAGGGTGTCATTTAGTCTATCAAAACCCACCTATCACAAATGTTCTGCTTTAAATCTCTTTCAATGTATCTCTGATATCCTTTTCCATTGGTGTTTTAGGCAAAAAGTTACATTGGTCTTGCAATTAAAAATGACAACCTTGTGTACATTTATAATCTGGGGGTCAAGATGTGGAGATACCCCTGGATGCCAAACCAGTCAGCACATGGCCTTCTTACTTCAGCATCATCAAAATTGAGAGGTAAAGTGATAATGTGCATTTTTCCCAATCAAACAGTTAATAGCAAAAATATGAAGCAGAAAAGGTTGTGTCAGAACTGCTAATCAGGAGTCTGCAGGAGTCTGGTTTTACTCCTGCTGAAATCAATGGGAATTTGCTTTGCTTTTGGAGGGCCAGGGTGCCACAGAAGGCAAGATAACTTTTCTCTCCCATGCCTCCTGAGTTCTAGTCTTCTAGTGAGGAAATAAAAACCTTTCCTGGAGTTAGAAGCTTGATAGTTCTTTTTAAGTCTAGCCATCACATAATTCTCTTCTCTTACAATGCCCTTCTGCAGGATCGGAAGACATGGCAAAATGTTTTTAACTCTGCCCAGTCTTAGCAGCACAGCTGAAGAAAAATTCATCAAAAAGGGAGAGGTTCTTGGTCCCAGCGCCCTCCTGAATTTGGAACCTGAAAATGCTGTTTTCTACGTTGGTGGAGTGCCTCCAGGCTTTAAGGTTGGTCAGATAAATATTCTACATTCAAAATGAAACAAGGAAAACATTGTGCTTGGCTTCCCTTTAAACACAGAAATGGTTAATAGACGAAATGTCCTTACTTAGTCATTGATCATCTTAGGACTCCCTCTGCTAGCCACGAAGAAAGTCACTGTTTTCTTGAGCATTTTATGTCACAGAGTAAAATGATCAGATTCCTGTTAGCTGTCATTCAAGTCTTCTGAAAGGTAATACTAAGAAAAAGACTTGCTAGCTCCTAAGACATATGCCTAAATGAAAGCATATAAGCCCAGCTTAACAAAGTTTGCAGGCTACCTTCTCTTTTTTCTTTTCAGTGATAATGAGTTCTTGATGCTCACAGTTTTGTAATTATGTGAGAAGCATATGGGTCTCCTCTCCCTAGGAACGGCCACCTCACCATACAGTCTTATTTGCCAAAAAGCTTTTTGCCTGTTCTTCCCTGTTACATACTTTGCAAATCTGAGATGTACCACTTAACCATTAAAAGTCTCATACTCGATGCAATTTAACAGAATAGGAGAAGAAAATGAGAAAAGGAAACATGATCATTTACCAAATGTATCTGTGCTGCAGATAAGAATCTCATTTTCTCTTACAGCTACACATATTCTGCATTGCTGTATTACCATTATTATTATTACATCAGAAGCAAAAATGGAAATAATGAGAAGCCAAAGAGAAGTTATTAGCAGTGCCAAGACTCTGAAGTACAAGAGGTGTTATCATTATCACCCTTGTTCCACAGGGCAGAGTATTTTAATATTAAAAGAATGATTCACTAGCTCTGACAGCTTTATTCTTTTGTGGGTTTTCTCCTCGCCAATGTGGCTATTTCAATTCCATTTGCAGTGACCTTTGTTACAAGAAGGAGTTTCTATATCAGTGCTAACTGTACAAAATAATACCTAGTGAGGATTAGCCACTGGTATAGACTTTGAATCCAAGCCTCCTGGGTTTAAAGAGCTCTCTTATTTCTCTTATTTCTCTTATTTCTCTTATCTCTCTTATTTCTCTTTCTCGTCATGGTACGAAGTTATTTTTCTGTCAGTGAAGGATGTATATATGTTAAATATGAACTACCTACTGAGAGATCAAAATACACTAAGCAAGAGCTGTAATTAGTCTAATCTTAATATTTTCCCCTTTTTCCAAGTGTTTTCCCTTTCAAACTACAAAAGGAGTTTTTGTTTGCAGTTGCATTACCTGGCCTATTGTTCTCACTGTGATATCATTTGTGAGCTCCACTGTAACTCACAGCACAACAGCCATAATCTAGTAAGGACTGCGAGGACTGTTCCAAGGTAGCATCATCCCATTGGTTTTAAATTATGAAAAGCACAGAGGGGGGAAAATTACCCCAGGCCAACAGCTATCATGACATCCAAATGAGGAGTGTGATCTTTCTCTTTTCACTTTTCTTTCCCCTCTGTGCAGCTCCCTCCTAGTTTAAACCTGCCTGGCTTTATCGGCTGCCTGGAACTGGCCACCCTGAACGATGATGTGATCAGCCTGTACAACTTCAAGAGCATCTATAACATCGACACCACCACATCGCCACCTTGTGCCAGGTAGGGGACAGTCCCACCGGCACTTTGCTGCTCTGCTGTGTTGCAAGTGCCAGTCCTGGTGGTTCATTCCTGGTTTAGATTACAAAGGAGAAAATGCAATTGAGCTGTCCAGAAGGAACTTTGCCATTTTAAACTCCTTGTTGAACTTGGATGTAGATGGGAGTTGGACTCAATGATCCTTATGCATCCCTTCTGATTCAAGATACATTGATTTGCTGTTCTTTCCACTAACTCTCACAACCTTTGAAAGGTAAATTGCTGTGTTAGCTTGGGCATGGTTCAGGATTCCTCCTTACACCTACTGCTTGCCTAGGACAGGACAGCTCCTGATTCAAAGTCTGTCACTGCAAGCGATACAGACACAGCCATTTAGCTCCAGCGGGGCAGGTAAACTTGAGCACAGTCTCACCTCCAGCTAGTAAAGCCAGTATAGAAGTTATCTTTCTGCCATACATTCTTAAACCCACAACAGCAATTCCCCAGATAAGCCATTCACCAAATGGGAAAGGCAACCTCTAAAGCAGAAGTGACCACCGACCAGCGCAGATCATCCACAGACAGGAGCAGGCCTTTTGTTCATACAACAGGCAGCAACAGTTGAATCTCTCTACACAAAGAACAAGAGAGAAACTTGGAGCTCTCACTGGGAAGAAATGCAAGAGGTGTTGGGACAGGGCAAATTACTGCTTCCCACATCATTCCCACAGGGACTGCAAGCTGCTGTTCTCTCCAGGACAGTGCATGTGGGGCCAGTTCTGAGCTCAGTTAAAGGCCTTGGAGAATTCCGATGGGTTTCTGCACGAATTGGGCAAGCTTTTAATAGAAAAGCCTACAAATTAGTTTACAGGAAAAAAATCCCAGAATGAATCTGAAACTCATCAATATCATCACTGCCAGGAAGAAGCAACAGTTCAGAACAATTATTTGGGGGTGGGGGGGAAGTATTTTATTTGTAAAGATCTTTAAATCTCTTCAGATTAAAATGGGGCTGTGCCAAATATTACTTCCCTGCTCTTTTTTTACTTTTTTTTTTTTTCTTTCTCATAGAAATAAGTTGGCTTTCACTCCAAGCCGGGCTGTGAGCTATTTCTTTGATGGCTCTGGCTATGCCTTGGCAAGAAACATTGAGAGAAGGGGAAAATTCAGCCAGGTGACTCGGTTTGACATAGAAGTTCGAACGCCAACAGACAATGGCTTGATCCTGCTGATGGTTAATGGGGTGAGTACCAAATCCTGCTGGTGCCCTTTGTCTGTGAGCACCATGAGGCCACCAGTCATTAAAGTATCATGGAAAATCCAAATGCTCCTATCCTTACATTTAATTTCTAGGAAGAGGAAATACTTTGTGTTCATCTGGTGCACGTATATGTTCGGAGGGAACTAGAACTACAAAGGCCCCAGGAAGCCAAGGCCCTGAGCTGGACTCAGTTGCTCTCATCCAGAGATCATTAGGACTTCAGACCAGTCATGCTCTTGTGATGACACTTTGAAAGAGGCTCCAGTTAAGCCTAGTAGCTGCACCTTTATTTAAATGTGAATGCACACTCAAAGTGACAGAGAATTTCTGTGAAGTAACTCCCATAAAGCAGCCCGTTTTGCAGTGGCTGCCACTTTATGACTGTCTCAGGGTGTACTAGAGTTAAATCTGTATTTAAGTTACTGAAAATCTAAAGTAAACCAAATAAAAAGGCTTAATCCAAATATCACCAGCTTTTCAAAAGTTTGAGGATGACACAAAATCTGTAAGGCTTTGAGGAAAGTACTCTCCACATGCAAATATCCTCTGAAGACAAACACGGAATTTTTTGTCTTTGGGAATCTCCACATCAAGCTCCCAAGTCCTATGTGGACTACAACTTGGTAAAGCCACAGAAAACATTTTACTATGTAGAAGCACTCCACGAACACACACTTGTCTAGACACCTGCACGTACCACTACATTTTCTCTTTTAGAAGAGGAATAAAGTCCCCTCTCATTAGAAGAGCCGCTCTTTAGTGCTTGCCTTCAGGGTAACTTCCAGAGGAGAACTGTGTGGAGCAACCTGCTCTGCAGCACAGCATGCTGCCTGCTGTCATATGAGGGTTTGCACTAACTGTTGTCAAAGGTTTAACAAGCTCCATTGTAGATCAGTGTGGCAGTTTTATGTTGGGGGAATTTTCAACCCACCACAATCAGTCATTTTTTCCCCCCAATCAAGAGTGCCCAGAGGTTTGTTGGAGTTGTGTGCGCTTTGTGTGTTACAGTGGAAACTGCAGTCAGTATGTTGGCTTTGGAAGACCATGCTCTCACACAGTTTTAGAAAGGCTGTGCAAATTGGTCCAGTATTCAGTTCAGCAGAAACAGCTCATAAATATTCTGAATGTAATCCCTGTTTGATATTCAAGTTTAAGCTGTTCAAAACAAACCCAAGCAGCAGTTTATTCAAAAGCGTTGGATTAAAATCTGCTTTTACTACTTTAAGTAATGTCTTCTGAAGGTGGGCTCATTTGTGTCAGAGACAGCAGCTCTTGGCCTGCAGCAGCTTTTTGAGAATGATTGTTCCCATGTTTCCTTTGGGGAAACAACAGGATGAACACAAACAAGGAGACAAACATTAGCATTAAAAGCACCAACTCAGGTGCGCAGTCGCTGTACACTCTCCTTTCTGCTTCTTTACGCTGAGTTTTGGAACTAGACTAATTCTACGGTACACATCTTCCTTTCAAGGACTCCCTAAAGATTTTCTAAAGTACAGCTCCTCTTTAGAAAATTTAGGTCACCCAGCCATGGAACAGAAGCCAAACCATGTAGCAGGAATCATCAGAAAATCCAGAAACCAAATACACAGTAAATGCACCCTAGCTATTGCTCAGCCCTCAGTAAATACATCAGGGCTGATCTAAGCTGTGAAAAGATATAATCCTGACCTACTACAGGCATCATGACAGGAGATTCTAATGCAGGCAGAGCCATTCTAGCACAAATTTGATGCTACCAATATAACATCTTTCATTTGGGGCATACAGTATCACTTTGACAGCAAATAGATGTGTTTGCATTAGGAATACTTTGCTGGTAAAGAATATTGATGCTGCTGTGCTACGAAATGCTATTCCTACAGGGAAACAGTTCACCAAGTCTTCAAATAAGTGCTGTTCACCAAACAAGCATGTGTGTGTGTTAATATGAATACACATCTATTCTACATATATTCAAATAATCCTGAAATTGCTACAGCTTTGCAAATAAAAAGAATCCTTCCCCCAGCCCTTTTTTTCACAATATCAAACACCCTCGTGATGGGGGGGGTGTGTGTTTGTTTGTTTTTAATTGCTGACACACTCACAGTGCTTTCCTGACTGCTGTTTTGTTTTACACAGAGTATGTTCTTCAGTCTGGAGATGCACAACGGTTTCTTGTACCTCCAATATGACTTTGGCTTCAGCACCGGCCCTGTGCTGCTAGAGGACTCCACAAAGAAGGCTCAGATTAACGACGCAAAATTTCATGAGGTAGAGATGCTGTTACAGTCACAGCCACTTGACCAACCATCCTAGCAGCTCCAAAGCAGCAATAATTTGCTCCAACACCAGTGAAAGGAGCAAAAGGATGAGGGGTCAGGTGGTGATGGAGTAGAGCATCCAGAAAATTAAAAAAGGACATACAATCCCATCATTGCTGAGCAGTGGGAAGGGAAGGCTTTATCTGCCTCCTGGTAAATCAGTGCTTGAGAACAGATTCTGCATATTACAAGCCAAGAACAGGACAGTTCACATGGGAGAAAAAGTGTCATTAATTCAAAATTAAATTACATCCAGGAAAACTATAACCTTCAAATATCTAAATCTCAGTTAAAAACATGTCATTATGTTAACTTCACCAGTGTAGCTGTTTTGCATTGTATTACAAGATATAATGTAATTCCCATTTCATTTGAAGGGGCAATTAATTTGGTAGCAGTCCTGTATATAGGCATGACATTTTAGGGACGTGGGCAGATCTAAAACAGCTACTTTCATTTGGTTTAAGAGAATCTGCTTTAAGCCAGTGTAACTGTGACAGTGACAGACACAGCAAATCCCCTTCAGTGGCTTGCTTCTCCAGCAATTTGCTTGATGCAAATTCAAAGTCTGATTCCTGATCCACAGCTACAGTTCTGTTCAGCATGTTTCAGCAGAGTGTAATGAAGCCTTTTATGCTTTGACAACAAAATCAGTTTTTTAAGGAGCATGCCCTCGCTTCTTGGACAAATCAAGAAAGCTCTCTCAAGTTAACAGAACTCACCCGTTTGCTGCGGTGTAGGATTTGTCATGGGGTACTTTCGTGTGGATTTATTCATAAGTGAAATATCATGGGGTTTTCAGCCATCAGTAAAAAATGCATCATCAAAATAAGCTCCCTACCAGTAATTGTTGGCACCCTCTCCCAACTTACAAACAACTCCTTTGATAAATTGGAAGAACTTTTCAAGTAAAAAGACACAAAGATGCAATCAGTTCCGTAAAATCACCGTGACAACTTACAAAGGATGACATTTCAACATTTTCTAAGCACATCTTGTTTTCTTGTTGTTTTGGTTTTTTTCCAGATTTCTATTATATATCACAATTCTAAGAAGATGATCTTGGTAGTAGACAGGCGACACATTAAAAGCGTGGACAATGAAAGAACAGCAATGCCATTCACAGACATCTACATCGGAGGAGCGCCCGCTGAGATCTTGCACTCCAGGTTGGTTTACAGCTGGGATTTACTCCTTATCTTCAAGTAATCAACATATTTGTGTGTTGTATGACCAGTGCTGAAGGGCTTACAGGAAAACACTTTTCCCAGCCTTGAAATCTTATGCAGAACAACCCCTCAGACACTCTTCTAAGCGTCTCTCAGAGCTCTGAAGTATCAAGGATTAGGTTTGATGCAGCACAGATGAATTCTGCTGAAACTAATCTAGTTTTAGTAAGGGTAACAGAAACTGTTGTCCTCTTCAAAAAGGCATTTTAAAAGGACATATGAATATATTGAATAGCTATTCCTCCTTGCTCTGCAAAAAAAAGGTGATCTTTGCAAAATAGCAATGCACTAAGTGAAGGATCAAAACCCTCTATCAAGTGTGTTTTCAAATCTAAGGACTATAAATTGTCTACTACTCATTTCAGTTCTGATCCATCTCAGGTTCCCTCTAGACACAAATCAGCTGGCTCTGTGTAGGCGTGGGAAGAAAAGACAAAGTCTCATTTTCCCACTATCCCATTTGACAGAAGCCAAGTTTTATCTCAGTAGATTCTATAACTCTCATTTCCTGCAGAGGGAATCTGCCAGACCAGGGTCACTCTCTCGGAGAGCAGAGTGGCTGCTTGGAGAAGGGTATGCTCTTCTGACAGGCAACAGTCATTCCTGGGGTAAGACAGCAAGGCCAAGCATTTTCAGAAGGGGTCCAGCTGCTGTTTCAAGTGTCACAAGTGCTAACAGAAACACCATCTCCATTAAAATACACTCTGTGTAAAGACAGTAAATGTTCAACAATGGTTTCTGGGAATTAATGGTAAATCTCCTGAAACTTTATTTTGTTGTCAGGAGAGCCTGTTGAATTTGATAAATAATGTCTGAGATATAAAATAGCTACAGATTAAGCTTTTAAGATAGGGACAATCTTCATGTAAAGGAAAAATGATGCCTTTCAATCCCATGTAATTAGCTTAGCATGCAAACAATACGGTGGGCAAGGGAGAAATGGAGTATATAATTTACCTGGCCTTTCAAATAGTTCTTTACAAGGGTCTGCCAGAGGGGGCTATTAAGTAGTGGTGTGGAGAGGGGAAAGGCATTAGAAAGCAGCTGGGAAAGGGGAAAAGGACATAGTAGTAACTCTTCCATTTTCACAGGATAGAAAGCCTACCCCACAAGCCCAAAGGATGTCTCTTAAGGCTGGTATTAGAGACATTAACAATCTAGAAACAAAGCATAAAAGGACAGTGAAAATTACTTTGGTTAACCAAGCCTAGAGAACACTGAAAAAGCCCAGAAGGACCTAGATATCTAGGCAATTGAGCAGCTCAATGGCAGACAAGACTTGTTCACAAATGTAGGGTGCAAGATGAGTCACACCAGTTATGCCTACAATTTTCTGGGTGAATTGTGGCTATTCTGCAAACCACCTGGATGGTACTGCCCAAGCAGGAAAAAACAGGATCTCAATTAACAAGTTGTATCAGAAAAAAAAATCCATAGGCACTGTAAAAATAGGATAAAATACAAAACTGAAACAAAAACCTCCCATCCCTGGAGGTGTTTAAGACCAGGCTGGACGAGGCTCTGGCCAGCCTGATCTAGTGTGGGGTGTCCCTGCCCATGGCAGGGGTTGGAACTAGATGATCCTTGTGGTCCCTTCCAACCCTGACTGATTCTATGATTCTATGATTCTAAATGTATGTTGAAAGGACAAAGCCTGTTTGTAAGTAGCCAGGGCAAAACTCTGGCTTTCACATTCACTCCTTCGGTGTATTCATTCCCTAGTTATCTCCTGGACTGGTACCCAGGAGATCCCAGGTCATTTCCTTGCCCTGTCACAGACTCTCTCTGATTTAAAGCAAACAACTTCTTCTTCATGCACCTTGAGTATTGTGGGGATAACTCCAATTATATTTGTCCTGTGCCATAATGCTGTGATATCTTGGTGAGGGGTGTAGTTGGAAAACTTAGACCAGTGAGTAGGAGCAGCTGGGATAGCTCAAATCTGTCATAGACAGGATCCTGGAAGCCCACCTATGTAAACACCCTCATGAGTAAGCAGAATTTGCTGTTACTATTGTTTATTAATAAATACAGAGCCATTTATCCATGTGCTCCCAAAGGCAGGACTGGAGCTTGCTCATGAAAGGTAGACAGGAAAGGTAAACCAGAACTTTCCTAAAATCATTTTAAAAATGAGATACAAATCCATTGATTTTCACTGTGAGTGGCTAGGAATGGAATGGAATGGAATGGAATGGAATGGAATGGAATGGAATGGAATGGGAATATAAATAGAATAGAATAGAATAGAATAGGAATAGAATAGAATAGAATAGAATAGAATAGAATAGAATAGAATAGAATAGAATAGAATAGAATAGAATAGAATAGAATAGAATAGAATAGAATAGAATAGAATAGAATAGTAGAAATAACCAGGTGGGAAGAGGCCTTTGAGAAATACATTTTTTTAAATAGCAGTTTTCATTTTTGCAGCTATTTCCAGCATTTTAAAGTCATGGCTCTGTATGGATCTCCTCTCTGAATTCATATATTTCTCCTCATAGCATTTAGTATAACTGGTGCATCTTCACTTCTCAAAGCACATAATGTGGTTAATTAGCTGATTTACATAAAGAAGCAGGAATTGGGCACTAGTGAGGCAAATGTTTGAGGCTCCTCCAAGTTTTTTCATTCACCTTGGTGATAAAAGTCTGTTCAAATGGCAAGGGCTATCTAATAGCAGCTTGTTGGCATTGTTCTCCAACAGCATTAGCTCACATCTGGCAGGAAGCATTGGCTTTAAAGGCTGCATGAAGGGTTTCCAGTTCCAGAAGAAGGATTTCAACTTGTTAGAAGAACCAGGAACCCTGGGAATCAGCTATGGGTGCCCAGAGGACTCACTGGTAAGCATAATATCATTTGGGAGATAACAACAAAATTTTGGCAATAGATACAGCTATGAGCTTGAGTTTTACTCCAAACAATAGATAGAAAGACTTCAACCAAGGGAATTACAATGCAGTCACTGACTGAAGGGGGTTGTGTGTGTGTTTGTGTTAAGTCTGCTGACATAGTACCCAATTTTCACCCTGAATTACAGCACAAGGTGCTTCACTAGATAGTCTTCTCATACGTGAGATTGCATTGTGATAGCTGGATCTGAAATAAATGGTGTGCTGTATTCTGAAAGGAAATATTCCAATATAATTTTTTTCTTAAAGAAACAAGGAGAATTGTCCTCCCATCCAGCCTAATGTTGATGTCTGAATTGAAAAAGAGATCAAGATATTCACCCTTCAAATGACTTCTCCCTTTATGTCAGGCCAGCTCATCCTCTGTGACACACAAACCAACTGCAGCAGCATGAACACTAAGAAAACTGCCATTTCATTTCTGATCCCATCCATCATTCATCACTTGTCCATTACAATGCAAGGCCAGTAGCTCTAAACGTTGTTTGTGTTCTTTAACCTATGGCGACGTCTATCCAAAGCCATGCTGCAAAACTGTGAAGAGGAAGGAGCCTACCACTTGTATAACTCAGCACCTAATCTCACCCTTTGTCAACAAGGAAGCTAGCTGCAGTGTCTCCTGTCTTGGACTCACTTTTACTTCTGAAACTCAGAGAACTGCAAACCACCACATGCAACAGCCCCCTGCCCTGCCCTAATGCAGCACACAGACTAATATATCCTGTGTTGGGATGGTGACCCTGGGCCACAAAGCTCAGAGAGGGACTTGAGCCCCCTCTGCTTCTGGTCTTCATCATCACTAACATCTGGAGACTTAGACTGAGGCCAGGAATCTCAGGAAACTGAGAACACTTGGTTTACACTGTCTAAAATGGCCATGATTTGTTAAGATGTTCAGAGCACGTGAGAGAAAGCCTATATAAATTATGTTATGACATGCATAAAACATTGAAGGTTTTATAGAACTGAACTGGGCAGGGACAGGGAAGGAATAGGCTTGTTCTTTCTATGATGTGGATGTTTTCTGAAGTTTTCCTGTCGTTTTTGCTTTATTTAACACACAGATGTCCCGCAAAGCATATTTCAATGGAGAGAGCTTCATTGCATCGACCCAAAAAGTGTCCCTCTTTAGTGAATTTGAAGGAGGCTTTAATTTCCAGACATTGCAGCCCAATGGGCTGCTCTTTTACTATTCTGAAGGAGTGAGTATCTATTTCTTTACAGTTTGTTTTATTTTATCCTTACGTTGTTTCCCAGGAGGATCACAGGAGAATAATGCAATTTCTCACTTCACGGTTTCATAATAGAGGAAGCAATCTGCCCTATAGAAGCATTCATTGATGACCTCATTTCCACAGTTTGCATTTGATCTGCAGATGAAAACCAGCAATGCCCAGAGATTATTTTCATGTTGAGAAGAGGATTTGATCATATGCCTAAAATTAACATGCATCCATTTGCACTCAATAAAGTCCTTAGGGCAGAAAAGCACAGTGGATCTTGCTGTCCTCGGCAGCACTGCAATCCCTCTTTGTACCTCTGGGTGCTACTAAAGTACAAATAATATGAAGGGCCTTACACACAGAGACAATCCCCTAGAAGCAAAGACAATTTGAATTAGTGGGACGGTATTTTGAGCATGGAGTTGATTCAAATCACTCAGAAAGCTGCCTGTATTCCCAAATGGTTCTTAGACCTCCATGTGTGATGGGGGAAAGATACACCTGCTTAGGAAGGTGGGACCATAGAATGGTCTGGGTTGAAAACGATGTCCAAAGGTCATCCAGTCCAACCCCTCTGCAGTAAGCAGGGGCATCCTCCACTAGATCAGGTTGCCCAGAGCCCTGTAGAGCCTCACCTTGAATATCTCCAGGGATGGGCCTCAACTACCTCCCTGGGCAACCCACTCCAGTGTTCCACTCCCCCCATGGTAAAGAACCTGTTCCTAACATCCAATATGGAATCATAGTTTGATGTTTGTGTCTGTATTTCAGTCAGATGTATTATCCATCTCTATGGACAGAGGTGCTGTGGTTTTAAATGCAAGTGGAACCAAAATTCAATCACCAGACCGAAACTACAATGATGGAAGAACTCACTTCATCATTACTTCTGTCAATCCAGAAAGGTAAAGCTCTCCAGCATTTTTTTATTCCCTGCCTTCAGAATAGAAATGTTTCTTGTAATAAAAGCACATTGTAATATTCACTTTCAAAGTCATGTTTAAGTGGAGGTTTTGAAGTGATATTTCTAACTGATAAACTCAGTGTAAGAAAAACACAAAGCAAAAAGTCTGAGCACAAGATGCTGGGAATTCTTAGGAAAACTAAAATAATAGGTGGGTTTTAAAGCTTAGTCCCTTGTTGCCCACAGGTATGAATACAGATTAATATCATGCAAGGCTACCATGAGATTAATTTTGCATCAGATTGATTGTTCTGATTTGTTCAAGCAGTCCCAAATTGACCGTGAAGTAATTGAGGTATCCTCACAGAAAGCATTAATTTGGGAACAGTGGAACGTGTTCAAAACACTCTTAGCACTGACAGACACAAATGTAAGGCTAACTACAGCTCCAGGATTAAGTCTCTATGTGTTTCTTTCACACTTGAAAGCATGGATTTATTGGCGTGTTTTACTGTCCTTTTCCATGTTGAAAATTTCCTTAGAAGGTCAAGTAATCAAAGCATCTCTCTTTAAGAATCTTGCCTGTGTAGACACAACCAGGTCATTCTCAGTTTTCCAACAGAAATGGAGGTTTGTACCCATGACTTCTGGCATCCAAAAAGCATAGTTTGAAAAGCTGAAGGTATGAAACTGCCTTGGAATAGCCCTGGGGACTGTGGTGTTTCTTTAAGTGTGCTGAGTTCTGAACTTGCCAAACAAAATCAGTCTCTGATGCTTCTGTTACACACAGTTGCTTGTTAAAGCATCAGAATCCTCCCTGATGTCTGCAGCAATTTGTAAGTCAGAAAACAGTCTTAGGTAAAAGCTCAAACATCAGTGTACTCTGATGAAAGAGAAGGAGAAGGGATAAGGGCATAAAGAAGAATCGGTATGTGCTTAGACCTTATTTTACCTGTAGCTATTTATTAGCAATCCTTTATGTCTTCACTGTGCAGATTATATTATTTTGAACTCCACAATTAACTGCAGGATATTATGACATCCATGGTCCTCTGGACTCAGCTTTGCCAATAGGTTATTGCACTGCTGCTTGTTGCACAGCTAGAAGCCAGAAGGTCTTCTCATGACTCTGAGCATTGCCATTCTGTGATGTAGACACTGACTGGAGCATTCTGGGTCCGTGTCATATGCTGTCTAACCACTGGTACTCATGCTTCTGAAACTAGCCTACAAAATGGATGTTTTGTCTTTGCAGGTATGAGCTGACTGTTGATGACAAGAAACAAAGCAAGAAGAATCCAGCAAAGGACAGAGCAGGGAAAAGCCCAGACAGCGTCAAGAAGTTTTATTTTGGGGGCTCTCCCCTCAGAACACAGCAAGCCAACTTCACTGGCTGCATAAGCAACGCTTACTTCACTAGGTGTGTAGCATCCTCCCAAACACATTACCAGGCAGTTGCTGCCTGACAGCTTGCCTGACAGCTCAAGAGAACTGATTTATTGTCACAACAAAAAAAACCCTGTCTCATTTTGTGAGGCTACACAGTATGCGTAAGTTTCTTACCTCATTTGCCATGGAATCTGTTGGCACAAACCTACTAGTTGAAGATATTGTTATAGTGGGAAACACTTAATGCAAATCAGCTTTCAGTCTTGCACCTGCTAATGCTCCTGGTGCAATGTCTGATTTGCATAGCTGTAATTTACAGTCACATTATGTGGCTTTCAGCTCTGCCTGTGAAACAAAATGATACCAAGACATCTCACAGAAGCTGGGGAAGTCAGAAGTTTGGTCATGTGAAGATGGTCAGAATTTGTTGATCCTGATCACTGCATTAAATGTTCTTGTATAGAAGATTTTAAAGTGAATTTGATGCTGCAGACTGATACTGTTTATGCAAACACAGATACATCAGGCAGAAGTATAGGCTGCCTGCATTACACATTGACTGATAATCTGTACTGCTATCCATGATCCAAGAATGAAAAACCACCCATCCAAACATCATCCAAACTGTAAATAACAAATTCTATTGCTTTCATGAAAACAGTTACAACACTTGGGGAGGGGGAAGGCTGTTCTTTTCATCCTCTCTTTGAAACACAGATTGGACCGAGAAGTTGAAGTGGAAGATTTCCAGCAGTACCCTGAGAAAGTTCAGGCTTCTTTGTACGGATGTCCTGCTGAAACTCCTCCAGTTGCTCTTCTCCATAAGAAAGGAAAAAACTCTTCAAAAGCCAAAGGAAATCGTAACAAAAAGGTTTGCTACAAATTGCCCTAGTGCTGCCCTAGAGTTTTCTGAAGGTGATGCATACTGTGCCTTGACTGGGAATTCTCCACATCATGGATACAGAATGTATCACATGAAGACTATTTCAGATACACAAAGGAAGGGATAATGTTACTTTACATATCCCATCACTGCAAACGAATGCCCTGACACAATCTAACTGGCCTGCACTTGCTTCAGTCTTTTGTGCTAGAACTGTAAAACAAAATTTATGACCTCTTCAAAAGACTGCTGCAGAAATGAGCCTCGATTCCTTCTGTATCCAGAAGGCAATAGACTTCCTTTTATTCTTGGCCAGCTTCTGTGTGGCTCCTTCTGCTGGCTACAATTAGCAGCTGAGGGAACTGGGGTTGTTTATTCTGGAGAAAGGAGGCTCAGGGAGACCTTTTCCTCTCTACAGCTCCCTGAAAGGAGATCACAGGCAAAAAGCAACAGGATGAGAGAAAACAGCCTCAGGTTGTTCCAGGGGAGGTTTAGCTTATTTCATTATGTCCAATCTCAGTTAAAATTTCTGGTTAATGGCTCTCTTTCTCTGAAGGTCGGAAGAGATAAGGACAAGATTTCACAGCCTTCAAGTGGCCTCAAAAAACTCTATCAAGAAGTGAATATGCAAAGAGACTCTCAGTGCCACCTGCCCATGAATCCCAAGGCAACTGAGCACGCGTATCAGTTTGGAGGAACAGCGAACAGCCGGCAAGAATTTGATTACATACCAAAGGATTTCAGTCAAAGGTAAAGGGACCTTAGAAACAAAGATTAAATATACTAGGAAGAAGAAAGATATATTTTAAATAGTAAAAGGTCAACATTTTGGCTGTTATTGTGGCTTTTCCCTTTATATCTTGGGCCATGTTTTGTACAGAGCTTGTTAGGATATATTTAAAGGTGTTTCAGTCGAGTAAGAGTAATAAATAGAATGTGTTTCCGGTTACATCCCTCTTGAGGAGTCTTCATCTGGAGTGTGTATCGACAAAGTCGCATGAAGACTTTGAAGATGTTAGTTCCATACACAAGATGCAACAGCATTAGAGCAGAGATGGAAAAGAATACAGCAGTTCAGCAAGAAATGAAGCAGTTACATGCTGAATGGACCTTGCCAGTTGTGTAATGGTTAGGAATCTACACAGTGCCATAGGACATAAAGCTATGAAAACCATGTCCAATTCAGTCCATAAGGGAACCTCAAGTAATTAATAACGAGTCCAGACTGCTCTTTTCTTTCTGCTTTGTGTCCAGTTCTGGGCCCCTCAGTTTAGGAAAGATGTTGACTTGCTGGAACAAGTCCAGAGGAGGGCAACAAAGCTGGTGAGGGGTTTGGAGCACAAGCCTTATGAGGAGAGGCTGAGGGAAGTGGGGTTGCTTAGCCTGCAGAAGAGGAGGCTCAGCAGAGACCTTATTGCTCTCTGCGACTCCCTGAAGGGAGGCTGTAGCCAGGTGGGGGTTGGTCTCTTCTCCCAGGCAACCAGCACAAGAGGACACAGTCTCAAGCTGTGCCAGGGGAAGTTTAGGCTGGATGTTAGGAAGAAGTTCTTCACAGAAAGAGATATTGGCCATTGGAATGTGCTGCCCAGGGAGGTGGTGGAGTCACCATCACTGGAGGTGTTTAGGAAGAGTCTGGCTGGGGTGCTTGGTGCCATGGTTTAGTTGATTAGATGGTGCTGGGTGATAGGTTGGACTCGATGAGGTCAAAAGGTCTCTTCCAACCTGTTTACTTCTATTCTATTCTATTCTATTCTATTCTATTCTATTCTATTCTATTCTATTCTATTCTATTCGATTCGATTCGATTCGATTCGATTCTATTCTATATTGTGGACATTTAAGTCTCAGGCTTCCATACAATGTGCTACATGGTATGTTATGACCAATGAAGGTTTTCAGTTTAATACTCTCCAAGAAAGAACTATAAATTCAACAACACTACACTTCCTGGAAGCACACCAGACCATTAACTCAGAAGAGTGCTATTTCCTGACTTCAATAAAAAAATTGAAAAAAATTTAAAGGCATTACATTCATTTTAATTCAACAGTGTTTTACTTAGAGCAGTCCTGATGGTGCCCATATGAAGAAAACCCCAAGCTCTAAAATGTCTCTACAAGACACACTTGTTTTACAACTATTATTACACCTTCATCATTGTAATGTGCATTGTAAACAAGCAAAACAAAACAAAAACCACCACCACAATTATTTGTGATGGTCTAAACCAACCAATATTGGCAAGGAAACAGCAGCTCTTTTAAGATAAAGGATTCCATGTGTTGGGACTGTAGACATGTATGCATTGGGGAATGTATAGATCCTTCAGGCAGTAAGAATGGAAGCTGGGTTAGTCACATGACTTAGCAGCAGTAATCAGTTCTGGCACTGTCCTACACCACTACAGCTTTGCCATTTTTAAGGCCTAAAGTACTAAGACCAATTATCAAGAAATCCTCCCTGTTGGCAGTGTCAATCCAAGCTGGCATAACGTGTGACGGTTGTCTCGGACATCACACAGAAGGGAGCAGCTTAGAAGTGAGTCTGGAGCAACACTAAAGATTTGTGAAATGTCATGCCATCGCTGTTGAAAAGTCCCTTAATGATGCTGTTCAACAGGAATGGAAATGCTGTGCCTGTAGTGTCAGTTGGTGGTGGCCTGTATTGATTTTATTCACTCCAGGGATTTTGACTTTTCCTAACAAATTCACTGCAATGCAGCTTCTTCTCCAACTTTGACCTCTATTCCACAACCCAATAAGGAATGTTTCCCTAAAGGAGATGTATATTCCTTTGGACAAGAGGAAAAATTCAGTCTTCCTCTGCCTGCAGCTTGGTTAAGTCAATTAAACCTGCTCTGCTGTTAACATTGTGTGTTTCTGTGGCAGAGCTCAGTTCTCTATCAACCTGAAAACTCAGTCGTCTCACGGAATGATTTTCTACGTCTCGGATGAAAAAGAGACCAACTTCATGGCCCTTTTTGTGGCTCATGGCCGACTCATTTTCATGTTTAATGCTGGTCATCAGAAGATAAGGATCAAGAGCCAAGAGAAATACAACGATGGCCTTTGGCACAACGTAAGTAGAATCCTTATTGTGGCACGTGGCTGTCAAGGCTGCTGTCAAGACACTGCTAATGGGCCAGCTCAGGGCGCTTTCATTCACGTGTTCATAACCACACCTTCTGCCAATGTTTTTAAATCTTCCATGCAGCACTTTATCAAGTTATTAACTGGGGACAGGAAAGTAGGTCATTTACAACAATCCAGCAATTCCCAACACTAACAGCTGAACAGAAGTGACAGAAACAAGCAGAATAGTGAGGCATTAAAAGTAAAATCAGATAGGAGAAGAAGGAATAGGACAATTTTGTTCAGCAAATTCCTCTGAAGTGCCTAAGCAAGGAGCACAGCTGTCTTAGGCTCCCTCTGCAGTCTGTGAAAATAAAAAGACAATTTTAGGGGTCAGGATGCATTTCCCTCCTCTTTCCTCACAGACTACAGAGGGAAAATGTGGTCACTAAATTCCTAACACAGGCACTTGAGTGTTTAAAACAGGCTGGATAAATCCAGACCATGAAACTGGTGAAGACTGTGAAAATGCTAATAGTGATGTCACAGTGATGACAATACATGACTGGCAGGTGTCAGCAGACACCTCTGAATAGCACCTCTGTCTTGTACACTACAAATGTAAGAAGGTCAGCAGTTCTACTCTCTGTCCTTTACATGAATGTGAAAAGAGAGAGCTGTCCAGCCCAGAATTCTGGCAGTTAATAAAGCAGGCTCGGAGGGTATCACTCACACACCTTGCTTATCAAACTTCTATCTTATTCCACTGCTCTGTTCTCTCCACAGATATAAGTAATACTCTGCTTTTTTTTTTTCCCCCTTTCTAGGTGATATTTATTCGAGGCAAAAATATTGGCCGCTTGATAATTGATGGTCTCCGAGTCCTGGAAGAGCCTTTCAGTGGTAATGCTAATGCCTGGCAGGTCACTGAACCACTCTATATTGGAGGTGTAGCTCCTGGAAAAGCTGTTAAAAACATCCAGGTAAATCAGATACCCATAATATCACCCCCATTCCTTTATGCACAGCTAATGCAAAAGCTGACTGTAGGGATGAGTCCAGCTCAAAAGCATATTATGAGATGAATCCTCAGCATGTTGAGGAGCACACAGCTCAGATCAAGTGGATAGCACAGCTCCCACAGGGCTGGACTGGCAGTAGGTGGGCCAGACTGCCATGGACTTGCAGCAGCAGCTAGAAAGTCAGTGGTCCCCAAGGAACAGAGAAATCTTAATAACATCCAAGCTTAGATGAGACAGGCATAGTTCAGTGAGAACAGTTTCATGCTGAGGTCTGAGGTACAGATCAGTTTGGGAGAGATTTTGGAGTTGTCTTAGTATCTGTTTGAAGATGGTACCTAGAAGTCAGGATTCTGCTCTCTATCTTTGCAATGAATTCTATGGAAAGGAGTCTTAAAGCAAAAATGAACATAACCAAGTCTCCTTCAAGGTCATCTTTAGTATTATGTGCCTAACAAGTGTTACATGCTCAGAAAAAGTAGACCCCCCTCTTGCCTTGAGGATCTGAGGTACACGCGATCTGAGGTACTGCCTTGCTCTTGCTGTGCTTTGTTTCTCACAGTTCAGGAAGGACTGTTTGAGAAACTACACAAGGTGGAATTACCTTGAAGTCATCAGAGAAACATGAGAGGCTACAAAATGCATCTGTCCTCTTTCTTTTCTCTGGGAACATTTTTTTTTATTATTCAAAACAGACAATCTCAGCCTTACAGCTCATAAAGTACAAATAAGGACAGCAGAGTTTATTTCCTTCCACAGGCAGTTTATCTACTAATTATGCTTTTTCTTTCCCCCTCAGATTAATTCTGTCTACAGTTTTAGTGGCTGCCTCAGCAATTTACAGCTCAATGGAAGATCAATTACTTCAGCTTCACAGACATTTAGTGTGACACCTTGCTTTGAAGGCCCATCAGAAGCAGGAACATACTTTTCATCAGAAGGAGGATACGTCGTCCTTGGTAATGCACTACTAAACAAATGTATCCCATAATAAGCCTGTAGTGCACCCTGTGGCATGTTTTCAGAATGGCATATTTCCCTAAAGGGTGTGGTGATTTCTGAGGCTGAGCTGTGAGGATTATTAGATACAGACCATTACCGTGGGGAGCAGGTTACAAGGTCACCATGAAACCTAACAAGTTGTTACCTAAATATATCTGGATGTGAGCATTTCAATCAGAATAATTTCACAAAGAAACAGATTATAGTATCAAAGAATGGCTTAGGTTGGAGGGGACCTCAGAGATCATCTACTCCAACCTCCATGCCACGGGCAGGGACACTTCTTAACTACACTCAGCTGCTCAAGGTCTCATCCAACCTAGTCTTCAACACCCCCAGGGAGGAGGCATCCACAACCTCCTTGGGCAACCTGTTCCAGAGTCTTACCATCCCTGTACTGAAGAAATTCTTCCTGAGATCCAGTCTAACCCTACTCTCCCTCAGCTTAAAACCATTCTGCATTGTCCTATTGCTAGACACCCTTATGAAAAGTCCCTCTGCAGCCTTCCTGTAGGATCCCTTCAGGTATTGGAAGGCAGCTCTAATGTACTGCCAGAGACTTCTCTAAGCTAAACAACCCCAGCTCGCTCAGCCTGTGCTCATAGCAGAGCTGCTCCAATCCTTGGATCATCTTTGTGGCCTTCCTGTGGACTTGCTCCAATAGCTCTGTGTCCTTCTTATACTGGGGACACCAGAACTGGACGCAGTATCACGGTGGGGTCTCGGCAGAGCAAAGGCACAGAATCAGAACCCTTGCCCTGCTGGCCACACTCCTTCATGCAGCCCAGGACACAATTTGCCTTCTGGGCTGCATGAGAGCCAGCACATGTTGAGCTTCTCATCAATCAATACACCCAAGTCTCTCTCTTCAGAGCTCCTCTCAACCCACTCTGCACCCAGCCTGGACTTGTGCCTGGGAGTGGCCTATCCTGCATCTGGTAAAAATAACCATAGCCATACAGAAGTCCATGTGGCTAAGACCAAGCACACAAAACAGTCAGCCCTTCACTTTTTAATTAATAAACCAACATGCAATTCAAAAATCCTCAGGAAATACTTTCTGCATGTTTTGTTAATAACCAGCATGACAGAACACGTCTTTGCTGTCGTTTAGTCCTTCTGCACTCCAGGATGTGTTTAATGAGCGGGTTTGGGTCACACAGGCTCTGATCTGAATAGGAAAGGAAACTGCACAATCCTATTTATTTGCAACACCTAGAAGAGCGAGATAGTGTTTCTAATTTGTTCCCTGACCTCCCACCAGACTGGAAAAGGCAGTTTCTTCTACTGAATCATCAAAACTCAAGTGAACTCCCACTCACTATATCAAAACTGCTGAGTGTCTAGGAAGCTGCACAATCACAAAATGCCAAAAGATACAGATCATCTACTTTCTGCTGTCCATTTCATTGCTGAGAAATATTTTTAAACAAAACAGATCTTTTTCAAAAGTGCTGGGAGGAAAGGGCTGAATCCTGAGCTGGCTCAAACCACTCTCCTTTGGCTCAAACCGCTCTCCTTTGGCTCAGACCTCTCTCATTTGGCTCAAGGACCCAGGGTCCTGCATCTGGGTGGAGGCAATCCCAGGCACAAATCCAGGCTGGGCAGTGACTGGCTGGAGAGCAGCCCTGAGGAGAGGGACTTGGGGGTGCTGGTGGACAAGAAGCTCAACATGAGGTCTCAATGGGCACTTGCAGCCCAGAAAGCCAATCAGAGCCTGGGCTGCAGCAAGAGAAGTGTGGCCAGCAGGTCAAGGGAGGTGATTCTCCCCCTCTACTCAGCTCTGGTGAGACCCCACCTGGAGTACTGCATCCAGTTCTGGAACCCCTATTACAAGAGGGATCTGGAGGTGCTGGAAGGTGTCCAGAGAAGGGCCACGAGGATGAGCAGGGGGATGGAGCACCTCTCCTGTGAGGACAGACTGAAGGAGTTGGGGCTGTTCAGTCTGGAGAAGAGAAGGCTCCGAGGTGACCTCATTGTGGCCTTCCAGTATCTGAAGGGGACCTACGGGAAGGCTGGGGAGGGACTTCTCAGGCTATCAGGTAGTGATAGGACTAGGGGGAATGGTATGAAGCTGAAGGTGGGAAGATTCAGGCTGGATGTGAGGAAGAAGTTCTTCCCCATGAGAGTGGTGAAGCCCTGGAATGGGTTGTCCAGGGAGGTGGTTGAGGTCCCTGGAGGTGTTTAAGCCCAGGCTGGATGAGGCTCTGGCCAGGCTGATCTAGTGTGGGGTGTCCCTGCCCATGGCAGGGGGTTGGAACTAGATGATCCTTGTGGTCCCTTCCAACCCTGACTGATACTATGATACTATGACGATAAAATGATAAGAATAATAAAGAAACCTTTATTAGTACTCCAAGCAAACATAATCACTACAGAAGTTGATACGGGTCATTGAGGGCACACCATGCTACCCCTTCAAGTATGTACACTAGCACAAGTTCTGATACTTTCAAAGAGAGGACAAATAAGCTCTACTCTGGGCTTTGAATTTCTGTTTTGACTTTGATTAAATGTCCAATTTAATCACTAACTCAGCACACACACACACACCCCAAAAAAAGCATCATTCTTTTTACTTTACAGATGAATCCTTCAGCTTAGGCTTGAAATTTGAAGTCGTTTTTGAAATACGTCCCCGAAGCAGCTCAGGAATTCTACTGCATGGTCACAGTGTGAATGGAGAGTACCTGAATATGCACATGAAAAATGGACAGGTATCATGAAAAATTATATATCATTTCCTTTGCTGCTTTTGGCTGGTTCCTCTCCTACCTACTTGGGCTCTGCTATATGCAGCTTGTGTTTTACGCCATTAATTGACTCTCATTTCTCTCCTCAACAGCTTAACCTCTTAGAGCAGGCAACCCAGATATTTATTTTAAAATACAAAAAAATAACACCTCAGCCAAAGTCACATCACTTCACTGATGCCAACCATAAATAGTTAATGAGCAGTTGAAAAGAAGCAAGAGCTCTGACTCTTTGGTGCTGCTCTTTCATCCACACATTAAAAATGCATAACGGTTACAAGTAAGGCAACTGTTGGTGAATTTTTATTTCTTCTTTGTTAGAAGACTTGAGCTGCACTCAGTCTCATCTGTGTGTGGTGGGGAAAGGGAGAGAAAGGGCAAATTCTGATTTGTCTGGTGATCTGGCTTCTGAGCTGGATTTTGTAAGGCTGTCAGTTGAGGGAGGTTTAAAATGAATCAGTTGTCGCTGTTGCTAGCTTTTAATTCTGTTCATCACTAAGGTCTGGATCCCTTCATGCTATGCATTGCACACATACAGCAATAAGTTGCAGACTAAATGGACAAAGCAAGCAAAGGTTTAGAGCAGAGGAAATTTATACTACTTCTTTTCTTTTTCAGACAAGAAACTCAGGGCACAGTCAAGAGTCTCAGCAGTGTGGGTTTCTTTAACCACTACACTGAACTACCCAGTATCTAACCATCAACCTAAGTGAAAGGGTATTTAAGTGCCCCTATATGTTTTTGTCCAAGGATGGATAAAAGAGTTCACAAAGGTCACTTCATTTTTGCTTGCTGGTGCTCCTGGGGAAAAACAAGTTTAAAATATCTTAGTCACAACTATATTGGAAATAGAGGTCCTCTAAAATGAAATATGTGTGGTTCCCTTGCAACATTTTCAGTCAGCATTATCAAGGACCAGAATAAGGTTCACATTCTAGCTCTGACAGAGATTTTCTGGTAAGCTTGGATGTGTAACTTAAAAGCCATTCTTAAGGGTGTCGCCCCCTCCCCCATCTATTCCTTTCTCACATCTTATCTTTCAGTTTATACTTGGGGTTTTCATGAATGTTTTCCTTATTCAGTGGCTAGCAAGATACCAAAACATCATCTCGTGGCCTCTAAAACACTAATTTGCCAGACAGGAAATTACAGAGTAGCAGTACTGGAACATTTGACTGAAATTAGCTGCTATTTTTTTGATTTTTACTTTTTGGGTTTTTACTCTTTTTTTTAGTTCAAATTGGAAATGTTGAAGACCTATTGAATCTAAAAAAAAAAATAATAATCCACCCCTAAACCTGTGAATTAGAAAGGTGCTTTAAAGAATGTCATGAAACCATGTTTTTCTTTTACATGTGTACTAGACATGTTTTGAGTGAGGAACAAGGCATTATTAAAAGAGAAGGGAAAAAGAGAACAGGAAGGGGTTTACAGTCCTGCCTACATATTTTCCCCCCAGGTTACTGTGAAACTGAATAATGGGATCAGGGATTTTTCAACTTCAGTGACATTGAAACAGAGTCTCTGCGATGGCAGGTGGCACCGAATTGCAGGTCAGTGAAAAAGGATCATCCTCTAAATAAGGTGACAAAGCCCAGTTCTCCCTTGCCAGACATCCATCTCCATAGGCCAGTGCACTGGGAATAAGGCCATCTTTTCAGTTCTTCTTTTCCACCTCTCAAGACACAAGTTTGTGTGCAAGACGCAGTCATATTCATCCCTCAGATATAGGACCCGTAGTTTCCTGGGAGGACAAACAAAAGTTCCTATAAAGAACAAGCAAAAATGGCAGCTCTTTGTCCAAAGAACACAAGGCAGGCTATCTGAAATGCTGGCAAAGTTGTATACCAGATAATATTTGTCTTTTCTCACTTAAAGGTTAAATAAGTAGGTAGAATGTAGTAGGAACAAATCTGTGTCCTTAAAGGTCAAGTAACACGGCAGCCTCACACACAGAGATGTCTAACAGTCAGGATTTTGCCTCTGTGCCAGGCAGCTATCCTGCTTCCCTAAGTTTGAAAGTCCAAAAGTGCTTCTAAACCTTTGAACTCCCTTACTTTCCTGTTTAGATGCTGACCTGGGATGTGTCCCAGTGCCACATCCAGAAGAGTTATGAGTGTGCACCCTTTCCCCATGCATTCTGGTTTCCTTCTGATGGAAATCCATGCCAACAAGCAATGAGGAAACCTCACTACATTCTAGTACATCCTCAATTCAGAATGATTTCTTAAAGAGTTTATCTAAGCTACACACCATTGTATGCTCATGCCCTGCAGCCCAGGCACAGCTGCCAGCAATCAAAGCCCTTGCCCCCACACCATATCTTCCACTCTGTGCCAGAATCTGCCCAAATCATGTCACTAATGCTTCCCACCTGATCTAGCAAACACCGGCTCAAACCACTCCAATCAAACAGGTAACTCCTCTCTGTCACAGAAAACTCAGGTGTTGCTGCTTACAATCTTCTTGACCCCTCTTCCTTCTCCTTCCAGTTATTAGAGATGCTAACGTGGTGCAGCTGGATGTAGACTCTGAAGTCAACCACGTTGTAGGGCCACTAAATCCAAAGGCAACTGACCATAGGGAGCCAGTGTTTATTGGAGGTGTGCCAGGTAAGTTTTTGGCAACTTTGTGGTACACTGTTCTCAGACTTCAACATGTTTTCCAGAGGAACCATAAAGACTTTGTCTTCATTTCAAAAACAGAACAAAGCATACCTTATGTGAACAACCTGGTAAAATATAAAGGTTCAGGAGCTGGTCAGAAATGTTCTGCCTCAAGTTCTCAATGAAGAAAAAAGTGCTGCATCACTGAAATTAAAATAGCCACAGTTGCTGGAGGGTCAAGAATGGATTCAGTAAAGAAGTCAGCCAGCAAAACAAAGAATCACCTTTCCCCCCATTTTGCTTTCCAATTTTAAGAATTTATTTATTTAAGGGATTCACTCACTGTAACTGGTGTCTCAAGGCTTGCTGGTGGCAAGCTTCTTTCCTCTTCTTCAAGCATCTTTGACAGAAGACAAAGCATGCAGATTCTTGTACTGACTGGGGATTTCTACTGCACAGATGTCTGTTAATGTGAATTTGTGACTCACAGACCATCTGCGTGGCGTGGGCCACGATTACCACATTTATTTCCCTTACTCAAACAGACAGAGCTACTCTTGGGGTTCATATACAAACTGTAATCAACACTACATGATTCAATTTTTAAATCATCTCCTGTACATTCCTCACTGAAAACGTGAAACATTATTTCTGTGCCTTGCATGTCAATCATGAACAGCTCTAACTACAAAACTTATTATATTGCTCATCTTGGATTAGTGGCTCGAATGTGTGATGTTCTCCTCCACTACTAAGAGGTAAAATGAGCCTAAAGGGAATAATGAGATCTATGTGCACACATCTGTTCACTCTTTAAATCCAAACTGAAATTTTATTAGGACAGACCTCTTCCCAGAGAGGTAATGGAAAGTGGTAATTGTGAATGCTGTTGTGCTTCATAACAGAGCCTTCAACTTCTCCATTAATTATAGAATACTAAAGCAATGCCACACATTGGCTTTAGAATGCTATTATCACCCTGGCATGGAAAAATCTTACAAGGAACTTCACAACAAAAAACAAGATGAATAGAATAGAATAGAATAGAATAGAATAGAATAGAATAGAATAGAATAGAATAGAATAGAATAGAATAGAATAGAATAGAATAGAATAGAATAGAATAGAATAGACCAGGTTGGAAGAGACCCTCGAGATCATTGTGTCCAACCCATCATCCAATGCTATCCAATCAACTAAACCATGGCACCAAGCACCCCATCAAGTCTCCTCCTAAACACCTCCAGTGATGGTGACTCCACCACCTCCCTGGAGATTCTATTTCTGTGAAGAATTTCTTCCTAACATCCAGCCTAAACTTCCCCTGGCGCAGCTTGAGACTGTGCCCTCTTGCTCTGGTGCTGGTTGCCTGGCAGAAGAGACCAACCCACTCCTGGCTACAACCTCCCTTCAGGTAGCTGTAGAGAGCAATAAGGTCTCCCCTGAGCCTCCTCTTCTCCAAGCTAAGCAACTCCAGCTCCCTCAGCCTCTCCTCATAGGGCTTGTAAATAAAGTAAGTGCAGACGAACATCATAAACACAGATAACAACACATGTAATGTTGAAAGAAACTACAAGCACGCTCTGGGATTCATGTACTCATATTCAGGTCAAAAACACAAGACTGGGCCTCTGCTGACTATGTAGAGTTCTACATAAATGTAGAGATCCCTTCCAGCCCCTACCATTCTATGATTTTATTTTTCTGTAACTCCCCATACTTACTCTAATGGCATGGCATTTAACAAGTCCAAGTGCCGGGTGCTGCACTTTGGCCATGGCAACCCCATGCAGAGCTACAGGCTGGGGTCAGAGTGGCTGGAGAGCGGCCAAACAGAGAGGGACCTTGGGGTGCTGATTGACACCTGCCTAAACATGAGCCAGCAGTGTGCCCAGGTGGCCAAGAGGGCCAATGGCATCCTGGCCTGTATTAGGAATAGTGTGGCCAGCAGGAGCAGGGAGGTCATTATGCCCCTGTACTCTGCATTGGTTAGGCCACACCTTGAGTATTGTGTCCAGTTCTGGGCCCCTCAGTTTAAGAAGGACATCGAGACACTTGAACGTGTCCAGAGAAGGGCAACAAGGCTGGTGAGAGGCCTTGAGCACAAGCCCTATGAGGAGAGGCTGAGGGAGCTGGGATTGTTTAGCCTGGAGAAGAGAAGGATCAGGGGTGACCTCATTGCCCTCTACAACTACCTGAAGGGTGGTTGTGGACAGGAGGGGGTTGGTCTCTTCTCCCAGGCAAGCAGCACCAGAACAAGGGGACACAGTCTCAAGCTGTGCCAGGGGAGGTTTAGACTCGAGGTGAGGAAGAAGTTCTTCACTGAGTGAGTCATTCGTCATTGGAATGGGCTGTCCGGGGAGGTGGTGGAGTCGCCGTCCCTGGGGGTGTTCAAGGGGAGATTGGACGTGGCACTTGGTGCCATGGTCTAGTTGTGAGGTCTGTTGGGACAGGTTGGACTTGATGATCCTTGGGGTCTCTTCCAACCTTGGTTATACTGGTTATACTGTAATGGCCTCTGAGACACAGGTATGAGGCCAGTCATTTTAGAAGACTCAGCAGAGCTGCAGTTAGCAGCAAATTGAGAAGATTCTGCCACTAAAACTGATTTCTTCGGTCACGATAAGCTCTTAATTGTTTTTTCCTTCTGTTATTATTTCTTTATTTACTTTTTCCAGAGTCTCTGCTAACATCCAGCCTGACTACACGCAACTCCTTCGTTGGCTGCATTCGTAACTTCATGATTGATGAAAAACCAGTGAGTTTTAGTAAAGCAGCTTTGGTTAGTGGGGCTGTGAGCATCAACACCTGTCCAGCAGCCTGATAGTGCACCGCATCGATCGCGGAAAGCCCCTTAGGCCTCAGAACGGAAAACAGAACAGAAGAAACCATGTTCACTGAGAGGAGGAGAAGAAGAAGAAGAATGAAAATATCAAGGAACCATTTACAGAAAGCAATATGCTTAAGGGTCACTTCTAACATTTATGTGCAAACAAAAACCACTGAAGAATAAAGGGCTGTTGCTTCTGCACTTCTCTTATTATACCACAAGAGTGAGCTTTACCATTTCTTATGGCCTATGTGTGGCCAGCCTCTTACATGAAAACGTGGGCTTATAAAAGACATTAAAATTATAATAAATATGTTGCTTTCAAGATAGGTCTTCTACATCATTTCATTCCATACCTTAGGTCACCCTTTGTTTTGCAGGAAATGATCTGCTAATGCGCAGTAAAACCAAAATAAAGCTAGATAATAGCCTCACATCACCAACAACTGTGTGCAAAGGTTTTAATTCTCTTTCACTTTTTCACTCAACTCATTTATAAACCAATTAAAATGGGGGCAGAGAGCATACCAAATATGCAAGCTTACAAACAATGAAAAGCTTAAATTTTGATTCCCTTTCCAGACTTCATGACTATGTTCTAGCAAAACATGAAAACAGGATGTATATCTTTTAAGCTTCTATAACTCAGCATTTAGCCAAACAAGGTAATTTTAAAGCAATATTGGCGTTATGTGGGAAGGGAGAGGCAAAATTTTAAATGCCAAGGTTTTTCCTCTGCATTTTTCAATGCACTTGCATATAAACCCAGCACTAAATCCACAATCTCATTGTGCTCTCCATTTGCACTAACATAACACAGGTGAACACAAAGGGTGGAAAGCAGAATCACAGTCAGAGTTTCAGACAAATCCCTTACCATGTAAAATCATCACATCCTTGTGAGACTGCTGCAGGACTTCAGTTTACACTGCAGATGTAAGCAGATAGAATACCCCTCTGCAGTCTCTCTGAATCAACCACCACAGATCCCCAACCCACTTGTCTTCACATGCCATCTTGGTCTCAGATACCAAAACCAGTATACCTGATCAACTCTTTCCTACTCCCAGCTAATACGCAGACTCAGAACAGAAAACATTTAGGGCTTTTGGGTTGAGATTTTTTTGTTGCTGCTATTGGGGTTGAGGAAGAATGGCCTCAGATCAGTGAGCTGGGTTCCCAGTGGGTACCAGATGCATGGTGTCAGGGCTGTGCAGCTGCGAGCAGGGATGAAAAGCGAAGTTTCTCTCTCCTTCCAGTGGCAGCAAGTTGTTGGATTGGCTCGATCAGTCTCATGGCACCACAACCTGAACTAAGCTTCTCTAGGACCTGATCTCCAGGACTCTGTTGCTGGAGAGAACAGAACAACAGATTCTCTGCTTAGATTTGTTCATTACAAGGATTACTGAAACTCTCTTCAAGGTTGTCTGCAGCTGCTAAGCAAAAACAGCCAAGAACAGCATATGCCTGAGTCCCCTAAAAACATCACAGCTCAGTGAATGCTGGTATTAATGGACCATTGTATGCTAACTGTTGCACATATACTCAGAACTTTTTTCCATCTTATGTCTACTTCAAACTAAAGCATATTTTCTCATATCCACATCCAAGCTCTTTCTTAGCCATAGCTGCTGGAATGAGATTTGCATTTAAGAATGACTTTTCTGATTAATCAGTCCTTTGCATACTTTATATACAGAAAACTAAAAACACAGTAAGATATTATGTGGACAAAAAACACAGTAAAATTCACAAACTGCTACCATTCCATTTTCTCTTCACTATATCACCAGCTAATCAAACACAGCAGTATTTCTGGAGAATATCTTCCTCACTTTTCCTTTCTAGGCCTCAGAGAAGCAGGATTTCTCTCTGCAGAACAGGGTTTTCCAAAGAAAACTACTATAAACCAGAGGACAGTAGTAGACCCTAGAGAGAGCAGAGAATAATGCAAATTTCCCTGCCCCAAACATCCACACAGACCTTGAAATTACTATTCCATATGCACCAAAGGAAGTCTGTATGTGATGCATTACATACACACACCTCCGCATTCATTTCAAAGCTCCTGGAGCTTAAGAGAAGGAAACTGCCTAAGCAGAAATCTTCCCAGGATTCAATTTGCCTTCTGCAGCTATCTTAAAAATTATAGCTCCAAAGTACAAACCCCTTCATCTACAAAGATCTGAGAAAAACCTCCAAGTTCTGAGCTATATTGTCAGAATGTCCATTTGCATTTTCAATATGAATATATCTCAATACTGCAGAAAGCCTACCAAAAAAAAAGTCAGCACTGGCCCTAGGGAGATGATAACTTTTCTGTGCCACTTCCAAAGTTTCAGTAAGTGTTGTTATAACCATTATCTAAATCAGGGCTACAACTACACTATTACTGTATCATGGAATATGCTGAAATTTGACTGCATGGCTATATAAGAAAGAATCCAATTTCGAGTTGAAATCCTCCACAAACTGCTTCAAAACAGAGAATTTAATTAGGATCTCTGACTCCCCTACCTCTTATTACTGAAGATCTGCAGAGAATTCTCATAGCTAGTACTTCTTATCAACTCTTCCTTCTCCTCAAAGATCAAGAGAATGGAGAACAGCCTGAAAAGGAAAGCGAAGGATGAAGATCTGACAGTAAATCCCGAAGTGAACCAAAACAAAATCACAAACCCAGATATATTAATGCAAACAAACAAACAAAACCCACAACAAAATTATATATGTGAACTGAGCCCTGATACAAAGCAAGGGATAACATTAGTACAAAATCCAGTGCATACTCCCTACAGTAGTAGCATGTGGCCTAAATAGTTAAATGAGTGCCATTAAATAGATGCTGAAAGCACAGCACATATATTTAACTTGTGATATACATTTGGCTCTTGTTATGGTAGGGATTTATGGGTTATTCCCAGATTCACAGTGCTCTCTGTCAATTCATTTCATCTCAGTAACACAGTAAATTGTTCCTGCAATTCAATTATTCATGTTCCAAAGGCGTGGAACACTATTACTGCATAGCATCAACAACAAAGCTTTACTGATAAAATAAGGGTAAGAAACACACATTAGCATATGACTGTTGATTAAACGATTAACACATACAAAAAGTCTCTGAGGGGACCAAACTAGATTCATGCATTTATACTATGGTAGATGAAGCAGGGCTTTATCTACAGCAAAACAGAAAGTCAGTGTGTGATTATTTCTTTCACATAGTTGAGCTGCTTGTTTCATGAAATTTCTAAGCACATGCATCAAGCCAAACTGGTTATTACCCATCCACTTCCTGCCCTTGGACCTCCTTTGGAAGTGAAAAAAATCATATTCCCATGCGAGTATGAATCTCAATTGCATCTCTGAAACAATATATTTGGGGAAAGCATATTTTTGTTGGACAGTTTTAGCCATAAAACCTAATGAAGTGGGTTGCATGGAAGCACTTCTGTTCCCCCACAGGAAGCAGAAATGCCATCTGTGTCACAAGAGAGCTTTCTGCAAGAGGCTGCTTTGTGTGTCACACATTCTTTACATCTTTTTGCAGTGTAGCTATGCTGTGGAGCAGTCTTACCACGGTGAGACAACAGCATCTCTACATTTCTCGCCTCTCATCTTTAATCCCAAAGTTGCCATCTTCAACACAACAGCAAAAGCACCTCCTGATTGCACTGCGGACGATTATTTGCACAAGAGATAGGAAACTGAGCTTAAAGAAAAGCATCATTTGCAAGCCTGATGGGAGGGTAAGTCATTACAGCATTTCCACGATGCCTTTTTTGTTTGCACATCATTTTTCATTTGTATTTTCCCTATTGTCTGGCACATTTCACACCAGCATTCCGAATAAAACATAAAAGGTAATGAGCTGTATTATATGGAAATATTTCTGCTCTCCCATAGAAAGGCTTCATTTTAGGTCCTGGCAAGGTCTCCTCTATTTGGGCTTTAGCACAGATCTTGTAGGCCCTGCCAGCTTCACTGTCAAGGCTACATCAAGTTTCTGAACACTTTGTAAGCTCATCCCAGGAGGTGTTCAAAAGGCATAGAGATGTGGTGCAGAGCTTTATCGCTAGACTTTGTCCAAGCAGGTAATGGTTGGACCTGATGATCTTAAAGGTCTTTTTCAACCTTTTCGAAACGATTCCAGGAGTCCAGTGTTCCCATACTGCCACTTAGCTTCCCTCAGTGCAAACTTATTCATACACCAAGCATTGAATTTGACAGAAGCAGACGTGGCCACCGGAATCTACAGCCAAAGGCGGCTCCCTCCGACTGGCGGTCATTAGGACCCGGCGGCGTCAGGAGAGCCTACACAGCCGCCACACCGCCTGCCAAGGCACAGCCTCACACACCCCCCTACACCAGCCTAATAGAATGTTCCACCGCGGCGGCCCACGAACAGGACGTTCCACTGCAGGAGGAAAGTAGGGGGGAGGCGGTGCCATTGGAAAGGCGCCGCCCGCAGCAACGCCCCTCTGGCCCTCCGCTGCTGCCGGTAAGGGGACGCGGCTTCCGGGCGCCGAGTTCGAGGAGGCGGCAGCCGCTGATTGCCTCGGCCATGACCCAGTCGGTGGTGGTGCAGGGTAAGGGGCCGTGGCACACAGAGTACTCCCCGTCGCTCCCTTCCTCTCCCTTCCTCTCCCTCCCTCTCCCTCCCGGTGCATCACCCGTGTTTTTCCCCTCTTTGCAGTGGGGCAGTGCGGGAACCAGGTGGGCTGCCGCTTCTGGGACCTGGCGCTGCGGGAGCACGCTGCTGTCAACAAGGTAACGGCGCCGCTTTCCCCTCCCGCCCCGGTGGCCCTCGTGGCTGTGTTCTGTGTTCTTTACTGTGACTGCAAAGCGCTGTATTTGTTTCACTGTAGGGCGACTTCACAGTTAGCAAAGCTACCCCCACGTCTCCAGTTCAGATCAGCCTTTCCGCCTTGCAAAGCCCGGATGCCTCCCTGCAGGCAGACGTTTGCCAGGCTGGAGGCAGTGGAAGGAGAGGGTTGTTCAATGCAGGTTCGTTGCCGCTGGCAGTAAAGCAAAAAGCATCCCAGCAAAGCCTGCCTTTCTTTTCCTGTTAACACAGATTCACGGATTGCATCGGGTTGGAAGGGACCCTCAAAGGTCATCTTGTCTCACCCCTCTGCAGTCAGCAGGGACACCTCCAACTAGATCAGGCTGCCCAGGGCCAGAGTGTCTGATCTTGAATGTCTCAAGGGATGGGGCCTCAAACACATCCATGGGCAACGTGTTCCAGTATTTTATCACTGTGATTGTAAAGAACTTCCTCCTCGTGTCCAACCTAAGTCTCCAGTTTAAAACCATTGCCCCTCATCCTGTTTCTGCAAGCCCTTCTAAACAACCTTCCCCATCCTTCTTACGGTACTCTTGTGCTGGCCAAAATAGTGATGTAAAGCTTGAGCTAAATACAATGCACCATAGAATTGTTAGGGTTGGAAGGGACCTCAAGGATCATCCAGTTCCAACTGCCCTGCTATGGAAAGGGACACCTCACAGTAGATCAGGTTGCTCAGAGCCACATCCAGCCTGGCCTTAAAAACCTCCAGGGATGGGGCTTCTAAAATGCACTCTTCTTGCCATGACTACAAGAATACTGTTGAGCAGCCCTTCTCAATGCCTTCTGTTGAAGCAGCTATAAAAAGGCAATGTAGTTCATGTGCATATGAAGAGTCTTTTGGGTTTTGTGTGGTGGGGAACAGTGACTTCCATATTCTGCTTCATCAGGTCTTCAGGAATATGGTAAGCACTCTGTAAAATAATAACACCAAATCACTTTATGGTAGGGTAAGTAATTTGCCTTCTACCCCTCAGCAGAGTTTAAGGATAACTGATACAGTGTGATGTACCTTTCTTTCCACAGAACTTCGTGGACATTGATTTGGGCATGGAGCCCATGATGAACTGTGTTGTTCTATCAGTCATGAACTGAGTCAGCTAACCAGCAGCTATCCAATCTAATAATTGCACTGGGATCTTCAGTAAAATCCAAATTCTTTAGAAATTAAGGAAGAGTAGTTGCTTAATCTTGAGCTGAAAAAGGAATTTCCTAGTTATATTCTCCTGTCAGCTTTTAGTACCAAGCTGATGCTAAATGCTGAGCAGAGCTAGTTGGATTTGGCATAGACATCTGCTCTCTTTTGAGTGGGGAGCTTTGACAAATGACCTTCAGATGTTCTTTCCAACTGAAATTATTCTTTGGAAAACCACTGAAAATGTCTGACATTGCACATCATCTTATCTTGTGTTGTTTTCTTTTAGAAAGGGATTTATGATGAAGCATTAAGCAGTTTCTTCAGGAACATAGATACCAGGTAAGCCTTCTTATCAAGCAGCTCATGAGATTAGCACAGTAGATCAACAATTCTAGCATTTTCTCTTAACCATGAGTTGAACACACTAGATCAATTCTAGTACCTTGATCCAAGTTACAGTTTCCTTTGTTTCAGGTCATAATTTGTGCTAGAAAAAGATTTGGATCTTTATATTGTCCTTGAAACACTACCTTCAACATTTCCATTTTAACTATACTTACTTCAGTAATTAAAGGCATTGAAAGAGTTTGGATTTGTTTTTCTTCCTTCTGTCCTAAAAATGCAGGAATGTACATCTTGAGCCTGGGGGACTCCAAGGAATGCAGGGATTTATTTTTTTTTCAGCAATTTAATCCAAGTATGGGCTGGCAGGAAGGATCACAAGGACAGTAGTAAGATGAAGAAGTGCTGATTTTGGTGGGTTTTTTTCCCCTCTGAGCTTTGTTAGTCCCTGAAGAGAAACAGAACTTCTCTACCTAGGTTTGGAATGGAATGGAATGGAATGGAATGGAATGGAATGGAATGGAATGGAATGGAATGGAATTGGACCAGGTTGGAAGAGACCTTTGAGATCATCGAGTCCAACCTAATGTCCAACACTATCTAACCAACTAAACCATGGCACCAAGCACCCCAGCCAGACTCTTCCTAAACACCTCCAGTGATGGTGACTCCACCACCTCCCTGGGCAGCCCATTCCAATGGCCAATCTCTCTTTCTATGAAGAACTTCATTCTAACATCTAGCCTAAACTTCCCCTGGCACAGCTTGAGACTGTGTCCTCTTGTTCTGGTGCTGGTTGCCTGGGAGAAGAGACCAACCCCCACCTGTCTACAGCCTCCCCTCAGGTAGTTGTAGACAGCAATAAGGTCTCCCCTGAGCCTCCTCTTCTCCAGGCTAAGCACCCCCAGCTCCCCCAGCCTCTTCTCATAGGGCTTGTGCTCCAAACCCCTCCCCAGCTTTGTTGCCTTTCTTTGGTGCTATAGTGGACTTGTAGAGGAAGTTGTACTGGCTGGAAGGATCACATGAGTACTGGAGGTTGCTGTGAGATGAGGTCCCTTCCAACCCAAACCATTCTATGAATCTGTGATTTTTCTATTACAATTCTAAGCTCAGGGTGTTTTTCTGTCCCAGAAGCGGCGGCGATGGGCCTGATATTTACAAGGGAAAAATCTGCTCTTTAAAAGCACGGGTAAGGCCATCTGTAAAGGTCACTCTTTTTACATTGCATATTTATGTCCCAGCTGTGTAGAAAGTTTTCATAAGGTCCTTAAAATTGCATATGTTTTTAAATACTGCTTTGCATAGTGGAATTTCTGATAGTAGCTTGTATGGTTCAGTGAAGTAATGCAGTTCGCTGCCAGTCTCGCTGAGCAATTTCACTTATAATTGTAATGAAATGATTGTTGCTATTATCAACCAAGGCTTTATTTGAATTTTCTAAGGAGTGTGTTTCTTTGAGGCACTTGAAGAGATTAAGAAGCAGGAGATTTTTAAATAGAAAAATGCTTTCATTTCTGTATTCCTAAGTATTGGGGCAAAATATTACATTGGATGCGATGATCTTGAGGGCCTCTTCCAACCTGGTTTGGTTCTATTCTGTTCTGTTCTATTCTTGCACTATCTGGAGTGCTGTCCTATTGAACAGCTTCTAGAAATCAACCAAGATGAATGGAATGGAATGGAATGGAATGGAATGGAATGGAATGGAATGGAATGGAATGGAATGGAATGGAATGGAATATAGAATGGAATGGAATATAGAATGGAATGGAATATAGAATGGAATGGAATATAGAATAGAATAGAATAGAATAGAATAGAATAGAATAGAATAGAATAGAATAGAATAGAATGGAATATAGAATGGAGAATGGAATGGAATGGAGAATGGAATGGAATGGAGAATGGAATGGAATGGAGAATGGAATGGAATGGAATGGAGAATGGAATGGAATGGAGAATGGAGAATGGAATGGAATGGAGAATGGAATGGAGAATGGAGAATGGAATGGAATAGAATGGAGAATGGAATGGAATAGAATGGAGAATGGAATGGAATAGAATGGAGAATGGAATGGAATAGAGAATGGAATAGAATAGAATAGAGAATAGAATGGAATAGAGAGTGGAATAGAATAGAATAGAATAGAGAATAGAATGGAATAGAGAGTGGAATAGAATAGAATAGAGAATGGAATAGAATAGGGAATGGAATAGAATAGGGAATGGAATAGAATAGGGAATGGAATAGAATAGAGAATGGAATTAGAATTAACCAGGTTGGAAAAGACCTTTGAATCTAGCTGGTTTCTTAGTTAACAACTAAAAAGCTTCTCTGGAACCCAGCAGAAAAAAACATACCTTTTGTATTGTAATTTAATATCTATTTCCATGGTTATTCCAGTGGGTGGTTTTCTTACTGATTGAATTTTAACCTTTTTTTTTTTTCTTTCCCAAAGGCTCTGTTGATTGACATGGAGGAGGGTGTGGTAAATGAAATTCTGCAAGGACCATTGAGGGATGTGTTTGATAGCAAGCAGCTTATCACAGATGTTTCTGGTTCAGGGAACAACTGGTGAGAACCTCTTTAGAAAACATTTCTTTGCAGCTAATTAGATGGCATTTGCAAAGGGAAATGGTTAACTGTAGCTTTTTGGTTCCTTCTGCACCTGGGGAGCTGCAGCATAGTACCAGTAAACTTTGGAGTCACTGTTCCCTGGAGGAGAGCTTTGAAAAGCCTTTTAGAGAAGGATAATTCTGCTGATACATCAGTTTGTCTGTTTATTTTTTTCTTCCTCTTTTTTGATTTTCTTTTTCAAAAGAACATGCTCTTTATTTTTATTTCTTTGGTATCAGCTGCTTCCATTGCTCAGTCAAAGCCATAATCTAGTTTGAGACTGTGTAACTATTGTGGAAATGAGATATATGAACAAATGCACTTCTGATTTCGAAACACCACAGAGTCTGGCTTTGTACATCAAAACTACATTACCAAAAAGAGAAATTCAGAAAAAGATTCACATAATGAATTCATTTTCACCAAGACCTTAATGTGCCTCTGATAATATTCAGTGCACTACCGACTGGAAAGCAAGTCATCAGCAAATATACTGAAAGAGAGTGTAATACAGGGACTAAAGCATCCTGTAACTTTACCATCTAGCAGACAAGTGTGTTGAGAATTCATTGTTTGGGATGTTTTTTGTTACTGGTAGCAGCTGACTCCCATGGTAGCCAAAGGAAGCTCAGTACGCATATTACATAGGGATATCCTTATTGCTAAGGGGTGTGTACCTTTTATTTCATAATTACAATTTGATTATCCAGCATGGGGCTTTATTTCTTTGTTGGTGCAAAATAAGAGTGCACATTGCAAAGCTGAGAACTTAGTGCTGCTTCCACCCTCAAAACCATATCCTGACTCCCATATTCACATGATACAGTCACAGCTTAGCAACTGTCATAAACCAGGTGTTGTACCCAGCTCTGGACTCTCAGCTCTAAAATGTCAAATAGGAGGAATTAAAATGCTGAATGATGATCATTGCATTTGTGTTTTTTAAAGTACTTTTCATATCCTCAGGGCTGTAGGTCATAAGCTGTATGGCTGTCAGTACAGGGAAAGCATTGTAGAAAAGCTGAGGAAAGCAGCAGAACATTGTGACTGCCTGCAGTGTTTTTTCATCATTCATTCTATGGGAGGTGGTAAGTCATTTTTCAATATGATTGCAGCAGCCACAGGTGGAAAAAAGTGGATCTTGAACAGATCAGTGTAATTATCTACATAGTTCAGAATGCAGAATAAAACAATTAACACAGTCCAGTTAAGTGGGCCTGTAGTTACTTGTTCTGCTGGAGCACTGGGGAGCCCTAATCACAGCCTAAGGTAAGTGCTACCAAGAACAAAAGTACAGCTACAATTGTAAATAAGAGACAGTGAGTGAATCAAGAGAGGGACCAAACTGAAGGAAGCACAGAGGGATTGTGGATCAGAAGAAAGGACAGGGGCCTCAGAACACTAATATCATTATCCTAATCAAGTGTTTTCCTAATCATGGGAAAAGTATTTTCTGAGAGGCTTTGAAGGAGACTTCTAATGTTGCTTAACTTTAAGAAAATTTTGGTTTTCTCTTTTCTTTCCACATAATTCTCTTGAGTCCAGTCTGGCTGCTTTGTTATTAAATCAGAAGGAAAAATCCCTTTCAGTGACAATTGTCATTACCATGTTGGAACTAAGCTTTCCTCTCCCAGGAATGGGGGGGGGAAAGGGGGGCGGGGCATGCATTGTAACTGGTTCTGATGTGGAAAAAGACACAGAACATAGCTCTAAATATGAAGGAAGAATTGTGTCAAGGACCATTTTTTTTGTGGTTATTTCCTTAATTTGAGAGACCCTCCAGATATTGTTTCTGTTATTGCAGAAAATTGCTGTCTTGTTCATAGCTGAAATTGCTTTTGAGAATGTTTGGTCTTCAAGACAGAAAAACCACAGTTCAGTTCTTGGATTTGAACACAGTGCAAAGGGATTGTTCTGGTTTGACTGGAGAATGAGAAAACTATTATAAAGACACCCCAAAAGGAAAGTAAATAATTGTTTGGAGGAGTTCAATGTTTGTAATTTTGCAATGAAACTTTAAAAATAAGAAATAAAATGAAAAGACTCATAGAATAGAATCATAGAATCAACAAGGTTGGAAAAGACCTCAGAAATCATCAAGTCCAACCTGTCACCCAACACCTCCTGAATACTAGACCATGGCACCAAGTGCCACATCCAATCCCCTCTTGAACACCTCCAGGGATGGGGACTCCACCACCTCCCTGGGCAGCACATTCCAATGGCTAACAACTCTCTCAGCGAAGAACTTTCACCTCACCTCCAGCCTAAACTTCCCCTGGTGCAGCTTGAGACTGTGCCCTCTTGTTCTGGTGCTGGTTGCCTGGCAGAAGAGACCAACCCCCTCCTGGCTACAGCCACCCTTCAGGTAGTTGTAGACAGCAATAAGGTCTCCCCTGAGCCTCCTCTTCTCCAGGCTAAATGATCCCAGGTCCTTCAGCCTCTCCTCACAGGGCTGTGCTCGAGGCCTCTCCGCAGCCTCGTTGCCCTTCTCTGGACATGTTCAAGAGTCTCAATGTCCTTCTTAAACTGAGGGGCCCAGAACTGGACACAGGACTCATGGTGTGGCCTAGCCAGTGTTAAGTACAGGGGCACAACGACTTCCCTGCTCCTGCTGGCCACACTGTTCTTGATGCAGGCCAGAATGCCATTGACCTTCTTGGCCACCTGGGACACACTGCTGGCTCATGTTCAGCCAGCTGTCAGTCAGTACCCCCAGGTCCCTTTCTGTTTGGCAGCTCTCCAGCCACTCCACCCCCAGCCTGTTGATGTGATAGGATTTGTTTTGGTTTGCAGAAATGTTTGAGACTGTTTACTTCATCCTGTCAGGTATGCTATGGGAAATACTTTTATCACTTAATTATTTTACTGCCTGGTAAAAAAAACTTCCTGCTTTAGTTTACGTCTCAGCAAGCTCCACTGTCAGCCAAAGGCTTCTGAGAATCTTAATGAGTGTACAGAATTGACAAGTGGTATGTTTCCAGCACATAACTCTCATATAACATGGAGAATCTTCTGTCATTCTGTCTTCATTCATAATTAGGGACAGGATCTGGGCTTGGAACTTTTGTACTGAGTTTGCTTGAGGAGGAATTCCCAGAAGTGTATAGATTTGTTACTTCAGTCTATCCCTCTGGTGAAGATGATGTTATTACTTCTCCATATAACAGTGTTCTGGCAATGAAGGAGCTTAATGAACATGCAGACTGTGTGCTACCAATAGAGAATGAAGTAAGAAACAATATTCTCTTTCTGTTCATTTCTTTCTTATTAGACTGCACATAGGAAGTGTTTCTTCCTTCTGTGTATTGATTTGAGTACCAAGTCTTAAAGCATAATTTCAGTTTTTAAAGTAGTGATTGAACTCCTAAGTCACTTTCAGGCTTTTGAAATTAATGTAGATATCGGTAAAAATTGCACTGCACTGTTCACTGTAATTCCAGAGTGAGCCTTTTCATGTCTATTTCAAAGTAAACAGGAGAAGCTTCTATTTACTGAGGCTGAGAGGCTTGGGTTCTTTTAGCAATCACTTTGTGCATAGTATTAGTAGAATCCTAAAGGGAGATGACTAACCACTCCAAATTCCTACAAACTTGACTTTGCTGATTAGTGGTATGGGTAACATAGGGATAGTCCCTTGATGAGTCTCTCACCATTTGCTTATGAAAAAAGAAAGTGAGATATATTTGGAGAAGATATTTTTGCTTTCACAGAAATTCTGAGCATTTAAAATGTAGTCTTAGAAGATGAGAGTTATGAATAGTTCAGTAAAATTCAAACTTCTGAGTCAAGCTGTGTACACAGAATCATCATAGAATGGCTTAGGATGGAAGGACCTCAGAGATCATCTCCTCCAACCTCCCCATCATGGGCAGGGAGACCTCTCAACTGGACTTGGCTGCTCAAAGCCTTGTCCAACCTGGCCCTGAACACTCCCAGGGAGGAGGTATCCACAACCTCCCGGGGCAACCCATTCCAGAGTCCCACCACTCCAGCTCCCTCAGCCTATCTTCACAGCAGAGGTACTCCAGCCCTTCCATCTGTGGCCCTCCTCTGGGACTCACTCCAACAGTTCTGTGTCCACAAGAACTGGACACAGTACTCAAGGTGGGATCTCACCAGAGCAGAGTAAAGGTGCACAATCCCCTCTCTTGCCCTGCTGGCCACACTGCTGTTGATGCAGCCCAGGACACGATTTGCTTTCTGGGTTGCATGAGCACACTGCTGGCTTACACTGAGCTTCTCACGAATCAGTACCACCAAGCCTCTACTCTTCAACCCACTCTGCACCCAGCCTGTATTTGTGCCTGCACAACTGCGATATGTCAGGTAAAGACCTTTAGAAACACTTCAGTCAGTTGGAACTGGTCAGAAGTTGGACTTAAAGCTTTAATCTTTGAACTAACAGTACCACATCTTAGCTTTTTCTTTAACATTAATTGCAATGAACAGTTGGGGTACTGAATCTGAAAACTCTGTGCTCAAGACTTCTTGTTTGTTGATTGTTGGTTTTTTACACCCCCCTCAAAGTCTCTGTTTGATATAGTTAATAAAATTCATCAGATGGTCAATTCTGGGAAGCTAGGGACAACTGTGAAACAGAAGAGTTTGGTAACATCGAGTGCAGGCGGAGCAAAAGCTGTGCAGGAGAGGCCGTTTGACGCAATGAACAATATCGTAGCCAACTTGCTGCTGAACCTGACAAGGTAAGGTTGCAGGTTATTTCTCTGTAAAAGTAGGTAGTGTGTGCTGCAAATATGTAGGCCTGCCTCAGCTCAAAAAGAATATCCATTGTTTTCATTTGATGTGTGTCTACGGGAAAGCATTTGGAAGTACTCGTATTGCAGTGGTGTTGCTCAAGCCATGGTAGTCTTAGCACTGAAGTAAGAAAAGGTTTATAGGCAGAAGGATATTGTCTTCCTTTTATGCTTGGTGGAGTCCAGGGAGCTTTGCCTTTTTAGGGCAGCTGGATTATTTTATAAACACTGTCAGATCACTGTCTATGGCTGCAAGAAACTCCTGGTGAAATATACATTTGAAGTCTTGGCCTGCTTTTCTTTTGAACAGCCTGGCAGGAATGCTAAGTCATGCGTGGTTTATTGTAGCCTGTTTATTAAAACTGGTGTTCAGCAGCTATGTCCACATACTGAAAAGCAGTGCTAAAGACTGCAGTCAGGAAACAAGGTCTCACTCTGGTGGTTTATTGTTCCATAATGAGAAGTGCAAGTAAATAAGATATAGCACTGTTAGTGCCAAATGTGGAAGTGTGGTTAATCATACACAAAGAGGTTCTTGAACACTGCATTGTTTTCCTGGTTTATTGTACAGAGCAGTTGGAAAACAGATGTAACCATTTTTTTACACAATGAAAGTAATTTACTCAGTTTATAGCAGTTTGTTAATTTTTCAGCTCTGCAAGGTTCGAAGGTTCCCTTAACATGGATCTGAATGAAATCAGCATGAATTTGGTTCCTTTTCCTCGGCTTCATTACTTGGTCTCAAGCTTGACTCCTCTGTATACACTGGCTGATGTTAATGTACCATCTAGAAGGTAAGAAAGTTATTGTGGAAGCTTTACATTTGAGGCTCAATTTCTGATTCTTCCATTACTTTGATTTTAAATTTCCATTCCATAGGAAAACTAAGGCTAGAAGTTACAAGGTTTAAGTCTACCACCTCCCTGCCATGGCCAGGGACATCTCTCAACTGGACTTGGCTGCTCAAGACCTTGTCCAACCTGGCCTTGAACAACCCCAGGGAGGAGACATCCACAGCCTCCTTGGGCAGCCTATTCAAGAATCCCACCACCCTCATACTGCAGAACTTCTTCCTAAGATCCAGTCTAAATCTACTCTCCCTCAGCTTCAAATCATTCCCTCTTGTCCTGTGTCTAGACACACTGATAAAAAGTCCCCCTACAGCCTTGCTGTAGAGTCCCTTCAGCTATTGGAAGGCAGCTCTGAGGTCCCCCTGGAGTCTTCTCTTCTCCAGGCTGAACAACCCCAGCTCCCTCAGCTTATTCTCATAGCAGAGGTGTTCCAGCCCCCTCAACAGTGGCTTGTAACATGAGGGAGAAGAGTGGATCTGGTGTGCTTTTAGAAGACTTCTAATGCCAGCATATGTATATATAAAGGTTTGAGTCTTCTTTTTCCTGGTGTTCCTGGTCCCAGGTTAAATAAACTTTTGTCTCCAGAGTTGTGTGAACTTCGAAAGCCTGAAGGTGGGCATTCTGAAGAACTTCTGTAACCTGCTTCAGTAAGAGTAGATAACTCTCTTTTCTCTTTGCTTTAGATTGGATCAGATGTTTTCAGATGCTTTTAGTAGAGATCACCAACTAATTCAAGCAGATCCAAAGCACAGCCTCTACCTTGCCTGTGCACTTCTCGTCCGAGGAAATGTGCAGGTTTCAGACCTTCGCAGAAATATTGAGAGGTTTGTGATGCCACCAGCTAGTCATGGGATTTGGTATTGAAACTGCTGTCAGGTGTCCAGAGCACTCTCACTTTTAATTTGAAGAATTTCAAGACCAAATCAGTTTACTCAGAAATAATCTGTGGTGATTATTTATTGCAGGGGGGAAGGAAATGTAATTGATTTATGTAATGGGTTAGAATAAGTTAGAGCATTCTTGGATTTCAAAGTAAAAGGACCTGTCTTGGTGTCCCTGTGCTGCTCCTTTCATTCTCAAAAATGCAAAAGAAAGCAAAACCTGACCTTCCAGAGCTCACCTGCTAGTGAAGGATGTAGGAGGAATAAATTCTGTAAGTAGGAGTTTGGGGTATTTTACTGAACAGAAGCTGCCTCTGTCATGGTTACTTTCATGTAGATAGGGAATCCTCCTCTGCCTCGTTACCCCTGTTTCTTTCTCTTACACTGTTGATCTGCATAGTTGTGTCAGGAAAGGCAGGCAAGCTTTGTGTACAGGTTGGAATTTACAGGCAACCAGGGGTGCATGGGGAAATTTTCTGAGAACCTAAAGCATTTCACTTCTTTCTGAACTACAGGTAGGCTGATTGTCCCCACACGGTATGACTCTGCCTCTCTGCTAAATCCCGGAGTGTTTGCAGTGCCTGTATAGAAATAGGTGCTTGTACCTCTGTTCTTTTCCAAGCCTGGATGCATTAAAACAAAGCTGGTGCTTACAATTGAAATTTAAAATAGACACAGTGTTTTAGTCTGAAGTCTAAAATGTCTTATTCAAATTATAGTCCCAACTGGCTCGCTTGGTTCTGAAAGCTCAAATGTTAACATTTCAGACTGCTTGTTAGCAAAGCTTTGTGTTCTTTACATTCCACAGCTAACTAAAGTTTTGTATCACAGGTTGAAGCCTTCCCTGCAGTTTGTCTCCTGGAATCAAGAGGGCTGGAAAACTAGTTTGTGTTCAGTACCTCCAGTGGGCCATTCCCATTCCCTTCTGGCTTTAGCAAACAACACCTGTGTGAAACCAACTTTCATGGAACTCAAAGACAGATTTATGAAGCTCTACAGGAAAAAGGTACAACTCTAATTATTCACTAATTATTCACTTCTTGCATTATTGGGAAGCAAATCTCAGTATCCCAAAGAGACTGCCAAATAAACCAAATACATAGTTTGATCAGGTATGCCCAAGGAGACAGAATATGAGAGGATAGATGTGTAAGAAATCAGTAATACTGTGGTTCCACAGGGAATTGCTACTGATGTTGTCAGGTGTTTAAATGAGGGATGTCATGATGCAGGTCTTTAAATCTTCCTCCAGGAGTTGCTCTCTCCTCTGCAGTGCAGACTGCATGGTCTTACTTATTGAGCCAAAGGAATTAAGAGCCAAGAAAGAGGATAACACTGTATTTTTCTCTGTTTTCATAGGCTCACCTTCACCATTATCTGCATATAGAGGGGATGGAGCAGAGCTGTTTCTCTGAAGCTGTAGCATCTTTATCTGACCTAATAGAAGAGTACAATGAACTGGATGCTACAAAAGGTGGGCCTAGAACTGATCCATCAAGGCTGAAGATAGCTGTGTGAAGAAGGGAGAACCCATTCATTTTTTTGCATCTCCCCCAAGCATCCAAGCACTTCATTTAAGAAGAGTGAATTACAGCATATTGCAATCCCAAAGGAAGACTGGGATAGAAGCTTCCTCAGCTCTGAGAGGTGTCATATTAACTGACAGGCCCAGCCTGTAAGAAAGATTTCAAGGTACCTTATGGTGGCTATCAGTAAGAGCAATCTATCTAACTGTGGAGTAAATTGACATACTATGTGCTATCAAGAGAAGAAAGGGAGGTTTTAGCAGCCGAAAGTGTCATTTCTTTCTTAGCCTTGGAGCTGGCATTAAACTGAAGGCAGGCCTTGCTGCAAAGAAGGGTCACTGTTGCTAGATTTGTTTTTTAACAAGCAACTATGAAGACAAGAAAAGCCCACAGTTTTCAAAGGTGAAAGCAAGGCTCTAATGAAACTGGCTTCTTAAAATTCTCCAGAATAGCCATTTCAGAATACTCTAAGCTGTGCTTATAGACTTAATATCTTTGCTTCCCTCTTGTACTTGGCTGTGCTGGAGCATTCCGAGTTTATATCCGTATTGGCAATATCAGAGAATTCAACAACATTTTGTTTCAAGTATTATGCTTGGAGTGTTAATTAACATTTTAATGATTCATGTCCATGAATGCTGAGTTGCACTGGGTAATACCTCTGAGCAAAACAGGCACTTAAAATGAAGTTACAATGGCTGGTTGGAAAACAAGGTTCATATGCTTAAAAGAAAGCAAGCAGAAGAGGTGGTTTAGTATTTATAATTACCAAGGGAAGTAGAGTTTTATATTACAGCGAGAACCTTTACAAAATAGAATGTACAGCCATTTCCAAATCCTTGCCTGTCTTAGGACAGCAGGAGCAGTGAACTCTTACACACCAGAATGGATCAATACAATGATTTCTTAAAGCTTTAAATCCTTCCAGCAGAGCTGGAGCTGGGTATACGAGCAAGCACAATTTTCAGTGTACAAGTCCAGAAGTATTCCATACAACATTTGGTGAGCTTTTTTATGTTTAAAGAAAGCAGTCTAAAAATAATCAGCTCCTTGAAATGTTACATCTCTTATCTGCAGATGCCCACCTGTCTCTTCCTTTGTAAGTGCAATGTTTATATTCACACTGGAGAAAGATCTGCTGCAAAGAGCAATCAGCTCAAAGTTGACTTCTGTTCGAAACAGCATCGGTGCAGACACGTAGCAGAAAATGCTAGTTTGGTGAATCTGTAATTCTTGTTAACCAAGAACTATAGATTAAATATTGCAGGGTCTTCTTTTCTAGTGTCTTTTTCTAGCATCTGTGGATTTCCATGTCTTTGTGGGCAACAGCTTGTCACAGTGGGGTGCAAAGCTGTCTTGCTGTGCCTTGTTGGATTACCAAAAGTTCTCGTTTTGACGATAGTCGTGTGACAGACTCTCAGGAACAGATTTCCACGTGTTAAGCCAATTCCAGGTGAGAAGATACACTCCTACTTCCATTTCCCAGGTGCTCTTTAAAAATTGAATGCTCACATATGTAGTTTTACCATAAACATTGCTGTGGCAGGGGGTTGTGGTAGCTCTTCAGGGGTGAGCGTGCTCCTGCACCCTCAGTGCGTCACAGTCAGTGGTGTCGCTTGTCATAAAACTTTGAGTTCAGAAAATATATCTCCTGGAGCACTGCAAATTCTTTGACATACACAGGATGTTATCCACATCAGCTTCCACTTAAAGGAGCCCTCATTGGGACACTCAAACTGTACAGTGATCATTTTGGACTTGTTAGGTATGCAGCACCTCTTGTCTGAGCACACCCCACAGAAAGTTAGTTTGTAGCTTTGTGTAGTTGAGCATCCAGAAAAAAACAGTTTCTCTGCTGTAGGGAGCTGGAATGTTGGTTGGCATGTTTTTCCTTTTGGAATCTTTAATATAAAAACAAATAAAGGCAGAGGTTTTACACAGTAGAAAGAAAACATGTAAGAAAATACTGCACCATTTACACAGAAATATCCTGAAAACTAGTCCTGAAAATCATCATCTTTTGTATTTGTCAGTCAACAACTAGAAAGTACTTTGAGTGACAGCACCAGCACAGCAGTTGTGTTCCAGGACATCACAGTGTTTTGTTTGAAATTACACATCCCATAGACTCAGAATCGTTTAGGTTGGAAAAGACCTCAGATCACCAAGTCCAACCGTCAACCCAACACCACCATGGCCACTAAACCATGTCCCCAGGTGCCATGTCCACACATTTCTTGAACACCCCCTGGGATGGTGACTCCACCACCTCCCTGGGCAGCCTGTCCCAATGCCTGACTGCTCTTGCAAGAAAGAAATTGTGCCTCGTGTCCAACCTAAACTTTCCCTGGCACAATTTCAGGCCCTTTCCTCTCATTCTATCACCTGATACTAGCTGTGGTTTACTGGTGAAACCTGAAGGTAAAAAACACGGAAGAATTAGTTTAATGTCCTTTAAAAAAACAGAAATCATTTGGCATTAGGGGGTGCAAATTTGCCATGGCTTCCACTATTTTCATCTTCTATTAGGAACTCTTTTTTTTTCTAGTGGAAAATACCTTTATTGCCTTCAGTACATTGGTCAGGCAGGGCTGGATGAAGCACAGTCTCTTTTCCTTTTTCATCTCACATTTTCTGTTTTCGTTGGTCACTCTGCTGGATATGCCAATGCCACAGGTCCTGGAACAGGGTGTCCAGGGAGTTGCCTGCACTAGGCACTTTTGCTTCAAAACTAGTGGCAAGCTTCTGTAAGCTAAGACAGCAATATATTATTTGTCCAGCAGAACAGCCCCCAAAGGATTAACTGAACATTAAAAGATAAGCATTTGATTTCTGCTCATAAAGGTGCTTTTATTGATAAATCTAACTCTGCTCATGGGTCACTTCTAAACTTCACTGACACTGGGTGCTCAGATCCTAGCAAGCACTAGGAAACTGCGTGACCCTCTGGTTCAGTGTGCTGGAAAGGTTACATGGAGAGAGATAGTTAAGGATTTACTATGAAATGTCCAGAATGGAAGAGATAGTAAAAAATCATTTAAGGCCAAGCATAGCTTGAAAAAGGATGTTGAAAATATCAACTGACCCTGGCAGAACTGCATGGATAAGCTTGTGTGTGCCTTTGGACAGACTGAATAGAGGAGAAATGGGGAGAGCATCGTCCTTGCAGTGACCTGGAATTTTGTGCCACTAAGACAATTTTTACCACTTTATACTTTCTATCGAAGCAAGAGGCCTGCAGCATGTTGATGTATGTATGTATGTGAAAACCAAGACTCTCTACCACCACAAAGCAGGAGAAAGTGAGACAGCTCCCAGGCTGCCAAATGGCTGTCCACCAGCAGCCCTAATTGGTCTGATCTGATCTGATGAGCAGTAAACCTCTGCAGAAAGATGTGTTGAAGGTACCTTTGGCCAGTTCCCTGGTGGCAGAAGCCAAAAGGATTTTTGCCTTTCATATTCATCAGGTTTAGAGAAAAGAGTCTGTGACCTATGACTAAGAGGGGTAATTGGGGCAGAGCAGTCACCCTGGCAATGGCCTTCAGCAAGAGCAGAAACTGCCAGCGCACTGCCGGCCCGGCTGCCGGAGCCAAGGACACTGGCTGCAGCAAGGCTGATGCACACACAAAACTTTACCAGCGTAGCCAGGCACACCTGGCATCAGTCTGTAGTTTGTTGATTGAAGCTGCTTCTGCTGTCCTGGGCCACAGCTGGACTGTCCAGGCTTCTTTCTGCCCGTGACCCTGGCGCAGGGACTCGCTGCTAATCTTGGTGTGAACACAGGTGTGCATCCAATGGCACCACTGATACACAGGCACTTATAGAGTGGGTTAGGTTGGAAGGTCTGCCCATTAAGATAATAAACTCCACTGAGCTCACAGCCTACAGCTACCAGATCTGCAAATGGCAAACAACAGTTACTAACACGGGAGGAGCACAAGGTTCCTGCTCACAGGGCGCTGAAGAGCAATCGGCCTGTACTGCACCCACTGCTCCAGCCCAGGCACAGCTCTGGGGTTTATTTATGCCCAATGAAAACTGGGCATAAACAGTAATAATAATTTATAGTCAGGTCTTCAAATGAGCTATCAACGGGTCTGTGAATAGCAAGCTGGTGCACAGTGAACTGGTTTCACCAGCACACACACAGGTAAGCTTAAAGACAGTCCCAGCCCTACCCTCAGAACCTCTGGCTGAGCATTGGAAGGACCAAATCAGTATCAGCTGCCTAGCACAGAGCTGTGCAGCATCAGCAAGCAGAGCATTCCCCTCAAACCATTCACCTAGGTGGCCCCACCCTCCTGGATGTCAAGAAGGGAAGGTGAAAGAGGAACTTACATGCACACACTCCTGTTTCATACCTAGGCTCATCTTCTGAGTAGTTGCAGTAGAGCCCTTTGTGGGGATCACAGATGTCAGCTTCATTGCAGGTCTCTCCTGCCTGCTTGGCACAGACCTTGCAGCAGCCACAACCATCCTTCACCAAGCTGATCCCAGGGGTGCAGGTTGGCACCGGTGGGCATCTGCATGGCCAGTGACAAACCTCCTTGCGCTGGTGGACTTCACTGGTCCCTGCAGGTTTTTCTCCAGGCTTCTTTAGTGAGCTGTGGGAGAACTTACACACAGTGGGATATTTTGAGAGCTGAAAGCTTTGTGTGGAGCTGGGATAGCATAAAATGGTGTTGGGATGCAAAGAATTGTGACGTTGCAGGAAGATACTTAACATTTCTCATCTCACAGGATCAAAAAAGTGAGAGGCTCTGAGGTTTAGGTAGGAGACAGAGGACTGATTCCACCAGTCACTCTCAAGCCCTGAGGTGTCATCCCAGCAATGAGCCTGGCTTACTGCTTGTATGAAACACATGTATGGGTCTTTCCTTTGCCTTCAATAGGACAAAACCTGTAGTCAAGCTGAAGTAGGGAAAAAGTGTTTTAAAGTAAACAGTGGATGTATTTTAAATAGTCCTTCCACAAACCTCCTATCAGATTAATTGGCTTGTGATTCCCCACATTGTTTTGCAGCCAGCCACTGCCCTGTGTGCCACTTCTGATGGCAAAAGTGTTTCAAAAATAACCTTTTGAGTGTTTCTCTTGCTCCAAACTTTGAGTAGTCATTTGGGAAGGAGCAGTCCAGTGTTTACAAATTCTCTTGTGCTAGACAAAAAGCTCAAATCCTAGTAAGGGAGGTCAGTAGTTGCACTGAGCTTAATAGGTCATCTCCTAAGAGTGTCTCTTCACCTGAGTAGGTGTGCACTGAATCCAGGGCTTACAGGGCAGGTGTATCTTGAAAAGGGATTTCTGTCAGCAGTAGGAAGTCAAGATCCAGCCAGAATTTCCTGGTTTCCACGTTCTGACTCAGAATTCATGTCTTTTTTATTATCATTTTCTGGGGGTTGTTTGTTAGCAAGAGAAGGAAATGCTAAGAAACTGGATGGATTTATTTTTCTATGGCATGGAGGAAAGATTAAGTCAGCAGAGAGCTTGGAAGGATCTGTATGAGATAGCTGTGTTCTGTCTGCTTCTCTGAAGAACTACATATAAAAGAGAACAGTTTAGATCTTAGCTTTAAATCTTTGCCTGTTGCTGATTTCAGCAGCAATGCAGATCGTGATAGGGCTGTTTGTCGCGGATGACTGGACCCATCGTTAAGTGGGGGCACACACAGCACTTGGCCACTAGCACAATTGAAGGCTTGGGAGCTGATCTCATCAAGCAGCTCTGGCTGCCCACAGACCAAGAGAGACAGACGAGATCCAGCTCCTCAGCAGGTGCCAGTATCACCATCTAGCCTGGCAGGAACAAATGAAAATGTCACCTGCATTTTTTTTCTGGGCACATAAGGCTTCACCTCTCAGTTTCCCTCTGAACTGAAGGGCTCTGCTGGTGTAGAAACCACCCCCAGCAGAGACACTAAAGAGAAGTGGGGAAGAGGCCATTTGGCTGTGTTTCCTTTCAGTTCAGCTTTCAAACAGGAAGTATCTGCAGAATTCAGCATTTCATGTATCATATCCCACGAATGCTCTCACAGCTTAATTGAGCTGGCCTAATTGCATGCATCAGTAAATGACCTTTTAAAAGGCTTTTTTCTACCACTAATTTCCATTTCTCATGGCCATTTACAACTCTACTTGCGATATCTTAATCCACAGCGACTAATGAAGCTCCAAAGTAGCAGCTTTCAAGTTCTTTTTGGCTGAGTGATTTTTAAGATACATATTAATTCACAGAGGCAATTCATATAATGAATGACTATTAAATGATGTCATGTGGCATTCCATGCAGCACGCTAAAGACGGTCTCATCAATGTGTTATTTTGTTGATCATTTGCTCCTGAAAGATTTCTTCTAATCCTTTTTTTTTTCACCTAAATCCAGCAATATTACAGAAACAGCTAACTTCAGCAGACTTCTTTTTTTTTTTTTTTTTTGACAGCTAAGCTTCTCCTATAAACCATAATGGTCATTTATTTCGTGTGCCATTGGAGTGGCTTGTGCCAGAAGCAGGACACACAGGTGTTCCTGAGCATTGACAGAATCACAGAATCACCAAGGTTGGAAGAGACCTCAAAGATCATCAAGTCCAACCTGTCACCACAGACCTCATGACTAAACCATGGCACCAAGTGCCACATCCAATCCCCTCTTGAACCCCTCCAGGGATGGTGACTCCACCACCTCCCTGGGCAGCACATTCCAATAGCTGACAACTCTCTCAGTGAAAAACTTTCTCCTCACCTCGAGCCTAAACTTCCCGTGGCGCAGCTTGAGATTTAGCAGCATTCAAGACTGTATGGTTGCTTCAGAAATCACTTTCCTGCTGCTTTTTTCCCCTCTCTTTTTTTCCCCCCTTTTTAAGCAGAGAATTATTAGGAGTTTGGCCATGTGTCAGTGATATAAGGTTATGTCATATAAGGTTATGTGATATAAGGTTATGTGATGTAAGGTTATGTGATGTAAGGTTATGTGGCTTAAATCAGAGTGCACTTCAAACTGATGTGTGTGATAGGAAATAATCTGCGTGCTTTGAGCAGTACAATATATATTACAGATGAAAATCTACAGAATTCTACCTAAGCAAGTGGGTTTTCTCTTCTTTTTTGGATTTTTCTCTTCCTTTCTTTCTTAAGGGAAAGATGCCAGCTGAGAAGTGTGAGACTACAAAGTTTCCCAGCGAGGAACACACCATTAGGCAAACATCTGACAGTTGTATGCATAGAATATTTCTATTGTGTAGTATTATAGAGCAGAATATATCTACTATGTATATCAATACGTATACCTAGTTGTAGGATTGCTGAGAAGCTCAGTCTACCTGCAAAACCCTCCAAAAAGCTAATTAGTTACCACAACAAGAAGAAAATACCTAAATTTTGCTCGTGAAGTTTACAGGCCAAATATTTTTTCTGCAGATTTCTTCCCAAAGTTTCTGTACCGAAGGCACCCAACGCCACACAAGCCCACTGCATATTTTTCCTGATCCTATGGGCAGATCAGAAAATGAGAGCATTGTGTAGCAGCCCTTCATGTGGTAGTGTTTGTTTTCTTACGTTTTAAAGATCGAATGAGGGCTGCGTGGGCATAGCTAAGCAAACAGCAGAAGCAGGCAATGTCCTATCACTAATGTTCGGTGATCTCGGTTTGGCTTTCGGCGTGCAGAGCGTTAGCAGAGGGAGACAGCCCTTTGGAAATCCTCCTCTTGGTCGTGAAGAAAGGAGCACAGTGTGTACACAGCCAGCAGATTTTCCAAATGCAGTAAGTAAATCGTGAGATTGGCCCTTCACACCAACACCCTCAGCAAAAGCTATCACCTACAATGTTCTCAGGAGAGCTAAAGCATAACGCAGCCCTTTCTCCCTTGTAAAACTAGCCTGAAGCCAGACCACTGTGTACCTATAACACACAAATACAGGGAACATGAGCATGGACAAGATGTTTACTCTCTTACTACATCAGATAACCATTTGTGCATATATTTAATCTTTCTCTTTTTTTTGTAGTCACTGACAATTTAAGCTTCCCTAACACTTATTTCCCCCCTGATGCATTGTATTAATGTACACATTAGAAAGGGAAAAAAAAAACCCCACACCCAAAACCAAATTACCAATATCTAGACTGATGAAGCAAATAAGCTGCAAATTAAATGTACTCAGGAGAGGGGAATGGCTCCACATTCCCTAGGAGGCATTTGCTTCTCTGCAATTTATTTTGTCAGTAAGCAAATACAAACTCTAACCTGGGACAGGGTGAAGAAGGGAGAAATCTTTTTCTTCTTTTATAATGAACTTACCTGCTGCGAACAGGGGAAGATGAAGAGGGTGGGGAACAGGAGCCACCGCATGTTCCTGCACATTCAGAAGTGGAGCTGAGAGATAGGGAACAGGCTGAGCTGTGTCAGAGGAAGCACTGAACACAAAGCTCCCCTCTGTCTCCCCTGCCAACCCTACTTTCCTCAGCACATGCACGAACACATACACGCATTCACACTTGGAATTCTCCACTTCATACAGAACCAGCTTCACGCTGAAATTTCCAACTCCTCTTCTCCGCCCGGCGCTAGAATACAAATTTTCACACCCTGCTTGATCCCATCCAGCTGCTTCAGCAGATTCCGCCTGATTTAATTGAGCTCGGGTGGGACGACATCTGATTCTTGAAATCTTGCTGCTGGGAAGAGCAGAGCTATTTTTAGCTTGTCTTTAAGTCCAGATGACAGGGTTTTCAGAAATCTGGAGGGCAGAGCCCCAGAGATGCGTGGTTTTCGAGAGGGAGCAAGCAGAGCGTCTCTGCACTTTGCCAGGTACTGTGCTTAGCAGAATTGCAGCATAAAAATCAGCGCTGTCAGTACGTGGTCTCTAAATAGAGGGAAAGATGCTGCAGCGTAGTATGATGGTAGCAGATACTCTGCACTGCTCCTTCCTGTGCAATGCTAATGGGGAAACCCAAGCTGGCCTTTGACCTGTAGTCTGCACCTTGTGTTACTGCCATGCCACCCCTCAAAAACACAAGACCATTCAAATATCCACATTTCCTCCTCCTTAATAGCACATTGAGACTCTTGAATGTGTCCAGAGAAGGGCAATGAGGCTGGGGAGAGGTCTTGAGCACAAGCCCTATGAGGAGAGGCTGAAGGAGCTGGGATTGCTTAGCCTGGAGAAGAGGAGGCTCAGGGGAGACTTTATTGCTCTCTACAACTACCTGAAAGGTGGTTGTAGCCAGGAAGGCATTGGTCTCTTCTCCCAGGCAACCAGCACCAGAACAAGAGGACACAGTCTCAAGCTGCACCAGGGGAAGTTTAGGCTTGAGGTGAGGAGGAAGTTCTTCACTGGGAGAGTCATGAGCCATTGGAATGTGCTGCCCAGGGAGGTGTTGGAGTCACCGTCCATGGGGGTGTTCAAAAAGGGATTGGACGTGGCACTTGAAGCTGTGGTTTAGTAGTCATGAGGTGTTGGGTGGCAGGTTGGACTTGATGATCTCTGAGGTCTTTTCCAACCTTATTGATTCTATGATTCTAATACTTCCAAGGTGATGTATCTGATTCTCTTCAGGATAAAAGCTCCACCCCTGCAGCAGTGTGATTGGTGGTTTCCTGGTGAATGCTCCTCTGTTGAGTTTGTCTTTGCTTGGTCATCTCCTGTGAAGTCCAAGAGTTACTATGGAGGCTGTTACTCAGCAGCTGTGTGTGGACAGGCGGTGAAAGGAAATGGAATCAAATCCAATGCAAGCAATCCTGTGGTGTTCCCTGACTCTGAGCACCACATGCCCTCTGCAGCTACAAATGAATCCTCAACTGCCCTTCAAACTCTTAAGCATAAAGCTGTAAATCACTGAAAAACTACTTCTTTAGCGTGACCATTTTGTCACATAATTCAACATAAAGTCCAAACAGTACCTAGATATCAAGTGGATGCTGCAGATTGGTTCATTTCAGTGGTGTTACTCTGAGCACACAAGAGTGCAGAGCAGGTCTGGCTCAAGCCTCATGTTTCTCATTAAATGCTTATGAAGGTAGCATCCAGAATTCTCCAAACCCTCCCCTGTATGCTTTCAAAACACAGCTTGTTTCACAGGATCAGAGGATAGCTAAGGTTGGAAGAGACCCAAGATGTGCCTAGTCAAACCAGTGTTCAAGCAGGGTCAGCACCGAGATCAGACCAGGTTACTCAGGACTCTACCTATTTGAGTTTGGAAAACCTCCAAGGGTGGAGACTGACAAACCTCTCCTGGCTGCCTTTCAGAGTGACAGTAGCAAGCAGTGCAGGCTGTCTGAGGAGGTCCTAGGTACAGTTTTTTCCTGCAGACTCAAAGACAGCCCTTATGCTTTCCAGCCTGGAAGAAGTGAGGAAGGTCAGAGGACTCGAATATCCACTCTCCTCCTCCTCCTAGGGCTGCAAGGGAGCACACAGCATTCATTCGAAATGTATTGTTCCTCTTCTCATCACAGAGTTAAAGCCTGTGGCAGGGCTTGGAATGCTCTACATGAGCTGGTGACTGGTCTGTGGTGGATAATGGTCTTGGAAAACAGAAAAGAGAGATGCTCCTGCAGGGTAGCCATTTGTTTTATATGATGAATTTTATTGGAATTACCTGGAGAGTACAACGTCTTCAGGATCAGAGAGTGAGGCTTTGAAAATGGGGTTTGTGTATAATTAAGCTGATTGATTGTGAAGGATGGGAGGAAGATTAATCCCTGAGGAAGACATTCTATGGTATAACACATTAAAATGTGATTTTACATGGCTGGATGGTTGCTCACATGTGCAAAGCAACCAGCATGTTTCTCCAGCTCCAGAACCACCTGCTGCTAGGAGCAGCACTCCTATTAGTAAGACTCAGGTCCCCAAAGCAATAATGTGCCTTCAGTGTCTCTCTCCAACAACTGCATTACCTGAGACTGTCTGGAGCTTGCAGTACCTGCAGTACTGAACCTTGAGTGTATTGAATAAGACCTCAAAGACAGCAACTCTAACTCTTTGCGTGCATAATAAACCAGTGCTCTGAGTTGGGATTAGAGGCTGTGTCTCTGCCAGTATTGGCTCTGATTTAGACAAATGGGGGCTGTGTGCCCTTTCCCTCTCCTGCAGATCTTTAGTGATTCCCCACAACTTAAAAATTAATGTTCTTAATGCCATGTCCAGACTCAGCAATAGTTTGTCTGTGTGCAAGCCTTCTTGCCAAATCTCCCTTGCAGATTTGATTACATGAAGCATCATTTATTTCCTGAACCAAACCTGCTCTGCTCTTTGGTGCCGTTCTAATACCATCCTGAGCACAAATGTGATTTGCTTTTATATTCAGTGATTTCTAAGTGCTGTACACAGTGGTGATGAAAATTCATCTTCCTCTCTGTGAAATATGCCATGCAAATCCATTGTCTTAAAGAAGATGGAAACACATGGGGTCCAAAGCCATAAATTGATATAACCATGCATTCTGACAGGATCCCCTGTCTTAGACAAAATGCCAGAAATATTCATTATTGAATTATCACTTGTTATGAGCCAGCTTGGTCAGTCTTTGTGCATGGCTGTTACAATAGAGACTCCTCTATTTCAGTTAGTCAAACCTGCTATCCGTGTCTCCATGCTCAAAAGAATTAACAGATGAGTAAAAGAAAGAGGCACATTATCTGGCAAGGCACTGCCCTTGGCTCACCCTGTCTCCCATGCTGCTTGCTCATTTGAGCTGTGCAAAGAAGCTGCCTTCTTCAAAACCACCACATTCCAAAAGCACCAGTTGAGTTCACCAAGAGGTGTGCTTGCTATTGACAGCAGCTTGGCCACGCTGAGGCACAGACATCTCCCTGCTGGATGTGGCAGAATTTGCTCCTGGGCAGCATGGCCTGTCCCAGGTCCTAGGCTTTTAGCCATGCTCAAACACAGCGCAAAGTTCTTTCCCAGTTGGGACACTGAGGCTGGGCAGTCTGATGGTCTTTTCAATGAGCTCTTGTGAGGTGCCTCCTTTCAGCTGGTCAGCTTCTCAGCTTTGGTGCATTTGGGCCACTTTTGCTTCTCTTCAAATTGTATTTCAGATGAGCTGCTCTCGAAAAGGCTCTGGTACCGCTCCTCCTGAAGCACCACCAATAACAGCACATTCCTCAATGCAGCTGAGAAACAAACTTCTCCCAAGAGACCAAGAATATTGCCAGTGGAGCAGGAATTTGTCATGTCCTTCATACCCACTTCAGCAAGGCTGAGTGCAACACTGAGATCGCTGTCAGAGGAGCAGAAAAGCTTCCTGCAAGGGCAGCGATGACATGTTACCTGCAGCATGCTCTTCCTGGTTCAGCTGTTGTCTACTTCCAAACTGATTTATAAAGCTTCTCAGAGCCATAACATGCTGCCTGATTTATGAAGATACTTACATGCTGATTTAAGATGTCTAGGTCCCATCTTCAAAACTGACTTATGCAGGTACTTGTTTGTATCCTACTTTCTTCTAACAGACCTTAAACACAGAGAAGATGCCATAAAGTGCCTGTATCCCTAAGAACACACCTCTGAAATGTTTCATCTTTCCATGACCATCAGCTGTGTGAAACAAGAAACCCTCAGAATTGTTTATGTTGAATACTTGTCAGCAAAGAGAGGCTGAGCTTTCATTTTCCTCCTTAGCAGATCACTTTAAAATGCCTGTATGTGGGGAAGAGGATAAGCCTGCACTCTGCCCAGCTCTGTGGGGCAGACTGTGCAATCAACCCAGAGAGGCACTAACTATAAAATACGGGCCAGGAAGAGCGAAGGCAGAGAAAGGAATAAAAATGAAGACAAACTGGGGAGCCACCAAGCAAGACAAAGCAGTGTAACTTCACTGAGCCAGCCTATTACACGCTGGAGCTGGCCAGTTCTGCACACGGCGCAGCAGCTCTGCTTTCCCTTTTGAATTCGATGCCAAATTCACTGTGACAGAATAAACTCAGATCAGTCCCAATCATATTTGCAAAGCAGCTTTTCTCCTCACAGCCCAGCTCTGTGGGCACCCTGACGCCAGCAGCTCCATCCTCTCCCCACCTTCCTGCCCCTAGGGCTGGGCGGCAAGGCAGGAGCCGGCTGCTCCTCAGGGAACAGCACCGTCAGGATAAATATTTAAGCACGGTGGCTAATCCTGCAGTCAGGACACACACTGATGTCCACCGAGGCTCATACAGTTCTCAAAGGCTTTCCATTGTTAGTTATAGGAGAAATTAGTGAAGCAGCTTCCCCAGCTGCTGGGCTCTGTACACATGTAGCTTGTGTGCCAGCTAAGAAACATTCCTGGTGGAAATTAAAACAAGGTTCCGGCCAACATCCTACCCAAATTTTCCTTGAGGGGAGGGCATGGGAAAGACACAGAAAAAGAGTTGTCTTTTCCTCCCCCCAAACCCAACACTTGGGGAGGGTTTTATTTTTCTTTCTGTTTACTGAATTTACATTTTATGCCTTATTAGCCTTTTAAAAACCCAGCCCACCTACACATCACTGCATTCCCACTGCTAGCTCTGGATTTATTTTGGCACAAAGTCATCCAAAAGAGATAAATGCAGCTCCTCAGTCTTCATGGAGAGGATTTGGTGCTCTCTACAGACACTCGTGAACTCTAGGGCACTAGCTGGATCTGGTGCCCATTGTGCTGGCCAAATGTCATTTTTCATGCCTACAGCAGAATTCCCAGGAAATCATCAGGGAAAAGAGAACAATCACCTTCATTGCACAACTGTGTCCATATGTGCCCAATGTATCCAAGTAACACGTACCATCACCAACAGGCAAAGAGATGGCAGGCAGGGGCCAGCTGGTGGATTGCTCATTTACCATGTGGATGGAAGGAGGAGACAGGAAAAAAGCAGAAAGGGGTTAAGGCAGAAATCTCCTTGTGAATGGTTGTGCCTGGCTCAGTCCTCTCCAATCCAGAGAAGCCCACAGGAAGCTTCAAGCATAAACAAGTGAATAATGTGTCTGAGGCCCAAGGCTCCCAGTACCATTTCCCAGAAAGGATTATTTCATTTTCATTTTCTATAAATGAGTCATAAACTACTGATGGCTACAAAGGCTTCCTATTGCTTCTGTGAAAATTTGGTCCTGGAGATGTTAGCTTTCCCTCCCCTCCACCCACCCCATTATAATTCTGTCTCCTCATGCCCTGGGAGCTGTGCTGCTGACTGCTGGGGGGAAGGTGCAGTGGCAGAAAGCAAAATTTAAATGAGAGAGGGGAGAGAAACAGAAGGTTTAGTGGTGCTGGAGCCAGACCATTCACAGGGACAGTTCCACCTCAAGCAAGAAAAATTCTTGTTAGACACAAATGTTTATCAGAGAATGAAGTGTAAAAAAATAAATGGTAGGAAGAGTGAAATTTTAGGAGCGAAATTCCACTGAGTGTCCTCTGGTGGGGACAGCTACATGTCAGCTAGGAACACTTTTTATCTCTGGAGGAAAAACAGGTACTTCCCTGGTGCAGTTTGTTTCTTCTAATGGACACTTCATCCTCAGGAGGAGATGAATCACATCCTTGAATTACCTCTGTATCTTTTTTCTCTCTGGTGACCATGCAGAGAGCTTGGGATAATATCAGATCAGGGAAGTATGCCTTTGATGTCTAGACATGTCTCTGGCAGAACCACTTGAACAAAACACAGAGAATGATGCCCAAAGCTCAAGTGACCTGGTCCAATGTAAAACTTGATTCTTAAATATCCTCAGATGATTTCTCAGTCCTTTCTGGCTCTGCTCTCTCTGTTTCTGGAGCTGGCAACACAGCAGAGACATGGACATGGTGGAGCCTGACAGAGGGTTAGCACAGGCAGCCATGGTCAGCCCATGATCTGGGTGACTTTGAGAAGTGCTTTTGGTTCCTTGCTCTGTGTGAGAGGTAATGGGAGGGGATGTCCCTTTAACAGTGCTCAGTATCAAGTCACAGGAGAAATCAGTCGCAGCTGTGCCCACCACAACACCCACCACCAGCTCTTCCTTTCAACATGAAGAAGGCTTCAATAATTGAAAAAAATTCAATTAAATTTGATTTTAAAATAAATAAATAAAAGAGAGAGAGACTTACCAGAGAGCCTCTGAGCACAGAGAATAAGCTCACTGCCATCACTGCCATTCAAGCCTCTGATGACTTGGGCTATGCTCACATTACTCATTCACTCCAAGCAGAAGAAATGAGCACTCTGGCCTCTGTTCTCATGTACTTAAGCTACATTCCACACAGAAGAAGCTCCAAGTGCTTTGTGTGAGATCCAGGCAAGGTGAGTTAAAATGGCAAGTGGATCTTTTTTCTTATGAAAATATGAAAGTCAGGGTTTAGAGACTGCTTATTCAGGATGCTCTTGCAACTGCAGACGATGGCAGAAGACCTTCCCCGAAGTACGCTGTTGGCAGTAGGATTTTCAGAACCACTACTAGTATTCACAGTGGGGAGCTTGCAACAGTTTAGTCTAGTTTCACACCACAACTCTTACTGCTGTGTGAAAACACAGGCAAATGTTCCCTCTGAAAGCCAGCAGGCAGCTGGAAGAAGCCACTGCAGGTAGTGCTGCAGGGTTTCTCTACTGTAACAGAAACAACAGAAAAAAGCTCAGATCTGCTCTGCACTGAAGAGGTTTCCCCAATCCCCAGAAGTTTTTCCCCACAACAGACTCCCTCAAAACCTCTGGGGGAACTTGCTTCTGCCCCAACTGCAGCTGAAGCCTGACAAAAATAGCGGAGAACCCCAAGCAAAACTGCTTCCCTGAGTCATGTATCTGCTTCAAGGCAAGGTCACAGTGTGCTGGGAGAGAGCCTGGGGCAAACATGCATGGATGAGCGACGTTGTCTGATGCCCAGCCCAAGTTATGACAGTGGTGAGAAGGTGACATTAAATGAACCACAGAACATGTGCTCCAGACTCTCACCACGGGCAAATGCACTCTCACAGACATAGCCCAGAGGATGTAACTGGGCTGGTATGGAAGGGTAAAGCTCGGCTGTCACTTAAAATCTCAGCAAAGTCTCACTTAGCATCCACGTTGCTCACACATGTATGGGGCAGTCTGAACTTTGCCTGGCCATGGAAGAAGCTGGAGGGGAGGACAAAAAACCACACCAGCTCAGGCAGGGTGCTCACACCATCTAAATTAAGCACTGGATCATAACACCTCAGCTACATGCACAAACCGCAGGGTTCCCAGGTGTCTTCAAAGCATGGGTCCAACCTGAACTTTTCCTTGGTGATACTGGCCCTCCATCTGCTCAAACTCCCCCAGACACAATTCAGGGTCAGTGCGGGCTTGGCACCTTTACCAGGAGGCAGAGTGGAGACATTGATCCAGTTTTGGGGGTAAGTGAATTTGGTGGTACAGACAGGAGCCATGCTGCACCTGCTAGCCTCAGGGTCAGCTTTGTTTTATTATAGTAGAGAGACAGTCTTTGGGTCTAAAATGTATCTGATCCTGTGTACCTTCTGCTAGCAGGATCAAAGGAGGGTCTCCTATTATGCACTAAGTTGGGAAATCACTATGATTAAAAATCTCTTTATTGAATCAGTTTTATGGTGGTCTGGCAGTTACCAACTATTGTCTCTAAGTGCACATGACTGATACCTGAGTGTCAGTCCTTTGCAGGTCTCCTGGAAACACCAAGTACACCTTTAAAATCTTTAGCTCTGGGTCCTGCAAACAGAGTTGCCATGGCAGCACAGAAATCTGGCCTGGCAGGAGATCTTTGCTTGCCACTCCAAAGGTGACAAACCACTCAGGGCATCTAATGGATACTTCTTTAAATCAAGCTGGGCTTAAAGAAAGCCTGCCTTGCCCCTCTCTTAAAGCATCAGCCTGAGATCTAAAAAATCACTAACCATGTAAGAAAAGGGATAAGCCCATGGTGTGAGAGGCCCACTGGAATCAGAGCCCCATCTAAGCCTGCTGTGAAATCAGAGCAAGCCCCCAGCAATGAGGACACCACCGTGTCACTGTCAGTGGCTGGAGCAGCTCTAGGCACAGCGCTGCTGCAGCTCTCCCCTTGCCTTCTGCAGATGGCTGTGGCTCTGGTGATTACTGCTATTGAAACTGCTTGGCTTTGTTCTCCTTCATTACTTCCCTTCTGACTGGAGAAATTACTGCACTTGGAGAGTAAACAGCCTTTGTTGCAGGTCCCCTGAATATCGGTGCTGCTATTAAATGTTTAGAAACCCCACACACAATACAGGAAAATAAACAATCCTGAGCACCAGTTGGTAGCATTTTCACCATGCCACAGGAGTGCCTCATGTTTGACTACAATTACAAAGACACCTGAGAGGGTCTGACCCCTGGGACCTCTGGTCTCAGTTCTTCAAAGAGCAGCTATGCACAGGAGCTGTTTGATGTGCACTAATGTTTATGCCTAAGTGCTTGCAGGGCTGGAGCCTGACCTGACGAGCACAGAAAATTGGAGAAACAAGAGCAGAGGAGGAGTTCAATCTTCTTTGGGCAAAATTGAAGCTGAGGCACTCAGCAGCATCGAAAGTCATTTATGACCAGTGACTTCTGTGTTTATGAAACAGAAACACAGGAGCTGATCTTAAATGCTCAGACCAATTGAGACCTGATGATCCAGAGGGATGCAAACCTCCCTAGCCCCAACTCTAGACGTATCCAGGTGTGCAACAGGGAACAAAGGGAAGGAACAAGAGCATTCCTTCTGATTTATGCCTTGAAACTTGACCTGTAATTTAAAACCTTTCAGGCTCCTACATCCTTATATTCAACCCCACCTAGACCTTTGAGGCAGGTACTTCCAGAGCTAGGCACAGAAGCCTCCTGTTGATCTACAGCATTTTTGTCTGCAGAGTATCCAGTCTGGATTTGAGGAACCCTCTGCTCCTGCATAAACAAGTCCAGTTCATATCACCAGATTGCCTGAATTTCAACTCAACCACTTGACTATCTTGCTGCTTCTCAGTGTAGACATTTTGACTCCTCTCTGAATGCATCCCAGGCTTTTACTGATAGGCCATAAGGACCTCTCCTGTTCATCTTCCCTTGTACAGGCTAGAAGACTTGTTGCATCTTCTTCTATACTTGCCTTCTCATCTTCTCATGCTGAGTGTTACTCCATCAGCATTTTAATCTTCTCTTTGTGCTTCAGCTCACAGCTGATCTCTGAGGGACAAAGCTCCTGCCAGTGCAAGTACCAGGTAACAAACCTGTGCTAGTCAAGTGGCTCCCTTTGTCTCAGTCTCCCCAGCCACTGAGTCCCAAAAGTGACTCCATGTTCCCAGCAGGGGCCACGTGTGTTGGCTGCACAATAAAGTAGGAGGCCAGTTAAACTGCATCTTTTTTTTCCAAGTGCTGTGTTTTCACTCTGTAAAACTCTTTTTTTCCTTAAAAGGGGGAGGAAAGGAACAGAAACATGTCCTAGGTCACATTCTCCTTGTTCTTGTTTATTTTTGCCCCTCCTTTTACTCAGGACACATCAGTAGTTTTGAAGCCCTCAGAAAATGATTTTGCTAACAGCCCACGTGCTTGCATCAGAGAAACTCACTGCCAGTGATTCATACAGGCACCACTGAAGGGGTCAAAGCAACACAGCACTCATTGGAAAAACAACAACACAACAAACAGCTCCTCCAGGTTTTCTACTGAATTAGCAACTTCCCCCAGCCACGACCTGCAGCTTCTCAGCAGCCCAAAGCAGAAATGCCCTGTGGGATGACTCAGTTGACTCCATCCCCACTTTTACCCCAGAGAGCCTCAGTACAGACTGACCATGGCAAGGCAGCACTTACAAAGGAGCCAGTTACCATTTCCCAGATCAGGATTAATCATAATTACTGTTTTCAGGTAACTCAGAGGGGAGCAGGAGGAGAGGTTGGGTTGAATTTAGTATCGAGGGAAGAGTATTTGTGTCCTGCCAAGATCTTATACATTACAGAAATTGTTCTTTCTGCAGAGATGAGATATACTGATACTATGGTACTATGATATCTGGTGGGGGTCAGGAGAGAGTCATCCCCATATCCAGCAGCACGTCCAGTAGGTCCGGTGTTTCTCACCACTGAGTGTACTAATACCACTTTGGAAATGCCAAACAGAGCTCTGTTGAGAGGACTAAATTCTGATAATCAGGGGGAAAAAAGCACAAGAAATGTGAAAGTGGTTTTATTGTGATATTCTTGGACAGCTACAGCTCTGAGAGGCAACCACAAAAGATTTCTTTTTATAGCAACAATGGCTCCTAATGGGGACTGAGTATTTGGGTCATGATAAGGAGAGCTCTTGCAAAGAGACTTTTCCAGACATGATTGCTCTGCATGGCGCCGCACGTTGAGCATCAGCAGGTAGGAAAGGAAAAGGCAGCACTGGTACACCTGGGTAAATACTGCCCTTCCCATCCTGAAGCATCATGATTGAGAGTCAGAGCTCCCAGAGGGACATTTTTGACACTGACCATGAGGCACGGTCATGCATCACACAGGCAGCACCAGCGTGGCTTGGCTGGGAAGGTTTGCAGTAATGTTTGCAGGCAGACCGCTCCTTGCCTTGCGGTGAAGAAGGGCAGGACAGCTGACATGGCCACTGCACTCCTGTGCTCCCTGTGGAGGAGAAAACCTTTTAAATGTTTTGTTCCTAGGAAAAAGCTCTTTACCTACTGCCTGAGCAACTGGTGGTTCACACCATCCAGCATGGAGAGTGAAAATGTGTTTTGTACAAGCGTAGTGTGTCGGAATGTGCCAGCTCAGAGACTGCTGCTGCCAGGGTCACCCCTTCCCTGCCTGTCTCCAGCCAGCCTTTAGCTGTGCTGCACATACCTCATTTTAGGCAAAGGCACAGAGCAGTAGCACCAGAGGAGAATCAAGGCAGGTCTGGCATGGGCAGGAGGCAGTGGGCTGGGTATATGGAGTGTGTCCATGACACAAGCCAAGGCTTCAGGCAGCTGCCAGTGGAAAGCAAGCAGCCAGGGCAATTTGTGGAAGAGGAGTATATGCTGCTATTGATTTAGCAGCTTGCTTGGTACTGTCAGAGGGAAGCAGGCAATCATTATATTTGCCCCAGAAACATTTTCAGAAGGTATAAGCTCCAAATTTGCTGGGAGATAAGAATATTAATAATGAATGGATGCATCTCAGAGAGGAAATAGGTTAGTAAGACACACTGTTCATCTGGCCTGTGGCAATCTGGGGAAAGAGATAGACAGAAATGTGTTCATTTGGCTGAGAATAGAAACACAGAGAATGTAAATGCAGGTCAACATGCCACTGGAGCTACTGTGGCCATTGCTGTGGTTTCAAAGGAAAAAAAGTTTTGAGTCCTTGGAGATGTTTTATGGTATATGTATAGTAGCTGTCCATGCTTTCTGCCTTTTCTCCCTCAACCCTTGCTCTTATATCATAGAATCATAGATTTTTTTCAGTTGGAAGAGACCTCTAAGATCATCAAGTCCAACCATCAAACTAACACCACCATGGCCCTTAAACCACGTCCCCAAGTGTCATGTGCACACATACATTGAACACCTCTTGGGACAGTGACTCCACCACCTCCCTGGGCAGCCTGTTCCAATGCCAGCCACTCAGATTCTAGAAATCCAGAAGAGCCCCATAAACACAACTTCTTTCATCTAACAGATGTTCAAACCTTGCAGTGCAGATAAAGACCACCCTATAGCTTGATGAGATGTCTACAGCCAGTGCTGTTACCTTCTCCTGAACCAGGCAAAGCAATAAGGGTTCTCCCACATGCATGCCCCCAGGCATAATTCCCTGGGACATCTAAAACCCAAGGATTCTCTCAGACCTGGGGTGGCTCCAGCATTCACTCCTGGTTATCCCTGCAGGTGTTTTAGGGAGGACTAAAAGTCTGGACAGAAAGGGTGTGTGCACATCAGAAGCCCCACTGAACAGCAAAATGTTGCAGGAAAGTACACAATAGGTAAGACATATGTTCTAATTTGAAAAACTGCCCAAAATTCAACCCACAACATCACTGGGCCAAGGGGTGACCTGTGTTCAAAATGAAGGCACAGCAGCCAGGTTGGATGCCCCAAACTATCTGGCATAGCAGAACACTAGTTATCTGCTGGAAAAGGGCAGCAAAACTCCACAATTTGCCTGAAAACCTACAAGTTTGGGCCCCAGGGGCCATGTCTCCTTGGAGCATCACCTGAGTGGCCACACTTTGTCCCCAGCAGAAGGAGCAGTCCCACACTGACATGCAGGGGACAAAGCACAGCATCCTCCCAAGCAGGAATCCGTACTGCCAGGTAGATGTGCTCAACAACCATGCCACAAACCTCAAATCCCATGAAGTTGTTTTGAAAAGCACATGAGTTTCAAAAATGAATATTTGCTTATTATTTTTCTTCACTTAGCCTCCAGACTTCTGGTCCCTGAGGTCAGCTCTGCAGCCAAATGGCTACAAACTTTTCCCCAAATGAAAGCCAAACTTGTGAAGGAATTGTTTAGTCACACAAATGGAGACTTTAAGGGAGAAAAGAAAAGAACAGCAAAGATCACAAGACTCCTGGTAATATTCTGGGCTTGGCATCACACATGATTTGTCATATTGCCTGCAGAGAAAGATGGTTTCAAAATCCTCAGAAATGCTCTCTGGAACTCCCAAGGAACTGAGTGCTGGATTTCCTTTGTAACTTTTTGTTTTCATTCTTGTTTATTTTGTTTTGCTTTCCTTTGCTTTGCTTTGTTTTGTTTTGCTTTGCTTTGCTTTATTTTGCTTTGCTTTGTTTTGTTTTGCTTTGTTTTGTTTTGCTTTGCTTTGTTATGTCTACAACTACCTGAAGGGTAGTTGTGGCCAGGAAGGGGTTGGTCTCTTCTCCCAGGCAACCAGTACCAGAACAAGAAGACACAGTCTCAAGCTGCACCAAGGGAAGTTTAGGCTGGAGGTGAGGAGAAAGTTCTTCACTGAGAGTTGTTGGCCATTGGAATGTGCTGCCCAGGGAGGTGGTGGAGTCCCCATCCCTGGAGGTGTTCAAGGGGATTGGACGTGGCACTTGGTGCCATGGTTCAGTCATGAGGTCTGTGGTGACAGGTTGGACTTGATGATATTTGAGGTCTCTTCCAACCTTAGTGATTCTGTGATTCTGTTATTGTGGTACCTGCACTGCTTAGAGTATTTGTATCTTCAGCACATCAGAATTTGACTGTGTCACTTTTCTGTCTATCCAGATGGATTCAGCTGGGAAACTGGCTCCTGTCTTCAGTGTATTTCCCAGTTCAGATACACAAAAAACCACACGTGTAGTTAATTGGCTTCTTTCATTGTGCAGCTAGACAGACAGGAAACAGAAATTATTGTGAAGCACAGGGCAGGGGAAATGAGATTGTGAAATAGGTTAGAAGAGTTTTGTCAGATTTTCTCCCCCACACAGTTCAGTTAATCTGGTTAAAGAAATAAAACAATTACCTGATTTACCACCAGTGGGTTAACAGCTGCCTTAATATGAATCATAGAATCAGTAAGGTTGGAAAAGACCTCAAAGATCATCAACTCCACTAGGTGGTGGAGTCACCGTCCCTGGAGGTGCTCAAAAAGGGATTGGATGTGGCACTTGGTGCCATGGTTTAGTAGTCATGAGGTGTAGGGTGACAGGTTGGACTTGATGATCTCTGAGGTCTTTTCCAACCTTATTGATTCTATGATTCTATGAAAGGGAAGCAGCATAGAAAATGGTTACTTTGGAACTTGTCTGTTTGTGCTGCCAGTGAGATAGCAGAGACAAGTAGCTAGAAGTCAGAATTAACTACCCTCTTTTCCAAAGCCTGAGCATGCACAAACACACGGCACCAGGCATGAAAAGTGACCCAACACAGTCGTTTCTAAGGCTGTGGAGTTTGTGTGTCTGCCATCATGAGGCCTTTCAGACTGAAAGAGGCAAAGCATACAACACTTCCAAAGTCTCTCTGTGCCCCAGCCTCTCCATCTGCAGCTGGTGCAGTTTCCCTGGAACTTCAATTAAGTCTCGATCCCACCAAGTCTCTCTTCTCTTCCTTCCCCCTAGTTTAATAATTAAGCTTCTTGCAGCACTTGCTAAACTCCAGACAAACATGCTTGTCAGGAACATGACTGTGAAAGCTGCAGTTCTTCTTCCACCCCCAGGACGTGTGTAAGGAAGGACACCCTGCTGCTGCGCCTTGCCTTAGCAATCGAATGAAATTCTGCTTTTATCATAATGCTCTAGTCTGCCAATCTCTTTCACTACAAGAAATGAGAAGCTTCACAATACCTGTCCCCTCCCAACAGCTCATGCCTCTTCCTCAAGGTTAAGCAGCTCACACTGTGCTGCTGTCTTTGCTGCTTGCATGGAATTCTGTTTGCCTGTGTGTCTGTGTGTTCCTCATCTCGCAGCATAGGGACATACTCTGGTGGCATACTCTTGTGCCAGCCTTTGGAAACTGTCTGTTTTCTGTGAGATTAAGCTCTTCTCTCCTAATTAAAAGAATTGCTCAACTTTGGCAAAACTAATTGAATATACTATTAGCTAATTTATTTTTAGATAGACCTAAGGGAAAACCCAATTTTAGACGGTGAAGTTCTACAGCACGTCTCCATACTTCCCCTCAACAAACTAGCTGTGATCAGCCAAATCCTCCCAACTTCTCCTACCTCTAGTGTACCACTACCACTGCAAGCTGACAGGAAAGCTGCATACAGCCAGCCTATAAACCAAGCTGACCCTGAGGACCTGAAGTCTGGGTGGTGGTGACTCTGGGAGGGTGACCACAGCTCCCTCCACTAGCTTGCGTTTCACAGAACTCCAGGCAGTGCCCCCTTGCTGTAGCTGCAGTGTCTGCCTCCACTGGTGCCCACATGTGAATGTAAATGAATCCCATGGTGGTTTAATTGAATATTTCCTTAGGAGAAATGCCTTTGAGGGTAAACATTTCCTTGGAGACTGGAGGATGTTGCATTTCTCCTGCCCATTTCTTGGTAGCTGTGCACCTTAATGGCTTTTAGACACCCTGGTATTTCTCAGCTGAAGCTCTCCTGATGGTACACTGACAGTTTCCTCAGTCAGAGCTTTTATCTTCATAGAAAATGAGCAGTATTGCAGCACTAAAACAAAAAAAAAGCAAACCACAAACCCACAAACAAACCAAGCAGAGAGAATCCTGATTGTAGACACAAAACTGTCTGTAGTTGTGGTAATCACATGCACCACCTCTTCATGCATAGCTCTCTCCTGGCAGTTCTTCATCAGAGAGGATGCCTGCCTGGGTGTGATGCTGTCTCTTCTCTGCTGCAGAGGGATGCATCTCTCACCATCCGAGTTCTCATTTTCCCTGCATGCCCAGAAGATCTCTCATGGCCTGGAGAACAGCCAGACATCTGTGCTATGTGCAGGGCAGCAAGTGTCGTCTGTTCTCCCCCAGAAGAATGATAAGGCTCTCTCTCAATGCGCTCAGAAAGTACAAACCTCTTGCTCTTGCTATCAGATGTTCTCCCTCATGGAAAATTCAAGCTGCAGGAAATAGTTATGGCTCTCAATCACTGCAGACAGGGCCTGGCCCCACTGAGATTTTCGAACCCCTGTTAAAAATAGGGTTTCACTCCCCAATTTAATTTTCTTTCAGTACTGCACCACACCCACACTATTTCTCCTTAAACTGAAATGCTTCCCATCACTGCTTCTTTTCAACGCCCCTTGCAAGGCTTCTCATTTACTGCACATCTGCATTTTGCAAGTCACAGCCAGCAAGCAAAAGGGCTGAGCTTTACATGTTTTGCTTAGCACCAGACAGGGAAAAAATCAACACGTTAAAAGGAGGACCCAGCAGATGACGAGCCACCCAAAACGGGTGGAAATCTCCAAGAGAGCTGTGGGAACACTTTAAGTGGCACTGCCCAGCCTAGAAGGAGAGAGGATCTTGAGTCACACAGGGGGCATTGGCACAAAGGCAAATCCATCCCAAGCAGGAACATTGCTCAAGTGCAAAACGAGGAGGGGCTTCTCCTGCTTGAGACCTCTCCCCAGCCTCGTTGCCCTTCTCTGGACACGTTCAGGTGTCTCAGTGTCCTTTTTAAATTGAGGAGCCCAGAACTGGACACAGGACTCAAGGTGTGGCCGAGCTAGTGCTCAAGACCCCCTTCCAATCACCAGAACCTTGCCTCACTTCCCCTCTGCCAACTCTTCCCTTCAGTGTAATTAATTTCAGGCGGATTTTCAACTCAGCTGTCCTCAGCAGCATTTGCTTATTTGTGACTACAGGCACTTGGAGAAGTTGGCTGTCTTGCTTACAGAGGCTTTCCTTGGTTTCTAGCACAGCTAGTGATTTGAACTGAAACCAACCTGAACTTCTTGTGAGTGGAAAGCCAAAGCAACATGTCAGCCAGCACACAGATGTACAGAGTGACCTCCCCACTGTGTCACACCTTCAGGGTACCCCTCTGCCCTGCACCAGAGCTGAATGCTGTCTCTTGCAGAAATGTTTTGAAATGCTGGGCAAAACTTTGCAATCCTTTTCCTAACTTCAGGGCTTTTTTTCTTTCCCCAAGCGGTGTAATATGGATTTTCTGAAAGTTGGGTGTTTTGGTTTTTTTTCAGGGGGAAGGTTACACTACTCTGTAGCTGCCTCCCACAGCTCCCTTTGGCAAGGGCTGGGGAGTGGAAAGCCCCTTGGAGCCACACAATGCTCTGCAGCTACCCGAAGCAGCTGGGCTCGTTCTGAAGCTCCCCAGAGCTGCTGGGCTTGTGTGGCAAAACCAGATGGCTTCACTCATTGGGAAGCCACAGGTCTGTGGAGAAACATCTTACGGGCTCAGCAAGCAAGGACACAGGAGGACTGAGATTGAACGTGGCTTCAGCTGCCAAATTTTCTGTCTGTATCTGTGTAGTGAGGGTCATGCTGCTCATGTCTTTCACCAGGCCCTTTGCTGGTTAGTTTTTCTATTTAGAGAGGACCTTCTGTGCTAGAAAGCACATGAATGTGTGTGCATGGGTAGGATAGCACACTTGGAGCAAGGTGTGATGGATGCCCATCGGATGTTAAATGTCTGGCTGTAGCACTGCACAAAAGATCCTTCCTCTGTACAGCAATAATGAGAGGACTGCACATAGATTGTGGTGGCAGGAGCTGTCCCAGAATCCCAACAGATTCACTCCAACATCTGCACAAGAATGGATTTTTCTTTCCCTTTTCTGAAAGATTTTGTTCGGTCTGAAAAGAAGAAAACAAGTGAAAAACCACAGGGCACAGTAAACTGCTCAAAAGGGCAGTGATCTGACATTGTAGGGATCATCCCAGCACTGGCTTAGGAAGCTGGGAATTCAAAATGTTCAGCAATAAAAAGGCAGCTCACATTCAAAGGTGACATTCAAAGCAACTCCAATGGCACGGTAGAGCAGTGTGTAATTAGGTACATGGTTCGTATCAAAGGTCCTCTTAATAAAGAGCTGCCGAGTGTGCTATGCAAAAGGATTTAAAATAGACATTTCTAGTTAAACAAGGTCCCATTTCTAATGGATCTTCCTTTTTGACTTGCTCCTGCAGCCAGGGAGGTCGTATCATAAGGCTAGATTTATGACGACATAACCGTTTCCATGGTAGCAAACTATTGTCACAAACACCGAGCTTTATGATTTCACAGCTGGATTAAGGGGGGAGGGGGGGGGGGGCGGGAAGAGAGAGAATCAGGCTGGAGAGGGAGGAAGTTTTTTATTCCAATGAGAGTTAGGGAATACAGAAGATTGCAGGCAAAGAAAATTGCTTTCTGCATAAATGTTCTCTTTTAAGTTTACCCCAGTGTGAAAGTCCCTTTTAAGGGATATGATTTGGGTAACGATCCCTCTCCTGTTTAAATGCTCATAAGGCTAATGAGCAAGCTTGTCTATTTTTGGAACACTTCAGCAGTAAGGCTGGATGTTTTGCAGCAGGAAGCCAGCACTAATGTGTTTTCTTCACTTTCCTGCAAGCTCCTGACCCCTTCCTCCATGAATTTCTGTAATTTCACCACCTAGAAAGCAATTTATAGGTGAGGCTAACTGATTTATAGCAGTGCATAGACCCTAGCAGCCACCATTCACCTTCTCATTACTTGGATTATGGATTCTTTTTACCAATTATGTTGAAAGGTCTGAGACTACTGAACGAAACTGACTACTGACCTATCAAGATGGAATACAACTCTGTTGTATATAAATACAACTCTGTTTCTAGGAAGAATTGTTTTCCTGACGTGGCCGTTTATGTCCTTAGGCTTAATAAGCCAGCCCCATCCCTGGAGGTTTTTAAGGCCAGGCTGGATGTGGCTCTGAGCAAACTGATCTAGTGTGAGGGGTTCCTGCCCACGGCAGGGGGATTGGAACTGGATGATCCTTGAGGTCCCTTCCAACCCTAACAATTCTATGACTCTATGATTCTGTGATAATTGTCAACAGCCCTTGAATAGGAAAACATCATCAGAGAAATTTGGTTGTAGGAGGTCAGAGGCGCCCTGTGCTGCAGAAGATGTGGTACACCCTCACACCTTGGATGATGGGAATCACTCTCTTGGGGGCAAATTCTGGGCCAGCTTTGTGAGCATAAAAGTCCCAAGATCACATGCCAGCTTCTGTGGCCCCAGCCCTGCATCCCAGCCCCTCTGCAGCTGAGAGGGAAGCTTGGAGAGATCCTTGGTGCCCATCACTTGTTTCTGAAGAGCTCTTCTCTGAGTATCATCCAGTTCTGCTTTCAGGGGTGATCAGGCTGGGCTTACTGTAAGTCTTCTGGATGGTCCAGGGAGAGAGGTAAAGCACCAGTTCTTTTGAAGCCCCCAGTGGTCCATGGAGGGATGTGTCTCTGCTCTCCCTAAGTCACCCTACCTCTCTGCACTGGTAGGTAACCAACCTGTGTGAGAGGCCTCCCTTCAGGCAGCTTCAGCAGGGTAAGGCAATCTTCATCTTCACTGCCTGGGAAGCTGGTGTCGAGAAGTGTCTCATCATGAAACACACAGTATTCTTACAGGGGTACAAGTGATGAAATGTCCTCTGTTGGCCTCCATCAAAGCCAGAGCTCAGAGCTAGGGAAGGATCATTACTGTGTCTCCTAGTGATTCCCCTGGAATTTCTACAGCAGAAAGAAATTACACATAACTCATCTTGCAAGTAATTAGCACATTTCATTTCAAGAAATCCCAGCTGACTTTACCAGCTAGGCACTAGATTAGTATGTCCTGTGCTAAAATGGGCCTGATTTCAGCTTTCTAACAAAGATTTATTCATGTGCAGGTAATCCACCTTGTCCAAATATAAACCAACACTGCAGGCAGTGCCACAGGCTGCAAGATTTCTCCCCTGAGCTGCACCAAAATGAAAATGCTTTTGGGCACAAGAGGTGTGCAGCCACAGATCCAACACGCTGCTGTTGCTCTCCTATCGACTATCAATGTCTCAAAGGAGCATTTTTTATTGTCTTTGAAAGGAATCCAAAACAAACAGAAAGGTCACTTTGTCAGGCGGCTCCCTTCCCTTGAGGTGGCAAACAGCCTTGGTGCGTAAGCTGCAAATGCCAGTCTGGATGCTGAGAGCTGTACACTAGAGGTCACTGCTCTAATAAAGGAAAGGAGCTAGCTAGCAGGTGAGGCAGGGTTTGCTCTCCACCTTATCGTAAAGCAACTCACAATGGAAAGCTACAGCTAAGTAAATTAGACTGGACTTCATCAAATGTAGGGAACCACTGAATAAGGACTAGTCAACTGCAGATTAAAAAATGGAAGACCTTCCCAGAAAAAGAGATAAAGACAAAGGGCTGGCACTCTATTTCGTAACACCTCTTCACTGTCAATAGTTTAAATTCATTCAGTTGGACCTGGAAAATTATGTCAGCCTGTGGGATTTTTGTCAAACTGGTACTCTTACCCTTTTTTCCCTCTTTTCCTTTTCCTTTTCCTTTTCCTTTTCCTTTTCCTTTTCCTTTTCCTTTTCCTTTTCCTTTCCCTTTCCCTTTCCCTTTCCCTTTCCCTTTCCCTTTCCCTTTCCCTTTCCCTTTTTCTTTTTCTTTTTCTTTTTCTTTTTCTTTTTCTTTTTCTTTTTCTTTTTCTTTTTCTTTTTCTTTTTCTTTTTCTTTTTCTTTTTCTTTTTCTTTTTCTTTTTCTTTTTTTTTTTCTTTTTCTTTTTCTTTTTCTTTTTCTTTTTTTCTTTTTTCTTTTTCTTTTTCTTTTTCTTTTTCTTTTTCTTTTTCTTTTTCTTTTCTTTTTCTTTTTCTTTTTCTTTTTCTTTTTCTTTTTCTTTTTCTTTTTCTTTTTCTTTTTCTTTTTCTTTTTCTTTCCCTTTCCCTTTCCCTTTTTCTTTTTCTTTTTCTTTCCTTTTCATTTTCCTTTTCCTTTTTTTGCTCTGCAGGAGTTATTACTGGTTTGGCTCATCTTGACCAAAAGCTTCAGTCCTTCATGTCCAAGTCCTGCTGAACAGTCCTGATAAGAAATAGACACAGGGCACTTTAGCACAAATCAGAGATGTGAACCAGAGGGTAGCTAGGTGAGGATTACAGGTGGAATGCTGATGAAATTGCTTCCTGTAGGGAGACTGTCACTGCTAACCGTGTACCAGTCAGCTTGTCCCAAGGCTCCCTAAGTCTCAAGGCATGCTGGCTTTTTTGTATCTGCCTCTGAACATGCTTAAGCAGTGTCTGGGGCTGTTTATTTAATGAAGCATCCCACACTCTGGCAGTGCTAGCTTCTCCCTCTCACATGCTGTTGCTGAGCTGACTGTGTTTGTGTCATAATGTTACAATGCTAGTTAAATATCTTCTTCCTAACTCCATTACATTATTCACTTCATTCAGGATTGAGCTATGTAACCTGTCCAGGGTCTGCTTGTTGATAATTCATGACATGTTTCCTGTTTTGTTTCCTTTATAGGAACCATGGTTCCTGATGATTTTGCACATCTTCATGTGGCACATCCTGTCCAGGGAATTTCTTATCACAGTGGTCAACAGTATATTTTGTCAGCTGTTTCTTCTTACGCAGTCTTAGGTCCAGACTAATGTCTTTCTGGCATTATTTTATCCCTTTATTTTCACTATATTTTTCTTCTCTTCGTGTCAAATGGCACACCAGGCAGGGGCAGGACAGGAGAAGGTACTTTTGCGGTGGGCAGCTGACATACCACATCAGCTCACCACATAGTCCTGGCTGATCTCCAAGCTAATGTCTTGCATGTCCTCTCATGTTTCACCTTAGTCAAATGTCACACATAAAGAGATGAAGCCACCTAATGTCTAATCAGTTTCTGCACAGATCACCCCTTCCCTGCACAGCTTCTGCCAAAGCATTCCCCATAATATCCAGATTTATACATTTCTTCTTGCAGCCATCATCTTTCTAAGTAGTTTTCCTTTTTTGCTTCTTTTCCCCAGCTAAGAGTAACCATGGAATTTCTCTTCATCTCCAAATGATTCATCTGCAAATTATTTTTCCCCTCTGACATTTGATATGCTTTCAGGCTTTACATCAGCAACTGAAACCTACAGTCAGATTTGTTAAAGTATTTCATATTATGGTTTCAGGTCAAGTTCATCCTTTGCCTCAATCTGTTATTTCTCTTATGCCTTTTCCACAGGATCATTTCCCAGCCTCCCTACCTCTACTTGAGTATCCATTTATGTGTACAGAGAAACTACAAGACTGGACTGTTTCCAACACTAATCTCATTGCTGGAAGTCTCTCCCTGCTCAAGAAAAGAATGAAAATTAAATATATATATATATATAACACCATGTGTTATTTTGGTTTAATATTTCTCATTTTAAGTAGCATTTGTTATATAAAGCATGCAATGTGCTGGAGAAGAAGTAATGTGAAACTATGAGTACTGGGAGTGTTTTCTGTGTAGTATATATACACAATACAGAATTAACCAGGTTGGAAAATAGCTTTGAGATCATAAAGTCCAACCTAACACCCAGCACCATCTAATCAACTAAACCATGGCACCAAGTGCCTCATCCAGTCTCTTTTTAAACACTTCCAGAGATGGTGACTCCACCACCTCCCTGGGTATATGATTGCTTTCTACCCAAATGTCTCTGCTCACATCCGTTACCTTCCTGACACATCTTTGTAATTGAAAATAACATTTCTGTGATGCTGTTGAAATGCAGAGAGGATAAAAAGGAAAGCAGAAGACCAACTATTTTCCAGACCTTGCACAGAGTAAGCAGAGTGTACTGTGTTGGTCATTTAAAGGAATTCCTGTCACAGCATTGTTCCCCCAGTATTGCTCAATAATTGCAAAGATTTTCTAGGGAATGCTTCCTGCCCTGCCATACATCTCCTGCGAGAGGAAGTTCCTGCAACAGCTCCATCAGCAGCCCAGCCCTGCTTTCTCTGACATGCTCTCAAACACCTCTTACACATTGCCTAGTCCAAGCCTCATGATGGAGAGCCAACTGGTCTGCTGTGGCTAGGATGCTGCATCCCCTCCTCCTGGTCATCAGCTGCCCACCACCCTGCCAGGACCGAACCCTGCAGCATCTCTCTAGGACTCCCTGCAATACAAATAAATAATCGGCAAGGAGGTAGCCTCAGAGCTGCTGGCCAGAGAGTGTTTCTAGGTCAGTGGTTCCCTCTCTTGGAGTTGTGAGCTTGGAAGCACTCATGCCAGGGACACTGTCACCTGAGGCCATGGAAGAACAAGGCCATGAAGAGAAAAGCTTGAAAATCAGTGCTTCAGGCTGCAAAATGTTTCTCATAAGGGACTTTCTTTCCAATGCTTTTATAAATTAAGGCTCACACTGAGCCTGCCAAAGCGTGGTAAGAAATAGTGGAGATAGCATTAAGTTTGGGTGTATTTCTATGCTGTCACATGCAACAAAGCTGCTGTTTGGTAAGATCCACACAACACCTGGGTAGGATAGACCATGGTAGGAATGTTTCTCAGGTTCAATCATAAATCAAAAGCTGGCTAACTAGTGTGGTACATTCATTCACTCTTCTAATTCATCTTGCAGTGGAAGGGTTTGCAAGACACTAGCAAACCTAGCATCCAGAGATATTTCAGCTCCAGCATTTGTCTAATACTTTTGGTGGACATCTATCTCCCACCTGCATTTACAGACACTTTAAGCTGGTGCCTAAAGAGAAAGATGAGTCACGATATGTGTTGCATTACCACAGATTTACCCAGATTGCATAAGGGTGTGAAGGTGCAAACATAAGCAGTAATCTTGATGGCAGATTAAAAAGTCTCCAAAATATGAGTGGAGGAAGGACAAACCCCCTGGATAACTTTAAGGTGGAGCTGAGGTGAGAATTAGAGAATCATAGAATGACAGAATGCCAGGTTGGAAGGGACCCCAAGAATCATCTGCTCCAACCTTTCTACAGTTGAAATGAGCTCACCCAGCGCCCTGTCAAGCTGAGTCTTAAAACTGCTCCATTTAGGGGACTCCACTGCTTCCCTTGGGAGGTGATTCCAAAGTCTAACTGTTCTCATGGTGAAAAATTTTCTTCTGGAGTCCAATCAGAACCTCCCCAGAGACTTGTGGCATGACTTCCTGTAAGCACAGGGGTCAGACTTTACACCCCCCAAGGTCCTTTCTGGGATAGGCTTTCCACATCTGCTTTATCCCAGTTCCCCAGTGGGTAAGCCTGGTTGTGCTGCACTTCCTCCTGAGCAAGGTCATGCTCTCACATGATATTTGCATGGATGAAGATTTTCATTATTCCCCAGTGATTTCCAGGAATGGGGTCACAACTCCACACATGAGATTTCATCACGACACTTCAACACTCCTTGGGGCTAGGAAGGAAGGGTATGGGGAATTCTTGGATGCTGAACAAATCTCTATGAACATTCAGCATGAAGCAGTGCTGTGTTGTGGAGATTTGTGTGCAAGACTGCATCGTCTGAGTGATTTTGGCTTTATTTTTTTTTACCCCAGATGGACTTTTCAGAATGTTAAAGGTCTAGGACCTGCCTCCTTGTAATCTTCTCCATGTTGTTTACCAAGGATGGCTTTGGAAAGTTCTGGGAGACTAACTCCAGACTTGACAGCCAGACCCAGAAGCCACAGACCTAATTCTCGGTCATTTGTAACATTCCCAGGCTTTTGAGACAGGAAGCTCTAAACCACATTTGATTTCCCCACAATCTAGAGCAGTTTAAGAGACTGTCTTCATGGTATGAAAATAGCCAAGAGATCCATGGGGCCCAACAGTGCTGCCCCTTTGAGCAGTATGTGCTGGTCACCATTCTAAAGAGATGTTGCGACTGGAAATGGAAAGTATGGCTAGTGTGGAGCCCTTGGAAAGATCCAAGGTGACTAGAAAGGTCCTTTTATCAGTATGTTTTGTCAGAGGGACTTTTATGTCTATAAAGATTACAACAAGTTAATCAGAAATAACAGCAGCTGCAAAGAAAGAGGAGAAGAGAAAGAAAGAAGGAGAAGAGAAGAGAAGAGAAAGAAGAGAAGAGAAGAGAAGAGAAGAGAAGAGAAAGAAGAGAAGAGAAGAGAAGAGAAGAGAAGAGAAGAGAAGAGAAGAGAAGAGAAGAGAAGAGAAGAGAAGAGAAGAGAAGAGAAGAGAAGAGAAGAGAAGAGAAGAGAAGAGAAGAGAAGGAGAGGAGGAAGAGAGGAGGAGGAGAGAAGGAGAAGAGAAGGAGAAGGAGAAGAGGAGAGGATGAGGACTAGCTCTAAGGTTTCAAAGAAAAACTGAAACATTGCCATGCAATCCTATTCCCAGAAGAGGTTGCTCAAGTGGCAATTGGAGCATCAGTACTATTAGAGAGCACTCAAGCTGGACAAGGATCAAAAAAGACAAAAACTGTGCTCAGGCAGGGGAAAAAAAAAAAGAAAGATTTGCCACTGCTGCAGGCTATCCATGTGTTTGGCTGAAGTACACTGCACACCCAGCAGGAGAGTTGCATATCTCTAATCTGTGTGCAGTCAAGACCAAAGTGAGGATTTGGTGCAAGAGCAGGATCTTAAGGACCAGTTTGAAAATTAAGCCTATGTCCAGACAAGGAATTTCTATAGCAAATCTTATTTTGAGGTGGATAAAGTGCAAAACGAGGAATATAAGCTGAAGAACCTAATGCAGCTGCTAGTAACATCTCCACCAGTGGCTATAGTATTTCCTCACAAAAATGCTTGTCTTTATTTCTTTTTCTTTCCCAACTGAGCTTTAGCCCACAAGAGGTAGCCCTCATCTAACCAGCAGCATCTATTCTGCATCTCCAAGCAGTGTATCATTTCCTACCGGTCAAGGAACATGACCTATAGGAAATCAGATAGAACAATAAGAGAAGCAAATGAATCTTTTCAAAGATTGAGCAAAGCCAGGACACCAGGCTTTTGCTATCAGAATCTTTAACTACCAAAAAATTGGACTCCAAAAAGCAGCAATATTATTATAAAAAGATGAATGAGTGTTCCAAAGTAAATGGGTCCAGAGGTTTCCCATAAAGACTGGAAAACACAGGCAAATGCTCTTCCATGCCAGAACTTCCCTGCTCTCTCAGCTGTGCACAAACAGAGGAAATAGCAGTAGTAGTTGTGTGCAGGCAGGCTTGCTACGAATAGAATATGATTCATAGTGTCCCCTAAAGGGTCTAACAGCACTGGGCACTGGGATTTTCTTGAGCACAGTGAGAATCACCTGGTTTCTGCCACTAAATCAATGTAAATGAGCAACAGGGAACTTACCATTCCAAAACCATACCTTACTCACAGAATCACAGAACCACCAAGGTTGGAAATGACCTCAAAGATAATCAGGTCCAACCTGTCACCACAGAACTCATGTCTAAACCATAGCACCAAGTGCCACATCCAATCCCCTCTTGAACACCTCCAGGGATGGGGACTCCACCACCTCCCTGGGCAGCACATTCCAATGGCAAATGACTCTCTCAGTGAAAAACTTTCTCCTCACCTCGAGCCTAAACTTCCCCTGGTGCAGCTTGAGACTGTGTCCTCTTGTTCTGGTGCTGGTTGCCTGGGACTCACTTGATTATCAGACTTATGATGAACTTCTGAGCAATGGACTGCATCATGAGTCTGAGGGATTGGGAGGGTTAGATTGCAATTTTCCAGTTTAGCTTTTGTCTTAGTTTTGCTTCAGAAGAAAAGGTAACAGAAAGGCTTAAGGGATATCCCCAGAGCTGTGAAGGTTGGGTGCCCGTGGAGAACATCCATCTACAAGCAAAATTAGAGGCAGAAACCATTAAATGTTTTTCTAAGAGGTCACACATGCACAGAAAAATAAAGAACCAGTCAGCAGGAGAGACTGCTTGCAGGGACAGTGGTAGTACTTTGACCAAACAGAGAAAAAGACTTGAGCTCAGAAGCTCAAAGGGTCATCTGGCCTAACAGTCTTGCTTGGGCACAAGCCAACCTCATGAGGTTCAACAAGACCAAGTGCAGGGTCCTGCATCTGGGTCAAGGCAATCCCTTATGGGCTGGGCAGTGACTGGCTGGAGAGCAGCCCTGAGGAGAGGGATTTGGGGGTGCTGGTGGAGGAGAAGCTCAACATGAGCTCTCAGTGTGCACTTGCAGCCCGGAAAGCCAATCAGAGCCTGGGCTGTATCAGGAGAAGTGTGGCCAGCAGGGCAAGGGAGGTGATTCTCCCTCTCTGCTCAGCCCTGGTGAGACCCCACCTGGAGTACTGCCTCCAGTTCTGGAACCCCTATTACAAGAGGGATCTGGAGGTGCTGGAAGGTGTCCAGAGAAGGGCCACGAGGATGAGCAGAGGGCTGGAGCACCTCTCCTGTGAGGACAGACTGAAGGAGTTGGGGCTGTTCAGTCTGGAGAGGAGAAGGCTCCGAGGTGACCTCATTGTGGCCTTCCAGTATCTGAAGGGGGCTACAAGAAGGCTGGGGAGGGACTTCTCAGGATCTCAGGTAGTGATAGGACTAGGGGGAATGGAATGAAGCTGGAGGTAGGGAGATTCAGGCTGGATGTGAGGAGGAAGAAGTTCTTCCCCATGAGAGTGGTGAAGCCCTGGAATGGGTTGTCCAGGGAGGTGGTTGAGGTCCCTGGAGGTGTTTAAGCCCAGGCTGGATGAGGCCCTGGCCAGGCTGATCTAGTGTGGGGTGTCCCTGCCCATGGCAGGGGGTTGGAACTAGATGATCCTTGTGGTCCCTTCCAACCCTGACTGATACTATGATAAGAATGCCAGTGATTGCGTTATGCTCTGTAAAGAAAGGAAGTCATGTGTCCTTATAAAATACATAAAAGAAAAAAAAAAGAAGGATTTTGTCATTCGTTCTCTGTTGAGAACTGCACAACTGCACACTGCCATGGCTGCTCTGCATGTGTGTGTTTGTGCTGGGATGTGGAGAGGGAAGCCAGTTAGAAAATGAGATGAATTAAGTTCTATTTCATTTGCTCTCCCCACTGCAGAAGAAGGACCTAGCTGGCTCCTTGCTGCTTATGCAATCTTCCCCAGTGAGCACTACCTCACAGGTCACACACCTCCTTTCCAAACATAGCACTGCCTCACAATAACACTTAGAAAAACATATCGAAAGGTCAAAATAACAGCAACAAGTTATAAAACCCTTTCACTTCTTCAAGGCCTCTGCTTCCAACAATCTTTCTTTAGTCTTCCACTTTCATTATTTGCATAAACTTTTGCATACTTTATTAGGCTGACATTTTGAGTTTTGGTGGACAGTGCTGAAGTGTTGATCCCTGCATGAATTTAAATAGCTAAGCCAGACTGTGTACCTGGAGTATTTCATGTCTCTAGGGCTCTCTCTCCACTTTTTTACCTGCAGTTTCCCTTTACCTAACCCTGAGAGCCCTAGCAGAAGCTCACTTTATGGTCAAGCTGTTCCATCAGCATCAGTATTTATTTTAGAATCATAGAATCAGTAAGGTTGGGAAAGACCTCAAAAATCATCAAGTCCAACCTGTTATCCAACACCTCATGACTACTAAACCATGACACCAAGTGCCACATCCAATCCCCTCTTGAATACCTCCAGGGATGGTGACTTCACCACCTCCCTGGGCAGCCAAATGGCCAATCTCTCTTTCTGAGAAGAACTTTCTCCTTACCTCAAGCCTAAACTTCCCCTGGCACAGCTTGAGACTGTGTCCTCTTGTTCTGGTGCTGGTTGCCTGGGAGACCAACCCCCACCTGGCTACAACCTCCCTTCAGGTAGTTGTAGACAGCAATAAGGTCTCCCCTGAGCCTCCTCTTCTCCAGGCTAACCCCAGCAACCCCAGCTCTCCCAGCCTCTCCTCATAGGGCTTGTGCTCGAGGCCTCTCCACAGCCTCCTTGCCCTTCTCTGGACACTTTCAAGAGTCTCAGTGTCCTTCTTCAATTGAGGGGCCCTAAACTGGACACAGTCCTCAAGGTGTGGCCTAACCAGTGCTGAGTACAGGGGCAGAATGACTTTCCTGCTCCTGCTGGCCACACTATTCCTGATGCAGGCCAGGATGCCATTGGCCTTCTTGGCCACCTGGGCACACTGCTGGCTCATGTTCAGCCTACTGTCAACCAGTACCCCCAGGTCCCTTTCTGTCTGGCTGCTCTCCAGCCACTCTGCCCCCAGCCTGCATGGGGTTGTTGTGGCCAATGTGCAGAACCCAGCACTTGGACTTGTTGTATGCCATTTTAGCTTCATCACAGGGAGGCAAAGCTTGAGCTGGGCCAGATGATGGAGACTTGAGTGGAGAACGCTGTCTCTGACTGCAAACATGAAGGATTCCTTCTGATGGAAACCAGATCATGAAGAGGGGGAAAAAAAAAGTGGAATTAACTGTGTTCAAGCAGTGTCCTGATGGCTTGGGAAGCTCTCCCACACCCCAACATCAAACACAAGTTAAAACACCTTCTCATGGAGCAGTTTATACGAGTTAATTCATAGATACTTGTGGAAGTTGTTTCAAAGGCTGTTTCCAAGTCATAGTTTCCCTTGCACAGCCTCTGCTCTTGGTCTGCTCTCTGTAGCACTTCAGTACACAAAACACCATACCTTATTTTCATCACAGCAGCAAGTCTGGGTTTATGCATTATTCTATTCATGTTGCACCACGGCACTGGAAGAATATGGCAGGCCAAAGGGAGAGGATGAGAACAGGGATGAGATCCTGGAGCACTGAGGAGGTCAGCGGGCACCAGAGGGAGCTCACAGAGCACAACGGGGCTGGGAGCACCCCGGGCATCCCCACAAAAATTTCCTCCTTCGGTGTCATACAAGCATTTACAGAAGCCTGTCATCTGTGTTCAGAAAGAAGGGAGACAGCCAGACTCTGCCTCGCCTGAGCTGCTGCAGGAGCAGCACAGCTGCAGACAGTGAGCTGCACCTTTCAGGCTTTATGACGAGAGGAACTGGTGCTCTGGAGACTGGGTGAGTTGGATTTTCCATGCTCAGCTGCAATCTGTGTCTCTTTTCATCAGAGGACAAAATGCACTCACGCCCAAGCTGCTGTGAGGTAGCAGCACACTGTGGGCTTCCTCAGGAAACTGCTGGCCGAGCTGCCTCCTTGGGCTGCTCACGTCTTGCAGCCACCTTTCTTCTCTCCCTTTAGTTCATCTTCCTTCCTGCAGCAAGGCTCAAGGACACTGAGGGATGAAAACTCCTGCTCAGCGCTCACCCTTGCATCCTGGGAATATGGACCCCCTGGAAAAGAGCACAGGAAGCTTTTGGAAGGCACTTCTTGCATCCACAGCCCTGCAGGGTGATTGATGGCTCCTCACTTTGCCTTTCCTTCAAGGAATTTTGGTTCCTTCTCCTTAACATTTGCTCCACAAGAAGGACCATGTTGATGGGGAGCTGTGATGTTCCCCACTTGGCTGCTCCTACCCTCCTTGGCTATGGAGGCAAGAAGTGGCTGTACGTCTAAACTGAACTTCGAGCATATTGCCAGCAAATGCTGGGCCTGGCTGTTAGCCTCCCCAGGCCCAGAATAGCTGTGCTCTGTGTGTGACCCAGATCCTCACCACCCCTGTGGATTTTCCTTTTTAATTCAGTCACAGCCCTGCCTTGTGCTGCCCAAGCCGCAGCGAATTTCTTAGTCACTTCCTGATCTACCAGACACAATGTCACACCAGTGGCTGTGCCTTTCCTCATAACAGAGTTCTGGGTTTGATTCTCTGGCTACACCTCCACCAGTGAGCTAAGCAGTGCTGTGTCATGGTTCTCCTCCTGGGCTTTTTCCCTGCTGTCAATCTGGCAACGGGGTTACACAGCACAGCCCCACAGCACTTTCCTGAATGGTGTCCAGGTCTAGGGTTAGCACTGGGCAGGGACCAACTCTAACAGAATAGGTGCAGATACCCTGACCTGGAGGGTGAAATGAGGGTAACTACATGAACACAGTCCCTGCTGCGCCACAAAGACAACAAACGGATCCTAGCCCTTTTTATGGACAAGGCTAATGAGTAGAGAGCCAAACATCCCCTTTCTCAGAAACCAGCTTCTGATCTTCAGACCTTCACTGGATATGCATCTCAGGGTGGGCTTCACCTTGCCTTTGGCTGTTTAGATCTAAACTGTAATCCTTAGTAAAAGGACAGAGACAGGAACCTCTAATGGGCAACTTAAAATAGATGGGGTGAGTCACCAACAGGAGACATCTGTTACTATCCACTAATTAAAAACAGAGCCAAGAGGACTAACTCAGACAACTATCTTCAGCTAAACTTGGGTGATGTGAATTTTGCTTTATGTGGTTTTGCCTCTAATTAGCTTACTGAGTCCAAGGACAAGACAGTTCATTATGTGTGCTGTCAGTCACACCAGTACTCTACTGGTACAACCACAGCAGTGCAGAGTTTCCCATGCATGTCTGACCTGATGGTTCCTGACTTCCAAATGATTATTTCTGCAGAATTAATGCTCTCAGCATTTCTTTTCCAGAGGGGTATATGTCATGCTATAAAATCTGTGATCTGCTATATACTGGATCAATGTCATAAATTCATTTCAGAGATATTTTTAAACAGGATATTTGTTCCCTGACTTGTACCACATGGCTGAAGGAGAATACACTTCTGTCCAGTTCATCAAATCCCTTGAAGTTAATCCTCCCAACAGCTCAAGCAGCAATGGATCACTAGCAGTGACTCTGTCCAGCATATATGAGTAAATTATCACCAACATCATTTTATACCAACTGCTGTGGCATTTGAGACAGCACTAAGTGAAAAGCTGAAAAGTGGCTCTGCCTGAGCCCTGCTCCTTTCCAGCATCTGACATCTTCCATTGTTGCAGCAGGGATGAGAAAAGAGGGTCAGAATAAGGCATGTTTGCTTCTCCACAGGCCACGACATATTGGTATGGTAATTCTCTTTGAAGCAGCCAATAAAAGCTCATTTTCTTCTTGCATCCATGTGCTCATAAGTGTGTGGATAAATATAGGCTGACAGGAGATTTGTATGCTTGCAGTAGCGTGAGGTACCATTGTACTTTGCACCACCAAGCAGGACTGCACGTCCCACGAGGAAAGAAACCGTGCAAGTCCTCCTAAACCACACCTCATAAAACCTGTGGCATGCTCCAAGCTGCTGTATGTGTTCTTTGTTCCACTTACTCCCTTCCAGTGTTAGTCTTTCCCTTTCAAACTGCTGGGTTTCCCCCTCTCATTAAGGCACATTGGTTACTAGGGAAACCAATCTATGGGTACCAAAGCTAGTGACATCCACATGGCAGGGATGCTTCCAAGGAGCCCAAACATCAACTGGATGGTTATACACTAACACTGCTCATGGTTTAGATTTCATAACCCACAGGAGGCCATTCAGGGAGAAGAGGTAGCAGCTGAGGTTATGATGAAAGAAACCTCAAATCCAGCCACTGGTATGTTCTGCAATCCCATGACCTTCCCACTGACATAGTGCTGTGACTCAGAGGGAGAAAAACCAGGGATGGGCTGTGCTGAACCACAGGACTGTGGATCTCCTCCCAGCTCCCTACCGAGAGAATCGCACAAGGGCACTGAGGCTTTTGTGGTGAGCTGTAAGGATGCTTACCAGAGAACTGTTAGCAAAAGTTAAAACTAATTAAAGCAAAAAAAAAAAAAGCAGCACAAACAGCACATGAGGAGCTGCCATGGATTAGCTCTTTCACAGAGGCACCTTCTCAGAAGGCAGAAGTTCATTTACTGCAGAATTTCTTTTGTGGAGGCTCACTTGGTGGGGTGGTACTTTGCTGTGTCACTCACTATGAGGAGGAAAACCTCTTAGAGGGATCAGGTCCACGTAAAAAATAACCCGTGATAAAGGTAGCCCTGCTCAACTAGGCAGCACCCAGCAGAGCAAGACCAGGTAGCAGCAAAACCCATCTCCTTTGCTGGTTTCAACCTGCACAGCTCCTTGCAGTCACTAGAACACACCAGCCCCACCTCACCACGTTGGGAGGCCCCTTGGTCTCATTGCTCATTAAATGTCTCCTGTTCTTATTAAATAAACTTCCTAAATACCAGCTACCTCAGCACAGCCAGGAGGCCAGACACAGGAGCACAGAAAGATCTGAGAAGCAGGAGGGAGAGAGAAAGAGGTAGCACTGCAGGCAGCAGGGCAGAAAGCATAGATGGAGGGATTAAGCATTGACTGGACTCAGCTTGGATGTGTGAATTCCCAGCCCTCATTTTTGATCAAAGGGTGAATCGAATGTGCTAAGTTGGGGCATCATGGTGCAATCAAAGGCACATGTTTTGGAGCAGCAGTTGCTCATGTGGCGTTTTTACAGTCATGTTTCCAGGGAATGAGGAAATATCTCCAGGCATTGCAGAATACAGCTGTGCATCATTTAACAGACCTCACAAAAAGAGGCAGGGAGGCATGGGAGGAGACAGGCAGACAGGGCCAGAGATGCTGCTGGGGCAGGGATGAGATTCTGGGGTTCAACTGTGCAGTGGTGACTGACAAGCAAAAACCAGAAGCATGTTTCTGCAAGGTATGGGGAGTGACTCTCATCATTGCAGAGCCTGTGTCCAGAAACCCATCCTGCCTCTGGCCCAGCACCATAGTGTTGAAGAGTCTCTCCCACCGTCACTGCCATGGCAAATACTGCTAAAGGAGTTTTCTATTGGAGAGGGACAACATTCTCAGGCTAGAGGGGTCATTGGATTGAGCTGGGGGTTTTCTTTAATACAAAAGGCCTGTAGTATTTTGGATCACCTAGAAACCAGGCCAGTTGGCTGCCCTGAACTACTGACAATCCTATTGCCTTGCATAGAGAGCATATGGGGGTTGCACACTCCTGCCTCATCCTTTGCTGTTCACCCCACAGCCCTGAGCGGGGACTGGTCAGGCTGCCCTTCCTCCCCTTGTGTACCCCAGGTGGAAAAAGGCTGTGGCAGATGTAGAGACCAATGCCTGAGAATAAAATCTGGTCCAATTGCAAGCTCCTTGTGAAAGACTCAGTAAAAACATGTTCAATACTTTTTTTTTTTCAGGTTGGTCCAATTACCCCAGCAGCAGATCTGGCATGGGCAGTAGGGTAAGGAAGTACAGACTGCATTTTCTTTGAGACAGTAAGTGGAATTATCCTCAAAGACAACTGAGTAATTTAACACCTTGCACTGTGCTGTCACATTTTCATTTAGCAACTACATGAAAAGTCATCATGTCCCATTTTTAGGTGGCCACCTCCCTGTTCACACTGATCTTTATAACAAGCACACAAATGCCCATCTATATTTAAAGTGGGATCTGTGCTGAACCCTGGAAATTTCAGTGAGACAGAGAGCTGAGGCTGAACATGGAGAAGCACAAAAAGTCCCAACTCTTTCACAGATTGCCTCAACTTTCAGGACCTGCTTTCCATCCTCAGGCTCCCACTGGCACTGCCCACACCCTTTCCTTCCCTGCTCTCTCAGGGCATTAACAGGACACAGGCCACCCTAGCAAGGAGGGTGGCTCCAACACACTCCCCTTTCATTTCCCAGTGTATCAACTGTAGGGGTTTTCCAGAAGGCTTTTTCAGATCCACCTGTTGTTTGTTCAGCCAGCCCCACAGAAACATCTAAACCTGTTTTACTTGAAAAGAGAAAAGCAGGCTAACCTCCCTGTGCAGTTAGATTGAGCTGTCTGGCTGCTCTCAGCTGAGAAGATGCCAGCCAGGTTGAAGGAACAATTTGCCTGACTGGCATTTGAAGAGGAATAGAGGAAATCTCCTAAATGAAACTTTCTCTGCAGCCACAGGGAAAAAAAAAAAAAAACTCCATTGTATTCCCACAGTTTTGGCTGTTCCCTCCCAAGTCTGCCTGAGAAATGGTGGCTCCAATTTGTTCTTGCTTTAAATAAACTGGCTGGCCCATCCTTCACCCAAACCAGTGCTTAAAATGTGAGCAGCTGTCCAAAAATTAACAGTGAGCTGATGACCCAGATGTGGAGACCATAACTGCCAAAAACTCAGGCTCTAAACTACATATGTTCAAAATCAACATTGCATAAATATTGCTAGATACCAGTGAAGGAGCTACCGAAAGAGGCTGGGAAATTGCAGTGGTAGTCTTGTAGGAATCTTGTGTGCTACATACCTTTAAAAAAATTATATATATATATATATATGATAACTGAGGCAATAGCAAAAATCGGACTTGATTGGAAATCAGCTTGCTGGAATTCATGCTGGCCAGAAAGGGAATGATTGCATGTTGTAATGAGCTGTACTGAGCAATAATTGAGTGGAGAAATGGAAAGAGAATTGAATGGCAATAGCTCCCTGCTTTTCCTAACAAAGAGAGCAATCAGTGGGAGAGGTGACACTTCAGAGCTGCAGGGTCCCAGACAGGGTGGAAAAAGCAGTGCTGAAGCCGTTTGGCAGGGGAGTTGGACTCGATGATCTCTGAGGTCCCTTCCAACCCCTAACATTCTGTGATTCTGTGATTGCTAATATAGTCTGTCCCTATACAAGGAATCCCACAGGAAAAGGCAGAAGCAAGACTTGCAATAAGGTCAAAAGTGAAAGCCAAGGCAGGCAAAAGATGATCATAAGGGCAGCACCACCCTCTGACCTCCTGCATCAAGCAGCAAGGCCCCTCATAGTTGCATTTATTTTTGCATACTGATGTGAGCAGCAGACTTGGAGCTGAGGGGGTGAATTTTTCCTAGCAGCAGGCTGTGAAAGCAGGAACAACAGTAGCATAGCAAGATTTGAACAGCCTTGGTCTAGCTAAGCAGGACTGTGACTGCTCTCTATAAATACAGCAAGTTTGGGAAGCACCAGGGGGAAGGGAGAGCTATTTCAGCTAAGCAATTTCGCAAGAGGAACAAATGGTTGTAAAGCGTCCTGCGACATGTGCAGGCAAAGCCTAGGCCTGCAAAGGGGACAGGCTGTGCCACCCCTTGGCTCAGCCACAGCAACACCCCCCCAGACATGGGCTGGCTTCTCCCAGGTCCATCAGGAGCAGCAGGTGGGATGTTACAGAGGATGGGCACAAGAAACAATTCAAAGCCCATGGACTTTGTGCTTTTGGGCAGCTGTATTCTGCCAGGAGGGTGAGGACAGAGGATAGTGTCCTGCTTCATGCCAGGGACACCAGGTTTCCCAACACAGGGCCAACAGCATTCACTGGTACCTTGTCCCAGGTTCCTTTCCAGCAGCAACAGCATCTCAGGTCCATTGCAGGACAGCTGCACATTCAGTGAAACTTTCCCAAACACCTTGATGGGAAAGGCCAGATTTCAAACCAGGGGATGGAGTGCGCCCACAAGGAAGCTGTCAGCAGCACTGACTTTGAAATAAAAAGTAAAAATAAGTAAAAAATACTGAGGGAAATACTTCCCTTTTGGTGTTCAGAAACAGTATACAGCTGGACAAACTTTTCCCACTTGAACAGTGAATTACCCAACCTGAATATTCATTGAAAGGCTCTGGAACATTGCTCAGGGGGCAGAGACAAGAATGAAAGCTCCACCACGGAGGATGGCAAAGGAGGTAACCATACAACAGGGGAGAAGACCCTAATGCACTTGTAGCCCTGAGCAAGGCAGGGTGAGGCTGCCGTGCTGCCCTGGTGGAGGACCACCTGTTCCACCTGCTTGTCCCTGGGCCACAAAAGCTGCTGGGGGCAGCTAGCTCCCAGCCCCATTGCCAAACCACAGCAGGAGGGCAGAGAGGCAACCATGGACCCACAGTGCTTGTGCAAGGCAGTCCCTCGACATCTGCCTGCAGCATAAGGACAATCAATTCAAGGCCCTCAGATGATTGATGGGGCAGGAGCTCAAGTGGTGTTCTGCTCAGTTCCCTCGGTGGCAGGGGTGTACACTGAAAGGAACAGGAGAATCCATGCCATCACCAAATGGCTCAAGGGATGGTGCCAGCAGCAGAATTTTGGTTTCTTTGATCAAGGGGCAACTTTTACTGTACCTGACCTGCTGGACCTAGATGGTGGTGAGTCTATCTAGAAAGGGCAAGAGGGCTCTAGCACTAGAGTGGGCAGGGCTCATTGGGAGGGCTGGGGCTGTTTAGCCTGGAGAAAAGGATGCTCAGGGGAGACCTTATTGCTCTCTGCAACTACCTGAAAGGAGGCTGTAGCAAGGGGGGTTTGGTCTCTTCTCCCAGGCAACCAGCACCAGAGCAAGAGGACACAGTCTCAAGCTGCACCAGGGGAGGTTTAGGCTGGAGGTGAGGAGAAAGTTCTTCACAGAGAGAGTTGTTAGCCATTGGAATGTGCTGCCCAGGGAGGTGGTGGAGTCCCCATCCCTGGAGGGGTTCAAGAGGGGATTGGACGTGGCACTCGGTGCCATGGTTTAGTCATGAGGTCTGTGGTGACAGGTTGGACCTGATGATCTTTGAGGTCTCTTCCAACTTTGGTTAGTCATGAGGTGTTGGGTGACAGGTTGGACTTGATGATTTTTGAGGACTTTTCCAACCTTGTTGATTCTATGATAAGTTTTCTTCTCACCAGTAAGGTACTTTTAGCAATTAGCTGGACCATTACCACTGATTTTAAGTGCTACTGCCAGCTTCCAGATGGCCTTCTTATTTTTTATCTTTTTCCTTCTTTCTTTTCCTTTTTTTTTTCCCCATAACATAAAGTAAATAGAAATATTTGAAGTGGTTTGCTGGGGAGTGGGGTTCCGTTCCAGTAAAAACAGCTGGATTTTAGGCAAGTAAATATTATGTTACTATGTGATAGCCACAGCACAAACAATGGATCACCAGGAACCTAATAGCAAAACTACCCAAACTAAAAACAAAAATACATTTCAGTCCTCAAGCCAAAAAAAACCCCACAAACACAGAATGTAAAGGGAGATTTTATGTGTTTTTTTAAACTCTTCTCCAATAAAATAATTTCAGGTATTGCTGGCAGCACTAGTAGAGAGGAATGTGTTTAAAATACAAATTCTCAATGCTGAAAACAAGACTGGAGGCTGTGAGATGCAAAAGCTTCCCAAAATTAAACTCTTCCCTGCCAAACCCAAAAGATAGCAGAAGAAATCTGATATACATTGGACTCTCAGGATTTACATGAGATTAGTCTAAATTATGTGTACAGAGCAGGAAAGCAATTCTTCTGTGAAAAAATAACCCAGCAATCTGTAAATAAAAACACTTTGCTGGTTTCCATACAAATTCACTTCATTCTCAGTTGTCAAGATCACACCAGAGACCCAGCCCTCAGCTTGCAGTCGTGGTTTAGCAGCATCATTACTGTAGAGTGTAAACTAAAGATTTTACCAGACCTTCACCCCCTTCCATGGCAGTTACAGAGGCTCACAACACGTTAAGATAGTGGTTTCCTCTTGTTCTAATTGCACAGTTCTAGCACTGCAGGATCTAGGAGCCCCCTCAGAAGGGTGATTTGAAGACTTCCACTGCTGGAGTGGAAACAAGCAAAGAAACCCTGTACTCAGCACTGGTTAGGACACACCTTGAGTCCTGTGTCGAGTTCTGAGCCCCTCAGTTTAAGAAGGACATTGAGACTCGTGAATATGTCCAGAGAAGGGCAATGAGGCTGGGGAGAGGCCTCGAGCACAGCCCTGTAAGGAGAGGCTGAAGGAGCTGGGGTTGTTTAGCCTGGAGAAGAGGAGGCTCAGGGGAGACCTTCTCGCTGTCTACAACTACCTGAAGGGAGGTTGTAGCCAGGAGGGGGTTGGTCTCTTCTCCTAGGCAACCAGCACCAGAACAAGAGGACACAATCTCAAGCTGTGCCAGGGAAAGTTTAGGCTGGAGGTGAGGAGAAAGTTCTTCACTGAGACAGTTGTTAGCCATTGAAATGTGCTGCCCAGGGAGGTGGTGGAGTCACCATCCCTGGAGGTGTTCAAGAGGGGATTGGATGTGGCACTTGGTGCCATGGTTTAGTCATGAGGTCTGTGGTGACAGGTTGGACCTGATGATCTTTGAGGTCTCTTCCAGCTTTGGTGATTCTGTGATCCTGTGAAACAGTCCTCATGGTGGATTTACCTGCATCTAGTATCCATCTGCCTTCCTGAGAAGCATTTGTAAAATGGGAAGTTTTATTATATCCACCTGGAATTTGGCTCACCTAAACATTGTGCTTCATCTGGGTAGCACAGTATGTAGCAAAATACTCTTCTTCAGCTATATAATCTAGAAGGAACTCAGAGTTTATCAGCCTCCCTCATCCAACTTCCTACACTCCATAGCAAAGCCCTTCACTTCTCTGCTGATGCTTTCCAATAAATATAAGAGGCTTTTCCTGAACTTGGCATTTATACAACAGGTCACACTGGGAACTCATTCACAGGAGAAATCCTGCTGTAAGAGGGAGGGCAAAGAGAGAAGAGCTAAACAGCTTGCCAGCTGGGTGTATCAGATGATACAACTTAAGAAGATACTGCTGTGCTAAAGAAAGGTTTGGTAAGTACCAGCCCAGCTCACCTGGGACAAACCATCTGTGTGAGCCGGGAGTGCCATATGAGTGTCTGGGAGGAGAGAGGTTTTGCTGCAGCTCACAGAAGAAACCAGCTGTTCCACTCAAATGTTGGTGATCTCACACACTCCTCCTTGACACTGTCTCTCAGAGCTCTGTCTACCAGAGTATTGTGGAAAAGCCTCTCAATGAGCAATTGTTTTACCGTCTTATCTGGAGTATGTTCCTCACTGCAGTTCTCTCAGAATCAGCCCTGCTGAGGGTGATCTGAAAAGCTGACCTAAGCCATTGGCTTCCTGTGCTTTCTAGATGTCTGTTCTCCCCTCTTGATCATCAGGACAGGGATGTTTATTAGCACAGCCAATTTTCATGGCAGCAAAGGGTTTTATTTTCTTTCCTTTTAGTCAGTGTTTTGCAGGGGTCCTGCTGGGAGCGACAAACATCCTTATCCATTTGCAGGGATCAAAACTCGCTCTGACGTGATATTTTGAGAGTGGAAACAATCAGCCTCAAAGGAAAACCAACCAGAAAAACAGTTTCTGACTGGTGTTGCTGATTCCAAAGCTGTAGAGAGCAGTTTAACAGTGTTAATATGATCTCCAGTAAACAACATCATAAGCCACCCAAAGGGAAAAGAGGACCCCACAACCCTTGCACGTCTTGTGGCACAAAGCTTGGTGGTGTTGTGCCACCTGCCTCCATGTCTTCAAATGTATCCAGGCTCATCAGTGATCATGAGGGGATTTTTCAAGGACCACCTTGCCTCCACCAGCCACAGGACAGAAGCTTAGCAACTCCTATTAGATCCATCACAGGAGGCCTTCTTCTAGCTCACCTGCCCTTCTGCCCATGGGCAACCAGTGGTCCAAGTGTAAATCACAGATACAGCTGCATGAGGGATACTCTGCCCATTTTTTATCACTACCAAGACTGAGCACATCTAGAGAGGGAGTAAAAGGGAGGGGAAGGACCACTTGTGCCCATGTGTGACAAGGGTAGAATAGCAAGATGAGCAACACTAGGGAGAGATGTGACTCCACTGAGGTCACCAGGGCTGCTTGCTGCTCCCATCAGCTCTGGCTTCAGGCCTGGGAGCACCACAGAGGTCTGGGTATATGCAAAAATAGGGTGTGGAAATGTCTTTATCTTGTTAGCTGCTTTCTTGGTTTACATTTGCTGCTGACAAGAGCTGCACAGGTTTAGTGCAGAGCTGTTATGCCAATTCCCTCCTGCCTCCCTGGTGAGGGAATCCCCTCCCTCGTTTTTCATAGCACCAGAGTGCTGCCAAGGGATTGTCACAGAGCTTAGCACAGAGCTGCTCTTGATGCTGCCTCACTGCAGGTTGTAGTGTGCTGTTATTCCTCTGCTTTTCTGCCTAAGCAACAACTGCAGTAACTTTCCACTCCCAGGGTAAGTCACCACCAAATCCAAACCAGGATTTCCACGAGGTTGCACGCACCTATTTCTGACCACATTTTGCTTTGCTTGCCTCAGTCCAGGCAAGAGATGAGTAAATCTGCCCTAACCTTTGGCTATCAGCTGGCAGATGGACAGCCAGACTCCAGGCACAAAGAGAACATGCCCAGATGGACTGTCAAACTGCCTAGTGCTGGAGAGATATCCCTTGTCATCCTGGGTTGTTTGTGGGGTTTTTTAACATCTCTCTACAGATCAAAAGCCCTGTAGCCAAACTAATGCTGTTTGCCTCAAAACCATTTCAGTCAAAGAAGAGAGAACCTGCTTGGGGACTTCCGTTCTACACAGCTGCTTCAGACAGAACAAAGGGAACTGCAAATAAAGGAACCTGCATCCTGAGAGGGGCAACCCAAGTAACAAGCCACATCTTTTCCAAGCCACTTTAGCCTTTTTCTCCTTTCAGCACGCCTCTTTGGACCCAAGTGTCCATGCCATCATTCAGAGAGGGAAGAGGAAAGCTGGGTTTTACATCATTTGGTGTCAAAATGGTGTCTGGGAGGGATCCCCAGCCACCTTCCTCTCTCATCATCAACTAAAAAGTCTCATCAGCTTAATACTGAGCCATTATGGCCACAACTACAGTGGTCTTCTCTGTTTAAAGGTGCCACGGCATTCAAACAAGGCTGCTAAAGCCTGGCTGCCTGCACAGTTGGTGTGGAAAACCAAGTGAAGCCCACCTGAAGCCACTCTGAGAAGGCCATGGGTGAGATGAAACACAAGCTGGCAGAAAACAGCAGTACAAGGACTGTCAGCATTGAGTAGTTCTGTTCTTTTGGGATGTGATACAACTACAGCATAGGCCTGGATTGATTCCTCTAAGGAACCCTGAGGAGGGACTTCTAATAGCAGCTTAGTTTCTGCAGCCAGTTGCTACACTAAACTTGGCAACTTGCAGCACAAAGCCTTTTGAAGGCTTTTTTTCTCTTTTTTTCCCCTCCTCTCTCTGCCCTTACCACTGTTCATCATATCTGGGACCCCAGAGAGGCATCAGGAGAGGAAAACAGTTTGCCTAGGAAACCTTTCCAATGTCAACATCCTCCCTCCTGGGGTTTTGCTTTCCGGGAAGAGATGGGCTTTGTGTACACGTTTGCATGGACTGGGCTTAAAGGCAAAGACCCTTCTGTGGGTTACAAACAAAAAGTCAAAAAGTATTCTGCAGACTAAACAGATAGGGCCCCCTGTGTACTCCAGTGATGTATTTAACAACATTTGTCACACACACACAGAGTATGCAACGTTTTTGTTTAGACTGAGGAAAGCCTTAAGCGTTTCAATGCTCAGGGAAGCCCTGGGGCCACAGGATCCTGCACCAGAGTGCATCTTCCTCAGTGTTGTGGACTGCTGCCCCAGTCCTCAGAGAAAGCTGTGGTGGATGATTTAGGGACTCACACAGTATTCAGACTCCAAGGACCTGGGCTAGGTTGCTAGGTTGCTAGATCCCTAAGGTTTTTACATCTTCACCTTTAATTTCTACTGGAGCAGCAGAAAGGTGGCTTGATCAGTTGCCATGTAGCTCCACGTAGCCAGCCCTGCTAGAGCAGAGATAAGAAATGAAGCCAATGCCTTAAGCTTGAAAGTCAAACTGGTAGTGACTGATCCTAAAGAGTGACCAAGCAGGATCTGCTGAACTGCACCAGTTGGTTGGATCGGTGGTTAAGAATTGCCACAACATCATTATCTCTCTGCTATGCCCCATCTCTCCTCAGTCTCAAGGCTGATGAAAGGTAATCCTCAAAGCAAAGTTACCCAAACTACATTTTCCTTAGGGACATGTATCCCTGCCCGAAAGAGAATCCATAAACCAGGACCTGCCATGCTGAAATGTTGCTATTTCAACAGAAATACTGAGCATGCTGTAAGGCAGGGAAGCACTCAGAGACTGCACGACACCAAGAGTCAGGTCACTTCACAGGACTGAGATGTGTATTATTTTGAAGGAAGTTCTGTCCACAACTAAATATAAACCTGTGCCTCTTCCCTGCTTGAACTTCCTGTAGATCTTTAAAGAATACAGAGAACCAACCAAGTCATTCTCTTTGAAGGAAACACTGGAGACCATTAATGACTTTGTCTGCTGGGAGGTTCTCAGCTCCAGATGATTTTTGTGTTAAATTTGCACAGAGCATTTCAGACCATAGTTTGTTTTTACCCCTCCTCACTTACAAACCATGTGCAACTCAGAAAGTCAGCACTGCATTTTGAGTTGCATGACTGCTGGTAGCTCTGCTTACAATAGACAAGCACTGGGTTGAAAGGAGGTTTCATTGTTAAGTGAAAAGTTAACTTCCAGGCACAGTTCTTAATTTAAAACATCTGAGAAATTAGTATTCCCATTTGGGCATTTTTCCAGGTCACATGGTAGTGCCTGGATGTTCCCTGGACAAATTATCTCACCCACAGTAAGTGGCTAAATATTTGGCTTCCTTCTGTAATGTATGTAAGTGGAGAAATTTGTTGTTTTTATTAATCACCTCGGAACATTTTCAGCATCATACATCACAGGGGAATAGAATAGGAATAGAATAGAATAGAATAGAATAGAATAGAATAGAATAGAATAGAATAGAATAGAATAGAATAGAATAGAATTAACCAGGTTGGAAAAGACCTTCGAGATCATCAAGTCCAACCTATCATCCAACACCATCTCATCAAGTAAACCATGGCACTAAGTGCCTCATCCAGTCTCCTCTTAAACACCTCCAGGGATGGTGACTCCACCACCTCCCTGAGCAGCACATTCCAATGGCCAACAACTCTTTCTGTGAAGAACTTCTTCCTAACATCCAGCCTGAACCTCCCCTGGTGCAGCTTGAGACTGTGTCCTCTTGTTCTGGTGCTGGTTGCCTGGGAGAAGAGACCAACTCCCACCTGCCTACAACCTCCCTTCAGGTAGTTGTAGAGAGCAATAAGGTCTCCCCTGAGCCTCCTTTTGTTCAACTGCTGCTTCTGGCTCACTCAAACCAGAGCCTTGTGTCACTCTCTGACACTCCCCACACATTTCACCAGTTTCAGACTTGGATGACTCCAGTTGCTTTCATTCTGGATAACTTCACAGAGTCACAGAATGTTAGGGGTTGGAAGGGACCTCCAGAGAACTTCTTGAATCTCTTCAGCACTTGTCAAATTTACATCTTAAGCATCTTGAGCTATCTTTCTTTTTGCTAGGGCATGTTAAGATCTCTTAAGTTGTTTATATTCTATTAAAGCAACCAGATTGAAAACACAAAGGCACTGTCTGCAAAATGCTTCCTCCACTCCTTTGGTTTCTTTATTACATCTTCAAACAACACCTCTGTGAGCTTGAGCAATCTATAGAAAGAAGTGACTTGCACCTCAGGTGGATGGAAACTTGGGCTTGCAGAGCTGGTGAAGCTTACATGGGCTCCAATGGAGTCCAGTAAGCTATGTAGAAGAATTGTAACTAAAACATACAAGATAAACTTACTGTTCTGTCTGGTGCTGATAATATCTCTGATGGAGAATATCAACCATGTGGAGTAGTCAGGCATAAAAAGGTGAGAGTGTAGAAAACATGACCTGCTAGGAAAGGTTGAAGCTGATTAGTGTAGCAAGAAAAATAAATAAAAAGAAAGCACTAAGGAGAGCCATTAAGAGCTTTTAAGGACAAGAGACATGCAAAAAGGGACAAAAGAAATTATTCATATGCTCTTTGGAGACAGGACAAGAATAATGCATTTTGATTGCACCAAGTGAGACTGATGGTTGGTGCTAGAGACAGCTTCCTCTAGTGACAAGGACAGTAAACAGTGGAAAAGGTTGCCTAGGGAGGTTGTGGAATATCCATCACTTGGTTTTTAAGAGCAAATGTGACAGATGCAAGTTAGGAATCATTCTGGTATAGCTGGACCTGCCCTTGGGCAAGGACTGTGGACAAGTTTACTCCTCAAGGCACTTTCCAGAGCTATTTATTTAATACTTGGTGATAACCTGCCTCATGGAGAGGATTAAATATCGAATACTACAAGCAGAACCATCTCAACAGAAGAACAGGCCTTGGACATTGTTCAGTTTTTGAGAGCTGGAGGTGTGCTTTAGCTTTCAAAGAGTCATCTGTTCTCCTCTTATTTTGCAGAAAGTTAATGTCATTGAACCCTTTGTGGGCATCACTAAGAAGCCTTCTGACTCAAAAAGTTCACTTAAGGAGGATAATCTGAGTAGGTGCTAGTGTAATGTCAGATACCTCATCTAGTTTCTCATGCAAGTCCCAGCGGTGGGCTTCATCAGAGGCTGTACTGCATGGCTAAGGGAAGGGTTGTGCTATAAAATATTCAGAACTGGGTTTTGGAGAGATTCTAAGATTAAGGTAAAAGCTTAAAAGAGCAAAACAAACCCACAAAAAACCTGGAGGTGTTCAAGGCCAGGCTGGCTGAGGACTTGAGCAACCTGGTCTAGTGGAAGGTGGCAGGGGGTTGCAACTAGGTGATCTTTAAGGTCCCTTCCAACCTAAGCTATTCTATGAACCAGTTAGTTGTTTGTTTGTTTGTTTGTTTGTTTGCAGCTGGAAAGCTGTACAGGTCTGAATCTCCCACAAATGTAGTTTTTAAGTTCTGTGTTGTTTTTCTTTCTTAAAACATTAAAAATAGGTTTGGAGTCCATACAAAGTGAAAACATAATCAGCAAAAATCAGCCCCCCAAAAAAAAAAATAAAAGGCAGGGGGAAGGAAAGAAACGTAAAAGAGAATGGCTTCATAGCTAAATGACAGCAGTAGGTGAAGGTGAATGAAGAAAAGTGAATGCTGTGTGTTTGTATAGTGTGGAATAATTTATAGGGCTTGAGTGTCTTTGAACACTCTCACCCTTGATGTAGGAATACTTTTGATCGAGGCAAACACCTTTGGCAAAGAATCAAGAGATCACTGCATTTCAGTACTCCAAGATGCCATGTGGAAAAACCATGCTGCATAGCAATAAACATCACAGATTCTTAACAAATGAGTACAATTAGCCAGGGGTAGATAAACATTAAGCAGACATTTGATTTGGACATGCATGTACAGGGGAAATCTGCTAAAAGAGAAAGCTGGCTTCCGGAATCAGATGCAACATACTGAGCACAATCACAGCACAAACAGGGAGTCTCTTTCACAGGAGAAACCTGGAAGCCATTGCAATAGAGGAACCCTGGGGCTGCCAGCATAGAATCATAGAATCAGTCAGGGTTGGAAGGGACCACAAGGATCATCTAGTTCCAACCCCCCTGCCATGGGCAGGGACACATATTGGTGTGAGGGCTCCTACAGAGCACATTTCCACTTCTCAACTACCAGTGAACCAGTCTGAGGTATTGAAATCCAAAACTCTGAAAATCAAATTGTTTTGTTTTAAAAAAAATCAGCTTTCACTTAAAATATTCCAAAACCAAGGGATGTCAAAGTGAATTTTGCACACCTCAGTGCAGAGCAAAGTAAAAGGCCCCAAAGAGAAGGGGGGGAAAAAAAGAAAGAAAAGGGCTTCTGGTCTGAGATTTCAATTCTCCTTTCTTGAAGTCTAAATAACAAAACTGTTTGTCAAAGCATGACTCTCTTGGGCACTGTCACGTTGTGTCACCAAAAAATTCATTAAAGAATGTTAGCTCTGCTGCTGCTGCTTTCTGAAGTGTCAGAGGTTTCTTTGCCTGAAACTGGCTGTTATTCCCAGGGATGGAAGGAAGAAGAGGGTTCTCTGTATTTTTCTTTCAGAGCACAATGGATTAAAAATGAAATAAAATGCAAAAAAAAAAATCCTTACTAATGAGATAGCAGTGAGAGAACTCCTGCTAAAGGATTCTAGAGCATTGTAGTAGCGCACTGCCATCCATAGTAGGGCAAGGATCTCCTCCCTCCCTTCCCACAAATTGCTTGATTGCACTCACTGCCACAGTTTGTTTCCTAATGTTCAGTATGACATTTCCCATTCCTAGCCTTGGGCTTAAATGGGCTTGATCCAGCCTGCCCTGAAATTAATGGAAAGTCTGCTATTTATTTCAGTGTCCCCTTCTTCTCTCTTGCCGCAGCCTGTTGGCTGCTTCAGTGATTTCTGGCGCTTTTGCTTTGGCTGGCCTTCAAGTCCTTCCAAAACATCATGCCTCTTGTTCTGTACACAAGGGCAGAATAAAGAGGCAGAGACAAGACAATCAGCTGTTTGGCTCCTTCACCTGTGTGTGCTGGTCAAGGGGCATGGAGCAGTTCACGTGGCAGCGGTGAAGGGAATGAACCAGGAACCTCTTTACAGAGTCCCTGCAGGTGCTACAGCCCTTCCCAGCCACCCCAGCTCTACTGCAGCTGCAGTAACAGCATAGACAAGAGCTACACTGCACCCCACTCCTCAATTATCAAACACTATATATTGAGTCTCTGAGGTCCCTAGATGCAATCTCACACCCAGCCCTAGTTTAATGCCCCCTACTTGGGTGATTTTTCCCTGTAGCAGCATTTTGTCCCAGAAAATCAGCATGAATACCACCCCTTGATAACATTGATAATACTTAACCTATTATCTATGGAGAGAATCTCTCTTTGGGTGACCTGCATGCCAGCTGCAGACCCTCTAGGTTAGCGAGGAATTGTAAAACCTCACCTACAGCAGTACCCTTGCTCAACGCTGAAACACCTGTCAGGATTTTCTCCCTCTGACAATGAACAGCCCTGCACTTGTTCTGCTGTGATACTTAATCTTTATGGGCTGATACGTTTTTGTCTGCCTTTATCAATTTAACTTCAGTTCTCAGAGGACCATATCTTGCCCAGAGTGGCAGGCTTTGGCTCATAGGTATTTCCCTCTTGTCCTGTTTCTTGCTCTGCTGTTTGCTGGAGCTAAGGACCAAAGGTATCCTCATCTTGACAGGCAGCATTTTCACCAGACTGCTGTCAGCACTTTCTGCAGGGAATGTTTCTCCATTCAGGAGTGGTTTTGACATATGTTTTTTTAGCAGCTTTCTTTAATAGAGCTGCAGCAATTTTAAAGTGTGATTAAGTTTTGTTGTTGCAACGTGATGCTGACGATGTAGAATTTCTCTTCCAAGGTAAATCATCTGAACGGAGTGGCCCAAGTCAGGGCCATTATCTGAAAGCACAAGGCTGAGGGTACTGAGCCTGCTGAAAGGATTCCTGCGGTGGTCAGTGCAGTGTCTGACAGTCATCTGCTTCCCAGCAGCCTGTAAAACAGACCACAGTGTGTGCACAGACAGAGAGGGGTAAGCAGCCAAAGCCATTTCAGAGCCTCAGTTAGGTCAGCTCTGTTAGGCAGTCGTGTGGATGGGAGGGGATGAGTAAGCTTTAGTTTTGTCTGAGGCACGTGTGTCAATACCATTGAATAAGGCAGAGTCAGGGACTGATCCTTGGACCCAGTTTCCAAGTGGAATAGACTAGACCATGTCCACCTTCAGGGACTGATCCTTGGACCCAGTTTCCAAGTGGAATAGACTAGACCATGTCCACCTTCAGGGACTGATCCTTGGACCCAGTTTCCAAGTGGAATAGACTAGACCATGTCCACCTGTCTGCAAGGTAGTCACCTGCACAGAAGACTGTCCTGAAGAAAGTTAAGTTTGAGTCATCCAAGAGAAGCCAGGAGTGACAATTAAACAGTGTGGACAACATGCTACCAATGTTCAAGTTTGTTCCCACACTGTCCCTTATTTAAAGCACAGACAGCCCGAATGCTAGGTACATTTCATCAGCTTTGGGTTGCTTTTGCACATTCCCAGATGATCCCCAACTGTTTACCAGGTCTTTGATATCCCTGGTCATGTCTGCCAGATAGTGACATCTCCAGGTTTTTAGAGACACACTTCAGTTTCAGAAGGCACTCTGAGGAAGCTTCTGTGATCTGAATGCTGAAAGCCAACTGTCTTCAACTCTGATGCTATCTCCTATGCCCAGACTGTCTCCAGAATTCAAGTGCTCTCTACATGTGGGTGGGAGTTCTCCTTTGGCGTGTGCCCAGCTCTACATAATGATAGATATAAGCACTTGTTTCATATGGTTTGTTCTTAGATCCTTTTCAGATGCTTCCTTGACAATGGTAAATAATTGGCTTGATTGCTTTCTGTCCCTTTCTGTTATCCATTTTTCCAGCAATTTGAGGATCTCGTATTTGGGTTCATTTGCTGTACTGTCATGGCCAGGAAATGAAGTCAGCTATGTATATCTAATTCCTAGGAGTGGTTTTTGTTGGTTTGGGGGTTCTTTTTGGTTGTGTACCTCAAAAATTGTAGCATTGCAGTTTCAGCAGCATGGAGATTCACTGGCTGTAACTCCTTTAAAATGCTCTCTAGTGATTTAGTGCCATTTTCTACTTGGGTTGCTTTACATCCTCAAACTTAATGACGAAACAACTCCCAGCAAACATGACTGCCAGACACATCTCTTGGTTCTGTGGTGATAATGAACCCTGCCCAAAAGCTACCAGCTGTCTCTGCTGGAGGAGTTGGTATTCCAAAGTACAACCCACCAGTATCACGTTGTGTAGTCGCCTTTTCAGTCATGCTGCCATATTTTGGGGCAGGATAAGTGGTCGTCCTCTTTTCCTTGGTGGTATGTAATGGTTGTATGTGGTAACCATGCCTATGACATATTTTCCTTTTTTATAGAAGTCAGCAGCTGTCTGGTGGTGGGAAAAGAGTAGAAATAATGTCAGCTCATTTAAAAACCTAATATTAAAGCCCTTAAGAAATTATCTTGAGATGCAGCTGTGTTGCTTTTTACCTCTTTGGCACATAATCCTTGGGAAGTCAGCAAATGCCTGTGAATGACATGGCAGAAAAGTACATTTGACTGTATTTTCAGCCAGATTTTAATCCACTTCCTGAACTCTCAAAGCAGGTTGTGGCCACGATCAGCTCTAGTTCCTGCCACATGGTTTACTTGTTGGTGCAGCAGAAGGTGGAGATACATTCTGCTCCCAGCAGATCCAACTAATCCCAGCCCTGTTGTTGGTAGGCACTACTCACTTCTGTGGATGTGATTCTAAAAGCCATTCTCAACTTTCTGCACCTAGCTGAGGCCCGTAATCTTGCAGAGGAGCCAGGCCAGTCACCTGAGTGCTCTTGCCATTACCACTGTTTGCCATGAAGCACTGGGCATCATTCAGCTTCTCCAAAGCTTCTTTATTCCAAAGATTATCTAATCTTCATAGAATCATAGAATCAATAAGGTTGGGAAAGACCTCAGAGATCATCAAGTCCAACCTGTCACCCAACACCTCCTGAATACTAGACCATGCCACCAAGTGCCACATCCAATCCCCTCTTGAACACCTCCAGGGATGGGGACTCCACCAACTCCCTGGGCAGCACATTCCAATGGCTAACGACTCTCTCAGTGAAGAACTTTCACCTCACCTCCAGCCTAAACTTCCTCTGGTGCAGCTTGAGACTGTGTCCTCTTGTTCTGATGCTGGTTGCCTGGGAGAAGAGACCAAACCCCACCTGGCTACAACCACCCTTCAGGTAGTTGTAGACAGCAATAAGGTCTCCCCTGAGCCTTCTCCAGGCTAAACAACCCCTATCTTAGATCTTGCATTGACATGGGAAACTGTACCTTACCTTTATATATAGCTCCAGCTTTTGGAGGCTTGTTGAGAAATCTTCTTGTAATCCTTTAAAATTCTCCTATTTGCTGATGATACAGATGGAATCTGGACTCCTTCCACGTGACAGATCTCTGGGTTATTTTGCCCTTAAAAAACCCACAAACAAACAAACAACAACAACAAAAAAACCACAAAACCAACAACAACAAAAAAACCCCAACCTTGGGAAATCACATCCAAAAATAGATTAAAAGAACTTGAAAAGTGGAAGGTCAAGCACTCAACAGTTGGTTAGTGCCAGAACTGGGACAGTTTACATAACCTTGCTGTAGCCTCCCTAAGTTGGATGCAGTAGTTTGTCACAGGATCATGGGTGGGTTTTTTTTTTCCCAGAGAATCCTGACTCATTTGGTGATGTAATGGCTAAAAGGATCAAAGAGAAAAATAGCAATACTGTTTTCCTCTCATTCAAGAGGTGGCACTGTGCATAAGCCCAGCCCCACAATGGAAACAGAGTTATTAATTGTCATCATGAGCTTCTGCAGTACAGCCTGCCCAGAATCTTTTAACTCGCTACAAATAGTAATTCTTCTTCACACTGCACAAGTAAGAAGACACTGCTATCCCATTTTCATATGCTGGGGATGGAAGCACTGAAATCAAAGGGTTTTCTCAGGTAGTACAAGGAACGCTTGTGGGGTCAGATACTTCTTAGGATTATCTTACATTTCAGACCTCAAAGTTGCTGCGTTAGGTGTGTGACACAGTGTGGCTTGGAGACAATGACAGAGAAGAAACATTTTACTTCAAAAATTCCTTGGAAAGCACATGCTGCTGGGAATCACAAAGCCCCACATGAGCCTATTTTTCAGCAGACAGAGTATGTATCAGCTGTTTTTGAATGCATCTGTTACAGGGCTGGTCAGTGTAAGTAGATAAAGCGATAGCTAAGAATAAATTTGGGCTTTTTGCTCCAGGTTTATTCCACAATAGGAAGCCAGACTTCCCAGAATTCCTCTGATGCTCAGCAGAGGGCTAACACTGACAGCAGAAGGGGGACAATGATGCATCTTCAGGTGCATTATCTACTCTTTATTTCTATGACATTGCAAAATGTAATAAGCACACTGCCTCCTGTATCATTGAAAAGCTTGTGCTCTCAATGTGCGCTTGCAGCCCAGAAAGCCAATCAGATCCTGGGCTGCATCAAAGAGAAGTGTGGCCAGCAGGTAAAGGGAGGTGCTTCTCCCCCTCTACTCAGCTCTGGTGAGACCCCACCTGGAGTACTGCCTCCAGTTCTGGAGCCCCTATTACAAGAGGGATATGGAGGTGCTGGAACGTGTCCAGAGAAGGGCCACGAAGATGATCAGAGGGCTGGAGCTCCTCTCCTGTGAGGACAGACTGAAGGAGTTGGGGCTGTTCAGTCTGGAGAAGAGAAGGCTCTGAGGTGACCTCATTGTGGCCTTCCACTATCTGAAGGGGGCCTACAAGAAGGCTGGGGAGGGACTTCTCAGGATATCAGGTAGTGATAGGACTAGGGGGAATGGAATGAAGCTGGAGGTAGGGAGATTCAGGCTGGATGTGAGAAGGAAGTTCTTCCCCATGAGAGTGGTGAAGCCCTGGAATGGGTTGTCCAGGGCGGTGGTTGAGGCCCTATCCCTGGAGGTGTTTAAGCCCAGGCTGGATGAGGCTCTGGCCAGCCTGATCTAGTATGGGGTGTCCCTGCCCATGGCAGGGGGGTTGGAACTAGATGATCCTTGTGGTCCCTTCCAACCCTGACTGATACTATGATACTATGATATTAGCACTGACAAGCAGGACGAGGGGCTCAGTTCAAATCCTTCCCTTCCACTTCCAGGCTGCTGTTCCCACCTCAGACAATTCTTCCCAAGGAGGCAGACGTGACACCTCAGCATGCTCTGGCAGCAATCTCCTGCGAATCAGCAGGACCCATTTAGCACTCCCCAGCCAAAGCATCTCCTGAAAACACAATGGAATGTTTCAAGCAAATACTGTCAGCATCTTGAAATACTGTAGGCAAGTTCAGATTCTTTTTGTTCAGATCCTTTTTTATCCCCACTACTCTGTAATTATTATTATAATATGCTATACATGACAGGCTATAGCTGGTAAAATACAGACAAATCCAAAATGAATGGATCTCTAAGCAATGTAGAAAGGGAGGAAGCATGAAAGAGGATATGAAATGGTGAAGCCAATTGTCTGTCCTCTCCTATGAGGACAGACTGAGGGAGTTGGGGCTATGCAGTCTGGAGAAGAGAAGGCTCTAAGGAGACCTAATTGTGGCCTTGTGGTATCTGAGGGGGGCCTACAAGAAAGCTGGGGAGGGACTTTTAGGGTGTCAGGGAGTGATAGGACTGAGGGGAATGGAAAAAAATAGAAATGGGTAGATTCAGATTGGATGTTAGGAAGAAGTTCTTCCCCATGAGGCTGGTGAGACACTGGAACAGGTTGCCCAGGGAGATGGTGGAAGCCTCATCCCTGGAGGTTTTTAAGGCCAGGCTGGATGTGGCTCTGTGCAACCTGCTCTAGTGTGGTGTCCCTGCCTCTGGCAGGGGGATTGGAACTAGATGATCCTTGAGGTCCCTTCCAACCCTAACAATTCTATTATTCTAATTAGTGACCTATTAGCCTGTGATTAGTGCATTGGCTTGAGAGAAGTGCTTGAATGTTACACTTGATTATCATTCTGAAAGGTAGTATCAATCAAAAGGTTTGTGATGAAAAAGGACACTGTAAATCTTACTGCTTTGGGGGTCCTATAAAGTGCAAACTCCTCAGGTTCTCACTTTTATGGCTCGGAAGAATCTAGTTGGTAGATGGACTTTGGTGAGAGACAGCCTAGTTTTACAACCAAGAAAACTGAACTGATGTCCTGCCCTGTTCTACAGAAGAACTGCCTTCACCTCTCCTTCCTATTACAAACTTAATTGTTTCTCAAAATATTACCTTTCAGTGCAAACTGTGGCTATTATTCATCTAACATGCCTCTGTGAATCCTGACACTGATTTCTTGCCGGCTGAGAAGTCCAGCGGGCACTCATGGGTCATCTTGTGACCGTTGCACTGCATTACGAGATGCTAAATTAATAATACAAATAAATCCGAACCAGGCTCTGTGATTTTCATACTGCTCAGCTGGACAAATGCCATGGCTTTTTGCAGCTCTACAGGAAGACAGAGGCAGGGAAGAAAGGGGAAAATCTTGACAGCACATCATTTAGCATAAACCCATAAAAATGCAGATTTAGGGCATGTAAAAAGATGATTTTTTTTTTCCCAGGCAATGTTTTCACTGAGAAACCTGCAGTATTAAGGCACCATTTGCAGCCCTGATAGTCTCCAAGCTGGAAGTCCATAACTCTGCTGTCCTTCCAGACTGTGCTGGGCCACACATTTCTACTCTCATGGTGTTTACACCTTCTGTATGGTCATTATCTTTTTTTCTTTTTCTTTTTTTCCCCTCCCCCTTTCTCTCTCTCTCTTTTTAATCAATTTGCACGGAAAGATTAGGACTGAAACTAAAAATGTGCTACCTAGGAGCCTGCAAATTTTGTTTGCTTCCACATCAATAATCAGATTTTAAATGAGAAGTGACATGAGTGATGTTTTCTTTTGAAATTCCCACCCTCTACAAATTCTCTGTATGAGTTAGTGGAACAAACTCCATAGGATCCTGAAATGTAATGATCAAGAGTCACTTACATAGTCACACAGACTGAGAAGGGAAACATTTTTTTCACTGTAAACATACCACTGTTGATACCCTGATAGGAAACGAGGTTACATCTGAATCTTTAAAACTGTAATTTAATCAAGAAATCAAATCATCAAGATGAAATGATTCTCTGGTTAAATACCAGCAGCCAAAAAATCAAATCCAGGGAGGAGAAGGGAGAGAAATACAAACCTGATTTTTTTTTTTTTTAAGCTATGTTGTAGTTCTTTTTGCTGTTTCAGCCTGTTTAAAGATGTTTCTTTCCCCTGCAACTCTATTTTACATGCCTTTCCTGTTCTTGTTGGAGCCTAAGCTGTGATTTCTTTTCAGTGCTAAGGCAAAAGAACTTTCCAAGCCTAGGAGACAAGGGACACGAAGTGCCAATGTCAGCACGGGAGCATCCGAGGTCATGGGCAGCGTTACAGAGGAAAGGAGACCTGAAGCTGGAGCGTGTGGTGCTTTCAATAGGCGTTGGAGGTGGACACAGACACCTTGAGAAATGCTGGGAGGAGTTATGGCGTTGATGACAACCTGAGGGGACCTTTTCCAGTAACCTGCCCGTGGATCATGGGCCACCGCGAGCAGAAGACAGCAAAGCAAGCCTGCGTGGCTTGGGGCACAAGACTGAAGCTCCAGCACAGGTGTCCAGGCGTGCCGTGGGGACAGCAGCCACTCCCCTGGTGGGGCTGACACTCGTCCCGACACGGCCGGCTGCAGTACTCTGCGATTAAATGTCAGAAATGGAATAACCCCCTAACACTTGCGAACCTCCGCGTGTTTGCTCTTCGCCGCCGCAGCCGCCTTACAACCAGCTATTGCCAATTTCAAGAATTAGGGATAAAAATCATCACAACACAGCAAGACGCTGTTTTGCACAAAGAGGCATAATCTGATTAAGGTTGTTCTCCATTCATCGGGGAAGTTGAGACTCTAACTCCCGCCTCCCCAAGGCAAAGTGCACGCAGCGGGGCCCAGAGCAACGTGAACCGCTCCGGCGATGACAGCTGCCAGCCGCGACCCCCGCCACGGGTCGGCTACTCCTCCTCCTCCTCTTCCTCCTTCCCCCTCCGGCTCCTCTTCGCGGCCAGCGCCGAGCATCCCCGGCGCAGCCCCGGGCACATCCCCTCCGGCCCCCGCGAGCCGCCCGCAGCGACCGCCGCTCCCCGGGGGCGGTGCCCGGGCGGTGCCCTCCTCGCGGCCGCGGGCAGCAGGCGCTGAGGGTCCGCCTCGCCCGCCCGCCTCCTTCACTATTCGCCAATCAGAGCGGCAGCGGCTTGCCTATAGCGCTTTGCTATAGGCCGGCGGAGCTGCCAGGCTAGAGCCGCCCCCGCGGCGGGGCGCGGCGGGCGGGGGGAGGTGGCTGCCGGGTCTGTGCGGGCGGCGAGCGAGCGGCGGCGGCGCTGCGGTTGCGCCATCTGTCAGGAGCCCCAGTGGGAGGGGAGCGCCCGAGCCGCGCTCGCCCGGGCGGAGCGGAGGGGAGGCAGGAGCAACAACGCGGACAGCCGCTGCAAGCTCATCCCTGCCTAGGCTGCAGCTCTACCGTCTCCTCCGCGCTGTGCCGCGGCTCGGCGCAGCGCGTCTGCCCACGGGGAGAGGCAGCGGAAGCCCCTCGCTGCGGGCGGCCGGGCGGGCGCAGCTGGTGGAGGAGTGGAACGAGGAGGATGTGAGTGCGGCGGCGCCGCCCCGGCCCCGCGCTGCGCTGAGCCGAGCTGAGCCGAGCTGCTCCAGGTAAGAGAGGGACCGGAGGCTGCCGCTGCGCCGCCGCCGCCCGGGGGGAGCGGGAAGAGGCGAGGATGCTGCGGCGCGTTTGTTTCCTTTGTGCGCCCGAGCGGTGACGGGGTGCGGGGGCTGCCGGGGAGGGGAGGCGGCCGTGCTGCTGCGGGTATCCTTCACGCACACCCCAAACCCTCCCTCCTGCCGCCGCCGCCGTCTTCCCCGCCGGCCTCTGCGGCCTGCAGCGCGGGAGAGCTGGGGGCATCGCCGGGGCGGGCGGGCGCTGCACCCCTGCGTGCCCGGGGGTCGCCCGTGTCCACGTCCTCCGCCCCCGCGACCGCAGGCCGGAGAGCGGGGAGGGGGCACAGCATAGCACAGCGCGGTGTTTGTTACCGCCCAACTGCGAAAAACGGGAAGGGCGAAATAAATAACGAGACCTTCTCTCCCCCTGAAATAAATGGTGTGGGATCTGTACGCCTGTGACAAAGGCCTCTTTCAGGGAAGAAAGAAGGGACGCACAAAATGCCCAAGGGTGGTAGGATGTGAAAGGAGGCTTGTTCCTTGTCTTTCTCCTAGAGCCTTTCTGTTCCTCCCCAGATGAGGCCGCTGATCTGGTGCCAGTTCCTCTCCAGCCACATTTTAGATTAGCGAGAGGTACCAAATGCCACGCCACGGGTGCCAGCGTTCTGCTGCGTCTGCAGAGCTGCGCTGTGCGTGTCGCTCGACCTCCTTCACGCCGCTCGGCTTGCTCTCTGCTTCCTCGGGAACCCCCTTCTTTCTGCTCCGTCTGGATTTTGCTTGTGTGTGAGCGCTGAGAGAGGACCGGGGAGGGAAGGGGTGTGGATGAAAACAAGGGTATGGTATCTTGGTCCCTTTAGCGGTGACGGGGAGGGCAGGGCTGAGTCGGTGCTGGAGGAGAGGGTTTAGGCTCAGTGGAAAGCACCCCTCTGCAGTTGTTCATCAATCACTCTGAGACGCTTCCATTCTTAAAATGCTAAATAACAAGTGGGAAAGGACCGGGCTTTTGAAATACGCACCCAGGACTGGCAACGCCTTTGAGACCTTGTCAATTAGCTCCTTCACTCCTATCTCCTTCTTTCACCGTCTCTGCAGCTGTCACAGCATCTCATCCCCACACCCAGTTTGATGTGGTTTATTGATACGTTTTTAACTAGCGTTTTGTGTCTGAAACTTCGAACAGTTGCAGGTGAAGATTTGTTTGTTTATGTGCTGGTGGAGGAAGTGTTTTCATTAAGCTAAAGGGACGCTGTCAACTTGAAATCTGGAGAATGTGCATGATGAATGGAGAGCTGTGTCCAGCGGTGCACCCACTGTCAAGCTCCCTGCTGGAGATCTGTGGTTTTTATAAGCCTGTCTTCTGACTGTGTGGGTTTGTCATGCAGTGAAGGAGTAAAAACACACTTCAAACAAAGTTCTGTTAAGTGAACAATGCAGGCCAGAAGAAAAATCCCAAAGTGAGAAGGGAGGGAAGGCAGCATCTCCAACTTCTCAGTTACATCTGTTGTAGCCACTGCTGGTCCCAGTGGGATACTGGAAGGAAGAGGAGTTTGTTCTTACAATTCAGCATTTACTTAGTGAAGTGGGAAGGTTGTTACCCTCCCCACAGCAGCACAGGTGTTTTCAGTGCCTTGATGTGTGTGCTCACACAACTGCTACACTTGATCAATATCAGTAAATTGGTGCCTTTTCCCAATTTGGTAAAAACCATTCTAAGATGGGAGTCTCTTGGAGGTTGGGGAAAGGCAGTGGGTTCATTCTTGAGCCTTTTCTATCTGATAAGCCTATGATTTTGAGGGAAAAGATAACAGACAATTGCCTAGTTAATGCCTTAAAAGTTTGTATATCATTGGCAGTAAGCTGCAGATTTCTCTTAGCTTGTAATGTTCAGATGCTTTTTAGAGGGTGCCTGCAAGCTTGCTGCTTCTGCACTTCTAACAAATTACTGCTTCGTCTCTGTGGCTCATCTTTGGCAAAATAAGAATTTCCGGTATGAGGTTGTCTAATGGTAGGCCACTGGCCCTGGTGTTTTTGTGGTTTATGCTTCAGGCACGTTGTTTCAGGAATTCTGTCTTGACTGCTGGTGGAAGATGTGGTGGCATGAAACACCAGTTTATGTATAAAATCCTGAACAGGCTACTCTGGAAATTTTTGATGTTGAATAAATGCATGTTTTTAGTAAAGGATAGAAATCTTTAGTATATGGGCATGGCAGTCACTGTGAGGCAGAAGTAAAGAAGGTGGTACAGACAAGTTGCTGCTTAATCATTTTCAAGTCTCTTTAGAAGTTAGGACCCATTGTCAGATTTCTATTTAATTTCTATTTCTGTTTTTGAGATACTGTGCTGGATTTCACAATGCCTTTGTCTTCAGTGCCTGAATAGTGTCATCCAAAATGCATGGGTGGGGTCTGATAGGCCCCCGTGGCGTAGCTGAATCAAGATAAATATACTGCTCTGACTATTATTTGACCTGCACTGGATTTGTGGTGTAATAAACTTGTGATTAGATGAATGAAAACTGTACAGTGCCTTAACACTATACTATGGTACATCTGTGATGTCATATATTTGGCTCTGTTAAGGAAGGCTTAGAGCTGTTGGCCACTTTATGCCCAATTAGTTTTCTTTAACCAATGTCTTCACTTTGCTGTCTTGCTGCATTACAGTGCTTTTGATTCAGGGAGAGGGAGTTGCACACAAGTGGGCTGTGTTGGGTTTTTACCCCCTTCCTCCTTCTCTCTGAGGTGCACATAAATATTTGATTCAAACTTGTTCTGTAAAGTTCTGCTTAATTCAGTTTGGCACTACTTTGAATGTATAATAAAGGCGTTTGTTTGTGCCATGGACAGCACTTTGTAATTTGCTTTATGGGCAGGTCTGCTGCTGGCACTGTCTGTTGTCAATGTGACCTTCCTTTGAGAGGGAGAAGACCAGTAACTCCTGTCCCTTTCCCACCCCTGAAACTCCCAACAGAAGTGTCTTCACAAGTAACTTTGACCCACTACTCCAAAACCAGGACTTGAACCGACAGCTCTAATTCACCCCAGCAGTCACATTGAAATCTAGCAATTAAGGACTCCTTTGGTAACAAAAGCTCTACAGATCTGTATCCTGCAAGTCAGCAGTTCGGGGAGAAACCCACAAAAGAGTTTGCTTGCTTCAGTGTGGAGCTTCCTGGGGCCTTACTACCAGGGTGATTGTGGCCCCTCTGGATCTCTCACCCCTGAGCAAGGGATGTGGCTGCTTGCTGCTCCTTGCAAAACACTTTATGCCCTTTGGAGCTCCACTCCCCCAGGGCTGGTGTGCTGGGGGAAGCTCCCAGGGCCACCCAATGTAAAGTGCCTCAAAAGGAGGTGAAACTATTGCTGCATCTGTCTGCTGGGTGTTTCACTTGGCACTACAGTGGCTTGCTTTCAGAGTTTAAAAACCTTAGCCTGCGTTTGATAAAATAGTGGTTTGGGGTTTTGTTTGGGTTTATTTGTTTTGTTTGTGGGGGGTTGTAGTTTTGGGTTTTTGGTGGTGGTTGGTTTGGTTTTGTTGTGGGCTTTGGTTGGTGCCTTTTTTTGGGGGGGTGGGATGGGGTGGTGTTTTTTATTTCAATAAGTGGCAAATGTACAGGTGTAGAAGAATCAGGGTTTGTAGCATTTGCATCCCCTGTGCATGACTTCTAGACTGAGAAATGACCCATCGAGATGTAACGTGAAAGTTCTGAGTTGTGTTGGTACGTCCAAGAAGTGTACAATGTTCCTTGAGGAACTTGTGGACCTTGTTAGCACTGTGCTGTAGGACAGGCGTGCTTCTTAACGTGCTCAAGCACTGGTTTAGTTTCAGGCAGGTAAGCTGCCTCCCCGTTTAAAAGTGGTCAGGTTAAACCTGTCTGTGGTGGATGTGCTTGAGCCCTGAAACAAGAAGCAGGCCTGACCTTACGGGACTCTGCAGCCAAGGAGAAGCTGCTCTGTTGTTCTCCTTACCACTGTCTGCAGGAAAACAATGGTGTTTTGTAAAGGATTTTCAGAACATTCCCTCACTTGGAATGGAGGCAAAACTGAGCAATATCAGCACTTCTGCTGGGGGAAGAGAAAAATACAATTACTTTAAGTCAATCAAAACATGTCACCTCATCTTGCTTCTGACTGTTTTGAACAGTAACTGGCTGTGAAAGCAAAGATTTCAACTCCAAATACTGGCACCTGCTTGGAACAAAATAGAACCTTTGACATCTTGGCTTTTTCACTGAAGTATAAAATCAGCTACAGTTTTACTGAGCTTGTGGCTATGGATAGAACTAGATTTTCTTGTAGGGGAAAAAACTGTTGGGTTTTTCCTGACCAGCTCTACTCCTTGTATACCATGAATTTGAATGAACATTTTTCATCTGAGCCTGGCGATATCAACTGATTTGAATTACATGGCCTTGAGTGAAATCATTCTTCAACAGGGGAGAGAACAGCAAATGAATTTTAAACTTGCTGTCCTTCCCATAAGGCAGCTCCTATTTTATATCAAAGGCATCCCAATTTTAATACATCTGCTGGTGTTTGTGACAAAGTGAGAGGAGGAAAAGTTAACCCTCTTTTTTCCAACTCAGCTTTTCCAGAGTTGCACCTCTGAAAGTTGCTTGTTGCAAGCTACAATTTCCCAATCTATCTGTCAGTAATAAATCCTACCTGATTAACTCAATAGTCTAAAATCTTGGAGCAAGTTAGTTGATGCTGTTCATATTGAGAGATGATTTAGTATGGTGAGCTACGCACAGTAGCTGTGGTGTGAGTGTGTTTTGATGCAAACAGAGAAAGTCACCCCTCTGCTCTTATTTATTGTATTTTATTTTGCTGTGGGTTTTAGGAGGCAGCAGCTACTGAATGTCTTTTCTACCTTAGGGCAATTCTTCATCCCATCCTGCATTAGGTACCCTGTGGCTACAACCAAAAAGGTGGGATGTTGAGGACTGGCTGTTGAGTGGTGTTCTCAGTGCTATGAAGCCCAACCAGAGCTCTTTAAAGAAGCTAGAGCTACTCCTAAATAGTATTGGAGTCTGTGTTGGGAGAGTAGCTACTGAGCTGTCCCCAAAATGCATGGCCTCACAGTTGGTGGCACTGAACAAAGGCTCTACCTCACAAGGTACACTTTGCTTCACAGCTCTTGAGGTAGCCTGGTGATGATCTTCCTCACATCCCCAGTGCTGCCTTGCAACAGCTCTGGGAGCTCTAAAAGAGAAATGAACATTTAAAGCCTTGTAAGGGCCATAACAACTTATCTTAACCCAAAATTGAGACCTTGCTTTTAAGACAAAATGTACCATCAGTAATGACTCTTCCAGAAACTCTTTAAAAATATGCTTTAATTCACCAAAGCTGTGTCACTGACAGTGGTGAATTTGAAAAGTGTTTTGAAGCTGCAAATAATGATAGTGGCACCAGTACAGTATATGAAGAAGCAGAGAAGTACCTGGGGTCAGGGGACATGGAACAGGCCAAGGGAAGAGCTGGCTGAAGCAAGTGGAGGAAGCTGCTCTGTGGGAGTGAGGATATTTGCTTTAACAGAGAAGAAGTGTTTGGCACTACTTAAATTTGCAGACATCTCTTGTTTTAGTGATTTTTTTGGAGAAGGAAGAAGGAAACCTCAAATGATTGGCTTGACTTGGGTGAAATATCTTCTCAGTTTGAAATTGTCCTTTTCCTCTTGGCTCCGGTTTTCCCATATGAGCAGATTTGACCAAAATCGTTCTTGAGCCTTTTTGGTGTAGTCTGAGATGAAAATATGATTGCCAGATAATTTTTATCTTGTCAGGCCCCTGTTTGCTACATGAAACTATACAGAGATGTTAAAGAGGATATGAGGATGAAAACTAATGTTAAATAGCCATTGTGTGTTGGTTTTAAGAGACACTTTTCCATCAGAGTTCTCCAATGACCATATCTGGTAGTTCCTATTATCTTTTTTTTTTCCCTTTATGATGTCTATTATTTTACTTCTGTGTGTTTGGTTTTGTGTTGGGGCTTTGTTTTGTTTTGATAAGTAAACTTTAACATTCATTTGAAGGCTTTTTATTCTATTAATAAAGACCTCCTAACCTTCCTTGTGTCAGAACAACCTGTGTGTGAAAGAGCACTCTGCATGATGTTGATCTTTGACTTGCAGCTGTATCACTTACAAAAGAACCAGCTCCAAAGGTTTTCCTGGCATGACTTTGGAATATCATGCAGTTCCTATCTTGGCTTCTGATATCAGCATACAGATACTAGAGGTGGAGTTTTGTGGGGTTTTTGTTTGTGGGGTTTCTTGTTTGTTTTGTTGGTTGGTTGGTTCTTACAAATACATTGTTTCCCTTTTGTGCCTGACCTTTAAACTGCAGAATTGCTCTTGGGACTATAATTGAAGTTGATGTTGTCCAAAATAATTGGGCAGACTTGTTGATAGTTCAGAAGGTCCCCAAGCTGTTACTGAATATGGCAGGAAAACTCCCTAACACCAGTAAGGTGTTAGGAAGCAGCATTTCTTTATTTCAGTGCTGGGCACATAGGGGATTGCTCCACCTGAGTGTGTCAAAGCCAGTAAAATTCAGAGAGTATCTGCTCACATCTGATGTGTAATCATCATTTTTCTAAGTAGTGGTTAGCATATTCATATTAACCCATGGCATCTGTTACATATGTAAACCTCCTGCTGCATGCTTATACTGTGGGGGTCCCCTGGTGGTCGTTTGGGGGCCTCCGTTCTCTTCCTCCCTCTGGCCTGTAGCTGAACTTACTCTTTGAGCACTCTCTCCAGGCTGATACAGTTGATGAGGCAGACTGTAGAGTCTGCCTAAATCGGTTTGCTGCTCTTAGCTTCTTTCTCTTTGCTGCTCTTAACTTCTTTCTCGAGCCCGTAGTTACAATTTCTTGTTTACACAGTTGGTGATTCCTAGTTTGCACAATGGATACATTCTGTGAGGACTGCACATTCCTAAACGTTCCTGAATTCATGCAGTATCAAAGGCAGAAGCTGTGACAGCGTGCTGGGTTGTAGCATCATGCTGGGAGATGGAAGCACAGGGCACCTAGCTGGAGCTGACACGAACAACCTTCTGTCGGCTCTGGGCTGTGGGTGAGGCACACAGTAAGGGTACCTATGGACTTTTTCTCTCTCTGTTTAGCTCGTGGACATTTCATGACTATGTTAATGAGGGCTGTAGCTGTCACTGCATCAGCCAAACCCTGCGATGCTGGGGTCTGTGTTAACTGTCCAAAAACCCCCACAGTGGAACCTTGTCTGTTACTTTCTAACTCCCTGGACTTGTATCTATTCCCCACGCAAGTACTTTTCCTTCTTCTGGGATAACCTAATCCCATACCTGCTTATTTCTTAGGGTTTATTGTAAAACCAGCTGGCACCCTGTTTGGAGGGTGACAAAGTTTGTGTCCTATAGCCAGCTGCTTTTGCCCTGCAGGGAGGAGAGCAGGTGTAAGAGAAAGCAGCTCTCAGGCCATTAAAAGAAAGAATATTAGTTTATTCCTGGGACTGGGTTTGCCTTTGTGGGCAGCCCCTCACTAGGAAGCAATGCTTTTTTAAATTATTTTATTATTATTATAGTTTTTCTAGGGTGGGAGTAAAGAAAGCATCTCCAAGACTCAGGATGAAAACCTCTGTTGTTTGACTAGGCCATTAGTCTATTTTATCTTTTTTTGTCTTAAACTATATGTTCAGTGTTTATTTTTAGTGTTGAGGCTAATGGGGGAGTGTTTATTTTATGGTGAGGTTAATGGCCCTTTGCAGGTTTTTAGACCTCTCTGTGGCCTGGTCCTCTTGCATGCTGTCATGGCAGGCTAATAGTGTTTGATAACAGGCAGGTCTGAATAATGAGATTTCAGAACAAGGAGCCCACGTCCAGTGAGACTCTAGTCTGAAGACCAGCAGAAATGCTGGTTCTGCCTCCTTGGGAGGTAACTGAAAACTCCTAGATTGGCTGATGGGATTTGGTTGTGAGTTGGCCAAGAGATTATGAAATTTCTGGTTGTTATCTCTCTGGACAGCATTTGAATTGATGATCTCAGCTAAAGACATTCTAGGCCCCAGTTTGGGGGGGGGGTAGGAGGGTGGTGTTTCACTCTTCAAGAAGGAATAACATTATTTAAAGATCATTCTTAGACTAGCACAGCATCTGAGGCTGGATATTAGGAAATACTGCTTCACTGACAGGATTATCAAACATTGGAATGGTCTGCCCAGGGCAGTGGTGGAGTCGCTGTCACTGGGGGTGTTCATGCAACATGTGGACATGGCTTAGTGATGTCTCTTCAGTGCTGGGTGAGGGATTGGACTGGATGATCTTTCAGGTCTCTTCCAACCACATATGTTCTGTGATTCTCTCACTTGTCACTTTCTTTTAAAGCTTTTAGCAGAGTATGCAGGGGTTTGGTTCTAAATTTTATGTTCCCCAGGTGTCTTTGAATGGTCAGCAGTCTTACAAAACCTCATGCCTTGAACTGGTGAGGAGGAATAGCAACTGGATTTTTGTTTTATTTTTATTTTTCAGTCTCTTTTTTGTTTTAGACTGAAGCAAACTACCTGCAAAAGGGGGTAAAAGATATCAAACACTTGTTTAATGCAGCACATTTTATTAGCTGTAATCACTGTTGAAAAAACTTGGAAAGATCATGTCATGGCTTAATCCCAGCCAAGTAGCTAGGCAACAGATAGCCACTTGCTCATCCCCACCCCTGCCCCCAGGGGGATGAGGGAGAAAGTTCAGGGGGTGAAAAGTGAAGCTTGTGGGTTGACACACAGACAGTTTAACAGGGCAGGAATGGAAGGGATAATAATAACAGAATGTACAAAACAGGCGATGCACAATACAATTGCTCACTGCCAGCTGACTGATGCACAGCCAGTCCCCAAGCAGCATCCTCCTCAGCCAGTTCCCTCCAGTTTATATACTGGGCATGATGATGTATGGTGTGGAATAGCCCTTTGGCTCATTTTGGTCAGTCGTCTTTGCTGTGTCCAATCACAGCTTCTCGTGCACTCCCAGCCCCTGCTGGCAGGGCAATATAAAAAGTCCTTGGTATAAGCACTGCTTAGCAACAACTGAAAAATCAGTGTGGTATCAAAGTTATTCTAAAGCCAAAACACAACACTCTACAAGCTCTTGGGAATAAAATTAACTTTACTCCAGCCAAAACCAAGACAGCCCATCAGCTGACAATTGGCATAAGGTCGGTGTACAGAAACTGACAAGCTGCAAGAGCCAGATTTAACTCTTGGCATGACAGGCTGTACGCTCTCAAAAAAACCCCACACAGTGCTGGCTTCACTTTCTTCTGACCACCTCTCCAGCAGCTTCCCTTCTGTAGAAAATGTAAAGAACCCAAAAGTTTGGCTGAGAAGAAAGCTGCTAAATGATGTGACCTTGTGGAATAAACATCCCTTACAGCTGAAGGTCAAAAATGACCTTGTGTGCCTTGGGGAGGTAGAGCTCTGTCTTTCTTGCTTAGGACAGCATTACTGACATGCTTTAAAACTGCAGAACTCTTTGTCCTAATGTTCAAGTGGGGCTGCCAAAAGGGAACAAATAAGGCTGTGGACAAAGTGTGCAGGGAAGACTGTGTCCTTCCTCCTCAGTCACCACAGGCCCAACAAGGAGAGCATCAGTTTGCACTACTTGATGACTTTACATTCAGTATGACTTGCTGCCAGTCCTGCAAAAGGTTAAAAAACTGCTCTCATTTATAGCTCCCCCCCCCCCCCCCCCCCCCCCCCCAGTGGGCTTCCTCTGGCATCACTGCAATTCAGTCACTTCTTTAAGGGTGAGGTGTCCTTGTCTGTGTTCTCTCTGCTCTTGCTACACTTTCAGCAAGTCTTAATCTGAACTGTTGTAAGATTATGTTGTTTTGAGATTGTTTTGTTTGTTTGTTTCCTCTCCAAGCAAAAGAGTTAGCTCTGCTTTATTTTGCTGACTGTATAGCTGTAGGTGTTAAACAAGTCAGCCAAATGTTGCTTTTGTGGTCAGGTCCTCCATGATTTGCTGTGTGAGCTTGTGTCTTACAAAAGATAATTGTCATCCTTTTAGAGCTCATGTGGCACAGCAGGACTGTGCTTGGAATAATCTGAACCTGGATGTGGATGGTGGGCCAAAAAAAGCTTTGCTTTGGTTTTCCTTCTTCGTGTAGAGCAAGCCTCGGACTTGCGATGTGTCTCCACAGCACTGTGCTGAGGTGGACAGAAGAGCTCATGTGTCAGTGAAAATAGCCCCAGCAGCCTAGAGGGAGCATCATGCTAATGTGCCTGTACTGCTTCCAGGACCACCAGGATGTGTTCGTTGTTGCTGTGAGCAGCAATGTGTGGTGCTGTAGAGGCTGTACTTTACTTTTTGACACAAAAAGGAAGAGACATGAAAGCAGTGACCTGAAAGAGTGGATTAACCAGACTGATGTTCTTTTTTCACAGCACCAAAGACTGGTTAAAAAAAAAAAAAAAATCTTCTAAATTTAAAAGAAATCCTCTTTTTTTTTTTTTTTTTTTTAAAACAAATTACTTATTTTTACATTGTCTGCCCTGCTGAAAAGGAGTGATTGTGTTCCTCAGGAGCTCCATCTGTAACAGCTGCCCACAAGTTTTAAAACAACATGGTAAGATAGAATAAAATAGAATTAACCAGGTTGGAAAAGACCTTTGAGATGATTGAGTCCAACCTATCACCCAACACCATCTAATCAACTGAACCATGGCACCAAGCTCCCCATCCAGTCTCTTCCTAAACACCTCCAGTGATGGTGACCCCACTACCTCCCCGGCCAGCCCATTCCAATGGCAAATCACTCTTTCTGTGAAGAACTTCTTCCTAACACCCAGCCTAAACCTCCCCTGGTGCAGCTTGAGACTGTGTCCTCTTGTTCTGGTGCATGTTGCAATTGTATGCAGTGCGTTTTCTACCCCTAAACAAACAAACAAAAACCAAACCAAACAAACAAACAAAAGGGATGCAGTTGCCATTCAAATTGGCACCATGAGAGTGGGAGAGCACTTCCTGATTAGTGAGACCTTTGCAAACTAACCCGGCTTAGAGGCCTTGCTGTTTCAGATTTAGTTCTGAAGGGTTAATATGTTCCTGTGCATTTCTTAGTGCCACCTTTAACAGTCTCTTCCAGAAGTAAAATATCACAGGTCTTAAGAGAACACAGATATGAACAACTCTGCAAGAGAAATTAGATCTGTGTTTGCCAATAATGTAGTCACCCCAACTGCAATCAGCCACTCTGAGGTATCATTTCTGAGAAAATACCTTGCAAATGTTGGTCAAACCACCTCATGTAGATTTACTTTCTGATTGTTGGTATGGAAACCTCCTAAACCTGTGTATGCCATCACAAATATGTAGCTTTGGACTTTTCCATGTTGTACTTTAAAGCTGGGGGGACACATACACCTAGTTTTATTTGAAGGAATTATCACCTACAACTTGGTTGGTTGATTTGTTTGTGTTTGGTTTGGTGGTTGTTTTTTGTTTCTTCCCCCAATCATGTTGTACGAATTTCTTTGAACTCTGTCTAGAGCTAACAGATTTCTCTTCTAAAAGGACTTTTTAAATAGTTCTTCTATTAAAATGTTTTTTTTTTTTAGTAGTCCTTCTAACTTTTCTGAGTTGTTCTTCCTTTTGACATTTAAGCAGAAAAATCTAGGTTTAATCTAACTGGAAACCCCTGCACAGAACAGGGCTAACCTCAAAGCCAGGTCTAACTTCAAAGCTGGAGCCTCAGCTAGCTGAGTGTCTTGAACAAACCCAGCTCTCTGTCTCTCCTGGATGTGTCAAGTGCTTCAACATCTTGGTAGCCATCCACTGGACTCAGTCCAGTATGTCAGTCTTTCTTGTCCCAGTACTCCACAAACCAGACCAAGTACTCCAGATGTGGTCTCACAAGTGCTGCATAGAGAGGAATAATTACTCCTCTCCACCTGCCAGCTCATTAAATTGCTTATTTGGTGCCAGAACTTCACTTGCTGTCAGTTTTTACTTCCCTCAGGTTGGAGTGGTGGCAACTCTCCCTTCCAGGGAAGTACTTGTAGGCTTCTCTATCACGTCAAAAAGAGCTGGAACAGAGACAGCCCTTTGCTTCAATTACATGAAGCAGATGACCAAGGCAGTGTTTACGTACACAAAGCTGCAAATGTTTCCCTTTCCCTGTAGTGAATTTTTGCGCCAGACATCCACGCTGCATACAGCAATGTAACCTGAAGCAGTAAGATTGTATCACAGTGATTATTTTGGTAAAAAGGTGAAGGAAGTGCATAGTAAAGAGCTTCTGCAGAGAGATGCACTGTGTGTATTCTGTTTGTGTTCCTGGCAGTACTTCTCTACTGGCTAAGTTACCCACTTTAAACTTAGTGTTAGATAGCAAATATGAGGATTGAATGGTGTGTCACCTGGATAAGCCTTGCATAAGCTGTGGGACAAGAACATGTGCTTAAGATTTTATAGCCAGAAGGTGTTTATTCTCCACTAGATTTCCAGGACTCTGTCATTGTGTGTTGCACCATTATGGGTGACTGCAGTACATGTGACTAGCTACACTCTGCATTTTAATGGCTTCAACTTCTTATGCTGTTTGATTTTTACTATGTTTTCAAGCACACATAAAATGAAAGTTTTATGATTAATGGTTTAAGTACTTAAATTGAACTAGAACAATTGGGATACAAAAGAAACCCACATCCACCACCGAACCCATGCTTCTGGGACTTGTCTTGCAGCTGCTGCTGCGTTGAGTGTGTAGCTCACATCACCTCGCTCAGACATCTTCATACCCTAGTGTGGAAGAGCAGCTAAAGGTGTAAATCTTACTCACTGAAGCAGGCATATGCATAGAAGATGTCGGTATTTGGTTTAGGACATTCTGGTTCCCAAGTGGCTTTGGCAAGGTAAGTGCCTGGGCTGTGGAGTGGATACTGTCTGCTGATTGCATGACCGCTGGCAAGGGAAGTGGCTGAGCTGAGAGGTTGCTGTGCCTCAAGGACTTCCTGAGTATTTTGGTACAACCAAAAAAGAAAGAAGCCTTAAAAGCCCAGTGAGCCCTTCCTACTCTGGCAGTTGCTACCACTCATTTCCTCCTCTTTCAGTGTTTGTTTCAGCTCTGTGGTGCTGGCTGTGGCTGCCAGAGGCTTTTAGAGGTCCCTCTTTCACCTGTTTTCTTCCCATAGCCCTGCTCATAGCAATCCTGTCTTCATGCTTTCTTACCTCAGGCTTCTCCATTGCTCACCTTCCTTGCCTTGCTTGCAAATCCTCTCATCTCCCAGCACAAGCAAGCTGTTTATCCTCAAGCTAATGGGTGTGCAAAACACCCTGTTCATAATGCTGCAGAGCTGCTTATATTCATGGCGATTACAAAATGAAAAGATGGATTATTTTTTGCCCTACCCAAGTGCATTAGCAGTGTATTTTCACTTCATACACTTGTCACTGTAGCTTGAGTTGATTTGGGCTCAGAGGTGAGATGCTCCTCTGGTTTGGGAACGAACCTTGGGTTACACAGCTTGTTCGGCTTACCCAGGCATTGTTGCATAGCAGAAGGACAGGGTGCAAGAGCTATACCAAAGCAAAGGCTTACTACTGAACTGATCCTGTGTTATGTGGGGAAATGTGGAATTTGTCCTGTTGATAGTAATAAATGGTCCCCTCCATGTCCCCTGGGAGCACAGGGCTCCTGTTGTCAGAACTGGAGAATGACTCTGGCTGGGGTTGCTCGGGTGAGGTTGACCATGTCCAGAGCGTGCATGCTTCTATATATTTGCTTTTATTTCAGTCAGAAACTGGGGTCAAAAACTGCCATATATAAACTTTTGTAGGGAAGACAGTGATAGTTTAAAGCATTTTGAATTTTTTTTTGTTCTGTTTTTGATTTAAGTCATGTGAAAAGATCACCAGCTTTCTGGTGTTTGGTGGCAGCTTGAGTGAAGTAGTTGCAGTGGGAAGATGAGGGGGATGTACATCAGCGTGTGCTTAATATTTGTTTAAACAGGTTATGCAAGATAGCTTAGCTTATTGTCAGCAAACTAGAGAAGTCACTAAAGGTGCCTTTCTCCAAAGAATATAAAGCATATTATTTTGGTAGAAACTGTGGGAAATGAGGCAACAGCACTGAGAGCAGACCAGTACCTACCCTGGGCAATGCCAGCGCCTTCAGTCTGCTTCATTCTGTCCCTGACTGCTCACTCGAGTGACATCTGGATGGTGACAGGACTAAGTGTTACCAAGCCCAAATGTTTAAATTCTGCAGTGGTTTTGGAGGAGAGGAAGAGGGGGCTGGAGCTTGGACCTTCAGCTGTTACATGGGTTCATTGGGCTGCTGAAGTGGGAGCTGCTGCTGAAGATCTCAAAGCCTTTTTCTCATGGAATAAATTTGTGTGTGTTTCTTAACACTTTCTAATTAAATCTAAGGTCTTCAAATCACATTGGAGATCAGTTCCACCAGTGTGACTCAGGTATTTTTAATATGTGTATTTTGATTGCCCTGTCTGGAAGGCTAGTTGGTAGAGCAGATTTTGTGGCTAATACCTAGTGTTTTGAAACTGCTGGTACATGGATGGATTTAATAGAGGCTGATTCTAAAGATGTTCTCAGTTTTCATCTTCTGTTAATGTTGGCAGATGTTTCCAAGTAATACAATGACTTCTTTGTATATAATTTTTAATCTCTGGGGAGAAGGGGAAAAAAAAAAAAAAAAAGGAATTAAAGAAGCAAAAGCCTCTATAAAAGGAGTGGTAAAAGCTGGAGCATTGCTTGCTGTGAGGCACTTGAGCCTATCCTAGTGTGCTATTGAAGAGAATTAAGCAATTTAAAACTACTTTCTCTCCTCCTTTTGAAGTAGTTTAAGCACTAGCAGTGCTGCCCAAGCAGACAAGCCAACCAGCTATCCCCTCCAGCCAGGTATCACCTTCCTGAAGATGCAGATGCCTTCCAGGATAGCTGACCTTGGGCTGTTCAAGCATACCCACTGCCTGTGTGCGGTATGTCTGTGAACCAAAAATGTCAGAAATGGTGCTTTTATGTTACAGATTTGAGTCAGTTTTTAGGTTGATTTGGGGTTTTTTGTTTTATTTTTTTCCCCCCATCATTTCATGACTTTATTCTCTGACAAGTGAGTAGTGGCTTAGCATCTCAGGTTTTGACCCTAAGCACATCAGGTATTAACTGCTGGTTTAAGCTACCTATTCCCTCTGGTTCTGGATCTAAGCTTCCAAGCTTAGATCTTGTCAAGAATTACTTTGTATCAACTTAAAACTAATTAGGACATTTGATAAAAATGCAAAGCAAGGGATACAGTGTATTGAAACAAAGCAAGGGGTAGGAAGTCTCTAACATAGTCTCTATACCTGTATTTTGCAAATTATCTTTGCTGGTGCACTTAAACCCAAGGGTGTGCCCCATGCTTGTCCTAGAGGTGTAGTACATGCCATTGCCTGTATGTAGCTAACTGGGTTTGAGCAGGGGTTTTTCTTTGCATTTTGGAGATGTTTTTTTGGGAAGAACATGCTAAAGAAGGAACCTGACCTCTTTTCTTTTCCTGTCAAGGGGAAAGAGACCTGGATGATAAAGAAGGAAGAAGTTTTTCACCATGAGGGTAGTGAGACACTGGCACAGGTTGCCCAGGGAGGTGGTGGAAGCCTCTTCCTTGGAGGTGTTGAAGGCCAGCCTGAATGTGGCTCTGAGCAACCTGATGTAGTGTGGGGTGTCCCTGCCCATGGCAGGGGTTGGAACTAGATGATCTTTGAGGTCCTTTCCAATACTGACAATTCTATGATGCTGTGCTTTTTACTAGCTAAGTGACTGGGCCCTGAAAAAGCAGCATATGCCTTCTTAGCAATAGTTCTATTATTATTGTTATGTTTTCCTTACCTGATCTTCATTATGAGAGCTCATTTATTATGAGTTGCCAGAATTCCCCAAATTTCAAGTTCCTTATTGGTACCTGTGAGTTGGTTTTCTTTGCTTCACCTTTTTAACAGCATTTCCTATCTTCCCTGTGTACAAACTTTCTTTCTTCAGCAAGGATGTTTATCAAGCAAACTAAGCACAGCAATATGAATGTGTTTAACGTGCAGACTCGTTTGTTTGTTTATTTATCAGGCTTTTGTCGAGCAAAAGTAACCCAAGCTGCTTGAACAGAGGATTTTTAAGACTTGATAGACTCTTTGCCTTCTGGGCATACCCAGCAATCTCCCAGACTCGCTCTACCAGCCAGTCGTGGCGTTTCAGTGACACAACTTGGCTGCATCTGTGCCTGTGTACTGTTCCTCTCGAAGCCTGTTGGAAAAGTGAGGACCTATGTGTACCAAGAAAGACTTCTGTGTACCCTTACAATATTTAAATCCACGTGGGTAATGCACAGTAGATGTAAAACCATTTTTCAGTCCCTTCCTCCTAGGAATGGGGGTTTTTAACATCCTAAAAATGAGGTTTCGTTTGTATCCCTTTTGTTTTCTGTTCCAGGAACTCTCTGCCTGGTCATGTTAAGGTCTTGCTAGTCTGACTTTGGTGACGATTATGGAAACTACTTGATGTAAGAAATTTGGGGTAGTAAAGAGAAGAAAGGGGAAGAGTCAAATTTTCCATTTGTTTTTTAGGCCGAGGTTTCTGTCTAGTTGTTGGCCATTGGAATGTGCTGCCCAGGGAGGTGGTGGAGTCACCATCCCTGGAGGTGTTCAAAAAGGGATTGGACGTGGCACTTGAAGCTGTGGTTTAGTTAGTCATGAGGTGTTGGGTGACAGGTTGGACTTGATGATCTCTGAGGTCTTTTCCAACCTTATTGCTGGATTAAAGAATCATAGAATCAAGTTTGACTAGGGCAAATCCTTTCCTCCAAGTATCAGGCTCTGACCCTTCATATTTGTTCTTCATTTTCAGCAGTAGCAAAAGTATCAGTCACCATGCTGGGTTTTTTTCCTGACCTTCTGGTTTTACTGGAATTCTTCAAGCTAAATGCATCCTCTAGAGGAAAAGTAGGAAGGAGATGTGGGGAGGAGAAAAAACCTATTGCTGGAGCCTTTGGGGGGTGAGAAACTTGATGTTTCTTGGGTTCCTGTTAAACATCAAGATGATTTGGCAGTTCTGTTAACCATCTCTTCTTTTTTTTTTTTTCTGGGTAAGCATCCTGCAATATTGAAGAGGGCTGGACAAATTGAGCCACCTTGGCTTAATTTGGTGTTTTCTTCTGTCAAACTTACATAGTGAAAGGGATTTATCTGCCTGTGTGGGGGCTCTAGTGGATATATGGAATTATTTTTTCAATGTACTACGGTTTTGGGGCTTGCCCTTCTTCCAGAGGCTGCTGCCTCATAGGCATGATGAGGTGGTGCTGTTCTGTGCAGAGCTCTGAGTCAGACTCTTAGAGGTACCCTGAGGCATAGTTTGTGTTGGTTTTACCATCCTGTTAAGTGCAGGAGCCTGTGAGACAGTGAAGGGATGTGTCCACCCACTGCAGTCTGCTCACGCCTGGACAGCTTGCTCAAGGTGGAGTGTTGGCCCTGTTCTTGGTCAAAAGGTTAAAGGGGCATGTGGGTATCTATCCATCTGTCCATGCTCCTATGGTACCTGGGCTGGCATTTCAGTGCAAAGGCATCCTGACAGCTGGCTGAGCTTGCAGGCTTTTATGGACATCCACCCTCACCACAGAGATGACGGCACCCTGAGCTCCAGTAGGTTTAGTTGTGGCTAGTCACATCCAGCACAACCCCTTCTTTTCTTTGCAGTTATCTTCACCTAAACTGTCATGCAGAAGTGTTTAGAGGGAAAATATAATGTACATAGTAATTTGGTTTTATTATATTTCCTGTTATGTATTTGTGTGGGCTGCTAATACATGCCCAGAACAGATCCTTTCACAGCTACTTCTGAGAGTGAGGAGCTTGCAACTGCAACAGCTCTGCTGCTTTTGGAGAGACTTGCTGCACCCCTCATAAAGCAGAGTGAAATGTTGGGAGATGTAATTTCTGAGTATTGCCAATACCTATGTACTAACAACCTCCTGCTTCTGTAAGGGAAATTGTTCTTCCTACCTACTGGTATGGCAAAGATTAGCCTTTTAGCACCAGCACAGTTACAAGCACATGCCCAGAGCTTTCTGGTTGCTGTTAATGCTGCTTGTGCATCAGCAATGTTCAGCAGTGAGTGCTAAGTGGAAGGAGTGCCTGCCCATAATCTCTACAAAGTATCTGCCTTGGCTTTTTGCAGTGCCTGTATCCAGTACTGCCATAACATGTGTGTATTTAAATCAGCATTGACTCAGGCTGGGTCTTAAGCCACAAAGTACACAGGCGTTTTGAAATAAGGGCAGGCAGGTGCAAGGTGAGGCTTTATGAATCTTGCTTGTCTGAGAACAGCTTCAGAGAATGGCACAAGTCATGCATTGTGGAAACGGAGCCCGGGGAGGCATCTTAAATCATTCCTGCCCTAACAGGACAGGTTAAGACATGGTGAACACAGGTCATTACTGAATCCCAGATGGTTCGAGGGAAGAGCATCTCCAACATGCCAAATTGCTACCTTCTGCACTTCACTCATTGGAGAGCTTCTAATATCCAGCTGACATCAGTATTCATACAGAGTATCTCTATTATCCTCAGCATATGCCAACAAACAGAAGACTGAAAGGGCACAGGTCCTGGAAGCCTGTCTGTTACTCCTGCCTGCATTACTTAGGCTAGTAAAATACACTGTCACTTTATGCAAAATTTGCCTCCTTGGAAAAGCCTTCTACATCTTTCCAGGCTGCTCACCTACTCTCTTCCCACTCTCTCTCCTTTTTATTCAACTCAACCAATTTCACTAGCTTTGCTGCATAGACCATGGCAGGCAAAAGACTTCCAAGCAGTTTGGGGGAGAAGTTGTGAATTCCAGAGTCTGGTTTGCCTGACCTTGGAGGTAACTGAAGTGAGGCTCTAAGGCCTTGTGTTCTGCCCTTCTGCTGGTAGCAACAACCCACAACATTTATTGATGAAGTGTTGTGTACCTCTCTACCCCTCCCTTGATTCTGCTTAGCACAGAGGTAGAAGCAGCATAAAGTTTCCAGTTTCTCTCTGAGTTTAAAAGGAGAAACTATGCATTAGCCTGCTGATTAATCACAGGCATTCATGTGATGAAACTTTTTCAGGGGATAGGAAAGGTTAGTTTGCTTTTAACAGTCTTAAAATAGCCTCATTGCAAAGAATGTTTCCCTGATTTATTTTTTTTCCTTAAGTCAAGGCTCTCTAAGTGCTTGCAGTGTTAGTGTGTGTGCATCACAGTTTGGGGTTTAGCTGCATGATTTGGTCCTGGGCTTTTCAGCTGTGAAGATCTCAGTTCCCTTCCGTGCATCCAGGGAGCAGAGTGAGACGCAAATAGGAGAGATTGGCTCCTTCTGAATCATAGCTCCATCTCTTGCAGGAACCAGGAGGTGCCACATGAAAGGGGTGGGGAAGTTTGTAGGAAGGAAAAGGCAAGGATCAGATAGGCATCTGGAAAAGAAATTCCACTTAAGCACACACCATTATGAAAAGTGTCTTATTTTGCTGTGTAGCTGTGCTGGTAGACTGGGGGTGAGCGGAGAAGTGTCGAATGCATGCGACTGCAGAGGATGTCAATGGACTCATTGCTGTGAGTGCACTGAAGCTTTGGTTGTCTCAAATTGGGCATCTAAATAAAGAACACATTTGAATTTATCTTCTCTTTGTCATGAAGTGCCAGTAATACTCCTGGTGTCTTAGGATGCTATTAAAAAAAAAAGGCTTGCTTTGTGAGGGAAAACTCAGGCACTGAGTGGTGCAGGGGCCCATCAGTGAAGTGGTTGTGTTTTCAGAGCAGGCTGGGAAGACTGTTCTGTGAAATGACAGTGAATGTCAAAAAAGGGGGGGGAAATGTTTTAAATGAACACATGGAAGAAGAATCAGCCATTCTAGGCCCTGGAGGAGAGTGCTTTTACAGAAAACTTTCAGTGTGATCCTTTAACAAAGATCTGCATCGCTGTGAAGCCAAGGGCAGGTTGGGGGAAGGCAGACAAACACAAGCAGCACAGCCAGGAACAGCTCTGGAAGTCTGGTGTTTGTGTGCGTAACTTCATAACCTTGCATGTATTTCCATGGCAAAAATATGACTTGATCTTTGAATACAAATCTGCAGTGGGATGGGGGAAGCAAAAGTGAGGAGCGAAGCTTGATGATATTCAGTTATGAGGCAGCACAGTCAATAACCGGAGAGCTCTCAGCACCGACTGAGAGTCAAGTCAGCACATGTGAACCACACTAACTCGCTGTTGCTTGCAGTACTCATGGCAGAGATGACAAACCAGCCTTTATGTGAGTGAGAAACCAGAAAGGCACAAGGCAGAACAGAAATTTGGTGCTGTTGGGGCTGTAGGCGTTCGCAGGCACCTTATTTCTCCTGCGGGTGGAACAGTGGTGTGTATGTTGGGGGGAAACAGTCTGAGCCATGGGTTGGCTTGCTGAGTGGGTTATAGATAGTGTGTAAGATAGCCTGGCACCTTGGAGGATCTTAAAACTCCCACTTGTCTTTATGTAGCTCATACTGTATGGGCTTGGGTGGCCAAAGTGGCTTTTTTTCCCCCTTTTTTTAAACACAAATCATCGGGAGTACTGTGGCAGAACTCTTTGTGGGTGTGGATCAAACCTTACTGTCCTTTACATGTAACACCAAGCGGAGTCAGAGCATAAATAGTGATCCTGTGTCTGTCAGGATCTGTTTTATTTTAAACCCAATTATACTTGAAAGTTGTTGGGGAAACTGAGAACTTGACTTCTGGCACTTAGTAGCACAATTTTAATTTACCATCCCCACCCCTTTTTTCATGTGTTTCTGTGAAGCACCCTGGTCCTATGATCTCCCTTTGCTCATCTCCTTTGAGAGTTAATACTCTCAGCTTAATTTCTCGTAACTTTATAACCTAGTCTATCCTCTGTTTAAAGATAATTGGGTAAAACACTGTTCAAAACTGTTTGGAGCCCCCCCCCCCGCATGAAGCACAAACTCACCAAATCGTTAATCCTTTCCTAACCCTCAGCAAGAGACTTCAGAGGGATACATAAATTTCTGGAATGCTTGCAGTGGGGGTGAGAGGATATCATGAAATGCACTTGTGCTGGTAAGCAAGGTTATGGATGGGCAGAAGACACAGGAGAAAGAAACTACACACAACTTTTTTGAAGGAGTTCATAGACTAATCCTCTGTTAAATGTGAATGGAAATTTTGTCACCCTCTGTACAGTCAGTGCAAAGAAAGGAGGCATAAAGGCAGCCATTGAACAGCTGGCAGTGTGGCAGTCAGAACTGTTAGAAGTATGAATAAAAAGGAGATGTTAATTTCCTTGTTTCTTGTAAAAAAACAATTCTGGGGCTCACAGCTATAATGACTTTTTAAGTTAAACATGACAGACTTGCTAATTATCAACCAGAGCTTTGAAAAGTCACTTTATTTACTGGGGAAAGGCAAATTTTTTTTCCCCTCACTTGGTTTTATTTGATACTATCACTTCATTTTTCAGAAGGAAGGGGAGGCAAATGTGAGAAGAGGTTAGGGGAGAGTTGTGTTTAGCAACTGACTTCTATTTGGAGTAAAAATAATTTTTAAGCCATAAAATAGCATTTGATTCATATAATCCCTGGTGTGCTTGTATAAGCTGCTTATGAGTTACAATAAAAAAAGGGGGGAAAGAAATCCTGAAAAGCCCTTAGTATTGGGCACTTGGTGAAACATTTGAAGGAGTGTAAAGAAAAGAAGGGAAACGGCAATTTCCTGGGCCCATTAATAAAAGCTGGTTTGGTGCCCATACTGCGTGTCCCCAACACAATGTTGATGACATTTGGAGAGAGGTGAGTAAACATTTGTACTGGGCTCTGAGAAAAGGTTACATGAAAGCCTTTTGATGGAACTTGGATTTGCAGTTTTGTTTTGGCTTCTTTGAACAGGAAAGGGGGGGGAGAGGAAAAAACCAACAACATCCAAACAAAAAGCCAGATCAGATGTGTCTGTGAGAGATTTTCAGCTTAATGGAATCAAGTAGCTCAGGTCAGAAGTGCTATAGGTATATCAAACGGGTTTTGTGGTGGTGTTCTAGACTTAAATATACACATATTTATTGAGAAATACATTGGTAGTCTTTAAGATAGAAACAGTAAGGGGGTCTGCAAAGTGTGGTGCTGCTTGTGGTTGCAACTGTAAGAAAAATCTCTTTGCATTTCAGGACACAAGCAGCCAGAGCACACACACGCTTCACTTACTGAATTGGAAGGGGCACTTCCTGTGCCTGGTTTCCTGCGGTCTCCAGAGGACAGTGGGCTTTTCCATTGTCATTTTGTCAGTGTAAATTAGAGATGATCTACTTTCTGCCATTTCCTCTTCTCCCTCCCCCTCTGTTTCTTTCTGGGTAAAGGGGAGAATAAATTCTCCCTCTGGCTTGTGCAGAGGTTAGTGCTGTGTGGAGCTTCTCTCACTCTGGCTGCAGGAAGCATTTCCCAAGTGGACCACAGGGTCCTTTGGTCTTATGTCCTTTTGCTTGGTTTTATTTAAGATTATTTGTGTACTGGTTTTGCACTGGTTGACTGCAGTAGTGTGTTTGCTGAGATGGACTCCTGTGGTGATCCATTTCGGAGATTCTCATCTGTTAAAACAACACATGAAGGAAAAGGTTATTCAATAAGGTATGTATGAAATACAGCTCTAGCCCACTTGCCTCAGAGCTCAGGAAAGAAGCTTTTTGGCAAGACTACAATTGTGCGACTGAATCATCCGTGCCACAAAAACACTGTGGGAAGATGATAGATGTCCACGGTGTTGAGGGTTTCATTTCTTTAATAACTGACATTTTCTGCCAGCTGTTGTTTTATTCAGACCACTGTCATTCTACCTGGGGAGCTCAGTGAAGCCCAGACTTCAATCTTCTTTTCTCAACTACAATGACAATACTGCCTGCAAAGTTCTGCTGAAGCCTACAAGAAGGGAACACTAATTCTATATGACTTCCTAGCACTTTAAAGGACCTGAAAGATTAAGAAAAGCTATTTCAATTTATCTGTATATGTTTCTCCTTGCCCTCTCCCACACCAATCCACTGGCCTGTGATACCAATACACTGTTTCCACTCCCAAAAATCACTGCAGCCCAGTCGAGCTGAATGCCCAACCGCTGCTCTGTTGGAGAGATCAGGGAACAAACTGGCCTGAAAACCTCTTTGACTTTATTTTTAGGGGAAAAGTAGTGTTAGCAGAACAGTCTGGGAGATTTTGCTTGTGCTGCTCAATCTTTGAAGAAAAAGCATTATTTATCCACAAAATGAGGGATCTTAGCACCAGCCACAAGCCTTGAAATAAGCAGTACTTGCAAGATTTTATTCCACTTTATCCTTTCTGTGCTTACTTGCAAGCAAATTGCATTTTAATGGTGTATCTCCTGATCTTCAGAGCTCACAGAAAGCTAAGCAGGAAGTGGAAAACTTCATGCTTGCTAATGAAGTAGATGGTAAAAGGATTGTGAACCCTTCTATGAGCCTGTCCAAGTCAGGAAATCAGTGGCAAGGAAGAAGGTGCTGTTTCTTGCAGACAAAATAACATTTCAATAGCTTGGTAGTGTAGGCTTTGCATGGTGTGAAGAAATTAAGATCCACTGACAAATACATACTGGAAGTGGTGTGTTTGCAATCATTCCTTTTTTTGTGCTGCTTTCCTCCCATCCTTAGTGGAGACTCTTATAAAACCCATTCTTCCACTTGGGGTGGACTGATCCTGCCTGGGAGAGCATAGCTGCAGCCAGCCCTTTTTTCAAAGGGAAGTATAACTCTGGACTGCTGCTTTCCCAAGGTAAAGGAGAAAGAGCAGCAGTGTCCAGGTGGGCTTGCTTTTTTTCTTTCCCCCAGCTTCTCCAGAGAACAGAGCTGCCTGGCAGTACTCTCAGGCACAGTGTGCAGGCAGCAGAGCACAAGCAAGCCTGGGAGTCTGAGTGGGTGTCTGAGTATGAGTGAGGTGAGGAGCAGAACATGGGTGGGTTTTTTTTTAATAAAAGTTGAGAAAAGGTTCTGGGGAGGAGGTGGTGAGGTCAGAAAATACAGTCAGGACAGGAAAGAGTCTGCAGAAGGCAGAAATGTTGACGAGAAGGCAAAAACCATACCCCTGAAACAAGCCTAAACCCTAGAGTACTACGTAATACAGATGGGTGTGCGTCGAAGCCAGAGAAGTCAGCTTTTAACAAAAGCACTGGAGATGCTGGAAGTTTGACCGGAAAGCTGTTAGGTAGTGTTGCAATAAAATGCAGTAATACACATTTTGATATTTTAGAATGTGCCTGCTTGGCATGTGGCAGTGCAGAACATTTAGTTTTGTCTGGGCTGCCCTTCAAGAGTGGGATAATGGTGTTTGCATTGTCCCAGTCTGTGTATGAGGCTGGTGAGAGTGAGGGGAAGGTATTGAGATGTGGAAATAGTGGCTCAGATAAAGAGGCACAGAGGGGGCTGCAGGCTGAGGGAAGATAACAAGCCCTTGGAGAGGGCTTGAACTGGGGAGCAGGAAGCAAGAGGAAGATTAATGTCTTACTCAAGTTCAGCAACTTATTCCTACACATACCTTTGCTTTACCAAGCATGTATGTTTGCAGTGTGACTGCTTGCAAGTACGTTGACAAATATGCTTGATTTAGAGAACTAGGAGCATTGGCAGCAGAAAATTGAACTTGTGGATGAGAAGATGAGAATTTTTATCTGGGAGATGCAAACTGAATGTGGTACAGAGAGCAAAAGTTGCTGTGCAAGGGATTTCTCTGAGGTCTGCCTGGGAGAGTAACATTAAATAGAAAAAGGCAAAAAGGAAGACAAGTGCTTTGGTAAAGTGTGAGCAAAGAGGTTTGAGCAGTGAAGGAAAATATGAATTCAGGCTCACTAGTTAGATGAGACTCTCAAGCTGTATGGTGGTTTCTCAAGACAAGATGTGGGATGTATAGTGACAGGCAGGTGGAGTGCTGCCTGCTGGAGAGGGATGGGGATTCTCTGCGTGGGGAGCAGGAGACAATCTCCTTTCTCCTTCAGTTCTCCAGGGAAAGGGAGAGGGCCTGAGCTTACTGGGGCTACAGCTTGTTTTGAGGGGTACCTGGTTGATGTACCTGAGGAGATGTGCTTTAAGAATCAGTTTCACAATTCAAGGCATGAGCTGTTTTTGTAGGCTCAAACCCTGCCTCAGAAGGCAGAGTCATCTCACATCCATCTGAAACAGACAGGACTCTGGCTTCAAAGGAAATTTTGCCAGCCACAGTGATGGTAGAGCTGTTGTGTGAGTCGCCCTCCTTGAGAAGGATGAAGTTTCATCGAGGTGAAGAGCAAGTTGTACCTTGAACCAGAACTGCAGGGCAAGCGCCATGGCCGTTTACACAGGAGTTACTCAGGATAAAAGTACAATGGCAAGCTCTCTGCCTGCTGGTCTCTGTGTACCTGTGATTGAATGTCAAAACACTTCTATTGATTTTTAACTAGCTTGGAGGGAGGGAGGGATGTGCTGGCTTAGGGCTTTCATGTTTGCTCTCAATTGCTTCATGATTTATTTCTTCGATTGGTACCTGGAAGGAGTGGGGTTTGTGTTTTGGAGGGGTTTGTGAAAGGCTTCTGAGGGGAAGGGGCCGTGAATAATGGCAGAGAATGGGAGACAACTGGAGATGGGCTTAGCCATACAAACACCTCTCTGCCCATTTCCTTTAGGAAAGCAAGCATAATAGCAATGAAACACACTTTGCTTCATTCCATTTCTCTACACCTTTATCTCAAGATGAACTTGAAAAGTCAAAGTACTGAATAAAGGAGTTGCATAAGGGGCAGCTATTGCTGTCCCCTGGAGCATGGTGTGCAGCACAATAGGAAACTCTTCAGCGAACCTGGAAATCAAAGTGAAGAACTAGGACAAACGTTCAAAAATGCTCTTAATTAACTTGCATTATCAGTAACTGCACTGAGTTGGTTTCTCATTTAAATTTTCAATCTAGAGCTCCTTCTGACTGGAGTATTTCATCATTACTGCTGCAATTTAGCCTTTGCAATTGGGACGCTTCAAAAACGATGGGCTTTCCTATCTAAGAAAAAGCTGCACCCAGTTCTGGCTTTTAAGGCTTCAAACTCAGCCTGATATAAAAAGTGTAGCTTGGCTGTGAATCCTAATTATTTATCTTTTGAGCAAGTTGGGAGGGTCTCATCTTTGTTCAGATAGTGGTGTTTTGAGGTTGTTTTTTTTTGCATCCAGTTCTTTTGAGATTTCAACCTTTTGTTGCTGGAAATGTCGTTTATTTTTATTATTTCTTTATTTATTTTAGTTTCTAAATGAAAAATGATAAACACTTTTCCAGGAGTCTGGAGCAGAAGGATTAATGTGGTTGAACTAGTTAAATGTTAAATCTATTCAAAGTAAAACTGCACAGAGACTGCAAATGTTCTTGCATGCAAGTAAATCCTTTTTATATTGAGTCTAGCTGGCTAAAGACGTAACTGCTCTGTCAGCTTGTTCTACACAGATAAGGTATGTATGTTGTAGGCACTCTATCTTAGGGTGCTATATTTGCTGTCCCCATTAATGCTGAGCTGAGATCACAGTTTAATTCTGCTTTGTGTTGAAATGGGAATCATCCTTTTTGAACACAAGGGCAGATGCTGTGGAACGCAGTGTGTTTTATACATAGAGTTCATATCCTTGATGGGTAGAAACAGAAGTTTCTCAAGAAAATTACATGGACTGTGATAGAAGTTCAAATACTTCCCAAATCTCCTTCAAGAAAATGTCTCTTTAGACTTATCTGGTAAGAGTCCTTGATGGGCCTTAGTTGAACTGGGTCACATCTGTGAGATGAATGTCTTGCGTGTCCCAACACCATCCTCTTGTACCAGTAAATGCTGTGGAAACTTGTGCTATCAAATGACAGAGAAGTCCTCATTCTGTGCCTCGATTCAGCAGACTAGCCATCCATTCTCTCATCATTAATGTCACATAGGAAGGCTTTTGCAAAGCAGTGGTCAGGAGGCGTTTTTATTTCACCTGACTCATACAAACCCACAGATAAAACCCTGCGGAAGAGCCACCCCAGGATTCCAAGTTCAAGTGCTCACGAGTTGGAGAGTGAAAAGCATTTACGCTGGGACAAGATTCAATGCCCTGTGTCCTCTGAATAAAAGCTTCTGTTTTTTTCCTCTTTTTCCCTTCTCTCCCACCTCCCCACCCCACCCCAGCTACATTCTTGGAAGTGAGCTGGTTGTTTTGGCTGCAGCTCCTCAGAAAACTCAGCCTGAACTCGGTGCATACAGCTTTAGCACAAAAGATCTACAGAGTCGCAAAGGTTTCCTAAGCAATGAAGGGCTTTGTGTTGAGAAGCTGCAGGTACCTCCCAATGTAAACTGCTGCTTTGCTTTGCTTTTTTTTTGCCCCCTTTTTTTTGTTTAATTTCCTCTCTAAGATTTGGGATTTAAAATTTGCCTGGCAGAATTCATTTAGGGCTATTTCAGAGTCAGAATTGTTAGGGTTGGAAGGGACCTCAAGGATCATCTGGTTCCAACCCCCCTGCCGTGGCCAGGGACACCTCACACTACATCAGGTTGCTCAGAGCCACATCCAGCCTGGCCTTAAAAAACCTCCAGGGATGAGGCTTCCACCACCTCCCTGGGCAACCTGTTCCAGTGTCTCACCACCCTCATGGGGAAGAACTTCTTCCTAATATCTAATCTGAATCTACCCATTTCAATTTTTTTCCATTCCCCCTAGTCCTATCACTCCCTGACACCCTAAAAGTCCCTCCCCAGCTTTCTTGTAGCCCCCTTCAGATACAATTAGGTCTCTTTGGAGCCTTCTCTTCTCCAGACTGCATAGCCCCCAACTCTTTCAGTCTGTCCTCACAGGAGAGGTGCTCCAGCCCTCTAATTATCCTCCTTTCTTCCTTTTCTGTTGGTACCATCATACAGCCCCAGGTTGTTGGGGGTTTCTTTTGCTTTTCCACATTAAACAAAAGCCACAGGTGGTACACCTGCATCATACCTGTGGCACAAGTCCAGTAGCTTCTGACCTAACCAGATCATGGTGCTTTGGAAAGGTTTTGAATACCACAGGAGGCAGGGAGGAGGCAACAAATCTTCTCTTACTTCCCTTGTAATTGAACTGTGATAAAGCCTTAGATAGGATGTTGAGTGGCCCTTGTAACACCATAGCCACAATATAGCAAAGCTAGCTACTGTTCTGTGTATAGCAGAGTATGGAGAAATGCCCCTGCAGCCCTGGCCTAGGATGGTGACTTCAGCAGGCTAGCTGCTTATAGAAAAACTTTGTTTCTACTGTGGCTTAATCTCCATAATGCCTCTTCCCAAGCCCCTGAAGGACATGCAGTATACAAAGATGAGAGAGATCACATCCCACCTTTGCTTCACCACCAGCTCTGCAGCTGCCAGATGCTGTCAAGTGCCAGCTCTTCAGATGGGCTTTTCTGAAGAGGATGCGGATCTGGGCCTCAGTGTTTCTTCAGGATTGACATGGTCCTGAAGGAATTTTTTTCCAAACAAGACACTAGGAATAGATGCAGTTCATGAAGTCTCTGATTGCAAAGATGGGATTGAAAATATAAATGTAGTGGAGTTTTATTCAGAGTGGGGGCTTGAGGGTGATGATAAAGGCTTTGGGATAAGAGGATATATGTATAGAAACATATATGAAATCAGGAAAAGAGAACTTATGTAATTTGAGCCTATTTCTAACTGCTTTTGCCATGTGATAATGAGAAGAAGTGAATGACTTCTCCCACTCCTGGTTGCAAGATCACTAAACTGCAGCCCAGTCCTCTATAAATGGAAACTCTTGCAATATCCTTTGTTTTCCTGACTAGTTCTGAGCACTATGAGAACTGTACAATTACTGTGATTGAATCAAATGGAAACCCATCCAAGAAGCAAGCTAGCAGGGTGTTTCCAAAAATGGGCCTGCTCAGGGTATAATAAGCTTTAAATCTGTGCTGTTATATATAAAATCTGTGGCCAGAAATTTGGTAAAAACTTGAAAAACCTTGTTTGTGCTTCAAAGAGAGGATTTATTTAGCTTTCAAGTAATCACAAGGCAAACATGGCTGTGGTCTGTAATTTTTATGGAGGTAGTTTAAAAGTATTTTTGGAGGTTTTGAGCACTGTTGATGTCATGACAAACCACTCGTGCTCTCCTTGCTCTGGAAACTGTAAATGCTCTAACTGTAGTGCTGATAAGTTATGTCCTTCATCCAAAAGAACACATGTTTATATTAGTTTATTTAAGCAGTAGTATGGCATCTGTGTAAGAGTTATTCCATCCCCACCTTCACATTACCCTTGTTCTTTTCCCTTTAATTACTTAAGTTCTCAAGCAGTAACTTTGAGGGAAAAGACTCAGGGAGGTGATGACTCTCATCTGTCATTCCCCTACTAGCTGCTTTATGTACAGGCAATTCCTCCAAGAAGTGGTTTTATCTTGTAAGCCTGCCATGGGAGGGAAGGGGACTGTTGGTGGCTTTTCCTTTCAGTGTTGCGCTGTCTGCACTGCCATTTCCTGGCTGCAGCTCATTGGGACCTTAGTAGCAAGGAGTGTGCAGAGGTCTTGGAGCTTATAACTCTTTGAGGAGCGGTAGTGTGTTGGGAAAGTAGGAACTTCAGCCATTTCTGTTGTGCATTTTGTTAATAGAGTTCAGAAAGACCCTGCAAGAAAGCTACAACAGGCTCTGTCACGCTCTATTGCCATGCCTAAATGTTCCTGTGACATTGTATCACAGTATGACCAAGGTCGGAAGAGACCTCGAAGATCGAGTCCAACCTGTAACCACAGACCTCACGACTAGACCATGGCACCAAGTGCCACATCCAGTCCCCTCTTGAACACCTCCAGGGACGGAGACTCAACCACCTCCCCGGGCAGCCCATTCCAATGACAAATCACTCTCTCGGTGAAGAACTTTCTCCTCACCTCCAGCCTAAACTTCCCCTGGTGCAGCTTGAGACTGTGTCCCCTTGTTCTGGTGCTGGTTGCTAGGGAGAAGAGGCCAACCCCTTCCTGGCTACAACCACCTTTCAGGTAGTTGTAGAGAGCAATGAGGTTGCCCCTGAGCCTCCTCTTCTCCAGGCTGAACAACCCCAGCTCCCTCAGCCTCCACCTCTCTGAGTGTCTCATGTTGAGGGCACTTTGTAACCAGCTGCCGAGTGGCTTAAAGCAGCAATGCGCAGGGAGCGTGAGGCCAATCCATCAGAGCCCTCTCTGGCTCCTGCACACAGACTAGAGGTGGTTTTGGACTTCCAGGAAGTCACTGGAAGCTTCTCCTCCAGTGAAGTAATCTGCCTTTGCTTCCTTTCTTGTTTGGCTGGGTTTGCTGCTGCTGGATTTTAGTTTGGTAGCATTTTCCTTAATATAAGTGGGAGAGCTTCTGAACTGCCACTGATAATGAGCAGCAGAAACAGAGGTGGCTGCGAGCTTAATCCTGTCAAATACAAATCTGCTTTCAGCAAAACCACAGAGGTTGGTTTAGTCAGATGCTACCCCCTGCTACAATTCTTTAAAAGAATAGGAATTATTTTTTAGGAATAGATTTATAGTGATTTTTTTTTTCCCTTTTTAATTTAGTGAACAGGAAAATAAAGTTCTGGGAAGGTGTTGAAACATAGCCAAATATTAACAAAAATGGATAAATTTTAGCCATGTAGCTCTCATGGAATGAAAGAGCTTTGTAGGTGTGCAACAGGGAGAAAGGTGCACATTTTAACAGACTTGAACATGCCTGCATTTCTTTGCAAGAGACTTGTATTGCTTCTGTCACTTTTTTTTTTTCCCCTTTCTTCCCTACTCCCTTTGTTGTATTTTGCCTTTAATTATTTTTGAAATCCCAAGAAGCAGCTGTATCTGTGCTGCATCTCTTAGGGTAGAGACACAGTGATGTCTTGGAGCTCTCTGAAGTGCTGCAGAATGAGCTCTGAGAAGCAGAAATCAGAGTACGGGCTTCAGCTGAGATTTCCTTTCATCAGGATATTCAGTGTTGCAGCCGTCACATAAATGGCAAAATCAGGTCAAAATTGCCAGACTTCCACTTTGTGAAGGAGAATTTTGTGTAAGCCTGCTGCTTCAAACTTTTGAAACAAAAGGCTTTCTAAACAAGAATCATTCTGGTTTATAGTACAGAGAACAGCATTATAATAACTGTGTTGCCTCAGACAGCTTACTTCAGATTTTTTCTTCACTCAATTTTGTAGTGTTTGTGGTGCCTGAATACAGATTGTGATCTGACAGCTTCAGCCTCTAATTGCTAGGGAGCTTCTAGCTATGTGCTTGCTAATGCACTCCTTAGTGCTGTCAGGCACTTACCTTGGGCCCGCTCTGATTTCTTTTACCCTGTTAAAACGAGGCAAGCAGTTATGGCTTGGCTAGGCTGGTGCTGAGGCCTCTGACCACAGCCACAGAAGAGGCTGCTTCTCTTCCTTTGCCTCTGCAAAGAGTGTGATTAGCTGGAAGGAGGGGAAAATGCAGTCCTCTGACAGGGCAGCCCTGGGTAAAGCTGTGGCAGCCACATTAAAACCAGTGGGTGACTAAGCCCACACTTCCTCTCTTCTATCAGTAGTCTTAATCCTTGTAACTCTTATGAAGCCAGCTGGGCAGAGGAGACAAATCTGTGGTTAGAGCGTAGTGAGCTTGGGTTGGTATCTCAGTGCAGAGGGGAAGCTCACACCACCCTACATGGGGTGCAAACTGCTGTTTGAGCTTGTGGCAGCAGCAGGGTGGACTCAGAGATTAGACTCTGTAGTTGTGCAGGACAGCAATGGTGCAATGCTGATGAGCAGTTTGTGAAACGGGACAAGAGATGTGGCTGCTTAGTGCAGTGCCTGATGTTGAAGGAAGTCCTTCCCCCTCCCTGCTCCCCAGCTTTCTTGTAAGGCTTGACTCATCCTCATCTCAACAGTCTGTATTTTTGGGGGATTTTTCAGAAATCTTCAAAGTCCTGGGAAATGAAGGGCTTCATTCCAGCAAGTGTTTGCCTCTTCCATGGAATTGGCTGCTTTCACTAATGGTTCACATTAGGACACTGGGCAGCAGGACAGGGAGCTGGGCTTTCGGCCTTCCTCCCAGGCAGCATCTCTGTGGCAGCTTCAACTCCTTCCGCCCTTCCTCCTGTGAATGTATTCAGACCAAAATTGTGTGGCTATGCTAGGAGGGAAACTCTGCTTTCCACCACACTCAAGTGTTTGCTGAAGGTTCCTGCTTCCACTGCATATGTCACTGGCGGCCATAAGAAAGCTGGAATGATCTTGGCTACTGAAGCAGCTCAGTAATTAATTGTGTGTGTTTCAGTAGCGCTCATCAGAGCTGCGTTTTGGCTGAATTAAATCTGTTCACTTCCTCACCATTCAGTGGAAGTAAGGGAATATTTTCTGCAGGCTTGATGAGACGTCATTGGACAAGCTAGGAGGACCTTAGTTAAATCTGATCTCTGGTAGTTCATTAGTTTGGGTTGCTTTTCTTGCCTTCTGGTGCCTGGGAACATGACCTTGACCTTCTGCACCCTAAGCTGAGTATTGCAGGGCTGCAGGGTTGTGAAATGCCACAACTGCAGAGGCATTTCCTTTGCTAAAATGGCTGCTAGATTGCCCCATTTTGGGTGATGTAAGCATTTGTAAGTTTGGGGTTTTTTCAAGTACAAAAAGCACTGCATGTAGCATTTTCTTAGTGGATGGAGTTGATTTGTTTCCCTTTTGGGGGGGAGAACCACATTGGAGATTAGCTTTACATTGTTAACATGTGGGGTTTGATGTAGCAATATGTTTATTAATGTTTCCAGCTGGTTTTCTATTTCAGTCTAGAAATTAGCACTTCAGGTGTTTAATTAAAGCCTTTGGGAGACTTCTTTTTTTTTTTTGTTATTGTTATTTTGGGGCTTCTCTTTTTAGTGTAAAAATATGCAGTATGAGCCTAAACCCTGATTTTTAACCTTTTCAAGAACTTCTAAACAGTTGGTTTGTGACTCTGAGTTCTAATGAATTGATATAGTTAAGTCAATGCAATTTTCTTTTTAACTTTAACCAGTCAGGTGAAGAGCAATTCAAAATGTTCTGTTAAGCATGCATGAGGCTTTGGATTATTGCTTGCTTTCTGTGTGTTCTAATGAGTACAGTTTCATCCATTTGGTTGCTTCCAACTGGGAAATTAACTTCTAAGATATTTGCCATCAGTGGATGTGTGCAAGGGAAAAAAAAATGGTTGCAACAATTTATTTGAAGGTGGTTTCAGCACTATCTTAATTTAGTATTGTCCCCATTAGATGAGCACAATCCACTTCAGTGAAACAAAGCATTAAGAGGAAACAAGTCAGCATGGGGGAAGTTGGGGTGCATGCTTACAGCTCACGTGTTTCTGAGCAGTCAGTAAGTGCTGTATGAAAGCTCAGCCCTTTGCTCTGGGTAACTCCATGCTCTGCTGCAGCTATAACATAGGATAAAAGTATGCATGTGGGTAGCTAATACACAATAGGCACCTTCTAAACAGAAGTTCACAAGCTGCCCTAAGTTAGTATGTGGGATTTGTAACCATATAGTGATAACCTCTGGCCCAAAGCACATGAAATTTGGGCTACGTGGACCATTCTTCCCTCAGCAGAGAGGTCTGTGTTGAATATTTTCCTTGCAGTCATGTTAGTGCAATCTGCATTTTAGGCTGGGGGCCTGCTTTGAAGGAAGCCATATACCTCCCCCATAGTAAACAACATTTCCTGATTCCTCTGGATAAGGACTGTAGTGGTCTTTGTATGTATGTTCAGCTCGATTCCTAATGGCCATGACATGTGAAACTCCTAGATAAGCTTGCTTCTATCATCGTTTATGATATGCAGATCCAGGATCTAATCGCTCCTCTTGAGCTGCCATTGTTCGCTGGTCTCTGGCCATGCTGAATGAAGACTGAGCTCACTTTAAAATAGCCCAAAAAGTAACTAGAGACTTGGTTTTGTTTGGTTTTCACTGTGTTGCACTGGCAGTAATTTAAAAGCCAAACACTTTAATTTTGGGTGTCTCTTTTTAATTGCCTTTCTGAATATAAATAGATAGCACAAGCTTCATTCCTTGGTAGTGTGTCAAGCTGACATTTGTCATGGTGGAAACACCAAGGAGTCTCAGCTTTGTTGTGGTAAGGAAGCCAAAAACCTAACACTACTTAGCTCTGGAGTCACAAGAGGAAGGATGGAAATGAGAATGAGAATTAAACCCTTTGCTTTCCTCTTTATTTTGGGGGGGTTGTTGTTATTTTGTTTGGTTTGGGGGTTGGTTTGGGTTTTTCCTTCCCCAGAATATTCTGGTGTCTTGTCAAGCAATTCTTAAGAAAACTAATTTTGGTAGTGTGTTTTTAAATGATTTTGCAGTTCAGTAATTTGGCCACAATGTACACTTGTTGGGAAACAGAACCTAAGTGATTCTTGCACAAATCATGTACTTAGGTCTGTATGAATGCAGGACAGGAGCTGGGAATCAAAGCAGCATCACTAGCAGCTGCCTTGTTTCCAGTTCAGAACCAGTGACACTTGACTCCTGTGTGGAGCTTCCTTCACAGCACTGGGGACAATCATAGAATCAATAAGGTTGGAAAAAACCACCAGGATCATCAAGTCCAACCTGTCACCCAAGACCTCATGGATACTAAACCATGGCACCAAATGCCACATCCAATCCCCCTTGAGCACCTCCAGGGATGGTGACTCCACCACCTCCCTGGGCAGCACATTCCAACGGCTAACAACTCTAAACCCTCCTGTGATTTGAGGCAGGCAGTTACATGTTGCAGGGTGATTAAACTGGCAGCCTCAGCTATAAGCTGACTCTGGACACTTTATCATCTTATTTTAATAACAAAAATCTGGAGACTGATGGGTAGCTTGCTGAAATTAATTCAAGGACCTCTTCCCCAGGCAACCACCAACAGAACAAGAGGACACAGTCTTAAGCTGCGCCAGGGGAGCGTTAGGCTAGATGTTAGGAAGATTTGCCATTGGAATGTGCTGCCCAGGGAGGTGGTGGAGTCACCATCACTGGAGGTGTTTAAGAGGAGACTGGATGAGGCACTTGGTGCCTTGGTTTAGTTGATAAGATTGTGTGGGGTGATGGGTTGGACTTGATGATCTCAAAGGTCTTTTCCAACCTGCTCAATTCTATTCTATTCTATAACCAGGTATTTTCTATGCAATTTCTTTGTGGAAAAGGCCTTTGTGGAGTAGTCTTTCAAGGTACTTCAGTAAAAGCAGTTCTTCTGTGGCTGCAAGTAACCATTTTCAGCTGCATTTCACGTGCTAGTTTCTTTTTATCATGAACAGTTCACAGCTCTTTGTGTTTGCTGTGTGCACGGCCGCATGTGCCCTGCTCCTGCTGGCTGCTGAAGAGCAGATTTCCAGTGAAGCCTTTGGGTGTGTACCAAGAGCTCAGCTGCAGATGGGAAGTGCCTTTCCTGTGGAATTTAGATTAAAACTGCCACACATAACATACAATTCTGCAGTTTGAAAATCTAGATTAGGTTGCAGTTGATAAAATGAGTAATAGCATTTTAAAGACACAGTTTTGCTGGATTCTATCTTTATTCCCCCCAAGCTCGAGGGTGTCTGCTTATAATAAAGCAGCTTCATGGAATGCTTACAGGAAAAAAAAAATAATTGATGTTTTGACCACTAGTGTGAGCCTAAGGTTGAAATATTACTGCATATTATTTCCTGTAAGTTCTCTGTTCATGCATGGGTGTGTAATGCATTATTTTTTCCTAAGTGCAGATGTATCGCTGGGTATCTCATCAGTCATGCTTAAAATGGGCTTTTAAAACATACATACCACATCATGTGGTTTTGTGCTTAATTAAATACATCCAATCCTGCAGTTTTTAATCTGTCAAAGTCCCATTTCAACTCCCTCTGAGTACGTAACTATGTAAAGGGTGAGTGCCAGGAGGATGGAGCCAGACTCTGCTCTCTGATGTCCAAAGATAGGACAAGGAGCAATGAGTACAAGCTGGAGCAGAGAAGGTACCACATGGGCTTAAGCAAAAACTTTTTCACTGTGAGGGTGACAGAGCCCTGGAACAGGCTGCCCAGCGAGGTTGTGGAGTCGTCTTCTCTGGAGACTTTGAAAATCCACCTGGATGTGTTCCTGTGTGACCTACTGTAGGTAATCCTGCTCTGATGGGGGGTTGGACTGGATGATCTTCTGAGGTCCCTTCCAATGCCTAGCATTTTGTCATTCTGTGATGCAAAGGAGAGCTGGATAAAATCTCCTATAAAGGCTAGAGGAAATGCATGTCTAAGAGAAATGTTTATTCCTAGTTTTAAGTAGTATTCTAGTACCATGTAAGCTTTTGGTTATTTAGCGGTTAAAGCGTTTCCTCCCATTTTGTTGGTGGATTGCTGTATCTGTTTAATTTTTCTTTTGGATCATTTCCTGTCCACAAAAGACTCTATCTTAATTCTCAGGCTTTCTAGTAAACACTCAATAGATAGGAAGTTATAGCTTCATAATAGAGCACATCCATGTGGAAATCTGTAAACATCCTTTTACATCCCTTATTTTATTTTCATTTTTTTTTGAGCTTTATTCATTAGTCATTCCTGCTACCCTGCTTGCTTTGTGGGAGATCTCTGCTAGGCAGTGCTTGTACAGCAGGAACCTTCTCGCTGTCAACACATCAAACTACAGCTATACAGAGAAGGTGTATCAGTTTGACTGTTAAGGTGTTGTATATGGCCTAAAAAGCAAGCAGTAACCTAGCAGGCGCTTTGTGTTGGTCAGAGGAAGAGCTTTGCACAGTGGGAACCCTGTTGTGCTCCACAAACCTCATCACAGCAGTTGAGTACCTCTGGGTCTGGGACCCTGTGGCTGGCTGCCTACCAAGCCTGGCATGTCTCATCCTGGTCCAGAGGAAAAACAGATCACTAAGTATCTTGAGGGGTTCTGGTTCCCTTCAGCCACAGCTTCCCTTTGGTTTTGCCCCATTATACATTCTAGTGAGGAACTCTAGAATCATAGAACCATTGAGGTTGGAAAAGACCTCTAAGATCATCAAGTCAATATAGGAAATAAAGTTCTGTCAAGAGCTTAGTTAACTTGTATCCTCATTGCTTTATGATCCAGACAAACAGGAATTACCTCAGTCAACATGAAAATGTTCTGTGCCTTTTAGCATGATTTCTCATTCTTATTGGGTTCAAAAGTTGAGATTTAATTCCAAGGAATTTGTGTGTGTGTGTGTGTGTGTGTACTGATATATTCATGATTTCATCATCTGCTTTCACATAATCACTGACTTCATTATAATGGCTCCTAGGAGAGATGCACAGAAGATTCTGCCTGAAGTTTTTGAATTCAGATTTTAAGATCTGAGAACTGGGAAGGTCTTGGTCTCTAATTCCAGATACCTTGCTGCTGATGCTCATGTTTTTGTGATGGATGGTGAGGCTATTATTTACTAAAATCTCCAAATCCTGTCAGTTTGGAGGGTGGAAGGTGTCATTTCCCTTCCTCCATGACTTCTAATCTCACTTAAGAGCCCATAAACCTCAGAGGTGGATTCCAGAGAACTTACATCAACCAACAGTGTCACACTTGAGGCAGGCACATCCCCTCAGCGCAGGGAATGGGATCATTGCTTCTGTACCTCCCTGATGCTAGCCAAAGAGTTAAGGAGTGTGCTGTCTCCATCCCTAAGGAACTGATTTGTGACTTCAACATGTGTGAGGCTTGAGGAAAACTGCTTTCCTTCATCTGCTGAATTCATCTGATTATTTTTTTGTGATTATTATTTTTAATGTCTGCATGGTGCCTTGGAAAATGGACAACGACATCACCTCAGGTCAGGCCCTGTGCTGTTGCAATGCAAAGTGAAGGAGATAACTTCTTCAGCTCAACTGTCATAAAAAGTAGATTTTGGGGTGTTTTTTTTTAGAGAGCTCTCTCTGCTTTTCTGTTCTTCCCTTTCTGTCTCACTTGCATGCATGAATCCTATACACAATATCTGTGTTTCTGCATGTCTGCTCTGTATTATTGGCTGTTTGGGTGGAAAGCAAGTATGGCTTTCCCAAAACCTTTTGGACAGCTGGTGTGAGGAAGGAAATGGCCTCATTGGTGTATTTGAGTTACTGACCCAGGCTCCAGATACAACAGATGGCCAAGTCAGGAAAGTCTTTGCAATAAAAACTCTTTCAGTGAAAGCAATACCTCTGAGAAGTGTTTTTTTCAGATAGATAAACCATGCAGAATCACACCTACATGCTCCTTTCTAATGTTGTTCATGAGTTAGAAGCTTGGGGTTTAGTCCTTTCCCTAAAGTTTGCTGTACTGCACAGTGTCACATTGTTTGTGTTTATCAAGAAATAGCATTTTTCTCATGTTTTGTGCTTTCCATGGTCCAAAAAACATACAGCTGGCTGAGGCTTTTTCCCCTGGTGTCCCTTTTTTTGTAATTCTCCCCTGCAAGAATTAGCAGCCAAAAAAGTCCCCCATTTCCTAGCCTCATTTAGAGGTAGGAAAAAGGAATTGAATCCAAATCTAGCCCAGCTTTGCCACCATTCTTTGATACTGAGAGTTCTGCACATCCTGGTATGCTCTTCCCTTCAAACACCCAGGCATGAATGTCCTTTTTCATTTACTTGAATACTGCTAGGAATCATAAAAATTGCATACTGAAAGAGATCAATATCCCAGAATCAGAATAAATGTAAAAATAAAACCACCACAGAAGCACAAACCTTTTATTTATGAGAAGGCTCCTTGTGTATTTTCCATCTGTTAATAACCTGGCTGACTTCTGGTGGACATGGAGTTGATTAGCATCCTGTGGTACTTCCTTAGCATGAGCTGGACACAGAGCTGTTACAGCAACCAAGGTCTTGTTCTCACCTGAAGACAATACTGTGTCTCCATGTGGGTTAGTAGAAGTGGGCGAAGACATGGTTTTGTATGTGCCTGCACTGGTTGTTGAGTTGAACATCAGCATGTTCAGTCCTGTGAAGTCCAGCTGCTCTGCTGAAACAGTACTACTGTGGGTAATGCCTACTTGTGCTTCAAGATGCTCCTTCCTGCATGGTAGTGTTCACTGTAACTTTTCTGTGCTCAAGTGGGAGAATTTGGTCTATGAGGTGACACTGTCCCTGCTACTGAGCACTGAACTGTCTCCTTCCCACACAGTAGCACTTGTGCAGTTGCCTCGTGGCTGTCCATTGGTGCAGCTGTAGCGCTGTTTCAGAGGTAAGCATGTGACTTTCCACTTACAGATGAGTTATTTCCTGTAGAAAATGCTGTAAGCAACTTGTTGCAACGTCCACTGTGCAAACCAGGAACAACTGTTCCAAAGAAACTACTGGCACTTCACTATAAGGAAAGCAGAAGTTCGTCAGAGGTCACTGCTGTAGAGCTCCCATCCTATGGGCGACTCTCCTACTGACTGTGGAGCAAGCTACGTGTAATGGTGGATTTGGGAGGAGGTGGATGTGAAGAGGAAGGACTGGAATAAAAGCTCTGATCTCAGGGCACATGGTGCATCTCTGAGTTAATCATAGATATCTGTCTCCTGGAGTGACTGCAGAGCAAGAGATGATGGAGCTGAGAGCAGCAACGCCTGACTAGGAAAAAAACAACGAAGAAACTTGATTGCTGAAGATAATGAGGTGACTGTTTATAGGCAGAGCTGTGTGAAGACAGATCTGCAGGTAGGGGTTAATACTGCCTACTGATTTTTAAACTGTAAAAGGAAACTGGTGGATAAATGGTGAAGATTATCTGTGTCTAGGAAAGTGTTCTAGCTGGTAAGCGTGAAAGGAGATAGCTGCCAGGAGGTTACAACTGGTGGTGCAATAAGAGGAGCTATCTTGGGCATCATGTGGCCTTGAGGAAAAGAGAGGTGATTGCTTCGTGTCTCTGGCTTTCCTTCTGTGCTGTTTCCCCAGAATATGTGCAGTGAATAGTTTGGGGGTTGGTGGGGTTTTGTTGTTTTAATTCTACCATGTAGCCTTATAGGCAGACTGAAGCCTTGAGTTTTTATCTTATGTGGCTGAGGAGCACATCTGTGAAATCACAAATGATTTGCCCTTTTCCAGTATTGGTCTTGAGAGCTGGGAAAACATAGGGAATACACTTTGGATACTTAATGGAGTACTTTCCCTTTGGGAACACAGTTTTCTATTAGAGGTGCTTTTGGTGGGGTCTTGGTGTCAATAGAAATCTCTCCTGAAACTCTAGTCCAGTAAAGACTTTGAAAGTGGAAGCTCTTTTCTTTCATGCTAGATCTGGTCTAGCTTACTAAATTACAGATGAGAGCATGGTGTTGCTGATGTTGTTAGTGCCCTTGGTGAGCTCTAGGTTATTCTCTCTCTTCCTCTACTATCCTACTAACACACAGTGGGGGGAGGAGTAGGCGGTGGGCATCTCATGGACCATATAGCATCTGTGAGGGGAACAAGCTGTTTGTTCCTTTTATCTCTCTTTCTCCTGAAGAAGAGTTGGTCCCTAACAATTTGTCAAGGTATCTACACTTGCAAGGAAGGAAACTTCTATTTATTTTTTTCCTTTCTCAGTGAAAGATGAGCAATAACTATTGTTCCTCTGGCTCCTGCACAGTTACCCGCTCAGGTCATCACTACCACCTAAACTCCCCACTTCAAAACAGATGAAGTTTAGTGAATTACCTTCTCCGCTAGCTGCAGAAGCCTATTCAAGTACTACCTGACTTTGGTTTGTGTATTCTGCTGAACTGGGTGAGGGTCAGAGGATGTTGGGTTTGGGTGCATTGAGGAGCCTGTGGAGTGACAGCAGAAACAAAAAGCATAGGCACCCACTGACCTTATGACGCCCTGCTGTTGCCAAGTGAGCTTCCTCGCCTAAACAGACATGACCAATCACCGCTACAGCGAGCTGCAAGGAGGCAGGCTTAATAGGAAAGAGAAGGAGGATCAACACAGATGTTTCACAAGCTGAGAGTCAGGTTACAAATGATTGGAAGCTTCTCTGTAAATCTGTTTGCAGTTGTGTTTTGCCTGCTTGGAAGGGTGGGTTTAACTCAGGTTACATTCAGAACCACAGATGCCAAGTATTTAACATCTCTCTTTTTCAGTCTCTTGTGCACGACACAGACTTTCTGAGCAGGGTCTGGGTAATTCTTGCTGGGTGAGGTTCTGCCTTGCTGACCGTTCAGAGCAGATGCGTGTGCACACAGGTATGCCAAGATACAGTTGCTGGAGTCTTAGTTATGAGGTGTGCAGCATTGAAGGGACCCTGTGAAAAGCCCCACAGCATCTCCCAGAGAAGAGACTGCCTTTGGTTATTTCCAGAACTCACATGCGTTTTTTGACCTGCTGGCTTTCAAACCTGTTGCTGTGGTGCTTCCCTGCCCTGGTCCCCACCATGGGAACACTGTGCAGACCTCTGCTGAACTGCTTGTAGAGCAGATACTACCAGTGGTAAGCGGATTGTGTCACTGTGTCAAGAAGGAGTGCTGATGGGGATTTTTGTGTGGAGGTACTTCCCCTCTCAACACACCCACCTCCCACCCTCGCCACTGTCCTGGAAATTCCACCCCCTCAGTGACTGAGCAGCACCACCTGGCATTGATTTACGCTGAAAATGTGTTTCCTTCTCCTATTAAGGACTTTCTTCTGCCACTAGGAGGCTTTTACCCCATACCTCTTTCTCCACACTTCATCTGAGGTTCCTTCACAGGGCCGAACACTTGATCCATTAAGAAACTCCCTTCCAGTGGGTGTCCTCTTTAGATTCTCTCCCACTGCTTGGATTTTCATAACTAATGTTTCACCTGATGTGCTGAGAGAGGTAGGCAAAAAAAATTCTTTATTAATTTTTTTTTTTTACATTGCCTTCTCTGAAGTGTTTTGACTTGCAAGGGCACCGTTTAATTTCATAATTATATCAGTGAGAAATACCTACCAATCCATAAAATGCTGGACAAAGATGATGCTTTGCATGCTTTTTCTGATCAAACTGAGCTTCTCCTCTCTGAAGACTACAGGGAGAGCTGTCAGGTGGGCAGTGGAGGCTAAAGCTACCTGTGTTCGGTCTCTGCTGAGAGCCCCTGGGCCTGCCCTAGGGATGTCTGTGGGACCACAGGTCCTGCTGACACTCGGACATCACCCAAGCTCTGAGCAAGGGTGCTAATGGGTGAGGGTTATTCCTGAGCTGGGCATGAACCTGCTTTGGGGGGGGGTCCCTGGATTCAGAGCTGGAGAGCAGCATCCTTGACAGAGGCCATGAAGGGAGAAACACCTTCTGGAGAAGCGCCTGCACTTACTTTTCTAGTACACCCCAGAGTCTGTTGTTAAGGGTCTGGGCTCGTTTTCTTTCTCTTGCACGTTTGCTTTGCCTTGGGGTTCAGACCACTGTGGTGGAGTTAAAGTGAGATGAAAGGTTGTAGTTCACACCTGGAGCTTTCAAATGACAAGATTAAATGGTTCATTTGTCCCCTTTACCTTTCCAAACGCCTGCCACACTCGTGTCATATTTTATGTTAGAAGAGAGTATTTGTGATATTTCTGACTGCAGTTTTTGTGGTGGATTCTGCTCCCCCTGGTAAGAAGCCTCTCCTATTTCACTGACAGTAGGCAGCAGCTGTACGTGCTTTGTGGCTTCTCCCTGTTTGTGGGAGCCTGCTCCTATAGAAATAAGTGGGAATTTTCCCATTGATGTTGGCAGAAAGGATGATCAGACAAACGCAGATCTTCCACGCTAGGAGCCCTGAGTGGTGTTGATCCTTTTGATGTGAAGTATCTGGCTTTGCCTCTGTTAAGATCCTAGGCCATAAAATCCCTGGCAACAAGAATGGTGAGTTTTGGATGCAGAAGGATGCACATTTCCTCTGAGTGCAGAAACTTTGCAACTGCTGGCAGAGAGAAGTTATTGTTAGAAACTCTTAAAAGGCAGGGAGTGTAAAAACCTGACGGAGGGGGAAACCACATGCACTGATGGCTGTATCATATGAACACTTAATGGCATGAAGTGTGCTTAGCAGAAGCAGAAAACACCAGGAGCACTGAAGGTTTAGCTGAAAGTGGGGTTAGCACTCTGACATTCCAGAGATTTAGTACCTGTGATTTAACTTGCTCAACTCACCCAAGTGTAGAGTTGCAGTTGCTTGATGCAATGTGAAAGATCAGTTTTCAGGTTAAAAAACAAACCCAAACCAAAACAAAGTGTAAAAGCTCTCTTCTTTTTTTGTTCATTTCTTGCTAGCATCCCTTGAATGCCAGCTCATTTTGTGCCTATGGATGTGTTTAATAAAAATCCTGCATCTGCTGGAGGGAAAAAAAAAAAAAACAAAACAATAATAGAACTTGTCAAAGTTCAACTCTGGAGGTTCTTTATTGTGGATTACTGACTGCAAAGGGCTAGTAGATAAATCCAGTCATTCAGAGTCTTAAAGAGGCTAATGTTTCATTTTGCCCAGAAATCTTACTCTTTTAAGTCTGAAGCTTCAAGAAAGGTTATTTGCTGTCTATTGTATATACAAGTAAGTACAGGGGAGCTGATAGGACCATCTCTGTAAGATGTGTCAGCTGGAGCATTGCTGTATTCATCTGCAGTGCCAAGCAACTCCAATTACTCTTGGGTCAGACAAACTTTTTATTCATTGAGGTGCAGTTGTTTGCCAGAGCTATTTGCAGTCATGTGGCCGAGGGGGCACAATTAATACTTTGTGAAAAATGAATTCTTTTTTTTAATGATGTGTGCTATGGAGATGTAACAGAGCCCTGCTGGCAGTGATCTGAGAAGCAGTGCAGGGCCAGGGTGAGGATTTGCCAGATCATAGCTGAGCCCTTGAAATTCTCCAACTGGCAGGAAGGGGAAAGTGTGCAGGAGGGAGCCTGTGGGAACTGTATTTTAGTTCAGCAGCGTCCCTGAACGTCGTCAAACTGCCTGTCTCAGACTGTTATGGCTGATAAACTGCCAGTAATTATCATGTAGAAAATTAGTGGCTGCCAAGAGCATCACACGTGTTGCTTGGACCGGTTTGAAATTACTTTGCTGCCTTCTTATTTATTTTTTATTTATTTATTTTTAAAGACAGACAGAAAGAAAGAAGAAAAATTCCTGGGCCTGCATCTGTTCCAAGAATAGCTTTGAGTTTTGACACATGGCAGTTGGTGCTGGCAGGAGTTATTTCTGTTGTTCAGAGCAGGCTTGAGGGATGCTTTCTTGGAGTGCGTCACTGCTGCTGTTTACCTTTTGGGTAACAAAGCTGCCGAGACCTCTGCAGCACAGCTAAATAAATAGCTGAAGCTACTGAGATTTCCCTTTCTTTCTTTCTTTGCCTCTGACACTGGGCAGAATGAGGATTAGGAATACTGGCTGCCAGAAGGAAGACTTTCTGATTTTGCAGTTGATTTCCAGCCACTGTGAAGAAGCAGGTTCAGAGTGGAAGGGGCGAGTAGGGCGGAGGAAGAGCTTAGAAGCAGCTGTGCCTGCACACCCCCATCACTTCATGTCCTCACAACCCTCCCAAACTGGCCATGTGTAGAAACTGTGGTTTGAGGCAGGGCAAATATTATAGAATCATAGAATACCGAGTTAGAAGTGACTGCTGTCATCTGTTTTCTCCTGTTGGAAGGGACTGCTGCCGTCCATTTCCTCCTGAAGGAATCCAAATGCAGCCATGACCAAGAGCTAGGGGTGATGTGGACAGAGCTACATCACAGCCATTGCTGAGAAAGGATAGGGAGTGGAGAAAAGACCCTGTAGAAGCTTGTGTGTTGTTTTTCATCCAGAGGCTTGTGATTTGATCCGTCATTGATGAATAGGTTGGTGCAGTGTCTCTGACTTAAGGAGCTGTGAGTCTGAGGGACTCCAGGTTTGAGCTGTCAGCCCAAGAAAGCATCCCTTACCCTTTAGTTTACATTTTAGTGTGTGTACCTTTCTACTTACATTGAATACAAGGTTGTAAACACTTAGGGTGCTCTCTGCTTTTCCTTCTAGGCTGTGGTTCAAGGCAGGTCTTCTGGGGTGACACAGCCAGCCTCCAAAGTTCTTGCTCACTTCTGCCACTGTTTCAGAATTTAAACCAAAACATTTTTAAGTGATTGATTTTAAACCTCAGTGTCTCCAGGAGACAGCAGTCGGTGCCATGTAACCAACAGGCAAATCAATGGAACTGAGGCAGTGAAGAATTGCAGCAGAACAGCCTCTGCATCAACGGGACAGGAACAACCCAGGGTTTTGCTTATCAACACTCCTAATTTGGTATTTGTTCTATGCCTTTGCAGCAAGTGGTGTCATCTCTCAGCTCAAGCAAACTCTTTGTGGAATAGGGAAAGGAGAAATGTTTCTCTTCAAATAATATTTCAAGTGCTGGGAAGCAAGGTGCTTCCTTATGGCTTGCAGGCTACCAGATACTATGCCATGAAAATAGAAGGAAAACATATTGTGTTTCATTATTTCCTCTCTGTGAACACTTGGCTGTGTTTTAATTCTGTTAATCTAAAATTACAAACTAACTTACCATGATATAATCTCATTTTCTTTATAGACACCAAATGCTATTATGCTGGGCAACAAATTAGCTTAAGATAATTCTGTCTGTAGAAAATAAGACTGTAATCAACAGATTTATAGTTTAATAAAGTCTCATGGTAATATATGGACAGCCTATAGCTTTTAGAGCTTTATTTTCAGTTCAGGGTTCCAATTAGTCTAATTTAGGGTTATTGGTACAGTCATTAGATTTATGATTTGCCCTTTTTTAACCAACAAAGAGTTGTCAGTGTGAGGTACAGGAAAGAAGCAGTGTGAGGTACAGGAAAGAAGCAGTGTGAGGGAGCCATCTATGAGGGATTTTATTGTGAAGCTCTGGTGATGGATGAGATTTAGGGGCAAGAGTATACAGTGAGAGCCTGTGTTTTTGGCTGCAGTTTGGAAAGGGCAGAGGACAGTGAGGATATGTAGAGTCCCAAATGGAAAAAAGGGAGGTTATTTTAGTCTGAAATAAAAGCCTTTGACAAAAAGTAAAAACCTTTTGTAGATGAAAAAAAAAACCAAACCCTTTATTTCTTTATTTTCTTCCTCATCATCAGGTCTAAACTGTAATCTCTGAACACTGTGGTACAGTTTATTGGCCAAGTATCTCTGGTCTTGAGATATAAAAGGCCAGCAGCAGAAGTCCCCCAGATATGCCTGTGGAGAATTAATTGCATCTCATTTGTGGGAATATTTACATGAAAGAAGTTGTGGGGTTTGTCTCTTTGCTTGTGTGTGGCTTAGTTTCTGATTTATTTGCTCATCTACCTTCTTGTCCTTTTGAAACAGTGAATCTGCTCTGTTTTGTGGTTGGTTGGGTTTTGTTGTTTGGTTGGGGGTTTTGGTTTTGGGTTTTTTTTTAACCTTGTTTTATCAAGAGAAGTCAATTGGCTGCAGGTTGCTCAGCGTGTCTGAGCAAATTGTAGAAACAATGAAGCTTGGGGAGTAAGCAGACTGTGGATCTGGGTCATTGGTAACAAGTAGGTGAGATTTTCTGTGGTGATTTTTGCGCTCCCTCAGCTTGTCCTCGTAGGAGAGGTGTTCCAGCCCCTCCCCCCATCATCATCTTGATGTGTGAACACCCTCTGCTTTAGGATCTTCTGAAGGCCTGGCTGGGGAGAGGCTGGGGTTTCTCCCTCCTGGTTTGCCCTACTGCTAACAAAAGGTAGGTACACTCGGATTAATGTTGGCTAAGAGCCTATAATTGTGTGTGGCTTGAGGAGCCTGGGAAAAGCAGTCCATTCCTATATGTGCATCTGTCAGGCACAACTTAAAGCTGTGAGTGCCATGGCACAGCCAACACATCAATGTCAGCTGTCCAGCTAAGGGTGCTGGAGAAGAGTGGTGTGACTGCACAGGGTCTCAAGCCATGAATGACCTGTTGTGCAACAGCACAAGGACACCTCATCTCCAGTATGACTGGAGGTGGCAGAGTGTATGTTGGGGAGTATTTTCCCTTTGCCCATGCTTGCAGAGTAAAGGAAGTGTTTCTCCAGTTAGAAAGCTCTTTCAGGAGGACAGGAACCAACAGACAGTTGATTTCTATGGAGAGTTGCTATAAATAGCTTGCTCTGTTAACACAATTCCTTCACTAAGGGACTCTTACAAACAGGAGCTTGTTCCAAGCCTACAAAATGCTTTGTAAGCTCTTGTCACTGTGTATGTGCCTGTTCAGATGCCAGCACTTCCCCCCTCAAAATGAGAGGTGCTGAAGTCCTCGCTCACTTGTGTTTAAACCGTCAACTAGGCTGCAGTGGTTTCTACTGCCCTGCTCTCTAATAATGGTTGCAGTCAGTCTGGGTCAGAAGCTGCAGCTACTGCAAGCTTCGAAAGCTTCACAGGGCTTTCAGGAAGCTTGTAATTGCTCCACTGTGAATCCTAGAGTGAGAAAGAGCTTGCCCAGGAGGAAAATCTTCTGTTAGTGCTGGTGCAGCAGAGGCTGTGTACATAAGCAGTCCCAGCTGTACGATGCATAGATGTCACTCTGCACAACTGCAATGTTTTATTTTTACTTCTTACCTAGTCCTGGCACTGGAAGCCCTCTCCTTGGGAGAAGATTTTCTTCTTCCATTTCAACACGTTTCAGCATTTAGCCATCTGATGCTTAGTCCACGTCCCTTCCCGTTCTTCGTGTGAAATGGCAGCCAGCGAGCTGTTGAAATGTTAACAGAGCTGAAAGCTGTGACCCAGTGGTGTCTGTCTGGAAAAAGGAAGTGATTTGGAGTTCAGGCAGTTGATAAAACACACGTGTTTATGAGCACACGTGCTCTCCTGCTTTGTCCTTTTCTGAACGCGTCTGGCTGCTTGTGGAGACCATGCTGGTTTCATTCCCCACACGCACGTACGAGTTCAAGTCGATTCACTGTCTTGATACGTTTCATGTATGAGGCATTTCAAATGACTTGCTCTAGCTCTGTGTCCAGGTAGATGGGTACAAAGTGGAGTAAACGGTGACTGGACAGGTTTGCTAGTTACCTGGGGAGAGGAAGCAGAGCAGAGGAACTGGTTGTTGATCCAATGCTGTGGTGCATGGCAGGAAGGACACATTGATGTGGCAGGTGGCAGTTCTGCACAGGCTGTCCAGCTGCAGTGCCAGTGGCTCTGTTGTACTGTTGTAGCCCCAAATCCTGTTGACATTTTGCCATTAGGTGTGAGAGTATGTGTAAGAGAAATGAATGTGATGCTTTTGGCATGCACAGTTTTGCTGATGATGTTTGCTGTTGGACTGTGTCCAGCAGATCAAGGGAGGTTCACCTTCCCCTCTAGTCTGCCCTAGTGAGACCTGACCTGGAATATTGTGTCCAGTTTGGGGCTCCCCAGTTCACAGAGGGTCAGGGGTCTACTAAAGAGAGTCCAACAGAAGGCTAGGAGGATGATGAAGGGATTAGAGCACTGTCCTATGAGGAGAGGCTGAGAGACCGGGGGCTGGCTAGTCTGGAAGAGAAGACTGAGAGGGCGTTTAATAAATGTTTGTAAACATCTGAGAGCTGAATGTCAAGAGGCAGGGGACAGGCTCTGCTCAGTTGCACTCTGTGATAAGACAAGGGGTAATGGATGTAAACTACAGCACAGGAAGTTCCACCTCAACATGAGGAGGAACTTCTTCACCGTGAGGGTTACAAAGCACTGGAGCAGGCTGCCCAGAGAGGTTGTGGAGTCTCCTTCTCTAGAGACTTTCAAGACTCATCTGGATGTGTTCCTGTGTGACCTGTGCTGGATTCTATGGTTAGCTCTGGCAGGGGGTTGGACTTGATGATTTCTGGAGGTCCTTTCCAACTCCTAACATCCTGTGATCTTCACAACTGGCTCTTGCAGCAGCTCCCAGATTGTGCTGATAGTTTTTGGAGGGGAAATTAATTAGCTGCTTTGCATACTCAAAAGGAAAAACCCAGGAAAGTCTAGCCCCTGTGGCTCTCAGGCACGCATCCCTCCCCTCTTTTCCACAGGATTGTTGTGGAGATGTACTTCCAGGAATTGTGCTGTCAGCCTGTGCCATTCATGCATTTTGCAGGGCTCATAATCGAAGGCGTTCATGGCTGGAAGTGGCACACGTGCTGCTCTGAATGCTCCCTCTCAGCTCTCTCCTGCTTCTGGTAACCCACATTCTGCAGCTGGAGGCTGCACTCGGGGGGCCTCATGAATGGCAGGTCCTGTGTGCCAGCCAGGAGGGGGGAGCGGCGTTCTAGGGCAGGAGCAAATGGGACAGTTCCTAAATGTACGAGTCCACAGCAGCTACAGCACTCAGAAGTGGAGCCTGTGAGTGCTTTGTGTGTTACTTCTCAGCAGTCTGCAGTCTGTTTTCCTGGGGGTGGAGGCTGAATGTGCTTTTGTAATCCGGATTACACCTGCAAAACTGAGCGGAGGGAGGAAATAAACCAGTGCCACCTCATCGCTCAGAGGTGCGATGCACTTACCCTTACACTACTGAAAATCCCCTTCTCTTGTTGCAGGGTGAGGGTATCCACTTCACAGCCAGTGGCCTAGATATCACCTGCCAGCCCAGCTCCTCAAATCTGCATCCTGCTCCTCCCTGTTCCATTCTTCCTCAAGGCCCTCTGAGGCACAGTGAGAGCAGGCAGTGACCCAGATGCATTGCTCTGAAAGTGCCATTTGTTTCCAGCTCTCAGCATGCTGGCAGATTTGACACATGGCTACACACACATCCATCACTGGACCGAAATACACATCCCTGGTATTGTAAGGGGTGTTGTATCAGCTAAGTGACTGCTGCTCACACATCCCGTGAGGTGTGTGACCCCATGGGATGCCCACCCTCCAAACATGGGAGGATTCATTGAGCAGCAGGAGGGAGAAGCTGGCTACAGCAAGGGTGTTTATTTTTTTTGTCTGCTTAAACTTTCCAGGGGGTTACCAGGCAAGCATTTTGCTACTATGCCCTTTGTTACCTGTCATGCTGTGAAAAGGAATAAGGGAAAAGGCTTTTTTCCCACTTCTGTTTTTGGCAGGGAGTCCAGGCCTTTGTTTCCCTTCTATTTTTCTGCCTACAACTTTATTTCACATTCCTTTGCCTACAGACTGAACTATTACATGTATATATGTAAATATGTATTTCTGTACAATTATATCTGTAAAAACCATCAGAGACTCTTAGATATGTAGATATACATATGTATGGTTCTTAGGTCTGGAACATGAAACTAGTCCTCTGTTGCCTTGTTGGTGCTGTAACCTCAATTAGTCTGTCTTCACTTCTTTGTGGATATCAAGCCATCAAGTCTTATTCAGCAGGGCTAAACAGATACCCATTGATACATCCCTCCCTTCCTCCCTCCACCTGCAGCTCTCTCCGTTATCTCCCTCCTCTGTTGCCATGGACAACACCAGTGTCCCTCAGTTGAGCCAAAAGCTGTCCATCTTGGTTCTCCCTGTCTTTACTCTGAGATCAGCAGTGTCTTCCAGTGATAAAATGTCCTGTGCTCTCCAGACCACAGAGCTGAAATTCACACCTCAGTGCTCATTTGCTGTCGTGACTGGATGCAACATCCTTTTCTCTGGCCTCTTCCAATTATAAATGTCTGGAATGTCTTTGCAAATGGAATTCTTTTTTTCAGTTTCCTCATTTTTTTAACACCATAACCTTCCCTATGTGTTCCTTTACTTGGCTCCCTCTTTATTCAGCACAAGCTGCTTGTCTTCACCACCCAACCCTGTCACACCATCTCTATTTTTGTGAGCCAGTTCCAAGAGGGCTCTTCCAGCCACACGTGATGTCAGCCTCTCCAGTGCACACGAGCTGCTTTCTAAGAAGCAGTTATGGGTTTCCTACTGACCTAACCCACCCTGCTAATGTTGGCAGGACTACTTGGTTGTCCTCTGGGACTCTTCTTTAAAATACTCCTGGGCTTTGGGGTGGGTTTTTTTTCCCTTTATATTTTTCTTTTGCTGGGATGCAGGCATTGCAAAGTCCCTGCCTCAGGCAGTTCACCGCCAGTCTTTTCCTTTTGGAGTGCAGCACTGCTCTTGTACAAATAGTAAGCACTCGTCGGAGGATTTTTAGACCTTGTTAAGATTAAGGCTTTAACCAGCATCTCAGCCATTGCAGGCTTTTAAAAATAGGCTCTACATGCCTGGTAATAGCAGCGTTGTAACCATGGCAATGCAAGGACGGCAGGGTTTGCAGGCAGGGATCTCTTACTAGACCAAGTGGTGTGACAGAGGGCTGGACCAGGGCCACAGGGGGATGAGGTTTCAGGTATAGAAAGGCACTCAGACCCCAAAGGATATCTGTTTGGTGTTTTTTTCTTACCTAGGTCAGGTGGCCCAACAAAAAAGAACAACCTAAGTGCATTTGATCCTGCCTTGAGTGGGGCAGCAGCCTTGATGGCCATTGTGATTGTGTGGCTGTGTTTTAACAAGGAGAGCTGGCTACTGTGTGCTGTGCGCTCAAGCATCTGCTGATACCAACAGAAGGGCTCCGAATATCAAGAAACCAGAATATCCTCATGAAGTATCTGCTCAGAGGATGTGAGAGTAGTACAGTGCTCTGTGAGTGGAGGCTGACTTTGTGCAGCAATAAAACATGAATATTAAACAGGAAGCCAATGACACTTCTGAAACATGCCTGAGACAGTAATCCAGATGCTCTTTGGGGTTGGAGTGTAGCCTTGCATCTATGCTACTCTCTTTTCTTTTTATGCTGCATCTGCATAGTTGGGGGCAGGGAGCAGGAGCACAGCAAGAGAAAACCCAGATTTTTTTCACCTAGTTTCCTGAGGAAGTGTGGGCTAGGCTGTCAGCTTGGTGTATCTGCACACCAGTCCTCCTCTTTCTGTCTGCAGTCTCCATCCAGGGAGAGGGCTTCAGGGCCAGCATTGCCCTTCCCAGTCCGTTCTCCAATGGATTAGCTGCTGTGAGGAGATGGGTTGGGTGTGGGGCAGAGGGCCATGAGCATCCTTGAGGCAGCTGGACAAAGTTTGCCCAGCAAATGTGGCCAGGTATCAAACACCCTGAAGGGTGGGGGAACCAGGAGTGCTGGGATGCAGCCCAGGAGGGACTCACGTTGTAAATCCAGCATTATAAGCCCTAACGAGCTGGAAATCCACTTTTATTCATTCTGCCACTCAGGCATTTGCTTAATCTTGAAAAACAAAAGCAAGTAAGAGGAGGTGTGATGCTGAATAGTAAGGGTATTTGAAATCCACAGGATATTTCAGTCAAATAAATGCGTTTGTGTTGCAAAGAGGTTTATATCAATTGGGCACAATCCTGGGATTACACAAACTTTGTGTTTGCTCTGGTTCACTCTGGGCCTCTTGCTTTCTGAGGAGAGATCTGATGTATTTAAGGGCAATGGGAAAGAATAAAAGGTTTATATCAATTGGGCACAATCCTGGGATTACACAAACTTTGTGTTTGCTCTGGTTCACTCTGGGCCTCTTGCTTTCTGAGGACAGATCTGATGTATTTAAGGACAAAGGGAAAGAGTAAATGCTTGATTCTGCATTCACAGCTGAAACATTATGTTACTGCAAAGTCTTTTTGCTTGTACTTCTAGTGTGTTGCCCCAAGAATTTAATTTCCTGTTTTTTTGTGATGTGAGAGTCCTTTTTGGAAACCACTAGAGAGCAGGGGGATTGGTTTGGAAAGCAGACTGTCAAAATACAGTGACCTTTTTTTGTTGGGGGTTTTGTTTGTTTTGTTGCTGCTTTTGTTTGTTGTTGGGGTTTTTTTTTCCCCTTTCCTGGATACAGAACTCACCAACATAAAATCTCATCATTAAAATAAGTAAGTAAATAATCAATGGAGCACCATGAGAAACAGCCCTCTTTATTTCAGTTTTCTTCACCTTCAGCCCATGGGTGAATTTATTATTAATTATTGGTGTTGGTGGTGTTATTATCACCCCCTTAGGTTTTGCAGTGATGCTTCTCAGATTTCAAGTTTCTATTCCCTTCTGCTTTGTGTCATATGACAACCAAGGACCTTCTTTATTGGCTTCACTTGCCTCACTAGACAAACAAAAATAAACCAGAATGCCCCATTTTCTGTTCATCCATTTCCAGTACTCCTGTTTATTTTGAAACTTCCAGAAGAGATAAAAACAGCTTAGGAAAAATGCTCTCCAGAGCAATCCTTTAAAGAGCAACAAACAAACATTGCAGATTGGTCCTAAAGGCTGTGCTTCCTTTCTGGGGAGGGAGGTGGGGAAGAGAGGATGTTTTCTTCTTAGCTTCGTTCTAATCATCCGATCTGGGATTTGATAAGCTCCACAAGTCTGAAGCTGCTGCCTCCTCCCGTCTTCCCCCTTCCTGCCTCTCAGAAGATTAAAGTGAACACAGCAAAAAAGGAAACAGTTTATTTTCAGCTCGTGGTAGTTAACAATTAGTTTACTCGCAGCCTTTTCATTGTTTGCGTTTTAATTGTGTTGCTGCATTCTTCTCTTAACGCTGTTTACTTTTCTCTTCGGGGCCTGCCTTTGAGACAGAAATAGGTTCACAAATAGCTCATTCTTGCAAACTTTGGGCCTGTTTCCCACATTTTCACATTTCACATCAGGAAATGGGACCACGTGTAGGTGACAGTGCTGCTGCAGAGACATGCCTTTACCTTCCCAACTCGTGGGGCACAATTAAAAGCTGGAATTACAGTAGTTAGCAAAACAAAACATACAAAATACGGAGTGATTAACCCATGACAGGTTGGACTTGATGATCTTTGAGGTCTTTTCCAACCTTCTTGATTCTGTGATTAAAGTATTGCACATGCAAGATATGAATATTCTTTTGACATACTCAAATTAGCTAAATCTATGAATTGGCTTAACTTAGTTTTTACTTAACTTAGTTCCATTTTCTCCCCCACTTTGTCCTAAGAATAGTCCAGAGAAGGGCAACAAAGCTGGGGAGGGGTTTGGAGCACAGCCCTGTGAGGAGAGGCTGAGGGAGTTGGGGTTGCTTAGCCTGGAGAAGAGGAGGCTCAGGGCAGACCTTATTGCTCTCTACAACTACCTGAAGGGAGGTTGTAGACAGGTGGGGGTTGGTTTCTTCTGCCAGGCATCCAGCACCAGAACAAGAGGACACAGTCTCAAGCTGTGCCAGGAGAGGCTTAGGCTGGATATTAGGAAGCATTTCTTCCCAGAAAAGAGATTGGCCAGTGAGATGTGCTGCCCAGGGAGGTGGTGGAGTCACCATCACTGGAGGTGTTTAGGAAGAGCCTGGATGAGGCACTCAGTGCCATGGTTTAGTTGATTAGATGGTGCTGGGTGATAGGTTGGTCTTGATGATCTCAAAAGGTCTTTTCCTACCTGGTTTGGTCTATTCTATTCTATTCTAATGTTGGGGGGTATGTGAGGAATTCTTTAAAGATTTAACACTTGGGAGTAAATTGGCCATGACTTGAGACCATTTCTTCCCATGTGTGTCTTTTCTTTGAGTTCTTCCATGGTAAGAATGGCTGACATTGTGGATACTAGAGTATTGGCAATATTAGCATATAAGATCTATATATACTGTATATTTATGGGTTCGTTTTCATTGTGTATATATATTAGTTTCTTTATATATCCTGATTAAAACACAAAAATATTTATTGCATAAGTAAGAGTCTCTCCTAAGGGGGAGGGCAAAAGTATTTATAAACCCTTTTGTATTAAAGACAATTTTCTTTAGTTATAAAATCCTGGGTTTACCTTGCAGTGTAATTGGATTTCTAAATGGCCTTCACTGCTTTTACAGAAGGTTTATAAGTGTGCTGTTTGGCCAGTTTCTGCTAAAGGTACTTCAGGGTCAATCCTGTATCTTCAGAAGAAAAAACATTTTCTTCTTGGAGATAAACTGCAAAATCAATTATTGAACCAAAAGCTTCTAAAAAATCTTACATTATGCTGCCTTTTTTTGTCCTTGCTCCCTCTTTCTTTAGCTTTCATAATGATGTGAGGTTTTATTTCTGGCCATGCAAGTGGTTCCCCGATGCCGCTGAGCTATCAGGCAGGTAAGGATGTGCAGGCAGGGATGTGGTACTGGCTCCAACAACTGCATCCTTGGCTGCCTGTGCCCTCCCTCAGCTCCAGAGTTGCCCAGCAGCATTTCTAGGAGCCAGCTCAGAGGGTTGAAGAGTGCAACCTATTTTTAGGATTGTTGGCTTCATTTTTTTTTTCAGTTGTTGTTCTTTTTTATTATTACTATTATTTGGGGCACAGTACTTCTCTTTTTTTCCTGCACAGAGAAATGCCAGCACTCTCCTCACAATTAATGAAGTCATTTTGCTACTGTGTTGAGAAGTAGAGTTCATTGCTGCTGTCACGTGCTCCCCATGTCTGAGTGATGTTCTCAGTCTAAATGCATGCTCGGTATTGAGCTTGCTAAGAGCTTCCTCTATTGATTGCTCAGCCCTCGTGACCGCTGGTGGCTGCCTGACCCAGGGACAGTGAGCAGTACACACACTGGCTTTCATCTCACCAAGAGAAACGTTGGCTTCTCTTCCACACAGTGCAGGTGGCACAGGATGCCACAGGTTGTGGGGTCTTCTCAGAATGATTTTAAAAGGCAGGATTTAGGAATGGGCCACGAGTGCCGTTGTGTTTGCCACTCTGTGACTGGTACCCCACAGTCTTGTGCTCCACTTGCTTACCATAACCTCTAGCTGTCCCTCCAAGGGTTTCTTCATTATTTTGGCATCTTCTAATTCATTGTGTCTTCCTCTGCCACCTCTATACACATCTGCATGCTCTACCTGTGATGGTATATTCTATGCAGCAATATTTAGTTTAGTTTATCCTGCGTGGAAAGGAAAAAGGTGCTGATATCACTGTGACTGAGCTGGCACAATCAAGGGGCTGAAACTGCCTGTGGGAGAGAAGCATCCCAGGGACAAGAAGAGCAAACAGCATGCTGGAAGCCACAGGACACACAGGATGTGGAGACCAGCTGACAGCAGCATGTCTGCTAAAGATAAGTCGATAGATCCTATGTGTGAGGAGATCAAAGAAATGAAGCAATGCAGCTTATGATCTTTAACACAGTTTGTGGTTGTGTTTTTTTTTTTTCTCTTGATAGCTCCATTTTATAGAAGCACAAAATGTTCAAGCAAAGCTTCCTTTCCTGAAGTTTTTCTCCTGTGTTTCCTGTTTCTTAGGATTTGTTGCTGCTGCAGCAGTGACTTTGCATCTGCTCCGAAGAGAAAGGGCAACATTTGTAAGCTGTAGCTTTACACATCCAAACAAACGTTTTTGTTTTGAAACTACTAACTCCTTTGGGAGGCCTTTAAGACAAGGACCTAGTTATCCTTATTCACAACCTGCAACTGCATGAAGCTTTCGAGTAACTGTTTCAGAATTCCAGTGACTTTCACATGAGAAAAATGCAAGGTGCCTGTCCTGTAGCCACTGTCTTCTTTCCAGGTTTTGGCCCTGTTGCATGGGAAGATGAACCACCAGAGTGGTGTTTAGTCTTCCTAGGGTCTTCTAATGGTGTTGCTTGTTATATTCATCTGATGTTTTCCAGGGTTGTGTCTGGACTTATTAAAGTTGCTTCCTGTGGGAGCTCTCTTTTTCTGCTGCTCAGCTTTCTCCCTTCCCCCCATCCTGTTGCTGACTGGGATTTTTCATACCATGTGCCTGCTAGCAGGGACCCTCACTGTGCAAGGGGTAGCTTCAGGCTAACAGGGAAGCTTCTGTCTCTGTCTAAGAGCAAGCCTACAAGCTTCCCTTAAAATTTAAATGTTTCATTGTTGGAAAGCTTTCAGATGTTCACAGGATAAAGAGTCTGTTATGTATAATCTGGCATTGCATAGTAAAAGATTACTTTATGTAAGTTAAGATGTGCAGTTCCTTTATGGCCATATACAGTCAGTATGCAGGAGACTTTTTGTCTTCTTGGGCTCAGTGTTGCATTTAGAAAGTTTAATGGTTTTGGGAGGGGTTTTACTAGGATTACAAATCTTAAAATGGTAGGAATAGGTGGAAAATGCTGCACCCTAAGCAAAAGCAAACAATACACCCTTTGAACATTTGTAGCAGCCTCCCAGGTAACAGAGTCCTCAATCTGTCTAGAAAGGGGGACTTAAGACTCTGTTACTGTAGGGCCATAGTAACCCACTACTGAAAAATGCTTCCTGGGCTGATTTGTGGTCCTAAATGTATGTGGTATGATGTGCTGTAAAACAGCTACTGCTCTGCAGTCTAACCAACACTTTGCCTACAAAGTGGATCCAGCTCGTGTATAGGTTACACATCCTGACCCAGGTATGTTCCTTTGCAAACTGTTCTCGTACCTGAAAACCTCCTTCTGACCAGGTTTTGCCAAGTAAATTGCAACCCAAGAACTAGGGATGCCTACTTCTACTTGAGGTTTGAGAAACATCAGCAGAAGCATGTTGCTAATAGAAACTTGACAGATGTTTATTATCAGGTAGATTTTCTTCTCTGTTTAAGCATCACAAACCGAAACACATCTGCTAGCATTTGGAAAGTATTGAAGATCACTTATGACTTCAGCCAGCCACTTCCTCTAGCTGGGTGAAACTTGCATGAACAACTGCAGTGTGTACCAGACGAGAATCCTCTGTGCAACTGGTTTTATGCCTTAAATCATGTTTTCATCTGTTTCAAATGGGGGGTAAATTGTCACCAAACCAATTTTGCTATAACGAAAAATAGGAGGGGTTTGTGGGTCCTTGTCTAGGGTTACAGTGGACTTGGTCCAAAGATCCTGGAAGTTGGTGGATGTTTATGGCTTTGAGAGTGCAGGCTTGAGGAAATAGTAATTACTAAGTCTCCTGACAGTGATTTCTCTTTTGCTGGTGGTAATAAACTTCATTCTGCTCCCAGTATGAACTGACAAAAACATATCGGGTAGCTGACGAGAGTAGGCAGGGGTTGTCTGATCCAGTTCTTTGTAATCCTGGTTGCTCCTCTAGCTCCTTTTGCTGCATAGGCATTTGAGCTGGGATGAGGGAGGGAGAAAGGAACAGAGGGAGGGAAGGAGGAAGGGAGGGAGTGCTGCTGGGCTGCATACAGAAGCTCTGCACCAGTGCCGGGAGGGGCTCAGTCCCGCTTGGCAGTGGTGCTGTCTTTCAAGTATTCGTGGGACTCGCAGCATGAAGTGAAGTTTCCCTTATTTGTCACTTCTCTGGGGAAATTAAGTCAGTCTCTTGGTGTAGAAGAAAATAATGAGCTAATCTGGAGTGGAGGTGCTATTGGATTGGTTTGGACTTGACTCATTCCAGGCTTCGAACTTTTCTGCATGCAGATGTTATCCAATTAGTTTGGAGGCAGAAGCAGAGTTTCTAGACTTGATTTTTCTTTCCAGGCCAAATGCCTGGAAGCTAGGGAGGGAAATAGATGGCATTGGAATAATAATCACCTTCCTTGAACCTGAGCAAAACAGTTAAGACCCATCTTTTATCCAGTGATTTCACAAATTCTGCCAAACTGTGCAGAAGGGGAGGAGGTGTTGGGGTTTTGTCTTTATGCCTTGATACGCCCAGGGTTTTTTTCTCAGACACTAATCAAAGTAAGCAAGCACAGAAAGACAATGCTCAGGTTTGTAGTTTTGAGATTAAAAACATGCCTGTTCCTAAAATCTTTCACAACAGCCTCTTCTGATTTGTACTGATTCCTTTTTATTTTTCCCCCACCTCCCTTCAACCCCTTCCCTGACCTCTCCACCCAAAATGAAGCCTCGGCCTGGTGAGATCAGCGGTCTGTGTGCTAATCTGGATTTAGAGCAGTGCAATCCAGTTGCTGAGTTTTAGGGAAGATTTATTTGGTTATTCCTTAGGAGAAAATTTGTTCTTAGCTACTTTTCATGTAATGATGACTAGTAAAAGTAATTTGACCTAACACAGTCTCAAACTGCACCAGGGGAACTTTAGGCTTGAGGTGAGGAGAGTTCTTCACAGAGAGAGTTGTTGGCCGTTGGAATGTGCTGCCCAGGAGGGTGGTGGAGTCACCATCCCTGGAGGTGTCCAAAAAGGGATTGGATGTGGCACTTGAAGCCATGGATTAGTAGTCATGAGGTGTTGGGTGACAGCTTGGACTTGATGACCTTTGAGGTCTTTTCCAACCTTATTGATTCTGATTCTAAGAAGCCATTTCCCCTTCCTTTCCTCCAGATGCTTCCAGCATCCTTCAGGAGAGGTGCTGGTGCAAAGATCTGCTGCTTCTGCAGCTGAGGCAGGTTTCTGTGATCAGTTATGCAGAGCTGCAAGTCATCTGTCTGTGGCTTGTGGAAAATTCAGCCGTGTACTAGGTGGGGAACAAGAGTTTAAAGCCATTCAAATTCAGTCTGGCTTCACTGGTGCGGGCATTTGGGTGCTGAAATGTGTGCCTTTCTCCTCTTGTTGTACAGTTATTGCTGCCAAACCTGAACACCAGCAAGGCCCTAGCTCCTCCATCTTCTAGGAGTTTCCAAACTAAACGTTTTCACGTCATTGTTAGCCTGTGCTCCACGGCTTGTTCGTTCAAAGATTTCGCCCCAAGGAACAATAAGGAGGAGCTGTCATTTGAAATTTACTCAGGGTTGGCAAAAATGATGGCGTTTGTCACTTCTGCTCTGTGTCTTCTTCAAAGTGGCCCTAGTGTGTGTCAAACTGGATATTGTGTTAACTACTTCTCCTTCTTTGTTCTTCCAGAGAATGCAGAGTAATTAATACGGTCTAAAAATGTAACGCGGCTCAAACCCTTTGCTTTGTGTGGGTTTCAAACACGGAGTCTGTTGAGAGCCTTATGTGCATCGTATTCCACCAACAGTTTGTTAAAGCAGAATCACTCTCCTCAGATACTGAACTGAATACATTTTCTTTAGGGCTGGGTGTAAAAATAATTGGCACGCTTGCTGTACGCTGCTGCGTGCTTCGTGCTGTGGACCTCGCCTCCCTGAAGCCTGAATAGCTGTCGTGCCGGTGACAGTGATGTGTCTGAGCAGGCTGGGGGAGTCCTGCAATTATTGTAGTGTTTTGCATAATACCAGTGGGATTTAATAATTAGTTGTGAAGGTTCTAAATCCAATTACCTTTCCCCCTGTTTGGGGGGGGGTGGGGGGGAACAGTGGAAGTTTGGTGATAAATGCTAAAAGAGCAAGAAATAAGCATAACTTATAGTAACTTGTGGTGTTCCAGTCACTTATTTTTCCCTTTCTCTCTTATTTTACAGGGCATGTTTTCAAGCCATTTCTGAGGAAATGTGGTGAATGTAAACTTGCTCTGTTTGGGGGGAAATTCTGGTAAGTGTTGTGGTCTTGATCAATTTTGGTTCTCAGTGAGATTTTCAGAAATATTGGTTTAGCTTTCTCCCCCCCCCCAGTTTTTAGCTGATGGAGAATAGAGAGGCACAGTTGTTTGTATGTGGTTTTCTTCCTCTGGTAAAGCCAGTGGCAGGATGAGAAGCATTGACAGAAAACAGCATGCCAGGCCTCAGGGCAAGGAATGGAGCTTCATTTGCTCCAGTGGCATCTGCGTGGTGTGTTTGTAGCTTTTCTGTTCTGCTGGAGAGTGGTTGAGCCAAAACCTAGAGTAGAAGGAACACAAAGGCCTGATTCAAAAGCAAGGGGAACAAAGATGTGTGCTGGTGGTATAAAAAAATCATCAGGAGCAAGAATAATGTCAAGGGAGCACATCCTTCCCAAAGTGGTGGGGGTGTCCAGTCACTCTGAAATCTTTCCAGCCCTTCCCAGAACATCTGATTGGGTCACTTGCCACATGGAGCTAAGATGACTTTGCCTGGGAGATAAGGCTGTAGTTAATGCTTGCATGCTGTACCAGTTTTCCTCTTCCTCCTTTCCGCCTCGCGTGACAAGCTTTGCTGCTTCTCTGGCTGCTCTCTGTGCAACACTTCCAGAGGCACCAGTTTCCTTCAGACATGGTCCTACAGGCACTCTGGGAGTAGAGCATGTCATGTGTGGTGTGTTTCTGCTGCTGAGGAGTGTTGCTGTGAGGAGAAGGAGGAGAAGTACTGGGAGATAATTAGAGACATGCCCCAACTGGAGGGAAGTAACCCTGAGAGAAGTTTGTAGGCTCATCTTGCTTTTCTCTCTAGTAGACTGCCAATACATAACAGTTCTGGCTAATGCAATTGAATTGCCATCATTCCTGAGGAGAAAAAAGGGGGGAAAAAATCCAGCAGAAGATTGTGTTCCTTCTTTCCCATGGCCAAGAACAGTATTGGACTGGTATTTTTCTTCTTCAGCCAGAGTGTGCAGATAGGAGATGAAAACTGGCTTGTTCTCCACTGGCAGAAGACTTCAGAGTCAGATAGCCTGCAGGGTAGAAAACTGAAAAATCAAAGACTGGCTCTGTGAGAACACTTGTTCTTCTCTGCCATTTGAAGAGAGGAAAGGGGGGGGGGAACCCCAGATGTTGTTACATCCTGCAGAAAGATCTGGATTAGCTAGCAGATGTTTAAATGTAGACAGCTTACCCTTTTGCAGAATGTGTACTTCTAGAGATAAGCAAGGATATGGTAACCAAGATCGGAATTTTCCAAAGAAGTTGGCTAAACACACCCCAAAAAATTCCTTTCAAGCAATTTTCTCTCAATTGGACTTTTCTGTCAATTGCACCTCTTGCAAGCTTGCAGCTGTATCCACATGCTGGGGAATACAACCTATTATTTAACCAGAACTTCGTTGCAGGGCCAAAGGTGAGCCACAGGCCAGAGCACAAGCTCATTAGTCCATGAGATTTTGTGCTGGCTTCTGTTACTGCAGTACAGGACAGGATTGATACCTAGTTTTCTTTTTGGTGGTAGTAATGATGCTTTGATCCTAAAAGTTGCCCAGTGTCCTTATAGATTGGCTGATCTCTGTGGTGCCCACAGGTCAAGGAGTAGAGTCAATTCACAAATAGTGATGTCTTGTAGCACCAAATTAAAATGCTTATCAGCAGACCTGGCAGTCAGATTGTAGAGTTTTCTTTTGCCTTCAAAGGTACATCAGCTGAGACCAGCCTGGTCTCCATGGCTGGCCTTAGTAAAAGACCATAGTTAAAGAGCAGCAAGAGGAGAGAGACAGAAGCAGCATGTTTCTGAGAATCATAGAATAATTTTGGTTGGAAGAAACTGCCAGATACCATTTTGTCCAGCCAGCCACTTGAAACAGGCGCTGTGGGGTTAGGTTTCTCAGGGCCTTGATTTTCAAAATTCGACTGGCTGCAGACTGTACAGTCTCCCTGAGCACCTGCTCCCATGTCTGACCGTCCTCAGAGGGAAGAAGCACTTCCTTGTTGCTTCTCAGCATTTCTCACTCTTGATTAGTGCAGACTTTACATCTTCTCTGCCTGTGAAAGAGGAGTCTTGGAGAAGACATCAAAATCAGAGAACGCTGCTTGTGGTAAATGCAAGGCAATGTGCTGCCGCAGTGGTACTATAAACTTGTTAGTGGGGGTGAAAAAAACACAATTTGCTTCACAGAGGTTCTGCTTGGGTGATTTTTTTTTTTTTTTTTTCCCCCAACCAGTAGTTCATCTTCAGGCTTGGAGGGCATGGCTGCTTGACTTGGCTGAATCTTAGAACTTCAGAAAAGGTTAGGTGATAAACTGGTGCTCTGAAAACTACCTCTCACTGCTGGTTTGTAAACAACCAGGGAAGTCATTGTGCCCCTGTACTCTGCACTGGTTAGGTCACACCTTGAGTACTGTGTCCAGCTCTGGGCCCCTCAGTTTAAGAAGAACATTGAGAGACTTGAGCGTGTCTGGAGAAGGGCAACAAGGCTGGGGAGAGGCCTTGAGCGCAAGCCCTACGAGGAGAGGCTGAGGGAGCTGGGGTGGTTTAGCCTGGAGAAGAGGAGGCTCAGGACAGACCTTATTGCTGTCTACAACTACCTGAAGGGTGGTTGTAGCCAGGAAGGAGTTGGTCTCTTCTCTCAAGCAACCAGCACCAGAACAAGAGGACACAGTCTCAAGCTGTGCCAGGGGAAGTTTAGGCTGGAGGTGAGGAGAAAGTTCTTCACTGAGACAGTTGTTAGCCATTGGAATATGCTGCCCAGGGAGGTGGTGGAGTCACCATCCCTGGAAGTTTTCAAGAGGGGATTGATTGTGGCACTTGGTGCCATGGTTTAGTCATGAGGTCTGTGGTGACAGGTTGGACTTGATGATCTCTGAGGTCTCTTCCAACCTTGGTGATTCTGTGAATTTCTTCAGGCCAGTCTGGAGCTGGGTTTGTACTGCTCCATGCTCCATGATTTTGCCCTAGAATTTAATATTGTTTTCCTGCAGCCATTATACTATCTAAACAGGCTCTGAGTTTTGTTTGTTTTCACAGCTGTTCCTTCCCCTCTTCCTACTTCAGATTGTTTGCAAAATACTATTTTGAAGTAGAATAATCAGGAAGCTGGAGTTTGTCATCTGTAAGGATCTCTGAAGTCTCACTGACCCCACTGTAGGTTTACCTTTTGGTGTTCTAAATTCCCAGAGAGTTTAAAGATAATTACAGAAAATATAAGACAAGGAAACAGTTTTGTCCAGTCTTTGCCCTAACCCCCTGACTCCAAGGTGGACTGGACAGCAAGAGAACGTTTTAAATTTTCCTTGACAAAGCAGCTGACTTCAGAGGCTCAGTGGTTATTTATTCATCAGGTATCAAAGTCCTAGAAAAGATCATGCAGCCTCCAGATCAAAATTCATAGTGGTTTTAGGAGCTGATTAGAGAAGTACACTTGAGTACCGGGAGGGAAAGTTTGGATGAATTTAAAACTCCCTCAGCTAAGCTGGTGATGTCTTTCTGAGCAGGGTGAGAAAGATCTCATTTGAATGAGATTTCTTTAAGCAGCCTTGTGGATATCAGAGCAGGTATTTCTGTGGCGTTACAGGTTTGACCTGCCTTGCGTTGAACACACCAGTCAGCAGGCGGTCATGGGGTGGCCTTTCACCATCATTGGAGGTGTTTAGGAGGAGACTTGATAGGGTGCTTGGTTGCATGCTTTAGTTGATTAGGTGGTGTTGGGTGATAGGTTGGACGTGATGATCTTGAAGGTCTCTTCCAACCTGGTCTGGTCTATTCTATTCTAACTGCAAGGAGTCCCAAGGAGCATGGCAGCAAAGCGTGGAGTGATCAGTGATTTGGTTTCTTTCCTTAGCCTGCTCTTTGCCAGTCCAGACTCCCCTTGAAACTGTTGCCTTTTGTAAGAGGATTTTAGTATTTCTAAGGATGATTTATGCTGTACTGGGTGGTGCTCTGTCCCTGTCCATCTAGACCCTGTAGTTGGTTATGGTCATCAAGACCAGAGGATGATCAACTTGTGAAGGAGCAGAGGGGCTGCTGTATTGTGAACCTGACCTGCAGCCTTCCTGCCTGTAGATACTGGATGCCCCTCTGGCTGTAGCCATTGGAGAAGAAACAGGGATGGGCAGATAAGACAGCAGGTGGAACAGAGCAGTAGGTGCAGCTATACCTCCAAGCTTTCTTAGCTGGCTCAATGGCAGAGATGTTTGCAGTAGATAGTGATGTTACAGCAGCTGAAAGATCCATGATAGGGTTTTGCAAATGATAAATTGGTTGGGTTTTTTTACATCTAGATAACAAGCCCTCCAAGTGCTCTGTTGAAAGAAGAGCATTAAATTTGAAAATTCAGATGTTGCTTCAGGGAGTGTTACATCAACTTTGCTCTTTTCTCTGTGTGCAGCAGGGTAATTTGGCCAATGCACAGTTGATACAAAAACTCCTGTTCCATCACACTGGCACATTCTCATACCTCCTTGTTCCCCTTCCTCCACTCTTCAGAACTGAATAAAGATGTGTATGTGATACCCTGCAGGAGTTACTGCCATCCAACCTGCTCTGAGCTCAGATTTAGAGTTGGAGCACCCTTACGCATCCCTGGTTTCACATCCAGCTCTGATCATTTAAAGTGGAGTTTGGAGCAGGCAGGTCCCCCCAGCTGGTAACAGGATCTGGGGGCATTGTAGGTGGGATTTCTAGGGAACTTAGTTGCTAGGTAGCATCACCTCCTTAGTGAGCTCATGCAAATGGGGATTTATTTTTTCAGAGGTTAGTAATTTATTTCTGTTTGGGAGTTCTCTGCGGAGATCTAACTACAGAAATGTTGCCTTGACATCTCACAAGATTATGGTCCAAATCACAAAACCTCTCAAGCTGTTCAAGTGGTGATCAACAAATCACTCTAGGTTCCCATGCCTTGCTTCAGAATTAGCTTGAAAAAATTTTGGCTGAAATCATGCCAAAGGTCCAAAACAGCAACAAAGCAAGGAGGGGAAAAGAAAAAAGAGAGAGAGAAACCAACCTCCCAGCAAACATCCAGCGTGGAGAATATTGCCAAACTTGGGGCTGTTTGTGCCAAGTTTATAATCAGGCAGCAACAGGGTCTTAGTAGGCAGTGCACTCATCCCACAGCTAGTGAGCCCTGCAGCACTGGGAGTGAGCAATGCCGTGGAGAGGGGCAGGGCTCTTCCCCAGCACCTGGTTTGCATGATGTGCTGTGTGAAAGACATGAATCATACACGAGATTTAAAAAAAGAGCATGGTTTCTGGGCACCAGATAAGGCCATTTCTGTGGATAAGACTCTGACTAAATGAATACATGTTGTAGTGATGAATACAGCTAGAGGTAGAGCTTAGGGTGTGTGGATGGATGTATTTTCCTGACCAGAGTTGTGGTACTGCTTTACTTCCAGGGTTTCTTTTATGGATACAGGGGGGAGGTAGGCAGTTAATGTAATTCTCTGGATGTTAATTCTGCTTCATCAATACTTCATGGATTTAATAGATTTTAGAGCTACAATCATTTGGGAGATTATTTTATCATCCAAGTACAGCAGAGGTTGCCAAAAGCAAATGGAGGACGGAAGGGACGTGTGTGATACAGGATACTGGAGTACCAAGGAGATTTAATTATTATGGGACTTGTTTAGGAGATTTCTCTGTGCCTTTTGTGAAACTTGATGTTGGGCACTAAGTACTTTGCATATAGGCAAGTTATCTCTCCAGTAAGTTTGGAATGGTCCTCTAGGCACAAGTGTCTGTTTCCACCTCTCATTTCTCCTTACGTCTCCCTCTGGCTTAAAGGCTCATCTGGCACAAACCAAATGAAACAGTGTATAGAGGAGCACAAGGAGAGGAGAGATCTCATTGGAGATTACAAAAGCTGAATGGTTTTGGGTGTTGAGTTATTTATATTAATCAGTTTGCTGAGCACAGAGATAAAAGAAAGCCTGGGATGCAGTCCAGAAAACCCAAGAACAGAAACTAGTGTGAAGATCATGTGTAGTGTGTGCTTTGAGAACGCCTGCAGTGCTGTACCACAACACCCATTTCAGAACAAAAAGAAGAGGAGCAGATCTTGAAGGCCCAGTGGTGTGGGGGACATTCCTGCATGGTATATTACTACCAGATGAGGTGGAAAGCTCTGTCATGGAGCGCTCTGCGTCATCCTGCAGCAGCCCTGCCAGCAATGGTGAACAGCGTTCATGGGCTCCAAGGAGTCCCACGCAGCCTCCACTGGTCTGGGAGAGCAAGCTCTTCCCAAGACATGTCATTGGGGAAAATCAATGATGGTGAATTTTAGTGAGCTTGAATTCATGAGCAGTTTGTGTTCATGCTGAAGAAAACACCCTGAAAACCTCAGAGCCAGCAGAGGCTTATACAGCCTTCTAATAAATAATGTTTCGTTCTGGTGACCTTTATACCTGTTCTCTGCCCACCTCTAGGAATGTACCTAACACAGCAAGTTGCATTGCTCCTATTGTTTTTAGGGAAGAGAAAATAAGAAAGGGGACAACTGTGTAAGTGCTGTTCTTGCCCAGCCCATTTATTATTACAAGGCAGGGAGAAATCTGCTTTGAAATGGCAAAAGCTTGAAAAGCCTTAAAGATTGTGTGTGTCCTTGATCATGTCAGGCAACAGCAGTTGTGAGAAATATAAAATCTGCCAGCTCAGCCTGCTAGGATTGTGAATACTGTGCTGAGAATCCTAGAATCCTGCCTCTTTGCTCATATACAAAGTGGTATCTAACCCTGTAATAACCTCTCGGATTGTATTGACTTACCTGTGCAAGTTTTTGCCTCTTTTAAAAACCAGGCTGCATTTCTTACCTTGTATTTTATTTTGTACAAAGATCACCCTAACTGCAGACACCAGCTTTCCAGGCAGAAGGATAAAAGCAGGAATACCAGGAGGCTTTTCAGAGCCTGAATATGCATGGATCTTAGATGTGACCTGAAATGTTAACTACTTCGGTTCTTGGTTAACAAACCTTCCCATTCATGCAGTTAAGATGCTAGTTAGCAAGAAGACTCTCTGGGAAGGAATTTTAACTGCGCAGTTTGGAACCAGGATTTCACATAATTTCTTGCCCTCTTTTGCTGCTTGGCAAAAGTTAAAAAGTTTGGGGTTTTTTTTTCAAGCAGGAGCTTACACCAAGCTATAATACGGTGTGCTTGAAGTTGGTGGTTGCAGAGGTACACCAGCACCCATTGCTGTGGTGGGTGCTGAGTCTGGTTGGCTGTATCTGGACTTGGTCATTGCTTTAGGAACTGATTTTGCCATTTTGCTCTGGTATTTCTCAGCTGTATGTGACACTAAGGAGTTTTTGTCCATTTCCCCCCCCTTTGCTAATTTACAGTGGCAGAGTATTCGTTTCTCTCTGCATGCTGTTTGCTATCAAACATAATTCCCTCTTCCCCCATTTCTTTCCATTTATATCCTTTGATGAGAAATATTTAGGTCACTACATGCCTTTATTCTTCTAAGACAGAAGCTAATGGAAGATCCATTACATGGAATGCTTCTCTATCTATAGAGCAATGTGTCTCCAAATACATTGTAGACACACAGAAAACATAGGGAGTGACAGCTGATGGGTGCTGTAGGCTTCTCATTGTTTTCTGCCATGGTGATTATGCCAAACGTGTCAAAACACAGAGAAACACATTTGGTTTTGAGTGAAGTGGTAGATTTTTTTTGGCTGGGAAAACTATGCAACATCCAGAGTCCTATTTTTAAGATATCCTTTATGACCATTTTGGTATCTGCTGAATGCCTTTGCAGGAGCTCAGGATTGTTCTCTTTGCTTCTTTAAATGTTTTGCTTTGGGGCTTCGCCCTCTATCTGTTTGTAATTACACAGGGAGGCTTAGCTTGAGTCTAACCACCAGCTTTTCCTGTATGTCATTAGATGATGTTGGGGGATTAGCATAAACAGTTGTACATGACAGTGTGTATCTTCATTTTCCTTTTTGGATCAGACCATTTATAAGCCAAGTGTTTCAGATGAGAGAGGGCACCATCCAAAGCTGGCAAAGCAGAAGGGAAGCTTGTGTTAAATTAAGGGGCTGCTTGCAGCACCCTTTTGCCCGCTCAGAGGAAGTAAGAGCATGCTGAAGACACACTTCACTCAAAGACAAGTATGCTGCTTTGTGGATTGTCAAATTATCACTGCTGCTTCTCTTCCACTGTAACCAGCTATTTTAATTTTTTTCCCCCTGAATATTTCTCCTCTTTCTGAAGCTATCTATGACTGCAGTCAATGTCTTGCTATCTTCTTTTCCTTTGTTTGGGATAAATTCCAGGAGTTTTAAGGTGTAGCTCTAGGCTCTTGTAGGTTGGAGATACTACTACTTGTCACCCAGACAAAATCTTTCCTTGTTTAAAACAAGAAAACAGTATATAAAATAATATATGGAGAGTATATAAAATAATATATATGTACACACACACATATAAAAATCTTTTCAGTTCTGTGGTGGACGAGGAAGACACCCCAGGCACAGCTGGCAATTAGTTGTAGAGTTTCTTTGGGTTGATAGTCAGCTCTGGTAGAAATCTCTTCTTTGACAGACAGTTCTCTAATGATATTGGACAAGAAGAACAGCAAATGTAATGTGCTCTGCAAGTCAGGGTTTGCTGAAGCACTGGGAAACTGTGAAAGTCTGAGAGAAATCCCCTTGGAGCTTGTTTTGTCTGCTCGCCACTTGCCCTTGCTTGTATTTAACCGGTTTGAATCCAGGTCATCTGTCCCAGTCAGATGTGTCAGTGGAGTGGGGGAGTGTGAAGGGAAGTTTGGTTTTTCTGTTTCCTTAACCCAGAACACATGAGCAAAATAGCAGGCGAGGGGTGCACAGACTGAAAGGATGGCAATCTGTACTTAGCATCAAAGTAGCTGTGGGTAGAAACCTGTTCTTGGTCAGTTTGGCAAGACATCAGCTAGTAAGTGACTGGCCAAAGGTCTTTCTGTGGTTATTTGACAGGTAATGCTGTGCATTTATGGTCTTAACAAGCTTAGCTGTAGCAGTCTCCAATTAAACTCACTGTAATTCACAGAAGTCATTCCCTCTGATGCTGTGTATTGCTTTCCTGCAAGGATCTGGAAATGTCTAAAGCCATCCCAATCCATTCATTAAATGTTATAGCTGTTGCTCATCTTGTGATTAAAAAAAAACCACCACCCTTAAAAACAGGATTCTTCAATAGAGCCCAGTTAACTCTTTTGCAAAGGCTGTTAGAGTGTCAGATATGGCTTGCAAAGAACAGAGATTATTTAAATCTGTATGACATCATCAATGGATAATTTACAAAGCCCACTTATTATGTAAATGCATGCAATAACCAGTGGAAGGCTCATGTGTGAGAAATCCTACTTCTGTGTGGTGTAAGCTTATCTCACCTGCATTATGTTTATCCTGGGTGGAAAACTGCTCGACTGTGACTGGTAGTCTCTCCAGGGAGCTCATCCTCGAGCTACCATGGCTGTGATTTACAGGAACAGCCTTTTGAAGCTGCTTCTTTGAGGGTTCCTTCTTCTTCTTTGTTGGTCTTTTCAGGTCTAAGGTAATTTTAGTTACTTCTTAGCAATTAGGTAGGCACAGGCAATTTCCTTGTAAAATTGCCTGAAGAGGTCCCTTGGAGAATGGTAATAACTTTGTTGTGGCTCATGGGCCTTTGGCAGGCTAATTAAACTGGACTTCAGTGTTGCAAATAGGTTTGCAGTTAAATTCCACAGCTCTGCTCAGGTACTTGGTTAATTTTCTGTACACATAGGCTCTGTCATGGCCATATGTGTCTTCTATTTATGGTTTCTGCGGCAATCTTGGAAACTTGCTCTGGAAAATCATGAGTTTAAGGACACTGATTGATAAAGCCCTTCTGTCTCTTATCTCACATATGTACTAGCATTAGATGGATTCACATTGTTTTGTGCCCTGTCTTACTTAGGTGTTTATTTTAAAACCATTTTAATGCCTGAACATTCAGGGGGGTTAAGACAGAGCAAGGAGAAGACAGCGAAAGATTTCACACAGTCTGGGACTCACCTTTGTGAGGATCTTATCAAATCAGCCTGAGAACTGTACAAACCCAATGATTACTTTTTCATGCAGGGTCTGTATTGATTTTGTGCTGCATGACACATCCTGCTAGGTCTTTGTGCAAAAGAAACCCAGCTGACCTCCTGCCCCTTCCCCTGACAAGCTCAACCCTTCCTGACCGCCTGTGTCTGGTGTCCCTGCAACTATCCCCAGAACCACCAACGCTCCTTTCCACATCACTTCTGCAGCTTTTTTCCCTCTTGATTTCAGATAGCAAAGAGAAAACAGCCTGTCACTGTCCACACACAGGCATACCCTTATGTTTCTAACCAATAGTCTGATGGCTAAAACAGAATACCCCTGGGTAAGTGGTGCTGTGCATGGAGTTAATCGATTTGAAATGAAATGCCACTGGCGCTGGCGAAAGGTCGTGCTGGGTTTTGTTATGGCTTTGGAAAAAAGCTCTGGTTTAGTGAAAGCTGTCTGTGAGAAGGGAGATTGGTTCTTTGTGTGCTGCCTGCAACAAAAGAGAAGCTGAGGGTGCAGCCCTCACAAAAGGCTGCTCTAAATTTTGGTGTTTTCACCTAGATCCTGGGGTCTCTGTGTCGATGTTAAGAAAGGACATGGGTGTGTGTCCTTAGGCAGAACAAAAGGAGCTGGTGTGCCAGTGGTCTTGTGGGGGAGACAGGATCCTCATCTCTGCCTTCCTAGTCCATCATCCTCATCATTAGACAAGTCTGCCTTCTAGGCAGACAGATTACTTCATATTTTCATTCATTAATGATTTATCAGACAGCTCCTCCCCTAAAGGCTCATCTCCTCTCTTCTATTCACAGCCCACACGCAACCAGCAACATGTAGCTGCCAGCTGGCACTCCAGGATTAAGAGTGCAAGCTGCTAGTCCTTTCTGCATCTCATGCTGCCCTCTTCTCTCCTCCCTCCCCAGCTGCTTAGCTCACCTGTACACTCCTCAGTGTCTTAGACTGATTGCACCAAAGGTATCAAATTTCCATGTGTCCTGTTCTCCTGTCCCATGCCTGCAATCTGATTGCTTAATGTGCATTTACTAACTATATCCAAGGGAGGGGTGGAAAAAAGTGATCATAGAATCAGAGAATTGTCAGGGTTGGAAGGGACCACAAGTATCATCCAGTTCCAACCCCCTGTCATGAGCAGGGACACCTCGGACTAGAGCCGGTTGCTCACAGCCACATCCAGCCTGGCCTTAAAAACCTCCAGCAATGAGGCTTCCATCACCTCCCTGGGCAACCTGTGCCAGTGTCTCACCACCTTCATGGTGAAGAACTTCTTCCTAACATCTGATCTGAACCCACCCCTTTCTATTTTTGACCCATTCCCCTTAATCCTATCACTACCTGACACCCTAAAAGCTCCCTCACCAGCTTTCTGAGGTGACCCTACTTACAATCACAGAATCACCAAGGTTGGAAGACACCTCAAAGATCATCAAGTCCAACCATAATGTGGCAGTCCTTGTTGTTTTGTTGTGGAAATAGCGGCCTCTGAAAACACAGCGCATTTTGGCGTAAGGGTATGCTCAGTGCTGACTGAGATGGTAGTTCTAGGTAGAGTCAGTAGAGAAGAAGGAGTGCTGGGTGGGTAGGAAATGAGCAGGCTGTGTCTGTGAGCAGGAAGGTGTGGGTTGGCATCAATTTCAGGTTTTGCTATCAGGTGCTTGGCACAACACCTCTTTTGAAATCCTTCTCCAGTTGTCTGTGTGAGAGTGATTTTTATCACACCGCTAAAGATTAACTCTATTCTTGGTCTCTGCTCTGCTCCCAGGAGTCAGGCATGCTCTGAGGTCTGGGAAAAGGGAGTGCAAAAGAAATTTCATAGTGAAAGGGAAAAATCCAGAACTTCACCACTCACCAACTCATCCATCAAAGGCAGGCTGTGACCAGGAGCAACAGGAGAACAAAAGGACATGAGACAGGAGGAGAAAAGTATAAACTAGGAGAAAAAGAAAAGATGAAACTCCCTTGAGTCACTTAAACATGAATGTATAACTCTGGAGTGCTTAATCTACTCTTGGCAAGTAGTGACTGATAACTAATTTTCTCTCTTCCTTCTCCCACACCCTCCCGGCATCTTCAGAAAGGACATGTGACAGGAATAATAAATCTCATTATCTTAACAGGCTACAATGTAAATTATGGATTACAAGGGCTGTGGCTGTCTCAGTAGAGAGAAGCTGGCTATTCCTAGGATGCCTAAAATATATTTTCACTTGCCTTTTATTCCCCCCCCCCCCCCCCCCCGATAATTTTCTGAATTATTCAAGCCCCTCCACATACCCCTTTGGCACAACACTGAGTAAACCACTGTTACAGGCATCAGGGTCTGATCAAGCATCCTGGCTGCTCCTGCTGCTTGAGCACAGCCAGAGCCTGCCACTGAGCAGGCTCAGGCTTTGGGGGAAGTCTGAAGCTAAACCCAGACTGGATTGCCTTTATTCTAGGTCTCTGAGCTGAAGCTTTGTGCTGCTGTTTTAAGGAGAGAGCAAGAAGAAGGGAAGTTGAGGCCAACATACATAATGGTGTCCCCATTCCTGTTGTTCCTTGCAAGACTAATCCATTTGGATGCCTTTGGCTTTGGAGGGAAGAGAGGAGAGTTAGAACAGAAGGTGTTGTGTGCTTTGGGTAGCCAGGTGTCTGGAAAACCCACGTCAGCACCAAGGAAGCAAGAATTATTGCTGCTCTGTTGTGACCTCCCTGTTGAGGCCAGAGCAGGCTTCGGGGCTCCCATGAGGGTGAGTGGGAGGCCATGGCTGTGCTGTGTTCATGCAGGCTGGGACAAGAGGTCGTTGTACAGTGACTCAGGTCAGACCAGGGGGAAAACCAAGAAAAACCAACTAGTTTCAAAGGGTGGTTTGTGAGCAGAAGAGGGAATTCAGCCATGGGTCTTGGAGATCTCCTGGCCAAGGACACAGCCCCTTGGTTGCTGTAAGACTGGTGCTTCTCAAAACCATGGATGAGGATGCAACTGAGCTGGATAAAGCACTTCCATGCATTAGGAGGTGTGCCAAAACTTCCTCCAGGTCTCTCAGTAAAACCTGTCAAACCTAGCACATGACTGTCAGCGGTACTAAGGGCTTGTTTGTCCTGGGAGGTTGCCATCAATGCACGCTGAGAGCACCCAAGTACTCCAGGGCAGCTGCCTGTCTATGGAGCTCACACAGAGCATGCACAAGTGTACCAGAGCTTGCTGTAGCATAACAGCTCTCTGTTGAATTTCCACCTAGTGCTAACTGCCTGTGGTAAACCACAGTTTACCAAGCAGTTGTTCAGGTTTTCTTCTGTATCTTAGCTTTACTACTTGGATTTGAGCACAGATTCTGAAAGAAGCAGGAATTTGAACCATGCCATTTCCCTGCCCTGCTTTGATTACATACCTGAACTGCTGCCTTTGTCTCCAGTTTCCAAAAGCAGCCAGAGGAGGATTTTAATAAGTGCAGCAGGTCTGCATATGAGCTGGCAGAATCACAAATTGCTGGGATTACAAAGGGTCTCTGGAGATCATCTACTCCAACCCTCTGCTCAAAGCAGAGTTGACTTGGAGTTGGTGTCTCAAAGCCCTGTCCAGCCTTGTTAGCTCCAGCAACGGAGACTCCTTAGCCTCTCTGGGCAACCTGTGCCAGTGTTCAACACCCTCACAGTAAAAAAGGAGGGGGTTGTTATGTTTAAAAAGCATTTGCTGTGTTTTAATTTGTGCCCATTGCCTGTCATGGGGCACCACTGGAAGGTCTTGGCTTGTCTCCTTTACTGACTCCCTTGAGGTATTTATCCATATTAATAAGATCCTCCTGAGCTTTCTCCAAGCTAAAGAGTCTCCTCTCTCTCAGCCTTGACTCACAGGAGGGATGCTCCAGGCTCTGGACCAGCTTTGTGGCCTTTTGCTGGATCCACTTGAATATGGCCATGTCTCTTCTGTACTGGAGAGCCTCATATTTTCAAGAGTCCCCCAAACAAATCCAGCACTCCAGGTGTGCCTTACCAGTGCTGAGTAAAGGGGAAGGATCACCTTCCTCGACCTGCTGGGAGTGCTGTTTCTAATGCAGGCCAGGATGCTGATGGCCACCTTTGCCATAAGGGAGTATTGCTGGCTCATGTCCAACTTGGTGTCCTCAGGAACACCCAGCTTTTCTCCTGCAGAGCTGCTTTCTAGCTGGCCATCCTCAGCATGTAACCTCAGCATGGGGCTATTCCTCCCCAGGTGCACAACTTTGCTTTTCCCATTGTCAAGCTTCATGAGGCTCCTCTTGGCTCCTTTCAGCAGCCCTTCAAAGTACCTGTGAATGGCAGCATAACTGTCTGGGATGTCAGCCACTCTTCCCAAACCATCTGAGAATTTATTCTTTGCCATCATATAGATCTATGCTATTACAACTAATGAAGAGGTTAGGCAATATTGGTCCTAGTATCAGCTTGTGGGGTAGACCACTGATGTCCCATTCAGCAGCAGGACCCTTTTGCAGGAGCTGTGGAAAGCAGCCCTTCCTTCTTACTGCTTTTGACAGCCCTCACTGGATTCAGCTCCAGGTGGGCTTTGGCTTTTCTAAACCTATCTGACCATGCTTCCATCTCATGTGCACTTCCATTTCATCTTTGAGTTTAGTCAGGTGCTCTTTGCCCAACATCCATGTGGGCCTCCTGCTGCCTGAGCTTGGCTCCCTGCATGCTGAGATGGATTGTTCTGGAGCTCACAGAAGGTGATCCTTGAAAATCAATCAGCTGTGCTGGACCCATTGTTTTCTGCAGGGCTGTATCCCACAGGGTGCTTCTAAGCAGACATCTTGAAGAGGCCAAAGTCTGTTCTTTGTGGGGGTTGTGAATTTGGAAAAAAGACCATCCACTGTCCCCTGGTCAGTACAGCCCATGCTGCCCCTGACCTGCACACCTCCTGATCCTCGTTTGCAAGTATAAGGCCCAGCACAGCATTTCCCATTGTCACCAGCCACTCACTCCAGGAATCCTCTGGGCTTGCTTGAGCCCTGCTGATTCAGGTTGGCATTTTCAGCCTTTTCTCATGTTTTATTTATCTGTGGCAGCAATTTCTTTGTGCAAACTCTTTGGTTGTTTTTACACTCCTAAAGTTTTGAACCCCATCCTGAAATCACACGCTGGGGAAAGCTGTCTGCAAAAGAAAGCTGAGAGGGGCTTCACCAAAATGAAACCTGTAACCCACCTAACTTGTTGGGTTGGATTTCCTCCTCTGTTCTCACGCTTAAATGTAAAATAAGCATTATACTGTAGAAACCAGGCAGAGGCTAATTTGCCTCATTTGAATGTGAAAAGGAGCCCACATCCTTCCTGTGCCCTGCAAAGAATGCAGAAAGACTTTACAGAGAAAACAGATGTACTAATATGTATCACTTGTTGGGGGCAGGGGGACTCCAGGGTGCTGCCATTTAAAGCAGTGCTGAACTTGCAAGAAAACAAAAGCGGCAGCACACAAAATATAGTGCTGGGAAGCTGACAGAGTTGGGGACTGTTTTCTTTTGCTTACATTTGTGCTCCTGGCATCTGAGAAACTGCTCTGGGGGGAAAAAAAAATAAAGGGGAAAAAACCAAAAAGGAGGGAAAAAAAGAGATAATATGCAAAAGCAAACATGTAGCTTCATTTTTCACACTCAAGAAAATCTTCGCTGAAGATAGTTAAATGCCTAAATGCAAACAAAAAGCAGAAGCTCCAGCCCAGCCTTAGGGGAACCTTCTGCATTTCCAAGTCAGTATTGCCTTCCACACTGCTGACATCAGAAACAAAACAAAGGCAGCTTTATATTTTTAACTCCCCTACCCCTCTAACACATAAAGATGAAAGAGAGTTAGTCCTGTCATCTCACCAAAAATGCAGGATAAGACTGGGGAGAGTTTTGATGGTTTATTGGTTTTCAGTGCTAGAACAGGTGTTTAAGACCAGGCTGGACGAGGCTCTGGCCAGCTTGATCTAGTGTGGGGTGTCCCTGCCCATGGCAGGGGGTTGGAACTAGATGATCCTTGTGGTCCCTTCCAACCTTGACTGATTACAATACAATACAATACACCAGGTTGGAAGAGACCTTCAAGATCATCGCGTCCAACCCATCAAACAATCCAACCCACCCAACAACTAGACCATACAGCCAAGCACCCCATCAAGTCTTCTCCTGAACACCTCCTGTGAAGGTGACTCCACCACCTCCACGGGTAGCCGATTCTATGATTCTAACAGCACGGAAGGCATAGAACAAATGAAGTCTGGGTGTTAGTTGCACAGCTGTGCCAACCAGCTCAGAGTACTGGCCTTGCCTGACCCATCTGGTTATCCCTTCCCAAGAACCTCAGCAGTGAGCAGTCAGCACTGACTGGTCAGCTTGCAAATCCACTGGTGCTCAAAACTCCCCAAACTCAGCAGCCTGCCTGGTGCAGATTTGGCCCTGGAGCAGTGCAGAGTCCCCTGCCAGCTTTTAGCTCACAGGCAGAGGCAGTTGCATGTGGCCATTTATAATTTATTAGCTACATGTATCTTCAGTCACAGTAATAAATAGGATGAGTATAAGAGAGTGCTTGAAAGTTGGCTCTTAAAGGGCTGCCTAAATTAAAGTCTGGTTTTGCAGAGGCAGGGAAGTGAAGCGTAGCAGTCAGCCACATTTCTTTGTCCAGCAGAGGTAGCAGGATGATGTCCATGGATGGGTGCAGCGCTTTGTGAAGCTGTGTTCTTTCCCCAAAAGCAGCACAATGGCCTTTTTCTTACAGTCTGAGGTTCAGGGCCACAACAAAGACCCTTCAGAATTGATGCTTCCTGCTTGATGTACTGTCTGTGTCTTGGGGAAGTGCTCCTAATTCACAGGAGCTTTAAAAGCCTGGTGCTGCCAGGCAGATATCCAGTCGTGGACAAGACTGGGAAAGAGAAATTTCACCTCCATGAACGTGAATGCAGTACAACAGTTTGAGGTGTCTGAATTGCAGCTTAGCTGTGTTTTGTAGGATCAGGGTAAATAAAATCTTGGCCTTGAACTAGTGTCTGTGTATTGGAACAAACATCTCAGTGCAGCACACTGCAGAAGGAAGGAAGCAGAATAGAAATTAGATCACTTTCCTGCATTATTTCTTGTAAGCGTAGTGTTCTTGCGTACGGAGCGCTCGCTTCCTGTTGCCAAAAAACATTGTTGCAACGGCCCACAGTAGCCAAACAACTGATAACCTGCTGCCACTGAAAACTGGAGACAGATGAGCATGTTTAGAGGGAAGTGTTTGTAGCCGGCAGATGATTGAATGTCTCACGCTCTGAAAAGATACTGAGCGTGAACTACATAAGTGCTGTGATTGTCGTAACAACTGCGGCTCTGCAGTATGGGAGAAGTAATAAACTTGCACTTCTCAGACAAATGGCAGTGTAGAGAGCTGGCTGCATTTGGTTCTTGCTTTTAGTCTTGTATCATCTATGCATTTAGGCAAAATCAGGTGGTCTCTTGTCCTTTCTTTTTCATGTGCCTTAATCGTTGAGACACTTGAACATGTCCAGAGAAGGGCAACGAGGCTGGGGAGAGGCCTCGAGCACAAGCCCTACGAGGAGAGGCTGAGGGAGCTGGGGTTGTTTAGCCTGGAGAAGAGGAGGCTCAGGGGAGACCTTCTCGCTGTCTACAACTACCTGAATGGTGGTTGTAGCCAGGAGGGGGTTGGTCTCTTCTCCCAGGCAACCAGCACCAGAACAAGAGGACACAGTCTCAAGCTGTGCCAGGGGAGGTTTAGGCTGGAGGTGAGGAGAAAGTTCTTCACAGAGAGAGTTGTTAGACATTGGAATGTGCTGCCCGGGGAGGTGGTGGAGTCACCATCCCTGGTGGTGTTCAAGAGGGGATTGGACGTGGCACTTGGTGCCATGGTTTAGTCATGAGGTCTGTGGTGACAGGTTGGACTTGATGATCTTTGAGGTCTCTTCCAACCTTGGTGATTCTGTGAATCCTAGAGGGCAGGTGCTTTGTTTCTCTCTGTCTACAGTAATGAGTAACCCACAAGTTGTCTTTCAGCACCATTAATCACAGAATCAACCAGGTTGGAAGAGACCTCCAAGATTGTCAAATCCAACTGATCACCCAACCCTATTAAGTTCCAACTACACTGACTGCACCACCTCCTTATCCTGAGAGCAGCCACAGAGGTAGGAATCCAATTTAGTAAGAGAATCATCAGCCAGAGAACAGATTGGGTTGGAAGCACCTTTAAAGGTCATCTAGTCAAACACTCCCACCCTGGACAGGGACATCCACCACTAAGGAAGGACGTTGTAGGGGGCCATGTCAATGACCTTAAAGGAGTCAGTGTAGGTGGTAAAGCTTCATTTCAGTTCCTAGTATTAGAAGATATGTTTGCATCTTGAAAAAATGCCTTTAAAAGTAAGCATGACAGCAGGAGAGAGCCAAGGAGTTCTCTAGGACACTGTTGTCATTTGGATCAGCCTTTGTCCCCGACTGTCTAGAGCAGCGATGCCAATGTTTTCCTCTTGCCTGTTTATTCAAGCAGCAGGACACCACACGAGCCAGGGGCCAGAGTGTTAGATAATCCCTGATCCTTGGTGGTCTTGGAACCCGTGTTTCCCCAACATTGCAACACTGATGCAGGTTGTCTTGGAACTCTTCTGTATGTACTGTGTGCCATAAGGGACTGAATTATGCTGTGCCTGTGGTTTTAGATGAATACTCTTTATAGGCAGATGTTTTGTGTTGCGTGCATAGAATCAATTATCTGCAGAAGTCCTCTAAATTCAAGCTATAAATAAAATGCTGTGTGTACATCCAAATGGTACTTGAGAAGCAGTTGTCTTGGCTCTCCATTTCTTAGAGAGCATCTCTCAGTTTTGCTGCTGAGCAGTAGGCATGTGTTTAGCTGGGCTTTGGGTTATGCTTTGTTTTCTCTCATTGTTTTCCTCAGTGAAGAAAGGAGATTGGGTAAAACTCTTCCCTGGTCTCTGTTGACATCAGCACATTCGATCTGCCTGCGTCCAAGAGGATTATGTCAAAGCAATTGCCTGCATTTGTTTCTTAGTGTGTTCTCCAGCAGCGCTGTCGCTTGGGGGTCAGACAGGAATACATTAAACTGGAATTGGGGCAGAAACTGCAGCCAGCCTCAGGTCAATGATGCCTCTTGAGATTTGTGAAAGTGACACTTCTGGGGTTCATTGCATTAGATTCCATAGCATTTCTGTGTCTGGTCTGGGTGACTTACAGACCCAGATGGCATTAGTCTCACATTTTCTCATTTAAATTCCTTCTCTATGTGTCTGGAATCAAAGGGCAACCCTCACAGCTGACTTATTTCTTACTATTTTAAAGCAATTTCAGTAGCCGTGGACCCCTGCTGAGTGCATGGTACCTAGGAGCCCACCTGCTAGACTCCATCTTTGGGACACATAGCTAAAATCTTACTTGGCAGCACCCAGTTCACTCAGCAGGGTAAAGAGGAAGGAGGAGACAGGAAGGAGTGAGCTGGGAGGTGCTTGTGGAATTGGTTCTTATGTCCACTCACCCCACTTAAAGTTCCTAGCTTGTTTTCCTGAAGAAGTTAGCTAGTCCATCAATTCATCTCAAAGGGTAAAGTATGGAGGACTCCTTCCTTCAGCCTGACTCTCCAAGAACACCATCTGTGGCTGGGGGATCCTGAGATGGGATCCCAGGTAGATCCCTGGGACATGGTCACAGGAGCAGGCAGCAGATCAAGTGAGTTGCTGAGGCAAGGAGTCACAGGCACTGCCTCAGTGGCAGAGCTGGTATAAACCCCATTAGTTTCCTAGAAGTTGGTTCCTTGGCATCTCAGTGTGAGGAACTTGCACACTGAGGTTTTGTGTGGAGCCAGGAGTTCCTGCTTCATGCCTAACAGCCTGAGCTGCGTGGGTGTGTGTCCGTAAATCAAGGGTGGTGGTTTTCACAGCTGTACAGAGGTGGGCAGTGCTTCACAGCCTGCGTACTAGAGGGTTAATTGCTGGTTAACTGCCCATAACAGATCGTTTCTGGAAAAGCAAACCAGCCCAAAATCACCTGTTCACAGTCTGGATTGGATTAGCTTCTGATTCCAATGCATTTTCCGCCCTTGCTAGATTCAAGCTTGCTCGTAGCAAATCCACTCCCCAGATGAATTCTCCTGTGCTGTGAATAACAGAATTCCCTTTAAGCTTTCTGTTTATAACAAAGCCTTCTGCTGGCCAGCGTTCTCAGCTCTTTAATTTCTGCCCTCTGAACGCTTTTCCAATTTTTCCAACACTTTATTTGAAGCATGGAGCAGCAGAGCCTGATGCATTATACACAGAGCATGGGAAGGAGAGTCAAGTACAGTGTCACTGTAACCTACCTACTCATCTCTTGATTTTCATTTGTTTGTACAGCTGAGGCTCACGTTAGCCCTTTTGGCCACAGCCTTCTGTGGGGAATTCATGTCGAGCTGACTGCCTCCCAGGACCCCTGGTCTCATATTCAGTCTCTACTTTGGAGGATAGAGTCCTCTCTCTCCCTCTCATCCTGTAAGTACAGCCTGTGTTCTTTATTCTAACACCTCAGATGGTTTCTCCCATCTTTCTGCAGAGCACAGTTGCTCTGTGCTAGGCTTGTCCTTTCATTGTTTAGGTTTTGCTGTCACTAGTCTCATGTCTAGCCACAATAACATTAATCCAGGTTACTGATAAGGCTATTAAATAGTAAAGGGATGATCACCAATAGCTGTGGGAACCCAACAGGAAACCATCTGTTGGCTAATGAACAGTTTCCCATTTACAGTTGCATTTTGGCCTCCTTCATTTATCAGCTTTTTAATACATTTAATGCAATTGTGGGCTCAGAAGTGATGTCAGTTTAAAGTAGGCTTGGAGATTGTTGCCTGGCCTCACAGAGTGCTCCCCACCTGTCAAGTCCTGGCCTTCATGTACAGATGGCGATGCTCCATACAAGCTTCAAAGTGTTCAGTTTCTTCATAAAGAGGTGCTACAGAGCAAGTCAAATTACTTAAGACTTGTAAAGCTGTCGACAATGCTGCCTTCCTCAAGTGAACTTGGAATTTTTTGTGAGATTAGCCTGACAGGATCTGTTTTCCTTAAAGCCAGGTTAAGTGACTTTAATTATAGACCTCTTTTGTTTAAAGAGTTTGAGTCCTATGTTGATTATTCTAACCTATGCAAAGTGCTACAAACTCAGCCTGCTGCCCTGTAATTACTTTTTACCCCTCTTAAACAGTGGCCCAACATGAGCCTTCCTCCTACCTCTGGTCCTTCCCCAGGAATTAGAACTGCTTTAGGTGCAGCAGTAGCAGCTTTGAGGCTCTAGAACCTTCTGAGACAAGTTTATTCTTAGCAACTAATCTGCAGCACTCACAATCCTCTGTCTGCTGCTTCACATCCCCTCTCCAGGGGCTGCTGTGATGGGAAGTTAATTCATCATCATCATAAACAGATCATCAGCCTTTTACCTGGGTGCTGATCAGAAATATTTCTTGAATAACTTCTGCCACTGTTGTATTGTTGTAAATGATTCTCCTACTTTTATTGTTCAGGATTTGCCTTTCATACTCAGATTAGAAAATAAGAAGTTTTACAACTGAATCTGCCTTAATTTTTCCTCATCTCTTCTTGCTTCCTTTAGATATGTATTTATTTATTTATAACTTCTCTTACTCATTATCTTTTCCTCTCTCTTCTCATGTGTTTGGTTTGTGTGTAAGATTCTATATGTTGGTTGTTTGTTTGTTTTCTCACTTCCCTGGTGGGTTTACCAGCTATTTATTTCGGGTTGTGTTGGTTTTTTTCCCCATTGTGTGTTATTTTTATCTAGCCCAGACTTCTTTTCTTGGTTGTAACATTGTAGGCATATAGGGAAGGTCTGAATACTTTTGCAGATGTCAGCAACTTTCTGTGTGTTCTGTCTTCAGCCTGATTTGACTTCCATTTGCTATAGTTTTGTGAAATTGCCTCTCAGAAAGCATGCACTGTGATTTTAATTTGTGTGTATATAAGGAGGGTATGTTCATTGTATTGCAAAAATTTTTACTAGTCTGGATTTGGCCACAGACAAAATTAGCTATTTGCTATTCCCTTTCTGTCTAAACAACCAGAAACTTTCTGGTTTGTGAGCATTTCTCCCTACAGAGACAAGGTCTAGAGCAGGGACTGTCTGGCTGCTCTGCTGAACCACAGTTGACTCAAAAGCAGTTCAGGTGTAGCTACATCATAGAACCAGCAGTCAGCTGTGCTTGTGTCAGCACTGCAGCTTCTGCCCATTACTGTCCCTGGTGGGGCAGGGACAAGACAGCAAGTCCTGCAGCATGTGGCATGGGAGGGTGTGACCACTATGGGGTTTAGCTGTGTGTGTGGTGGAGTTTAGTTGCATCCCACAAGCTCTTCCCGTTGTGGTCACTGTGGTGTGAACTGCTCCCCAAATCAAATTGTCTCTTCCACTCACTCTCAGATGTGGACATAAAGCTTAAAAACAGATCTACCATGCACTGAACAGCCCCAGCTCTCTCAGCCTGTCTTCACAGGAGAGGTGCTCCAGCCCTCTGATCACTTTTGTGGCCTTCCCCCAGATCCTCTCCATCAGGTTCATATCCTTCTTGTGTTGAGGGCCCCAGAGTTGGACAAGTACTCAGGGAGAGGTCTCACCAGAGCAAAGCAGAGTGGTAGTGTCACCTCTCTCAATATGTTGGCCACATTTCTTTTGGTGCAGCCCACATAGATGTGGTATATCATGTAGACAGCTGTCACAGCTGTGTCCTCTCCAAACCTCTCACACATCCCAGCCTACTCACTGCAGAGGCAAAGGGAGGAACAAAGATCACAGATCTAGAGCACAGCAGGTTTTGGGCTGCTCAGAAGAAACTTAACCCCATCCAGACACTCACCAAAGCTGCCACACACTGAAACCACAGTGGCAACAGCAGAGTTTGAGAGAACAGGTCTCGCTAGCAGGGCTTTTTTGTGTGTAAATGTAGGCAGAATGTTCACATCTTCCTGTTACTGATGTAGTCAGTACCATTAGTACTCAGGTTGCTCACTGGCCTTCAACTCAATGTCTGCCACCTTGTCTGAAGTGATGGTGAGAAGATTGGGGATTTCTCTGTGTGCTGGCCACAGGCAAACACTTGCTCCTGTTTAGTACAGAGAGTGTACTTTTCCCCAGTGTAACTGGGGAAATAGGGAATTTAAATAACACTTCTGAAGTATTAGCAGTAGCAACCTAGGTGAAAGCAGAGCCCCTTCAGGAGGGAACGGTGTCAGGAATGGTCTCAAAGTAAATCATCTCCTGATTTGAGAGTCAGCTCGCTCCCATTTCCTTGCTGTCGCATCCTCTTGAGTTCTTTAGTCACCAAACAGAAATCAGACAAGGCAGAGAGGAGCTTGGTTCTGTTTGTGCAGAGGCAGAGAGGGGTGGAGAGGGAGCAATGAGGGGGTTTGGAGGCAATCTTTGTGCCTCATAGCTATTGCAAAGAACCAAACAGGCTGAACTTCTACTGCTCCCTTTCCCCCTGCCCATCCTGATTCCCCATTTTACATTCAGCTCTGTGCTGCTCCCATGCTGTGGATCAGATGAACATCCATTAATCCTGGGGAGATTCTAAAAATAAGAATTGAAAGGGAAAAGGGGTGGGGGGAGTGGGGGGGGCAGAACAGTACAAATCAACCTGCAATCATCTCTCTGTTCTCTTAAGGGTGGGGAAAAGAAAGGGGAAATCAGTGGAGACACTGTTTCACTTCTTGTCTTTTCAAGATAAAGCCATTCTGGCATTTGCAGCAGTGGTGCTTTTGATGCAGGTTTTCTAATTTGTATACTTAAAAGGCACTTTAGCATTTAGGCACATTAGGTGCAAACGCTTGTGCAGACCGTTCCCCCCTTCTCTGCGCTCCTGAATAGTCACCGCAAGCAGCCCAATGAAAGAGGAGTGGAGCTTGAAATCACACTGCTGGATTCACATGGCATTCTCCTGTGTTACTCAGAACCAGACCCATCCTTTGCAGGGTTTAACTGTAGAGTAAGCAGTGTGTTTACTCTGTGTAGAATAGAATAGAATGAACCGGGTTGGAAAAGACCTTTGAGATCGAGTTCAACGTATCACCCAACACCATTTAATCAACTAAACCATGGCACCAAGCACCCCATCCAGTCTCTTCCTAAACACCTCCAGTGATGGTGACTCCACCACCTCCCTGGGCAGCCCATTCCAATGGCCAATCTCTCTTTCTATGAAGAACTTCTTCCTAACATCCAGCCTAAACCTCCCCTGGCACAGCTTGAGACTGTGTCCTCTTGTTCTGTCACAGGTTGCCTGGGAGAAGAGACCAACCCATACCTGGCTACAACCTCCCTTCAGGTAGTTGTAGAGAGCAATAAGGTCTCCCCTGAGCCTCCTGTTCTCCAGGCTAAGCAACCCCAGCTCTCTCAGCCTCTCCTCACAAGGCTGTGCTCCAAACCCCTCCCCAGCTTTGTTGCCCTTCTCTGGACACCTTCCAGCATCTCAACATCTTTCCTAAACTGAGGGGCCCAGAAATGGACACAGGACTCAAGATGTGGCCTAACCAGTGCTGAGTACAGGGGCACAATGACTGCCTTTAGCTTCTACCTTTAGCTGTTCATTTCAAAGCTTCCTTTCCCTCATTTTAAGCAGGCAGAAAGAAAGCCTAAGTGCAGTTTTGAGTCTGACTTGCTCTTTGGTTTATGAGTATGAATCCTGCAGACCCTCCTTCTCAAGTTAGCTACATGTAAGCTCCTTTCTCTCAGATTACAAGTGAAGTTGGATGATGGTGGCAAAAGAACTCCTCAGAACTGATCTTCCTGTGCTATGTTTTTCTAGGGCATCTTTTTTTTTCTCCAAGTCATAAAAGCCCTGAGACAGTAGGAGACAACTCAGTTATTGTTACTGTAAGAGACTGCAGGGTGAGACTCTGCTTTAATCGCTTCTTATGTTTTGTTCTGGTTTGGTTTTGCTGAAAGGGCTGTATCACAGAGGGTGGAAAAGAATTCACTGGGTTTTGAATGCCGTTCACATGGCATTCACAGGCTGAGCTGGCAGACAAGCTGCAGAAACCTAAAAAGGGTGGCAATGTGTCATTTTGTAGGCAGTATGGAGGCCTCGTCTCCTTTCTTTGCATCAGTTGCATTGGGGAGCTCTTGATTATGGCTACTCAGTCAGCCACATTGTGCTAATACAGGTGACTGCCCTTCCAGCCAGCTACTGGCCAGTCCCCCCCACCACCACCACAACTGTCCCTCAGACCACCACTGCATGTGGACACAGTTATTGTTCCTCCCGCCTGGCTAGAAGATTGATTTCATTTCCCCCTCTCTATTTTGTAATAAATAGATAGTATGGATTTATAGATTAAAAATACATTGTCTAGGTTGTAATAAATCTCTTGCCGGAGAGGGACCATACACCACCAGCAGGATGATGGATCTCTTTATCAGGACATTCATTGCTATCTCCTTCTGGCATTCGGTGGCCCCCCACCCTGCCCCATGGAAAGCTGAAGTCAAGGGTCTGGTTGTAGTCCAGCGCGGTCTTTCAGCATGCACCTTCTCTTCTCTGGTGCTGCCCTCCAAGGCTGGCAAGAAGATAAAATCTTCATCTTTCATAGCTACCTTTTAATTCAAGTCCCAAAGTGAAAAAAGGTAGAGGGTGATCACAGTGCTGTGCTTTGCAGACATGTTACAACTTCAACATCATCTATAATGTCAAGAAGCTGTCATTCCAGGGCTGCTTCCCCAGTCATTCAGTAAATGGGGAGGAACAGCAGGGCAGAGCATGGCACTTCAAAGCTTCTTGCAGGGTCTGCTCTTCTCGTGGCAGCAGGAGTTGCTCCTTTTCCTGAATCCCTCCTGCCACCACTGTAGAGGACTTCCAAAGCAACTTTATGCTGACAAGAAACAATAGTGAGATCACTCCAGCACTGTAAAAGACATTTGCTTTGAGCCAGCACGGTATGGCAGCAGGAGCTCATCCATGGCTACTCCTCCAGCCACGGATGTCCATTGACACTGGGCTGTGTCCTGACTTTTGGCTGCTGCAGACAAACAGGCAGTTAAACTGCTGAGATTTCTCTGCTCAGCCCACTAAAGCAGAATCCAAGAGTGAAATGTTAAAGGACTCTCTTCAAAGACTCAAATGAATGCAGCTCAGGCATTTTTCACTGCTGTTTTCCTCCTGAAAACACTGTTTCAATGCAGGCATTGATCATACTTGACCTGAAGTTTTGCCCTGGTGTTTCTGACCTTTGTTCACAAACCCATGTGGTGCATGTGAGATTTTTCTGCATATCTTTAATAGTCACAGGACAGCTACTGCTGCTTCTCTGATTTATATGTTTTAATGCAGTATGACAGGTGTGGTGCACATGTAGATTTGCAGGCATTCTAGGTGAATCCTCAGTCTCCAGTCTTTCAAGGCTGAACCAGATCTATCACATTGCAGTAAAATTCTATTCTTTCTAGATCAGGTCAGTAGTATGAAAATGATGTTGTGTATGTGTGTCTACATATATATGTATATATAGTAACTCACAAGCCTGAGGAAATAATGAGTAACACCCAAGAGTTTGAATTATTTGAAAGTGTTTGTTGTATCTTTCTGCCCTGCTTTCTGATTCCTAAAAACTCTGGGATCGCTGGTCAAGCTGAAATAAAGGCAGAACCTCTAAAAGGTCCCAGAGTTAATAGATAAAAATAATGCAATGAGCATTGCTGTTTTGTTTAATGTGTGTTAGCTTTAAACTGACACAGAATTAATTCTGGAAATGCAAAATGCTCCCATCAGCATAGATGGAAGTCAAAGAGAGGTCAGCAAGCAGGCAGCATGGCAATTGCTGACCTACATAGGACTAGTTTTAAGTGCCTGTTTGTTGCCCAACTTGGAATGCCTTCCTAAGGACTTGTAGTGGCCAAAGTGGGGGAACAAGATTTTAATGAAACTTGGGGGGTTAATGTGTCCTAGGCTTGTGTTTCAAAATACACACTCCATCAGTTTCTCCCCAGGGAGCTACTAATAGTGGCATAAACAGTAAGACATTTCAACTTCAGGGTGAATTTCAGTGTTGATTGTTCCCCCTATCCAGCCTGCAGGAGGCATTCCACAGAAAACTACAGTCTCTCAACAATTTTCGTAGTTCTTTTTCTTGGGAAGCCTTTGCTGTCCTTTCTGCATCCTCACAGTAACTCAGAATGTGGCAATTTGAATAGGAAATCCTACCATAGCTCATGCACTTTGGCTTATTTGATGTCACAGACTGAAACTTCTGTGGCACTTTCAGCAAAGCATAAAACACCAAGAAGCTATCCCTTAGAGCATATACTTTTCATAGCCATGCTGCTTGCAACCCTTGGTTTGATGAACAAGCACGTTCACCACAGAGACTGAATAAAAGCCAAGGATTTTGTTCTTCTGATTCCCTTTTAATATAACTGTTTCTTAACTCAGCTTTCCTGCTGATGCTTTCCAGACGAGATTTGTGAGATTTGGTCAGAAAAAGACAGCTGACAGTTACCAGTCATTGAGCCTTTCTCTTTCATGTCTTTCACTGAAATAAGTTCTTTGAAATCAGAGAAAACCCAAAGGAAGGAAAATGCACCCTGCTGGGTCTGAACCTGCTCCACATCTTTTCAGCAGGTTGGAGACCTCCTTTCCTACACTAGGGCTTGGAGGACAGAAGCTATGGCATGAATAGGAGGCTGCAGAATAGACTGCATCTCCCTGTACTCCTCTCTCAAACATTTTGAGGACCCACACACAAAAAAGCAGGTTCTGAAAAGCTGCCCTTATTCAGAGTTTCAGCTGTGAGTTGCAAAGTCTTATGGAAAAACTTCTGATGCTCTGAAGGAGGGAATTGCACCAGCCTTGCCCCCATCCATCTTCTCCTAATGGCTTACAATTGCAGGAGGTAGATTAAGCAATGGCTTATCAATAACTTTTGCTTTTAAAATACCACATTGCAACTTTAACTTTGAAAATTGAAGCATGACCAATTGAGTTTTCCTGGTGCCCCTGGGCTTTTCCTAGGCTTTCATTAGCTAACAGAGGACTACTTTTGCTTTTCTGAATGGAGAGGATGTCTGGCTTTGGCCAGTGTTTCTGCCTTGACTTTCATTTTGTATTGAGAGCCATTAGCGAAACTGAAGGAGAGTGATTTGTGGTAGTAAAAGCAGTGTTAAGATCTCCTTTGCCTTCATCTGTTTCTTAACTGAAAGTAATTAAGGTGCTGTGCCTATATAAATAATTAATAATGACATAATTAATTTTATATCTTTGTTGAATAATGTTTCCATGTGGGAGGAAATCACTGCTCAGGTTAGGTTAATGTAGGATTGCTTGCAATGTGAATATTGGAGTCCAAGAAGTAGAACAAAGGCAAGAATAATGATTATTTTCATTTGTCTCTAAGGAAGTCTTTAAATCCATGTAAATGTTTTATGTGGTCATGAAAACACATGTTTTATTTTGCCCATGAAAACGTTGCTTTCAAATAAACACATTCAATTTGCTTGCATTAGTTCATTTTAATTAGGCCAGTTCCACACCTTTTAACACCACTGCTGTCACATTATGGTGATGCTGCATGAGAGCCATAATAACTCACACATCAGAGAAATGCTGCCTCTCCTGATGGAAGGGAATGAAATCTTGCTCCTTTCCTGTAAGTTGTGCAGCATGTTGGATAAACAACGTTGTGTGCTCCTCTCTGGGGAGGTCAGTGTAAAACAGCTCCAGATTTTGTTTGGTGATCTCAGGGCTGGCTGAGGAACTCCAGCCTTCCACCGCTCCAGATGCTGACATGCAGGGAGATGGGAGTTTAGGATATTAAAAGCCTGCTCTGTGATACTGAAGGAGATTAGTTTTTTGGAATCCATTCATTGACACAAAGGCCAATGCTGAATGAAGGTTATATTTATTGTCTGTGAAACCCCTGAGTTAGCTGAAATCACTTGAAGCATGGAGATGCACACATGTATTCCCTCACATTTAGCCAGCTCCCTGTGATGCTGGTTTCTTTGAGCCAGGAACAGACAACTTTCAGGCACTGGGCTTGAAAAGATGCCTGCATGTCACACCCTCTGTCACATTTTACAAGAGGCTACAATCAAGCAGCCTTTGTACACGGATTGTCTAGACACTGACGAAGTGGGAGAGGGCAAGTGAAAGAAAAAGCCTTTTTTCCTCAGCCATTCACTTTGCATCACATTCTCCTTCCCTGTGTGCAGCAAAAAAAAATAAAGGGAGCCAAAACCAAACAAACCCCCCCCCCAAAAAAATCAAGAACCATCATTTGCTGGTTTTCTATTCATATTATTCATAGTAAAAGAAAACCTCAACCCATCATTTTCTGACACTTACCAGTACACATGTATACCATCTCCTGGTTCATTCATTTTGTTGTGTTTTGGGTTGGGTTTTTTTTCAGAATTAATACCATGAACAATTTTATTTCTGCAGCTGCTTTGCCATTTCAACTTCCTCCTCATCAGTGTGTAAATGAAGCGTGTAGGGCTGTCTTGTCAGCACTTGTGAACTGCTACGTGAAATCTTCCCGTGTTTCGGGGAGGTGGTTTGTTGGTTGTCTGTTTTTCTTTCCCCCTGCTCAAGCAGAACTTCTTTCCCCACGCTGTTCTCCCAGATTTCATGTTGCCCCATCTCTTTTATTCTTTTGTTTTTCCTTTTTACCCTTTTTCCATTAAAAACACGTGGGGAAAAGTCAAAGAGGAGAAACAGAGCTGGGAGAGGAAAAGGAGGCAAGAGTGTTTCACAGGGAAGTCAGTTTGCAGGCTAACACAAAGGTTGCTGAGATTCTTCTTTAAATAGTCCAGCCCTGCTATCACTGAACTGTTTTGAGGTGAATAAGCCAACGTTCCAGGACTTGCATCTTTTAACCAGTTTGCTTTAATGGCTCTTCCCTGTTCCTCTCTCTGCCCTTTTTCTCAAGATGGGATTTCCCTTGTGGCATCTCCCATGCAGCATCTGCTCTTTGCCTGCATTTTGCTCTCTGCACACTGGAGCCACACTCTGAGAGGTGCATCAGGGCCCAAACAGTGATTCCCAGACTCATTTCTTCCTCCCAAAGCCTCCTTGGTCTCTGCCTGTGCTGGTAGCAGGGACCTGGGGATACTGGTTGACAGCAGCTGAACATGAGCCAGTAGTGTGCCCAGGGGGCTAGGAAGGCCAATGGCATCCTGGCCTGCATCAGAAATAGTGTGGCCCGCAGGAGCAGGGAAGTCATTCTACTCTGTACTCAGCACTGGTTAGGCCACACCTTGAGTACTGTGTCCAGTTCTGACCACCACCCCCACCTAGTTTAAGAGGAATATTGAGACACTTGAACATGTCCAGAGAAGAGCAACAAGGCTGGGGAGAGGCCTCAAGCACAGCCCTGTGAGGAGAGGCTGAGGGAGCTGGGGTTGCTTAGCCTGGAGAAGAGGAAGCTCAGGGGCGACCTCATTGCTCTCTACAACTACCTGAAGGGAGGTTGTAGCCAGGTGGGGGTTGGTCTCTTCTCCCAGGCAACTTGTGACAGAACAAGAGGACACAGTCTCAAGCTGTTCCAGGGGAAGTTTAGGCTTGAGGTGAGGAGAAAGTTCTTCACAGAGAGAGAGAGAGATTGGCCATTGGAATGTGCTGCCCAGGGAGGTGGTGGAGTCCCCGTCCCTGGAGGTGTTCAAGAGGGGATTGGATGTGGCACTTGGTGTCATGGTTTAGTGGTCATGAGGTGTTGGGTGATAGGTTGGCCTTCATGATCTCTGAGGTCTTTTCCAACCTTGTTGATTCTATGATAGGATGTCACCTCATGAGGCCTTCATCCTCCCTGTGGTCCTACTTTGCTCCATGGCATTGCTTGCGGGGTTCCTTGGCTCTGGAAAAACCTCATCTCTGACATCTCTAGACAGAGGGATCTTGACTGCCTTGCTGTTGAAATGGGTAAAAGCAGCCTAGAGATCTCCACCAGCAATTTTTTGCAGCTGATACGAAGCTGGATGGGCACTCTGCACATGTTGTGGTCCCTGCAGGCTCATGTGGAGTCACTGCATGTCCTGGGGATGGAAAACCTCGAACCCCAGCATGGTGTCCTGCACCCCCAGCACCAACTCAGCTAGCAGGGTGAGCAGAGGCTGGTATTGCAGCCACAGCAGTAGCAAAAAGCAGTCCATTTTGCAGCTTCTAGGCTGCAAACAGCTTTCCCTCAACCTGTTGTCACTTTAGTTTCTTGAGGAATCCCAGGCCGCGCCACCTGTGGTAGCAAGTGCAGAGTCAGGAGTCCTTGTGTCTGTGTGGAGACACTGACATGTCTTGGTGAGGGAACTCTGCTGTGTGGAAGTGGTGTCTTGAAATAAAGAAAAGCAGAAAGAGCACTTTGAAGTTAAGCTATGAGCAAGAGACGGCGGAGCTGTGCTAACTGCAGGCAATGCAGTGCAGGGAAATACATTAAAATGGTGCTTGCTTTTCTGAACAGGCCTGTAGAATAACTGCAGGTGTCTTCAGATGGTAGAAAATTGCCTTCAACAGAAGGAATTTTTTTTATTCTTTTTTATTTTTTTAATTAGGCAGCTTAGCTTTAGGAAGCAGGTATCCAGACTCTGGACTGTCACAGGCAGGCAGGAAGCTGCTGCACAATTTCTCAAGCATTAGCAGCAGAGGAATATGCTTTTTCTGACTCCCAGGAGTCCGTCAAAACCAATTTCCTGTGTTGATGTTGGGGTAGGGAAGGCATAGAAAACAGTCAGGCTGGCAGCCACAGGAAAATGGGGATATTTGAAAAAGGAGCAGGCTGCCCAGTGAGGTGGTGGAGTCTGCTTCTCTGGAGACATTCAAAACCTGCCTGGATGCTTTCCTGTGACCCACTTTAGGTGATCCTGCTCTGGTAGGGGATTTGGACTCAATGATCTTTCGAGGTCTCTTCCAACCCTTAACATTCTGTGATTCTGTGTGGTAGGGTTTTTATTTACCTTACAGATACTGGCTGAAATGTGAAAAGAAATTGGGGCTGGGGGTAGGATGTTTGTTATATTTTTTTTTCTGTTGTCTGCACTTTCTTCCTGTTTATACAGTCTGGACAACATGTCTGTAGTAAGTCTAATTCTTAAAGATTTTTCTGTTGCCACTGCTTTTCTTGTAGCCCAGCGTTCAGAGTATGTTGTTAGCGTGCCAGGTTGCTAAGAGTCACCACACCAGATCAGATCAAGAATGTATCTAGCCAAGCTTCTGATTTGCTAAATTCATTCATACCTGGCTTTAGAAACTTGAGTTTTGCATCTCGGTTCAGCCTGAGTCAATAGGAAAGAGTTCAGTAATGCCAGGACATGGATTATCAAATGTTAGAGCTCAGGAATGCAATGCAAGGCTAGGCAACAGAACTAACTTGTCAGGGCTGCTTCTCAGTTATGGCAAATCACCCTCTGTCCCACTCCACCCTGAGGCAGGTAGGCATCCAAAATTAAGAGAGATTATCCCAGGCCCTGGTAGTGCCCTGTGAGGGTGCTGTACAAGAGATTACAAGGATTAGAACTCTTAGAGCAATCTTTTCCAAGCTGTGCTCTCTTGGTTTCCTCCTGTTCAAAATCTACTTTGTGATGCTCTGCATTTGACATGTTCATTCTTCCAGGACTTTCTATAGTTTCTCAACTCAAGGTAAGAAAACAGAACTCACGTTCTGCTCCCAGCAGGTTTTACCCTTCAGCTCAATGCTGCATAAAAGGTGCTTCCTTTGGTTTAAGTTATGCCATCTGATAACCCTCCCCTACCTTCCTGGGCTCTAATAACTGTGGGCTCATCATGTCTGCTTTTCTGCCTGTCATGCAGAGCTCCTGCAATGCAAAATGTTGTGTTGCCTTTAAGTGAGGTCAGCTCTGGTGTAGCTGGCAAGGTTAAACATGAGCCTCATGCTAAGTGCCTCTCTCTGTGTTTTGAGGTGAGATTTGAACAGCTCCCGCTGTGCTTTTGGGCTGTCCTTTGCCTGCCCTTCATGCTTTTGTGGTGAAGGGTGAACGAGAGGGATTCCATCCCGCACTGTCTCCATGCTGGGCAGGACAGAGGGCTGCCACTACCCTAAGAGCAGGCAGGACCTGCCTTCCCCAGGTCTTTGTGGGAAACCACTGAGAGGAGGATTTTGTGTGAGCTTTCCCCACCATCTTGCTGTTTATAGTCACACCACTGTGGGGTGTTTTTCAAAGTACTTCGCTTTTGAGGGGTGAGCTTAACTTGATTGTCATCATATGTGGAGATCCAGTAAGCATCAATGAGGAACACCTGTCCTTTTCCTCCTTCTCCTAGGATTTTAGATAATGGGCTGTGTGCAATGTAAGGATAAAGAAGCAACCAAACTGACTGACGAGAGGGATGGCAGTTTAACTCAAAGCTCAGGCTACCGCTATGGGACAGATCCCACTCCACAGCACTATCCTAGCTTTGGTGTGACTTCAATCCCAAACTACAACAACTTCCATGCCACAGGAGGCCAAGGACTGACTGTGTTTGGTGGAGTCAATTCCTCCTCTCATACAGGGACGCTGCGTACGAGAGGAGGAACAGGTGAGTCTCAAAGTCTTGTTAGTGAGTATCAATCACATAACTACCAGAGGCACAGCTGTCTCACCATGCTGCTTTTGGGGGAGGAACAGGTGAGTTTCAAAGTCTTGTTAGTGAGTATCAATCACTGTAACTCCAGCAGAGGCACACCTGTCTCACCATGCTGCTTTTGAGAAGGTACATCATTAAATAGTGCAAAGAATTGAAGTGGGAGTAGAACTGGATGTTCAGCCCTGCCTTTCCTAACTTCCAGAATGAGAAATGATGTCTTTGGCTGACTGCCTCATCCCAAAGTGTGGTCCAAGCCACCTGAAGCAGTTAACAGTTAATACATGGCGTGGCTATATCTAAAACTCACTCTCTTCAAATCCCCTTTGCCCACTTGTGATCCTACGGTGTGTATAATGGATACTCAGACTACTGATGACCACACAGAGTGAAGGAGGAGGCGTGCCCAGTGGCTTCAGAAAAGTACAGGGATTAGAATGGTTGCCCAGGAAGTAGGACACCTCAGTTTATTTTGCTTCTCAGCAGTCACACTAGTAATTTGGCTTACCCACCTCATCTCTAGAGCATCCTTTTATTTGTGATTCAGTCTAACTCACTCTTTCACAGAAAGAGAGATTGCCCATTGGAATGTGCTGCCCAGGGAGGTGGTGGAGTCACCGTCACTAGGGGTGTTTAGGAAGCGACTGGATGGGGTGCTTGGTGCCATGGTTGAGTTGATTAGATGGTGTTGGGTGATAGGTTGGACTCAACGATCTCAGAGGCCTTTTCCAACCTGGTTAAATCTATTCTATTCTACCTTCTTCTTTAGGTGTAACCCTTTTTGTGGCACTTTATGACTACGAAGCAAGAACAGAGGATGACTTGAGTTTTCAGAAAGGAGAAAAATTTCAGATACTGAACAGCTCGTAAGTGGGAATTCATTTTTTCTTGACTATTTTTAAACTCATAATGTGGACACTTGTATTTGCTTAGTTTATTAGCAAAATCTAATGTTAGATATTCAAGTAGTTAGATATTCGAGTAGGAATTTAGGGTTGGATTTGGATGATCTTTGAGGTCTCTTCCAACCAGATATATTCTGTGTTTCTGTGAATTTTACTTCTATGAATTTTACTCTTCTGTGAATTTTACTGTCTTTGAGTTTAGTGTACTTTTGCAAAGTGCTCTGTTATTGAAAGAAACCCTTCAAACACACACAGCTTTGCTTCAAAAACAAGTGTTAGGTTGTCTTATTTACTTCTCTTGTGGAAGCTGAGAGAGTGGGGGCCATTCAGTCTGGAGAAGAGAAGGCTCCAAGGAGACCTTATTGTGGCCTTCCAGTATCTTAAAGGGGCTCCAAGAAAGCTGGGGAGGGACTTTTTAGGATGTGAAGTAGTGATAGGACTTAGGGGAATGGAGCAAAAATAAAAATGGGTAGATTCAGATTGGATGTTATGAAGCAGCTCTTCCCCATGAGAGTGGTGAGACACTGGAACAGGTTGCCCAGGGAGGTGGTGGAAGCCTCATCCTTGGAGGTTTTGAAGGCCAGGTTGAATGTGGCTCTGAGCAACCTGCTATAGTGTGAGGTGTCCCTGCCCATGGCAGGGGGCTTGGAACTAGATGATCTTGGAGGTCCTTTCCAATACTGACAATTCTATGATTCACTGCTTATCATTTCACAGAGAACTCGCATTTAGAAGTGAGGGTACCAGCTCTGTACTTCACCAGTAGTCACAGAATTTCTGCAAGGCACATACCAACACTTTTTGCAATCTGCTGCAAGTATCTCTACACAGAAGTGAGCTAAAAAGCTGATTGACAAAAGAGATGTTGCCTGTAATTGTGTTCCAAGTTTAAAAGCTGCTTATTTTTTATTTTAGAGGTAGATGAGGCAGGCAGAACATGGTAGGAAGTTCTGCAGAGAATGCACTGCTGTACAGTGGGATGAAGCCCACGCCTCCACCCTGAGAATCATCAGCTTAAAATTAATGTTATTAACTACTCATAGGAAAGGAAGAAAAAAGACTCCCTTAGCAATTTAAAAATAGCATCTACAAGTTAATGTGCTACTGACCTATATCTGAACATCTTGCAATTCTTGGCTGAGAACATAAAATGGAAGGCTCTGTGCAGTATTGCTGTCATGTAGAGGTAAAAATGGGTTAACAGCCAAGTATGTCATTTTCTAGAGGCTTTCTGATACTGCTCTCATCTTCTTTTTTGTTCCACCATGTATCAGTGAGGCAAATTCATCCCTAGTGCTACTCCAGTTAATTTTAATAGAACAACTCCAGGCTTGGAGTTGACTCAATGTGCATTAAAGTTAAACAAAAAGAATTAAAAATTAAAAATCAGGTAATTCTGTGGAATATTTCATGAAGCCATGAGGCTGAAGAGCTTTGATGTAGATGAAAGCACAGAAGCTTCAGTTACAACTTGTAGAGGAAGCAGCAGTTTAAAAACCTCTCTACTTCTAAATTGGCACTTAGGAGGGGGAAAAAAAAATCAACACCTTTTTTAACCTATTACCCATTTTTGTTCATGTTGCCTGCTGCTCTCCTAACCTTGCACAAACTGTGCCACAGTTTGAAACAAGAAGATATTCCACACATTATCAGTTCCTTACACATGCCAGCTGATGAAGTCAGGGGGTGCTCACCAGGACTTGCAGAGTAATCATAGCTGGAGTCAGCAGAGAGATTCCCCCCATGTGTGGGTGGTTGCTTTCTGATGCAGGTAATTACTGCCTGGAGGAAGGATTTCTAAGAGGAGGAAAAAAAAAAAAATGGATTTAAAAAAAAAAAAAAACACCAAAGCCACACAACGAGCATCCACTGATTTTCCTGTAAGGTCATAGAAGCTCAGTTCCTATCGCCCTCAATTCTGTCTCCTTACAAACACAGATCCCATCCCAGTCCTGGGGTACTGACAGCCAGGCTGGGAATCTTCAGAAAGCAGCTTTGCTGTGAGAGTGCTTCCTCTCTTGTAACAGAAATTATATAGAATGGTTTGGGTTGTAAGGGATCTCCAGAGGCCATCTAGTCCAACCCTCCTGCAGTGAGCAGGGACATCCTCCACCACATCAGGTTGCTTAGAGCCTTGTTGAGCCTGACCTTGGATATCTCCAGGGATGGGGCCTCAACTGCCTCCCTGGGCAGCCTGTTCCAGTGTTCCACCACCTTCATGGTGCAGAACTTGTTCCTAGCATCCAATCTACATCTGCTTTTCTCTAATTCCAAACCATTGCAGCTCGTCTTGCCACTGCACACCTTTGCAAACAGTCCATCTGCAGCCTTTCTGTAACTCCTTTTATGTACTGGAAGGTCTCTATTAGGTCTCCCCAGAGCCTTCTCTCCTGCAGGCCGAATAATCCCAGCTCCCTCTGCCTGCCCTCACAGGAGAGGTGTTCCCAGCCCCCTGATCATTTTTGTTCCTATTCTGGACCCACTCCATCAGGTCCATGTCTTTCCTGTGTGGAGGGCTCCAGAGCTGGATGCAGAACTGCAGGTGAGGTCTTACCAGAGGAGAAAAAGAACCCCTTTTGTTAAGAGTCTGACAGTGCTACTTGCAACCAGAAGGCCTGTCTGTGCACAGAACTAGTTTGTCTGGAATTTTTGGAGAGGTAGGGATTTAATTATTTTTTTTTAGCCAAATGAAATTAGATTTAGGAGCTCAGGTCAGCAATACCTGAAGTAGTGTGCAGAGGTTATCCCTGTGATTTGAAGTCAGAAATGATACCCAGGGCAGTCTGGGGGAAAGAGGCATCCACAGGAGTGGTTCAGAATGGAGCCTGACTTTGGGGTTCAGAATCACTTGGCCATCCCTTGCATCCCCACCACTACTCCTGTACACCCTGGCTAGCCCCATTGACTATGCTACTCCTACTTCAGTTGGGTGTCTAAAATTGGAGCTGTCAAATAAGTCTGCTTTTCTCCTCCTTTTTGGCACTGCTTTGAAAGGTTTAAGCTTCTCTGTCAAAGCAGAGGGGGTGTTCTTGATGCTGCGATCATCCAGGGGACTGCTTTTTTTCCTCCCTAGATATGATAAAATGCCTCCATCTAGTGGGCTCTTTGTACAGCAAGGAGGAGAAATGTGATGGTACAATTTATCAGCCACAGCATGGCATAATCTCTCAGAAACATTCTGCAGCAGCTTATGGGGGCTTCAGCTGGCAAAATTAGGGCTGTAAACAGACAGGGCCATTTACCACAAGGTCTGTTAAAATAGTGTCAGCTGCCAGCCTGTAGAAAAGCTGCTTGCTTGTTCTTCACTGCTCTGAAACTGTGGGTTTGGGAAGGTCTCCTTCCTGACTAAGCTCTTTTCCCATTGTTTTCCACAGAGTTCATCCTCCTTTCAAACTGTTAAAGAAAGCAGAGGTCAAACTTTAGTGTAAGAGCTCACCTTGACACAGCCCTTCCTGGCAGTGATAGCTGAGGCAGTGTGGGTTTGTGTAACCGCTTGCTGACAGAAGAGGCTGAACTCTCTGGCCACGTTTGATAACAGTGTTTTATGTAGTGAACAAATATCTGTTTTACAGAGAGGGGATCTGGGGAAGAGTTTCTAAGCAGTCCAGAAATAGGAGAGGGGGGAAAAAAGGCAACAAACAAAAAAGAGCTCTTATGAGTAAAGGTAGGAATTAAAAAAAGGAATTAAATGCTGGAAACTTTGGTGCTGAGGATGAAATGCAAATTGCCAAATCCCAGATGGCTGCTTCCTGTAAAAAGCTGGGAAATAAACTTCCCTCAAACTTGTTCATTCTGCAGCAGTGCAAGTTGTCTGAAGGACTGCACCATGGCCCAGTGCACACCAGAGCATGCCAAAATTGGATGCCACGCCTGTGAAATGCCGACATAAGATGGTCCTGCATGGACTACTTCTTGTAAAAGAATAGAGGCTTTATAAGTATTTGAAAATGCAGCTGAATTCTTTGCTATGTTCAGATACCTCCTCTAGGTGGCCAGGAGAGGGAGTCTAGAGAAGGAAGCGTGATCCTTAAGGGCCATCTAAAACTCCAGGTTGCTGGATAGCTTTTTGATGCCTTTGGGTTTCAGGTTAATTATCCCCATCAGAAGTTAGAAATTGGCAGTGGATGTGACAGTGTTCAGTTAAGCAGCTTTCATATAAGCTCTCTCAAGGGTCTGTGTTAGAATAACCACAGAGTCACAGAATGGCAGGGGTTGGGAGGGACCTCTGGAGATCCTTTAGTCCACCACCTAGCTGAGCAGGTTGACCTAGAGCAGGTTGCACAGGATGAAGTGCAGCTGGGTTTTGAATGACTCCAGAGATGGAAACGCCACCATCTCTCTGGCCAGCCTGTTCCCAGGCTCCACCACCCTCAGAATAAAGAAGTTCCTTCTCAAGTTTAGATGGAAATAATTGCTATAGAGATAATTTTCCACATTCTAGTCCAAATCCAGCCCTCACCAAACCTGATTTCACTGGGTTGTTATGCCTGTCTAGGCCATTATGCTAGGTGAGGAAGGCTGCACTACTATCAATGCTGCAGTAACAGCAGGTGTAAAGAACTGTGTGTGGTGTTTGGGTGCAGATGCAAACAGCTCCCTCAGAAGCACGCTGGTGATAGAGATGAGCTGCTGTCTCTTCTTGCACCACGCAGCTCTGGGTGCTGTTAGCCAAGTCAGATCATTGCCTTTACAGCTGTGTCTTGCTCTCACTTCTCCTCACCTCTGTTTCTGCAGGGAAGGAGACTGGTGGGAGGCCCGGTCCTTGACAACAGGAGAAACTGGTTACATTCCCAGTAATTATGTGGCTCCAGTCGATTCCATCCAAGCAGAAGAGTATGTTTTCTCTTTTTGTCATAAAGACCCATTAGTGTGGTATTTGAAGGAGGCCTGAGGAGTTGGCTTTGATTGATTGCAGCAATTTTTTTTCAAATGATTTAGATTATTTTAACTTCAGTCCTTAGTCACACTGATAAATAATTAGGTAATTAGTAACAAAAGCAGCACAAGCCCAGTGCTTTTTCAATGTCAAAACAAAGGGAGAAAGTCTAAAGGAACATAGATCTGCTTCCTTTATTCAAGTGTCAACTAATTTCAAGCTTTTAAGCAAAAGGTGCCCTTGGTTTCCCTGAATCAACTTGTAAAAATATTTGGAATCAATTAGTGTGCAGACTGTCTGTTGAAGAGGGCACATTGTATCAACAAATACCTTCCAACAGGTAGGATGCCTACAATGCATACAGCTGGCAGCATAATGAGGACATACCCACATGGACAATAGACTGCTGTGTGTATCCCTAGAAAAGATACACTGGCAGAGTTTATACAGCTGAACAAGTACTACTGTAGTCTGTATTTCAGGTTGAACTTGGCTGATTGTGAAACACACAAAACTAGAAATAAAAATTGCTGCAGGAAGGAAAAAGGTACTGAAACCCTGGAAGTCTTATACAGCCACAGTAAAGTGGTTGCATCTGCTCCTTCTGCTGAGTTTTTATAGCTGTGCTGCAAGAAAAATATTGAACACTAATGCATCACTGTGTAAGTCTCATATGTAGTTTATGGCAACATCTGTAGAAGTAATGCTCTTCAGCAGCAACACCTTTCCCTGCTCTTTGCCTTGACTGTTCCTTTCCCCTCACCATGTCTTTCTCCCTCTTTGTCAAAGCCTGCCCTTTGCTGTAAGACCCCAAACAAGCATTCTCAGCATCTGTTGACGATAGGCTTAATGCAAAGTGTTACTGCACCAGGTACACAACATCTGCTCTGCAGCGTGTCACATGAGCTTCTCATCACAGTAAAAGAGACACAGTATGGCAAAAATGGTTGAATACACTTGAGGAGCCATAGAGTCTGCAAATAATCTGAGCTCTGTGACACTACCTAGCAATCCTGTGTAGCTTTTTCTCTTACCAAGTTTGTTGTTTCCTCAAGGTGGTACTTTGGCAAACTTGGCCGAAAAGATGCCGAGAGGCAGCTGTTGTCATTTGGAAACCCCAGAGGTACCTTCCTGATCCGAGAGAGTGAAACTACCAAAGGTAAGATAGCCACAAATGAGAAGACAGATGAGAAAAACTGTGCTAAATTACTGAAGTTCTGTTTTCAGTGGTATGAGGAGAGAGGTAAGTGTCATCTTGTGTAGATATGTGCTACAGAATTAGGTGTTGGCGTCCCGAGTCTTCAAGTGACCGTTCAAAGCAGAGAGCAGACCGAGTGCAACCCATGCCATGGGCATGGCATCTGCAGGGCAAGTCATGCACAGGCAGGGTGCTGTCACACTCTGAACATCACCCTGTCTCTCTCAGCACCTGTGTTGAGGACATTACTGTTGCAGTGGAGCCGGGTGGAGAGTAGTCCCTCAGAACAGCAACTATGGGGCTACAGGAGGCAGACCTCCTGGTGTCCATATTCAGATCCAGGCACAGCCAGGCAGCTTACTGGGAATATATGCTGGGACTGTCCAGTCTAGTTTGGTGAAAATTACTCTTTCTGAGCAAGCAGAATATTTGAACCTCCTTGCCTGGAGCACATAAGGTAAGATTCTGGGAGAAGGGAGGTATGGCATCTTATTTTGGGAAGAGAGAGGATTTCTTGGCCTTTTCAAATTCTGGATGCCTGGGGGAATGGAAAAAAAACACCACCAACAACAAAAAAACCCCACTAAATTAAAAAAAAAAAGAAGAAAATATTGTGCTGGTTTTAATTTCATGTATTAGCAATAAAAATAAAAAAATACTTGAATCTATTTCTAATTGATGTATTCATGAAGTCTTGAATGTACTGTTGATGGATACATCATTCTGCTGAAGTAGTCAAGTGGAAGGATATATCCTCCTCCTTGCCTCTAAAATTATTGGAGGAGTTCCAGTTGTCTTGGTGTGTGCTGTCTTTGCTTTTACATTGTGTTCATGAGGCCTGTCAACATCATCTTCAAAGCTTCACATGTATGAAAAAAATCTCTTTAACTCATACAGCTATTAAGTGCAAAACCTGCAACTAAGTGAAAACAAACCTGGCCATTTCTCAATTAACCAGCAATCCAAAACAATAGCTCTGGGAAGCATAACTCACTAGAATGAAAGTTCTGAAGTCTGAGGATGGTTCATGTAGTAAAGCACTGCCTTGTCAGTGCCTTTTAATCAGAGCACTCTGTCAGCTAGAGTTAGCATGCAGAACGGTTGGAATCCTGGACGGCAAAGGGATTTAAAGAGCAGCGCTACTTCCCACTCCTCTCTACCTGACCATCCTTCTGTCATCTAAAACTGTGTTGTATTTTTGAGTCCTGCAGTCACTGGATTCTTCCATCACTGCCTTTAACTCTGAAGACTTTCCTGATACAAAACCTGAGCAGACATGCTGTTGTTTCAGACAGCTAGCTTCCTACCTTGTCACCCCACAGTTTCACCCTACCTTCTGTAGCAGTGAGGCATTCTCACCAGGAGCAAGACAGGCTCTGGCTTGCTCCTTTTCCTGCAAATAGCCTCCACCTGTTCATTTTCACCAGCAGTTGTTGTGATGTGCACAAGGAGCAGGACTTCATTGAAAGTCCTACTCGTGCGGACATCTGTGGATCCTAACAACAAACACCAAACTCTTTCTTTAAACCACATTATCAGTTTAGTCTGTTGACCACCTTCTCTACAGCAATAGAGGATATGTTTTGCAGGGCTGCTTACTTAGCTAAGTCAGGGCTTCTTTTCTAGAGCTTCGTGTGGGACACTAAAGCATTGGGGAAATGGAGTCATCCGTCATGGATGGACTTAGAACACAAGCTTCATTTCTCTGCATTTGAACTTGAGGCTTTCTACATCTTCAGGCTAAGTTTGAATCAAAGCCATTAGGGGAAAAAAAAAAAACAGCATGCTTGGTTTTTGTGAGAAATGCCTACTCCCCTTCTCTGCCTTGTGGTATTTCAGCATGTCATTAGAAGAAAACAGAGAGATCTTGTTTGTGAGAGAGGAGAGAGTCATCTGGGAGGGCCCGAGTGGTGGATTCTCCCATAAGTCATCTCAAAATGCTTTGCTCCAGCCCAGTCATCTTGGGCTTGAGGCAGGAATTGTTTTGTGACCTAGAAGTGTCCCTTCTGCTTTAAATAATAACAATAATAAAATTAAGCAGGATCATGTTAAAAGTATCATCATGGATGACTTCAGCATGAATTTAACCTCCCTTGATCGTGGTTGCCTTCTCTTCTTACTCCCAAAATAAATCATCTTGAGCTGGCTTTTCGTTTTTTTTTCAGTGCCTCACTACCTAGGTACTTCATCAGCTCTTGTCTGTATAATCCTTCACCTGGTTTCAATCTCTGCCCTCCAAGGCTGTCTGGCTTTAGGTTTGTTGTTTTAAAAAATTCATTAGTATGATATATTGTAATGTCGCCTTCGTAGCCACGGTTTTATTACGTGTATCTTTTACGCTTTAATTCGTCACCAGATCATAATGAGCAGTGTAAATAACCAACAGCCTAGAGAAATGAATAATGACATCCATCTTGGTTCCTGTTTCTGTCCAGATTTGAACTAAAGCTCTGGTCCTGCAACTTGATCTGAGGTCAGCGGGGGTGCACAGGGGGCCACCCACGCAGCTCCGATGGCAGACCTGGAGCCCACAGATTGTTTACATTTTCCTAAAGAATCTAAAATAGTGACCAGATAGGCAGGGAGCGTGACTAAAGCAAATACAGCTGCTGCCAGTGCATCTAAACTCATCAATGCAGAGGTGGAGAGCACTGCCTGGAAGCAGGCTGACAGCGGGCAGCTCAGAATGGTGGTTCATAGAGTGCACAAGATGTGCTTGCAAATCCCCAAAAAAGCTTTCAACTCCTAGATGAGAGAGATGTACTTAGTGGCAGAATCTCCTCAGAGAAACATCCTAAACAGTATTTTTCTCCACTTGGAAATAAAAACCCTGTCAGTCCTCTCAGGGTGCCTCCCATTCTCATGAAGCAGGATCATCTGTGTAACTGCTAGCTCTTTTCCTCCTATTTAGAGGATGAACAACAGTGAATTTGAGAAGTCCTTGGAGTCAGGGAGGAGATGGTTTTGTATGGCAGCTCTCATGGCAGTGAGCATCTCACCACAGTGACCTGTTGCAGGTTAATGTGGTCAGGGAAAATCCTCCCTGGGGAGACACCCAGGAAAGACATCTTAACCACGTAGCTGGGGGCAGTTCTTGAAACCATTTCATTTGCAGATTCACAGATTGCATTGGGTTGGAAGGGACCAATCCCCCTGCAGTCAGTGGGGACACCTCCAACTAGACTAAGCTGCCCAGGACCACATTGAGTTTGATCTTGAGTGTCTCCAGGAATGGGGCTTTGACCACATCTCCTTAGCTGGAGGTGGTTCTAGAGGGTGTGAGGCTGCCAGGTATGTTGGAAAGTACTCTGACTTGGGGTAAGCAGCAGCTGGTGCTATTTGCTGTCAGACCTGTAGGAAATCACTCACCTTTCATGTTGTCTAAACTTGTCTGCCAGGGGTTTTCCTTTCCTGCCCTTAGCTGACATAGTGTCAGTGAAAGCAACCCATTATCTCCAGTGCCTCCTATGAAAATCTTGCTATTTACCATCCACTGGCATTTACTGACTGTAGCATTTGCAGTGTAACCCAGCATGTAGAACAGGAAAAGTCAGTTTAACACCCAGAAGTAGTAAATGTTAAAATGTGAGTTTTCATTTACACAGAAGTCCTGATTTCTGTCTAGAAAAGCGCAAAAGGGACATGGTGTGAACATGAGAAGAGTTCTTTTTGAGAAGGCATTGCTGTGTACTTGCCCCATCATCCTACTCTTCCCTAGGAGTCAAATGTTGGACGACTAATTTTGGAGCCAGGACTAGAGGAAATGGTTCCAAGCTGCACCAGGGGAGGTTCAGGCTGGATACGAGGAGATATTTCTTCACAGAGAGGTTTATCAGACATTGGAATGGTCTGCCCAGGGCAGTGGTGGAGTCACTGTCTCTGGAGGTGTTTTAGCAGTATGTGGACCTGACACTTTGGGACATGGTTTAATGTTGACCTTTCAGTGCTGGATGAGCTTTGAGGTCTCTTCCAACCAGATGTTTTCTCTGATTCTGTGACGCTTACTTCATCGTGTTACACTCACTTGTTCCTTTTCAAGCTACAGTAAGCACTAGTTTGGAAGCAACTTCTCTTTCTCTTGATATCAACTGACCAGCAAACCAAAATCCTTGTGTCTAAAAGCTGCTTCCATCTTTTTTCTTTCTCCTTTGCTTGGAACAGGTGCCTATTCCCTGTCTATCCGAGACTGGGATGATATGAAAGGAGATCATGTCAAACATTATAAGATTCGTAAGCTTGACAATGGTGGATATTATATCACAACCCGGGCACAGTTTGAAACTCTTCAGCAGCTGGTTCAGCATTATTCAGGTAAGTTTTCAGATAACAAATGGCACTCTGAAGGATTTTAAAACAAAAGTGTTTACTGCTAAGCTGATGTATGTGTAAGATGCCCTAAAGAGTCATTTGAGCTATGGCTCTTGTTGTAATGCATCTTCCATTATCCCTTTCCCATTATGGTTACAAATGGCTTTGAGTGCCATTCACAGCGTACAGCAGCTGAGCTTTTAAAAGTTAGCACTCTGCTGAGGTGAAGGTTTTGCCTTTGCTCTCCCTCTTCTAAGCAAACAGCATTACTGAATTTGATTTGCACATCACAAAGCATGAATTCCCTGTGCAGAAGCCAGTGCTGATGTGCACCACTTTGCAGCACGCTATTGCTAATAAAGCAAACAGGGAATTGCACTGTGGGATTCAGTCACCTAAACCAATGACCAGAAGATTTGCATTTATTACCTGACTCTCTTTTTTTCCCTTTCCCAGTGGACTTGTGTTCAGTGTGCAAAGTATTCACATTTAAATCATGATTGGTCTAATTTTAAACACAAATATGGCCAGGTGGGTATTTCTTTGTGTACACTGCTTGCATCTACCCACCAAGCTCTGGCTTTTAGGGGGTTTATTAATTCCTGTGATTAAAACGTGGCATGCACAACCCAAAAGTCCATCCTGCTGTCGCTGGTGTACAGCACACACAACTTTAAAGCCCCCCAAAACTTCTCCATAGGACAACCAGTAGAAGACCTCCATAGGAGGCTGCCACGCTTCTCAGCACGGTTGTCCTTTTTAAGCAGGAATTTGCATTTTGAGTTGTTTGGCTTTTTGTTTTTCCCTTTCTTTTCCATGATATTAACAGATGCCCCCAAATGCTCACTGCTCCAAAACTTTTCATTATTTTCACTTGGTAAACCAGCTTCTCTGTGGGGTGGTGTTTTTTTCCCCTGTATTCTTTGTATTCTCTCTGCTGTATTCTTGTGCTATTCATACTGGACATCTGGCTGTCTTCTCCACCCAGTTTCTGATGGTTGTATGCTGCCTGGGAGAATTTCTAGTTGTTTCTGGTGACTCTACATTAAACTAAGCTAAATAATGTATTTAAAAAATGACATCTAAGGAAGCTAGTTTTCAACTGTACCAGCTGACAAATGCCAAATTTCAGTTTTCTGTGGCCAAACTATTTGGGTATTTTCTGTACACAGATGCAGAAACAAATAGATCTGGAAACAATCACTTCTGTGCAACAGAGAGGCATAACCAGTAGGATCCAGGTAGGGTAGCTCAGGAAGGCATGGTACAGCCCCACATTCCAGAGGGTTCTCTTGTGTTCTCCCAGACTCAGGTGAACACAGGAGCCCTCATTCCATGCCTAGCCCAGCTGGCTTGAAACATGAAGGCTGCTTCTAGCTGCCTACCCTGAATTGTGGGAGGTAGATCAGCTCAGTGCCTTGTGAGCACCTAGATTTGCTTCTAGGGAGAGGTCAGAGGTGCCCAAATGATGCTGTAAGGATCAGCGTGGCTCCTGCATTTGTTTAAAGATACAAGTCATTGTATAAGCTTTCTATTGTAACCTGCTTTGTGCAGTATAGGATATACACAGCACTGTGTATACATATTTATGTGTGTGTATATATAATTGGGTTTACTCTTGCTAAAGTGTCTTGTGACTTTTGTCACAGCTCAGTCTTCTCTGAGGCTTTGCAAGAGGATTAATGTAATAAATGTGCCCTAAACAATGTAGGACTGGAGCATGCACTCATAAAGGTTTCCTCCAGGAAGAATGGCAGAACAAGTCTTTTACAAGACACCTACAGAAACACCTTTTCACAGAGCAGAATATAGGAAATACCTTGTCCCAGGATACCTAGGCAAATAAAAACAGCAGAAAGTGTCTGCCAAATTTTGATTGCTGTGATTTTCAGGAGTTGATCTTCTCTGTTTCTTTCATTGGCTGCAGAAAGAATTCCATTTGTGACTCAGAGATGACTTTTTACAAGCTGTGCTGTACTGTAGTGTACCAGTTACTTGTGCAGTTACCTTAATGCAGCACTGTGGGAGAAGGGAAGTCCTGAGCCCACAAGAGAAACCATTGGCTGTCACCTTCCATTTCAGGCTGTGAAAAGCAGAGACTAAAAAAATTCCCTGTTCTCTCTCAAATGAATATGTTTCAGTGTTCAATTCCTAATCTTCCAGGATGCTTTGTGGTATGCAACTAACAACTGTGTGAGTAGCATTGTTTTTATGCTTACTGGTTTTGTTTCATGTCACACTATTTTTTTCTTTCCTCTCCTTTGCTGTTGGCTTCACTTCTGGCTCCATCAGAGAGAGCTGCAGGTCTTTGCTGCCGCTTAGTAGTCCCCTGTCATAAAGGAATGCCAAGGCTTACTGATCTGTCTGTCAAAACCAAAGATGTCTGGGAAATTCCACGAGAATCCCTACAGTTGATCAAGAGACTGGGAAATGGGCAGTTTGGGGAAGTATGGATGGGTATGGAGAAAAACAATTATTCTAAAATAGCTCTCAGTGTGGGGATTACAAGATGGAAGGTGAACGTGTAGGACACTGTGACCCACAAGGAAAAAAAAAAAAAAACCAAGAAAACTCAAACTGTCAGGAGAAAAGTTTTCTGCAGTCATGTCTTTGACTCTGAAAAATCTTCACTTTTCACTGTAACTGATGGCCAAAGAAAAGTGAAATTCTCTGTTTCCTTGGAAGGTTTTGATTTCGATGAACGACCGCTGCCTTAAGAACGAATTCAGGCTTGCATAGTAAGCTATTAATTATCCCAAGGAGCCTTTTTTTCTGCAAGCTAATAAAAAAAAAAAAAAAATAAATAATAAAATAAAAAAGAGTCCTTGCCTCCAATTTCCAGAAGTCAGTGTCTGCAAATGATCTGTAACGCAGCACTGAGAGACGAGTCACCTTCCATCTTTCTCGATGCATGCATCATTTTGGATTATAAGTATGTTTGTGTTTGTTTTGTGTTTTGTTTTTGTTTTTTTTTTATTAATTTCCTCTCCTATAGAGAAAGCTGATGGTTTGTGTTTTAACTTAACTGTGATTGCTACGAATAATACCCCCCAAACTGTTGGATTGGCTAAAGATGCATGGGAAGTTGCACGTGATTCATTATTTCTGGAGCAGAAGCTTGGTCAGGGCTGTTTCGCTGAAGTGTGGCGTGGTAAGGCAGAGAATATATTTTGCTTTGGATGGATCTTTTAAGGCCCTCTTGGCAGAAATAAACATTTCAAGTAGAGATCTTAAACCTAGATCCTCAGGGTAGTAGGAAATGTTAGTCTGTGCTTCCTAAAATGGTCAGACCTGAATAGGGTAATCCGTGGGGAATCTTCCTTTCACTCGCACACACTGGTATGAGAGGTTAGAGCATTAAACCTCATTAATTGCTCTGGGTTTGTTTCAGTAACTACACACATGCTAGGCATTAAAATAGGAATGAAGCTAAACTTGTAAGGCAGAGTGGCTGACCAGAAATTAATCTGTAAGTAGACATTTTTCTTTCCTTGACTGTTGTTTTTAGCTCTTATGGGAGCAGACCCTGCAAATGCTTCCATCCACTCTCCCAGTTTAAAAATAAGGCCGAGGATCATCAAGCTGATGTTGTCAAGCTAGCTTTCCCATGCACCCACTTCTTAAGCCTGTGTTGAAACTTGTGTCTGCAGCAGAACCCCTAACTCAATATCAAGACCGGGGACAATAGAAGCAAGACTTGCCCAGCCCAGCTGACCCCTCATTTTGAAGTCCAGAAACACTGACATTTTCCAAACCCACTGGCATTGTTTTCTGCATATTTGCCAGCTTTACTTACTGCCCTGCCATGGGCCTCCCTGGTTTTTTTTAATGACTATAAAACAATAGCAATTTAAATGCTACATAAATCTTAGTATGACCATAGAATGGAAGAACAATATAGTGGTCATTTAATGAGAGATGGGCTTAATTTTTTGAGCTTAATTGCATTCAGTGTAGCCCCTTTAAACTGACCAATTCCAGTAAAGAATTGCTTTATATTGTTCCTTCAGAAAAATCTGGTGGAGGCATTCAGCTTCTCTTTTTGTTGTGGTGACACTGAAGTATGGACAACCAAAATACCCAGCAGGCTCTCCTGGGTTCTTGCAGCTGTTTTCCATGGCAAGATTGCAGCAAGTCTGTGAAAATTATAGAACTTCTAGACTAGAAATATGGATCTTTATAGAATATCAGAGAATTACAGTTGACCTGTTGCAGGGAAAGCATTCCCAGTTAGCTGCAGCTTCGTCCTCTTGTTCTCCATCTTGAATGCATGTGAGAGTTTCAAGTTCATGTTAAGCAGTCAGCTTTGTATGCCACAGACCTTAAACTGATACAATAAGCTAAAGGAGCAAATGCAATGAAAAAAAAAAAATAATAAACAAATCAGCTGTGAGAAATGAAGTGCCAAGTACCAGTACCAAATAGCTGTCAGAAATGCAATAATTAGTGTTACAATTTTGACAATTACGTTGCTTAAAGTAATGTATAATAAAAATGTTAACAGCCCCTGAAGCATTACCAACTTGGAATAGAATAACACAATAAAAATTAATAAAAAGTGCATTAAGTAGTAACTAACTACATATGGGAGGAACTCAGTGGGAAGTCTATGCTAATTTTCTAGTAGAGAGAAGCACACCAAGCCACAACCGAAACAGAATGTAGCAATTTAAACTGAAACCTGGGCTGAAAGGATAGTTAAGCTTTTTGGTTTGTTTTCTTGTTTTAACTGGAGAAAGTAATAAACAGATCTAAAAATAGAACTGCTGAAACCCTGTCCTGGTAACAGGAGGAGTCTTGGGATTCTTATTAAGGTAGTACATAATTAATACTGGAAACACACCAGGTAAAATCCTTCTTTAATAATGCCAGTGACAGAAACCTGTTGCCCGTGAAACTAGGGTTTCATTCTTGGTTCCTATCATTTGTTGTACCTCTGCAAAGCAGCTGTGACCAATGGCACTTTCTGGTCTCAGTGGTTCCAGATACAACATGCTCCCTTTCCCCAGAAAAATCAGAAAAGATTTTGGTCACCCTCCATGAATCAGAAAAGATTTTGGTCACCCTCCATGAATCAGAAAAGATTTTGGTCACCCTCCTTGACCTCAGGAGGCAAATCCACATCCTTCCCAGCTTAAACAGGAGGGCCACTAAGGTAATGTCCTGCTTCAGCTTTGAGTGACTCAGTGAAACTAAGACCTCAGGAGTCCTCCTCAAGCGTGCTGGGGTAGCAGTGGTAGTAACTCGAGACATTACTCCATCACTGTGCACCTAGCAGAAGAAAATCAAGGCATGGTGAGAACCAGACTTGTGCTGCATGCTTTTGGCTGACATGCCTCAAGCCCCTCTCAGACAGAGAGTGTCGTGTGTGGCTGTGGGGACTGCCCTCTAAGTGAGGAGACAGCACAGGCAGAAGTTCCCCCACTGCTCCTCCCCTGGCCTTGGCTAGGCAAGATGGCAGCTGGGACCTGACCACTTGCACAAAAGCCAGTTCATCTCATTTTGTGCTCTGGCAGGCTGCAAAAGCTCATGGTGCAGTTATTTTGGCTTAACCAGTTCCCATGCAGCAGCTGAGCCCTGGTAGCTGTTAATGTGCTTCTAACAAAGACAAACCAGGCTTATTTCACACATTGCCTTTGTTGATGACATCTTAATTTATAGGAATCAGATCTTTGTCTGCATCTTCGTGTACTTTGTAAGCTTTCTGCTATCCTCATGCATAAGTGCAGAGGAGTAATTTTTACCCAATGTGATTAATTCCCAAAGTCATTTAGCATTGTTCTGCCTTATCACACAGCAGCTCCCTATCAACAGATCACAAGTTCCATTCAAAGCCATTTCAGCCCTGGCTCTGGAGCAGGGTTCTGGTGACTCTGGGTAAGGGATAACCAGAAGGCAGTAGGGAAGTGATATTTCTTCCCATTTTAATTTCTCTTCCTTTCCCTTCCCTAGTCCTCATCTGCAAAAAAAACCAACCTGTTCACATAGGTAGATGCTTGGATTTATTTATTTTTTTCCTTTCTAGTCCTCCTCCCCCTTGCAAATACCTAAGTGAAGCCCTACCTCTTGTGGGACACCCTGAGTCAGCTTTCTCCAGATCCTTGTGCAGGCTTCCAGGTGTTACAGAAGGCTTGCTAGATGACAACTGAAAAGCCATGGAACTTGTCCATTTCAGTGCTGGCCATAAGTAAAGAACAAAGTGTAGTGGACAGGAACCACTTCATTTTCAATCAACAGCTGCTGGGCTTCTGGGGATGAGGAGGGGAAGGGAAAAAAAGACACATTTCAGTTTGGAAACAGGCCTGTGTTTCTAAAATTAAATCAATTCAGAGTTTGTTTCTTGGGAGTTTTTCTTTGAATATTTCTTTGCCACTGACTCAGAACAAAAACAAAATGTCAAAATGTCTTGCAAAAGGAAAGTTTAAACAGTTTTGTTACCCAAATCTGTGTTGTCTGTAGCAATTACTTGTTAGCAAGGGAATACATGAAGATGGATTTCGGGAGACTCCTGTTTCACGCTCAGAGAAAGCTTCCATGGACACCAATGAAGCATTGTCTGAGCAGGACAATGGAGATTGTGCTCCTGTGCCAATGGGAGTATTATTTTTCAGTATAATAGAAAAAAGACTAAAATATGAGGGAAATGTGGGAGGAGCACAATTAGAAGGCAACATGGGAAGCCCTGTCCTTGCTAGTTTATTCCTTGGTCACGATAGGCAACAGGCGGACAGCAAGAGATGTTTGATCTAAGTAAGTATCTGTGCTTGTAGGTACGTGGAATGGAAATACTAAAGTGGCTATCAAGACCCTGAAGCCTGGCACTATGTCTCCAGAATCCTTCTTAGAAGAAGCCCAAATCATGAAGAAGCTAAAACATGACAAATTGGTCCAACTTTACGCTGTGGTATCTGAAGAACCTATCTATATTGTCACAGAGTACATGAGCAAAGGTGAAGTCAGAGCTGCTGCTCTTGATAACTGTTTTTTTTTCTGTGTTGATGCTCCCTGGGGATACAGAGCAAGGTGCAGGGTGATGCATTAACAGGGTGTGAGGAAGGAGAGAGGGAACAGAAAGCTAAATTCACCTCTGGCTTCAAAAGAATTATGAACTTGGCTCTGAACTGGGCTAAAAAATCTGAAATCCACAAGATCTACAAAGAAAATTTGCACTAAGTGGAGGAGAGAGAAGTTGGTGCAGCCTGAGTACTTCCAACTGCATCAGCATCTAAACTTCCCTGGCAAGTGAAGGTCTGCATTTTTTACGTTTGAATGATGTGCTTGCTGCTCCCCAAGATCCTGGCTTTTTCTGGCACCTGAGAGTTCAATGTGGCATCTCCTTGCAGTGTTCACTTGTCAGCCTAAGCTTTCTGTTTCTGCTTTCAGCAGCCCTGAGTTCTGTCGCCTGCGCCTCGCTCTCCCATCTCAGTTTAATTTTCAGTCCACCCCATTTATCATTTTAATACATGGTTTGCACATGTGATTCTTCTCCTCCTCTTTCCCCTTCCTTTCCCCCTTCTGTTTTTTTCCTTCAAGCTACTTATCTGGTACCAATGTAGTAAGCTGAGACAAGGAAAACTTTTCACTCCATCAGATCTCCAGCAGGGGTGCTGAGAGCAGCGCACAAAAAAATCTGCTTGTTTTGGAAAAGCAAACGAAGCAAATAGGAAACATCAGTTCTCACGGGGAAGTTTCATTGTACGTTGGAGGATACACTCTGAAATTTCAAGTGCATTTTTTTCAGTCTGTTTGGAGTTGATTTTTACTTTCCTGGCAGGTGCCTGCCCACGTCCCTCCTCAGAGGCATCCAAGCCCTGACTAACTCACACTTTAATCATATGTCTCAGTGACAAGCATTTGCCTTTCCCCCTTAAAAAGAATTCTCAAAATCCTACTGAAGTACGTGGTTTATTTTGGCTCACTTTACTAGTTTTACTGTAACATCTTACATCTTTGGATCTGAGCTTGAGGCTTGAAGAGTTATCAAGGGAAAAATGCCTAATCATCTGTCTTTCCCCCCTTATTTATTAAACCCATTCACTGACCTTATTCAAAGGAGACTGCCACACTTCTCTGTTTGAAGACAAGATTGGGAAGGGACCTGTAGCATCCCAGGTGTTCTTTAAAAAGCTTCAGGGAACCTCCTTGCTTTCCTTGGCACAGAGGAGCTCTGTCCTTATTGCTTTTGCTAAAATTGTTTTTGTTTGATCTCTTCTGTCTTCTCAAGTTTTGCATAGCAGCCTTTTAAATTTAGTGCTTCATGCTACTTTCAGTTACGGGTTACCTAGAGACAGAGCACCACTAATTCCTAAGGAAAATTAGCCCTTGTTAATGCTAGCCCCATTGAGCTTCCCAGCCTCGAGGCTGGCCTTTCTGTTGGAGAAAGTTGAGCTGGGATCTGACTTTTTTCACAGCTTGTGTGGCTTGGAACTGAAACGATGCTTTGCTGCTAGCTGAGGCCTTTGAGAGCAGCAGGTATGCAGCTTTAGAGAGCGCTGCCAAGCTAAGAAAAATCAAGTTTCTTAGTAATGGTCAGGAAAATTAAAACTAACATTGTTTCTTCTCCTTGCAACTCTCTTCGGGCCAGTGACACACTCTTCTTCAAGCCAGACTTAAAGAGGAGTGCAACAAGTAGAGCAGGAGAATTCTAAGATATCTCCAGTATCTGAAGGGGGCCTACAGGAAGGCTGGGGAGGGACTTCTCAGGCTATCAGGTAGTGATAGGACTAGGGGGAACAGAATGAAGCTGGAGATGGGGTGATTCAGGCTGGACATGAGGAGGAAGTTCTTCACCATGAGAGTGGTAGAGCCATGGAATGGGTTGTCCAGGGAGGTGGTTGAGGGCCCCGTCCCTGCAGGTGTTTAAGACCAGGCTGGACAAGGTTCTGGCCAGCCTGATCTAGTGTGGGGTGTCCCTGCCCATGGCAGGGGGTTGGAACAAGATGATCCTTGTGGTCCCTTCCAACCCTGACTGATTCTGATTCTATCATGGGGGAGTTTTGAAACTGTCCCCTTGGACTGGAAGCTTTGTTGTCTTTAACATTGTACACATTGCTGCGCCTCCATCCTGATGAACAGGAGCCTCTAACATCTCTCTGTTGTGCCAACTTTGCCTTTGCAGGCAGTTTGCTGGATTTCTTAAAAGACGGAGAAGGAAGAGCTTTGAAGTTACCGAATTTGGTGGACATGGCAGCCCAGGTTTGTCTTCAGAGCACTGAGGTGTACATGCTGAGGGTTTATAGCCTGTGTATGTCTGAGTTCATTTGTCAATGGTTGCTTTCTCCTGGCTGGCAGGTGGCTGCGGGGATGGCGTACATCGAGCGAATGAATTACATACACAGGGACCTGCGCTCTGCAAACATTCTGGTGGGGAATGGCCTTATATGCAAGATTGCTGACTTTGGGTTGGCAAGACTGATCGAGGACAACGAATACACAGCCAGACAAGGTAGGTGTGGCAGCAGCCATAGCACTGCGTGGCATTCTTGTGGCGGGGGTAGAGTGGCATATGGCTCTAAAAAGCTTTTGCACAGCTCTGGGCCCCTAGGTTCAAGAAGGGCCTCGGGGAACTGCTTGAATGAGTCCAGCACAGAGCCACAAAGATGGTGAAGGGAGTGGAACATCTCCCTTGTGAGGAAAGGCTGAGGGAGCTGGGGCTCTTTAGCTTGGAGGAGACTGCGGGGTGACCTCAGTCATGTTTATAAAGATGTGCAGGGAGATCAAGAAGGTGGAACCAGGCTCTGGTCAGCGATGTCCAAAGATAGGACAAGGGGCAATGGGTGCAAGCTGGAGCAGAGGCGGTTCCGTGTGAACATCAGGAAAAACTGTTTCGCTGTGAGACTGACAGGGCAGACTGCCCACAGAGGTTGTGGGGTCTCCTTCTTTGGAAACATTCAAAACCCACCTGGATGCACTCCTGTGTGAACTAGTCTAGGTGAACCTGCTCTGGCAGGAGGGTTGGACTGAATGATCTACCAAGGTCCCTTCCAACCCCTCACATTCTGTGATATCCTTTGGGGATGCTTTTAGTGAATTCTAAACTCCTGGGCCCAGACCTTCACTGATTAATGCATGTCCTAAAGAGAACATATTTAGTTGTCTTCCTTTAACAATTGACCTAAATGACACAGATGATGAGTGAGAGCACAGGTGATTGAAGGGATAGTAAAGACAAGATCCTTGTGGTGCCATAACAAAGAGGATACTTTACTTACCAGCCTTGAAAGTCTAAATGGGGTAATCTAGAAAAACCTTTGTAAAAGTCTTTTTGCTGCAGTGTGCCTTCTAGTATTTACTGACTCCTATCAACATTGCTGTGCTCTTCTTTCTTTGTTTCAAACGGGCGAAAGAATTCCGTCTGTGTGCCGTGGAGCTGTGTCTCTGAGCACTGTGTTTTCTTTGGGAACTTACAAAGTTAGTTTAATTGGAAAGCTGCTTTCCAGTGCCACACAGCTCTGGGCACAGCCCACCACTACAAAAATGTATCAAAGACTATTATAGCTTTTTGTAAAGTGTGTGTGTGTGTGTTTTCAGACTGAGGCAATGACACAGGCTCTTTGTAGTTGCTCATTCTTTGCAAGTCATGCTTAGTTGTCAGATGTTGGTCCAAGTTTGCAGAGCTACAGTTTTGTTCTCTCTCTGCTGGCAGCACATTGGTCGTGCTTGCTCAATATGTGTCAGTAAATACTGCTCTGTCCGTTTTGGTGCCAAAGCCAAGGAGTGTTCCCTTAAACTCTGTTGTGTGCCTTCAGAAAGCTCAGGTTGGTTAAGTACTTCATAACCTGCAGTCACCCCTCCCTGCTGGGAGTTTCTTCTCTTGACCAGAAGTCCCTGTTTCAGCGTGGGGTTTGCCATTAGCTCTTAGGAAAGAGCTAACCTCTTTCTGTGTCTTTCAAGTGTTGACAGAAGGAGCCAGAGAGTTTCCAGCATGCTTTGTCTTGGCCTGGGAGCAGCAGCTCTCATGCCCTTCACGCTCCTCTGAACTGCTGTCAACAGTGCTTAGTCACAGGAATATGGACCACAGGCAGCATCCACCCTAAAAAGTTGCCTGCTTCACATTTGGATGGTGAAGCTGGATTATTTTGGGGTGTCCTTGCGAAACCCCTGGTAGGTACTAATGCAGAGAGTTGACCACTCTTGATTTCAGCCTGAGAATGGGAACTGCTCCTTGCTAGAAAAAATAGCCTCCTGTCGCTCTCTCCAGAGTAACAAGAGTGTCTGCAGTCTCTGCTAGAAAGAAACCTGCCTGCTTGTCCTTTTCCTGTGTAGAAGGAGAGTAGTTTTCCTTGAATGAGGCAGACAGATTCAGCCTGCAAAGTGGCTTTGAAACAGGGCCCCATATTATCTCAGTTTCTGTCTGTTTCACTGCCATGTCTTTTGTTCCCTTTGGAAGCCACCCAACATACAGTTTGACATGACAAATTATTTGTTTTCATAGACAAGTATGTGACCCACTTCTGGCCACATCTCTTCAGGCTCCTGATCCCTAGGAAATCCTCTGGTGACCTGTTTGCTTCCTGGTTTAATTCTCTTGGAGTAGTTTTGCCCTCTTCACATGTTAGAAAGCCATGAAAACCTACCTGACTGATGTCGAGGGAGAAGCTTAGATTTTTTTAATGCAGTCAAAATAACTGGATTTTGGATGGGAAAACTTCAAGCCAGAATGCCAGGACTGGCAGGAAGAGAGAGCAGAGCTGTGGGCATCTCTTGTCCTTCTTCAGTGGGCAGAAATCACTTGTACTGTAGGAAAAGGGGCTGGGAAGGAGAAGCAGGTTGGCATTTAACCTGCATCTCTGATGATGCAGAGATCCGAGTCATGTTTGCCTGGCTTCATCTCGTGGTGCAGATATAGAGATTTCACCCCATCCTTCACATATTTCAGGGCAATGGACAACGCTTCCTTCCCCTGGCCTCAGGGTCAGGCTTAAGTCCTTGAGAGCTGCAGAATTCCCCAGAGAGTTGTAATCACAGGCATCTTGTAGAAAGTTTTTCCTACTTTCACTAATGTGGTGCTTGATCCTTTCCTAAGTGGTAGCTTATTTTAGGCAGGGGTGCATTTTTGACCATGCAGCACAGTCTCAATTTACATTTCATTGCAATTAACCTGCCTGCCAAGCCAGTTGGGCAGCCAGGGTGAGCCTAGGACCTTCAGTTTACTGAGGAAGAGAGGTGGTTTCTAATGCACCGCTGGAATTTTTCTTTGAGTGGGTTTCAGTCCTGGTTTGTTTAGTTAAACCTCAGTTTGAACATTGCTTGGTGGAGACCACAGTATCAGAAGGAAATGGTTGCCTCTGCTTGTTTCCCATGACCTATTACTTCAGCCTCCAAGGGGATGCATCTGGGGACTGCTCTGTTTATCTAGCTGACTACTGGTTCAGTGGGAATTTTGACACTGGAGGAGAGTCTGGCCAGGAGAAGGGAGGGGGAGAGGGGAGAGGAGTGCTCCAGACTGGCAGCTCCTGTGGGAGAAAGGAAATGTTTTGCCTCACAAAATGTGAAGATTAAAGCCTCTGGTCACTCTCTCCTCAGCAGTTGTCCTTCTCTTGGCTTAAGTGTTTTAGTACAGAGCTCCTTGTTGATGTGGGGAAGAGGTGGTTTTCTCCAGCCTTGCTTGATCTCTCACTCCCTTCCCCCACTGTCACTTTTGTCTCGGATTAAATATTTTGAAAGGAAACAGATGGGGATGCTTTGAGCCCCAGCAGGCTGGAGTGCAGGATTCCTGAACCTGTATGGGTATTACTCAATGCAGTGGTAACACTTTACTGACCAGTTTATTTTCTTTTTGGTTTGAACAAAGGGGGCCTGACTACTCCTGATTTATGAGAGGTAAATAAAAAGCAGTTCGTTGTCTGCACTGCCATTTCTCAGCATCTGTCAGGAAGGAAAGAGATGGTCGTGTTGTTAATGATTTAAAGTGTGTGACTAGCAGCCATACTCTGCCATTACATTATAACCAGAAAAAAAAAGGTTTTGGCTTGTAATGAGCATTTGGCTCCTCTTGCTAGTAGAGGAAGTGAGTAATCAAGGGGGAAAACACGCCTGTTAAAGCAACGCCCATTGCAAAGGCTGCGCTGGTGGACAGGATTGCAGCCTGCACCACGGGGGCTTGCTGCTTTTGCCTGTTGCAACATCTTCCCCACCCACCGCAGCGTCAGGCATTCAGTCCTGTTTCCTTCCATTGGTGATGGTGCTTGTGTCAGTCCTGTAAGACAGGACTTAAAACTCCCAGTATCCTACAGGACAGAGATGGACTTCCAGGAGCACCTCTCCTATGAGGACAGACTGAAGGAGTTGGGGCTGTTCAGTCTGGAGAAGAGAAGGCTCCGAGGTGACCTCATTGTGGCTTTCCAGTATCTGAAGGGGGCCTACAGGAAGGCTGGGGAGGGACTTCTCAGGATCTCAGGTAGTGATAGGACTAGGGGGAATGGAATGAAGCTGGAAATGGGGAGATTCAGGCTGGATGTGAGGAAGAAGTTCTTTACCATGAGAGTGGTGAAGCCCTGGAATGGGTTGTCCAGGGAGGTGGTTGAGGCCCAGTCCCTGGAGGTGTTTAAGACCAGGCTGGACGAGGCTCTGGCCAGCGTGATCTAGTGTAGGGTGTCCCTGCCTATGGCAGGGGGTTGGAACTAGATGATCCTTGTGGTCCCTTCCAACCCTGACTGATTCTATGATTCTATGATCTGACACGGAATTTCCCGTGCAGTTCTGCTACCCTTGCAGTGATCTGGCTTGCAGCTCTGTGGAGTTTTGGCCAAGCACAGGGCATTTTTGAGGAGAGTGCTGACTGCTCCATAGAGTTTATGGGGAAGAGTTGTTACTATTCTAAGCAGTAGCAGCTGATACAAATTTAAAAGTGCCTTAATAATAACCCCCCAAAAAAGCAGAGTTCTTTTCCAGGCCATGTTTCTACTGCATACACTGGCAGCACTTGCAGAAGCACACATTAAACAATAAGGATCTTTCCAATGCCTTCCAGACAAGTCAGAGCTATTTTGGGAGCTCTAGTATGTGTTTGTAAACTCTCAGATCATTTTTGCTTCCCTAACACTTAGAAATGCCTCCTTGCAGCCCTGCTTTAAAACAAGTGCTGCTTGTTATTTTGATTTCCTAGAAATGAGCAGGGATTTTTTTTAAAAGGTTTTTCCCCCTCCTTCTAGGCTTTCCCCAGTCCTTTTGTCGAGGCTTGGCTCTCAGCTCACCAGCTAATCAGATTTTTCTTGTTCACCACTGACTGTGCTGTGGGCTGTAACACCCAGGGCTTTGTTCTTGCTTTTACCTGCCAGCCTTGGGCAAGCTGTGGAGCGGCCAGGAGGAAAGACTCTTGCTCTTAACAGCCAGTCCCTGGGGTCCCAGAGGGGGATCACTGTTCTGCTCCTACAGAGATGCCATCTGCTCTGTGAGAAGGAGCATGGCCAGGTCAAAAGGAAGGGTGAGGGGAAGTGTGGGGGGATGTGCAGACAGAGGGTGAGGGCAGCATCTAGACTCCCAGTTCCACCCCTGGACCCCCATTTCCTGGGGAAGGGTCAGCCTGCGGAGCCTGCTTCTGATCACTGACGTTTTGCCAGGCTCGTACTGTCACGTTGGTTCTCGCAGTACCAGAGAGGGAGCTGTGCAGTCCCTCCCACACGCCATCCCCTCGCCTACCAGGGCTGACTCGTTTCCTGTTCCAGGCTTGCCTCAGCTCTTCGCTTTTACCTTTTGTGGCTTTCCCTTTCCACCCCCAGGAGCAGTTCGATGCTGCACAACATTCACTGCTCACTAACCCAAAAGTTGCCCTGGTTCTCAGGTCTTGGGGTGCTGCATTTGGGTTGTTTTTTTTTTGTGCGTACAGGAGGCAGCAGCTTTGTAGCATTTCCAGAAACAGGATCAGGATCAAGCTGGCCATGGCCCTGGGGCAGGAATTTCAGAGGTTTTTGCTTCTCCAGAGGGATTTTTTCGCTCCACTCAGAGGAAACGGTGCTGAGAGTTGTACATCAAGGTCACTCCATTATCCCAGCCCCCTCCACTCCTCCTCATCACGTGGCCTGCTTATAGCTGACAAAGAATTAAAACGGGGCCACTGATTGATTTTTCCCAAGGAAATGCTCCTGGGACATAACCTGTCTGAATGCCTGGGCAGAGCTGGGCAGAGGTCCCAAGAACAGGGCTGAGCCTCACAAAAATCCTCAGGAGGAGGCAGGGCTGGCTGCCCTAACAGTAAATTGTACAAGCAGCTTTGACTTGATGTTGTGAGCAGAAACCCAAAAAGGCTTTCCTCAGGCTGAAATGTTTCCCAAAAAGGGGCAGAGATAAAAGCTGCAGATTAGTACCTCACTTTGGGGCAAGGACAGGCTATCCTGACCTAATGAATGCAGTGCACCGGTGGTTTGTACTCGTGGAGTTACTGACCTGCTGGTTTGTAATGAAATGAGTTCCAGCAAAGCTAAGACCAAAAAAAGAGAAAGATAAATCCCCCCACTGATGTAAAATCTGCCTCCGAAGTAGGAGAGAGGCTGCCTTGTCAGCTGGGGTAATTTGGCTTATCAGATTTATTAACATGCTTGTCAGTAATATGCATTTTATCTGATGCTGTAATTTGTTTGCAGCACAAAGTCAGCTTGTTTAATAAGCTGCCGAGGCCTGGGTAGAGGGAGGGGATGGGATTTTTAATCAATGTGTTGGGAAGAGAGTAAGCCTGGAGACTGTGCATCAGTCAGGAGCCGAGCACAGCGTCAGGAGGCTTCAGAGCAGTGCTCAACACGTTTGGGGATTTTTTTGTTTTCAAAGAAGTGTCTCCTGTGCCAGACACTGTATGGGAGGCAGCAGCTTGGGAGGATCCCTGTTGGACACACACACATCCCACACAAGCTGTGTGTAATCCCTTTGTGCTGTGGCAGTGTCTATGTGGTACCTGAAGCTATGCAGGCATGGCTACGCTGATGCATCCTCACTGGTCTCTGTTGTCCCCTCACTGATGGCTCTGCCACACTGGGTTGCAGGGTCTCTTGAATCATCAGCATGTGTTGCAGGACCAGCAAACCACGAGGCTCTGCTAGTGACTTCTCTGCCAACCTGGCCTTTCCCTCCTCCCCATCTATCATTCAAACCAAAGTTGAGGAAATGCTGCAGAATGCAGACCATGTGATTTTTGTATTACTTATTTTAGTCACCCACAGCAGGGGCCACAAAAAAATGTCATATGTAGTTCTCTTGTCACAGAGAACCCGTAGCACAGACCATTTGTCTTCTCCAGCAGTGCTCATCAGAGTGCAGTGGGGCCTGTACTGCTCTAGCTCTTGAGAAAAGAGCTGTGCTGGGCTTGTCCCTCCCTTCTCACCTCCTTACCTTGCTTCTCATCTTCCCATGGTCCCTCAACACACCACACACTCCCCTCCCGGGGCCACACCAGCAGTAGGCAGGGAAGGCAAAAATACCAGGGGAGCTGGCCACAAAGGAGTCTGAAGAGACTTCTTTCCTCCAAAGGTGAGGTGTAGGTGATTGCTACCACCAGCAATCAGCACAAGGGAATTAGGCCAGCTTTGGCCCAGCTTCTCAGAAAAACACAGCTGATCAAAGAAAAAAACTAAAAGTGTTGAATAAAATGTGTGCAACACAGAAATTAGCAAACCCTCATACTTAGCTATCTCACACACCACCAGCCAAGATCCAAAGCTCCAGGCTGCTGGCCTGCCTGCAGCTGTGTGTTCAGCAGGCATGGGGGGTGTGCTCTACCTCAGCTGTATGTATGAGAGCAGAGAGGAACGCTGGCCCCTGTTCATGGCAGGCCTGCACAAGCCCATCTAAAGCCATGCACTGCGAGCTTAGGAAGCTTACCCACCACACACATACACAGCCTGCAGTTCTTCTGGGGATTGGCAAGGGACATGCAGCCCCAGGATGTGCCAGTGGCCAGGGGAGCTGGTTGCCAACCCCACGTGGCTGCCGATGCCGCTGGAGCACAGCCAGCGTCAAGGACAGAGGCTCAAGTGATGGCAGGCTGCTGCTGCAGAGATCTGAGACACCATGAGCAAGGCAGTAGAGAAGAGAAGAATAAATTCTGTAAACTTTCAGTCTTGTAAATGAAGATCAGTCTCATGAAGTCTAAGGGAGACTGAGTTCAACGTGGAGTACCCACGTTTTAGCTCCTGCCCATATATCAACTAGTGCAAATACAAAGGAGGCAACTTGTTGTGAAAATGAATAGACACCTGAAAATCCTCCTTTCAAATCTAACCACTGATATGTTGATGCTTAACTAGATTTACCTTCCTAACCTCAGGCAATAGGGATTTGAAACTTCGTCCTGCATCTTTACATTTAGCAGGACTCGCTTGAGCCACTGCAGTTCTCCCTAGATAAATGCATTTGTTTCTGAGGAATACCATCTCTTAGAATCACTTCCATGTAGAGCAGAAGAAGTTTTAGCACAGCTGATGTTTTGTGAAGCCAGGAGATGAGAATCACCGTGTTTGTTTTGCACTCTGAGTCAAGTCAGACCCCACAGCATACAGCAGAAGACGCAGGGCACCGAACGCTGGATGCGACAGCAGAACGGCGCCAGCAGGGAGCTGTAACTTCACTCTCTGAGACTGATTTGTCCACGTTGTTACACTTTCCACGCTCCTCCTGGAAGCCAAGGGAACTTTTATGAGGGGGGTGGTGAGAAGCCCAAGTCAGTCTGTTTCCAAATGGAAGCATGTTTGTCACTAGGGCTCGGCAATAAGCAACGCAACTCTTTTTGCGTGTGCGTTAATCCAAGGCACGAGGGACGTGTCTGCATATTTTTGTCATACATGCTAGGAGTTAATTATTACCACAAGACTTTTCTTTAAAGTCATACTGAAAAATATTTTCCCTAAGAAAACAGTTAAATGATTGGGAAAGCAAATAAATCAGTGTTTAAAGGCTTGTTATCCTACCATCCTTACCACAACTGGCTCCTGCAAGCTCTGATGATGGATGAGCACATTAGAACTGCACGTATTTAAAGCACTGCAGGCTCTCCAGTGCCAGGAGCTTGAAGTACACTGTTAAGTTATAAATCACAGGCCAAAGTTGTGCCTTGACATCACTGCACTCTGAGCAACTCAGATAGCAGCATTATTTTGAAGTCCTTGCATGTTTCTAATGAAATATTAGGTTTGTTTTCAATTTACATGTTTGCCATCTTTCTTTGTTTTGTGTTTTGCTCAGCTCAAGCAGAGGAGCAGGGAGGTGCATTTCCAGCCCTCCATTTGTACGTGCTGGCTGGGTTTGACTTGCAGATATCACAGGGAGCTGTTAATTCAAAACATTTTGCAAGGATGTGTATTGGATTTGGCTTACTGGTTTTCAGAACTTTGTTTTTCTTATGTAGAACTTCAAACCCGGATTAAAAATGCCTTAGCCTTCTCTTGGGACAAATCCACCCCTTCTCTGCTAAGACTCTCCTTCTGCCCTACATGTTCCACCTGCCTGCCCTCTCAGACCATGGAGCTGTTTAACGCTTGCCTGCAGGTCTGCACACCTGCACGTGTTGCCGAACACCACAGTCACCTGTGAACTGATGCTTCAATTCTACCTCTGTTCTGATTAAGACTCGTTTTTTTCTGTCCCTAGGTGCAAAGTTTCCCATTAAATGGACTGCCCCAGAAGCAGCCTTGTATGGAAGGTTCACAATAAAGTCGGATGTGTGGTCTTTTGGGATCTTGCTGACAGAGCTGGTTACAAAGGGAGAGTGCCATACCCAGGTAAGAAAACAGCCTGAGCCTTGCTTCACCTGGGGAAAGGAGTTGGGAATGAGTGATATGCTTAAGCTGGAATGTTAATTTATGTTCACTGAGCTCAATTTATGATGGTTATCATATCCAAGTTCTGCATACAGTCCTGAAAACAGTCCTGCCTCTGAACTATGTGATGGTCATGATAAAAATCACAAGAGGGCAGAAAATCCAACCTATCATTTCTAATAATTTTAATTGTTCTCAATTCAATTAATACACTTTCTAGCCAAGTAATGAAAGCAATGTAAAATGACTATAGCGTGGAGCAAATGGCTCTCCATGGGCTTGCATTCACTCTAAGATATCAACAGTTAAACTCCCAGAGTGGCTGTGCTCCATTTATTCTGTCACTCTGGGTCTCTGCAAGGTTTGATGACTGAATGTCTGCTGTTGCCAAATCTCTTTTTGATAAACTGTTCCATTTCAATCCTCGGTTTTGAGACGGATGGAAAGGAAAGAAAAAAAAATCTGTACTGTGCAGGCAAGAGCTCATAGCAGGGTCACAGTGGGGCCAGATTCTCTGCATGGGGGAACCAGAGGCCCCATGGCTCTTTGTTGAAACCCTGCCAAGTATCCAGTGGATTAAGATTTGTAGGAGGAGAGACTGGATCTGCCTATGCAGAAAGAGCTTTTTCATCCTGCTGCCCCCTTGAAGATGTAGACTTTCAGGTGAAGGGAAAAGGGGTGAGGAGAAAGCAGTCTGTTACATAGAAAAGACCATAATCTTTTCACTTTCTTATCAGTGCAGATACCCAACAACAGGGCATCGAGCTGCACCTTTCTTCTTTTCATTAAAAAGGAAGAAAATGTCTAAATCCTCACCAGTACAGCTGTGTGCGTTGGATGGAAAGGGCCTAAAGATGTGCAGGGTTTGACTGACAGGGCCTTGCTTCCAGGGGGTGGTCAACACTCCTCACAGCCTTCATTTTGCATTTGAATTTCAAAATGTTTAGAGGTTTCAGTTTGGTCTCATTTTCCCCAGTCCCTAACTGGGAAAGCTTTTATGGGCAGAGGCAACAGGAGAGGGGAACTGAAGCTTTCTCAGAAGAGTCCATCTTTGCAATGTGGGTTGAAAAGAGGGCTCAGATTTCCTAAGGTGGCAAAGACCTCCTGAGCTTCTCAGGAAAGATTCGTATCCCATTACTGTGCTCTCATCTCTGTTTTTCCTTCTGGGGCTGTCCATTTGAGTTAGAAACTCTGCTTCTAGATCAGAATGAACCAATCTCAAAAACCAACCTGGCTCCGTCGTGTATCTCTGTTGAGAGTGCCAAAGCAATCCGGAACTTCTGGGGTACTACACAGTTTTACCTTCTCAGCTGTACTAGAGAAGGGCAAATGTGTCCTCATCTGAGGAGCCTTTGAATACAAAGAGAGGCACAGCTCTGGGTTCCTGGGGAACCTAAACTAAAGCATTTCTGGGGATGGGCAACAGCTAAGCTGTTTTGTTAAGAGTCCTGCTTTAAACATTTGGGCCTGTATTGTTTGATCGTTGGTCTCAAAGCACGCAGTGGGCCTTGAAAGAGCACAAGTCTCATTCCAATAGAAGAAAGCAAGAACAAAGTGACTTAAACCCATCCCTGTACTCACTGGACTTCACAACACCCAGAGTAATCTCTACAGCTTATTTGCTGTGGATGTGAGGATGCTGCCCAGTGACAGTAATATTTCCATTAGCGTTATCCAAATCTGTGCTGTTGGCACGTCTGCTGTGCTCCACCAAATCAAGCTCCTCAGAGCACTCCAAAGCATTTGCCAGTGTTTTCTTCAGCCACATCTGGAAACCTCACATCCTCTTTTATGTCACAGTAACTCTTACTACTGCAGCTTTCCTGCACTGCATGGCTGTCCCCAGTCCATATGGGCAGTAGATTTGTATTGTACTGAGCAAGAGTAGCCATATCCTAAAATTATTGGAGGTTTTAATAACAAAGCTGGATGCTGGGTGGTTATTTCACTTTTGCTCTTCTCAGGGAATAACAAGCTAATGGGAAACTCATCTTTGGGAAACTGGATGTTTCCTTTGTGGTCCAAATGGTAATTCTAGAAACATCATGAGTACAAGGTGACTTTTCAAGCAGGTGAAATAGCTGGAGTCTACAGGAGAATATTGCCAAGTATTTTATTCCACAGATTTAAGGATTTTAGGGTAAACTTTTGAGGGGTCTAGAAGCATACTGAGAGCTGAATTTAATTTATTATTTACTAAAAGAGTTGGAACTCTCTCGGGTATTCATTAGGAGAGGGGAGTTGCAGAGGCTGCTCAGATATTCTGTGTGGTGTTAGAGGTACAGGTACAACAGGCTTCTGCCATCGAAAGAGAAACACTGAAACCTGTAGAATAAGATGAGCAAATCTAGATAACAGATTTGTAAACATAAATAGGCCTTTTAAGAGGTAAAGAGTATGCTTGGCAGGCTGCTACTTTTGTAAGTCTGACTAACAATCCGATTGATTGTGAAGCAAAAAATGGGTTTGAACCTCCTTTTTTAAATTAGCAGCAGGTGTCAAAGCTGACAGGATGTCTTTGGCAAATCCTGGGTGCTGCAGCCCTGCCTGGTTGCACCAATTCCAGTAAGGAACGTGAGGATTACTTGGTTCAGTTTCACATCTGGGTTTTACTGGGAAGGAGGGGAAAGGAGAAAGGAAAAGGAGGACGTGTTCCTGGATTATACTGTAATGACAAAACCTGGCTGGAGTGACTTTCCAGGGACAAAAAAGCACAACAATTTCCAACAGCAATGTCTAAGTTCTTTTTTTCCCCCTATATTTTTTAATTAAAAAAAAAAAAAAAAAGGGAAGTGAATAGCTGTTTATGATTTTCCATCCCCCTCTCTCACCTCAGGGTGGCTCTTAGAATAGAATTAACCAGGTTGGAAAAGACCTTCAGGATCATCAAGTCCAACCTACTAGCACGCAGTTTGTTATCAGGTTTCAGAGTGTGCTTTCAGAGGATGAAAATATCAAATGTTTGGTGTCTTAGGGTTACAAATCAGGAAGAGGAGCTGAAACAGGACACTGGGATGGTTTTGTTTCACTTGTCTGAACTAGAAGAAATCAGTGAGATCGAGAAAACCACATCTGCATTGTAGATCATTTTCCTGCAGTTTAACAGTGTGGCTTGGTCTGCCCCTCACAGGCATGAACAACCGTGAAGTCTTGGAGCAGGTAGAGCGTGGCTACCGGATGCCATGTCCTCAGGACTGTCCCATCTCCTTGCATGAGCTGATGATCCACTGCTGGAAAAAAGACCCAGAGGAGCGTCCAACTTTTGAATATTTGCAGGGTTTCCTTGAAGACTACTTCACTGCAACAGAACCCCAGTACCAGCCCGGAGACAACCTGTAAATCCCTGGTCTCCAGACACTATCATGAATTACCAGGGTGTTCCTGCCCCACCTTTGCCCTTCAGCTTCTCCAGAGCGCCACATCTTCCTCCAGCACCGCTGCCGTGCGCAGGAGGGGCTGAAGCTGGGAACTTCTGCAGCCCTTACCTATGACCACTTGTCCTAATAATCTGAATGTCCTGGATGAAAAGGAGAGGAAAAAAACAAAACAAAACACTTGTTTTTACCTTAATCAAAGACTCCAAAACTGCATTGTATTGATGTTCCGTCAACTGCAAAAAAAAAAGCCCCTCCCCCCGTTCATTGTAAATAGTAACTCAGTGCCAATAACTGATCCTAGTGCTTTCCTTTTTTTAAGATGCAGAACCTATGTGATTTTAACTAGTCTTCTCCCTGATTCCACTGAAAAAAAAAAAAAAAGTATTATTTTCCAGAAGTGGCCTCTTTGTCTAAAACTTTCTTTTTTTTCCATGTTTTAACAAATAAAATAAAATAAATTAAAAAAAAAAAATAATAATAATAATAAAATAAATCAGGACAGGTGTTTGGGTTTGGTTTTGTTTTGGTTTTTGGTTGGGTTTTTGGTTTTTGTTTTTTTTTTTTTTTGCTTTTTTTATATATGAAATATATATAATATATATACATACCTGTACATACAGTATATGGGTGCTAGTGCAGGGGAGACTCATTTGGGACGGAATGGATCCTGCTGCAGCAGTACCCAGAAAGCGATAATTTTGCTGCAGACGTGAAAAAAGGCAGAAACCACTGGTGGGATTCTGAGAGCCAGTGATCTAATTTTTTTGGCTTTTGCCAAGCATGATTTATTATCTTTTTTTTAATTGGATTGCACTTTTTGGTTTGTTTTTTTGGGGTTTGTTTTTTTTTTTTTTTTTTGGTTTTTCTTTCTGCTTATGTACCTGTAGGTGGTTGTAAAACTTTGCGCTTTCAGGAACCACGTGCTGTATTTACAGTAATGTTTCCCATGTTTGACAAGTGTGTGATGATCTGTTCTTGGAGTTCAAAAGGAGCATATTTAAAGCGAGAGAGAGAGAGAGAGAGGAGAGAGAGAGAACAAACAAAATGGCACCATCACCATTTGAACTGGAAAGCTGAAACTGCAAGGACTTCTTGTATCAAAACGTGTGTACCGAAACGTTTCAAAGCAAACAAACAGACAACAGGAAAAAAAGGTTTATTAAACAGTGTAACCACATTCAGATGGTCTTAAAATCACAGCATTTTAGCCATGTCCACCTGCTAAACTGTTGGTCATGCAACTAGGATTCTTCTTCTTTTTATTTTTTTCCCCCCCTGTTTTCTGTGTAACATTTTTCCATTGTAAAATAAGTGTGTTCAATGTCCTGTACTGCTAATGAAATTACCTTCTGTCTGCAAGTTCTCCAGTGGAATTACTATGCACTTCTTTTACATTTCATGGGGGATGCACAGAACAAAGTATCAGCTTTTCAGTTGTCTGTCCCAGCCTTGAATTACTTACATTTAAACCCACCCCACCCCCCCAAAAAAAGGGGAAAAAAAAAAAAAAAAAAAAAAAAATTTCCATTCTATTTCTATTGAGTTTTTAAAACTGAGCTGCAAATTTTCAAGTTTTAACTACGTTTTGTTATGGTTTATTTGCGTTTTAAAACTGTTTTAACTTTCTTCATTTAGTAATTAAAACGGGGGAGGAAAAAAGGAAAGAGGAAAAGAAAAAGGAAAGAGGAAAAGAAAAAGGAAAGGGGGGAAAAAGAAAGAGGAAAAGAAAAAGGAAAGGGGGGAAAAAGGAAAGGGGGGAGAAAGGAAAGAGAGGAAAAAAGGAAAGATAAAGGAAAGAGGGGGAAAAAGGAAAGATTAAAAAAAGAGGAAAAAAAGGAAAGGGGGGAAAAAAGGGAAAGAAGGAAAAAAAGGGGGGAGGGAGGGGAAGAGCATTTTCCATTTGGATAGTTGTTGTTCTGTTTAAACTGTGAAGATAATGGTGGAGATGAGATCAAAACTTTCCCAGAAGGGGTGTCATCCATTTGGGACATCATATTTCGTAGGAGTGTGCAGACCAGTTGCCTGTGGGACAGCATTTTCCAGATTGTGAAGCCAATGTGTTTTGGAACAGCTGGAGTTCAACTGTAAGGAAGATGGTTGAATGCAGAGCTGGTCTTTCGTTTCTCTGTTCTACCAGCAGCCTGTTCTTTTGTAGTTTTGTTGCATCTGACGTGAATACTTCTACAAGCGTTGCAGGAAAAGCTTTCCTATGCCTTGTATTGCTGTTACTGCTTTAAAATACTGTGGGCCAAGTAAGACTTCCTGTTAGCTGAAACCTTTTTGGGGTTTGTTTTTTCTTCCTTTTTTCCTTTTTTTTTTAATTATTTAATACTTAGGTTGTGAATCCATATTCCAACCATTCCCACATTTTCCAAGGAGAACCTCTTCCCCCCCCCATTCCTGAAAACTAACCCAATAATGAATTGAGATTCGGAGAACAAAGCGTCATCCTTGTTTGAATATATATAAAACATTGACTGAAAATCCTCTTGCAAAGGAAAGGAGGCTTCCACACTTAGCCTTTCTTGAAGTGTGAATTTCTATGACAATGTTGCTTGTTACCAGACTTCCATGATACATTGGTTAACGTTTTACATGTAGAGTCTCTAAGTAATGTTATGTACATGATATATTCAATGTTGCTGTACCTGTAGCTGTGGAGTACTAAAGAGACCATAATTCTTGTCGGACTTTTAGCTTCTTGTTAGTACTTGCAAAGCAAGTTGTGGTCTTCTTTTTTCCCCACAGCTACCCCCTGCCTTAAAATGTCATCCACTGAATTGAGGACTCTGTAGTAACTCAGCAGGCTGGTGAAGCCAAAATGTCACATCCTCAGCCCAGCGCTCGGTGGCAAAGCATGGCCCTTCTGCCACGTTTCTCAGCAGCCTTTGCTGTGCCACAGACAGAAGTGTAGTTTCCATCTGTAACGTGGGATGAGCCTAAGACATTACTTTTGCCTGTTTCTCACTGGAAGCGAGACTCGGATTGGGGCGTTGTTGGGGTTTTATGGCCTTTATTCTGACTCTTGGATTTGCTGTTTCTTGTATTGCATTCAGTCTACGAGTACCATGTTGGTCTCTGCCACATCTCTGCCTGCAACTGGCTTGTGTGCAGACTGGTGCCGCTGTTGAGTGGCAAATCCAGACCATTTCTCGTCGGTAGCTCTTCTGCTTCTTTTTCTTAATGTTGGGAGTTTTGTTGTTTGGGTTTTTTAATCTCTCAAATAAAAACATTAGCAAAAATTTAAACAAGGTTGTAAGCATTTTTGCTATAAATTAATAAAACCCCTTTTCTGAAGCACGGTGTTTGCACCACTAACAGCTGTGTGGTGACTGTAAAAGTAGAATTATGAGATTAAGTGTCTCCTGTTCCCTCCAGTGTTGCAGGTTTTTTTTTAATGTAAGGCTGAAAGAATCCCATTCGGATAAAAAACTGGCCTAACACTTCCTCTACCAGCGCACCTGACTCCAAATTAAGCCATGGTGTGGCAGTGAAGTTCCAGAAAAGCTGACCTAGAAGCAGCTGAAAGGACTTTGTGGGGTGACCCAGGCAGCTCTAGGCCAAGAGATTTTTACCCAGTCCCAGTAAAGTGGCAGGGAAAAATGCAACGCTGCCAAGGGACTGTCAGTGCCACTAATGCCTGTTAAGATGTTTCTGTGGAAAGGTTTGAGACTTGGTGGATCTTCAAAAAAGGTCCAAAGTTTGTCCTAAAGCTTGCACTAACATTATAGTCTTTGGCTTCTCTGAACAGTGCTGGATTTAGCTCTGTGTAATGCTCCGCTTTGGATTCTGTTACCACCATAGCAACGCAATGTAAATACAGACTAGAAAAGTGATTAACTGCTAAAAGGACAAGGGAAAAAATCCCTCTCTCCAGTGCAAGTGTTCCTCCTGAGTCTTCCAGGCTGGATTGGACTACTGCAGACTGAGAAGGTAGATTGCTAAACGTACCTGACCTTGCCACATAGCTTGAAGTTGAGTGGGAAGTTGTTCAAATTTATCTGAACACGCTCCATGCTTTTCTCACGTGCTGCAATACAGACAAATGCAGTGTGCTAATGAACGCTACCACACTGTACCCAGGGGGCTAAAGGGCCCTGAGCCCAGGCATGCAAGAGCTATTAGGAGATATACAGTAGCTCCTCTTCTAATGTGTAGACAATATTCATTTGTCAAAGAAGTCTTTTCCTGTCTAATGGGAAATTACCACCAGCAGTGCAGACAAAGGATATTTATTTTCTCCAATTGTGTCAGTCTGAGGGTCTGTCTGTCTTTCAGGAATAATTGAAGTCTGTGTGTAGCTCAGAAATCTCATTGTGCTCTGCAGTCTCGGTAAGCAGTGATTATAATTTCCTGTGACTCATACACAGGGAAATTCTATCACTGAAGGGGCTTCTGTGAATTGGGGCAGCATTCCCTGCCATCTTAACTGAAGAAGGGGGCACTTCAATTTCAGGTTTTTCTGCACAGGCCATACCAGAACCCGTGTCCTTTCAGCAGAAAAAGGAAAGAGACCCCTTGCCAGCATACCACTGGCACAGGGTGTTAGCCTCTCTGTCTCAGTGCTGCTGAATTTGTCAGAACTTCTGACAGCTAAAACCAGGTTACTGAGGTTCACTTTGAATATTAGAGGGGGAACACTAGCTTTGCTTGAGTCTGTTGGATATTTTCTGTTGACTTTTCGTACAGCCAGTGTTCTTCTGTTTGCGTGTGTATAAATCTACATCTCAAAATGCCATTCACACACACAAACATCTACACCTACAGACGTGTCAATCCATCTCCTTGTATTCTTCCCCTGCAGCTGAATGCTTAACAAAAATGTGAGACGGGGACATGAGTAGATTAGAAGACAGAATAATGTTAACCACAAGAGAACTTCATGGGCTTTGACCTTTTTTTTTTTTTTTCCCACTTCTTTTTTCCCCCTTACATGTTCTGTTATAACCTTTGTTCCCAAACCAGGAGAGAGGCAATAGCAGCAGCTCTGAGCTGCTGCAGCTCAGTCATACTGGAGATCTCTGACTGCTGCAAAGAGTGACCTGCTGCTGATTTTCACATCAGGAAGAAGAAATATTTCTCCCAAAGCTATGGCTGCAGTCTGGGAGCTGTGATGTGAGTATGCAGGGGAGGAGTAAATAGTGTATGTTCAAGACGGGGAAAAAATATTGCAGGACTGGTGTGCCTGTGAGTGGTGAGCAAATGTTGCATCTGCCTGACCAGGCCAGATGGAAGCTTGATTGTTTGGCTCGTTGTTGGGAATAAGTCAGCATTAAGCTCTCTGAATAGCCAAAAGGGCAAAGAGCAGAGAAGTGAGATTATCCTCCATGCTCTGCAGCCGGGCGAGAGCTTGCCGAGGGCTCTGGTTTGCTTTCCTGTGCATCAGCGTTTGTTGCCGAGGCCCCACAGCCCTGTGAAGTTTGCTCAGATACTTATTGTCACATCTTCACACAAAATCCCTGAGCCCTGTAATGGATGGATTTTCATCTGGAAAAAGAAAAAGCAATGCAGAGAAGCTGTCTAACAATGTCATAGCCTTTGTCGCTCACCCTCAGGCCCAGCTTCGCGCCGGAGGCCTGTCCAAAATCCCTGGCATCCTCAATGCTTTATTCACTGCTGCTGTTCAGGCTCTGGGATGCCTTCCAGCCCCACTACACTGCTGTATTTCCCCAGCCAGAAAATGCTAGTCCTACAGGAAGGTTTCTTGGTGCTAGGAAAGGAGTGTGGTGGTCCCAGCACATCTCTCCTGTTGCTGCGCAAGGCCGAGGTCATCCTTGCCACTGAGCCAGGCTCCCAGAGGGGAGAAGGATGTAGAAGGGACCTGTAGCTTCCCTGGATGTCCCTTTGGCTCCCAGAGCTGCCATGTTCCTGGCCATTGTCTGCAGCTCGGGCATGACTGCGCATAGCTGCAGCTGGGTCTTGGGGCTGGACTAGATGAGCTGTTGAGGTCCCTTTCAGCCCCTAACAATCTGTGATTCTGTGACTTGGTCTGGGCTGTGTTGATATAGCTTGCAGTACTGGTGACAATGGAGAAGCAGATGCTAACTCCTGCTGAAGCAGAGGTAAAGAGCCAAATTAGGAACTGCTTTGCATCCTGAAGACAGAGGAGAGGTATGTTTTATCATACAAGAGCTCGAGTGTTCCCTCAGATTCCCATGCCTCCCTGAAGAAGCACGGCTGCCAGCTGAGCTTTGTATATGACCTCATATACATCCAGTGTATAAAACACACCCCACATACTGAACATTTGCATATGTTACACATCTTTTGTTCCACTTGGGTGGCCTTCTTCTCCCCTTCCCCCTTCCTCTCGCCCCATTACTCACCCACGCAGCTCCCCTCATGCTATTCTAGACGTGTCACTTCTGAAGGACTACACACCCCAGTTCTGTGGAGAGTGGGGGCTCTGTTAATTGTCAAATGTTGAGTGGGTAATTATCAATGGATGACTAATTGGAAGCAAGAGGGAATAAAATAGGTATTACTTAGCTTCTGCTCTTAATTAAGAGGATGCATAATGCTGTGGGGAAAAATCTTAACAAATGGCAGGAGGGATTTTGTCATTATGCAAGCTTTAATTAGAAGCATTGCAGAAGCTAACATCCAGGTACTGTTTTCTTTCCTTCCAGGTGCCCTCTCCAGGGTGTGACTGAAAAATGCCAAAGCAAGGTAAAAAAAAAAAAAAAAAGGTAAGTGGAAAATATTTTTTGTAGGCATGTGCCTAGCAAGACATGGAAGAAAGCCCCAGGTTCAGGCACAGCACAAAAGCAACAAGGGGCAACCCAAATGCTGAGAATCAGCGTGAGAGTGCTGTGTGTGTTGTGCTGAGGCAGATGGGATTAAATACTCATTGCAGTGTCTCCAGGTTAATTCACAGCACCAGTGTTAAAGCAGAGTAACATGACAGCTCTTTATTTGAACACTAAATCATCTGGAAGCAAAACCACTCCTGATTTAGTTTTCTGAATATATAGATGTGGTAGGCAATACAAGAAGTACATTCAGTACTCACATTCCCTTCCTAACCAAAGAAAGAAATATTACAACTCCTGAAGGACTGGGAATAACTTAGTGTTAAAAAAGAAAGTCCATGTTAGTTGCCTTGCCAATGAAAACGCTCATCCTGCACTTGAATATTTATCTGTACTTTCTATGAAGGGCCCAAAAGGATGTGTCACACTCTGCTTGTAAATAATGTACATACAAGATAGAAACTCTAATGAGTTCAGAGTGTGATAGAGCTTTCAGTCAAGTCAGTAAAAATAAATAAATAAAAGAAAAAAAGAAAACAAAATAAAGCAATTAGGATGGCCTGAGTCTGGGGGCCAGAAAAGGCTTTTGAAATGCTGAAATAAATCTGGATGGGTCAGACCGTCATGGGGTTTCTCTGGGAGGCAGGTAAGCCACTGATACAATTGTATTTACTGCTGGGCTTGAGAACACACACTGCTCCCCGCTGCTTGAGTTTCCCATCCAGAGATGTGGGCAGTGATTCCCTGACAAGAGGACAGAAGTGCCTGGCTCACAGCTGCACCTCCTGGCCATGAAAAGGGGCTGGCAGAGCAGCGGGCACCCTGTGAGGGCCTGTGCCAGGGAAGGAATGCTGCGCAGGTGGCTCCCGCCTCCACCCCAGTGGCACAGGAAAGAGAAGTGGTGGCGCTGTCCAAGCAAGGAGCTCGGGGATGGTTTAGATGTCCCTGCACACACGGGCTGGTCGATCAGATGCTGCAGCAGCAAGTGGCGGCAACCCATGGATGCCTGAAAGATGAAGAGCCATGCACAAGCTGCAGCCAAGTCAGACTCCTCCTAGGGTTAAACTGAGAGAATGTAGGCTAAAGATCAGGCAGAGCTTCTTGGCAGGGAGACACACTGAGTGGGGGTCAGGAAAGCGGTGTCGGCTGGGGGACACACCTCTGACCAGTGGGCACAGCAGGGACCAGGCTGTGGAGCCTGGCACTGTGGCCGTGTACCAGCTGCTGTGGCTTACTGGGGCTCTTCAAACCCCACCGTGCCCCCATCAGCAACGTGTTGCTCAGCTGTCAGGAGCTGTGCAGCTACCTGAGGGTTTCAGCGTGTGGGAACAGCCAGCTTCTGCTCCTTGAGGGTGCAGAGAGAAAGCTAGAGCTGTCTAAAAGTCTAACCTAAAAAGAAGGGGGGAAAGAAAGAAATAGACAGGAAATCCTTTTTTTGTTCTTTATATAGTTCTTACAACCACCATGTGATTGGGTTCAGTAGCCTGAATCACAGCTGGTTAAGCATTTGGCAGCGAGTGACCGAGGCCTGAAAGGGAATGGTGATTTCCCGGTGAGGCGCACCGGTGAGGAATCACCCTGGGCTTCCCCCACGGCCAGCTGTGCGCCGGGCCGCTCCAGAGGCAGCCCCGCTTCCTCGGGGAGAGGCAGCCCGCCGCGACGCCAGGCGCTCCGAGAGAGTTTTGGGCTTTCAAGTGTCACTCCCCCGCCGAGGCTCTCCCGCCACCGCCAAGCCGCGCCGAGCCTCTTCCACTTCCTGCTGCCGAGCCAGTTCTGCCGCTTACCTGGGAGAGGCCGGGAGGGTGTCGTAAAAGCAGGCGGAGGGCGGCGAGGAAGGAGAGCCGGGGAGCGGCGGGGCGGGCGGGAGGCCCAGCAGCCCTCCCGCTGTGCTCGGCCCCCTCAGCCCACAAGGTAAGCGCTGTCAGAGATCCTGCCGGTCTCGGTCCCTGCTTGTAATTAACTGTTGACCCACTTCTGGCTCTCAGGGGTTGGCTTTTGTTGGGGCTTTTTTCTTCCTTGCTCCCTTTCTCCTCCTCCCTCGTCTAACGAGAGCCTGAGTTTCGCAGATGGTTACAACATGTTTTAGCCATTTCGCTGCAGTTTTGTTGTTTGTTGAAGTGTTTGTTTTTGTTTTTTTCCTCTTAAAGTCGGGAGGGTTTGGGGGTAAACAGAGGGGAGGGACACGCCTGGTGTCGAAATGTTGGCCTGCTGGCTTACGTAGCGGTGCCTGGCAGCCAGACCTGAGCCCGCTCCGGCCCTGCGCCACTGGCAAGCTCAAGGTGGTTTGCTGGCCCACGGCTATTCTCTTCTCGCTTTTCTCTCTCTCCCCTTCTTTTCCCTCCTCTTCCCTCTCTTCTCTTTCCTCTCTTTTCCCCTCCTCTTCCCTCTCTTCTCTCTCCTCTCTTTTCCCCTCCTCTTTTCTCTCTTCTCTCTCCTCTCTTTTCCCCTCCTCTTTCCTCTCTCCTCTCCAGTTGCCCCAGGAACAGGGAGAAGTGGTTGACAAGCCTGCAGAAAGCAGGACCATAGACCCCTTTTGTGCCATCCTTCATGACATTGATATGGAAACAGTCAGAGCAAGGCAGTAGTGTTTCTTCTTAATTAGGATAAAATTAGCTGTATAAACCCCACTCCTATTTCCCTGGTTGTTTCAAGACATGGGTTTTTTAGGATTAGCGTTGGCTGGGCAGCTAGAATGGCAGATCTGGGCTTGCTGGTCCTTGGCTACTACCAGTGCTCACCAGACCAGAAATTCATGTTTGCTGCAGGCCCAGGTGGGTTCAGAGCCTGGCCTGGCTATGTTCATACCGTCTCAGGCAGGCAGCAGTGCCTCGCTACCAACAGACAGGGCTGTGAGCCCCACAGTGGGTGACATTGAAGACAGGAGTGCAGGCAGCCGGGCCATTCCACCAGCTGCTGGCAAGCATCTGCCAATTGTGCTGCTGCCTGTGGTGCCATCAGCCTCTGAGGCTGGCCTTGCTCTTGCTGGGCACCAGCTATGTCTTGAAGCATGATGTTGGTCTTTTTTTGCAGGGTTGGGTTATCTTTTTGTCTTTCTAAGGCCAGAAACGTGGCATGTGCAGTTCTGGTGTCTGTGTCTGCCAGTGCCCTCCACTGTGGCTTTTAAAGTGTAGCAGAGGCTACACATCTGAAAGATAAATACATTCATGCCTGTCTGATGAAAGCAAGTGAGCGAATCTGCTCTCACACCAGCTGAGGAAGATGAATCAGGTCCCTGAGGCTTCCCTGTGCCCTTCCACCACCCACACACCCTGCAGCCCTTGCCCTGCAGAGCAGGGAGAGCAGTTAGGGACAAGGGATACTTCAGCCCTGTGAAATGCTGCAGGTTCTCCCTTACTAGGAAGTGAAGGCTACAACATAAGGTAGGAGGCCATAGGAAAGCAGGCTAGGGAGATTCACACCTTTCAGGGTTGTCCCCCCATCCAGTCACACTCAGCTAGCCCAGACTTTGTGCCAGGGCTGTGAGATCTTGTAGTTTGTGGGTTGTTCAGTGCCTGTGAGAGTTTTGTCAGCATCAGAAGTGGGTGGGAAGTAATTTCTGGAAAGCAAACATGCTTTTAAGGTTATCTGAGATCATTGCAGGCATTTTCATATTCCACAGATATCTGAAAAATGACAGGGAATGAGGTGCCTGTTTGGATCCTACTTGAAGGTGTTGCTCTTCCAGTTTCTTACTACTTGTTGCCTAGCATTCCAATTACATGAGTATTGAAGTCTACACTGAAGAGGCAAAAAGTATCAGGTCTACACTAGCCTTTGCAACATGGGTTGCCCAGTGCTGCAGAATTTGCCATGCAGGGGGGCTAGAAGGATGCTCTCCTGGCTTATGTAGTCCTCCATGCCATGGCTGCAAAAAAAATATAAGATCAACTATATGGTCAGTGTGGAAGAGGAGCATTGCTTCTGTATTCTTATACTTCTTTTTTTCCAAAAGCCATAAAAATAAACATTCCTTGCCCTAGAGGACTTAAGATCTGAGCTAGGAAGGTGGCACATTGCTCTAGTCTTCTCTCTGGAGGGTACCCAAGGGAGAGGCTAAGTGCCTATGGTGACAGCAGCCAAAATTCTTCATGGTGAAGTGTGAAACTCTGGAGTTGGTATTTCCTTGGCTGTGTTTATTTAGGTTGTAGACTCAAAACAGTTCCCACATTTGCACTTGCTCTTCCAGGATTCATCTCTGACATCTTTTCTTGGGGAAAGCTGTGCCTAGTGTTCGTGTAGAGAAAGCTGCACTTAAGGCAAGTGTATTTATGTACTTTTATCTGACCCCATGGCAACAGCATTTGTTGCAACCTCAAGCTGTACATCTGTCTCCATTTAGTCACTTCTGTCATTCAGTGACCTCCTGAGGAGGGCAGTTGGGAAAAGTGACCTGTGGGTTGAAATGGAAACAGTTTTGATGAAATAATAATAAACACCACACTACCCCCTAACATTAATACAAAGTACACAAAGCTCTACTCAGCCCAGGTAGTGATGGTGAGCCGTGCACTTCCCAGCAGTGGATGCTGGATGTTGAGCACAACCCCTAGCAAAAGCATGACCGACAGCAAACAGGAGAGCAGACCCTGGGAGCAGCGTCAGGGGCAAGACCCTCCAGGGATAGAGACCACTGAGGTGAAGAGACCATGCCCAGTATATGTAAATTTGTAGTGAGTGTGATGTGTATGGTATGGAATACTTTTGTTGGCCAGCTTGGGTCAGCTGCCCTGGCTTTAGCACCTGGCTAGCTCAAAACTGCTGAAGACTGTGATCACTATGGCGACCTGCATACCATGGCTGTCCATGAACAAAAGCAAAGTGTCTTATTAACTTTGCTCTTACCAGCTCAGGTGCTGCAGTCTTCTCAAAAACCACAGCTTGCTTCAACAGAATTTTGGTTCTGTGATTCTCTCCCAGCAAAACCACAACAACATCCTTGTGGCAGACTGCAAATTCTGCATCCGCTTGCTCCCATCCTGCAGATGGATATCAGCAGTACAAAAGGCCTTAGAGGACTCAAGCAAAGTTCTATCCTCACCCCTTGTGATCTCCCCTAAATCTATACCCTGTGCCATTTCGGAAGTGCCATGACCAGTGAATAAAAACCCCTTCCCTTGTGTGTTGTGCACCAAGGAAGGTGAGTTTCTTTCTCATGCTAGCATCTTCTTTTTTAGCAGTGTAGGCAAATACAAATTCAATTAAAAGAGCAAAGACATTTTACCCCTTTCTGGAAGTGACAGGGAGCACGGCTGTGCCTGCATTGCAGAGTCTCTCTTCTGTTTCTTCATGACAGAAGTTTCCTAATCAAAAGCAGATAGATGGTTAAGTGTGTTTGGGGACAGTGCATCCTGACAAGTCTGTGTGCTGGGAAGCAGATGAAATACCTGATGGATTTTGCAATTAGCCACAAGAAAATGGCATGTATGAGCCTGAGCCCAACACCTTTCCTCTCTCTGGCCAGACTCTGACTTTTCTTGGACAGTTTTTAGGGAACTTTAGGCCTTGCTTCAAACTTGGGTGCTGAAGTCCAGCTTCACTAATCTGCAGAAGAATTTCTTCTTCATTTATGCTCTTCCTGCAGCTTCCCAGGAGCAGCCATCACCAGCAGCTGCCAACTGTAAGCAGGAAGACTGGGCAGCCTCCCTCCCAGTTCCCTGGCAGGAGCCCTGGAAGAACTTCTCCAGGTGTGGGAAGCCTCACAAGGGAGCAGGGATGGGTTCTTTCCCAGGAGCCTGGGTCACTGAGCACCCGCATGGGAAGGTTATTTGCTGAATTAATGCACATTGGAGCGCTGGATGCATGAGGAGCAGAAGGAGGAGAAGGAGAAAGGGTGATCTGAGGGGCTGCCTCAAAATTTTTGAGAGCAGCCCAGGCCTGACTGCTCTGTCCCTTTAGGAAGGGCCTCTTCACTTTATTACAGGCAGGAATACATGCAAGGGCTCCAGCTGCTTATCAGTAATCTCTGCATAGTCATAGGTGCAGGGGGGATATTAACTTCGTGAAGCTTTCTGGCAGTATCATGATCTGACTTGAAGCTGCAGTGCCTTTGGAAATTACATTGGGCACAGTCTATGCTCTCCAGCAGTCTCTGTGCCAGAAAGGGGATCAGGCTACAGGTTTTGGAGGATGTTTCAATATGCTAAAGCATTCCTTTACCCTGATGCTTCGATGTGGGAGACCTAAGCTTTTCTGTCCTACGCATAACTATACTTGCAGGATAAGCTAACTAGAAAAGTCAAAGGAAACCCTAATGAAACTTTGCAGCACAAGGCAACACAAAATACCAGGATAATGGACTCAGTGTTGAGTCTTTTTCCAAAATCTGAGGATCTTCAGCAGAGCAGAAACAACCCCCTGAAGCACTGCTGCTGGAAGAGATTTCTGAATCGTCTGTAAAATTTCCAGCAGCATGGGGATTTCTCTCGGGAATTCCCATCCACATCCCATTGCCAGCATTGCTCACAAAGTGTTCAGCATGTCCTGGGGTTAATTTATTCTCAGGGCCATCTCTACAGACAGAGCACTGCTGTTCTAACAGCGTCTATCTCCAACTAGAGCTACTGAGGGAGGAGGAGGATGAGGTAGTTTTTCCTCCTTTTTAACCATATGTCTGTTTTCACAACTGAAGCCCTCAGCCCCTCCATGTCTCCTACCTTGGCTCCACAGGAGCAGGGATAGTGCATGGGTATCAAAGCTCAGCTCTCCTGCAACAGAGTCTTAAGTAAAACCATATTTTAAAAACCTAGAAGTTTTGCAGGTAAAACCAGCAGTGATGGAATCAGATCTCTCTTCTGTCTGACCACATTATTTTTACTGAGATATTTGAAGTGATTTTTGTCGTAATGTTTAGCTCCTATTGCACAGGAAGGAAATAAGGCTGTCATTTAAATATTAAGTTGATGTGAGAGATAGAGAGGCATTTATACTCACAGAGGGCTAAGCTAATAGGAAAGACATTTTTTAACTTCTCCATTTGAAGCGTTTAGTAGCTGATCATTTGCAGTACAGTTCAACAAAGTCATTATATCTCCTCCAAAAGGCAGAGTAAACACACTGCATAACAAACTTGAAGGAAACAAGTCTGATTTTTTTCTTTTCTACCCATGTTATGCCTTTCATTAGCTTCACTCAGCCTGTGCATGATCCTTTTCACAAAGTCAGATGTTAGCAATGGAATTGAAAAAAAAAAAAAGACCAAAAACTTGGAGTTGGGGCTGTTCAGTCTGGAGAAGAGAAGGCTCTGAGATGACCTAATTGTGGCCTTCCAGTATCTGAAGGGGGCTTACAAGAAGGCTGGGGAGGGACTTCTCAGGATATCAGGTAGTGATAGGAGTAGGGGGAATGGAATGAAGCTGGAGGTGGGGAGATTCAGGCTGGACATGAGGAGGAAGTTCTTCACCATGGGAGTGTTGAAGCCCTGGAATGGGTTGTCCAGGGAGATGGTTGAGACCCCATCCCTGGAGGTGTTTAAGCCCAGGCTGGATGAGGCTCTAGCCAGCCTGATCTAGTGTGGAGTGTCCCTGCCCATGGCAGAGGGTTGGAACTAGATGATCCTTGTGGTCCCTTCCAACCCTGACTGACACTATGATGCTATGAACTTCAGAGGTTCCAAAAGGATTTAGTAATTTTAAAATCCCATCTGACACCCAGTCCAAAAATCTCCTGAAGTCAGTAAGGAGATTCCCTCCACTGAACTCTGGACTGTATTCTTGCTTTCTCCACAGAAATTTCTACTTGGCATGGTGCTATACTAAAGGCTGTTGAATATAGAGGATCAGAACTCAAAGTTGTCCTGGTTTTAGTTGAGAGAGGGTTAATTTTATTCCTAGTAGCTGGTACAGTGCTGTGTTTTGGATTTGAGGGACAGTGATGTTGATAACACACGGCTGTTTTAGTTGTTGCTAAGTAGCCTTTATCCTAAGTTAAGTATTTTCCAGTTTCCCAGGCTCTGCCAATAAGCAGGTGGAGAACAAGCTGGGAGGAAGCACTGCCAGGACAGCTGACCCAAACTAGCCAAAGGGATATTCCATGTCATGCTCAGAACATAAAGTGAGAGAAATTGGCCAGGACAGGTCGATCACTGCTCAGGCATCAGTCAGCAAGTGGTGAGCAACTGCATCGTGTGTCTCATGTCCTTTTCTTGGGTTTTCTCTCTCTTTTCATCACATTCCTCTCCATTGCAATTATTATAACATTTTTTTCATTATTGTTATAGTTTAGTTATTGTACTCTTCTTTTCTCAGTCCACAAGTTACACTCTGGTTTTGGGTTGTCCCCATTCTCTTAGGTATGGGGAGTGAGCCAGCAGCTGCTGATTGGGGTTAAACCATGACAAGAGTACTTTGTAGCTTTTTTGACCTGGCTACTTCAGAGACCATCGAGGAAGTGTCTTAGTGTATGAGGCATTGCAAGTTTGTTTCTGAAAAGTCATGTTTGGGTGTTTGCCTAGGATTACATCTAATGAGAGGGGTGCTCAGGTAATGTGTGTGGCTAATGAGGTGGAGCTGTACCCCAGTGCCCCATGGCTGAACTTGTGCTTTGCGATCACCAGGGTGAAGTTAGCAAAAGGAACTAGTTCTCTGGAAAAGCTCAGTAGGTGGAATAAGAGTTTACAATATGATTGGTGCAGCTCAAGTGTGTGTTGTTCATCTTACAAGCGAATGGATGGAGATGTTACAAGTTGAAACATGCCTGAGAAGTCAATTCAAGGCCAGATGATCCCAGGGTCAGGTTTATAAAACTGTTGAGGGGAGCAAAAGGCAGATGCCATGCAGGGAGTTTGACACCTGATCTTCACAGGCACTTCTGAGTCTGGCAGGGGACCACTCAGCAGCTTTACACCCCAATACATGTAACTCTGACTTGTACTGTGGAGTCCCAGTGAGTCACCGTCATGGGGCAGCCGTCATTTAAACTGCCATCTGACCAAAGGTCCTGGGTAAATGACACTGCCAGCACCACACAGGGCAGCATGACACGAGTCCCAGTCATGGCCCTGAGCTGATGGTGAGAGCTCAAGGTTTTCCCTGTCTCATCACACCAGTTATGGCTGTCAGAGCACCATGACTCAGCAAGCAGAGCTGGCCCTAGTGATGTGGCATAGAGGAAAAAGAATGCAAACCACAGGGAGAGATGTGTGATGGTGCTGAGCTGACTGTCAGCATTTCAACGCTGGGAGCTTGTATGGGAAGGAGCTGGTTTGGCAGCAGCCCCAGCGCTCTCACGCAAGAGGCTGCAGCTGTCAGAGCAGTCTGGGTGGGTGCATCCAATAGCTGTGCTCAGGACTTGCCTACGTGGGGAAATTTACCCCTTATCCCGCTGCAGTTATCCCAGGATAAATCTCCCTGTGGACATGCTTGTTATAACATGAGATACATACAAATATTTGGTAAATCTTCTGCAGAGATGAGTTTTTGAGTTACACAGAGGAGATTTACGTTGCAGCTCAGCAGCACAGCGCAGTTTTTTATCCTGCTTCCCAGCAAATAATTCTAGGTTACACCCAGAATTTTCTATGCCAGAGGTACTTTTAGGGGCAAATATGTATCATTTTTTCCCTCATCAGCATAAATGTAAAGCCTCAGTCTTGCCCTACAGCACAGGGCACATCATTTGCTTTTACAGAGTTGCTGTGGGATACAGGGTAAAGGTTGTGGCACTGCCTTATACTTCTCTGTGATCCTATTCAAGTGTTTTTAATTACTGTGGTCATTGTTCTTCATTTGAGATTTCTGTTCAAGATGCTGTGACTTAAGTTGGGAGAAATCTTGAGATTGCTAAAATCTCCCCAAACTTTCTTTCAAGGCAGATTCTGTTGCCAAACATAATTCCCATCGCTTGAGTGCTTAGGAGAGCTATCAAAAAATGCACTACTTGGGATTTTAGCTTCTCCAATGTGATAGAAGGAAAATAGCTGGGGAAATTGAGCATTGGGCTTGTTTCTCTGTACTCAACAGTAACAGACAAAAATTTGCTGGGAGCAAGCTAATCAGCACCCCTGTATGAGGATGAAGATGGATGCACTTCCTGAAGCCCACTCAGCATTCACCCACCACTGCTGCTGTCATTCTGAGTGAAGCTTGGAGCAGAGGCATCCATCATCAGGGATCATTTGGCTGGACCAAATGTACTGACAGCATGCCCAAAATAAAGTGATAATTTTGATGTTCTGACAGAAGGGAAAAAGTATCCAAACAGTAACTAACATCTCTAAATTGTCTTTTAATTTTCAGTAACTTGAAACAACAACAGCCATGTGGTAATGGGCTGGATGAAGTGGTTTGATAAAATCAGCAGCAACACCTAGGAGACAAGCATTAGAGTTGAAATTACTCAGCTAGGTGTGTGGTGAAGTTTAGATCCAAGGCATCAGTATGAAGCTGATTAGTATTAGAAGGTCCAGAGTGAAATAATTGCAAGTGACTCTATTCCCTGGAATGTGCCTGAGCCAAACCTCCAGACCTAAGCAGTCTGCACTTTTGACAGGTGCAGAAATTACCTCTGAAAGACAGTTCATGTGCTCTTATCCCCTTGAGACAGTTCATGTGCTTTTCCCTGCTCCAGCCTCAGCAGGAACAGTTGAGTTCCAGAAATCCCATAAAAGCCTCTGGTTTGCACAATGCAGTTTCCAGAACTCTGACCAGTATTTCTTTTCCAGTCTCTCAGATAGAGTTATTTTAGGATTATTGCCTGTGTGAAACTGTACCACGTTCACAAGAGTCCTTTCTCTTGTTTTCCAGTTTGCTGGGAAATCCCGGCCTTGCAGTAAGGCAGCTGACTCTTGTTTCCAGTGTGACTTCAAAACTTGGAAATGGCCTCTGTGTCAGGTTAGTCCAAACTGTAACTCTGTGCTAACCTTCTACTTTCTTGCCTCACCAAAATTCAGCCAGATTTTTCTGGCTGTTTTCTTGCTTCTTTCTTTGTACAAAACCTTGAAATTCTCAAGAAACCTTACTGTTCCTCAGTCTTCCAGCTCACAGTCACTGAGGGATGGCTGACAGCAGGTATTTCTCTGTACTGCTGTCCCTCTGAGTATTTCTTCTCCCACTTCTTCAGGCACTTCTGTGGGTCGAAGCATACCGGTAGAAGTGGATGAATCCATGCCGTGGTCCCCATTTCCTGAGCATGTCTTGGAAAAGGATTTGCCCCCTTCTGGAGATGATATTGAGGATGAGGAGTCCCAGAGACCATATGTCACTGGGATGCCTCAGCCTGTGGCTGATCCATCATGCCTCTGCAGAGCACCAGCACATCATCAATCAGCACCATCAGTAGAGCCGGACAGCAGCTTGTGGTCAAGATGTACCAATCCTGATGGAGATGGACACTTCTGTCCCCCTGGAGAATCAATAGCTGGAGTAGTTCCCTCCAAGATGCATCCTGTAGCTGTGGGCAGACCAGATGTGCAGCCAAGATCACAGCTTTCAGCTGACACTGAGCACAACTCCAGTAAATCAGAGCAGAGATTGTCTGATGCTCCTGAGGTCTCTGTGGAGGAGAGCTGCCAAGGGAGTACACAGTCACAGCAACCTTCAGAAAGCAGACACCCGGCAGAACTGGGGAAGGTGGACTTGGGGTGCGACTCCCGGTCACAAGATATCATGGGCATCAGGCAGCTGGAGCCTCCCTTACCACTGGTATCTGTGCTGACCTCCCAGGACCTTCCAGGACCACTGATCTCCAGGGAGTTTTTAGGACCTGAGCGCCAGCAGTGCCCTATGTGCCAGCGCTTGCCCCATCCCAACGCCTCCTCGCAAGCCCACGGCTGCTTTGGGCACCACTGCCCGGCGGAGCAGCCCCTCCAGGGTCCATGTGAGTAGCACTGCTCAGCCCACAGGGGTATCCCAGCCATCATTCACCAAGCTAATGTTTTCTTACTGTACTCCATGGCAATGCACTGCATGCAATTACTAACCTTTTTACTTGGTGTGTTCTATATTTCCATATTTCAGGGTTCTGTAGCCAGACTCTGGTGCTGAACCACTGAGCCAGATAAAAAGTTCAAAAGCTCACAGTTCCTCATCAATTGAAGGCTAATAATTTTGCCTAGAAACTAGCCTTTGTCAGTCATGCTGAGCAGACACAGCCTTCTCCCTGCTGTTATTTCATATTCTAGTCATTTCCTTCCTCCTTGCATCAGTCATTCAGCAGCCTCCTATACCAAGCTAATCCCTGTTGTTTTCATAAGCTTTCCTTGCTCCCACTTGGGTCCCCAAAGTGGAGAATTTCCTGCTGAATCAGGATGGGAGGTTACCCTTGATGTTTGTCAATAGCATCTCCTGGCATTGTGACCAAACTGACCCATGTGTTTTATTTCTGTGTGAAAAGAGCCACCACATCCATCATCCTCATATATATTTTTTTTTTCCCTGTTGTCAGCTCTAAATGAAAGCTCATTACTTAAAATGGAGCCCTCTCAGCTGCTGGTGATTGTATCATTGAGAACTGGTGTGACTCTATCAATATGGGTGTTTTGGCTCTTGGAGACTACACATAGTTTACAGCCTGCTGCTAATTAGTATTCCTTTGCAGTCTCTGAGATTTTTATCTCTTGTGAAGTGAGCTTTGAACATTCAACAGCAATATCATTGTTTTAATATAATTTATATTACCTTAGACTCATGAGACCCTGACCTGTTTTGGGCTGGCTTTGTAACAAAAAGCCAGTTCTGATAACCCTTTTTGTTGTTTTCTTAACCTTCTCTTGACTCCACTGTATTTATATTACGTCTGTTTGAGGGGTTTTGTCATTCCAGCAATGTGCTCTAATTAGGTATGTAAGGGAGAGGGGGTTCCCAAGCCTCAGTTTGCACCTCTGATGTTGGGACTTTGTAAAGGGGAAGGGGCTGCACATTAACTTTCGTCAGTGTCCACAGCTGAACTCTTGCAAAACATCCTCTGGTTTTCTTTCTGTACCTTCTCCTTTCAGTTCAGCTTGAAGCAGACAAAGGCCTAGTTGCACAACACCCCTCACTGTTTGCCTCCATTTACCTCCTCCACATGCAGGCATGGTGAGAAGTAGGACGTTTACTGAATGAGGCCATTTTGTTTTAAAGTAGGAACTCTGAAAGGCTTTCTTTAGAAAAATCACTACCATTTCAGCCATATCCAGAGGTCAAAAAGAATGAAATAAACTCAGATAGCTGGAGCAGATTTGGGCAGGGCCGAGAGACTGGCAACAGCACTTCTGTTTCTCACATGGCCGGTACAGCGTAAATCACCTCCTGACAGCTCCTTGTGCTTCAGATAATTGTTGGGCAGTGGCAACCCACAACAAAGCTCTGCAGATTGTGTGTTGCAACATGCCTCACCCAGGGAATAGCAACTGTGCCCATAGGCTCTGGGCTGGCTCTGGACACCTGCTATTTGAGATGCATCAACAGAAGTGCTTCTGAAGTGAAAGAAATGCTTGCAGCAGTGCTGTGCGCCATGGGACTGCTGGCTGCTGGGGTGTGCAGACACCAGCGCTTGGCTGTGCCGTGTTTCTGTGCATCCACCAAAATACTGCAGCATCAGCCAGATCCAAAGGAAGCTGGTGAAGCACTGGCCTAAAAACCTGGAGACCAAACCGAATCTCCCACAGCCCTGCCACCTTTCCTTCTCATGTTTGCAGGTGATACCAAGTTATGCAGGAGTGCTGATTTACTTGAAGCTAGGGACACTCTGCAGGGTGACCTGCACAGGCTGGATTGATGGATCAAGGCCACTTATATGAGGTTCAACAAAGCCAAGTGCCAGGTCCCACAACAACCCCATGCAGTGCTACAGGCTTGGGGCACAGTGGCTGGAAAGCTGCCCAGTAGAAAAGGGCCAGGGAGTGTTCGTCAATAGCTGACTAAATATGAGGCAGCAGTGTGTTCAGGGAGCCAAGAAGGCCAACGGCATTCTGGCCTGTGGCTGCAATAGTGTGGCCAGCAGAAGGAGGGAAGTGATTGTTCCACTGTGTTGGTACAGGTGAGGCCACACGTCAAATACTGGGTTCAGTTTTGGGCCCTTCACTAGAAGAAACACATTGAGGTGCTGGAGCATGTCCAGAGGGGCAATGAAGCTGGTGAGGAATCTAGAGAAGCATTGTGAGAAGAGACAGAGGAAACTGGGGTTGTTCAGTCTGAAGAAAAGGAGGTTGAGGGGAGATCTCATCACTCTCTACAGCTACCTGAAAGGAGATTTTAGCCAGGAGAGGCTTAGTCTTTTCTCCCAAGTAACAAGTGATAGGATAAGAAGAGGTTGCCTTAAGGTTCACCAGGGGAGGTTTAGACTGGATATTAAGGGAAAAAAATTCACTGGAAAGGTTGTAAAACATTAGAACAGGCTGCCTGAGGAAGTGATGGAGGCACCATTCCTGAAGGTATTTAAAAGATGTATAGATGTGGTGCTGAGGGACCTGCTTTAGTGGTGACTTGGTAGTGCTAGGTTAATGGTAGGACTTGATGACCTTAAAGGCCTCTTCCAACCAAAATGATTCTGTGACTCTTTGATGTTGCCCAGTCACAATTTCATCAGGAATCTCTTTGCAGTTGCTTGGTTGGGGATTTTATTTTTTTTTAAGTATCATCTCCTGTAATTGGACTTTTTCATCAGAGCTTTGTTTTCCCTCTCTTTTAAAAAATAAAAAATGAGCCCTCATGGCTGCTAGGAAAAGGAAAGCATGACCCCAAAATAGCTTAAAGGATTAAAAAAAAATCTAGGGGTGGAGGAGGGAGAGTGTTTGAGTACTGCAGCTTTCAGAGCCTGCTCATAACACCATAATCATGCAGTGCTAATAAGCCCTGCCAGGCTGGACTTTGATCTGCACACAGCAGCTTGAAAGTGCACAGAGCTGCTGCCTAATGAAAACTGCAGGCAGAAAGACTGAAAAAAATGGGGGGAGGGGGAGTTTGTGGAAATTCCTTTTCCCTGTTTGGGAAACAAACAGCTTACAATGCTTTCTCTTTCAGTTTATGCCAACAGTTCCACTGCACGTTAGTTATTAAGCAGCATTCTGTGTGCGCGGCTTTGCAGAATTACTTGAGCAAAACTGTTGCTTTGGGCTTCCCCTGCAGCCTCCTGGATAGCAACAGGAGCAGCAGCAAGGCCTTGAAAGGTCACTTAGGCAGAAAATTCATACAGGGTGAAGCAACAAACCAAGAGATTCTTTTATCTCTTTTTCATTTACAATAATCACAGTCTGTTTAGCCTTAGTGTTGCAAACTGATTTGTTCCAGGACTTTGCATCTCCTTTCATGAGAGCGCTGAGATGATTCATTTTCACAAGTTATTGCCAAAAAGAAACTTAAAAAGGTGGGGGGATTAAAAAATAAAGCAGCTGAAAACACTGAGGTGTGGTAAGTGCAGGGACAGAGCAGCCCTGAGTGTTTAACTGTCATGCTCACAGCCCAGCCCAGACTGGGAACCTGAACCTTGCCATATGTGAATGGGAAACAGGAAACTTCACATTGCAGGCCCTTCCTTAATCTGGATTTGAGATACCTGCAAATGCCTCCAAACTGCTCAGTTTCCCAAGACATGAAGGAGGACGTGCCTGGAAAGGAATAAACACAAATTAAGGCAAAAAAGTCTTGGCTGAAATGTTAAGTTGCTGTCTTTTATTTTCTCACCCTCCCAGATGGCAGAGCTCCTTACCAGCGTTTCGCACATATATCACAACCGCTTCCTCCTGGTCCTGGACCTTGCATCCGAGTTATCCGCCCGGCCCAGCAAGTCATCCCCAATTACTCAAACTTCCCTCCTCCCAAGGGCACTGGAGAGCGACCCCCCCAGAGGATGTGCTCCTCCCCTCGTCCTCCTCGGTTCCCGTAAGTATGCCTCGAGAGGTGGGTTGTGTGTGCTGGGAGCTCTGATTTTGGTGGACTTTCAACCAGCAGTTGTGAGGCTTTGCAGCATGAGTGTGCCCAGGCTGCAGGGGTGCCTGCAAGATGCTGGGTCGTTGTCTTTATTTGCTGTGTCACACTCAGCAGGGGCCTGACCTTACCCTAGAGAACTTCAAAGCCGGATACTCGATATGTTGTTACTGCACACCCTGAAACGTGCGCCTTAAGGAAGTTAAACACTTGAAGGTTAAAGGGATGAGGGCTTGAAAAATATCTCAGTTGAAACCTTAGAGCTTTGCTGAAGAGCAGAGGTCAATTTGGCAGTTCACTGCAGGCTTCAACTTTATGCTGCACCAGCCTGGGATGCCTCAATCATTGGCTTCCACTGATTCCCTCTTATCTCTTCTGTAGTGCAGAGAAAAAGGGAGAAAATCTGGTCTGTCACTGCTATCTCTCCCTACATTGCAGTTTGTAGCCTTTTCTCTGCTGTTTCATCTAGTAATAAACCATGTCTAGCACTTCTCAGCCCAGGCTTTTTGACTAGATTTCCAATCTTAATTTACCAGGCATTAGATCTGCCTCCTTATAAGGATGTTATTGACAGGCAATACTGTCTCTTCAGGGCTTTCTCCGGACTCAGCTACCTGAAGACAAATCAAAGCTTCAGATATTGAGGACATCTGAAATCAGGCCAATTTTATTTAAATTCCAGCATGCTTTCAGAGGTGCTGGACTTCCAGGCATTTGTGTTTGAAAATGTCCACTTCCATGACATGCTTCTGGCAGAAAACTGGGAGAATAGGTGGGACAAAAGAGGGTGGATGACCGAAAAGCCACATTGCTCTGGCCTGTGAAAAGTTTGGGTCTGTGACAGAAAAGTGTCAGTGAGATGAGGCAGTGCCTGCAGCAGAGATGTTGCACTCAGGAGTTTGTATGAGTTTGCAGGGGCTGGTCTCTTCTCCCAGGCAACCAGCACCAGAGCAAGAGGACACAGTCTCAAGCTGCACCAGGGGAGGTTCAGACTGGATGCTAGGAAGAAGTTCTTCATAGAGAGAGTGGTTGGCCATTGGAATGGGCTGCCCGGGGAGGTGGTGGAGTCGCCATCACTGGAGGTGTTTAGGAGGAGACTGGATGGGGTGCTTGGTGCCATGGTTTAGTTGATTAGATGGTGTTGGATGATGGGTTGGACACAATGATCTCGATCTTCCAACCTGGTTTCTTCTATTCTATTCTAAAATGTTAAAGTACTACTTTGCAACAGTAACATTTCCAAACAGACTCCTAATAAGTAGTGTATTTGTTAGAGAAGGTGAAGTTTTGGGAAGATCTGTAAACTAGCCCCAGGGTAATTTACTGGGGTTTTTTGGCTGCTGCTGTGGTATTTGTTGCTCTTCTTGCTACTTTCTTCTGCTAAAAGAAATGCAGAATATGTGAGGTCTGTCCTGCGGCTGCGTGGCTGGTGTTTCCATGCTGATTCCAGGAACAGCAGTTGTATGCTGGTAATATTTGCCTATAGAGTATTTTGTAACAGAAAACATCTGTACCAAAATGAATAAACCAAATCTTAATGTGACAACAGAAAACATGCTGTGACCAGCCTGTCATCATTCATTTAAGGAAGGCGAAGGCAAAGGGGAAAAAAATGGAGTGGGCTTGATTGACTAAACATCACAGCTCTGTGGGGAACAGCTCTTAGGGAAACCTAACACTCGACCAACAGATTCAACCCAGCAGACTCAAAGCACACCTCACAAAAATCTCTACAGATTCCCCTTCCTATTGGCTTAAACTATGAAGCCAAAGTGGAGTAGGACAAGAACAGCTAAACTTGCTGAAATCATCACATTCTCTCCCTTTGTTACAAGAGAAGAGTTAGGCAAGGTTATTGTAGAATTCCCTGACAGGGGAAACCCTCACTGGGTCTGCTCTTGCTGGTCAAGTAAATTGAGTTTGTTCTCTTCAGCCAAACTCTGAGTTTTGTCCAAAATTGGAGACACTCCAACCTGTGCCAGAGCTGGAGCTGGAGTAGCCTTGTACACACATTTTTCCTAATCCCCACCTTATGCTGTGCCTCCAAAGCTGCACAGAAACATTCTGAGAGCATCTAAGGTGCCAGGAAGCACTCTTTAGATAATAGGAAGATGTCACTCAAGTGCCACCCTGCTCCCATACATGCCTAACAAGCTCCACAACAGGGCATCATTTCTCTCCCAGAAACAGCCTTTGCCTCTGCTAATGGCAAACTGAACAGCTTTCAGCTATGAGCTGTATTTACTTCCTCTGGCTAATGTGCTTCTGCAATCAACTGCTTCTTGTGGCAGGTGGTCACCAAGGTATCTGCTCAAAAGATGCTGTAACAACTAAGTAGGAATGTCAAGCCAAGCATTTCTGCCAGAACCTTACCTAGTTAATATGCAGATGAAGTTCTTAGTGTGTTGTTAAAAAGCAATCTCAATTTCACCTGGAAAGAAATGGCTTATAAACCCTGATTTGCTTTTCTTTGTAGAAACCAACTCTACAACCAGCTACCTGATAGTCAGATGCCCCCCAGGCCTGTGGCCCAGATGAAGCATGCTGTTGTCCTGACAATTTTCCTTCTCCAGCTGCTGTCCCAAGACCTCTCAGTAACCCTGCAGCTAAGGGAACTCTGAGAACCAGTAATTTGCCCGAGGAGTTGCGTAAGTGGTTAGCAAATTTGTTCTGTGCAAGATTTTACAGCACTGCCTGACAGCTTTAGGTGGGAAAGCTCTGGGGGTGGGAAGGCAAGAGGAAAGACATTAAGACACAAAGGCAACAAGAAAAGAAAACACTGAGTGTCGCCACATCTGTAGGGTGTGAGTGTTTGTGTTTGGAAGGGAGTCATTCCCTTGAATCCTGCAAACATAATTGTCATTAATTGCTTGCTGTTTTGTTTACAAAAAAATAAATACCCTTTAGAGTGTTTTCATGACTTCTTGCTAAACAGGATGTCCCTTTGAGGCAGGAGGCACTGAAGCTTACAGTAAAAGACTAATAACAAACAAAGCCTTAGGGATAAAGCACTTCTGCCTGTCTCAAACCAGACAAAGATGTTGAGTCTTGACCTCAGTTTCTCCTTGACGTGCTGAGTGGAGAGAACTTTAGGCTGGGAGCCCATGCTGAGGGCTGAAAGTGGCACAGGCACTGACTGAGGTGCTTCTCCTGCCACCAGCCCCTGAAATGAGGTTTCAGCAAACTGTCTTCCTCCTAGCTGTGCTGGCTAGCAGGTGAGGTATACTATAGCTAAGAACTCTCCACATCTCTCCTAAAGTTTTGATTTTTCCTATGTTCTCCATGTTGTGAATCACCTTTCAAATCCAGACAGCTGCATATCTCTGGCCTGGGGACAGACTCTTGGATAGACTCTGTTCTATCAATTAGTGTGTCCTAGATACAGGAATTGCTTTGTAAAATTGTGTCATTTGTGACACATGCACAGCTGGATCTGATTAAGCAGCTGGTTTTCCCTTTCCTTGCTAACTAGAGAATCCCTTTAGTTTTAGTTAGTTTCTTCAATTAGTAAGAAAACTCCTTCCACAATGGCAAGGACAGCTGAAGATGTTGGTGTCATCAGCCACCCATCCTGCCTGCACAAGGGGTTAATGCTGCTGTAGGGTGAGGCAGTAGAGCACCAGTAAGGGCTCCTGCAGCCCTCAGTCAGATCAGTGAGGTTTGGAGGAAAGCTGTGCTGGTTACTGCCAGTGCCAGTGGCTCGAGCTCTGGGTGAGGGCCCAGCCTCCTGTATGCCAGAGAGTTGAGGAAGAATCAGCTGTGGCAGCAGGGCAGGGTGAGCAGAAGCTGAAGTTACCCTCAACAGCTTCCACAGCAGTACTTGCCAGCTGCAAGGCAGTAGAGGCTTAGATTTAGGGCAAGGTTTCTGTACAGGGGGTTGGGTTCAGCACCAAGCCACAGCACCATCCATATCCTTTTTGGAAGTAATCCAAAGAGGCACAGGTGAGCAGAACTCCCTGGTGGGAAAGGAGGGTTGTGAGAAGTCTCACCTTCTGAATGTTGCATTTTAATGCATCACATCTTCATATGGACTCTCCTAGGCAAGGTCTTTATAACCTACTCGGTGGATGCAGCAGTGGAGGTTATGAAATTTGTGAATTTCCTGCTTGTAAATGGATTTCAAACTGCTGTGAGTATTCCTCCTGGAACAAAATTGCTTTAACCAGGGTAGGAAAGTGATGCTTTTCTAAAGAGCAGAGGCCAGCCACTGTCCATTTAAATGTTCTTCTGGTTATCATCACATTTTGCAGGTTAAAAGATACAACTAAAATGAACTAGCCTTGCCTTTAAAAGTTGCGACTTAAATGATCTGCCTTTTTGTTTCTCATACTATTCGAAGCGTAAAATTGAGTTAATGTGTTTTAGTAATGACCCTGGAAAACTTCATTTTGTGGCACCAGATACCACATGGGCAATAGTATGAGGTTCTGTGAGCTATTCCATTAACATTGTCTCTCATCTGAGCTGTAATGTCAATATTAAAGAAAGGTCACATTTCATTTTCACCCCATCCCAGCTTTTTTCCCTGCAAGGCCATTACATTGTTAGTTCTTCACATGGCAATACCCTTCTGCTAAAAGATGCTCTAAAATCAGTGTATTTGACACAGTTTCATGAAACAGCCCATCTCATGTTTTCATTGGCTTTCTTGCGCTGTTAAATGGGATTCCGAAATCTCTGGCCTGAAAAGGTCTGTGTCCTACTGTCTAATCCCATAAACCATCCAGATTTTCATTTAACTTCTCCTGAGTTTGCTTCATCATAATAGCCCTAAGGGAACCATCCCCAGGGGCTCTAGGAGTCAGTGTTCATCAGAATCTTGATTCACATTTTCTTATTTCAAGTGCATGTGCTATCTGACCCCTCAGCCTTCACTCTTTGGCTTCAGTTCAGGAAAGCATTTAAGCAAGTGGCTATCATTAGAGTGAACGAGACTCACTGGGGGGCTTTGCACATGCTTATTTATTTTCATGAATCAAAAGATTTTTTCCAGATACTGTAATTGTACTTCTCTCCAGCAGTTCTGTATTATGCCCAATTCATGTGAAAGCTTTGGGCACCACAGAGGTGGGGATTAGAAGGCTCATTAACAGCACCTTTGCTGGACAGGCAATTCTTGGAGACTGATGCAGAATAATAAATGCAGCAAAATAGCCCCAGAGTGAGGGAACAGATATGCTCTGTGCTTTCAAAGGACTCGAGGGCAGAGCACGATTCTTCTATCAAAAGCTTGGAGAAGTTAATATTTACTCCATCGATTGCCAGTTGCTGGGCTTACTGAATGTGCAGGGAAGTGAGTGGTGTTGGTTGTATCCAGCCCTATGAAGTCCTCCACCCACCTCTCTGCTGCTGCAAAGTCTGGGTATGCAGTGTCAGTGACCTGGCTGACTTCCAACCACACAGCCTGACAACTGAGTTCAATATGAAGCTAAAACTTGACACTGCTCAGTATCCACCTTTGCCGCCAGGCAAGAGTGGACATTTGCAGCCATACAGATAAAGAAGGTGGGCAGCCACTTTGCAAACTTTGCCTGTTTACTCTTTATGGGCATGGGTTGCTCCTGGTTCCACTGAGGAAAGAATGATGTGGGAACTGGGGAGACAGGATGGCAGGCCAGCTGGCTAGCTGAACAGGAGCCCAGCAGTGTGCCTACAGCACCCCCACTCCACCTGCCAGCAGTGCCTCTCCACCTTGACCAGGCTGCAGGGGAAGTTATGTCCTTTTCCTAAGGGAATTAGGCATGCACATTAGGAACTAAGGAGCAGTGCCACCACATGGGAGGAAAGATGAAAGGATGCTCACCACAGACCTTCTCTCTTTTGCAGATTGACATCTTTGAGGATGCAGTGCGTGGTATTGACATCATTAAGTGGATGGAGCGCTACCTAGGTGATGTATGTAAAGGCAACTTCACTTGCTCATGGCAGAGGAGACCTGAGGAAAGTGGTTGAGTTATTCTAATAGCAATAGGAGCAGAATCAAAATTCAAGACCCTACTGTTGTCTTCCATGTCCCTACAGAAATGGCAGAGAGCATAGGGAAATCTCACTCACCTCTATCTTCTGGTCCCAAAGCTTTTTCTTTAAGCAGTGAAGTGCTAATCTGGCATTCCTGCCAAATTCTAATGGTGGCTGTTACATTCATCCTGAAGCTGCCACTGGACAAGTTGTTCCTCCATCTCATTTTTAAATAGTGGTTTTTAGCTGTGCTTGGTTAAAGCTTTATCTGTATTGCATAGTAGTGGCTCATGTTCATTGTAGCTTTTATATTGCTGCCTAAAATGCTGAGGGGTTCTTCTGGAGAAACCATCCTATATGCAAACTGGAGATTGGTATTCTGTTAGTCAAATAATGGATTTGCTCTCATCACCTTGTAACTCTCTAAGCAGTTAAATAGAGATTTATGTTGCTGCCAGTGCAGTCCCTTGCAGCCACAGCTTACTCTCAAGTTTAGCTGAGCATAGCAGCTCAGCTGGACAGAAACTGGAGATTCTGTTGCTCAACACATGCCCTCATGGGGTGGCTTCCTCTGATTCCTGCCTTGCTGGATAGTCCCTAGGCCACTGCCTTGCTGTGGGATCTCTGTGGTTCAGGAGCAGGACGGTAAAGTGGTGGTTTCTCCCCTACCTGAGCAAAGAAGCTCAACCACCTTAGACAGCATTACATAGGTTTCCTAAAGGTGTACAGCAGGACACCTTAGCTCAAGTGCACCACCACACAGGCATGGTACTACTGCATGCAGAGCCAGCCTGGGGCCTCTGCTGCCGCACTCCTGCCATGTCTTTTGGGGCTCTGATCAGGACAAGTTAGGCTTGGGCTCACCATGTGTAATAGAGGTACTGAAAATGGAAGCCAGGTGAATTTGCTCTTGCCAAGAACATCATCATCACTTAAAATACAGACTGGCAGATCACCTTTGGGTGCACAGTCAGTAGGAGAGACCAGTATGTGCAAAGACCATCTCCCTGCCACCACATGAGGCTCCTCTGACTACCTGCCCCAGAAATGCTTGTTCTCCTCCACTGTCTGTAGAGGCAGTTTCTAAATTCAAAACCCTCACACATGTGAGGACGAAGGGGCTGCTTGGACACAGGCAGGGGTGTGTGCAACTGGCCATGTCTCTGCAAACCCTCAACATCTGTAAGTGCTTACATGCATGTCAGGCACAAGCAAAAGTAATTCTGGAGTATGTTAAGTCTGTGTAAGAGATAATGGCTCCTTACCATATTTGACCCTGTGGTGGGGCAAGTTCCCTTGATACTGCACAGAAGGAAAGAGTTAATTAGGTGCCAGGCTGACTATGAGCCACAGACTTGGAAGCCTTACATAGCCTGATGTGATAGGGATGAAAGACAGGCCCTAGGTAAACATAAGCAGGAGGCTTTCATCTGCTGAACCTCTTCACTGCCCCACCATTAAGGAGCAGACATTTCCCAGGTATGAAGGATGGCCCCTCTGTGGAAACCTGAGCTCACTGGGGGCCTGGGATTAAACAGGTCACAGGTAGAATCCAGGCTGTCCCAGAAAGTCAAGGAGCATTTCTTTCTGCCCAGTGCAGCAGGATGGGACAAAGCTTCTAGGTACCCTTAAATCTGCCCCAAGCCATTTGCAGCAGCCCCTCCTCTCTGCACAGCCCCCACTTCTCTGCGCAGCCCTCCCCTCTGCACGCTTTGCCACTAGGATCAGCAAGAAAAATCATTACTGTTGCCAAGAGCCCCAGATGTAGCTTCCATAGACCCCTGCCTTTGGTGGCTTTATGTATGAAAAGCCCTAGATGGATAAATGGATGCACTTTTGCATAAGCTGTTGGAAAACATTTAGGTCTGAATTTGAAGCTCAAACTTTCCTCTGTGTGTACATAGACACCCTGATAAAAAGTAGCTTTTTATTACAGGGATTCCAACTGTAAACTGGTAGCTGCTGATACATCTCTTGACATTTAGATTTTTCTATATTATGAGATCTTGAGAAATAATGAGGAGGATGAGTTCCCCTGTATTTCCTGCCAGAATGAATGAGACCCTCTGGTGTTTGCCAAGAACAGAAAGATCACTTAAAACACAAACTGGCAGATTTCCGATCTGCCTCTCCCAAACGCGCTCAGCTCCATGGAAGTGCTTTTCTCCCCAACAGAAGAGCGTGATGATAATCATAGCAATCAGTCCAAAATACAAACAGGATGTGGAAGGGGCTGAATCCCAGCTGGACAAGGATGAACACGGCTTACATACCAAATACATCCACAGGATGGTAAGCAAGGACGTGCATTTGCTGTTTGACAAAGGCTCTGTCTCTCTTTCTCACAAGACAAATCTGTCTCCAAATGGCAGGTTCTTTGCTTTGTTTTCCCTAATCCCCATAGTTAAACACCCGCTCTGGAATTCATTAATCCTCCCTCTCATCAGCTCCGTATGCTCATTAACATCTGCTAAGAGGTTCAAGGAAGAAAAATCCTATTAAACATGCTCATCTTATTCTCCATATTCTTCATTGTTCAATGGGGTTTTCCCTCCTTCACCTCCTCGAGCCTTTGTTGCCCTGTCCTGCACTCTTACCCGGCAGTGCCTTACCTTCCTCCCTGTGAGCCAGCCCCTATTGCTTCAGCCATCCTGTAACTGAGGTCTCTTCTGGGGCAGCACTAAGGCTGACTGGAAGGTGGAGTTGTAAAATGAAGGCCAGAGCTGCACAGGGGGCTCCTGTGGAGCGCAGGGTAGCAGGGGACCAGCAGGGGTCACAGATGCCCATCTCTGCTGTCTACCACAGGAAGGATATTTAGCCCAGAAGGGCCCACAGAGCCATGAAATTCTTCCGTTCTCCCTCAGTTGGCAGTTTGCTGTCTGTCTATAACCCATCTGATTCCCCAGTTTGATCCTGCAGTCAGACTTCTCAGAAGCTGTCACCAATATCTGGGCTCTCAGCAGTTGTTTACTGTCCTTACCATCCCTGGGGTGCCTGTGTTCAGGGACACGGCAGACAGGCCAGGTCCCAGCTCCGACACGGGTCACAGACTGGCTCCTAGCTGGGACACAGAGCTGGCCTCCAGCTGAAATCTTTCACCCTGTTGGAGACTTGAAGAAGGGCCTTAGTCAAGTCAAGCTTCATCAGTTGCAGTCAGATTTCATGGGATTGCAGCTAAACCCACAATTATTTCACACCACAGAACTAAATGTTCAAGAAACGCTGACAGATCTTTCCTGTACCCGTCCTTTAGCAATGAAGAATCAGATTAAGTGGCCAAACACAACAGTACTGAGTCCACCAGCAACAGATCAAATTGCTTAAGAGAAGAGCAGTTTAAGTAAGCAGCAAACGTTTTTGTGCATAGGATTCAGGTGCACACAGAGACAAATGAGTTTGTCCTGACAATAAACCAGGCAATCTGTTCTATTCTAGATGCAGATTGAGTTTATACAGCAAGGAAGCATGAACTTCAGATTCATCCCTGTGCTCTTCCCAAATGCCAGAAAGGTGAGATACATGCATGCACATATTCTTGTTGCATCATTAAGCACATATTACTTTGATCACAGTACACCAGATGAAATCCCAGCCCCCAAACCCTCAATTTCTTGCTTCTTAGTATCCCAGTAGTAATATTCCAAAGCTGCACTTTACATGAAGAGTTTTGTAGGTTTATGGACATCCAGATAAAAACCATTTCACCCACAATATAAATCAGTGCTTAAATCTATTGCTGCTGCTGAATGTACAACTAAAACTGAAACTGTCTTGAGCATTGAAGGAATTTAAATAGGGAGAAACAACCTATCCAGCCAGCATGCTTTTTATATTAACCCTTTTCTAATTTTGTCCAGATGTGGTGCTGATGAGTGAGATGAGAGAGATTTATGACTGATGTGAAGTGAGGATCTGGAAGAGGGTGGGTTGAGAATATAAAAATAAAGAGGATGATAAATATTAAAGTGCTAGGCTGTTGCTTGAACTTTGATGAGCCCATCAAAGGCAAGCAAAGACGATTTGTTTTCTTTAGGACTTGCAATTTCATCTGCTCTCTGTATTGGTTCTGAAGATTCATTAGAGAATAAGTGATGCAACAGATTCCCCTTGCTTCTTCCTCACTCTGAAAGAATCTCTTGGATTTATCCTAGGCCAAGACAGTTAAATGCTTCAGTAACAGTTGAGAATTGCACTCTTCCCCAAATGTGGAAGGGATGCGTTGTGTTCATGTTCACTTTTGGTGGCTAAATGCTCTGTGCACTGTTGGGTAGCTGTCATTTTACCCCCAGGTACAGCTGCATGTTAGAAGACTATGGAAATATTATTTGTGTTTCTTTGGATGCTCAAATTTTGGAACATGAGGCAAAATTAAACATTGTCAACGATTGTAGGGCTGTGAGGTCCCAGCGCTTGTGGATTGGAGTGTAGCAAAAGGCACCCATGCAATATAACCCTGGTGGTCCCAGCTTCATTATGTTAACGGGAAATAGCCAGCCCCTCTGAAAAGCTGCATCTTTCCTAGGATGCAGGAAGCGGTAGGGGTTTGACCCTGCTAATACTGCATCTGGAGATGCAGTAAATAGCCTCTCCACAGGCTCAGCAGTGGCTTCATCCTCCTGCTCAGCAGGTGGCCAGAGGACACCACGCTTGGCGAAGGAGGGTGCAAGGGGAGGGGAGAGAAGGCTACCAGGATGAGAAGTGCTATTTCCCTCTTGATTCTCCTCTGAAGGTCGGGCATGTTGTGTGGATCCTTCAGCAGCTACTAAGGCGGTGGCCTTTCCCTGGCAGGGGCACTGAAATGTCTCCCTTCTCTTCCCAGTGTTTATTTTCACAAGCCTTTAGATGCATGTCAGTGAGATCAGACTCCCTTTGAAACATGGTGAAATTAGCCAACCTGATGGCAGAAAAGAGAGGCAGGCAAGCTGTGAGATCACACGGAGTTCATTTATTTAGGAACCCAAATACAATTCTGAAGCCAAATTAAAATGTGCCTAGAACAGACAAAACGAAACCTTGCTTGGTAGGGTCTGATGGAATCTGCAAGATTCTGGTAGAGATTCGGGAGGATTTACAGGATTTTGATGGGGTTTTTCCCCTTTTTTCTCAGGAACATGTGCCCACCTGGCTGCAGAACACTCACATTTATAACTGGCCAAAGAATAAGAAGAACATCCTTCTGAGGCTGCTGAGGGAGGAGGAGTACATCGCCCCTCCAGTCGGACCTTTACCAACGCTCCAGGTTGTGCCGTTATGAAGGCTGTTACTTAAAGTGCACCACAAGTTGTTGTTAAGGGGTTGTTCTTGGCAGGGAGACAGCACTCTTCCAGATGGCTCTTTTTGATGACAGAAGACACTCTTTCTGCTAAAGCAATTGGTTGTCTTGGGTAACTCAGGCTCGGCTTGTAACCTCTACCATGTTCAACATCTATTTCTGAAGCTGATGGGGTCCAGAACACTCTTCTCTAGATTTTTAAATAAGCTGCAAATGACAAGACTGCCCAGTTTCATTTGAACATCTGGTCTTAGCATGCTCCTTTATCAGTCCACACAGCAAACAAAATAGCAGAAATAATGTTGCAATAAGTGTAAAATAAAAATTACATCCTCCTTTTTGCCCAGGGCTTCTCTATAAAGATATTCCTGCTTTGGATAGCATTAGCAAACAGCCAATCTGTACATACACCAGTAAATACATTTGCCTTTTGTAAGGCAATCTTACAGACTGTATCAGCTTTGGTTTTTATTGGGAACAATGGAGAAATGGTAACTGACTGTTGGGTAATGCAAGTTTTCCTTGGCCTGTCTTGCATAAAAACACTTCCTTCAATTAGAGTACTTTCAAATCTGAAACCTCTGGAGTTCCATTTCTTTACAGCTTCACCCAGTGGGTATGGGTGTGCTGGCAGCACCATGGAACACTACAGGATATTCTAGAGCAGGCCTTCAGCTTCATCACTGCCCCTCAGCCCTTCTTAAAAATGAGGACAGTTGGCATTTGGAAAGCCAGCAGCTGCTGAGAGGAGTAACACTGACTCCTACGACTTGTATGCAGTATGGAACAGTAAAATCATCGAAGACGTCGGAGAGCCACGGGGTGTTGGCAACCAGGGAGGCTCAGAGGCATCACCAGTGCTACAAGTTGAACTTTTTTTTTTTTTTTTTTTTTGCAGAGCACTTAAGTACAACTTTGGTGAGGATTCTTTTTTGTAAAACTGCCTTAACCTTACTGAGGTAACAGTGGACCCTTTGGCTTAAAATTCTGCCATGCCAGCAGCAAGGCTCCATCAGACTGTGTTAGGCAGTGCTGCTTTTGGCTACCTCTTTGCCATTTTGTCCATTTTCCATGTGACAAAATGAAAAACTAAACTTCCAATTAAGAAATCAACTTTCTAGTATATGGTGACAACCCTAACATCAGGACAGATATCCTTCTTAAAAGCTAATCAAAGAGAGGACAAAAAGAGTGGGGTAAGGGCACCAATGTTGATCTGCTGGAGGGTAGAGAAACTTTACAGTGGGATCTGGACAGGTTAGATCAATGAGCCAAGGCTCATTGTATGAAGTTCAACTAGGCCAAGGGCCAGGGCCTCCACCTGGGTTACAATAACCCCAAAGCAAGCCTACAGACTTGGAAAGCTGCAACTTGGAGAAGGACCTGGGGGTGTTGGTTAACAGTCAACTGAATATGAGTCAGCAATGTGCCCAGGTGGCCAAGAAAGCCAATGGCATTCTGGCTTGGATTAGAAACACGGTGGCCAGCAGAAACAGGGAGGTCATCATCCCCCTGTGCTCAGCATGTCCAGACAATGGCAAAGAGACTCATGAAGGGCCTGGACCACCTGGCCTATGAGGTGTGTCTGAGGGAGCTCCCAGATGGGACTGTCGGGGAGCTGGGAGCTTTTGGGGTGCACAGTCTGGGCAAAGCTGGAGGAGAGTCATCTGCAGGGAATGAGGCTGTGTCAGTTTTGCTGCTTGTAAAGCAGCGTATTAGGGAATGCAGTTAAGCATTCAGAATGATTAGCAAGGCTGGGTAGTAAATTCCTTTCATCATTTTGGCTGTCATCCTAAAATATGTGCTCTAGATTTACCACAGATTTGCTTGGTTTGGGCCAAGGAATTTCATTAAGTAACTCCTGCATCATGTGCTACACAAGGTTGCATTAAATGGTCCAGTGATCATTTCTGTTCTTCTGTTTCAGTGGTCCTTGTCTGAAAAACAATGCTAGCAGAGCCAGGAAGAGAAACTGAGCATTGGTATTTAGGAAGTACAGAGAGCTCAATCTATTGAACTGCTGGGACATTATTTTTCCCTTTTTTTTTTTTTTTTTTTTAATTGAAAAACAATTCCCAGGATTCATTGATCTTTACATTAGTCACAGCATCCTACAAGGACAGAAACCATGATGGGAAGAGTGTGAGTAATGAGCTAGCAGCCTAGTGAATCATTTCCCCTAAAGCTTTGTATTTGTAGAGAGACAGATGGTGGGAGCTGTGAAGAGGGAGAGGGAGGGGAAAAGCCTTTTGGGTTTTTTTTTTTTTTGCAAACAACAAAAGTAGGGATAGAGGACAGTGGAAAAAAAATGAAATAATCAGCAGGTAAGGGAGGAGAGGCTGAGGGTACAGTGCCTGTTTCAAACCTGACATCTTAGTGCTCAAAGGGATTAGAGTTATGGGAAAATGCAGGAAGGGAATTACAGAAAACAAGAGCTTTATGGCCAAGAGGAGAAAAAATTTACCAAGAGCAGCCCTAAAATACATTTGTAGATGAACTCTTGAGTCAGTTATTAACTTAATGTGTAAATAATGGGAAGTAGCTGGAAGTATGCAAGTCTCTCTCCCACAGGCTGGCAGGTACCCAGAGAGGCAGAAGGCTTCACTTGAACAGTTAAGGTGGCACCGGGGGTGTCTCTTCCAGCACCTGTACGTGTGCAAGGGGTGTGTGGGAGAGGAAATGCACTGTTCCTAACCTGGAAATCAAGGAGCCAAACAAGAGAGTCACATACTTAACACTGAGATGAGTGCAGCATTGAGATAAAGAGAGAGAGATCACTGAGAAAAAGTCTGCTTTGCAGGCTTGCCAAAGCTCAGATGATATTAATACATCTAAAGATTTTTTTATTATTACTTTTTTTATTATGCAAGTCATCTGTGTGACAAAAATATGGTTGTAAAGTTTTTATCACAGTTAAGCTCCAGCAAGGGAAGTGTGCAGCAGCTCTACTACAAAGTTAATCCAATAAAGCCTTGCACACAAGACATGAAATGCTGCCCTAAGAGCTCATTTTCTCCTGGTAGGCTCTTAACTGCCATAATTTGCTGCCATTTAAGAAAGTAAAGCAGCAGACATCCCTGCAGCCTCTCTGGGGCCAGCAGCAAGGCAGATAAGGAAGCTGGCTCATTAGAGCAGCCCCACCAAAGGGCACCTTGCTAGGAGCATGGCTTTCCCTTGTCTCCAGCCAGGAACTGGGCTGCAGGTACTGGACATCTGGGCATCTTCATAATGGCATCAGTCCAGGCAGCAAACCTCAGCAGCTGCTCAGGGAAGCTCCACAACGAGATGCACTAATGGAGGACAAGCAGCAACTTCTGGGCTGTGGGACAGGAGGCACTGGGAAAGTTGAAGGAGCTGCCTGGTCTTACAAGGTAATGGAGGGGCAGAAGAGGGAGCCGTGTGGCCCCAAAGTGCGAAAGATCTACTGTGGTAACAAAGGAGAACACAGCTCAGGGACTTTCCTCACCCTCAGCATGCTGAGCAGGTGCATGTTATCTTCCAAAGCAAACATCTCTCTTGTCATACTGTGGCTTTAATTTAACAGGTTGCCCACACCTGCAGGTCTGCTGCTGTTCAACAGGTGCTTGGGAAACAGATCCTGCCCAGAAGGTCATAACCTTCCCCCTCCACCACCCTCTGTCACAACACTGCTGCAGGAAAGCACTCTCTTAGTAATGTGTTTCCAGTACCAATGGGCTGCTGCTCCTTCTCCCCAGTCCCCAGCACAGCTCTCCTGAAGCTTAAGATCTGCATGCAGCATGTCAGCATCTGTGGAAATCACTGTGGTGTTCCTCCTTCCTTGAGCTGTGCCAGTGGCTGCTCACACAGCTACCTGCAGCCAGCACGAACCTCACTGGCGCATGAACATCTCACAGAAGCCACCTGCAAAGCCCCCTCTGAGGCACTAGACCTTCAGACAGGAACCTCTCCTCCCAGCTCTTCTGATGCTGTTGTAATCGGTGGAGGAGGAACATCTGTGTTTGTGCAGTATTTGTATTAAACCAATTACTGCTGACAGCGAGAGGGCTTCTCTGGCCCGTGGCAGAAGCACATCTGGAGCAAGCAGAGGCATCCATCACATGCTTGCTCTGAGCCACAGCTCAGATGGACACTGGATGCTGCTGCCCATGCAGGCAAAGCCAAACAATGGCCCAAGATGCCAGCCTGGAGGAGGAGGCAGCAGAGCAGCAGCCTCTCCAATGCCAGCTCCAGATTAATCCAGGAATAAACTGGAAGAGCTCAGCCTCGCTCCAGCTTTTGCCTCAGCCTGATCATGGAGCTGTGCACAGACCACCAGCTGTGTGTCCCTGCCTGTGGCCAGGATCACTTGTAAACAAACAAAAAGGCATCTAAACTAAAGTGTCCCAGCCTGGCCAGACCTGCCAGCCAGGCTCCATGGCAAGGGCTCGCTGGTGTAGATGGGACCACACAAACAAGACCACGCTTCAGCCCCACTGTGGCTCTGGGCACCGTGCACCACTGGGCACGTCTGAGCAAACTGGGAGCTATGCCACCAAAAGCAAAGGCAGGGGATTTGTAAACATTTCTTCTTTGTTGAAAGGCAGCAAGGACCTCTCCAGTTTGCAGAGGGGTAGAGGACAAGTGGCTGCTTGCCCACCTAACCTGCAGGCCAAGGGAGCTTTGCAGCAGCTTCTGCAGCCGCCAAGCCCTTGGGGCTAATGGATGGATCCAGGGAGTCTCAGGTGAAACACGGCAAATCCCTGCAGGACTGGCTGCTGTGGGCAGAGGGGTGGCCCAGATCCTGCTAGGGAGTAAGTGACTTCTCAGTACCCAGCTTGCAGGTTGGGTAGACAAAGTCCTCTCTGTTGTATTGTGCTAGTCTTTGGGGGGGTGAGAGGGAGAAGATGTACAGTGGGAAAGCCCCAGTGAACCACAGAAGTGTGGAGTTTCTGGGGCTGCAGGAAAAGGTACTGTGATGGCAGACACTGGACACAAAACCCCCAGTGTTAAAAAGAGTTCATTAAAATTTACTTTTAAAAATCATGACCAGCACCACCTGCAGTGAACTCATCCTGGCAGAATCTCATTCTTTGGAGTTTTCCATTTATTTATTTTCCTAAAGGATTGTATTCTGGAAATATTATCTTAGAGGCTTTCTACAGAGCTGCCTTCCTTGACTTGGGCTGACAACCCCTACACCACATCTGTTCTGTTTTCCATCAGCTGCCTCCAGTGAAAATCTGCTAAATGAGATGCTTTGTGACTGGCACATTCAGCACTGCAAAGCTCTCCTGTGCCAGCCTCGGGACTTCCAGCAAGCAGCAGGTGCTGCAGCCCACTCTCAAAAAGCCTGCAGTCTTCAAAGGAAGCAATTTGGTGAGAAAAATTTTTGGACAGGTAAGACTGTTGGGGATTTTGCTGACTGGCCCAGGAGCAGTGAGTGTGTTCTTTCATCCCTAGGTGTACACAACATCCATTTGCACTGAAAAGTCATTTGGAAAACAGAAGTTTTATTCTTCACTCTGCTAGGCTGCCCAGAGGGGTTGTGGAGCCTCTGTCTCTCGAGGCATTCAAACACTCATGAGCATATTCTGTGTGATTTCACTCTGGATATTCCTGCTCTAGCAGAGGGGTTGGAATGGATGATCTTCAGAGGTCCCTTCCAACCCCCACCATGCTGGGATTCTGTGATACTACTGCATTGCTGCAGAGAGCAGAAAGTTACTAACTCCCTCTGCTCTACTCCCTGCAGCTAAGCAGATGAAGTGATAGCAAACTGGCCACTTAGGTGAAGTTTTTGGAGCCTTAATGATTAAAGTACTAGTGCATACAAACAATATTGAGTTTTATGGGTCCATTCTCCTCACAGCCTTACAAGAGAGGGACTTTGTTTCTTGAAATGCTGTCTGTGTAGCAGCTGAAACAGCAGAAAGTCAGCAGTCAGACTGTCCCAAAGGAGAGATGGAGGAGGGCCCTTTAAATATGCACAATAGAAACTGAGCAGACAGGGAGTATGATAAAGAAGTGAGGGGAAGGGAACTCTACTGTAATAAAACTGGATGAAGCAGCAAAACTAGCCAGCTGCAATAGATTCTGGTTTTTTTTTGGCTTCATGCTGTATTTTAAAAGAGCTAAAATAATTTAGTATTTACTTCTTTAAGGAAGAGGAAAAATTGCAGCAAACCAGTATTTTCCTCCCAAGTTTTTGTGCCCTGTTTTAAATCATTAGCTGGAAGCCAGCCTCCTAAAGCAGCACATTCCCTCCTGAGCCATGCCTGTTTGGTACATTGGTGCACCAGCAATTAAGAGGCTGCTGGCTGCATCACAACAAGGCAGCCAGGTACAAAACACATGGGAAACAAGTTTCCTGTAGCACCACAAATGAAAACTGCACATCTCAAATCATCACATCTGCTGAGTGATGCAGTACAGACTCCTTGCTCACTCCACTTTTAAAGTTCTAGGCTGGAAGGACTTTGGCATTGCAGAGACAGGTTTCACCATTCCCCCAAAGCACTACCTGGACATTGGCATGGATTTTGTGACCTGTTTCACTGAAGTTGCACTGGGACAAAAGCATCATCCTCATCAAACCAGCTAGGGAGCTTTTGTTTTCATTGTCCATATTTGTCAGTCCTGCAAACTTTCCTGTTCTTGGTGTCTTGCAGAGCAGCTTGTCTTGAAGTGCCCAATGCTCCTTGTTTATGTGGAGCCCCACATCAGGCTCAGCCTGTGCATCCCTACACAAGATCAACACTTGGTCTGCTGTGACCTTCACACAAGCTTGGGAGGTGCAAGAAGAGGTGCAGCTGAGTGGTGCAATTTCATGGAGACTGAGTGGTGCTTGGGAAGATTATCCAGGGCATGTCTGTATTAGGGCTGGTCTGTGATGGCACCCAAACTGGTCTGCAGCAGATAGCAAGAAGGTAAGCCTTTACAGGACTCTGGGAAATAGCATCAGGGAGAAAATCTAGTGAAGGACGGAAGACCTGGTGTCACCTTGCTTGTGACTGAGCTCAGTAAAATGAATGCCTTCAGGGAGGCAAAGTAGCCCCTCACCTGCTCCCTGTGACCAGAACAGCTCCTAGGAAGGTCCCAGGGAAATACATTTTATCCCACCAGACATATAGCTGCTAAACAGCAGCATGTCTGTGAGCTCCTAGCTTGTCAGACAAGCCTCAGCATCTCGGCACACACTGGGATTTAACAGGCTTTCAAGGCATTTTGTATCAGCCCAGGTACTGGCTCTACTGCTGTTTGTAGTCTATGTGTTATTGCCCAGCTAAAAACATGATTTCAGTTCTGATTTCTCTTTTTTCCCTCACATGCTTGCATTAGCAAACCTCTAATTAACAGAAGCAAACGATTTCTCACCTGTCTCTGTACTTTGTATTAGAGTCAGCTACATAGATTGCTGCCTGTGCCTAAGGCTGGAAAGCAGAAAGCTGTTCTTCTGGAGAGCTCACAGTCTAACTCTATCTGGGATCTGGGTGGCCAGCTAAAATCCTTTGCAAATTATCTGTTGCTTCTTTGTAAGCCCTGCTTCCTTTCTTTATGTCTGAATTTGGGCTGGGGATAATGAACTTCCTGTATCATGGACCAGGGCACAAGGAAACTCTTTGTACACTCACCGAGGAAGAGGGTATCAGTGAGTAGCTTATAAGGCAGCTCTGAAGGGTCTTGTTAAAATGACTTTATTCTCCCAGTTTCAGTGGTTTGATTAAGTGGATCATGTGATAAACACTTATAATGAACTTCTTCAGATGCTGCCAGGGGAAATCCAGCAGATAAAATGCTGAATCCCACGACATTGCCTCTCTGCATAACAAACTGATTACAAAGATGGAAAAAAATGGTGCAGTTCACTGGCTGCCTCCACTCAGGACAGCACAGCAGTGTTCTACAATGTTCTTTCTGCTGCCCCACATCAACATATCCTTGCTACTAAATCCAGTTCAAACTAGTGCAGCTTTCCTTCTGCAGCTCAGCAGGCAGATTGCAGCTAAATGTAACCACTTGTGAGCAAGCCTGGTCATGCTTCTGAGTGATTCCTTTCTTATTGAAGAAAACAAAGTAATACAAACAAACAAAACCTCAACCAAACAAAAACTGAGCATAAAGGCAGGAGTAACAGATGCTGCTTTGATTTGTTTAAAAAATAAAAATCTAACTCAACCCAAATCACCAGAGGGTAAACCACACTTCATTGGTGCCAGTGAAAGGTCAAACAGCAGCCCTTGTTCAGCCCTTGTGCTTTCACCAATGCCCACAGGACCAGTGACCAGGGTAAGATGCCAGTATCTGCTGTGAGCCAAGAGCAGACTGAAATATCTGCAAAGGCTCTGCTACACAGAAGAGGGCCAGGAGCTCTGCCAGCACTCAGGTGTCAGGGGAGAAGAGGCAGCTGTTTCAGCTGGGTATGGTTCTGCTGTCAGTGAGCACGGGGAGAGACACACAAGTGCTGGGCTCAAGCAATGTAACTGGTTTTACTTGGGACTTCATTTACTTCATTCAGTCCATGGGGTTTGGGGCATGGGTAATGCCTTTCCTTTTAGCTGTTTACTGACGCTGCATTTCCTTGAGCCTAGGTTCCAGACCTCATGGAGTTGTAGCCGGGGTGGCAGAAGCTGCAAAACCAGGTCTGGTGTGCCTGTCCCCAGGCTGCCTCACTCCGTGTCATCCTGGTGAGTAATCAGCTCTTTAGAGTCACTGGGTGAAGCATTTTAAAAGGAATTGTTTTGGGAGTTCATGTGTCAGGAGAAACAAGAGGGTTAAGGGTGATAAACTGCACGTCACCTCAGCAGCTCTGTCCTGCACATCTGACAACTGTCAATGACACTTGGTGGAACCAAACTGGCAGTGCTCCTTGCTCCATCACACCTACAGCCCTTGCATTTCCCTCCTGCTCTGCAGACATACTGCGCAGGGCAAGAGTGCCCAGTCTGGCACAGATGTGCAATCACGTGAGCATCACCACCAGGAAGCCTGTGTGGCCACAAGGCTGCTTTTGCACAACACTTTGGAGAATGCTCTTGGTTATGGCTGGCAGCTCACTGTGCTGCTCCCTTCACATAATCCTATTACAAAGGTCTATTGTAAGATAGATACTTAGGTCTGTAGCAGCTGAATTGCTTCAGTGACTGACAAGCAACATTTCTTTCTAACTTACTGATCTTCACTGTGTCTCCTTCCATATGGCAAAGCAGGTAAAGGCTGTTTGTGCTTTAAACCACAGATCATAGAGTGGCTAAGGTTAGAAGGGACCTTAAAGATCATCTGCTCCAACTTCCCTGCCATGGGCTGGGATGCCTCTCAACTAGCCCAGGCTGCTCAAGGCCTCATCCAGCCTGGCTTTGATCACCTCCAGAGAGGGGGCATCCACAACCTCCCTGGATAACCCATTCCAGAGTCTCACCACTCTCATACTGAAGAAATTCTTCCTAAGATGTAGTCTAAACCTATTTCCCCTCAACTTAAAACCACTTCTTCTTGTCCTATCACAGGATGCTAACCTAGCCACTATCCAGTCTGGAATTTTGGAGTGGATCAATTTTTGAGTACCATTCTGTAGGTGCTTTTTTACTAGCCTCATTCTTGGATGTATTAAACATTGTCCACAGATTTCTTGTGTAGGCCTGTCCCCAGGGATGGAAAACTCGGTGTACATAACTCAGAAGTAAAGCTGATGAGACATGAGCAAGAAAAAAGCATAGCATACTTCTGGGAATCACTCCAGGAAAATAAATATGCAAGATGGCACATCACCCTACACAAAGCTGGCAAAGGTAAAATAACATTTGGGGTTGATCATTACAGAAAATCAAATAATTCTGTGTTCATATGTACATGCTGGTCTGCCACTGAGACAAAAGGGCAAAGGTAAGGCTGGAGTTTGCCTCACAAGAAAACAAACCTGCTGGGAACAGTTGTAGCTTTATTTAACTAAACTGGGAGATCAAGTCTGAATGTGATCCCTGGCTTTCAGGAGGCCTATGAATTCTCTAGAAATTAGCACCATTGTTTATTTCCTGTCTCTGTGGCTCAGGACTCTTTTTATGGCATGTGCTTGCCTTTCAGAGCCTCAATGCTGGGTATAGCTTTCCCTCAGTCATCACAATGCACAGCTCTGTACAGAAGTAGCATTAAACACCGTGAAGAATGGGACAGAAACAATTGCCTTGCTTTCCTACAGTGGGTTTGAATGAACACACCCTCCCATTTCCATCTGTGCTCTACTGTGCTTTTCTTTCTTGAGAGTAGGATATGACATTTGCTGGCATTGACTCTTTCATCAGAACTTACTCTTTATCCCTCCTTCTGCTCTGCTCTCACTTTTCCAGTCTTTTCTGCATTTTGGTATAGTCTTCTGAATCCATGTTTTTCTATCAAGCTGTCCACTCTCCAGTTCTGCACTGTCCACTCTCAGTTCTGCACTGTCCACTCTCCAGTTCTGCACTGTCAGAACAAGAGGACACAGTCTCAAGCTGCGCCAGGGGAGGTTCAGACTGGATGTTAGGAAGAAATTCTTCACAGAGTGATTGCCCATTGGAATGTGCTGCCCAGGGAGGTGGTGGAGTCACCGTCATTGGGGGTGTTTAGGAGGAGACTTGATAGGGTGATTGGTTATTCTGTTCTCTTCCTCAGTTTTGCTCTATCCAGTCCCCAGTACTGCACTATCCAGTCCCCAGTTTTGCTTACTGTTGTTGTTTATGAGAGAGTGAAAAGTTCCAGCCACTGGTATATAAAGTCTGACAACAATGTGATTGCACTGAAGCGCTCATTATTTAAAGGATGAATTGGCAGAAGATACATCCTGCAACTACACAGATTGTAGACAGGTGCTACCTGAGTTTTGCCTGACTGTGATTTGGAAATGCACAGAATTCTTCAAGAGCAAGTGTGATGTGGTCTTGCCAATTTTTATTTCCTTGTGGGTTGGTCCATATTTTTGCTTTTAGAGATGAAGGCTTTACTCTTGTCTTAGAACTGTTTGATGTTGGTTGGTAATTTTGTTTGGGTTCTTAACTGCTGTACATGACAGCAGAACTGCACACTGCTGTGCAGGCACAGCTTTAAAACCAGCTATTTAATGATGTCATTAGAGTGTTGTAAAATTTGGAGTTTAAGAATAATAGCTTAAATTGTAATAGCTTAGACTGTTGCAAATGTGTTTTGTTCAGGTATTCTTACTGTTGGCTTGTGGGTGGGTTTTAAATAGCTTTATCCTTTGTAGGATTGAACGTGCCTGTGCTACCAGATAGTGCTGCTTTCACTGCACAAAGAACCTGTAGGAAAAGCTTTTCATGCCTCTGATCAAATGAAATGGGACTTCCAGTATAGCACCAGTAGTTCAAGGAAAGGAATATGTGCGTGTCATAGAATCATAGAATGGTCCAGGCTGGAAGGGACCTCCAAAGGTCATCCAGTCCAACCTCCACACAGTCAGCAGGGACATCCCCAACTAGGCCAGGTCGCCCAGGGCCCTGGAGAGCCTCACTTTGAATATCTCCAGGGAAGGGGCCTCAACCACCTCCCTGGGCAGCCTGTTCCAGTGTTCCACCACCCTCATATCTGCTAGAGTTAGACATTTGCTTATGGGGCTGTGAGGCCTAGCATTCCATTTTACAGCACATGTAAGCCTTGAGGTGCCTTGAGATCTTAATTTGGGCAGCAGCACACTCAGTGCACCTTATGTGGATGAGAAACCCAAGTGTGCAGGAGTACAATGACAGAAAATGTGAGCTGTGTAGGATATGTACATGTCTAGCACTGCTCAGTTACTGGCAGGTGACACATTTTCTGTTCTCCTCCTAGCAGTTATCTGTATGCAATATACATATATCTGTGTTTCCACCATGCAGTACTCGGTACAATCAGTTGCTTCTGTGGCTGACTCAGATCCTTGGGAGGCTGCAGCTGGAGCAATGCTTTATGTTGTAACTCATCAAGAGTTGTTAATGTAGTCTGTGTAACATCTGTTGAATTGGGAAGACAGAGCTGCAGGTCGATGCTCTGTCAATGTCTAAGACAAATAATTTTCTTGGTGAAATTGCCAGCACAGATGCTGCTCTGACAGCACATGATCTAAGGGTTTACCTGGAACTGCCATGACAACCTTCAAACAGACTTGCAGTACAGTGTGTAACCAGGTAGAAAGAGTCAAGGGAATACCCTAAAGCACATCACTTTTTATACTTCACAGGGTACCTGTTACACCCCAAGTGTGGAGAGATGACTGTCTTCAGGAACATGTGGTTTGAGGAGGAACACAGAAAGATGAATTCTATGTAGTTCACATGGAGCTCTGTCACTGTCATTGGCAGGAGGATGCCATTACGTGCTCAGCTGTACTCCCTCACTCTTGTCACTGAAGTGATGGCCTCCAGGAAGTCATCCAAGAGCACAACATTTGTGTGGAGGATAGGGACTGCTGGGAGCAGTCCCAGAGACTGCTGGGACCCAGGTTCCAGTCTGAGGTGGGAAAACAGCCACCCAGCATGCAGGCTAAGAGAGGGACCAAGCTTAAGTACAGACTATCAAACCATTCCTCTGTTCAGTGGCTCCAAATGCAGGAAGTGGGTCAGTTCTGCAGATCTTCTATTCAGGATATTTGGAAGCCAGGACTCTTTTGACAAGTTGAGATTACAAAGATTAATTTTGCTGTGTTTTACTTGGTTTTTGCCAAGTAATCTGGGAATTAGAAGGATTGGCAGGTAAGTACAAAGGGAAACAGCTATCCCTGGAACATAGAAGTCATTGTCTTGTTGACCTCTGCTGTGAATATGTCCATTCAGAGAGCTCTGTTTTGAGAAGACTCCTTCAAATGTTTTTGATTTCCTGTCTGTATTTTGAAGAGGAGTGTCTGCTGAAATCTTTCACCCAACTATTCTGCAGACTAAGCACAGCACACACACACACACACACACACACAAAAGGAAGATTTTGTGCAAGTGCTGTAATTTAATTTCTCCCTGGCACAGAGAGTAAATGCCACACTCTCACCCTGGTGACACAGAGCCCTGCAAAATCTCTAACAATGGTGATAGCTTTTTTTGGTTTAGGTATTTGTCCACTGGAAAGTGGTCTGAGGGTTTGAATTAACTGTGAAGAGGCCATCTAAAAAGTATCAGATGACAATAACTTTCTGTCATGACTCATGCGGGGTCAAGATCTAATCTGTAAGCTGCGAGTCATCCACTTCCTACAGGAAATCCATCCTTGCTACTCTCACAGAACAGCAACCACCTATTCTGCACTGAAATATTTGTCTGCTTTCTAGTGTTTCAGTCCAGCAAGCCTAATTTCCCTGGATTTAAGGTCTTTTCAGAATAAAGTGAGAGGTAAGTGTCCTGTGGTTTGAGGAAGTCAAAGGGAAATTCAGTGTCTGATTCAAAAGCAGATCTGACAAGGTGCAAACTGATGGCTTCCTGTAGCTCTGTGTCTCCCAGTAAAAAAAGAAAACACACATTGAGGAACTAATTGATTTCTATTTTTGAAATATGCTTTTAATGAAAGATTCAGCTCATCTTCCTGCTTGACTTGTAGGAAATTGAGTGATGTGGTTTGGGTTTGTTTTCAGATCCTCAGTATTTGGAAGTTCCATCTTCCAGGGGAAATGAGACCACCACAGCTCTGCCTACGCTGTGATGGAACAGAAAGTCCTTTGCACCAGAAGTAAGCCTGGTGTATTCTGTCCCCTCTCTCCCCAGGCTCTCTCTGCTCCAGACACATGATGACAGCAAGGACCAGCTGCAGACCACTTGTGAACATTAACACTCTGGTGCTACCCACCGAGCTCAGCCAGGTACCCAGATGCCAACACGCTCTGAGGAGGAGGTGGTGTGCCCATACCTGGGGTGAGTCCTGTATGCTTGCAGTATAAAATGGGGGTTAAATGTGGACTTTCAGCAAGGTTTCAGGTCAGCTTTCGTTGGAGTACAGATGAAGGTCTTAAGCAATTATGTAAACATAGTAATTCTGCACATCTAGAAGCCTTATGACAATTGCAATTATGGCTGAGAATGCCAATGTGGACCTTGCTGCCTTGCATTTGGTGAGAGGAGGTTTTATTTTCCTGACCAATGTAGCACACAAAAACCTCAGCTCCAACACAAACATCAGGCTAGGATAAAAGTTAAGCAGAATCTGTTATTTACAGTTTTCAAAGGCACATCTAAATCCCTGTGTTCTGAGTGCTAAACTCCTATCCCCATGCATATGTTGTTTGTTTTATTAGGCTACATGTGAATGAAAAGAACAGCTGTGACCTCCCCTTGTACTTTGAAAGGGCCCTGACCAAAAAAAAAAAAAAAATATAAATAAATAAGCAAATCCTCTTTAAGGAAAAAAATAAATAAATCTTAATTTAAATTAATTCATTCTGCATGTGTAAGGACCCACAGAATTATTCCATGTTTTCATTGCATTCAAAGTTAATTGTGACAAGGCAGATAAAGGAGAATTCCACATCTGTTCATACTCAGTTTTGGAGTTATCTCTTCACATTTCAGTTGTAGTGCCTAGCTCACCACCACTTCTTCCAATTTAAAATCAGGCTCATCCAAGCCCCTGCCTGGGCTGAAACTGAGAGTTAAAGTAGGGCCATTTCCCCTTTGTGCAGCTTTCAGTTGCCTAAAATACGCTATTAAAATGATTTTTCTCGTTCCATGTGTCACTTTAACAAGTCTTTGTTGAATTGGGTGTGATTTCTTAAGCACAAGCATTAAACTGCTCTAACTATTTAGCTTATTTAAATAGAATTCACTGAAATGAGTGCATCTGCACTGCAGGCTTTTACTTCTTTTCTTTTTGTGTTGCTTTTATGACACCAAATGGTTTGTTCCAAATATACAAAACCTGGGAGTGCATAGCCCGCGGTTAAACAAATGCAAAGCCCTAGACAGACTTAGGAAAAAATTTAGCTGAAGTTGGTAAATGAACTAATTCATCACTTGAAGTTTTGAATGTGACCAAACCCCAAGGAGACACACATCTCAGTGTTCGGCACTCACACCAATTACTGGCTGCCATAATTTCCCTCTGCCTCCTGGACTCCAGGCACTCCGGTTTTGTACCCCCAGGAAATTCGGATTGGCATGATTCCTTAAGGTGTTTCCTCTAAGGTTTCTTTTTCTTGGTTACTGAATCTCCTTGTGGAAGCTTTCTCCAAAACTTCCTGGAATGTGGTATATTCTCTTATAGGCGTAGAGTTTTCCACAGTATGTCCTGGACTTTTGCAACTCAGCATCAACTTCTCAGCTTGAGCTTCTCAGCTCAAAGGCCCCTTTTTGACGAAGGCTCAAAGTAAGTCAGCATAGTCTCTGTCTATGCTGTATTCTTCTTAGGCATCTTCTGAAGGCTCTCCTGTGCAGTTTAGTCTCTTCTGGTGTAATCATGAAAAAAAAAATCTGAGTGGCCTTCATGGCTCTTTGAGAACAGAGCTCTGTTCTTAAGGCACGAGTAATGAGGATACAACAACAAAACCAAAAATAGGCCTCTGAACTCAGCTGGAGGAGGCTGCTGCCTCTCCATTAACAAGATGGTGTTGATCAGTTTGCCTTTCTGTGAGGCAGCTGCTCACAGCTTCTGCTAAGCTGTGCACTCAGCATAGAGAGATGTGGGTGCTGGGATAGCAGTCTGGAAACAGGGAATATTGTGGTTCATATTATGGGTGAGGAGGGAGGGAAGGAAGGAAAATGCAACCAAACAACTGATTCGTGACTCACTGTTGCTGTGTATTTTATTTGCCTTGTTCTTGGCCCATGCAAGTTTGATGATCTCTGCCTTTTGGACTTCTTCCACATACTCCCACTGCTGTCTAAGCTTTCCCATGTGTCAAATGACCCAGATGTTTCTCCTCCACTGACTGTTTTCCAGTGTGACTGAGCTACTTCTGTGGTCAGCAGGCAAGCAGTACATCAGCAGAGGGCATTTCCAGTTACACATTCTTGTGGCTCATGGAAAACTAAAAAGTGATGAAAATACTTTTAACACTTAGGTAGTAGAAGAGTTTGATGTGGTGTCCACTGATTTTTTTTTAATTTTCATATGCAATCATGCAGAAAGTTGGGAATGTCCCTGCTTACTGCAGGGGGACTTGGACTAGAGGACCTTTAAAGGTCTCTTCCAACCCAGTGCATTCTATGATTCTGTGATAAAAAGATGAAATTAGATGATTAATCACTGAAGTCTGTTACAAAATCTCTCACTTTTAAGACTGGAGTAACAGAACATTTGTTCATGCTTGCTGTAGCACTGCCTGAAGATATACAGGAACAGGCAAAGAAAGCAAGCAGAGCATAGCTGTGGCTGGCTGTGCTCATGTAATCCAAATATTTAATAGCTAAATGTTCCTAACAATAAATAAGCAATAATAATCTATTCTTTATCAAAGGACATATTTGAACTCCCTGGGCAAGTTTTGGCTTGAGCTTACGAGGCATGTGGTGGTTGGAAGGAAAGACACAAGTAGAAGATAAACATGTTCTGAATTACTTTACCAACAGTGTGGAGGGGAGGGGGCAGGAATGACCTACCCTGTTCTGTACTTTGTTCTCGAAACAAGCAGAGTAACTTCCCTTAAAGCACACAGGGGGAACTGCACAGCCTGTAACAAGGCAGCTGAGCCCAGGGTGCCCACTGGAGTCACGTAATGCCAGCAGGCAGGGAACTCAGCGCCCGCAGCAGCGATAAGAATGTGCTTATCCAGCCAGGAGGAAAGTGCAGTAAATCTCTCTCTGTCATCTTCCCCCATGTTCTTCAAACACAGTTACGTAAATCCAACCCACGTTTCCCTCTTACTATGTGGCAAATATAATCCTCTCTCCAATAATGATAATAATAATGAAAATAATAATCTGAAAGAACATGTTAAATAATTTGCAGGAATGATTAATAGTTCTGCTGGCTGGTAAAAATCTGCTTAGGGCAGCTAGGGTATCATGGCTTTTTAGGAGCAGGATAAAGTTTGATTCCCTGTAACTGAGTGTCCTCGGTTGAACCTACCAGCCCTTTGCTGTGAGAGGATTATAACTCACACTGCAGTTGGATCAGCCCTGATTTCTATTTTTAGTGCAGATCTTGCTCCTTATTTAGTCCTGATTACACAGCCAGAACTGCATTCTCAGCAGCTCAGTGAAAAGCCTGCCTGTTCCATTTTATAACTTTTCCAGACAAAAAGATGGGAAGCCTGTAGCTTTCCAAACAGTCTTATTTTAGGAGCTTGCAATACGATACCATCCAAAACCCAAAGGCCACATGAATCCCTGCTGAAGTACTATTGATTTTCCTGGAGTTTTACACAGCAAAAACTTGGCTGCTTCTAAGTTAACCAGGGTATGTTAAAAAACAGACAAACACAACCCAAAACAAACCACCAACCCACAAACCCCTCAAAAAACCCTTCCTCACCCTAAATACTTGAAAAGATATTAATTGAAACAGCAATATGCATCTGGATCAGATTCTCCAGAAAACATTTCATCCTCCTTGGATTCGTAGTTCAGAAATTCAATTCATTGAGGCAACTATTAGCAACAAAACAAAACCAAACCAACCAAACAAAACCCAACAAAAAATCACAAGGGGAAAAAAATGGAAAATGTTGGGTTTAAAGAATCTCTTAGCAGGGATGACCACACTGAAGTCATTTTCTGCCACTCAATTAAAGCCATAAGAACATTGTTGGGTTTGAACAGAGTTTTCCCACAACAGCAAGGAGTTGCTGTAATCCTATCAGAGCAACTGGAAAGCTTCACCTTCCCTTCTTGATTTTCTTTCTGGAACATCTCCTTAGTCATATATACTTAGTAAATTATATTCCCATGCACTGCAATTAAGTGCATGACTAAACACCCAGATTAAGAAGATCAAGGCCATTGTGAGGCTGTAAACACAATATATAAAATACCTCCACTGACAACAACACATGTAAATGAAGTAGGTTGTCAGTAATTAACTTTATTCTCATGTGTGAGGACATTTTGCATCTTCCCATACAGTGAAATTACAGATCCCTCCAAATGGGTCCTTTCTTCCTAACACAGCAGAGTCATAGCCTCTCATGCACAGATCTCTTCTTAGATGTAATGTAAACCCTTGCTCTCCCACCCTGCCATAAATCACTGAGGAATTGTTATGCTGGTCAGGCAGTGATCACTGAATTCAGCCATCCTTGTTGTACGTGGAAGGATACCCAGCACTTCCCCTGCAGTGGGCAGATTGATTGCAGACAGACATTTCCCTCGACAGCCCCTGGGTGCAGGCCATTGACTAGTCCTTTTCTGCCACACTGGGAACACAAAGGCAGATTTAAAAGAAAATTAACTGGAGGAGTAAAGAATTAAAATCAGTGAAGGGAAGGATGGACTAATACATTCTCATTGTAAATTCAGTAATTTAATTAGCCCTCAGTCAAACACTGGACAAATTACAAAGCCAGTATAAAACAGAAGGGCCATTAAAATTATGTATTCAGCAGGTCTGAATTTGCATATTCTGTGTTCCCCAAATATCCTATTAAATCTGTGAAAATGGAAGGTATTCTAAACACATGAAGTCAAATTCTCTATCTCGATTTAAATGACACAGGCTTGAGAGACAGAAGTTGAATGCCTCAAGAAGTACTCAAGATCAGTATCTCAAAGGCAGAAGGTTAGAAACTGAAAGGGCTGGAAGAAATTAACTGAAAACAAAAGACCCAAGTACTTGAAAGCCTATTCATCCTAGTTGCTATCAGGAGCATTGTACTTTAGTACCCTACATGCAGACTACTGGAATTTGGGTATTTGGGGTATGGAGTGGCTTGGCTGTGCTTCTCAATGTGACACATAAAGTTGTAATGCTAAAATATTTGGAAAATACAATTAAAAAAATACTGGCACAGAGGTGCCAGTGCTGGTAGTAGGGCAATGGAATCATGGCACGGGTGACTGTAGGTTAGGAAGAAAGGTTTAAGTGTGACCGTTCTGACACAAAGGTATTTAAGAACGGAGCTCTAGTCTCAAAGAGCCATGAAGACCCACTCAGATTTTTTGTTCTCATGAGCACACCAAAAAAGGCCAAACTGCACACAAATTCCTTCAGAAAATGTAAGATAGCTTCCTTTCAGCCGCTGCCAAAAAAGGGCTTCTGAGCTGATACCTGGCGGAAAAAGCTGATGATGAGCAGCAAGAGTCCAAGACTTGCAAGACTATTAGAGAATCTGCCCTGTTCTAGGAAGGTTTGGACAAATCTTCCACAGGAAGACTCTGTATCTAAGAACAAAACTTAGAGGAAACACCTATCCAGGGAGGTGGTTGAGGCCCCGTCCCTGGAAGTGTTTAAGACCAGGCTGGACGAGGCTCTGGCCAGCCTGATCTAGTGTGGGGTGTCCCTGCCCATGGCAGGGGGTTGTTGGAACTAGATGATCCTTGTGGTCCCTTCCAACCCTGACTGATTCTATGATTCTATGACCTTAAGGAATCTCTAGCAAGCCCATGGCATGGACTTTCTTGTGAAGCACCACAGCAGAGTACAAAACAAATATCCATTTCCCCCAGCTACACTCTGGACATAATTTTTAATAATAAAAGTGACTGCTGAATCCATTTGGGTGAAATACTGATCCAAGTGCATACAGCTTTGTTTGTAACTCAGCACTACAAAGGGTACCACAATAAATGAGATGAGTATTTGGTGTATGATGTAGTAACTCTTTCTGTATTGTCGCTTTGGGGTGACCAGTCCTGTGGTTTGAGTTAGGCAATGTGCATAACATTAAAATCAATTATTCAAGTGCCATTTTAAATCAGAATGAAGTAGGTCACTTAGAAGTCAGCTTTGATGGGCAGTTTTGCTGTTGGGTTTTGTGTGGGTTTTTTTCCAATGAGAGCATGAATCTGTTCCCTCAGCATCACTTAATCACTGGTAACTTTCATGAAGAGCAACTAAAAGGCCTCTTTTATTTATCCATTATGTTCCTAAGAGGTGAGAACAGCTTGATGCAAATGAAAATCATTAAAGCATTCTGCGCTACCATTAACTGTCTGAATATCTGTCTATGCAAATGCAGCACATAACCCAGTGAAACTGCAGCCTCATGACCTTCTGCATTGAAAATCTATGCCTTATGACTCTCTTAACTCAATAGTTAAAATACTCTCTGTGATGTGCCTTTGTGTGAGTGCTTGGTTTGTACAGGCATGGAAATATACATGTTTCAGTTTCAGATCCCACTTCACCCTGCCTGGGCAACAGGGATATCTGATCTGGAACTGGGCTGCAGGATGAATAACAAGCTGAAATGTGACTGCCCAGACCTGATTCTGTGTGCAAATACACCCATAACTTCACTCAGGTGAGTAGTTCCATTTATGACATGATGAACATCTAATAATGCAAAAGGGGTTTGTAGTGTGGCAGCTCTAATTAGATATAAACCCTACTGCCCTTTCTTTGGAACTTTGTCCTTTGTATAGCCGTTTGTGCCCGTGCAAACAGTGTACAGAACACTGCTGTTCTCACTAAGCACCACGCCACCCAGATGATGAAGATGGATGAATGTGTGGAGCTAGAGAGTTTAGTCCTCCAACAGCAGCACCTAGCAACAGAAACGCACCAGGACTCCTGCATTGTTAATAGTTTTAAGCAGAGGCACACTCCTGAAAGCTCAGACAGCAGGTTACAGAAGGCCCTTCAGACTTTCTCTCTCCTTGGTGAAATTTAGGTCAGTCACTGGGCACAAAGGTACAGCTTGCTGCCTAAGAGCTTTTCTAGAACTAAGTCTGGGCAGGGCTTAATGAGATCTCCCCCTTCTTTGGGACACCTTTGTTCCATACTCTTACCTAGTAGAGTGGTTAGGACATTGCATCATTCAGTAGCAGCTAGATTGGATTCCAGGCTTTCCATTGCTTGAGGAACACCAAACAAGCCTCCCTGACTCCTAGGAGAGTGTCCCTATCAGCAGATCATAGAATCACAGAATGGACTCCATTGGAAGGGACCTTTACAGGTCATTTAGTCCAACACCCCTGCAGTAAGCACGGACATCCCCAGCTGGTTGCATGTGAAGCATCTCTTACACTCAGCTTGGGGTTTTGCCATTCAGTGCTGAGGAACAGGAAGACTTAGGAGGCCAGAAAGAATGAGGAAGCTTTCGTCTCCTAGGTCTGCCTTAGTTTTTTCTTCAAACAGGAATTAGATTGCTTGTACATACAGCACTGAGTGCCTGGACTAGGGACTTTTAAGCAGAGCCTTATTACTCCTTTATTTGGATGCTATGGAAAGTAATCAATGTATTTGAAGGGCTTAGATAAGAAACCAGTAGAACTGAATACCCCTAGAGGTCTTGTTCTGATGTTAGCAAACTGGCACATTTAAAAAACCTGCTGTCCTGCCCCTTCTGTTTAGCAAAATGGTAGCAAGGAACAAGCTGAGCACAGGGCTGCTCATCATCCAGGCTGCTAAGCTGCTGGCATGCTGTGTCACAGTTGAGGCCCATCACAAGGGGTACCATCTGAAACAGTGCTCCCACCCTGCTCAGGGGACAGCATTTGGAGGCAGAAAGACACAGGGATCCTCCTAGTCCTTTTTTATTTCACGGTGTTAGAGGTAGCATGGTAGGGAACATTACAAAGAAGCAACGAGGAAATTACAAATTCCACTGTCACAGTACAGTTCATGACAAATAATGTTGACACTTTAAGCCTTTGAAGGAGCAGCATTATCATTTTATACAGGATTACATTAAAATAAGCTTTAAAAATTGGGGGTTTATTAGAAATACAGAAATAAATGTTGCCAACAACAATATAACATTTACAGAAGCAGTGTGTCCCTACCATGTCCCTTCCTCTCTTCTTCTGTCAGACCATCAGCAGTAAAGGATGTTTCCAGGTAGTCCATTTTATCCCTTTCAGCAACTACTGCTCTATTTTCTCTTCACCTAAGTGAGTTTTACTTCTAAACAGGAATATTTAATTTAAAAAATGCTAATACTTTCAAAGTGTGATAAAAGATAAAGCTGCTCCAGCTAAGCATTGGGGGAAAAAAGATTTCTTGTGTTTAAAATACACCATTTCTGATGTACTCCAGGCAAAAAGCAATTCTGTGCCAGTCAGGAAAAGAGGAAGCTAGGGAACTGATTAGTAATCTCCTGCTGGAGCAATAGAGAGAAACTCAGGCTCCTGGCAGCAAAACCTCTGTCACAAAACTGCTTTTAAAAGTTGCAACTAGAACATGTGGTAGAACCATAAAATTGTCAGGGTTGGAAGGGACCTCAAGGATCATCCAGTTCCAGTCCCCCTGCCATGGGCAGAGACACCTCGCGCCAGATCACGTTGCTCAGAGCCACATCCAGCCTGGCCTTAAAGACCTTGGTCTTCAAACATGTGTTTTTTTTCCTCCAGTAACAGCTAAGAAAAGGTAAAGATTGTTTGAAAATAAATTTTCTTACCAGATAAATAGATATTAAAAACAAACAGAACCAAACCAAGCCACCAGCTTAGGGTGATTTTAAAAGTTTATTCATTACAGCACAAAAAATAGAGTCTGATTTTTAATGTGTACCTAAAGATGCACCCAGAATAGCCTTCAAAACTGTTCCCTTTACATAAGGGGATGAAGAAAACCAAGCAGGGGGTGCTGGAAAGGTGGTGTTTAATGAAAGACATGCACGGTTTTCTCAAAGCACAAGGTCTTGGCACCGACCATTCCTGTTTCAAATGCCCAATCCTAATGCCCTGTTTCAGAATGCTATGGCTTTGCACATAAGCCCACAACTACATTTGATTTACTGACTGATTCTCTTCTGTTTCCTTTTAAAGATAAAGAATGTGTTTAAGGCTGAGTGTGAGAATGTGATCACTTCTTGGAAGGCTTTCTTCCCTCTCTGAACAATCTGAGACTCTCTCAAAGTTATTTTTACAGCATACTAATTTCCTATTTCCCCCTGCTTATTAGTATTTTCACTCAGCAGTAATTTTCTTGGACAAAAGCATGGTCCTAATGTGAACACATTGCTTGATTATTAGAAGAAGGGGGAGAAGTGTGGGGGAAGGAAAATAAAGGGGAGGGAGAGGGAGGGAAAGGGAAAGAAAGGGGAAAAAGGTGGGGAGGAAAAAAGGAGGGGAAAAAAAACAAGAGGTCAAAAGCCTAAGTCCTGTCCTCAGAAAAAGAGCTACAAAAATAGATTTGTAACAGAGTACCAACAAAGAGACTAATTTAGATTTGACTTTCATACTTGGAAGCACTGTATCCTGGAGCAGGAAGGTAAGTTTCTCTACCCAGAGCTGTAGGGCAGACTGTAGAACATTTTATTTGTGGACAACCAAAGTCCTTCAAGTCTCTAGGTGGACCAAACACTAATCCCCTGAAGAAATTAATTCTGCCCTACACATGGAGGTCATATATGTCTATCTGGATATAAACCACAAAGTCTTCACCCACACTCTTTACAACCATGCCTGGAATCTGCCAATGACTTTGAGGCACATTAAGAGAAAAATCTCTGCAAATTGGATGGAATTCACATAAAAATAACATAAATTCTTTGGGAGCTGGAAGAACTCAAAAAGAAATGCTACAAACCTAAGCAAGTGTTACCTCACTTGCTCAAGCTAAGCGAGTAGGAAGTTCAAAATGCTTTTGTTTTAGCATTCAGTTTGTTCTGTAAAATTATTTCAAAGGAACAAACCCCAGACAGCACCTAAGCCCCTTATGGCCACTTTCTTACTCCCTCACACAGTGGGATGGGGGAGAGAATCAGGACAGTAAAAGTGAGGAAAATCCTGGGTTGAGGTAAAAACAGTTTAACAGGTAAAGCAACAGCTGCATGCACAGCAAGGCTAAAGAAGGAATTCCTTCTCCACTTCCCATCAGCAGGCGGGTGCTCAGGCATCTCCAGGAAAGCAGGGCTCCATCAGGTCTAGTGGTGACTTGGGAAGATAAATGGCATCACTCTGAATGTCCCTCCTCTTCCTCCTTCTTAGATGCTGAGCGTGACACCATATGGCATGGAAAATCCTCTCTGGTCAGCTGGGGTCAGCTTCTTCTGCATCCCCAGCCTGCTCACTGGTGGGGTGGTGTGAGAAGCAGCAGAGGCCTTGACTGTATGTCAGCACTGCTCAGTAATAACCAAAACATCCCTGAATTATCAACACTATTTACAGCACAAATCCAAAACATAGCCCCATACCAGCTACTGTGAAGAAAATTACCTCTACCCCAGTCAAAACCAACACAATATTCAAGCTTGATTATTTTCATGCAAATAGATGGCTGGCTAATGGAGAACAGCTGCTGCTTAGCAACTGGAGGAACAGGGAGAGAGTGACTTGCTTTATAACAGACATACTGGATGAAACATGAGAGAGAGAACACACAGTTTGGAGGTGCCAGGGAAAATGTGTGGTCATGCTCTCTAACCATGATGTTTCCTTTTGCAGTTATGGCCATCCTGGGAGGGCAGCACTGTCAGGAAACGAAGGCTAGACTACAAGAGAATGTAGGTAGAGTAGGTGCATACAGGTGTGCATGAACAAGGAAAACGAGTGTTAAAAGCAGACCCTGACACACAGGGTGGGAAATCCAGACACGGGTTCTGTGTCTGTCATCTACTGTGTTGAACTGACTCAGACTTCAGCAATTTAAACTACTGATCAACTTAAGCTATCAGAGCCAAGACTGCTGCAAGAACTTTTGTCTCTTTTTTTTTCTTCCTGCTACTTAGACTCAGCCCTTGCACTGCCTCCTCCATTGTGCAAGCACAGGCTTTCACACATCTACACAAATGAGGCAGGCCAGGGACCTGATTTAGGTCAAAACTCACCCATATTTTTTAGTTGGATCACTTTTACCTGGATCAGTTTCCAAATCCAGTTTGTAATGCAGCTATTCTAATTGCTTGCACTAAGAGGAGGAGGGCAGGTGACCTCCTGTGACAGTGCTGACTCAAACCTTTCCTGAAAACATATCCTTACCTTGGTTTGACCCTTGCAGACTAACTTACTGGCTGCAAGAAGAATACAAAAGCAGAAGTGTGCTCTAAGAAATGAAGGGGAAACTGGTTACAGCTCAGAAAGCATGTGAGTTCCAACGCAATGTCTGCACAGCTGTAACACTACCACTTGGATCAAGCGATTTACATCAAAAAGGAAAGTCCCCTTCCCCCCCCCCCCCAAGTAGCATTCAACAGTTTCAGAAATCAATACCTCAAACGAATAGCAAACTGGGTCTAGGTCAGGTATCAACTGTTCCTGTCTCAGTCCTGCTGCCTACACTCTTCTGCTGCAGGGAATTGCTTTCTCTCCAGCACTACTGCTAGATGCAAACTTGCATCTATATACCTCACACCTCTGTATACCTCACACTCATTTAGAAGGCAGAAGTCTCCAGTTGTTTATATGTCTTGGATTATGTACCAGCCTGGCTGGGGTGCAGCCACATCATGTTCTGCTGCCCATGCATATGACAACAGAATATTGCAGTGGATTGGCATCCCCTAGCACAAAGTGGACTGCTGCTGTTGTACTATCTTTAACTCATGCAGGAAGGGGCACCAGAGTACATCTGTCAGTGTTCAAAGACATGAAGCCATCGGTGAAACAAACAGCGGTGGCAAGATACGATGCTCAGGAAACGAAGATGATTGTGTGAACAGAAAAACAACAGAGCATGGAATGGAGCAAGAAAAGAACAGAGAAGTGTCCCTACCAAAGTCCTATGGAAATGAGGTAAATGTGTCAGTTAAGCAACAGTACGAAACGTACTCAAAGCTAGAGATTAGTTAACGTGCTTCATCAGTAACCTCCTAGTGATTTATTAGCCTTTGTGAAATTCATAAGAGCATTCTTGGAGTTCCAAAGGTTTTCCAAACATTAGCCTTGCAAATGTAAATAACTGTCAAACAATTAAAAGCTGTAGCTCAGCTATTCTTTTGATACAGTATTTTCAACCCCGTTTCACATACTTATTTCTGTCACACAAGATTTCTTGAGGGCTAGGTGGGCTTTAATACATTTTTTTTTCTCGCATAAAAATGAGTTTAAGGAGGAAAACAGATGTGGGCTAGAGAAAATAAACAGCTTTACAAAGAAAGAGTAGGAAACCAGTTACCCTTGAGTAGACAGGCAAGCTTCCTGTTCATTACAATGAAAAAATGAAGGGTAGCAACTGCCTGACCTGTCTTTTGTTCAAATCTAAAACCAAAACATATGTAAGCAAAATGTGAAACATATGTTTTACATATTGGACTTTTGTCAGATTTTATAGATGTGTTCATTTGTCTCATATCATCCAGTCTTGCACGCATATGTAACAATATCATTCTAAGTACATGTAAGAATATTTGGCCTTTTTAGAGGTTGATCTTCCACACTGCCAACTCTTTCGATGTTTTACGTGTGTTGTCCCCCCACCGAATCCTCAGCTTGGAGACAAAGAGACTGCAAGGTCTCTCAACCCAAGGTTTTCGTTAAAATTTTAAATGAAAACCTGCACGAGAGAGCTGGAAAAGGCGAAATAAGCTGTCCTGGAGGACCATGTAAGTGACCACTGAACCCTCCACAATTTCACATGAATTAATGGCGGGGAGCAGGGTTCCTAGTTCCCAGGACTCGCTTCCTGCTCATTCAGGCGGGTCTCTGAGGGTCTGTCGCCCACTTCTACGGGGTTCAAAAAGCAGGGAGCCTGAGGGTGCCGCTCCGCAGCCGGTCCGAGGTTGCGGTCTCACGGCCGCGCTCCCTCATCCCCGCCGGCTAACGGCGCGGGGCAGCCCCCAGCCCGACTTTTATTCTCGGGTCGCAGGAAGGCAACGGGCAGCTGCGGAGAGGCGGGAGAAGAAACGCGTCGGCCAGTGGCCGTGGCGGGAGGAGCGCGGTGGTGGAGCACGTTGGGAAGCAGGAGGAAGGCGCTGACGCGAGGCAGAGCAGCGTAAAGCGGCAGCAGCCAGCTTGCGAGCAGGCCACCATCCCTGCCCGCTGCCGCTCCGCCGCAGCGCGCCCGACAACGGCACCAACCGGCACCGCCCTTCTGCAGGCCCCGCCCGCCCACCGTGTGCAGGGACCGTGACCACCGCAGAGGGCGCAGGCTGCGGCGGGAGCGCCGCCTGAACGGTGCCGCTGCGGCCCCGCGAGGAACGGCGGCAGGCTTCTGTGTCTCCCTCCTCTCCCTGTATGCTGCTGTTCCCAGTAATTTTAATCTTTTGTTAGCCCCCGCAGCGTGCGGAGCCTCACCTTCCTGCAGCTCGGCGGCTCGGCATGCAAAATGGCTGCCAACCGAGTTTAACCCCATCGTGCCCCAGCAGTGCTCCCTTCCCGCCCCAACCCCGTCCCATCCGCGGCTCGGGATTCCGCAGCCTCACCCCCAGCCCGCTCGGCCGATCGCCGATACACCGAACACCCCCGCCTCGCTCCCGCAGCTGCGGAGAGGACGTTAGGCACCGGAGAGTTTTCCCCCAGTCCCACGTACGCTCGCGGACGGTCTGACGCGCCCGCCCGAAAGGCGGCGGGGGTGCGGGTGGGCGCATTGGGGAGCGACAGCTCCCCTGCTCGTTATCCTCCCCTAGCACACGGCCCATCCACCTCCCCGTTCCCCTAATGGTTGCGTCCGTGACATCATCATCATGGCAACAACAGCTGCAGCCCGGAGCCGGGGAGCTGCCGCCGCCGCCGAGGTGTCCGTGGTGCTGTGGGGGGGGCGACGGCCCGCGCTCGCGCTGCCCGTGAGGCGCTCGCGGCCGGCGGGACTCTAAAAGGCCCGCGGGAAGCCCCGGACGAGCGCGCGCTCTGCCGTCGCGCACGCGCCCGGGGAGCCGCCGCCGCAGCAGGAGGCGGCGGGAGAGCGGGGACGAGCGCCTCTGTGTGCGCGCGCCGCCGGGGCGTGCACGCGCGCGGGGCAGGCGGGCGAGGAGAGGCAGGCGGGGGCTGCGCTCGCGCGCTCGCTCGCTGCGGCGGGGGAGGGGGCGGGGGTGGGAGCCGTGCGGGCTCCGCGCTCGCTCGCTCCCTCAGTGTGTGCCTCGGCGGCGGCCAACAACATGTTCTCAGTGCGGATCGTGACTGCCGACTACTACATGGGCAGCCCGCTGCCCGGCCTGGACCCCTGCCAGTCCCACTTCCGAGAGGCCCCGACCAGGCGGGTGCCCGTCGTGAGAGTCTTCGGCGCCACCCCTGCAGGTAAGGGACCCCCGTCGCCGCCGCCCCCTTAAGCCCCCCGTCACCGACGGCCGGGTGGGGACGGCCCCGCTGCAGCGCGGGTCCTGTGGCGGTGGGCCCGTCGCAGGGCTCCCCTCACCCGGGCGGAGGTAGCGGCAGCTCCTGCTCTTTGTGGCTGGGTCGCGCCCCCCCCCCCCCTCCCCGCCCGCCGCAGCGGCGCGTCTCACCTGCCAGCGGCGGCTTCGAAGGAGCGCGCCGGGCCCAGCCGACCCCCGGCGGCCGGCGAAGAGGGTACCTGCCCCGGGTGTCCCTGCGGGGGAGCCCGGCAGCAGCTGCCGCCACCGGCGGAGATGTTCTGTCCCGCCGCGCACCCCACCCGTTCTCCTGGCCGGCGGTGGATAGGGGGCCCCGGGGCCGGGCCGCAGGTGCGGGCCGGGGCGGAGGGCCCGCGGCTGCCGGGGCTTTGTGCGCGGCGCGGCCGGCGCTGGGGCTGCCCCGAGCCAGCGGCGGCAGCTGTGCAAACAGTGGGGATAGCCCCGCGCCCCCACGGCATAACGGGCAGGAGAACATCTTGTGGGCAGGGGGTGAAGGCGATGCACCGGGAGGTGTGTTTCTGCGGGCACATAGCCATAGGGTGGGCGTGCGAGAGGAAACCTTTGAACGTAGTCACAAGTGAGACTTCTGCAGTACTTGTAAAGTGGGGGTTATGTTGATCCTACGCTAGCGTGGTACGGATCGCGTAAAACGATAGGCACTGGTGCTGCACTGCAGAAGGGAACGTCCTAACCGCTGGCCACATGTTGCCCCCTGAGACTCGCTAATGTCACATCCCACTTCTTCACTGCCTCGTTTCTGTGGACTTACGGTTTTATCCTTCCCACATCCCAACTGTGTTTCTGAGCGTCAGAACAAATACCGAACATTTTATATTTAAGAAAATTAATATTTATTGAAGTTTATTAAATATTACTTGGGGGAGGGAAGCCCTGTTCTTTGAGATGTTGGACATGTTAAGCATGGTTGTTTGTGATCCCTTTATGCTTATGTTGTGTAATGCTGACCTTGGGGAATTACGGTATTTCTGCGTGTTTTATTGTCTTACATGTTGAAAATGAGATATTTGTGTGTGCATCAAATATTAGACAAGACAGAAAACACGTAATAAAAATGAAACCTTTCCCTTCACCTACTAGAGCAGATTTTTGATATTTTTTTTTTTTTTTTTGGCTGGTGGGTTTTTATTATTATTATTTTTTTAAATTTAGATTTATCTATCTCTTCCCTGTTTAGGCACAGAGGAATGTGAGATTGTAGAGCTATTGTGATCTGATGCATCTACAGTTCCAAATTGCGAAGTGGATGAGTGGGATTAATAGATAAAACGTTGACATAGAGGCACCTATTTTATTGTAGCTCTAATTTTGCATACAAAGGGAGATATTATGTAATAATATTTATGTAATGGCACGAGTAACTATTTCATTATTAAAAAATGTAGAGCCTGAGGTTGTCTGGCAGGTAGCAGGCTCTCTGTGTGTGCGTGTGGTTAACTCATTAAGGCTTATTTTCTTTTAAGAAAATGTTTAGGGCTGTGCCATATCATGAATGTGGCATCGTAAAGTAAACAGTGAAGTAGTTTAGTTGTCCAGCTATTAGGAACACAGCAGGAAATCCCTGGCTTCCCAAACCATAAACTTTAATATTAGTTTGCATAATAGAGGTGTTTCTAATTTGTCTAGGTTAGAGAAGACACTTCTCTGTAGCCTACGAAGGAAGTGTGACTTGACTATCTTCTATTTATTTTCTTATTCAACTTTTTATGGTTTTTTTCCCCCTTCTGCACCTTTAGTAATGTTTAGTAAGCTTCAAGAACAACTTACTGCATATTTGCATTCTTTTTTCTTTCTTGAGGAGAAACGTAATGCTGTCTCTTTTCAGAGGTGTTGAACTAAGCACTCACTGTCAGAAGTGACATGTGGCTTGAGAGAGAGGGCTATCCAGTTATTGAGAGAAGAAATGTAAAATGAAATTTGATGCAATCACATCTACACTGACATTTTGGTTGAGTAAAACCAACTTCTAGCATACTCCATAGGACAATGAAGTGTACTTGCTGTTTGGCCTACAGGCTGTTTGACGCTTGTGTTCACTTGAGTTGGTCTGGATAAGAGTGACCCTTTCTCATGGGCTTTAGCATGTCTGTCTTGCCTGAGGGAAAGGTATTTGGTTACCATGCTGAAAACATGACAGCAAACCACTATGTCTGCATAGGTTGCTTTGCTTCTGGCATGATTAAGTCTGCATGAATGTGAGTGTGTTTAAAGCGGTGTGTCCATGCTGTGCAGCTAATTGGGAGTCAGGTTCAGAACAGACTCCAAATTCCACCTGCTGAGCGAAGGGGGATTGATTGGTATGTGGAAGTGGCTTCTGCAGATGTTCAGAAAGTCAAATGTCTAGCAGCATTTTGTCTTGTGTCTAGTGTCAGGTATGGACTTTGGTTCTGAAGGCACCTCTTTCTGCCTCCTCTTCTGCTCAGTGAGGTGTATGAAGGACAAGGATTGGCAGTGTTCTTTGAGGGCTTTTGTGTAATCGTGTGCTCAACAAGCGATTTGTAAAGGTTTGCTGATAGGATCTATAAAATTAAAGTGGCTTGTCATATGGTGGTTGGGGGAGGTAAAACCCAGGCTTTTGATTTGAAACAATGGAAGGATGAACAGCTAGGATGGACTGTGTTTGCAATGACATTTGATAACGTCTTTAGGTCTTTGGAAGAAAAATCCCACTGTATTTGGCAAGACTGCCCAAGTCATCTTGATGTCCTACATCTTGGTGTAATAAAAGCTTGAAAGGGAAGGAATCAAAATTTTGATGAAGGTGAAAATCCACCTACAATTTTCTGTTGTTCTATGAAATACAATGAATAAAATTCTGAGTACAATAGCAAAAGGTGAAGTGAAGCACTACTGGAATTTATGTTTGAATGCATCTTAGCTGCTTGAGCCATTCGATTCCATTTTAGCTGTTTGGTGCTTGAAGCAGACTGACATGTCTGTTGACATAGTGACTTGGGCGAAAGTACAATGTCAGAAATGCTGCAGCACTGCTATGGTAGTAATACAATGAAAGCAGTGTTTAATTCATACTTTGTTGTGTAAAATCATAGATATTATTTGGTACAGTAGTCAGAGTTGTGCACTATTCCTGCTTATAGTTAAAACAGTAGCTTTTCATTCACTAGGTAATGTACAATGATGAAATCCAATTGCATTGTCTTCTTGTTTGCTTCTTTCAGTATTCCTTTTTTGGCTAGTTAGCTAAGTGCTTTTAATAAATAAAAAAAAAATCAAGAATTTCAAGGCCTGTTTATTAAAGTGAAATCATAATGAAAATGGAACTTTCTGTTTACGTATGGCCTTTTGTTTAATTGGTCATTCTCGGATTTTCAGTCTTGTTGCTGGGTTCTTGTGTGCGAAGCTATCAAAGTTTTGATTTGTTTTCTACCAGCTTTTGGCCATTTCAAGTTCTTGGAGGCTTTCCTCAGGATGTCAGTGACCACTTCAAAGTATGTGAACGCTCAGGTGGGTCTTTCTGCCAGGTCTAGTTTGCAGGAAGAGAGAACCAAGATGTAAATCCGTTCATGAAGAAATCGGAGATGAGATGTCACGTAAGCAGAGGCATTGACAAACAAGCTGAGTGTGCCAAATTATCACTTCACTTAACGAGGCTGAGTGCAAATAGCGGAGGACACTAAGCATAGACAAGATACTTGGTGGTATATGCTAATGAGTATTGTAAAATGAATGGTTGAAACGGTTAAAAAGCTCAGAATCCTGAGGACACTAAACATAGACAAGATACTTGGTGGTATATGCTAATGAGTATTGTAAAATGAATGGTTGAAACAGTTAAAAAGCTCAGAGTCCTGATTTGAGTGTAATTTGAGGCTGGTCCTTGTAATAAGTTTTACAGAAATAGGTCCACATTTTAAAATTGCTTTTGAAGTGGGTTAGGCTCAGAAATGTGTGTTCAATCACCAGGAGGGCCTTTGGAGAAGACAGGTTAAGAATTTACCTAAGAAAAAGCAATGCGTAATGTGAGGAATATTATAACTGCTGTCCTCAGCTGCCACTTTGTGTATTTGTCTCTTTTTGAAGGGTTTTGTGTTTTACATTATGAAGTCACTGATCCAAGAATGAATCTTACTTCAGGGCAGCGCAAAAACTCAGCTAAAGAAGAGCATGTTTTGAAGTTACCCTTGCATGCTTTTGATTAGGAGTTTTGCTGAGGCTCCGTGTAATTTAGAGTAGGGGTTTACAGTCAGGAAAGTCTGAATGCATTCCAGGTATATGTCTACATTTGGTGGGTTCACTTCTTGTTTTTCTCAGAGGGGAAAAAAGCAGTCAAATGCTCCAGCTCAAATCTGGCTCCCTTCCAGCAGCAGTAGCTCTGGTATGACTCAGTGAGGGGGCCTGCTTATCTTCTTTCTTCTGTTCTTCCCTCCCCTTTCCCCCTTCATTGACCTGGCTAGGCTGGATATCTGATCCCATCCCAGTGGCTTTTTCTCCTTCACTGCTGCTCACTTCAGAAGGAATGACCTCATTGCAGGAAGTTGCTGCTTTCTACCCTCAGGTCTTGATTAACTTTTTTCTCCCTTCATTTTCACTACCATTTCAGAGACTGTTCCGCAGTGGTCATTCCCCATAGCTTCCTCTGTTCATTATCCCAGTGTTCACAGCCTAGCATCATTCCAGTTGCTGCTTCTTCCATATGCCTTTCCTCAGAAGTGGGCATTTCCTCTCATTAACAGTCTTCACGGTAAGGGTATGAGGATGCAAAACAGGATACAGCCATTGTGGTGGGGCTTATGCCTCTGCCTTTCCTTGCATACAGTGTGCAGCTCTTGATGAGGAGCTGTTCTGTGGGCTGCAGCATGGCTTAGAAGATACTCAGCATTGTACAGTGTCATTCCACTCCCGTTGCCACATCTTGCACTTCTGAAGAGCTATTTGAAAAACAGCCTCGTGTCCATTTGTTTCTCTTTTCTTCAGTTTCTGTGAGAGGTGAACAGAGCTGGAGTAGGATGAGGATTGTTCTGAGATTGTTTTCAGTGTTTGAATTTTATCAATGATTGATTGGAGGTTGTTAGGCTGTAACATACCTGGTCCTTAAAAGGATGCATTTTCTGCTGCATTGTGGTGTTTTAGTGGTTTATTTTTTATTAGTTATTTTGTGACTTTTTTTGAGGAACCTTCTCCCTTTTTGAGGCATTTGTTACTATTTTGTGTAGATTGCCTGCTGAGTTGTTTGAGCAATGAGAAGCTGCCTGAATAAACTGTGAGATTGTTCTCTGCTGGCATGAAACTCATTAAGTAGCAAATTTAGTACCCATGTATATACAACTTGCTTTAATTCTGTTTCTTAAATAAACCTTAAGATGGTGTGATAAAATCAATGTTGTAAATAGACTCCAGATATTGGTTTCATACCCATTCTTCTGTTTGCTGCTGTAGAGTACCTCTTGGTCAAGTCACTGAATATATTTGTGGTTTTGTAATTCAGTTAAAAAATTGGTCAGTATAACTGGCACTATGTGCTTAGAACTCCATCAGCTGAAGACCTAAAAGTGTTTCAGAAAATAGCTGCATCTATATTGAGCCTAATATGTAACTTGGGACTGACTTCTAATCATCAGTGCCCCTGGAAGTAGGCTAACAACTTATCTATCTCAGCTACTACTTCTGTTGCGTACTTCTTAAGGATGTTTTTTGGCTGCTTGTTGAAATATCTTCTTTTTCAGTGTAAAACGAACCTCCTCAAAATAACACACTGGTCTGAAAATAGTTGTCTCTCTTATTTTTACCAGAGTAGCACATGCATATCACAACTGAGGTTGGCAGGATTAGACGATGTGTAAACACTCAGTGAGAAACAGCTCCTGCTTAGTATTTTTTGCAGTCTGAGCAGACAAGATAAATCTCTGGAAGAAGGAGACAGGTGTGGTAACACCACGCTATCCGTTTCTTCTCAGTCTCCTTTCAGAGTTCCAGTATTGATCATTTAATACCCTGTTCTGCTAACTGTTGTCATTACCCTGTTTTTGTCCTTTACCCTTGATTGACTTCATTGACCTCTGTGTGCAGTGGGCCTCGTGAGAAGGATGGTAATGACAATGAAAATGTAACCATTTGGAAAGAGGCAGCATGAACATTCGCACTGAAAGATTTACAGTAGATGTTTGATCTCATAAGGGAAGCAGCTGAAGTTTTTCAGAATGATTGAACAGGGTCACTGGAGATTCAGTCTCATGTTAAGGGAGATTAGCTGAGCAAAATTTCAGGACAATTAGCAGTCACATTTTATTTATTTGTTTTTAAATGAAACATTCTCTATCTCCAGCTATTTCAAAGCAAGGTTCTGAAAAGCCAGCATCTCTTCCTCATCATCTGTCATCGCCGGATGCTGACAACTGATGAACTTGCTTCTTCCTCTCTGTCTGCCATGTCATGTGCTCTGTCCCTGTGTGCTACAGTTGTTGGCACTTTCAAAGTTCCTGTACATATCTCCTCTATATTACATTTATTCTGGGGGGGGGAAAATTGTTTCACTGTCTGTTGAGTTGTTATCTCACATTTCAGGAACATGTTCTTGACAGACAGCAAGGTATACCCATGTAAAGAAAAGATTGGATTTTCTTAGGGTCCCACATCAAATCAGTAACAGGACTGTTGTTTCTATGCTGCTGCACTATCCAATAATAAATGAATATAAACAATAAAATAAAATTCCTTTATATGTTGACCAAAGCTGTAGTTGTAGTGACAATTAAGACTTAGGCTTTATTAGCAAGATGCAGGGACTGGTTGCAAAGATCTGTTGAGAAATCTGTAGTTAGCACTGTTAATCATAATTCCTATATGTATTCTGGTGAAAACAATAACTTGGAGGAATCCAGTGGAGCAATTAAGTCTATGAGATTACGAACAGACAGTATTTCTCTGTCTGTGATAAAGTTACTTTAGGACTGAGAGCAGAGCCCCGAATATACAAGAATCTAAACAAATACCATAAAGTTTGTACTAGGTATAGAAACTGACTGAAATGCCAGTGTTTGCGTGGGCCTCCCTCATCCATGTTTATTAAGGTTCTTTCCTTTCAAGAGCTGCTTTTTATTACAGATAATTTATAAGGTATGTAGAAGTTTAGGGGCTTTTGGCAGGACATTTAGATAAAACATCACACTTGTTAGCTGGAGGGGGCCATATGGCTTATTAGTGACCCATTCGATGTCTATGTGTTCCAGTTTTTCTGTGATCAGCTTGTGGATAGCCATTTCAGGTAACTGTTACCCCCTCTCCAATATATGCAGTCTGTCATAGTGACTGCATGTTTATGAGTTCATGTTATGTGACCTTGGTGTATCTCTGCATGCCTTCTCAGATTCTCAAGATGTGGAGTCACCGTCCTTGGAGATATTCCAAAGCTGTACACAGTCCTAGACAGGTGGCCCTGCTTGACCAGAGGGCTTAGACCAGGTGACTTCCAGAGGTCACTTCCAACCTCAGCCATTCTTTGATTACTGATATTACTCTTGTCAGCAGTGAATATCCAGGTGCTCTGTACAACCTGTTCATGTGTCCAGGTAAACACAGTAGCGTCCAAATGGTGTGGAGAGTTTGCCAGGTAGCTGTCTTTCAGTTGATTACACTGCAGCTGTGTAAGTTACTGGAAGGTTTTGGTGGTGTTAGGGAAAACTTACTTAGATTTAGAAAGAAAAAACAAAAGAATGTTCACTGCACAGACTGTGCTAGGTTGGGTTTATCCCTCAGTAACAGGTTCTCTCCCTAAAAATTACAGAGAAAGCAAGAGCAGCCACTGCTTATTTACATTCAAGTTGTGCCTCTTGTACTATTTGCTGACTAAACCAGTGTTTTCTGCATCAAGGCTGTATGTCCCATTTTAGGTGCAATATCAACATGTGGTACTCAGTGGGGATATTGCAAGGGCTGTGGAATGTTGCACATAATCCATAATACTTGGCATTACTCCTTGGGGGAGATTTACAATACAAGTTTTCTGAGTTTTGTATAATGAGATGTATAATGAGTCTTTCATTTTGTGTTTGAAACTACCTAGGTGGGTTTCTGTATAGCACAGATCTTATTAACCAGTGGGAATTGGAAGCTGGTTCAGTCCTCAGTTCTGCAGATATTGCCTTCAGATCAGTAATGAACCATTTTTTATTGCTGCCACCCCTATTATATTTATTATCCAGATGAAGAGGTAATTTTCTGGAGTTCTTGATATAGCAGCTTTTATATTTCCTTCTAAAAGGTTACCTATTTAACCTAGCTAAAATGTTAAAGACTTTCATTGCAGGAGAGTCTTTCTTCATGTTCTTGTGTGTTTCTATCCATTGACCATTAAGCAAATGGTTTTGTGGCATTCACATTTGTAAGCAGTGAAACCTGTTTTACTGTCTGTAGAAAATTAGAAGAGATTATGGGCAGTTTCTTATGTTGAGGGAAAATTAATCTCTTTTTATAAAACCCTAAGTACCAAATATTTTCATTTTTGAGCTGTCTGAATTAGCTTTGTAGAACTGAGGCTTAATCATCTTTACTGTTAGACCTAAATAATAGTAATAAAAACAAACTCACAGTTCTGCTACATTATCTCTGTCAATTACCTACAACAGAAGTATGGGTTTAGGCCCAGATTAATGTTGAAGTTGTAAGGGACCACTAGTCAAGGTCCTACAGAATGCCAGCACACAACCCTCTAATATATCCTTGTACACTCATCCAGATTTTATAATCTGCAAACTTGCTGAGGGTGCACCTGTTCAGTAACCAGGTCATTAACGAAGATGTTAAACAATGCTGGCCTCAATGTTGACCTCTGGAGTACACCACAGATGACTGGCTTCTGTGTTCCCTTCTTGCAAGGATGCTTCTCTGTTCAGTTTCATTGTTCTCCCTTTTGCAGAAGAGTCAAATTGGGTTTTGAGCTTTCCAGTGTGTGCCTTGTTGTCAGCTCTATGGGTTTTTTAACATGGCATCCTCTGAGCTGGAAGCATGTGTACTTCATTTAATTTCTGATTACAGCAAGGTTGGTTTTGTAGCATGTATAAAACTTCTGTGTAGATATCTTGGGTACAATATGGCTGTGTAAGAGTAATAAACCCTGGGTCTGTATTTTCTGGGGTTTGGTGGTATGTTTTGCCTTTACAGAAAATGTAGGAATGATGTGAAATAACTGAATATAAGTCATCATTTGACTAAAAAGGTGTTTTGTATCAAAAATAGAGTTTTAAATTGCCCTATGTTTTCCTTGATTAAGAAGATTGGCATATGCTGTGCATAAAGTAGTTTAACTTGCCATGGTAATTCAGCTCATTCCTCAGTGTGAGGTTTTATAATGTGTGGTTCTCAAGGGATTTCTGTCTTTACATGTATGTTTATAAACCTGCTATTTCCATGCAGATACTAATTTAGTGTCTTTACAGTCTAGATTCCTTTTTCAAGTCTGATGCATGAAAAAGAACCCTAACCAACCAAAAAACCACCAGCGAAACCTTAAGGTGTGGAGCCTAGAATAGATGGGAGGAACAGAATAAAGTTCTGCTAAGCGTTTACAGATTGTGCCAGCATGTCAGCTTTTGGTGAGCTTGTATTCTTATGCCAGCACTTGGAAACCTAATCAAGGAAATAAATAGTCATTTTTAACCACTGCTATATTAAAGATGAAAGACTTAAGAACAGAAACCAGTTGTTTCAGGCGATACGCAGATAGTGGTGGATAGTCCTCACTCCAAAAAAAATATGTTCTGTATGAAAGGAGCGTTAAAAGGTGTAGAAAGAGTGGTATGTTATGAAAACAGATGGCATGGCAATATTGTTAGTCATTATTTTGAAGTGGAATTTTGTAGGAGGGATTGTCTGAATGGAAAAACAGGAGATGGGGAGGATGTGTTGAAAGGAGGAATGGGAATGGAAAGGAATATGTAGAGCATGTGAGGTGAGCTGGGGGGGTGGGGGTGGATTGGAGGAAGGAGAGTACTGAGAGCCAGGACTGCAAAAAATATTGATGTGGGAGTTGCCACAACAGGGACCAGTTATCGAAGGCTGGTCCCTTTTGGTTTCACTTTTTTTGACTCATGGGCCTGATTCATCCCCTGGAATTTCTTATCTCCAGACTTGTGGCTGGAAGTAGATGAGGTGTTATGTGAGGTTTATTGCTCTGTGCAGTGGGAGAAGAGAGAAAGAAAACGAAGTCCCTCCAACTGAGAACTGAGAGGTATAGAACGTAGTGGAGAACTACAGTATTCTCATGAGCACTGTGCTGTCTGTAAGCACATTTTGTGTTGTCTGCTTTAATGAAAATTCATAAAATGAATTCTAAAGATCTGGTGTTCATTTTCACAATATATCAGTAGAAATAAACCAAAACCAGCCACACTTAACTCTGCAGTATGCTGTATGCATATGAAAATACATCTTCTGCTGATAGAATAAGATAGGTGCATAATGTAGATGCATATGTGGCAGAGTTAAAAACACAACAAAACCCAAACAGAGTGAGAAACAGATCACATCTTCAACTGATCATCTTTTCCTTAGCTGTAAATGGGCTTTCTGTAGCCTGCTTGTTTGTCATGTTCTTCAGCTGCTTCCATAAAAACCTTACTTGTTTTGTGCAAGCTTGATTTGTTGAAAGAAAACCTTAGCAACATCTTATTCTTTCCAAGTTGTTAGTCTTTGGCTTTTTTTCGGAATGCCATTCTCTTATGGAAACCACTAGCAAGGCAGTGTCGTAATGTTATTAGTAAATTGGCTTCTGTAGTCATCTGACTCACAGTAAACCATTGAATTTCACTGAATGCTTAAATTCTATGATTTTTAAAGGATGAGTGATTGCTTTTTTTCACATGTAGTGCCCTGTTGACCAGGAATTTGGTATTTTGAAATCAGAACATCGATGGCGAGAGTCTGAAGCTTATGCATTTTGGAGATAAAATGGTGGTGGAAAAATAACAATAGATCAGAGTGGAGATGGCCAGAGAACCTCTAGTAAAAAGCTGGCCTAGGAGAAAACCTGAAGACCAAGACTGCACTGAAATGCTTTTGTTATCTGAAGATATATAATTTGGTATACGAGGCTCAGGAGAAGCACAAATAAAGTTTAAAACCGAGTAGTACAGAACTTGGCTGTTTTTACAGCTGCTCTGCAGCAGCCACCAGTTGAAACTTAAAACTTGGTCATATAGTACATGCCTCTAAGATGCACTGATGAGTTTTCAAAACCAGTAGCTTGCATTTTTCTTTCATACTTGGTTAATTTTGACTGTTTTGTGGTGTACAGTATTGAACAAGAGTTTCTTAGACTGAGAGTTTGATGCAGAAATAATCGGATTGCCTAAATGTTTTCTGAAGCCACCTGATTTAATTTGGCTTATGTTTGGACAAATACACAGTGTAGTTGCTCATTAGTGCTTTTACACTAGGAATTCACTTAGAGCTGTGAGGAAGGGGAAAGAAGGGGAAAGGCTGATGTAGTATATCCGCTGAGATGAGGAGGTCTTTGCAGGGGAGGTTGGGGTTTGGGTTTGTTTTATGAAGATAGACTCTGTGTTGTCCTCAAAGAATTGGGTTTTGTTAGCACTGTGTAATTGAAGTTTTAACTGTTCTAGAGCTGAAAATTTACTGTTTCAGAGTATTTTGTGAGCTGCTTATTGATGCTGTAATGGGGACCTAAGGAAAGGTAGATAATTTCCTACCAGTTGTGTGTTCTGAAACTCTGCAGAAGAATTCTGCTGTTTAGATTCATCAGGAGTCGAACAAGACACTGCTGGTACCGGAGTAGTACATTCATGTGAGATTGCAAGAAGACACGTAAGTGAAGATAAGAGGGTAAAAACCACCTTGGGGAATTAAGTCTATTCCATCTGAATCCACGAAGGAGTGTCAACTTTGTTGCCTCTAAACATTATTGAAATGGCTTCTTCATTTCTTCAAATATGTAATGGTCTGTTAGTGCTGGACTTAGATATACCCTGCTGTTCAGAATACAAGTCTTCAGGATCTGTAAATTGTATGCTTCATTTGTTGGCGTGGATTTGTTAGGGTGATAAAAGTGTTTTGGAAATGATGGTTTAAAATGACTCTTGTAATTAAGGGCGACAGTGTCATCTGTGCAGAAGGAATGACTTCTAGTAAATTTCTATAGAAGTGATGCCAGTTCTTGCTTTGTGGGGTTTGTTTTCAAAACACTCTTTAAAATAGATTATTGTCACTTCTACCAGCCAAAATGTCTCATTATCAGTTACTTCTTGGGTAGATTTTCCTACAAAACTTAAGAGTGCTGGTACTTTGTGGTTGTCATAATGGTAGAGAACTGGACCTTAATTGTAACTCCACAAATTCTTTCCAGTGTTTCAGCTGAGGAATAAACCATCAAAGTCTAGTCAGGACTATTGATAAAATGCTATTCAACTGTTTGGTTTTTTAAGCACCATTTTTCTTTCTTCTTTGTAGTGCTTGTATTCTCTAGATTTTAAAAGAAATGAGAGAACTAAATGTGGTTCTACATAATGTCTTAAAAAAATCACTGTATGAAAGAAACTCAGATTACATATTCCAAAGCACAGCAGCTGCTTTACAGCATCTGAGTACAATGATTGCTTAGAACACAGTGCTTTGAAATAAACAGTCTCTAATTTGAGTGTTCAATGTATTGTGATTATTAATGCAAAGGAACTTTATATTCTCTGATATTATTGTTTGCAGGGATTGAAGTTGAAAGGAAAGAGCATCAGCTTTTGCCTGCAAGGAAGCAGTCTGGGTTTTAACCTGTTGAGTTGTGGTTTCTTTCTACTTTTGATTAGTTTTCAGTTGACCAACAGAATTCATCACCGTGATACATTACATACTTAACAAGGAGAAAAGTGTTTTTTCATCAACCTATGTTCTAGCAGCTGCCAGCATTTAGAACAAGGAAATGTCGAAGTTGATATTGGAGGCCAGCCATGTAAGAGGATAAGGCGCCAACTGCATGAAGTGCTGTTTTTCTGGCAGATAGCTTCTGTGTACACTCATCCCTAACTCAGAAGTAAATCTGATCTGAGGCAGTTTCTTGCTTTTGTGAGTTAGTTCATCTATGAATTCCCAAAGCATAGGCCACATCTGTGGTGAAAATTGTTCTTCAACTGTTTCTGTAGTTGCACAGTGAGGTCAAGAATTGTGTTTTTTTTTTTTAACGTTCAGGAACTTCAGTCATCCTTTAATATAAGCTCAGTCGTAACTGGACGTGGTTGTCTCTCATTGCCAAGCTGCATGCTGAACTATTCAGCTTTAAAAAGGCTTCTAAAAATTGTTGCTTATGAGGCTTAGTGGTATCTCCACTCTGGCCCAATCATAGGCCAAAGGCTTTGCTCCAAAGAGGATTTGTTAGAATTGTTGTCGTTTCGTATTAGATTTGCTCAAGCAGTTAAGAAATCTGTTTTTACATGAAATTAAAAAAATCAGACATTTTCTACTGTTAGTTCACTACATCTAATGTGATCAAAATGGAATGATCTTTTCCAAACATGAAATAAACTGATATAAAAAGGAATTGTGGGTGCAATTAAAACTCGTGATTCCCATTGCGTGAAAGGTGAAAACAAGTGAGAAACGCAGTAGAAGATAATGATTGCAATTATTATTTAGAAATGGATTGCAGTTTTTCCAGTGAACAGACAAATATTTATGTTCAGTCGTTGTCTGTTAACACATATCTTGATCCCTAGCTATTGAACAGTAGCTGCCACAGTTAACAGGGTTAATGTGTCCAAACTGTCACAAGTTGCAGTTTGCATTAACTCACCATTTCTGCAGGACATTGTTCATTAGATCTTTCTTTGCTGTAAGACAATTTCTTAATGTTTGGGACATTATTAAAATTTCAAGGGACAATTCTTCAGCTGTGTGCAAGGAAGTTTGTGAGTAGATGATCTGGCTAATATGGTTCCATAGCATCAAGACTTGGTTTTTCAAAAGTGTATGATCTTCACAGTTCCTATAAAACCAATTTCCTGTATTTTTGGCTACCTCCAGGCATGCCAGCCTTAGAGTAGTTTTTTAATAGAAGCAGGCTACAAATGTTTGTGTTTAGAAACAATAATTGGAGTGTTTAATTTTTCTAATGCATAATTGTCTAGAGTAGTTACTTATTTGTAGGAGAGGATAAGCAGAACCCACGATCTAATTTGCAATTTTCATATGAGGTTAGGTTTTTAGTTCTTCATGACAGTAATTTTTAAGTGATTGCTGTTTTTCATGATGTCATAACTTGTATCCCCCACAACTCCCCAGTTCATATCCTAAACATAATTTTGTGCATCAAGATCTGAAAACCTGATAGTAGCAAGATGAATCAAAAGATCTGCCATATCCAACCACTGCCCTTTTAAGCAGTATCTCTGTTGTTTGGTCTTTACTTTGTACTTTTACTAATTGGAGTTATTTTAAATTGGATTAAACTCTTGCAAGAGAATAATTTATTCAAGTTGGCCTTTCAAGATTATGTTCAGATGGAATGCTGAGTATCATGTGCAGAACCTTTGCAAAGATATTTGGCTTTTCTTTCTCTTAAGTCTACTCCTGCGAAGAATTATTTTTGAGTGTTTATTACATATATGGTGCTGCCTGAATGCCATCTATGCAGTTAGTGAATTTATACTTTAAATAAAGTGATTCTTAATTTGGTGTTACAGATGTAGAATCAAGACTGAGGGATTGAATGACTTCTATAAGGTCATGAGGGGTTTGAAGTTGGAATTATCCTCCTTTCCTTGCCTTCAGGTGATTTAATCACAAGACCATCATTTAAGATAATGATATGCACCAGTGCTTCTAAGAATTCCTCACCAGATACAAGCCTTTGTGCACTAATAATGTGTGCAGCTTTGTACAGCTAAACTAATGAGCAATAGAGTAGAAACAGACATTGCAGAATATGTATTGAGAAGCTGTAAAACGAAAGGTGTTATCAAAAGGTCACGTTTCTGGAGGTACTAAAGAAGGCTGTGTTCATCAATTTCAGCTTATTTTATTAAAGTTCCTGCTTTTTTCATCACATTTTAGGTAAGATTTTGAATATTCTGTACTGGTGAATTATTTCAGCGATTCACAGCATGGCGTTTTGTTTCCCAAAGATTAAAGTTTTGACAGTGCTGTGCCTTCTAATGTTTTTGAGTCGTGTTCAGATGCAAGTCTGCATACGTGCTAGTGCACTTCCACTTTCTGAAACAATTGTTTGAAAGATAGTCCCTGACACAGTTTGGCTCATACAGTTCTTCCTTGAAAAAAAAAAAAAACAAAACAAAAAAAAACCTGGACTGGGAAACTTGGCAGACTGTCATATTGGAAAATAATAAACACCCTTCTGCCAGGAGTGCTTGAATTTGTTACAGTCATCTGGTCTGGACTAGTAGCTGCTTGGAGCTCTATGAATAGCAGCAGTAGGGGCAGAGGAGCAGTTTTTCTACAGGCGTAGGGTGGAAATGACTCTTATTTAGAAATCTGCCCTTGTCATGAAAGAGCTAGAAACACAGCTTTGGTTTTGCTCTGAAAGTGTTTTTCTGAAGAAATTAATACAACCTCACACCAAACAATTTAAAATTTGCTGGAGCATTCATTTTAGAACAGGACACTACCGAAACACCTCATCGACACTGATGAATGATTCTCTGACCGAAGACATGGCAAAATACAAATACCCTTACCTGTGTTTTTAGATCTCAAGGTCATTTGCTGGTTTTGATGGCAATTCTTTTCTGCTTTTCCTAGAAATAAGGGAAATCCTTGTGCCTTATATCACTAGAGACAGGGATTTAATAGTGGTTTTAATAGCTGGTTTCTCTTTGGAGTTGTGCAAGATTTACTATTGCTTTCTCTGAATGTGAGGTTTTTAGGTTGTTTTCCCAGTCCACAAGCACCACTGTTAATACTAAGACATAGCAGACACCCATGTGAGAAGTTGCTGCTGGTCTGTGCTTTGGTCTTGACACACTTTGTATTTATTTTACATTCACTGTATTCAAGTCAGTTAACTAGAGGTACATGGATGAACAAAACCAGTACTGAAGATACAGAATCGCTGAGTGATGTCTATCAGAAACTGCTCCTCTGACCAAATTGTTCCAGTGCCTCACCTCCCTCACAGTGAAGAATTTCATCGTTCTCTGTACTTTAAATCTGCCCTCTTTCTGTTTGAAACCACTACCCCTCCTCCTGTCACTGCTCTCTCTGATGGTGTCCCTCCCTTTCCTGTAGGCCACCTTTTATATACTGAAAGGCTACTGTAGGGTCTCCCTGGAGCATCCTCATCTCCAGTCTGAATGACCCCAGAAAGAAAGGATTTGTCTGAAAGTTACTCAGTGGAAAATACCTGAGTTTATGGCTGTCTCCTAATACAACCCTGTGAAGAAGGGGGAGAAAAGATATTAAAAAGTTAGTAGTTTTGTGGTACTGAGTTGCTGAGGGTTTTTTGGTATCCATTTTGTGAGAATCAGATGGTACTGCCCACCACTTATTTCAGTGATTTAAGGCTCAGGGCTGGGTTGATTATATGTTAATTTACATTAATCAGTCTTCCAAAATATGATTAATGAATAGCACTGAAGTATAGTTTGTGCCTCCCTAAAAATATAAGGGTGACAGTTAACTATTTTGATAAAGGACCACAATTTCAACTGGGTGCTAACAGTGCAGCTCTCAGGTTGTGCATGCTTGCATACTGCAGCTGTTGCACTCAAGCATTGCAGACATCTAAGACCTCTCAGAGTTTGAGGGGAGACATACTTATTAAGTCAGTAGGTGTTTAAATCTTCAATTGTGGAACAAAGGCAAACAGCCAACATTTAGTAAGATTTGCATGGTTCGGATTAAGTTAGTTTAGAGTGTTGGTATTTAACGGCGTGCTTAGCATGCAGAATATCCCTCCAGCAGGTTTACATTTGTCAGGTTTGGTGATTTGCAAGCTAAGAAAGGAAAAAATAATAATCTGAGTTTGATGATGGTCTTTTAGTCCTGGAGGTAAATTTTAGAATGCAAACATTGCAACTGAAGAGCTGAAGTGTCTCTTATTTGGATGAACACACCTGCATTTTGTAACTACCATACACAGATCTATGCTAAAATACATGTAGATACAGATGGTTTTTTAATGTACAATGTATCATGTATTCATTTTGAGTATTCTTGAGCTCTGTGATAAAAATACTCTTGCATGCTTTTGCACATATGTTTTTGGTATTGTTATTGATGCATTTTTTTTATGGTTTTATTCTTTTACTGCGTGTTTTATTGCAGCTTTATTGTTCTTTAGCCATGTGCCATGAAGTGTAAGCATACTAGCTCCTTCTGGCCTGGTGCACAACAATATTCATTCAAACTGTAATAAAACTAGTGAAAGTAATTTATTGAGAGTAGAGGACACAGAAGAGCTGCTTGGTGATTTTTTTTATTTTATTTATTTTTTAGTACTCACTGCAATGTACCAAATTCAAGGTAGATGTTTTCTGGTAACGTGGAACATGTCACCCGATACTCTCTGCCTTCATTTGATTTGAATTATGTGGTTGCAGATTAAGAGGTGAATTATGGGTTTTTTAGAAAAGTTAAATAACTTTGGGGTTTTCATCCCTTGCAGGAGTATAAATTTTTCACATGAGAAGCTACTGGTTATAATGTTTGTAATCAACAATTTTAGTGCACGTTGACTGTGTGATTAATTTGTACCAATAATGTATAATGTGGATGGAATGCAAAGGTGCCGGAGAATGGCAGAAAGTTAAATAGTGAATCAGTCATACATAGTTCTGTAAATCACTTGATAGAGTGTGAGTATTCAAAGTGGAATATTGTATGTAAGAATAAATAATATAAGCAGTGTCCACCGTGTAGAAAACAATGACTGTGTAAAGAATTTTGGGTCATTGCAGACAAGCAGCTGACTTGAGTATCACCGTGGTGCTGAAAGAGCTAATGTCATGTTTGGTTACATTAATAATAGAATGCTGGGAAGGTTGAAGGTAGTCTTTGTGAAACAGATGTGACAAGCAGTGTGTCCTACTACTGCACCAGTGTATTTGAAATTATGCTGCAAAGATGTAGAAGGCTCAGAAGAGAGCTCAAATGTTTTTTCCTCCCCTAGAGGTTATTACCATTTGTTTTTGTTAGATTGTATCAGGAGCTTGTGAAGAAGTGATGGAAGTTCTGGTCAAGTGAAGAAAAGAATGGAAAGAAAAAAATACCTTCAATTTAAGCTAGTCAAATTCAGACAACAGCTCAAACAGATATTTAAAGCAAAGAGGAGTTTTTAGAGAGGGGAGTTTTAAGGGATTTTGCCTGTAAAAGGAAAGTGGTAGCCTCCTCCTTTCCTGAAGCTAGACATGAATCTTTCTAGAATGACTGCTTTTGTCATACGAGCTACTGGATGGCCAGGTTAACTTCTAGGTCTGTAATACCCTGGAATGGAGATAAATTGGCCAAATCTTCCCCCATAAATTTACAAAAAACCCCACCTCAAACTATTAATTGTAGATCCATGGCATCAGTATGATGCATCAGTGCAGGGTTGCCCTGGGTGCTAAGTGCTGCTTCTAGGTGAGTTTCACTAATGTGGAGTACTAACCATAGACTTCTGAGGTAGAAAGATTGGAGTTCCAGTTCCCCATTTGACTCCTTGCACTACCTTGGAGCAACTGGCTTGTGCTGATCAGAGCTATATGTAAACAGCTGAGCCCAGGATCTGTATCGTGGAGCTCATGAGAGAGCTCAGTAACTTTGCAGCACCACTCTGATGGTGTTACCCTGTAGTAACAGCTTTGCAAACTGTCATGGCAGGAGCAGCTGATATGCTGTAAATTTATGTGCTAGTTCAACCTGCTCTAACTTGTGCCATGTGCTCATGCTTCCAGGAATGACAGGCAAAACATCATGCTGTACTTTCAAAGCATTTGAGCAGTCAGTAGTATGTCATTACCTGGTGTCACCGTAGACACTGTCACAGTGGAACCAGAATTTGAAGCTAATGTTAACTTTTCTAGGAAATGTTTTGGGGTAATCAGGGTTGAGATTACTGCCACAGAGGGGGGAAGCCTGCATTATCTTCCAAAAGCAGATATTGAATGCACAATCTGAGTAAACTTTAGTTGAAGGAACCAGTTTTTGAGATGGTCTTGTCCCTAGAAGTGCATCTAATTAAAAATTCAGCATGTGCAGGATTGGATTCTTCTAACTGCTTGTGACCTAAGAGAAGATGCCAGTACAGTGTAGCGCAGAGCATAAAGAGTAAGCAGCTTCTATGTTTTTTATGGTTCTTGCTCAACATCTCTCTTCTTTTTTCCCATAGTGGCAGGAGACTTGTTTCACTGTAAAATTCATATAAACAGCACAGTTCTGTTGACAATTAAACACATGAAAATAAATGGACTCCTTTTTTTCCCAGGGGACAACCAGTACAGAAACATCTTTATGGAGGGAACAGTAGCATAAAGTGTATAATACAAGTTTTGGATTCAAGTACACATAGTGAATTGAGCCAAGATAGGGAATTGCAAATTAAGAGCATCCCAGGGTGCATGGGCCCTAAAACAGCAGGTAGGTCACTAGACAGATCCTGTTGTTTATACATGGTGTGATAACTGCATAAAGAGTGGGGTTTATGTCTTGTGTCTGCTCATTTTTGCAAGATTCTGCTTTTGCTCAAAATAATTGCCTTGGGACTAGGAAAGTTTTAAAAATTACTTGGGCTGTGTTAGCTCCATCTGAAGTTAGACAATCCTTTATTAGATGTGTTTCCAGTAGAAAGGAAAAAAAAAAACCCAAAGTGATGTTTATGCATGTTTATCATGTACACTAGAGGCTTGTCTGCACGATTTTTTTATAAGCAAGGAGCTGCCAATTAGAATGGTGAGCTTTCCCCCTCCCCCTAACTAGAATAAAGAGACTTTAGAAAATAGCATGTTTTGTAATACACATCCCTAGAGCTATATATCTTCCAGTTGAGTGCAGATGTTAATTATTAGTTGGTTAACCTCAAATTTCTCTGGAGCAAAAATGTGAGCCTGGTCACATGGCAGGCCACAGTGTCGATTGCTATCATCAGTACTTCTTAAAAGTTTTCTTAACGAGCGTCTGACTCTTTTTTCTGAGTGTTTAAGTACACTGGCATTCTTTTGCATGCCTGCCTTCAGCTCATGGTGGAGGTGTCTTGAATCCTCTGTTGGAGGAATTGCAATCAGATTGCTTTTGTTTCCCTTTCTAAAGCGGTTTGATAAATCCTAATTCTGATGCTGACTAAACAGTGTGCTGTTCTGTCCCCGAGGAAGCACTGCTTCATTTGTGCAGGTATTTGTGAGCTGAGCCAATTTTTGTGTGCTGTGATTTCTTTGAGAAATTTCATGCATGTTTGTTTTAATTACACAGATCTTGATTTATGAAGGACGTTACCAAAGCTGGCACTGGTTCACTTGTGGGGGGAAGCATGTTTAATTCTTATTCTGTATGACACTTGGTTGTGTTTGCATTCCCTCAATGTTTTTTTTAATCAGTTCAGGAGTCACGGCTGGTTTCTGACCAGCAGGTGTTGAGTAATTCTGGCACACCTGAAATTCTACTGGTTTTGTTCATGCTTGGAATATTGTGATCTTACAGCCTTAAAGCAAAGATGTAATTTCACCTTGTGTATTTATTCTGTCCGTGTTGTCCGATAAATAGCTGCAAAGTAGTGGAAGCTTTACTGGTGCATGTCTTGATTATGAACAAAACCCCTTTAAAACAGAAACAAAAGAAGGCAGAAATGTGAGTTTCCCCATTTAATAGCCACTGTCCTAACTGTGATCCAGTTACATGAATGTTGATGTAATTGCTCTGCTTTTAGAAACAATTTACTTTACACTCTGGTTTAATTAGTGTTTTTTCTCCACATGGAGCTCCAGTCATGTTGTTTACAAGTGATAAGAATAATAGGAGTTGTGTCTTGAAAATGTAGAACAAATTCCTTCCTTTTTTATTGGGCTTTGCAACTTGCTTTGGCAATCTAGTTTGCCAAAACGATTGTAAAACACTGGCTGGCCAGCTTGCTTTAAAAGTAAGGAACATCTAGAGATTGTTATTGTCTTTAAAACCACTTGAAATGTTTTTAAGAGTTTTCTGTCAATAGCTAATGAAAGGCTGACCTCAAAAAAGACTGTTTGCTCCAATATTTTATGGCAGTTAGTTAACTGGCATTCTAGTATTTCATTGTATTTGCAGAGAATACTGCTTTTTATCTCCCTTTAGTAAAATTGTGGAGGGAGCACAATGTGAAAGCTATATGGGTGTGCATCCTGACTAACTGTTCCTTCCCACTTGTTAAGAATGTGTCAGCACAGGATTGTTTTCCCTTTCTTTCAGAGTAGGGAGCACTTAGGTTATGGTTTTGAGTGCTGTGTGTTCTCTTAGCCAACATCAGTGCTGTACGAAGCGAGAGCTGCACACAACTGCCCTGTGCAGCTTTTCCTCCATGTGTGCTGGCACAGTAAAATGCAGTTATGGTGAGCTTGGGGAACACATTGAAAGGGTAATCTCTTTTGCAGGAAGAATTTTTTGCCAGATCAATGTTCCAGCTCAGTTCCTAGTGCAAATGCCCTAAGTTTTGTTGTGCAGTCTCAAAAGAGAAACGGAGAATGGGAGAAAGATCAGATGACCTGGACAGCTTCGTTTTCATCTGATTTTGTCTCTACAGCTGAATTGCTTTTTCTGAAGAATGGTCTTTGTATGTCAGGTTTTCTAATGCTAATTCATGGTTGCTTAGTTCTGAATTTCCTGCTAATATGTTGCTGTTTCCTGTACAAGTTTTATGACTTACCAGCCACCATGAACTTTAACGAATGGATGCTTGCAGCTTGAACACATCCAGTTTTTAGCTATCTCAAGCTCTTCATTATTCAGTGTCTTACTGTCATTTGGCTTGGATCTTTGTACATTTTGGATAAAGCTGTGGACTGGTAGTGAAAATTAAACATCTTTTTTGACAACTCATCAGAGCTAGGAGGAGTTTGTCATGTTCCTGTCACTTTTAATAACGCTCTAGTCTTGATCTTAAAATTTCAAGGTCAAATGTGAGGAATGGTTTCTTGGGCTAGGGTGGTTTTAAAAGTGTTAAAACATACTGCTGTCATTGGTTTGGGAAAAGGGCCAAGTGGGGGTAGAGAGGATTCAGATCTGAACAGAGCAAGGCGGAGGGGAGGACTGGTATTAAGCAGTCCCTCAGAGCATTTGTTGGGTTAGCTTGTAAGATAGATTGCTAGCTGTTTGTTTTTTTTTCTCCTCTTGTTCTTTTTAATTATATATGAGGGAGAGCTTTTGTTTTCAGTGCAGAAAGGTGGTCAACTAGAGTTGTGCTGTGCACAGACTTTCAACAATTTAAAATTTAGTAGCCAGTGAGATGACCCTGTAAAACAGGGATATCTGTCCAGGGTGGTATTACATCAGTGACAAATACTCCGAGTAACACTTGAAAACATTTCTTAAAGAATGCAGGCATTGTTACAAACGCCTTGCCTTTGGAAGTGAAGCATCCAGTCAGTTTTTATAGCCACTCAGAAGGTTATTGAGTAAGTACAAGGTAACCTCAAGAAGTGATCTGCACAAGGCAAGCAGTCTATGGATACATGCTTCTGTAAAGTGCTCCAATGTTTAATTTATTATTTTTTTCTGCAGCACTGAGACAGAAAAGGATCTTGCAGTTCTAATTGTGTGAAGAACCAGAACAGTGTGTATGTTATCAATTAGTGACTGTAACAAGCCTAAGATAAGAGTGCTACAAAGACTGGGCATTCTTTGCAGAAAGGCAGGCTAGAGCAGGCAAAAAGCCATGAAGCACTTCAAGTGCTGCCAAGAGACAGCAGACTTTAGTGAAGATGAGATGGATGGATGCCTAATTCAAGATGAGGAAGTGAAGTAGCATGTCACAAAAGAAACTGAAATAGGAAGTAAAATACTTAATACTGTTGCAAAATGTGCCGAGCAGAATAGTAACACCAGCTGTATTACTGAAAGAGCATTCATTTACATATTTGGTGATATATAAAAGAACAGAAGAAGGCATAAAAAGATCACATTTGAAGGGTGACAGATGCTGTGCCTGCATTTAGCATCTATTGACTTCAGTGGATGTTAAGGTCTTCGTTTACCTGGACTGGGAGCAAAAAGCCTGCTTGTTAGTAACCATGCCTGAGGGTGTGGCAGAGATCTGGAGACTATTCACAGTAGTAGACAAAAAAATTTATAAAGCTGAAGTATTTTAAAAAGCTAAAATATAAATTCTTTCGAAATACTGTGAATAAATCTGTGGGAAAAGAATATGTGTGAAAAGAAGCTAGTTTCATTCACTTTTGGTTTCAAAGACTGTTTTTTCTCATCTAAGATTCTTACTCTCCCATGCCTTTTGACAAATAGGCTATCTAGTATTTTGGCAAACCAAACTGAAATAGTGCAATAGCAGTGCTGGAACACTGATTTCTGTATGCCACACTATTGTAGTGTGAAGGAGGCAAACATCTTCCATCAGAACAAAAAAATACTGAAGCATGCTGTAATCTGAGTTAGATTTTCCTAACGCTGCTGTTGCTTCTGCTGTTCAAAATGGTTGTTCTTGAACTTGCACAGTACCTCTCAAGAGTTAATGCTGAATGGCTGTTGAAGTATTATTGAACAACTGTTAAACTGGGGGGATGGAATTAAAAATGATCTGAGGGAAAAGGCAGTGGTAAGATTTCTTCTTGTTCACGTGTGATGCAAACGATAGAGTTGCTTGGGATTTACAATTTTGTTAGATGAATCAGGGTTCAGACCACCAGCCTTCAAGAGCACAGCTTCTGTAAATCATCTGTGGAGCTGCTGCCTCTATAAACAGCTCTGGAGAACTGAATTTATTTGGTTTAGTCCATAGCAAACCGAAGGCTGCTATGTCAGCTGAAAATCATTTCCCTTGTGTAGCTGATTGAAGGATCCTATCATGAGAATCCTTAGGAAGAAAATCTGGAATAAGGATGCGAGGTATGTACTATCTCAATTTATAGCATCTTTTAAAAAGTATTTTGTCACCCTTGCTGCTTTCTGTAGCTTCTTTTTCCCCCACTTGCAAATGTCTTAAATTCTGCACCTCTGTGCATAGCCTTTCTTGGAAGGCTCAGGAACAGGCATATCTTTCACTAATATGTTTTTAGATGGCATTATCCTTTACATCAAACCTTTCTCCCACATTTTCAGTTACTGTATTGATAGAACTAGTGGTCAGTATTTATACCATTAAATTATTTAATGTAAGTTATGGTATTGTAAATAATTTATGGCAAGTTTGTGGTTAAATGTGTTAACATTGCATTGAAATGGTTTATTACTTCAGAGATGGGGGCTGTGTGTTGGTTTTTATTAAGTTACTGTGTGTAGGCTGTACCCTCTGAATAAGTGTTTAAAACAGACTTGGAGCTGTAACACTGTAAGAGAAATCTTCTGGTGGGGGTAGATCACCAAGTGGCAAGTGTAGGTCTGCTAAGATTTGGTTTACTTTGTTACCTTTTCCAAACCTTTTGAAATCGTTTGTAGGATGTCGAGGGATAGTTCCTGCTAAGTGTTGTGTGCTGGGTTAGACGTGGCTGAGACAAATTTCCCACCCAGCTGTTTGCTTGCACCACACCTCCCACCCCATCTTGTAAGGCAGGGGGATAAAACAGGAAAACCAGAAACAGTAAAGCAATAGCTTAAGATAACAAGAGGGAAATTGTTTGCCAATTACTATCGTAGGCAGCAGAAATTCTACTTAGAGAAAACTAATTTATTGCCAATTGAAATCGATTCAGATCATGAGAAGCTCAAAAATTGAAACACATTTTTTCTTCCCCTCTCCTAGGTTCAGCTTCATTCCTTTACTCCAGACTCCCCAAACCATGTACCCTACCCCTGCCCTGCAAGGTTACATGAAGGATGACAGAGGGGTTGCAGACAGTACATAAGAAAATCTCTCAGCCGCTCCTTCCACCTCACATCTTTCTCCTGCTCTGGTGTGGGCTCCCCACGAGCTGCAGTTCCTTCAGGAATATCCTTGTGCTCTGCTGGGGGTCCTCCACAGGCTGCAGGGAATATCTGCTCCACTGTAGGCTCTTCCATGAGCTGCAGGGGAGGGCTATCTACTCTGCCATGGAGCTGTTTCCCCTCCTCCTCTTTTCTCTGACTTTGGTGTTCCCTTTCTTAAGCGTTTCCCCAGGCGTGCCCCCAGCTTGGCTGAAGAGCTCAGCTGTGCTCTGTGGTGGGTCTGTTGGAGCCGGCTGTGTCTCTCAGAGGGCAGCCCCAGCCTTTTCCCACAGCAGCCACCCCTACCGCCCTTCTCTGCCAAAAGCATGCCGTGTAAATCCTGAGCACAAAGTTAGTAAGATGTTAAGAACACGGTTTATTTTCTGTGTTGTGAAGTTCTCTTCCAATGTATTACTGTTGCATACCTTCTAGCCCTTTCTGAAGCTTAGAGAGGAATTTAGAAGGTGTCTAAAGCAAGGAGATACTCCCTAAGTAAGTTGCTGCTTGTCCAAAAATGATACATTTAGAACATCAAAGATGTTCAGATCATCTTTAATGACATTAAAGGGTATGTGTGATAAGGAGTAGCAAGTGTCATGAATGAGCTTATGGGTATCACAGCAGTGCTTGTTTCTGTGTAGCATGTCTTCTAGCCAGAGGAATAGGTTACCTGCAAGTGGGAGATCTTCATGCAAAAACAACACCAAAAAAATGTCAAGAAGTATTTATAGAACTAGTTTGCACTGCTTGAAAAATAGGGGAAGGGAAAACAAGCAGAAGGAAATGGAAACCAAAATCTGTGTCGCCACTCGCTCCCCCTTTTTATTACTGACTTAGTGTTTCGTCTTTTTCAGGATGTAGCAAAGTACTTACCATTAGTTTATTTGGCACTAGTAAATACACTCTTCACTGTTTGACCATGCTTTTGATCAGTGTTGTCCAATATAGTCTGCATCTGTTGGATTCATGTGGGAGCTTTTCTTACTGGAAGAGCAGCCTGGCCTGTGTCACCAGCTTGTGCATGCCAAAAGCATAGTGTGACAGCTAGAATCTGTAGCTGGGGTCAGCTGCATTTTCCACCTTCATGTGTTTTGGTTCACTTTGGTTCACAAAATTTTTGATACTCGTTCCAGAAATATTGTGGATAGTGTCCAGCTGCTTAGGTGAGTAATCTGTCAACAGAGGAAGCAAGAACAGCATTTTTTATATGGTCTATTTTGTATACGGGTGTTTAGACCTCATCTTCTGTGTCTACTTGTTCCTTCTAAGAAAAGAATAAAATACTGTTGCCATCTCTCATAACTCACAGGCCACTAAGCTTCTGAAGAATGTTTTACATGCAGCTCATCTTTGATATTTGAGGTGCTTAACTTCTTTGGTCTCCTTTATTTCAGGAGTCATATACTTTTAAATTGTTTTGCTTCTCTGGACTTTCCTAGCTCTAGTTTGGCTGCATAACAGTACATTTCATGAGGTATATTTTCACAGAATCAACAAGGTTGGAAAAGACCCCAGAGATCGTCAAGTCCTACCTGTCACCCAACACCTCATGACTAACTAAAGCATGGCTTCAAGTGCCATGTCCAGTCCCCTCTTGAACACCTCCAGGGACGGTGACTCCACCACCTCCCTGGGCAGCACATTCCAGTGGCCAATGACTCTTTCTGTGAAGAACTTTCTCCTTGTCTCGAGCCTAAACTTCCCATGGTGCAGCTTAAGACTGTGTCCTCTTGTTCTGGTGCTGGTTGCCTGGGAGAAGAGGTATATTTTTCCTACAGTCTCCACTATGGATTCAATTATTTTCGCTTGGTGATAGCTGTAGATAATAGCAATTTGTTCCTTTTACTTAAATAATGGAAGCAAAATAAATCTATCCTTAACACTAGCAGGGTAAGACTTGTAGTAATAAGGATTGTAAATAAAAATAGCAGTATAACCAAGTATCATGGTAAATGAGTCAGTACTACCAAAGATCAAAGTGAGTAGCTGTATAAAGCCATGTAACTTGACAGCTGCTGGCCTAATAGGAGTCTTAGATCAACAGTAGCTTGTTTGCTTTCTTGGCAGAATGGAAAATGAAAAGCAGCTCAGTGTGTATGTTTTATAAGATTTCCCTGGAGTTAGGTGGTAATTTGACTCTTTGGTCTCTTGAAAGCTGTAGTCTTTTTCATGGGTTTTTTGCACACAGTGCAAGGGAAGGAGACAGAATGAAATAGAAATAAGCCTTCTTCATAGCTGTACTTCTATTCAGCAGTAAAATGTCATTTCAGTTCAGCAAGAATTGTTAATCAGGTACTAGCTGTAAAAGCATTAATTGTTGTATAAAAGAATTAATTGTCTTGCATAACTTGAACTTGAATTTAAGTCCAGTAAGTTTAGAGTGTCTCCTTTATTCTATTTATTCTTGTGCTTTGCAGTTTTGTTTTCTGGAGGAACAAAAATTAACTATAAATCAGAAGAGTTTGGCAACCATTAAAGCAAAGTGGTTTTTAAAGTGTTAGCAAAAAGAGCAAGAGTTCACAGCTATTTGTATAAAAAGAAAAGAAAACAGTAAATGCAGAACTGATTTTGACTGACAAGTTATAGGTAGCAGCCACTTGACTATATGAAGTTCCTGGGGGACAGACCTATGTATTTGCCAGAAATTTTTCGTCTGTAGCTCCAGTATGTTAAACAAAACAAAAATATACCAATCGATTGAATACAGAAACTGTAGAGGTATAAACAAGTGTTGAATTTCTGTCAATTATATTGGAGCAGGGGAAAATATCCTTTATTTCAGAATGAGTCAAGTACACCCATAATGAAACACTCAGATTTGGTGGTAGACTCAGTACAGAAAATAAATGGCCTGCTGCTACTGCAGGGATCGATATTCTCTCGGTTCACATGCTACCAATAAATGACTTCTGCATTAGAGGGGTAGAGGTTTTCCTGCCATATAATGCACTTACTGTTCTTTATTTTGCCATTAAAAAATCCCCTCTAGTTCATAGTTTCCCTTTCTTTAGTTTCCCCTTTTTCTTAAGGAAAATGTAAATTAAAATGTATTTGAAGTACATAATATCTAAGTGAGAAATTTCTTCTCCTGAAATAGTTTAAAAGCTTGGGCAGAGTTCATCATAAATGATGGCCTCAACATTATGAATATGCATATAGTTTACTTTTAAACATTGTTGAAGAGACTTGATGGAGGTGATTTATAGGAAGAATGAAATTCTCCTTGGAAAATGTACTTGTACCCCCATCCTTTGAGCACTCTCTCTCATTCCTAGATGTAAGATGAAGGTCTGATAAATATTTGAAGAAAGAAGAATACATCTGAGCCCCAGTATAAAAAAACCCCAACTGTTGTTTATAGTATTTGAAAGCATGCATTCCACAGGTGTAAACATCTGCAGGCAGTCCCAATTCTGAAACTCTGCTCTTGCTGTGCTTTAATGGACTTAGAGCTCTCATCACTGGGTGGCCAACAGTGTTGCATTGATAAGGGTACGAAAGAGTCTAAGTTGTTCAGCAAGGCCCATCTGCTGGGAGACAACCTCATTTTTGACAGAGTGAACTTCTGGAAGTCATTTCATTGGTCTTATGGACCAGTGAAGTCATGTTGCCTCTTTGTAATATCTATTTCAATGAAAGCACTGTCTTACTGTTTTGCTCTCTTCATACAGGGAGTTTATCCAAACAATGCAAGATGATTGCTTTGTCCATCATTAGGGTGCAGTGGGTGTTAATCAGCAACATCCACTTAGAGTGGCTTTCTGTGAAACTTTTTCGTTGACCAGTTAGAAGTCATGAAAGATTTGGCAGGCTAGAAGGGTGGCAGGAATGATCTAATGTTAGTTTAAGCAGTGAATGCAAGTTCTGTTGTATTGTGTCAAAGAAAGAACAGAGAACACACACTAAACACTAAGATGCATAGTAGGTTTGAGACATCCCAGTCCACATCAATGTGCCTTGTCTGAAGCAGAAGCTCAAGCTATGGTCTAGCAGAATGGTTTTCATGGTGTGTTCTTTCATTCTGTAGTTACTGCAGACTTGTGAAAGCTAATGCTCAGAAGTGTGGTAGCAATCTGCTTTAAAAAGCTGAAAACCACCTGGTTTTTTTTCCATATCCCAAATGAGGTCTTAAGTAGAATATTGAAGGGTCTTGTGGATGCTCTGAATGTTCTTTTTGATTTCTGAGAGGTTGTGTGTTCGTCCCAGTGAGGAATGGGAAGGCTTTGATGTTGCAAAGTTTTCACAAAGGCTGAGAAGCCATTAACCATCCAGCACTGAATATGTGATATTATGACAAAAAACTGATGACTTGCAAATCCTGCTGTTACCCAGGAGTAATGCTGTGTATGTCGTGTAACCACATTTGTTCTGTGTTGCTTTTGTCAATGAATCAAATGTGAGAACTGCTCTAAATCAGTACCTTCTGTTTGAAATACCCCTGAACTTACGAAACAAGTTTATCCTCCTGTCTGCAGAACCTGCAAATACCCTGAAAGTAAATCATTAGAAAGTAAGTGTTTGCCTTTCCTTTTTAGGTCAGAAGACTTGTCTCCACCTCCACGGTATCTTCCCTTACCTCTATGTACCATACGATGGTTTTGGACAGCGTCCAGAATACTATCTTCGTCAAGTGGCATTCAGCATTGACAGAGCACTTAATGTGGCTTTAGGCAACCCATCTTCTAATGTTCAGCATGTTTTCAAAGTGTCATTAGTATCTGGAATGTAAGTATGACTCACTCAGATTTTTTTTTTTTTTTTTTTTTTTTGTTAGTTGGAAATGCTTTTGCCTGAACAGCTACTAAATAACTTCTCACTTGCTTTCATTTCAACATAATCAATGCTTTTCCCCCCAAACCCTTGACACAACCATTCTTTCCTAAGCTTGGATCCTAATCATTTTTCCAAATCTGTTCCTCTTGGCTTTTTCTGTCTCTGCTGTTACAGCAGAACCTTCCAGCCTGATCTAGTGTGAGGTGTCCCAGATCATGTTTATCCATCTCATTCTCCCAGCAGCACAGGCTACGAAGTGGAGGTTTTTAAAACTAATGTGTTTATCTGTCAAGGTGACTGTTGTGTTTTATTTGCTGTAGCTTTCTGCTACTGCTGGACCTATATGCTATTATTGAATGTTAATGTATTAAGGCTTCTCTTAATCAATTTTTATTTAACTTGCATAACTAAGGACTGAAAAACATGTTCAAATCACAGTGAATGATGGGAAGCTGTCCTGGAGGAACACCGTTAGTCTATACATGCATTGAATGTTTCATCTTGGAAACAACGTAAATGCTAATTTTTGGTACTGTACAGTACTGTCCTGTGAAAATTTATGGCTTTTTCTTGCACTTTTGAAATACATTCTTTCTAACAGTTAAGTTTAGGAAGATATTTTTTCTGTTCCCAGACAGTTTAGTGATATTTTCTAGACACTGCTAGGAAAGTGGCTGCAATAACTTCACTTCCGGTCAGAAATTTCTGATCAGTAACAGGGAGGGTAAAACACCAGTGTCCCCATGCTGAGAAACTTCTATTTTTCTTTAAATCCTGGAGATTATCTTATCTAGGAAAATTGTTCTGCAATAAAGTTGTTTGCTAAACCTTTGTAAATTTAACATAAGATTTTTGTTGCATTAGTTTCCAAACATAGTGGAGGTCCAGGAATAAAAAAAAAAGGCACAATATACTGTCCTTGTGCATTGTGAAGTTAGCATAGGTGTTCACATCTAACCTCTACAGTGTTGTCACTCTTGCTCTCCCTGCTGCCATGTCAGTGCTGAATTATTATTTTTTTTAAGTAGCTTTTAATTTACATGCCTGCAGCATGAGTCTTTATAACCCAATGTATATAACCTGTCATTAGGTTTATACTGTCTCTATACTGACAAGGTTGATTCACTGTACAAGTCTGATCTCCTCCTTTGGAGCTTAACAGCTTTCAGTTTGTTTGTTTCAATTTAGCTCATTTTTAACATCATAAACTTATTTAAAACAGTTCTGTCTAGCTTTTGGAGCTATTGGATGTGTGCACATTGAGCCATATTAAGGCTAGCAGCACTAATGCTGAAATCGTGCACGCAGCTCTGCAGAGTTTGCTATTAATTTAGAACTGAAATCCCTCTTACTACTGAACATCATGTTTTTTCACTTAGCAGGTAAGCATCCCAGTTGCCTTTTTCCAATAATCTTTTTGGTAAAGAGTTTTTATTTTGTCAAGGCAACATTTATGTGCATGTTTTCCTGAATTTCTGCTCATGTTGGTTGTGATTACTGCAAGCTGTAGACTGCTTGCATGTACTCAACGTGCTGAATTATGGCCTGTTTCCTTAACATGCTGTTTTACAAGCATGTTAGATTAGATTAGAATTCTAGATGCTGAAAAGTCAGTAATTCAGTCAAGTAATACCAGAATTAATGCTGCCTGTTCAACCTCAGTTTAGTCTTGACATATTAATTATGCTATGTATTCTTTAATTGCATTCTCAAATGCTATTTTCTTCAGGATTCATGCCTCATTTAGTGCACAAGATGATTAGTAATCACTGAAAAGGGGCAGCTCCTCAGTCTTTCAAGCTATTCTCCTTGTTTGGTTATTTATATTCCACATCCAGTATTCACTCATTTACACCTGACCTGCAGAATTGATGTCCCTAAGGACTTGTTACACCATTTATCAGGAAGGCTGAATGCTGTTTTTGAAGCAATCCAGCACGAGTAAATTTATTAAAAGTACTGTTATGATGGTGTGAGAAACAGTGTTGAGCTCCAAATGCTTTCTGATTCTTATTTTTTTAGACACTTTGCCACGCAAAGGGTCTATTCTTTTTAGCTCCCCTTTGGCCTGACATGTGGGAATTTTCATTGTCCTGAATAGGCAGTTTATCTTCTGACTTTTTTTCCCCCCATTTATTTTAATACTCTTTATAGTAAAACATGGTTGACTAAATGCCGCCCAACATCTGACTTGCTGTTGCTTTTATTTGTTCTTCTCCAGGCCTTTTTATGGTTACCATGAAAAGGAGAGACAGTTTATGAAGATTTATCTTTACAATCCTGCAATGGTAAAAAGGTGAGGATGTGGTGATAGGAAATTCTGGCTGATTTCCTTATATCTCGAGTTAAAAAGTCAATTTTGAAGCAAGATTCACCTGCATCTTACCAAAGTCAAAGCAGCAAAATCAAAATTGTTATCCACATTTGCCCAAACATACTGTTTTGCTTTAAAACCAGCCATTTTCTTAGAATCTTTTCAAAGCACAAGTATGTTAGGAAAGAGAGACCAAAATATGCTTAACCTTTAGTTATCTTGCATTAACTGTAATTATTGTAGCACTTGGAACAAATTTGCATCAGTTTGTTTTTCCTGTAACTCTTTAAGAGAACAATGCAGTGCTCTTCCATACATTATGAAGCAGATTTTGGTACCTTTCACCTTTTTTAATGCCAGCACTGATGATTTAAATTTAAAATACACTTGGAAAACTGGACATTTTTGTTACAGTTTCTCTATTTCTCAATAGAGTAATGTTCTGTGAAATGAAAACACAGTTGATCTCAGTCTTACTGTCCTAGTAGTTGCAATAAATTCAGGAATCAATAAGGAGGCATTCTTTCTCAAGCATAAACTGAAATCCCTTGAGTGTGTAGGATTACCTGTCGTGACTGGTTAAAGATCTAATCCATGATGGTAGGATAGGATTGCCTGGGTTTTGTTCTAGGCTGGTAAACTTTTGCATGATTTTAAATTTCAGTCTAAATGTGATCTGTGTGCATGGGTGATGTGACAGTTTCCAGCTTTGGAGCTTTGTGTGTTTGAATTACAACTGTCCAGATGAGGACTGACACTTCACATCAATTATTCCTTTAATTCCTCTGCACAAAACTTTGTTGCAGTTAGAAATGCTTAGTGCTTTTCTCTGATTTATAGCCATTGCCTTTTACTTGAGATAAACCTACCTCATAAATTCCTAGTTATCCAAACACCTGCAGTTATTTTTTTCATGTGTAGATGTTTCAAAGAGCAGATTAGTCACACTTCTAGGAAGTTGCTAAAATACTGCTTCTCTGTGTACCATGTAACTTGAAAACCACACAGGACCTCTTCATATGTACATCAAGGAGAAGTAGAAAGGCTTTCAAAGTTATTCCTAGTGTGTAGACAAACAGCTTCCACAGTTACTCAGTAGAAAGATTTCCACAGACTGTAGTGTTTGGGGATCAGTACATGGTATGATGATTTTTCAGAGAATTAAATGAAACACTCAAAACACTGAATCATTGTTAGCAGAGGCCATTTTTGCAGGCTAGTTATTGTGAAGACACAATTCTTCAGTTAAAATGGGATGAAGACAAAATTTAAGTTTATTTTTTCATTTCAATTATATCAGTTCTCAGTATTGTTGCACTAGAATAATTTTTGGTTTATGTCCTAATCTGTCTTGAATTTTAGAGTATGTGAGCTTCTGCAAGGTGGAGCCATAATGAACAAATCTTACCAGCCTCATGAAGCCCATATTCCCTACCTCCTTCAACTCTTTATAGACTACAACTTATATGGAATGAATTTAATAAACCTGGCTGCTGTCAAATTCAGAAAGGCAAGGAGAAAAAGTAAGGTGTTTATTTCTTAAACCCAAATAATAAGGCTAAAAACTGCTGTTTGGAGCAAAGTGTCACTAGCTGTCAGACTTCTGCTGTAGGTTGTGGCTGGATGGCTACTGTGTGTTATTTCCTTGTAGTTTAAAATCATGGCTAATCATTCTGCTTTGCTGACAAATAATGTTTTAGTTAAAACACTTCTGTTTGCATTACAGTCATTTGCACTTGAACAGTCATTTGTATCTTTCACAAATGCAGAAGTGTTTGCTGTTGTTGAAAGGTAAACTCAATACAAAAAAACCTGCTAGTGTTTGACACCAACATTACCAACAAAATTCAAGGCTGGTCTTTCACACACAAGTGGCAGACTGAGTAATTTTCAAGGTCTTCTCCCAATCCACCTACCCCCAACTCAGTTCCTGGGATTTTTTTTTTGATTCTTGTGCCACATCCTGTGTATATTGTCATTTCCTTCCTCTGAAGAGTGAAGGGCCAAGAGGAGACCACAAGGGAGGTAGTAAATCTTCAGAAGGAACCTCTGCAGCTTCCTTACCCTGCAGCCTCCAGGCAGCCTTAGATGGTGTTTTCTTTATTTGTAGGGCAGACAACAGCTGCTTTCATTGCGGGTTTCCACTTACTGCTGCTGCCACTGCATCTGGAATATACAGTGTATTCTCTTTTAGCTCACAGATAAAGGAAAGTGTGAAGCAGAAATTAGTGTTTTCTTTGGCTTCTGATTTCCATTGGGATCTGACCTGAGGACCCAGACACTTGGGAACTCAAGTTTACACCAGGCTGCGTGCTTTGCTTTGAAACTCACTCAAATAGGAAAAGATAGAATTGAAGTTAAGATATGACTAGAGCACAGCAAATACAAGTCTGATCATGTCAGTGTGAGAATATTTTTTTCCTTTTTACATGTAGCTACATGTTGGAAACAAAGCTAAGTCATTTAAATGATAGCATAGCTATCATGCTGTGTTACTTATTCTTTAGGAGCATTTGGACTGGTAGCACTAAATAATAAATGCAGTTGTATGGTAATAGGTGTAAAGAATATTGCTGCACAAATGAATTCATTTCCCCTTCTATTTTTTTCTTTCCAGGTGATATATCAGCTGTGAGTAAATGCCATAGAATTCATTTCTCAGAAAATTCAAACAGTGTATCTTTCATTGAATGGGAAGAAGATGAAATACCAAGGTCAGCATGCCAAATTTTATATTAAAAAAGAAAAAAAAAAAAAAGCTGATGGTGCAGAAATGATCATTATTTAGTTTCTTTACATAGTTTTGGTCATCTGACTCTTTCTGGTATATGTTTGTAGAAACCTAGGTGGGAGATAACCATAGGAATATATGTGGCAAATTCAGCTTTCTGGTGATTGAAAGATGTGCTTCTACCTAATGACTTCTGATGCAAAGCTAATCAGTTCACTAATTACAGACAATACTTGCACATCACTTAACAGATTCTGGCTTTGTAATCACCTGTAACTAATATGAGTAGTGTGCTGTCAGAGCATTCCAATTTATGCATTTCAAATAGTAACTACCAAAGAATCTCAGCTTAGGACTTTCATGTCTGTCTCCTGTGCTCATCCCTTTTTCTAGACACTTCCTAGTCTACAGCTTGTAATTTGTAATAGCTTTGCCTCTACAAGAGAAGGAATGTTGGGATATTGGGGGCCAGTGGGGGAGAGAAGCAGGTGTTGTCTGATTCTACCTCGATTGGTATAGTTTACCCATAGCAGGATCATTGCACTCTTGCTTTTTTTGTTCCAAGTGATAACCTTCCATTTGGAAACCCTTAGAAGTTCACATAGGGTCTTGAATCCCAGTTATAAATTCCATCCTGTTTCTGCTCTACTTTCAAGTTATCCTGCTTTTGTTTTATGGTACTACGACCTGGTTATGTATCCAGTGTATCTACCAGCTTGCCTTATCAATGTATTTCATTAGTACACTCCTGCATTTCCTGCTAATAGTATTCATGAGATGTGAGGTAAATTCAATCCCAGAAACTGGGCTATATTCGGTTCCATGAATTTTGTATCAACCCTCATCCTTTTTCTAGATAACTACTAGGAATTTCACCTTTTTTCTAGCTCCCAAAATGCTTTAATAATTTAGGAACTAATTTGCATCTCCTTCAGCTGAAATTGTTTCCCATTTGATACTGTGTCAAACATTCCTTTGTCTAGAAAACAAATTGTTTTATTAAAGGTGTTGGAGCATGGCTGTCACACACACTGTAGGATGCAGTTGCCACTGCAAAGTTACAAACCTAAACTCTTCTCCTGTCCTGATTTTACTCTGTTACATATCTACACAAAATTAATTGCCTGTCATAATTTCTTCTGGATTATTTATGGCAGGCATCAACTTAAAAGAGTGTAAGTGTTTTTATTTAACCATGTGATTCTTAAAAAAAATGTGTGGTTTTAAAAAAAAATTAAAGGGGTTCCTTTTTGGAGAGAAAATTCAAAGTAGAAAGCTCGGAGCTTTGTTGTTTTATCTACCAAACAAGGCAGAGAGAGATTCCTGGTCATTGAGCAAGCAAAAATACTAAAATCAGAAACTCTCTTTGATATCAGTGACCACTGGGTATTGTGGTGCCTTTTCACTTGTTCCCCAAACCCCTTTAATTTCATGAAGGGTGCAGACAAAATGTTTGTAGCCCCCTCCCTCATTCTTATTTCCTGGTGCAGTCCTTTCTTACTGTGTGATCACAATGCAAGTTTCAACTTGCCTGCTGTCGCTTGCTGTGCAGGCAGGCTCTGTTTGAATGCTTTGATGAATGCAAGCACCCAAAATCCATGACATGAAAAGTATGCATTTTGATCACATTACAGCCTTGTTTCTCAGCTGATGGTGTGACTGGGAAGGGAGGGAAGCAATGGTGTTGGATTGTCCTTAAAGTGTGCATTAGGGCATGGGCGGTCTGCTTCTGCTAAAGGGCTGAGCTGGCTTGGTTTAGGAGTTCTGTGATCTGCTCTCTTAATTCTTTACAATAACTCTGACAGTGCTCAATAGATGACAAATGCTTCACAGCTTCCACCAGACTGCTTTTGGACGTTCAGAATAAAGACCCATCCTACTCTGCTTTCTTTTCACGCATTTACGTACAGAGTGAAAAATACATTTCCTGTATTAATGCAGCCACAAAATGTGATATCACAAATTTGAAAGTATGGCTACCAGGAAATGATTCTGGCAAATGTTGTTTTCTCTGTGTGTAAAATATATACTTTTAAAATGTTAAAGTGACAGCCAGTTCCGGGAATTGACTTTCAGGATGCTTATCCATTTTTTCTCACACTCCGTTAAAAATGCAATTGCTGAGATTTCTGGTTTGTTTCTCAGTTGCAGATTGTGTGTAACACAGGATTTTACTTTCTGATAAAAATTCCCCTATTATAATGTGGTACAAGGAGAGGGCAAAGATGATTCTTGAGTCTTGAAAGCTGAGTCTGCTGTATATAGGTTGAGGTTATCAGAGTAAACCCTATCAGCCTTAACTAGGGCAATGTTTCTTCCCCCAGAAGTCATGCATGAGCCGAGCAGTTGAACTTTGTGTTACTGTGACCATATAACTAGATCTCCTTTCAGTGCTTTCTGTCTTTTTCCAAGTGCCAGTAAATGGGTATTCATTCTGCTACTGGTTTAATTCCTGCTTCCATTTCTAACCCTATCAATTTCCATCCTGTCCAGTTCTTTGCCCCCATAGACTCCTCAAAATTAGTTGACTGATAGCAGCAGGTGGAAGGCCACTGACCTTAACAGGTCTGAAAAGGCACAGCAGGAAGATGATCAGATTATTCTACAACAAACTTGAAGCTGTTTCTGGTATTTTAGGTCTTTACCAAGCCAGTCATCCTTAGTTCTGCTCATGTTTGGGATGCTAATACTCTGTCTGTATTCACCAGGCTACCCCTAATCTTCCTTTAAAAAAAATATCTGAAAAATAAAACATCTTTTGCTTCAGTTCTCCTAGCTGGAAATGTTAAAATGTGTTGCCTTGCTCTGACCTGTGAAGGAGAGAAAAAATTGTTGCTGCCATGTTTTCTGGGCACAAGATCCTGCGAAGGCAGATGGTGCCGAGAGTTCTATAGAACTTCTCATCTTGTGTCTGAGGAAGAGAGCAATGTTGTAACTGCTGTGGGATTTAGAATTGTTTACCACTGCTTCCTCTTCTCCCCACAAAATAAAAAGCTCATGCCTTTAACTTGAAGATGCACATTTATTTTGTAATCATATTCAGATGTGACCATTAATTTAAGGACTTGCAGGTAAGGATGAGAACTGGTAATTCTGTGTTGAGGTACTCGCCCCTCTTCCCTAGAGGGATTTAGTCCCTAGACTAGATGTTAGCCTGGTTGGAAAACAGTGATGATGAGTGTTTCAGAATCAACATACTGATAAAATTAACCCAAGGTATTTATATTGTCACAGCTCTTTAATGTTGAAAGATGTTGAACCGCAAAGTACCTGTGAATTGGAGGTGGATGCAGTAGCTGCTGACATTTTAAATCAACTGGATATTGAAGGTGAAGTGTTAATAACTTTGCATGTAAAATGGTTGGGGACAAGGAACTGTATTGTCATCTTTATTTTCAGGCTCAATTTAGTTGAGCCTCAATCCAGATTTCACTGATAGCAGAAGGTTTATCTACAAGTTTATAAAGTTTTAAAGTACATAAATATTAATGAACTCTGAAAGCCAATGGGTTGTAAGAATAGCTTATTATCAGAGCAGTAGAAAGAGACTTTTGTTAGAGTGTAATAGAGCATTTCAGACCTTTAAGGAGAGCAAGTGAAATACCAGCATCGAGCACACACGTGTATGTACAGGCATCTGCACACACACACACACACACACAACTACTTGGTGAGAAGACCAGCAAAAGCCACAGGTGTAGATAAGAAATAGGAGATCTAGATAACAAATGAAGTTACTCCTTAACTTTACGTAAACATAGAATGATGGAATCAATGAGGTTGGAAAAGACCTCAAAGATCATCAAGTCCAACCTGTCACCCAAGACCTCATGACTGCTCAATAATACTGAGCTGTAGAGTAAAGCAAGAATTGCAATTAAAAAAAATAGCAGGTTAGAATGACAAAAGAGATGAAGAAGAGTGCCAGCATCTAATCTGGGGGAAAGAATGCTTCATCACATTGATGAATTCATGTATTACTGCATATTTCAGCCCAGATTGGCAGGCACCCTGGTTTGCAAGCTATATGGGAAGATGAAAAGCAACGGCGGAGACAGAAATGTGAATCCTCTCAGATTAAGTCACCTGAGTCACAAGGTAAAAAAAATAAATAATAAAGTGGTGCAGCTGTTTATTGAAAGCTTTGAATGAGAAGCAAGCAGGAGATAGAAGTTAAATCCATGTATTAAGTTTGAGGGCTTTTTAGATATACTGTTTTTTTCAGTTCCAAGCTTACTAATTGCCCAGTATGTGTATTCCAATTTTAAAAGCCTTGCCTCAAATCATCATGATTCAGCTTAGCTGCAAAGCATTCTAGGCAGAATGAGTGATAATGACAGTTAAGATTGCATGCTTTATGATGGAAAACATTTAAATGTTTAAATACTGGCAGTATTTCAATCGCTTCTCCTGAAGCTCTCTATGATAGCTGCTGCACAAGGAAGGGCAGCTCCTGTGAATTTCCGTGGATTTATAGCTAAGGTGAGGTTAGGTGAAAATTCCAAAAGGATGGATAAACCCCTGTAAAATTCATTGCAGAGGGAAGACCATGCTCTGCAAATTAATTGCATAATCAACAGAGCTGTTCTCTGCAGAACCTAGGCCATGTTTCTTTTACAATCTCAATGATGTTTGTCAAGTAAGCCAGAGGCTTGCAGGAGGAGAGAAGCAGGTTCCTGCCTAAGGCTGCTTTCTAACCATGGGGTTTTTTCCTGTGTTTCTGTGTGATATTATTCAGGCCGCATAAACCAGCCTTTTTAGAACTGTTCACTGATTGTTCTTTTCCTGGATGCTCACCTTGGTGTAATTGTGACATGATTTGTAAATGCTGTTGATACTTGGCAGCTGCAGATGAGATGAATGGGAGCATGTGAAGTGTTTTAAAGTGTTTAAATACACTCGAAAAATCAGCCCTCCAATTTGGCACTTAAAATTAGCAGACACTTCCACTTTGAGCCATTTCCTAATAGAATTAGTAATTTTAGCTGCTCTCTGTGTTGAGAGGTCAAAGTAAAACTGTATAACAAATATTTTTCACATTTTAAAGACCGTGGATTTGTACCAGCAACAGAGAGTGAAAAATTTTTTCAGAAGAGACTTAAAGAAATCCTCAAGCAAAATGACTTCTCTGTGTAAGTGTTTAGACATTTGCCATAAGCTATAGTATTCTATGGAATCCTTAAATATGCATTTAAAAATTGGTTTTCAATTAACTAGAACGTTGTCAGGATCATTGGACTACAGTAATGGATCAGAGGAGTTCTCTGCTGAGCTAACACTACACTCTGAGGTACTTTCTCCTGAAGCCTTTCAGTGTACTCCAGCTAATATGGTAGAAGTGCATAAAGATAAAAAGATGAGCAAAGGTGAGTGTTTTTAATAGCATCATTGTTTAGGTGTAAGTCTAAATAGTCTAACTTTGGCTGTTTTTACTATTAGCAGAAGCAAGTCGAGATCTGATTGTCAATTAGGAAAAAATGAAGACTAGTTTTGCTTTTCTTTTCATCATTGTTAGAGTAATCCTTCTTTAAAATAGCCAGAGCAAATGATGGAAACATATTTGAATAGTCAAATTCATTTTGAAGTGGCTTGTTTTCATAATGTATTGATGTCTGTGGCTCTTTGAAGCTTCATCCCTTCTCTTTTTGTTTTTCTTTTAAAGAATCCAGTAGGATGCATACTGATAAAGAAGAGGAAGCACTTATTAATGAAGAAGCAATTTTAAACATTGTGGAGAACAGTCAGAGCTTTCAGCCTTTGTCTCAAAGACTGAGTCAGACGACAGTTTTTAGTGAGTATGACTGGAATGTCTTTTCTTCTAGGCTGTTTTATTGATCCACAGTCTTTGTTGTTTTCACTTATGTTGCCAGTCATGAAAGAAAGTAGTTTACCTCGGGGACTTTGTCAAGCAGATTGAGACTTCACACACACACCCCCTACCATCACCACCAAAACAGAACCTTTATCCTCTAGGAGTGGCACCAGGACAGTGCATTTGTAGAGGCTGCTGTGCTTTACTGGGTCACTAAGCCTGGCCTCTTGCCAAGGCACCTCAGGGCAGTCTCTTAGGACTGTTGCTCCTTCCTTATTATGCTCCTAGGGTTATAGCACTAAAATTATCAGGAAGAGGAGGAGTTTGACTCTCTGTCCATGATATTCTTGCAGTTACTGCATCTTTCTTATGGCTACAGTAGAGAATGTGCTCGTGGGCTATCTTTAGAAGCTCAGTTATTAGGAAATACTGGGGGAGAATAGCCTGATGATGAGAAGCAAGTTGGAGCAGAGCATGTCACAAAATTTATGAATACAAAAGAATGGTTGAAAGCAAGAAAAACCCAAGAAATAAAACGTTAAAGAGGGGAAGAAAAAACATAACAGCAAACAAACATGAGTGTCATGAGGGGGGAAACAGCTGTAAAATAACACAACAAAAGAACTTGTATGAGAAGCTACTTCAGGAGGAAATAGTTCAGATACTCTAGAGGAGATGAAAAGCACATAGATCATAAACATTAGGTATAATGTGGACATGCACTAAAGGTGGTACTAGAAGGTGCAGTGGTCGGGGCAAATAGCTAAAGCCCATAGCCTCCACTGTGGTGGGAATATGTGCATGGACAAGATACAACGTGGACAACAATATCGGTTTATGGGTAATGCAATATTCAGTCCTTTCTTGCCAAGAAAGGAGGAGTGGATGGAGTGAGATTAAGAGCATTTTTTAAATGCTGTTTTATTTTGCACAGTTTCTGTTATGGAAGTTTTGTAGTCAAGGATTTGGATGTTATGAGGAGAGTAATTTACGTGGAACTGGCAAACGTGAGCGTTGATTGACCTTCTTTTTGGAGTGAGAAGGTTGTGCTGAGAGGATGAGAAGTGGCTAAAAAAAATATATAGGGTATGGTTTAGGACTATACATTTGAATTGCTCAGCCAAATAGGAGTGTTGAAAAGGTCTGGTTTCCCCAGTGGCTAGGGAATCAAATGGAGATTCCATGACTTCTTTATTTTTTGTCTTTGGATGTTGGGGGTTTATTTTGATGTCTTATCATGGGGCTACTAATTGCTGGTCTCATGTGTGACCATGAGTAACATGCTGCTTTTTTGGCTCTCTTACGCTCTTTCATGCCATGGAGTGGTCTCTACTACGCTTTTGTAGACTCATAGTGTCACAGGGACTGTGAAGTGCACTTCTGCTGCTGTGAAACAGAGCAAGGTTTATATTAATGGGAAGTAAAGGAGTTGGAGGTTGGAGTTTTATGGTGGACCCCACAAAGGGCTAAGGAGCCAAGAACAGGAAGCACAACTGAAAGTGGTTTCATTCAGAATTCTGGCAAAGGGGATGGTTTCCATTCTGAACCGTTGCATGGTGTCTTGTGAAGCCTTTGTAACACACAGAAAATGCCTTCCTCACCGATGCTGAGACCTATTTTATATGATTCTCAGGATCATTGTAAATCATATGATATTTCCTGAGGAAGGAAAGTAGAGGTTGTAGTTCTTCAGCCAGTGGAGAAGGAGAGAGAAGTAACAAAGATGCCTGGTAGACTGGAGATCATGAATTGGTTATGAGGTCAGATTAAAGGTAAGCAGGAGGAGAGAAAAAATTGTGATTGGAAGGATGTTTAAGAAATAAAAATAAAGACAGATGAGGCAAGTGCATGAGTTAATGTCAATTTGGATCAAAAAAAGGAAAGGAAAAAGTAAAATGTAAGCCAAGAGTGAAATCAGGTAAAGGGTCCAACAAAGTGAATGCAGCCAGTGAAGTGATGGGAGAGAGAGGGAAGGCAGTGATGCTTCAGAAGCTGACATTCATGCTGAAATAAAGCAGGAGAATGAGGCTTTGCTGAATGCAAGGAGGTAATAGTAGGGTGGAGAGAGAGAAGTGCTTCCTGTAAATCTACTACAGTCAGGAGAGGAGGGCAGAGCGAAAAAAAGAATTGCTGATGAAGAGCTAGAGAAGATAAGAAATCATAGAAGTTGAAAACATAAGATATAAACAGAGCTTTGTTTCTGTAGCCTGCCTTGCTTTAGACAATAATGAACTAGGAGGTGTTAAAATGTCAATTTGTTAGTGTTGGTTGGTTTTGGTTTTTGTTGGGAGACCATAAGTAGTCATCCACAAGTAAAACAGAATATAGATTTTACTTGTATGGGCTTTTTCTGCAGTAAACAGTAGTGCTGATGAGGCCATGATTGATTTGTTGGCTGGACTGGAGAATGATGGATTTCAGATGGGATATCACAAAACCCTCTCTCAGCATCGTTCTCTCGGAAGCTGTCGAAACTCTCAGAACAGTGATGATGAAGAAAATGAGCCACAGTGTGAGAAAGAAGAAATGGAACTTAGCTTGTTAATGTCCCAAAGGTGGGACAGTAGCATTGAAGAACCTGGGCTAAAAAGAAGGTATGTATGTGATTTTCTTTTCTGAATATGTTATTTTCTGCCAGATCTTTCCTCCCCTACTAGCTATGTGCTTATGAATCCAGTGAGCTGTAGAATGGTCTGTGTTGACAGCATTGAAAAAGATCTCTGCAGATCTTGGAATAAAATACAGTTCTTGAGATGATACTGTGATTCATCAGTTCTATACAGAAGATTAAATGTTTAGCTTTGGCTAGACCTAGACTTCTAGTTTGCTGTTTGAGGAAAAACTGAGTAGATTTTTTGGCCTCTAAGTCCAAATACAAAAAGCTTTAGTTGTAACCTTTTAAGTTCCCACCTTGGATGCAGCACGCATGTTAAGGTGTGTCTTGTAGATCTCTTGTGCCTGTAACTTTTACTGAATGAATATTTTAAAAGTATTGTTGTGAAGACTGACCCAGAAGCCTGAGAAAAGCACTTGTTTGTTTCCGTGCTCAAAGCTTAAATCAAACCATGAATGTTGCTAGCTCTGCTGGATTGCCAAAGGTCAGCTGCCAAGATTCTTGGAACACCTTCTCAGGTTGTAATGACCTTTTGTACAGATGTACTGACAGGCACTGAAAAAAGCTATATCCAGTTTCTCTTCACCCCTGCTTTGAGCAGACCTTCTGGTGTTTATAATTCTGTTTGAAAGATGAGAGACTTCACAGACATACCATTTTTTCATTTGGGTTTTTTACACCAGATACCATATCTGTACTGTGATTTGGAGAGCAAGAGAGGCGTAGAAGTATTTCATCTTTTTCTTTCCTAAAGAAATACAGAAAAGTTGTAACAGAATCAGAAGTTAGATCATTAGTCTCCTAGCTCTAGAGATAATTCATCTCTAAAGCTGCTTTTCCTATTTGACCTTTGATTTTTTCCTTGTTGGTTTTTTTTTTTTCCCTTCACAGTAGTCTGGAAAGTTGGAATTTCCATCTAAAACCTTTTACATTAATCTTCAGTGTAGTGGTAGTTTCTGTATAAAACCAGCCTGTATCTTGCAGAATTTCTTAGTTCAAGCAGAGCTCTGTATGGGCATGACCACACCTTCTGGACTCAGGTAGGATCCTGAAGCAATTACCTGCTTTTCTGCAGGAAAGAATGCTGTTTAAAAACTCACCAGACTTGCGGAGCTGGTTCACGAGTAACTCGTTCCTATACACCTACCTCTTCATCCCAGACACAAAGCACTGAGGAGCAGGTGCCTCCACAGGGGTCAGCTCACCTTAGGAGGGAATTAGAAGCTTTGTTTCAGTGTGATGTCTGCAGTATTTGGACTGACTTCAGAAGAAAGCACTGGTGTCTCTGCCCCCCTGCCTTCTGCTCATGCGGAATGAACCAGATAGTCTGATGATAACTCCAGCCTTATTCTGCTCAGAGTCATGCTATCTTTACTGCTTCCTGATGCAGCCTTCCATATCCATATTGAGTGTTCACCCATTTTCCATTATCGCAACAATTACACAGATAATGTGGAGTAACAAGCCCATACTGACTGGATTATGTGTCTTGGGTTTGATGTGTGCTAAACTGGAGAAAAAGTCCACCAAGACCTGACCTGGTTCATGTGTGGTGGCATCATGCTGTGTTGCACTAGTTTTCCTGGAACCTGGGCTTGAATGTGGAGAGATCCAAGTTACTATCTGCAGTTGCCTCCAGCTTGGCTGAGTTTACTGAAGCTGACAAAGACTTTCTTCATGCCCAATATGATAGGTGGGAAGTTTGCCTTTGCTTCCCAAAAGGCACAACCATATAGCACCCTACCCCTTTAATTCCAAGGTTCCATGTGGTTCTTGGTAACTTCAAAGAGAAGTGTTGTGTCTAAAGCAGTTCTTTCATTTTCTCTAGGTCAGCTGGCAAGAACATGCACCGAAGTTCGACAGAAGAGGATTCATCTTCAGAAGAAGAAATGGAGTGGAGTGGTAACAATATGCTTCTAACCAATCTCTCTATACCTCAGTTAGATGGAACTGCAGATGAAAATGGTGGTAAGTGAATTTGGAAGGTGAGCTACTACCTGGGTCATAGATTGTTTTCATATCAATTTGCTGATTCTTGAAAGTGCTGATTGTTTTCCAGTTTTGTTTCAAGTGGAACAGATTGAGAAGCAGGCCCTTGACGTCTTCCTTACAAACATTATTTTAATCTTTGTGCACTCTACCAATTGCCAGAATCTGCTTTCCTTATTCATAGATTTATAGAATGGTTTGGGTTGGAAGGAACCTTAAATATCTAGTTCTAACCCTCCTGCCATGGACAGGGACACTTTCCACTAGACCAGCATGTGCAAGGCCTCATCCAGCCTGGCCTTGAACCCCTCCTGGGAGGGGGCAACCACAGCCTCCCTGGACAATCTGTTCCAGTGTCTCACCACCCTCACTGTAAAGAATTTCTTCCCAATCTCCAGTCTAAATCTGCCCTCCTCAAGCTTCAATCCATTCCCTCTTGTCCTATCGCTACAAGCCCTTGTAAAAAGTCCGTTCATGGCTTTCTTGTAGCCCCCTTTGGGTGCTGGAAGGCTGCTCTTAGGTCTCCCTGCAGCCTTCTTTTCTCCAGGCTGAACAGCCCCATTGTTCTATTAATTGCCCCAAAAAGGGCATTGTTTAATTAGTTTTATGGAAAAGGTAGTTACCTCGTCACAAGGGGTTATTTTTCTGTTGCTCTTTGCAAATATGGTGTTACAATTAATTATTCTGTAGGATAATTTATCCAGCTAGGATTTTATTGTGTAAATTGAGGTGGTTCTTTGCTATGCAGGTACCTGCCACACGTGGTAAAATACAGTGAGCCTTTTCTAAGCCTATGTTTCATTCAGCAGATTGCACATTCACATCTCGGGGTTGCATGAGTTAAAATTATGCAGTGGCAAAGCTGATGCAGAAGAAGGCACCTTGTAAAAGCTATAAAAAGCTGAATTAATCTGTAGAGAGAGATCTTGCTGTCTCTTTATAAGCTGCTGTCTTTGATCAAATAAGCCTGATGAATGGAGAGTACACGTTGAGGTTAGGCAAATGCATAGACACTATTATTTGTTTCCTTAGACAGTGTACATATTTTCACACTTCTAGTATTCTGTTGAGCAAAACAAAGTAAAGGACCCCCTGTTCAGTATGAGTGTGCAGCACGTGCTCCCAGGTCATACAGCATGTTTGGTATCTCCTGTCCCGCTTCAACATTTCAGCTGAAGATGTGGACGCCTGCACAAGCGGCTGTGTGCCAGGAGCTCTGTGGTAACTGTGTCTTTGCAGAGATGTAGACTCTTTCAAATGACTTGGTATAGGGTTTGGTTAGGAGCAAACAGTTGCTGCGAACCAGTTGTTAATTTGTTGCTTAGCACCTGCCTGTCCATACTTAACAAGAGGTTACTGCAGCAGGTGCTGGTCACAGAGCTGTGTGGGAGTGTTGGTGCTGGGTATGAACTCTGTTCTAACTAACTGGTGTGAGCTCCTCACTGAACACCTGAACAGGTGGTGGATTGCTCTGCTTCATAAAGTGCAGCAAGCCACCTATGCCCAGCACACAGGACAGTTAATACAAAGCCCTTGCCATCTTTTACTATCATACTTTAGCTGTCTGTGCAGTGACTTTTCTCTGTGGAGAAAATCATGAAAGCAAGCTCTTTGTCTTTCAGAGCCAATGAGTATGCATAGTTCTCAAGGACAAAGCAGGATACAAGCTTTTCTAGAGATCAGTGTGTTTGTATTTAGTTATCTGAAAGTGATTTTAGAAGCTTCCTGTCAGAAAGCCAGCATGAAATCTTTGGCAATTGTATGCAAGCCTGCCATTTCAGAGTACTGGTGGAATGGCTGAGACACAGCTGTACTGATGATTTGATTTTGATAAAGCAGCTCACGTACTCAGGGTCTGCAGTTGTCATGATCAGAAATGCAATGTGATTTAGAATGGTTTTGTTTCTTCTTTGGATGGGGGGCTTTCAGGAAAATGTCATTAAAATGGTTAATGCCTTAGGGTTTCTTTTGTACAGGAAAGCCAGAGTAAAATTGCTTGTCTTCCTTTTCAGACAATCCTTTGAATAACGAAAGTTCTCGAACTCACTCCTCCGTCATTGCAACAAGCAAAATGTCTGTAAAGACCTCAATCTTTCACAAAGATGCTGCTACACTAGAACCCCCATCTTCTGCTAAAATTACTTTTCAGTGTAAACACACAAGTGCCCTTTCTAACCATGTTTTGAATAACGAGGATTTAGTAGAAGACCTCTCGCAACCAAACGCAGAAACGAGACCTGAACTTTCAGTCCATTCTCTTACAAAAGAAAGCACTTACTCAGCAAAGTACCTAACTCCATTCAGCAATAGCACCCATGCAGAAAACTCTCACAAAGACAGTAGCAAGAAAGATACCCTGCCAGTTCCTCCATGTGAAAATAATATTTTTGAGTATGAAGATGATATTTCATCAGTGAACAGACAGATACCCAGTAGGAAGTATACCAACATCAGAAAGGCTGAAAAGGATGTTTCTTTTATGCACATGGGCCGCCACATTGGTGACAGCATGTTGAATAAAAACTTATTTAACTTTTCTGACTTGAGCCACTCCAAAGGTAAGATGTCCTCTGAAGCCAGTGAAAAATCCAGCAGTGCAAGTATAAATACTTTTTTTCCAGCAACAGTTACAGAAAATTGTGAGCTGATGTCTTGTTCAGGAGGCAGTCGAACTGTGGTACATTCACTGGAAAACAACACTGGTGAAGGTGGCCTTAATAAGCTTAAAATTAGGTATGAAGAATTTCAGGAGCATAAGGCAGAAAAGCCAAGCCTCAGTCAACAAGCAGCACATTACATGTTCTTCCCTAGTGTTGTCCTTTCTAATTGTCTCAGTCGACCGCAGAAGTTAGCTCCTGTGACCTACAAATTACAGCAAGGCAACAAACAGTCCAGGTTGAAGCTGAATAAAAAGAAACATAGTTTTATCCATCACCAGGAGCCTGCGAGTGTCAGTGATGCTGCCTCAGTGAAGGAAAGCTGCTATACACAAGGTAATGCCTGTAATAACTTCCCGATAAGGACAGTGCTTTACCTAGTGACTTAGTTCCGGTTCCTCTGGAGGCTTTTGAAAACAAAATGCCTGCAAGTACAGCTAATTACACTGACTGCCAGTTTGCAGATGGATCCCTTGAACCCGAGCAGTCCTTTGGACTATGTGGGAATAAATACACGCTGCGAACGAAACGGAAGGTGAATTACGAGACGGAAGACAGTGACTCGAGCTTTGTCGCACACAACTCCAAAATCAATCTACCTCAAGCCATGGAAAGTGGTGAAAGTTTGGATGGGTCTCAGAAGTCTCGAAAGCGTAGAAAACTTACTAAGAAATTGCCACCTGTTATAATTAAATACATTATCATCAATAGATTTAGAGGAAGAAAAAATATGCTCGTTAAGCTAGGGAAAGTAGATTCTAGTGAGGAAAGGGTAGTACTCACCGAGGAAAAGATGAACTTATATAAAAAGCTTGCACCTTTAAAGGACTTTTGGCCAAAAGTTCCTGACTCTCCTGCAACCAAATACCCTATTTATCCACTAACACCAAAGAAAAGTCACAAAAGGAAAGCAAAACATAAGTCAACCAAGAAAAAAGCTGGAAAACCACAAAAGACAGGTACTAAAAACATTAGAAGGACTTTATCTTTCAGAAGGAGGACTCACACAATTCTTTCACCTCCTTTGCCATCCTACAACGCCGAAGCCGAAGACTGTGACTATAACTATAGCGATGTTATGTCTAAGTTAGGTTTTCTTTCTGAGAGAAGCACAAGCCCAATAAACACATCTCCACCTCGCTGCTGGTCTCCCACTGATCCAAAAGCAGAAGAAATTTTGACTAACCTGGACAGAGAAACTTTATTTAGTAGGGGGCCCAATATGTACAACAGCAAGACTGTTAATTCTAGCGCAGCAAAAAGTAGTCGAGCGAAAACTCAGGTCAAGAAATGTAAAAAGAAATTTGCTAGTCCCACTGTATCCACCAAGAAAAAGAAAAAGATGAATCAGGCTGAGAAGCCAGCAGATGATGGAAAGAAGAAACCTAGAACAAAACAAAGACAAAAAGCAGCTGAAAAAGCACCTTCAAGAAAGCGTGTTGTATTTAAAGATGAAAAAGGAAACAGTCACTCTACTGCAGAAGTAAAGTTGGTGCTGAAACATCAAGATCTGCCTGAGATTTCTTACAACTCTGTCAACTTGCAGCCACTTCACAACCAGAAAGAAAGTCCTCTGCCTGGCTATTCAGCAGGATATCTGCCATCAGCACAGCTCCCTTCAGCAGCTGGTGCCCAAGGGAATTCATCAGGCTGTTTTCATTCCTTGATGGAAATTGATAAGCCTGTAGATGCACAGTGTTTACCTGTCCCACGAGAAGACCCTCATTCATCTTTTGCATCTGCTCCTGCGGCAGCTGGAAGGGAAATACCAAAAATGAGCTCTCAAAAGCCCAGGACTCAAAGTTCTATATTTAGGATGAAAGATTCTGCTCTCATTCAAAACGTGTTTGATCCATCTAGTCATTCAACTCAGGTAACACAGAATGCACGCATCCTTAAAGACAAGACTTGTGCGAAAGCCGAAGAGATCAAAAATGTGCAGAACAAATGTCTGCCACCAGCTGGGAAATTAACTGAAGCTCGTGACTCTTTGGACACAGTCAAGATGGATCAGTTACACGCCACTAACTACTTGCATTGTAAAGACAATAATCAGCAGCAGATTTTTTGTTTACCAGAGGCATCCAAGCATTCTGATCCATGTTCTTCTGTTCCAAAGTCATCTGAGGAAAGCCCTGGGCCGCTTCAGTTGCCTAAGAACTGTTTCGTAACATCTTTGAAGAGTCCGGTGAAGCAGCTGAGTTGGGATCAAAACCAGAGAGGATTTGTTTTGGATATGGCACATTTTAAACCTGAAGCAGTGAAACAGAGGCCTGTGCCAGAAACAACCGTGCAGCCCAAACCCATCTCCCAGTATAAAAACAGGACTATAGTAGCCCCATCATCATTCAGTGAAGGACAGTCTGGCCTAGCTGTTCTGAAGGAGTTGCTCCAGAAGAGACAGCAGAAAGCTCAGAACGCAAACGTTACCCAGGAACCGCTACCAGCGAAAACACAGCTGAGTGGTGCACCATCCCCTCTTGAACAGAACAAAGCAATCAAAAGGGCACGGTCAGTCACCTCGCCAAGAAAATCTCGTGTTCCTAGGAGTACAAAACCTAAAGAGAAAACACCAAAACTTTCCAAAAAGGAGTCCTTGAGCCAGCAGTACGCTAGTCGCGTGGATCACTCCCTGTCTGATGACAGCCCCATTTTTTTTTCAGACCCTGGTTTTGAAAGCTGCTACTCTCTTGAAGACAGCTTGTCCCCAGACCACAATTACAACTTTGATATCAATGCTATAGGGCAAACTGGATTTTGCAGTTTTTATTCCGCAAGCCAGTTTGTCCCAGCAGATCAAAACTTGCCCCAGAAATTCTTGAGTGACGCAGTTCAAGATCTGGGCTCTGGACAAACAGCAGAAACTGACTTTCTGTGTCATAATGACCAAAAATCTGAGGAAGAGAAGCAGCATTCTTCAAGCACAAGTAAATGGATACGGTCTGGTTCCCTGAGCCCTGAGCTTTTTGAGAAAACCTCACTGGATAACAACGAGAACCACTGCCATAGCCAGTGGAGGAAGAACGTTCATCCTTCGACCACTAGGTCTAGTTCTGTTGATGCCTCTTGTACACAAGAGACTGAAGTCTGTTTAAATGAAAAATTCAAACTGAATAGAAATACAGTCAATAAAGAGAGATTTCTTAACCTTCCTCAGCCAACCAACTCGGACTGGATTCAAAGCCACATTAGAAAAGAAACCACTTTTGAACCCTGTCAACCACTCGATTCAGTTAATACCTCTTTTACGTCCATACTGTCTTCTCCTGATGGTGAACTTATAGATGCAGCTTCTGAGGACTTAGAATTGTATGTTTCAAGAAACAATGAGGCATTGACTCCAACTCCAGATAGTTCACCGAGATCAACCAGCTCTCCCTCACAATCAAAGAATGGAAGTTTCACCCCTCGTACCGCTCACATTCTGAAGCCTCTCATGTCCCCACCCAGTCGTGAAGAAATCATGGCAACTTTGCTGGATCATGATCTTGCAGAGACAATTTATCAGGAGCCATTTTGCAGCAATCCTTCAGATGCTCCAGAAAAGCCCAGGTACTGTGTTAAATGCATTTCTGTCTACATAGGCTTGTGATTGCATTAAATTTAATTGATTTTTTGTGAACAATTTTCTGCTGCTAGGTGGCACAGGTGCATGGAAGATCCCATACATACATTTGAAGTTGACAATTACTGTGCTTCCCATGCAAATACACATTTCTGTTCATGACACTTCATGGTTGTTTTTTTATTGCTTCATATTATTGTACTAAGTGGGAATGTGCCTTCTTGGTTTGTAAGAGAGAGACACTGCCCACAAGGAATTGCATAGTGAGAAAAGTAGTTAGCAAGGCTCTGCTTGTATATCATCCTGAGTGCTGCCTGCAGTGCAATTTAGAGCAAAAAAAAAAATAGAACTCAAACTATTTTCTTCGCAGGGAGATCGGAGGACGGCTTCTCACAGTGGAAACAAGACTTCCAAATGACCTGCTTGAGTTTGAGGGGGACTTCTCATTAGAAGGCCTACGGCTCTGGAAGACTGCTTTTTCAGCCATGACGGAAAGCCCTAGACCCGGATCTCCTCCTCGTTACGGTCACTCCGCTGTTAATAAAAGAGAAAGTAATAGCCATAAAACTAGTGAAGACAAAAAGATAGTCATAATGCCATGCAAGTGTGCTCCAAGCCAACAGCAAGTTCAGATATGGCTTCATGCCAAAGAAGAGTATGAACATTTCAAGAAATTGCCTAAGAATCATTCTGCTGAGCTGGCAAAGGCAGCTGAGAATTTCAGCTCTGCAGCACTGTCTGAAGAGAAAGCTGTAGAAGTAGTAAAAGCAGCTAAAAATGTGAGTTTATCTAGTCCAGAAGATGAAAGACCCATTGTGCCTACAAAGAACTCTCCTGCTTCTGTGGCAGAACCTACAAAAGCACAAACCAAGGAAACCTGTGATAAGTCTATAAGCACTATAGGAACTGTTATAAATACTAAAAATGACACAGACTCTAATAGAATTCCACCTGACAGCAAGACTCTTGTTACTTCAACACTAGAACATGATAAGGAGGAAGAGGAGGAAGATTATTATGTCAATTACAGTTCACCGGATTCTCCAGTGCTTCCTCCTTGGCAGCAAGTAGCATCCCCAGATCCCAAGCAGTCCAATTTAGAAGACACAGAGTGGAAAAGTCAGGATATTATTTTTTCTTCTGTGGAAGGAAGTGACACAGTACCTGCTGGAAATGCACACAACTCTCCATCCACCCAGGAGGACATTAGGACAGCCTTTGACACGTCTCCATTTCCCGTTAATGAAGAGCCTGGAAACTCTGGATCGGTTTGCCTGCATAGCACACCCATTGTGCAGAGGAAACATCAAGATGGAATACCTGAAGTTCTTGGGTTTACTCCTTTATCCACAGGTAAATCCATTAAGTGATTCTGATGATGCACACTCACACAGAAAAATCTGCATGTGGTATTACATTTTTGTATGTAATGAGAAGTTACAACTCCACAAAAATACATGTAAAAGGAGTTTTGGAAAGGAAAAGGCCTGTGCATTATTGCTAAAATAACTATTGAATTATGAAAAACAAATCCAGGAGCAGAGCACCTTTTTGCTTCTTGATGATCTCTAGTAACTTGAAGTGCTGGTTAAAAACTTGCTTTAAAAGCCTAGCTTATTTTGGGAGGGCTGAAATCTTGGTGGTTACGTTGCTTGTAGTGTCGTATTTGCCCGAGCACGATCTCAGTGCAGAGTGTGAATGACATTGTAGCATTCAGGAGGATAATCATGGGAGGTTTGGTAACTTGCTGGGCCTGGTACTACACATTCCTAAATGTTCATGAATACCAAATTGCAAGAGTTATGCTTTGAGTTGGACAGAAGAGTTTATAAAACTTTATATATCTAATAGTTTTGATAACGTCAACTAAATGCCTCTGGTTGTTTCTAGAATGTTTTAATATTTCGACAGTGTTAGTGAGGCTAAGCAGTTTTGTACTCAAACCTGTTTTCAGAGCCAAAAGCACAGAAACTGAGCCACAAGAGGGGAAGTAACACTGATGGTCTTCGAAGAGTACTTCTAACCACACAAATGAAGGTAAATTAAGAGTTTATGTACAGATGGATTTCTACTTTTTTCCCCATGTGCCACACAGACATTTCCATTCCCTTTTCCTGTGTTGTTTTGTTCCTTTGCTGTTAAGATCTTGAAAATGCATCTAAAATGATAGGGTGCAATTGGTGTAGAATCGGTGTGCAATCAAAGTTAGGAAGAAGAGATCAGTTTAATTTGCAAGGGGGAAAGTTAGATATTGAGAGTATGTCCTGTGTTTTAGGGTAGTGAGATGCTAATGAAATGCTAAGGAGACACTGTGTAAGGATGTTGTTTTGCTATTTTAGCTAGAGAATCCTTTTTAAGGTCTCTTGTGATTCCCCTGTTTTATATCTATGTGTCTCTGTGTTTGTTGTAATATTTTTCTGACAATGTTCTAAGCATTTTCTGAAAATAACATAGGCAGATGGCACAGCTCTGCTGTCAGAGTAGAAAAAGCAGCATGTTTTCCCTACACTGTTTCTGCTCCCCATGTTGGAAACAGAATGGTGTGCTAGGTGCATTACCAAAATGACCAAGAGTCTTCTCAACATGCTGACACTCACTCAGTTCAAGTGAGTACCTAAGTGCACCCTTAGTTCAGGCCCTTAAAAAGTAGACTCATAGAATGGCTTTGGTTGGAAAGGACCTCAGAACTCATCCACTTGAACCTCCCCGCCATGGGCAGGGACACCTCTCAACTAGGCTTGGCTGCTCGAGGCCTCATGCAACATGGTCTTGAGCACCCCCAGGGAGGAGGCAGCCACACCCTCCCTGGGCAACCTGTTCCAGAGTCTTAGCACCCTCATACTGAATATCTTCTTCCTAAGATCCAGTCTAAACCTACCCTCCCTCAGCTTCAAACCATTCCCCCTTGTCCGTCTCTAGACACCCTTATGAAAAGTCCCTCTCCAGCCTTCCTGTAGGGTCCTTTCAGGCAGTTCTAAGTTCCACTCAGAGTCTTCTCTAGGCTGAACACCTCCAGCTCCCTCAGTCTATCCTCATAGCAAAGGTGCTTCAGGCCTTGGATCATCTTTGTGGCCCTCCTCTGGACTCACTCCAACAGCTCTGTGCCCTTACGCTGGGGACACTAGAATTGGATGCACTATTCAAGGTAGTGTCTGAAAGTGAGAGTTTTGGTGAGTTGTCACTTGAGAGAATAGAGATTTGCAGTTTGCCATCTCCTGAGGCTTCTAAGAAAGCCAACACCTATGGTTTCTGGGAGGATTTGTATTTCAGCTGGGTTTTTTCAGTGTTCCAAAGTACCTCTTGCTTTACTATGAAGTTTCATTAAAATTATTCCTACAAGTCAGAAATACACAAGTAATAACTTCAGGGTAGCATTTGCATTTTCATTGATAAATTTGTTTTTAATACTGCAGTTGAATTTAGCTGCCTGGAGTTTCTTTAACCTTTTACTCTGCTTTTTTGCCCCTCCCCCCCAATAAGAATCAATTTGCTGCTCTGAGTGCTCCAAAGAAAGAGTCTTCTGAGATTGAAGGCCCATCTTTAAACAACACTTACGGTTTTAAAGTCAGCGTGGAGAACCTGCAGGAAGCCAAATCTTTACATGAGGTAACTCACTGCTGTGTGTCATTTTATGGAAGGACAGTTTATCAGGGCACTTCTATAATGGCAACATTTAAAAATCTTTTCCTCCTTGGGTCGCTGCCTGGCATAAAATGAATCATTGTGTGATGTCTGCAGCTTTAAGTAGTTGCTCTGCTAGTTTCAGCTTGATCTCCAGGTGCCTTTATTTAATGGTATTGGACTAAACTTCACAGTATTCTTGCTGAGAAGGTGGTGAAGCTTCCTTTAAATAACAAGCATGAGGAAGATCAGAAGGAAGAAATGGCAAGTTTTGTATAAGAAATATTACTGGAAAAACTAATTGACCATAACTTCCATGAATTGTTTCCTTAAACAAGGCATCTGGCATCATTCAGTCAAGCCCTCCTGGTATCTCTGTTTGTTACCTTCTGAACCTGTTGGCTGGCTTCTACCGCATTTAACAAAACGTGGCATGTCTCAAAGAGGGTTTCCACATATTTCCTGTAGGTCAGTAGGAAGAGAGATCAGAATTGGTGCTGGAGAAAGGGATGCGGTGTGAATACAGTTCTACTGTGTTTGGCTGCTAGCTGGCCAGCCAGCATGTCTGTGCTCCCAGATAGTCACCACATCTGTGGCTTGAAATTAGCTGTGGGCCAATTCACAGAGGAAGTGGGGAGACAGCAGTTTTATGTGCTGAGTAGGTGACACAGGAGAGGTCACAAGAAACTGATGATTTTGTGGGCAGTGGAAATAGAGCTTGATAGTAAAACTTCATTTCAGTGATGATTGTAGTTATTGAGGATGTAAATGGAGAAGGAATCTGACTGGCCTCAAGGCAGCTTGCATGCTCAGAAATATTGTTGCTTTTCCCTTGTAATCTCTGCAGTTTGCCCATTAGTCCACATTATCAACAGCATTATGCAAGACAAGAGCAACAACATAGCACTCAAACCATATTAGATGCTGCAGTATTTATTGCAGAGACAGACTTGTGCACTATATAGGAGTTAGCATTTTCTTAATGGAAACCATTCTGCAAAAAGCTGTAGCAGCATGATGCTGAGTTTATTAATGCAAGTGAAAAGAAAGTTATGTATTATCCATATCATCCTGTAAGTGACTTTGTTTTCATGCTTGTTTGCATGTTTTGGGCAGGGGAGGGAAAGGAAAAGACCAACAGTGATTTCCAACAATGGAAGCTTAATTCAGGTCACTATCAAAGCTGTTGGAAAACACTGCAGGAATTTACAATTGTTGAACATTTCTGTTTGTTTGTCTTTTCTGCCATTGGTAGAAGAAGACAGTACTCAGAAATTAAATATTGATTTTTAAATAATTGAGTATAAAAATGTATTCAGTGATAGATCTTTCTTGTAAAGGGTGTTCAGGGGTGCATGTTTAATCACTTGTATTACTTTTCATGTGTGCTCTCTCAGTTGCGGTGTAGTATGACCATACCGATGTCTGCAGTGCACTCATTTGCACTAGCAATCTCTTCTTACATCTTTTGAAGCAAGCTCCTAAACATGCTGACTTACTGTGTGTGTTTGTTGGTAGGTGCAACACCTTACCCTCATCAGTATGGAATTACATGCTCGGACCAGACGAGATTTGGAACCAGACCCAGAGTTTGATCCCATCTGTGCTTTATTCTATTGCATCTCATCAGACACAGCGCTGCCAAACACTGAGAAAAGAGAAATCACTGGTGCTATAGTGGTGGATAGAGACAGGACACCCTCAAGCCAAGGTTCTTATCTCTTTTTTCCTTAGCACATTTTACAAAAATGCTTATTTCATAGTAATCAAACAGTAGCAAGCAAAATAGAATCGAGTAATATTACTACTTAGCTCCTTTAATTTTGTCTTGTTGACTGTTGGATGAATGGCCATATTAAACAGAGAGAGAGAGAGAGAGAGAGAGTTTTCCTGCTTATATCTTCCAAAGAACTATTGCATGAGCTGTAAACCACAGATAACATCCACGTGTGCACAACGTCTGTGTTTGCCTTCTGGTGGACAAGCTCCTGCAGTATTCTCAAAGTATAAAGAGGAAAACCAGCCTTTAGTTTCCTACTCCAGTTGCTGGATAGCTACAAGTAGAAAATGTTAAAAGCAAGACAGTATGTTTTGATATTTTACTTAAGGGTTATTTTTGTGGTTTTATCTGATCCTTTTAGGATCTAAACAGGGGCCCTTATTCTATTGTACCTTTTTGGCTTTGTTTAGACCAGTGATACTCAACCTGTGGCTCTAGAGCCGGATGTGGCTCTTCATGGCCCTACAGGCGGCTCTCGCAATGTAGGCATCTGATCGGCGCTCCACTCTATCAGGCAGCGCGGGGAGCACTGAGCAAATGGACCAGCAGTGTGGGAGTCGCTGAAGTTCCCCCTCCCATAGGGGGAAAGAAAAGGAGCTGCTGGGATCCCCCACAGGTAAGAGTAGAGATCACCTCCCACCCAGCAGCTGTGGGGCAGTACGGGGAAAAACTCGCCCTTTTGCCCCTTCCAACCCCTCTACCCCACTCCTTCCTAGCAGCCAGAAGGGGTCGAAGACAGAACGCTGCTGGGAGAGAGGATGCTGATGTGTCATGTCGTGATGTATCAATATGTGATGATGCTGAGGCAGCATCATCACACATTGAAGTGTCATGATGGGAAAAAAAGGCAAAAAGGAAAGAAAAAAAAAAAATTCACACTGTTGACAATATCAACCTGATTTTTATGGTGCTCTACAACTCCATTTAATAAAGAAGTGGCTCTCCAGCTGTTAAAGGTTGAGTACCACTGGTTTAGGCTAGTAAAAACAAAACAAAACAACCCAAAAAAAAAAAAGTCCTCTTCCTTTCAGGGTTTCTTTGGTGTTGTGAATGTGTCTTAAACCACAAAATACTGTCTAAAATTTTAAGTGTGGACAAAAACCTACCAAAAGGCAATTTAGCATTAAGGCAGCAGCTTCTTCCTTTACCAGTTTCTTTTTCAAAGTGCTGTAGATATTTTAGCATGTTAAGCTAAGTTATTTTTCTCGGTGCAGCTTATTCTGGTGTTAGATGCTTGTTACTACCTTATAAAAAAATATCTCCATTACTTTACTCAGTGAGATTTTTTCCATAGTATAGCTACTGCAGCTCCCTAGGTGTGTGCCACTGATAAATGAGGAAGAAAAAGCTCTCTGTCAAGAGGTCCAATAGTACTTTGAAAAACCAATGGTTCTGATCTGGTTTTGTTAGCAAAATACAATGGTGTTTTGAAATGTTATTGTGACATTCCTTGGTTTAATTGATGTGTGCTGTCAGCATTTTCTTGGTTAGAACTTTTTGAGTTCCGTGTGGAGTGACTTGACATTGAGATACACCTTTTTTACCCCTTTTTGTAGTATTCTTGCTTTGTGAGTTACAGTATGCAGTTTAACATTTCTTTCTGAAAGCACACTGTTTAAAATTCTCAGAAATCTTCAGAATGTGTCAGAGTGGAATGCCTTTTTATAAACTCCAGATTGTTGCCTTGATCAGAGATGATACTATCTGTTGTATAGAGGGAATGAAGAGACAGAAATATGTCTTGCATATTATTCATTTAAAGAGGTTTTTTAATATGGAAAGCAAATGCTGAGTTCCTGCAGGCATACAGATATAGCTATTATTCACACATTAGCAGTGTAGACACTCTTAATGTGGATTAAGTGAGCAGTTGTTTGTGTTCTTCCATTTCTATTAGGAACTTAGCAGTGTTTTTGAGAAGTGTACTAAAAAGAACTCTGCCATGTTATGTGTCATTTGAATTCTTCTGAGCATTTTGCAAGCACTGCGTTAAGCTAGCAATTAAAACAGATCTTTTGCATGAAAACATTGTGTGAGCTGTTTTATGGTCCTTTTAAGATTTCTTAGTCAAAAAACCATTTTCTAATAGCTGGACTTTTGTACATGTAAACTGGTGACATTTCTCTTGAATCATTTCTATTTATACCACTGTGGTCAGAATTTTACAAAGTGGAAAGAATAAACTTTTCAACCCAAGAGGGACAAAATAAGTCCACGGAACTTAACTGTGATAACAATTAGTCTTAAAGCTAAACGTAGTTTGTGTTCCGTACTTGTTTTATTCTAAAGTGATATTGTTGACTTGAAGTCATGGAAGTCCTTCTGAATTGTAATGGTTTCTTTCACTTTATTTTCCAGGGTGCAGAGACCAAGCCCCCTTGCTCACCAGATCTGGAGTTACAGGACTAGAAGTCAGTTACGCTACTGATGAAAGAGCTCTTTTCCAGGAAGTAGTGAATATTGTGAAAAGGTAGCATATCTGTACGTTCTGCTTCTATTTTTCAGGCTTGGTACAGCAGATTTAGTTCCTTCAAACCTTTGCCAGTCTCTCGAGTGCCGATTTTGTTGTTGCTGTTGTTTCCCTTGAAGGCTTATTTCTAGAGTGGACAAGCGTGGTGGTCTGTCGAATAAAAACACTTTTTGCTTTTCCTTTTCCCCCGACAGCAAGAACGTTCAGATCCTCTTAAGCAACTGAGTTACGCTCTTGAAACTAATCAGCCGTATAAGTAATCTTCTTTAACATACAACCTTGCCTGTTAATCCCAGAATTCATAACACATCTCTCACTGCAACTCACAATAGTAGATATTAACAGTGCTGAAAGCTACAGAAAATCCCTCAGATGGGAAGAGTTTTTCTAGGGCTTCTGAGACGAGGCAGGAGAAAATGCCCTGTATGGTTCTAAACGTGCTGTGCACAAATTACAATAGCCTGTTGCTGAAAAATCAATCTCCTTCACTGGTTTTGTCTTCTCTGAATGGCAGTCCCTTGCTCCAGCAGACTTGGAAAACTGCTGGTTTTCCTTCATCTCCACCAAGTCTGGGAAGCCTGTTTGGTAGGCTCTCTCTCAGCTGTTGAGTAGGTGGAACCACAGATGTCTCTCCAGGCCCTACTGTCAGAGGTGCAAAGCTGTAAAATTGCAAGGAAAAATAAACAGATTTAAACTGTGAGTCACCCTGCTGGAATAGAGGCACAAGAAAAAAATGCGTACTAGGCAGAGTACATTTGCAATTCTTTCTCTCTCCAACCAGAAAAACCTCTGATGAGAAAGACATTGACCAACCCCATGAAGCCAGAATACAAAAAGAGTTGCTGAATGCAACCAGCACAGGGTGGGTCCTGACAGAGCAGCAGATTCCTGTTCAGAGAAGACAAAATTCAGGTAAGGAACATAATTTTGTTTTTCTCTTCCTTGGAAATCTAGTGCTCCATCAAGCTTAGGAAAAATCACTCAGAATGAGAAGCTGTCAGTAAGTGAAGAATTCTCCACCAGTTTTGTGGAAGTTTGAAAAGTGACAGTACATAAAGAGCATGGGACAGAGAGCTCAGTAGTTAGAATAGATGATTCATCACTGAAGAACAGAAGCCTCAGTCTGTACATCCTGAAGTCGTTACAGAATGAAAAAAGCATACAGTTTTTGTACCGCTTCAGGTGGAATGTACCAGTCACCAGGTTGCTGGCTGAGAAATCTCTTCTTAAGAGATCTTGTCTTTCTGTGCTGTGCTGGCATGTCCTTTTGACACAACAACTTCATCTTCAAAGACTGAGCTAGTTAACTTGTGCTCCTGAAAGATAAAAGATGTGATCTATTAATGGAGACAGGGACTGCTGTCATCTTAGTCTACTTCTCTCTCCCCTCCATGCAGTATCACCTGAGGAATCAGCCTTCCGCTGAACTCTCAACAAATATGTTTTAAAAAGCTTGGACCACATCTACAGTTTGCTGCTCTTTTCCCCCCTTTATGTTCTGTAGCCTAGGTGAAAAGGAGTCAGATAGTTTGCTGGAGTACATGCTCTATATTTATCAAGCACAAAACATGTCTCTAGACCCCAAGGAGGTTTAACTGAAGGAAAAGTGTGGTAAAACTGCTTGATTAAAAGGCAGTGCGCTGCAGAAGTCCTCAATGGGACATGATCAAGCCAAGAAGCTTTAATGAAAACATTCAACAGCAGGAACTATTTTTCAGTCTTCTGTTGCAGCTTTCAGTGTTACTTTTTCCAGCACGAGCTGGATCCTCTACTGCACTTAATAGCAGGCCTGATACCTTAGAGAAAGAAAACAATCAAGCCATGTTTTAGAAGCATTACCACTTGGAGTGCATGGAACCAGAATCAAAGTCACCTTAATTTATCAGCAGGTGACCTTATCAATATCTTTTACATTGATCTGTCAGGTTAGAGGATAATAGGTTCTTCTGACCAAGTAGCATGCCCAGCAGGACTGCAGCTTGCTTTTGGTTCGTGTTCTTGGCCTCTGGCTGCTGGAGGGAAGAATGGACGAGTGAAGTTCCAGATTCCTATCACAGTGAGCAACAGAATGTCTGTTCAATCTTGGTAGTCAACACCAGGAACAGAACTATCAGCTTGTTGAAGAGCTGAACAGGGGGTACCTCAGCTGTGGGAGGAACTGTCTTTTGCAGTCCAGCTGAAGAATTCTTGTTCCCATTTCTAGCCATTCTCTTAGCAGCTGGCCTCAGTCTTGCTCTTATTTCATGTATGTAAGATTGTGGAACATACTCACTTGTTTCACCTTCCAGCCTTCTACTTTTCTGTCGAAGCCTTTTGTTTTCATTGTGTTCGAAGATAAGAAATGGTTGATTCTGTCACTTTTGTCAGTAGATGTAAACTGGAAGGGCACAGCAGAGAATTCTTGACCAGCACACAGATAAGGGAAAGCTGATTCCTGGGAAATGTATCACTTCCTACAACACTTCTAGCTCATCAGTCTCTTTTTTCCACCAGAACTCTGCACATGTTTTGTCTTTGAACCCAGAGTGTCTATCCACATGGTCTTTATAACATGCTGGTTGATACTGAAGTGCAGAGGGATAAATTAGTGAGTTTTTAATGCTTTGGTGATGTTTTATTCTTGGGCTGCACTGCCAGCCTTTTGCCTTTAAGGAGTGAATCCCAAATCTAACCTGTAACAACAAAGTTACACTGTTACATGGTCACTGAAGAGGAGTATTGCTCCAGAAAGCTCACTGGAATTGATGAGCTGAAGTTGGATTCAGTTACACCTTCACTGTGGAATTGTTCAGTGTGTGCTAAGTGAACGACCACAGTTAGATTTACATAAGTTTCCACTTAAACATCCATAAAGTAAAGTAAATACCAGGTTAAGTGTTCTTCTGTAAAATTAGTGACTGTTGTCTCCAATTAGCTCAGGGTAGTTGACAAAGGAAAATAAGCCATCTTGAGGTCTGTAGACCAGAAGATGTGGTTGTTTCTCTGGAATTGTGATCTGTGGTTTCATCTAAGCTGAAAACAAGCAGATTTATCTAAATAGTGAGCAAAATAAGCACTTTTCTTTCTAGATTATCGAGAGTGATTCAGCTGTGAAATGGAAGTACTTAGGAGAGTGAATACCAAAATCTGTGTAGAGACAGCTAAAAGAAAACACATAATTGTAAAGGGAATTTGAGTATTCTCTTTAATTCTGAAAGGTATTGAAATACTGAGCTGCTTGAAGGTTGAGAGGCAGGAAACAGTTTGAAAGGAAGAGCCCTAGAGGTGAGTTTGAAGGAGGGAGGGAAGAATAAACAACATGGACTTGTAACAAAGAAAAGCATAAGTGAAGTGGTGCTTGGTACTCTGACAACCATCTTAGAGTTGCAAGAAAGCTTCACCTACATAGGTCCCATTTTCCCTTCTTTGGTAAGCTGTCCTTGACTGCAAAGAAGATAGGACTTCAGCTCAAACTGGCATAAAGCAGCTGAGAGACAGCCTCCTTCCCATCCTGGGCAGCCAGTGTGGAATATCTACAAGCACAGAGGCCAAGTTGTAGGCTCTTTGGAGGAGTTGTAGGGGAAATTCTTTCTTTCCATGAAATGGAGCCCATCCCTGCATTCTTGTCCTAAAGGATTCTGACATGCTTCCTGAAGAGCCTTTTTGATAGACCCCCTCTATTGTAAGGTGGGAGAAAAATAGGAAGAATCTGTCTACTTGAAAAAGTAAAACGGAACCAGATCTCTGTCTGAACCTAAAGGCAGAAAAACTGGATCAAACACACTCACGTAGCTGCCTAAACCAGTCACACCAAAGCACAGGAAAGCTGGCTGTTGGAGGAGGAGGAAGGGAGAATGATGAGAATGCTTGTTTTGGAGATTAAAAAAGACAGGAAAACTAGAGATGTCCAAGCCTGATGGAGCAGTGGATTCCCATGAAAGAGAAATTAAATGTCTGGGCCTGTCCTAAGCTTTTCAGGCAATTTTTGCCACTCTTCTGTGTACTAGATAGCAAAAAAAGGACTGGTCCTGCAGGCATGAGATGAACAGAATTTGGGGAATCCATGTGGGAAGGCACAGTCCCCATCTCTGTGACATGTAGAGGATGTGGAAACAGGACAGACTTGAAGAAAGCAGTAGATTCACTGCTGTTTGAGACTCCCCAGCAACCCACAGATCCTTCTCCCCATGGAAGAACTTTCTGATAAAAGCACAAAACCATAATGCAAAGTTGTAAGATATTTTTTTCCCTTAAAGATTTCAGAGCTAAACCATTTGTAAATCAATGAGTTGTTAATGTTTAACGTTTGAATGTTTTATATCATGTTTTTCTTGCAAGGTATGATGTTAATCAGGTTTTTGTATTGAAAACAATGCATTATGTCTGTCCTGCAAATGCTCTAGCAACATAGAGAGATGTGTTCATCTAACCTTCTTTTCCCAGGTGTAACCTTCTCTTCCACAGTGTTTTCCTGTAGAAATCTTTATTTAGTATCCTGCACCAACTTTATGATTTTTTTTTGTTGTCCAAAGCATGCTAGAAAAATGTGTTCAGAGGTTTCAGTTACCTATTTGAGTCACCAAGTATTCCACTGCTGTGCACAGTCACTGGTTTTCTCTGCATCATGAGTATGGCCTAATGTCTTTTATTATTTCCCCCTCCCCACTATTTCTCTTACAATTTAGCTGGAAGAAAAATAGCAGTCAGAAAAGCCAGACACATAATAGAAGGGAAGGCATAACTGGGAGCTTTAGTGTTCATTCACAAAATTATCAAATGAGAAAGAGGAAGAGATGGCATAACAGCACACAGGACTTAGCTAGACAGGAAAATAATTGCATCTCCTCTCTGCAGCATGTATGAGGTGAATGCTAATGCTGTCGTCTTTAAATCCTGCCAGTGTAAATGCTGCTTTTCATCTTTGCAGAGGGACTGGCAACAGCATGCAAAGCAGTATCAGTGCCCATCCTTTCAACAAAAGAGCACTATCTTGGCAGGCACACCTCTAATTCCTGTTGTATTAGTTCTAGCCAGCAGCTTTCAAATATCAGCATTACAACTTGGGAGTTTCTTGCAGGTGTAAAAGCTGCTCTCATTACCACTTCTTTTAATAGAACAGCTTAAACTGATGATGAAGACCAACTGAATGGTAGATGCAGAAGCTGTGAAAAGGGAGGGGGAAAGATGTTAAACTCATCCCCTCCTTAGCTCGCAGCCTGTCATCTCTGTGGTGCCACATGAAAGGGGAGGGAGAGAGCGAATGAGCGACAGACAGACCTCAGTTGAGCTCCCATCAGCTAAACCTTAGGTTTACCTGTTCATTTTCCCATTTGAAATAATGTCACCTTTGAGCTCCAGGCATCTCTTCTCTAATAGCACAGGGAATACCACAGGAAGTCTCAGCAAATGACACACTCTTCCATGGGCACACCGTGGGACTGGGCTGCAGGAGAGGGCACTTACGCTGCATTAATGGTGACAGAGTTATCAGCAAGGGAATCGGCAAGAAAGAGCAGAGCCTCTGGTTAGGTGCAAGAAACCTGATAGGTCTGTTAAACCTGTTGCATAAGGCCAGCCTTCTGTGTGTTGTAGTGCAGCAGTTTGGCATCCCAGGAGTTGCTCAGTAGAAATTGAATCGTACTTTGTTTTTTTCCTTCAGAGATAATTCAGAGAGGCACTTAACCAAAATTGTATTTTGATCACAAACTTGAGGAAATACCTAAGCATCCCTAAGTTCATGAATACTTCTTCCCACAAATTATAGTCCTTTGTGCACATGGCTTGTGAATGCACACAGCTACACACACAAAATACATCTGTGTGTAACTGGCTGCAGTATCTGAGCAGTGTGTTTTGTGGTTTTCGTGCTTCCAGAAGAATGCTGCTTGGATCCAGGTTTTAAATATGGGGAACTAAGGGGCTATGTTCACAGGGAATTTACAGTAGGGCTTGCATTTGCCATTCATTGGCTACTCTACCTTGATTTTCCATGTAGATAGGTTTGTATGAGGGCTGCCTGACTGAAACTTAGACATCTGTATTTCATTGTCAGTGTCTTAAGTAGTTGCTCACATCACCATGTATATTACAAGAAAGGAAAAAACAGGATCCCATTCTGTAAGAGGTGGCTAAAACATGAGGAATAGTTCATCCAAAGAGGCCTTTTTCCTTCTAAAACAAAGAGACCAGCTTTGAAAACTTGATATGACAAAATGAGTTGAAATTATACCCTCCCTTTACATGTGTGTGCAGTGTCTACTTGAGAAGGAAAAGCAAAGCAACACCCTGTAGAGTGATACCCTCTGACTCAGTCATCCCTGATGGCTGCACAAGCAAGAGCAGGTTCAAAACTAGCACACTGATGTTATTTTTTAATTTGGGGTGATAACTTTCCAAAAAGTAAATGGGAAAAAAATATTCATTTGACATTAACTTCAGATAGAAACATACTCCCCAGATGCAAAGTGCTTGCTCTTTTACTTTCTCTAGAATCTTACTTTGGAATCTTTTACTTTAGCCAAAAATGGTATCAGACCCATTTCTTCACAGGTGGAAGTAGGTGGTGAAGGGCATTTGTGCACCTTTTGCTGGCTGGTACAAAAGCTCAAATTGTAATAGACAGTTATCTTCTCCCTTTGGGGTAGAAGTGTGGAGAAGCTCTCTTCTGGAACTATTCTCAGAGCAGTCAGTTACTTCAGAGTGAGCTGTCATCTGCCTTTGGCTGGGACACACAAGCAAGGAAGGCACTTTCACAATGAAATCTGAAGTTTCAGTTGTAATATCTGTGGTACAACTTGATCTTAGGATTCAGGGAAAGGGTATTTTCCTATATCCAACAGGCAGGAAATGTTGGCAACTTTTAGTGCATTTAAGGATGCAAAAAGTACAGAGATGCTATTCATAAGCCCTGGGCCTCTGCATACTTCTCCCATAAACCAAGGTCTACAAGCCTGCATCCTGTTGTGGGGTTGGGCATACTGTGGTGCCTGTTGTCCAGTCCTCTGCCTCCTGACAGCTGTGCTTTTATCCTTCAGTTGTATTGAATGCTGCCTGCTAGAAATCAAAAACCCCTTCCCAGTGAAACTTCCTTCCCTATTTTGCTATAAAAATAACAGATATCTGGTGTTACTTTGGCCAGTCTCTTTCTGTCCAGCCCAAGAAAATCATTCTTAGGCTCTTCATCAAGTGATCAGATAATGACTTCTGGTTTTAATTGTGCCTTCTCGAAAGGTAGTGATACAGGCTCCTTGGAGCTAACTCCTGCCTGTGCATAGCCTTTGGGGCCACCGTGTTTGCCCATCTATCTAGTCCACTCTTTTCTGAGCCTCACTGGAAGATGGATGGTGACTGGGTTAGAAGGCAGTTCTGACTTTTCTTTTTGTCATACCTGAGCCAGTCAAATTTTCCTCCTGGCAGGAAATAAAGCGTAAAATGAGTTTCTTGTGTACCCTATGGAAGGACAGTTATCCTAAAGGAAGAGCTGTTTAAATAGACCTGGGGGATTCAGTTGTTTTTCTCCCTATTTCAGTTTTGACAGTTCTCACTCAGCAGCCAATTACAACAAGTCACCATTTGGGACCAGAAGTGTCCTCTGGTTATTGTAAGCTGCACTGCAGTATGCATGATGCATTGTTGTTCACCAACTGTTCAAGTAGCCTCCTAGCAAATTCTGTTTCATGAAGGGAAATAATGCAGCAAAGCTGGAGGACAGGACTGTATTGCATTGCCCATCTGTCCTGTGCCAGTAGCTGGGTTGAGGCTCAGGTTACAGCCTGATGCCATCGATAAAACCTGCCTAGACTAAATTTGTTCTTTGTTTGCAAAGACTGAAATAATTGATGTGTGTTTGAAAAGAAAATTATTTCCCAATGAAAATACTCCTCCTACCTTTTTTTTTTTTTTTTTCAGTTGCATGTTACTAAAAATCCTAAAATATCTGTTTTAAATATTGTCTCCTGGTCCAGATGCTTCTTTCATAGAACCTCATTGTGACTGCTGCTTTTTTTAATCTCAACATGATGAGAATGAAATCCTGTTTATATTCTGTTCATGGAAAATATTTGCTTAAATAATACAAAACTCATTTTCCTTTCCCCCCTTCTCCAGATATGACCCAGACATTTTGTTAGGCTATGAAGTCCAGATGCATTCCTGGGGTTATCTCTTACAGAGGGCTGCTGCACTTAATGTTGATTTATGCCAGATGATTTCTCGTGTGCCAGGTAAGTTATTGTCTAGGGTTTCAGTTCAAGTCCAATAGAAACAAGTTGAAATCTATGAATAAATTAAAGGAAATAAATGCAGATGTCCCTCTGTATTTCACAGTCAGGCTTCTTCCCCTGTAACTATGAAGTGCCACACGACATAGGTTCAGTTCTAGTGAAGGAAGCCAGGCTTGTAGCCCTTAACATCTTTGAATGTAAGGCTCAAGTGGGCATGCAGGACATAGGCATGATCTCCACAGCACTGGTGTTCATAGCATAGATGCTTTTGTGCCAAACAGTAGATGCACTGCAGGTTCCTAGGAACTAATGTTACTGTAAGGTAAGTACTTGTTCTTTGTGACTGAACTGCAGGAGAAAGATAAGGAAATGTTCACACTGGTGTCAGAAGTGTGGCCCTGCACATATGACCATAAACATACAAGCATTGTGATCTCTGTTGCTTTGTGGCCTCCTTGCCCGTTGTTTTGATTCCATCCACCCACGTTCCTTTTGCTTTTCCAACCCCTGTGCTTCATATTTCCATCCCTTCCTCACATGCCGTGCTTTCACAACAGGTCGTGCTCCTTCAAGCAGTATGCTCCTCTTTTCTCCTATTGAAATAAAGGCGGAAGGTACTTTTCTTTCCCTTCCCGGTGATTTCACCTAAACAAAAAGAAAGCTGGACTGCTTTCTGGTTTTGCTTTATTGGCTGAGTCTGGTGCTGCCTCTGCCATTTACAGGTGAACTATTGATAAGTCATTAGGACACACCACGAGAGAAGCGAGCACTGTGCCTGCAGCATTTTGTGTGTGTGCACTGTGGCCTCCTGTTTCCTCCTTTGCATCACAGCTCAAAGTTAAGAAGTGGGTAATAGAGAATGAGAGGGGGCTTCTCTTCATTTCATCTCATGCACATGAAAAATAGGAACAATGTCTCATTCTGCTGCTTAACAGCTTCATTTCCCAAGAGGCCTGTGTGGTTGTGGAGAGATGCTCCCCACACCAGTTGCAGAGCACTCCATGTGTTTGTCATTTTGCAGTGTTCGCCACGTGCAGTCTCTTGTTCATCAGGCAGTGGGTCTCCTGTGACCACAGCATGCTTTGTTGCCTGTCCTTACCAGCAAGATGTGAAGTGAACTTTGGAAACATGGGGAATCACTTAAGTGAAAAAGAGAAGTAGGATGACATTGCAGAAAGTAGAACTAAATGATAAGTTTCTGAGCCAAATACACACCAAAAAAATACTGAGGGGAAAAAATGTGTGAAGTTCCTCATTTTTGCAGGAAATTCATCATGTGAAAATGAAGAAAACCAGAAGGGCCTTTTTTCTATCCAAACATGAGAAATTGAAGGTTTCTTCCTTTAAAATCTGAAGCAATAAGGAGGTTAAAAAGACAGTACAAGGTTTTCTTAAAGCATATAAAAGGTCTGCTGAATTTGGTCACAGTTCTGTGATTTATTGATAAATGAGAGATTTCTATGGTTTTCTTAACCATATTTTGATTGATGTGAGACACATTAGAAAGATCAGCATACAAAGTTAGTCAGCATTATATTGTTTCAGAGCAGGTCTGCAGAATTTCAGGCCGTTTTTACTTCTGTCTTCAAGGGTAAAAGTGCTTCACATCTGTCTGAGGAACTAATTGCTCATTATTGCAAAGCATTGTGTATCCACATTTCCATTCCCTCTGTCCAAAATACTTTCCATTGGAATCATAGAATGCATTTGGGTTGGAAGGGACCTTTAAAGGTCATCTAGTCCAACCCTCCTCCAGTAAGCAGGGATATCCCAAACCAGATCAGGTTGCTCAGTGTCCCGTCAAGCCTGACCTTGAATGTCTCTAGGACCTGAGCAACCTGTTCCAGTGTTCGACCACTCTCACAGTAAATAACTTCTTCCTAATGTCTCATCTAAATCTGCCCTGTTCTAGTTTAAAACCATTGCTCCTTGTCCTATTGCTACATGGAATTAGTAGGGTACTGTGCAGGAGTACCTGATAAATGGGTCATGGTATACAACCAAGAGTTGAGAAATGTGTATGGGAAATGGGGGAAATGGCCTCCAAGTGCTTTCTTTTCCATTAAACTAGTAAGAGGGAACAAGACTGGAGCTTTAAACAATGCAGTGTTTTCACAGATTCATATATTCATTGAGCAGTTTGGGTTGGAAAGAACCTCAAAGATCATCCAGTTCCAACCCCTGCTGCCATGGGCAGGGACACCTTCCATGGACCAGGCTGCTCAAGGCCTTATCCAGGCTGGCCTGGAACACCTCCAGGGAGGGACATCCATGACCTCCCTGGGCAAGCTGTTCCACTGTCTCGCCACCCTCACTAAAGAATTCTTTCTGATCCCCAGTCTAAACTGGGCCTCCTCAGGCTTCAGTCAGTTTCTCTCTTGTCCTGTCACAGCTGTAAAAGACTGTGGAAGACTGGTAAATAAAAAAATCTTCGGCAGTCAGTGACACTCTTGATGAATTCTTATTTTCACAGAGAGCTCCTGACTGCCATATCACTTATCTAAATACATTCTCTCTTCATGTCTTTAGATGAAAAGAAAGAGAACAGATTTGCAGCTGAGCTGGATGAATATGGGTCAGATACAATGAGTGAAATCAACATTGTTGGTCGAATTATGCTAAATATTTGGAGAATGATGAGAAACGAGGTAAAGTTTTTTTTAAAGGTTGATGGATTTACTGCAGGCTTTTTAATGGTTGTAGACTTTGTTGACAATTTCATGTAGCTTTTGGTCCCTTATTTCTACACCCACTCAAACAGAGCAGTCTGCCACCTCTTGAGAGTGGATTTTGCTATCACATGAGGCCCTTTTCCTTCAGTAATCTTTCTTTTCACTTCTTTGTGGGTTTTGGGAACCTGGTATAGCAATTTGTTTTGTATGCTGCCTTTACTAAATGAAATACTTCTTTTAAGCTGTCAAACTTCTTGTTTTGCTGTTTATGACTTTATATTTAATACTCAAATGGTTTAATCTTTTCAGATCTTGTTCTGATCAAATTCAGACCTGATCTACTGAATTTTGTATATTCTTTTCAATGGATGAGGGATACTTTTTCCTGACTTGCAGACAGTGAGGGAATTCTAAGGCACGGAATTATTGAGGCTGCACTAGAGCTCTAGGATCATCGAGTCCAGCCTATGATTTCGGTTTCACTAATCCTTTAGGGCAGTAAGGAAAACAGCTTGACACTGAGCTGTGCCTTAAGAGGAGTTGACTATAACACGTTCTGTGTCTCTTTGTAGAACACCTAAGTTCATTTACCTTTCTAACAAAGACTGCTACTAAAAAGTTAATAAATTTGGGTGCTGCAGTTAAGCAGGTAGGAATTTGACTGTGGAAAACATCATGCCTGTTAACACTGCTGCTGTGCTTTCTCTAGGTGACCCTAACGAACTACACTTTTGAAAACGTGGGCTTTCACGTTCTTCATCAGCGCTTCCCTTTGTTCACTTTCCGAGTTCTGTCTGATTGGTTTGATAATAAGGCAGATGTCTACAGGTAATAATGAGCTGCTAATCCATTTTTGTTCTTTTTCAGGCCAAATTCTTAACTTTGGGTAGGTGTAAGCTAAAGTCAACAGAAGAAATGCTCATTTTAGCTCAGGTACTTGAACAGTGTCTGTGCAGAGACGTGATCTTACTTACTCTGCTGTTGTGTAGTTACACCCTCAGTGCTTCATTTTTGTGTAGTTCTCTGTTTAAAGTGCACCCCCAAAAAAACTTCATTTAAGGTTTTAACTTGTCTGAATAGATACACTATTTTGAAGTTCTGTGAGATCTTCATTTTGTGTTTACTGTTCATCAGGAGGACCTCTAATGAACTGTCAGGTTTGGTTTCCTTCACGGTGCATGGCTTTAAAATAGTGCAGGATGTTAAAACAGTAACTATAGCTGCCTAAAAATAGCTTTATGTGGCACATGTCACACTGGGCTTCACTCTCCCTTGGAGTGATTTGGTGGTGTGTGGTATGAACAGTTCCTAAAGCCAAGTACTGATCAGAACACTCATGGCATGCATAGCATTTCTGTAAAAGTTACCTCGCAGCCAGGTGGCAACTTGGTTTGGTGTTGAAATGACACATTGATGTTCATCTGAGATCAATATTCTCAGTACAGGGGGATGTTTCCACAGAAGTCCTCTTGGTTCCAAACCCCATGTAAACAGACGAGGAGAAACTTGGATTTCTGTTCATTAGGGCAGTAAGGTAAACACAGGATACAGCTTGAGATTGAGCTATGCCTTAAGAGGAGTTTGCTGTGACACATTCTGTGTCTCTCTGTAGAACACCTAAGTTTGCCTGCCGCATTTTTGAGGGAGCCATATGCAAACGTTGTAGGGGAAATTTGATTTGCCAGTTTGTAACAAGCTATCATTAAGGTACTTTATTTTTTCCTTGACAGAAAGAGCAGCACTCTCCTGGTTGTTTCTAATGAGGTGTTTGCTTTCACAGGTGGAAAATGGTTGATCATTATGTTACCCGGGTCCGTGGGAACCTGCAGCTGTTAGACAAACTGGATTTGATCGACAGAACAAGTGAAATGGCCAGGCTCTTTGGCATTCAGTTCTTACATGTACTAACAAGAGGCTCCCAGGTAAGATTTAGTTTTCCTTGCACTTCACAAAAGTCTTTACAAAATGCCTTAATTCTTCAGTAGCTCTTCAATCAGTCTGCGTATTTTTAAGGTCACAGAAGGCTGGTTTGGGTAATGACATTGAAACGTTCAAGAAAGGCAATTCAAAAGCAGTGATAATGAATTGGTTAGGTTCAGAGATTAAAAATACCTGTGAAAAAGAGAGTGCCCCAAATGTAATCACACCAGTGAGTTTCTTCTGATGACTTTTGGGAGCAGCTTGGTTTTTTTCTCCTTGAGCTGGTATTTTTCACTTTTAGATGGCCTGAAAAGAAATGCTTTTTAAAACACTAAGAAATAAAATTGAGCATGTTTTAGAAAGATGAGGTGGTTTTCTTCCAGGGCAGACAAAGCTGCATCAAATCTGTTCTAAGTGACGTTTCCTGTGCAGCAGGCCTCTGGGTGAGATTTGATGATAAGGCAAGAAGGGCTCTGGCTTTATTAAGTACATGTGTTGTGCAAGATGTGCATGGGTCTCTTATTTTGGTACTGGCATCAGAAGAAGAGAGCAGGAGAGAGTGAGAATTATGTTACTCTTGGAGACCCCAGCAATACCAAAGGCTTTTCTTACCCAGGTGCTGCCTGACTAGACTAAGCAGGCTGTCTTCATGGCTTCACATGAGCCCTCAACAGCACCTGAAGTGAGAGACGGCTACTCCCGCACTCCCACATGTGTCTGCTCTTCTGTTGTCATCTTCTTCCCTACCATAATTCTTATTTCCTCCCACCTTTCTGGTTTAATTTACGTGCATTTGAGGGGACCAGGACTGAGTTATTTTTCTTTTTATTTTACTTTGTCAAAAGGACAACTTAAAAACTTCATTTCCTAAGCCGGCCAGCACTGTCTTAAGCCCCTAAGAAACAGGAGTGTCTGAAGCTGCAGTTCCTTAACAATTCAACCCAATTTTAAAGTATTGCCACTTGTTTGCCATTAACTCTGTTGCCTTTGTCATCTCTTGACCCAACACAGGTTCTTGTTGATCTTGTTGCTGGTACTGGTTCTGGTTTTATTTCCTTTAGGGGAGTCTGGGGGGAATGGCACCAGCAGCAGAACCATGGTGAGACTGAATAGGTATTTGCCAGAATAGCCTCTTGATGTGGTTTCCCATGCCATCAGCAAAGTACTGCTGTTGGAGCAAGGGAAGAGAAATGCACAGTTAGGGACAGGGAGGATGGGACTGGCACACTGCCAGTGTAAATCTGCTTAAACTGTCATGATGGTAGCCTGCAAAGACTGTTCTGCCTGTCATCTTCCCAAATGGCCATGAGTGGGAGTAAGCAGCAGAAACATGCTGCATTTTCTCTCCTGACTGTTCTTTTCTCTTTCCTTCTGCGCACGTATGGTTTGTTTCCATCGAAGCTTTTTAGGTCACAAAAATGGCAATTGCAACAATTCCAAATCACCTCAAATGTTTGGTTTTTTCCACTCAAAAAATACTTGCTACCTTTCGGATATTCCTTGTTTCCTGAGCTGAAAAATATGCTAAAAGGCAACATTACCAATGTCTCTCTATTTAGGTTTTTATGTCTCTTATTTTGACCAGGCCTTTCCTAAAGGTGATTTTTTTTTCCTCTCTTATTTTATTAAGCTATCTTGAATATCCTGTAGTAGACTAAACAAATAACAGGAGATGCACATAGGCACACAGATTATCAGTCAGAACATAGATCCTAGAACATAGTATCATAGAGTGGTTTAGGTTGGAAGGGACCTTAAAAATAATCGAGTTCCGACCCCACTGCCATGAGCAGGGACACCTCCCGCTAGCCCAGGTTGCTCAAGGCCTCATCCAGCCTGGCCTTGAGCACCTCCAGGGAGGGGACATCCACAGTCTCCCTGGGAAACCTGCTCCAGTGTCTCACCGTAAATCTGAAGTCAAATGACATATTCAGAACCTGCAGGAGGACATCCTGTGAGGGCTGGGCTTGGAGCATAGGAAGTTCCATGTAAACATGGGGAGGAACTTCTTTACTTTGAGAGTGGTGAAGCACTGGAACAGGCTGCCCAGGTGAAGTCTCCATATCTGGAATCATTCAGAGACCACCTGGATGCTATCGTGTGCAACCTGCTGTAGGTGAACCTGCTCTAGCAGAGGGGTTGGAGTAGATGATCTGCAGAGGTCCCTCCCAGCCCCCAGCACGCTGTGATGCTGCACAGCTGCTTGTTTTGGAAAGCCATGTGGCTGCACTCCCCGTTTCAGGAGGGTCAGCGTGCATCTGCAGAGTTTGAGCACTGCTAGTGACGCTGTCCTGCCTGTGCCCCCCGCAGTACCGCGTGGAGTCCATGATGCTGCGCGTGGCCAAGCCAATGAACTACATCGCCGTGACCCCCAGCGTGCAGCAGCGAGCGCAGATGAAGGCCCTGCAGTGCGTGCCCTTGATCATGGAGCCCGAGTCTCGCTTCTACAGCAACGCTGTGCTGGTGCTGGACTTCCAGTCCTTGTATCCTTCCATTGTCATTGCCTACAACTACTGCTTTTCAACCTGCCTGGGACACGTTGAAAACTTAGGAAAGTAAGTTGTGCCTCTTTCCTCACACACCTTCCTTCTTTAGAGGCTTTCAGCCTTAGGTACCGAGAACCCTTCTGTGGTGGGTTGACATTGCCTCCCACAACAGAAAATTGCCAGACCAGCTCAGTTAGAAAGCAAATGAGGCTGTATTTACAAGCAAAGCTACAACCTTAAATATGGAATGTGATGAATATATACCTGAGATTAGAACTGTCATTCTCTCCTTCCTGGCATGATCGTCATCTGAACATGGGTTGATGCTTCCGCTTGATTGGACTGTGAATGAATGAGTTGTCTTCACGTTGGATTTCTCTGTTTATTAGGTATGATGCATTCAAATTTGGCTGCACCTCTCTCAGAGTGCCTCCTGATTTGCTTTACCAGATCAGGCATGACATCACAGTGTCACCCAGCGGAGTAGCTTTTGTCAAGGTAATGATATCAGTGCTCTGTGACAGGCATCTTCACCTCCTGTTGGCACACTAGCTTAAGATCAAATTGTTATTGTGGTTTATATTTTGCTGCACTAAAAGAAGACAGAAGAGAGGAGCTTCAGCCTCTCATTTCCCTTTTTGTTTTTCATGTTTGTCAGAGTGCTGAACCTGTGGCAGTTCAGGAAATAAAATGTCATCTTTGTGCTTTCATTTACACTGAAGGCTTATATCATCTATAATTAAACTGTATTTTACTTGTGCAGTTTGGGGATCAAACAGTAATTATCTCTGTGTAACGATTTGCTGTTCCCCTGCCTGTACAGCAGAATGTTTTCCTAGAGAAAGAGTCATGGCTTGGGAGATGAAACTCCCTGACTTGCTTTCTATTGTTCTCATTTTGTGTTGTGTGTACTGCAGGCTGATTTGCAATGAATTAATAATTATGGCCTGGAGCTCTTACACATAACCAGTTCTATCACCAGCATACATATATGTAATGTACATCAAAAACTGTAAGGAATAGCTGTAGAATTTTAAAAGGAAATTAATATTCCTTTAGTACTTAACATTTTGTGACTGAACAGTTAAATACTCAAGTCCCATTTCAGTTAATAAGGTTATCTAAACATTGCATTAGCAGGCTTGATGGAAACAAAGAACAAAAAGCACTTTACCCAGCCCTTAAGAGTTTTCCCTGAGATTTAGGTTGCTCTTAATACTTGTGGGAAGAGCCAAACCATCGGTGCCTGGGGCATCTTGCTAATTAATTTGTCGTCTTAACAGTGATTATCTAACAGTTCTAATTTTTGCTTTTGCTGCTGACTGTTTAGGTTGGGCTTCTGAGCCTAATTTTGGTCTTTGTTCTCTTTCTGGCAGCCTTCAGTAAGGAAGGGTGTGCTGCCAAGAATGCTAGAGGAAATCTTGAAGACCAGGATAATGGTGAAGCAGTCAATGAAGGCTTACAAGCATGACAAGGCTATAACTCGAATGCTTGACGCTCGTCAGCTGGGGCTTAAATTTATAGCTAATTTCACATTTGGTTATACTGCTGCTAATTTTTCTGGAAGAATGCCATGCACTGAGGTAAGGGTTGCAGATAAAAAGCAGAAAAACCGTGGGCAAGCCATGCTTAATAAAGTATAGTCGGACAACACGGTATTGTTACTCGAAACTCATTTAATGTGAATACCTTGATAAAGGCTGCTTTTATTTGCAGCCCTGAAAATCACAGCGACCTGGGTATTTATTTCTGACCCTCTGCAAAAATGAAAATTGCTCATTATTTTTCCTCTGCCCATAAGGGAGCATTTGAAGTCAGCATTTCTGTCCAACCCCTCCAAAGGTAGATTAGATTACAATTCTAACAGTGGAAATAAAATAAAACATTGCAGCTGTTTCATGGTTTTCATACAAGGAGGAATCAGCAGAATCAGAACCCTGGAGAAAATCATCCTACGTCATTTTGTCTTCCCTTTTCCACTTCCAATATGCCTAAAAATGTTCAAACCAGATTTTTCCTTTAGTTCCTAACAATTTTTGGTTGCTCTTCCTTCACTTCTTGTAAGCAGCCTCTCTAGTTAATTGTATGCATTTAAACCATGAAGTACAATATATTGCCTCAGTAGGCTGATTTTCATAGCTCAAGCAAGGCTAGGCTGTGTTTACCAAGAGCTAGTACTGAGTCTGGCAGCAGAATAAAGATTTTTTTTTTTTCAATTCACCTTTCATTTTTGCAGGTTGGAGACAGCATTGTCCACAAAGCCAGAGAAACATTGGAGCGTGCTATAAAACTGGTGAATGAGACAAAAAAATGGGGTGCTCACGTGGTGTACGGTGACACTGACAGGTAATCAGTCGTGCTCTGCTTCTCGCAGGGGTTTAATATCATAGCAGTTCTTCACAGGCACAGCTTTCTTTCATCCCAACACTGGGAATTTAGGGTACTGAAAAGAGCATGTGGACCCACGCTGGGATGTGGTTCCCTCTCTTTCAGAAAATGCAAAGAACGTTTCTTTTCTTGGAGTGACTTTTAGGACCCTAAGAAAGCCCTTTGAGTGAGGGTTTCCTTGCTTTTGAGAAGTGGAACAGAAAAGGGTGGGGGAAGTCCTATTTTTTTCAGGTGTTAATTATTATAAGTTATTTCTCAGAGGCAGGGGGAGTTGCCTGTTTCTGATGCAGATTTGCTTTGGAAAACACATTCTGCATTGGTAGTGAGAGGAAGGCACTCCTAAGCTTCTCAAGTGGCTACAATTCAGAACATGCAAAGATACATCATAGAAATACCTCCCCTTCCTCACTCAGTCTATGGTCTAAATGACAGCCATCCTCTAGGCTGTGTCTATCTCTGCTGCTAGACTTGGATAATTTTTCAGCCACAGGAGACAAAGCTTGTCTGGCTGACTTTCCTTAAGGACTTGAGAGTGCAGTGATTGATTTCAGCCAGATCTGATGGAAGACTTGACAGGGGAAGTTTAGGCTGGAGGTGAGGAGGAAGTTCTTCACAGAGAGAGTTGTTGGCCATTGGAATGTGCTGCCCAGGGAGGTGGTGGAGTCACCGTCCCTGGAGGTGTTCAAGAGGGGATTGGATGTGGCACTTGGAGCCACGGTTTAGTTAGTCAGGAGGTGTTGGGTGGTAGGTTGGACTTGATGATCTCTGAGGTCTTTTCCAACCTTATTGATTCTGTGATTCTAGGATTCCAGAGATACTATGTTAATAGCTTCACCAGAGGGAAAAACAAATACATTGTTGGAAAAAGGAAGTAAAATTCTATTGTTGCCCACAGTGGGGAAAAAAAAGGTGTGTAGCCAGAGCTCCTCACAGTTCAGTCCTGGGAACTCAAGTCTTGCAGTGCCTGGAAGCTGTCACGTTCCCTGCCTCACCAGAGTCACGCTGTTCGTTGTGCCTCTGGCACTTCTCATCTTATACTGAGTTAGATACTGAAGTTTCTTAGCTTTTTGGCTTTTCCAGATGAAGTAAGGGGACAGACTTGCTAACAACATCTCTGCTTTGCCACCAGGAAGCTATAGCTTAAAAGTTCCAGGGACTGTGCTGAACAAGATTGGTGCTCATTTCCTGTGTCTGATCTCTTGTAGCATGTTTGTACTCTTGAAAGGAGCCACCAAGGAGCAGTCTTTTAAGATCGGCCAAGAAATTGCTGAAGCTGTAACAGCGACAAACCCCAAACCTGTTAAACTGAAGTTTGAAAAGGTAAAAGGAAAATATTTTGCTTCAAGTGTGTTGGGTGAAAACATTTTCCTGGCTTGCATAAGGATGTACCACAGGGGCATGCTGCACTGGTTCTGCAGGTATACCATAAGCTCCTTAATGCCTTGGGGACCTTGTCAAGAGAAGCACTGCACCATCCATAACAAAATGAAATCTTTCTCCCTTCACAAAAGGCTGCCTGGTGGCCTGTTGTGCTTGGCAGCAGCAGGCAATTTGAAATTCCTGTCTCATCAGTATTTTGGAAATGTCTCCCTCAGTTTTGTATTCCATCCATGCAGTCAAAGCAATGTGTGCAGCTTGGTAGAGAAAATGTATAACATTCCTTGACGTGATTCCAGTGCATTAATTACAAGCTTGATATTTATTCTTCAGCCAGCTTTGGCACAGGATATGCCCATGTGACACACATACACAGAAAGTAAAACACCCTAAAAATCCATTCAGTAGGCTTTTGGAAGAAGAACTAATGGCAATCAGCCTTCAGAAGAGCAAGGCAAGGTGATACTGATCTCGGTGGACATTTCTCACTAGAAAGTCATTAGCGATCGGTTCAGGTGCTGTGGTTATTTTCAAAGTACCTACCTGGCTCAACAGGTTCCATTAGCATTTGTAAGCAGATGGCCACTGTTCTCAGAAAATACAGCAGAAAACCATTGGCAAAAACAGTCAGAATGGGTGTGGAAGACAGGGCAGCTTTCCTCACTGGGTGCTGTACAAGGCCCTTCCCACTCTGAGGCAATTCTGTGTTGTTAAGATGAAGGGACTAAAAAACAGTGAGGTGCAAGGAGATACTTGAGATGTGTGTATTTCACTTCAAGTGCCCTCATCCACCTAGGGTCAGAATATTGAGTAGGCTCCTAGGGTAGCTTCCTGGCACAGCCTCACTCAAAGCTAGAGCATATGTTCAAGAAATGGAACAGCTATGTGCAGGGCCACCTTCTACCTGAGGCAATCGCAACTCGCTGCTCCCTCTTTCATGAGAGCCAGGAAGGTGTGGCGTTATCCTAGTGATACTACAGAGAAATGATTCCCTATTCTGCCTGTTAAAACTGGTTAAGGAATAGTGACACAATGAGGAATGCACTAAGAGATTGGAGAAATCAAGCAAAAGAGACCAGGGCCCTAAAAAGCCGTTCGTGAGGAAACCATTCTCCAGGCACAGGCATTGTAAAAGCATGCTTTGCCCACTTCATCTCATAATTAGGTGAAGTTTGCAAACAGAATGTTGAAAGCCACAACTTGTGCTGGGAAGGTTACCTTCTCTGATGTTTAAAGTGGAGCTGCTTTCTTTTCAGGAACGAGAGATAACAGAGTTGCCCTAAAAGTGCTGAGAGATGCAGTCCAGAAAAGTAAGGGTGTTGGAAGCAATTTACACCATGTGTCACTTCTCATCTAAGCTTCAGGTTGCTTAGCCTCTACAGCTAGATGAAACAAAGTGATTTAAGAAGGGAACACCACTCCCGGCTTCCTCAGGCATTCTTTAGCAGTGCTTTGATCTAGCTTATTTGGTTTCAGGAGTATTGTGTTTTTGAAGCAGAAAACCCCAAGTATCACAAAAGAACCAACAACAAAGCAAAATACTCCCTAGGAAATCCTCTGTGTTCAGAGCCACCTTATATTGCCAACACATGCCAGATTGGGCTACCTTCTTTCTAAACATTCCAGGTCTACTTGCCATGTGTCCTGCAAACTAAGAAGAGGTATGTGGGTTACATGTATGAAACACTGGACCAGAAGGACCCAGTATTTGATGCCAAGGGCATCGAGACGGTCCGAAGGGACTCCTGTCCTGCTGTTTCCAAGGTAAGATACTCCTGGATTTCTTCTGAATTAAATGGGAGCATTCTGGTACTGCATGTTTGCCCTTTCTCAGCATTTCTAGTCCTTATGAGTTGTCTGAGGCCATTTAAAAAGAATCCATTGAAGACCCCTGCCCAGCATTATGAGCACCTGCACTGTGCATCGTAACTGCTGTCGGTCAGCCCCTAAAAAGCACTCAGCCCCCATGTAAGTTCTCTAGAAGCCCATTCTTGATCCAGTTCACTAAAAGTATTAGTCCAGGATGAGCGAGGCATGCTTATGTGTCTACTAAACAGCTCAAATCTAGTTTAAATAAACTTCCTTGCCTGTTTATTTTAAGCTCTATATTAGGGGGTTGAAAAATGTAAGTTTCTTAAGTCACAACACATTTTATGCCAGTAAGAAAGGTAACCACTTAAGAGGATTTGCTTCCCTTTTTCTTTTTAATCCAAATTCTTTTGTTTGCTGAGGTAGTCAGAAAGTCTTGGCAAAACATTTTAGATTATGAGAAAAAGACATCTTCATACTCTGGACAACCTCTGTGACTGCTGAAACAGTGCCAGAGTATGGATGCCATGAGAGATGTGTCAAAGTGAGGAGGGTGTTGTCCAGTAGTGTGTTCATGAATGTCTTTGAGTGGAAGAGAATGCAACTTGCTGTCCTGGTAACATTCTAGTTCACAACTGATACTTCTTTTAAGTGGTGCATTAATGTTTCCATGCAAGTCACTGAATTAGTTGGAATGAATTTTTTTCTTGTTAGTTAACTACTCCTCTCTCTCTCTCACCTTTCTCCTTTGGTGCTAAAGATACTTGAGTGTTCTATCAAGCTGCTATTTGAAACACGGGACATAAGTCAGATCAAACAGTATGTTCAGAATCAATGCATGAAGTTACTGGAGGGAAAAGCCAGCATGCAAGACTTTATCTTTGCAAAAGAGTACAGAGGGAGCTCAGCTTACAGACCTGGATCATGTGTTCCAGCCCTGGAAATCACCAGGTAATGAGATAAAGAAGTGCTAATTGTACATAGCTTTTTCTCTTGACTTTTGGACTGACAGGTTATGGCTAGCAATGAGATATCCCCAGATACTGTTGCAGCAGCTGGCTCCTTTCTTCTGAGTGTGAAAAGAGATAAGGCATCACACAGCCATTGTGCAATCCTGGCAAGAGCCACGTGTGTTCAAGAGTCAGGTCTCTAGGCAGGACACTGTAGCAGTGTGTTCACTGCTATTATGCTTTGGGCTTGACTCTCCAGCATTGTCCATCACTCATGGATATCACAGACATTAAAAATGGCAGTAGTGCTGCCCCTCGGTGCTGTGAAATGCATTACCAGGCCTGATTTTCATTTTTTGGAAGCACTTTACCCAAAGTCAGTCTTTCATCTCACCAATGAGACACAAGGTGAGCTGGCACATTTTGCCACCTTGCTCAATATAAAAGGTCTTTAAAGAAGGCATCCAAGTAAAATAAAATCCAAGCCCTGGATTGATTCCTGCAGAGCGTATCTTTAGTGCTCGTCTTCCAAGTTCTAACCCTTGGGACAAAGATAAACCAGCTTGGTCCTGTGCTTCATAATAGACACTGACTTCAGCTGCCTGCAGAGCTACTGATACAGTCAAGCAAGTGAAATATGTGCTGCCTCTGTCTCTGGATGCACTCTAAAGGCTGTTTTCAAACAGGAGGATGCTGGCCTACGACCGTCGCTCTGAGCCGCGGGTCGGGGGAGCGAGTGCCCTACGTCATCGTGTACGGCATGCCCGGGCTGCCCCTCATACAGCTGGTCAGGAGGCCCATCGAGGTCCTGCAGGACCCCAACCTGAGGCTCAACGCTACCTACTACATCACCAAACAGATCCTGCCACCACTGGCTAGGGTGTTCTCACTCATTGGCATAGATGTCTTCAGCTGGTACCATGAGCTGCCAAGGGTAAGTGAAACTAGCAGGGTACAAATGTGGTGCCTCTGTGTTCCGTGGGGGTTGGTCCTGACTGTGAATGGAGGGAGGTTTGTGTGAGGCGGCAGCAAAGGTTATTTTACAAGGCAGTGTTTGATGCCCAACCATGCAGACCTACTCTCTTCAGAGTGATGTGATCCACTCAGTGCTTTGCATATGAAGATGTGCCCTGCAGCCTGGGTGGCACTGTCACACTCCTTTAAACAAAGCAGGCTGTGGAATCTAGGCAGGATGCTCCCTGGCAGCTCATCACCTCCTGCGTTTTGTCACAGATTCAGAAAGCTGCCTCAGCTGCCCAGAGTGAGCTGGAAGGACGCAAAGGCACAATCTCCCAGTACTTCACGACCTTACACTGTCCTGTGTGTGATGAACTGACCCAGTATGGGATCTGCAATAAATGCAGGAGCCAGCCACAGCATGTGGCAGTGATTCTCAACCAAGAAATCCGAGAGCTGGAGCGCAAGCAAGAACAGCTGGTCAAGGTATGATGAAAGCATTGTCGGATGTCTGTCAGCCAAAGGCAGGGGCTGAGGTTTCAAAGCAGCAGAAATGGGAATTAAACACCTTGGAGCTTGTTTGCTTTGCCTGTTGCTGTTGAGGGCAGCACAGCAGCTGTTACTCTCCTTAGCTTTGAGTAAAACTGAAGGCAAAGGAGGGGCTCAGAACAGGAGAAGCTTTTCTTTCTGTTTTTAGGAGCATGTTACATGGCTTGCTGAGGCCTTTTTATAATGACAGTGGTGGAGAGTTGTAAAATACTAAGAAATCATCCCTTTTTTGCATTAACTGAATAATGTTTGTCCCAGACAATGAGTCTAGGTGTGGTTTAGCGTGGGGGGGGGGGGGGGGGGTCTTGTCACCTTTCCTCTCCACAGGACTTTTCCAAGATTATTTTTCTCTCTTGAGCTAGGAGTCAATTAAGAGGGTAGCTGCCTGTGCTCACAAATAGATTCCAGCACTGATTTGCTAGGTTACTCTCAGGCTCTGTTGCTAGAAAACCATTCTCTAAGTCACTGTTCTTAAATATTGTATTGCTGAGGTGTGGGCTTCTCTTTCTTGCTGTGCTTTGCAATGCTTGCTCTGATCTGCATTGGCAGTCAAGGTGATGCATGGTTTGCAGTTTCCCTGGGGTACTTTGAACTACTCACAGTGCTTTTGTTCTGGATTAAATCAGAGCTTGGCAGGTTGGTGCAGCCCCAAAGAAGGATCAGTGGGTTTGATCAGAACATTCGCTTGTCCCTGCAACACACAGTAGGTTGGCAAGGCCTGGGATCACCTTCTAGTCAGTGTTTGGTGACTCAGCCTCTCAGCAAGAGCGTTGAAGGTGCATAGATCCTTTACAGCTGAAATGTTTGATCCTCCTAGAGTATAAACCTGCTGGAGTCAGCAGAAAACCAATTAGAACAGTTCTTTGTCCATTATTTTTAAAATGCACTTTAAAAGTACATGCCACAGATGAAGGCCATGGACCTCTCCCCTCTGCACAAACTGAACTTGTGTCTTGAGTACTTTGGACTTGGTAGTGCTGGATTATCAGTTGGACTTGATGGTCTTAGAGATCTCTGGTTCTGTGATTCCATCAGTACCATTTAGTTTCATCCCTTGCATTCAAACCCGCCTCTTTCAAAAGAACGAAGGCAGACTTATTTCTGAGGTTCTTCTGGTGGCTACAAACGTGGGACAAACCCTTTAAATCCTGTTGTCTTTGGTCACAGGTCCTGGTCAGAGGGACTGGTATGCTCTGAGGGGCTGCCTGTGGGACTTGGCTGGGAGGGGCAGCTCCAGCTGCTGGCAGTTTGAGTTTCTGGTCTGATGCAGGTCTAGCTGATAGGGTCACTGGTGCCAAAGTCATTTTAACATAGAAAGAAGGAAAGAACTCCTTTCAAAAGCCAAGGACACAAACAATTTCTAAGTTTTTGGAAAAGGCAGATCCTGGAAAGGATTAAAAATCAGAGAGCAAAGCAGAGGCCTTTAGTTTTCTCAAGGAAGAAGATACCTTGGGAAAATCTGTGCCTGCTGTGCTGCTATTTTATTGTCAGGTACCTCATGCCGAAAGCAGTTTCAAGCAGCATTTAGTCACATTAACAAAGAGTTCTGTGACCAAGAGCAGCAGATCCTGCATGCCCTGTGTATAGTTATCTTCCTTGGGATTGACTTGGAAAGCAAAACTCTTAACTGAAGCTTATCCTGAATCAGGAGTAGTTTGAGCAAGTCCCTTTGCTGTGTCGAGAGTAAGTGCAGAGTAGCAGGTTGTCTTTTTTTCCCTAGGAAACTTTGATAGAGGAGAAGTTCAGCACCAGCAGAGAACTGCCCCACTTAAAGCCACTCAGCTCACCTCACTTTTCCAAGTGAATTTAATCAGCAGGATGGGAACCAAGCTGTGAAGGCTTTGCCCAGTGTGGGTGGGCAATGCCTACGAGGCAGGCACTGACAGCAGGAGGGGCTGCAGCAGGAACAGAGCTCCTCCGGCTCCCTCCGTGCTGGGGAAGGGCTTGGTGCTAGCAGTGCTGCCCTGGGCACTCAGCTTGGGTGCAGTTTCCAGTAACCTGTTTTGCTTCTCCCCTGCCACCAGATATGCAAGAACTGCACAGGCTGCTTCGACCGACAGATCCAGTGTGTGTCCCTCAACTGCCCAGTGCTTTTCAAGCTCTCCAGAGTCAGCAGAGAACTGTCAAAGGCACCCTACCTTCGCCAGCTACTTGACCAGTTTTAAATGCTCTGTGTTACAGGATTCCAGGTGCTAATTTTTTCCCTTCAGTGTTTACCACACTAAGACTATTGTGCATGGTGCTTTTTTCAAGTCTCATCTAGTCCAGGATTTCCATTTTAACTGTGGGGTTTATCATCTGAAGAATAACGACCGCTCACCCTAACCGAGTTAAGCAAACCCTCCGCCATTTGTCAGTCTAGGAATAGCTCCCTTTTGAAGATGTACAAATTTCTGCTCTCTCTCTCTCTCTCTCTGTCTCTCCCATGTTTCTAACATCCTGTTTTCTAATGCTGATGTTGAAATAGCTCTGTGTGACATCTTGTAAATCCATTTCCAAGTAGAAGTCAAGTCAGGTTTACTTCCTGGAAGGAGGAAGGAGCACTGAAAACCTCTCGAAACGCTAAGCCCATTGGTGTGTGTTCTGGAACTGTCAGTGTCAAGCCCTGTGACTCTTCTCTGGTCTCCATTCATTCACTTTATAATTTTGTCTGCGAACTCTTTTGTAAATACACTTTTTTACTTTTCAAACAACTGAGTAAAAATAATAATAATAATAATAATAATAATAATGTGCAATGACTTTTATACAGATAATTTTAAAGTCGGTTGGTATAATCTCCTCCTAAGTTTCGCTCAACTCCAAGTAGGTTGTTCCTTTGAGCAGACTGTGCAAGCAGTAGTACCATGTGTAGCATTTTGAAACCTTATTTTCTACAGATTGCTGTCTTGCTTTAGCTATTAATGGGGCATTGTGAGGAACTGTGCAAAGACATTTTTGTTACAAACCTGTGGGACTGTTGCAATACTTTAAATATAAAATTTTATTCCTTTTTTGTTTGTTTGTTTTTGGCTTGTTTTGTATAGACATTTCTATTGCTTCTAAATATGCTTAAAATATTTTCTTTCCTTATGTACTGTACAGTTAAATCTTATTTGCCACCATCTTGACAAAATGTGTATTTAGAATATTTGTATAACTGTATAAAATGGAAAAGGAATTATGTGGTCAGTGCATTGTTTTCTAAACTGGAAATCATTTTGTTTTAGAAGTTAATAATGGAAACCATATTAAAAGTTGAATAAAATGATATGGTAAAAATGACCCAGGTGGTTTGTGTTGCCCCTCGGCTGCAGGCACCTTTGCTTCCCTCCTTTGGCACACCAACACTAACACAAATGAGTCTTCTCAGCTCAGGTAAGAGTTAAGAATCCACGATTCTGTTTCCAGCTTAAGCTCTGGGATCTAAAACCTATCAATTCTCAGAGGCCTTCACCAAATTAGGATACACTTCCAGGTCTCCATTAGTCCAAAGAGGAGAAAGTCTGAATTTAAGAAGGCCACAGTAGCTTTGAAAAATAGAACAAAGCTTTATTTTCATTAAGGAACCTGAGTGCCTTCCCTAGCTCACAATTTCTTACATTCAAGTACAAGTCAGTCTGAAATGTCAAATGTCAAATTATACAGTACCGTGGAAACCCACACTGAGCAGAGTAAACACAAATAGACCAGCCCCAGACTGTGATGTAAACTAAAACAAACATCCAACCATCAAGGCACAAACCTTTGCCTCCTCTCACAGCCCTCAGGTACAGGATAAAGTGCAAACACGAGGCTGGGGTCTGAGTGTGTGGCACCACCTAGCACGGAGCAGTGCTTCAGCTCTCACCAAAACCACTCCAGGCCCTGGCCTGCAAGAGCTCACCTTACCTTAATGCTGCAGGGAGTGGGCAAGTGCTCCTCGTCACCTCAGGCCTGGCCTGACGGCCAACAACAGGATTCTTAGTAACTCAGGTCTCTCAGCTGTGGACTGCAGTGCTTGTCCTCAACACAGAGATGACTTCTCTAGCATAAAAAAGGCAATGCTAAAGTAGTAAGAGATGACATCAGGTAAGCTCAACCCATAACACATCACTCTCGGTGTTTAAGCTTGCTGGAGGATCTATAACTTAAAAGGCACTGTAAAGAGATCCTAATTTTACAATCTAGATGCCAGGAAGAAATTTACTTGGGAAAGAAATTTAAACATGTAAAAATCAACATTGTCTAAAAACAAGTACTGTGAACACCAAGAGCTAGGAACGCTGCAGCCTCTGGACATGAAGGATGTCCAGAACTTGTGAGCTGGACTCAGTGCTGGAGATGTCCTAGATCTCTTTTAATCTTTAAATACTCCATTGTCATTAAAGGCAGCCCCTGCTACTACAAACATGCTTTTAGGGGCCAACAGGAACAAGTTTAGCGTTTCCAGTTTAAGGCCAGAACTAAAACCTCACTTACTCAGAAGTTAGATGTTCCAAAGGCCTCCAGGATCCTGCTGGATAAGCCATGATTCTGCACACCTCAAGGTATGAGCACACCTGCTCTTTGCATCCTTTACCTTCTGGATGTGGCTGCACTCACCTTAGCACTCCCAATGGCTGTTGCTCCATTCCTACTACTCAGCCTCCTGCTTTTAAGGGGGAAAACAAGGATGAAGTCAAATGGCTTGCTGCAGGGACTAATGCAGCCAGTAAAAAGCCTTCAGTCTTTGTTTTGCACAGTATTGTTACATTTGCTAGGAGAACAGAAACACTAACTGTGTACACACACAGCAAGCAGGTAAGGTTCAACGAGGTCAGAGCACATTTCCCAATGTGGCTTTCAGTTGGTTTTCTGGTTCTCACTATTCAATTATGCAAGACATGTTGGCTGACCTTGTGTGCAGGACATTCAGTCCAAGAACCAGCAGATGAACTGGGGATTATTTAAAGTCTTCCTGGTTGCCAGGTGTGGTTCTTAAACCAATTTTCTGCTGGCAACATCATCTCTGCTTTGAGGAAACTGTTTGACATCACCCTCAGTTCAGGTAAAGCCTTTGGCCTGCAGCAGGGAGCTGCTACAGAACCATTTCTCTGTCTTTCCTTGCTTGTCCTGCACCAAACACAGCTTCTCCCAAATTAATCTTCTGACCTGCACTCAGGGGGCTGGGGAGCTCCTGCAGAAGTAGAGCAGAAGCTGCTGTCACTCCCCATCCACCAGCAGGATCTGTCCTTGCCCTCAGGCAACACCCCCACTGCAGTTAACTGTAGCATGCAGGGGGAGAAAGGGGAACAGGAAAGCTGAGGCGAAGCAGACCTCAGCTGCGCCTGTGCCACACCACTCCCTCTGCTCTCACAGCAAGCCAACCACACACCAGGCTGCAGGGAGGGACTTGGCTCCTATCACACCCACCTGGGCCAGGATTTGGCCTGACACATGAAACACCTTCACCATTCCATCAGACAGAGAACCCTCCTGCAGCAAGTGAAATGAGGCCAGGTTTAAAGTGCAGGCTCCTGCACTGGAAAAGATGCCACAGAAGTGTAGATGGGAAAGTGGAATGGGGCAAAACCACACTGGCTTTGAAGTACCAACAGCAGAGGGCTCAGAGGGAGGCTCTTCAAGGTGATGAGATCCAAAAAGAGGTTGCATTTTCACTACAAGTTGATTCCTGCTTCTTACTAACTCCTCAGAAGAAAGCAGAGAGCTGTGAAAACACACTGTGCTGGAAAATCAAAACTTCCTAACAAGGGAAACACCAATGAAAGTGCAAAGTAAAAACCCCAAAGGGGCACATTCTGAGCACACAGCCTTAAAAAAAATACTTAAGCTACAAAGTATCAGTAATTAAAATCACAAATAGGTGAGAGTGCTCTGATTTGTCACCACTCTTAACTGGTAAATCAGAGTTAAGCATTAAAGCAGATAAACACCACCCATTGCCTACCCTTTCCCACACATCACTTTTAAATGGCCAAAAGGCCAGGGTTGCAGCAGGGTTCCACCACACTTCCCTTCCTTTTTTCCCCCCGACTGACAGCCATGGGGCATCACCTGAAAGCTGAGTTGATTTCCTGATTCATGTCTCACAAACTTTCAAGGCAGCAGAAACATTGCCCTGTCACGGGGATAAGAAAGTTCAGGCTCACAGGTAAGAGATTTCTCTCCTCCCTCGTGAGGAGGTGGTGGAGTCGCCATCCCTGGAGGTGCTCAAAAAGAGATTGGATGTGGCACTTGAAGCTATGGTTTAGTCGTGGGGTGTTGGGTGATAGGTTGGACTTGATCTCTGAGGATCCAACCTGGTTGATTCTAAGATTCTATGACATTTTGTGACAAAGCACCTCTGAACTGCACCCTCCACCCGCTGCAAGAACTGAGTGCTCTGAGCAGCCCCTTCCTTTCCTAGGTAGTTATTGCAGCAGCTATTAGTTAAATGCTGCCTCACATGGAGAAAACATCTCCTTTTCTGATCTTCAGAGCAGTCCAGGCATTCTGGCAGCGTCATGGGTTGAGTCAGATCACAGTTACCTCACTCACACCTGTCCCTGTCATCGAGGACTCTGCCACTCACCAACACACCGCTGCAGACTGGCAATGAAAGAGGGGAAAGGGCTGGAGAGAGGCAGAACTGAGCATGCCAAGCTCTGTGCCACTGAAGAAAGATTCTGCAGTCACTTAACAAGAACACCACAGTCCCATTGCATTGTCAAAGAGTCAGTCAGCTCTGACTTAATCATGCTTCTCCTGGTCAGCATCCTCCTCCTGAGTCCCCGAGGAGCCATCAGCAACTGCAGGGGGAGTGTGCAACACATTGTCAGAGAGGAACGCAGAGACACCTCGGCTGGCGAGTCCCCAGGTCTCTGCCGGGAGGTCTCTGCCACAGAATGTCTCAGGCTGTTGTTCATTTCTATCGCCTCAAAGTCTGCTTCGTTCCACTCTGCCACATCCTCCTCATCCTCTTCATCCTCGTTAGGTGAACTTGAGATTGACAGCAGAGCCTTGCAGACCTCGCCCTCGTTCACCTCTTTGCGGTCACTCTTAGGGGGACACTTGGCCAATCTGTACATCAGAGGGAAGAGCAGGACGGTCATGGCAGAGCTCCCCAGGGCGGTGTACATCACCACGGGCACGTGGGGAAACCTGCCCTGCAGGTAGCCAACCACGGCCGGGATGCACATCTCGCCCAGCGCAGCGCCAACGACGAAGAACGAAGCTGCCTTGCCCTGCACCACTGTGTACTGCTCAACCCAGGAGATGCCGCTGGGGAAGACGGTGGCCATGGAGGCGCCGTAGATGGCAGTCCCCAGCCAGAGCGAGGCCAGGCGGCCGGCAAAGAACACCAAGCAGAAGGAGGAGACGGCAGAGCCCATGAGGCTCAGCACGATCATGGTGCCAGGGTACAGGCAAGTGGCACAGAAGATGGCCACGGCTCTGCAGACGGCAAAGGTTCCCCAGAAGACAGAGTTCAGAGTGGCTGCTTCGCTGTCTTTCATCTCGGCAAAGACCTTGGCATAGGTGAATATGTAAGAGCCGTAAGTGACCTCTGCTCCCACGTAGAAGAGGAAGAAGAAGAAGAGGAGACCAAGAAGAGCATAGTGGTACCTGGCGTACACCTTCTTCTGCACAGAGTCCTGGGACTTCTCCCGAGTGGAGCCGGCCTTCGAGTACAAGACAAAAGAACACAGAAACTCCCAGCAGATAGGTGCCTATGACAATATAGGACCACAGAAAGTCTGCACCGAGGTGGTGCTGCGGCACTGGTGCAGCTGGGGCTGTCGGCACAGGCCTCAGGACAGACTGGTTTGTCTGCTCCGCCACTGGAGGGCCTCTCGAGTCGGAGCCCCCAAGGCCATTTTAGCCAGGAGGGGAGCCAAAAATGCCCCGACGGCGAAGCTGAAGTGCAAGGCCTGCATGTGGGGCCCAGACTCCGCTCCCCACGTGCCGAGTATCAGCACGTTGCCACCTGCAGAGCAGAGAGAGGAGTCATCAGTCATTTCAGTCTGACACCAGGCCACAGGATGTTAGGGGTTGGAAGGGACCTCCAAAGGTTATCAAGTCCAACCCCCGCCAGAGCAGGGCCATAGAACCCAGCACAGGTCACACAGGAACACATCTGGATGGGTCTTGAAAGTTTCCAGAGAAGGAGACTCCACAACCTCTCTGGGCAGCCTGTTCCAGTGCTCTGTGACCCTCACAGTGAAGAAGTTCCCATCATGCTGAGGTGGAACCTCCTGTGCGGTAGTTTACATCCACTGCCCCTTGTCCTATCACAGGGTGCAAGTGAGCAGAGCCTGTCTCCTCCCTCCTGACCTTCAGATATTGATAAACATTTATTAAATCCCCTCTCAGTCCTTTCTTCTCCAATGTTGTTTGAAAGAGACAAACCAAACCATCACCCTTATCACTGACTCCACTGGCAACACCACCAGCTTGAGCAAATAAAATGTGCAGAACTGCAGGTCACTGAAATTCTGCCTGTCAGCACCTCAAACCCCCACCATCACTTGAGCTTTAGGAGGGCACTCACAGCAGGCAGGGCGAGGAGCTGGCAGTGGCATCATCCAGCAGTCATAGCCATGCTTAACTGCTGCACCAGGGGAGGCTTAGGCAGGACATGAGGAAAAAATTCTTCATCAAAAGGAGTTGTGAAGCCCTGGAACAGGCTGCCTGGGGAAGTGGTGAAGTCCCTATCCCTGGAGGTATTTAAAAGATGCATAGATGTGTTGAGGTTCAGTGGTGGGCCTGGCACTGCTGGCTTAATGGCTGACCTCAATCTCAATTTGTCTTCCAACCAAAACAATTCTATAATTCTGTGCTTCTAAATACCCTAACGTGGCAGCCTGCAGCATTTCCCAGCCCCTTTGCAAAGGGCAAATGTAACTGCTCCTCATTTCTGTAAAGGTTAAAATCAACCACATGCAACACCAAGAATCCATGGCCTCATTAAACAGCATCCCAGGAAACATCAAACTTCAGCTGTCTCTGATGGTCTGGGACGACCCCAATTGACTTCACAAAAACAGGTTCACAGCAGTACCCCTGCAAAGACCAAACTACAGCACCCTCAGATGGACAATGATGCTAGAAAATAGGAACTCAGAGAATCATCTTTAAGTATTCCCTGAGAAGAACACAGGAAAATAACAGTAATCAAATTCCTGTGCTGCAGCTCAGTAGCTTCTCTTCCAAATAAATGCAGTCACACTCTCCTGCCTTGCTCTTAGTTTCTCCTCCTGCTGCTCCTGCTCAGGCTGGGAAGCCTCCCTGTCTAAAAGGTCTGACTTCCAAGCAGCACACCCAGCCACTGAAGGCATTTTTACAGCCAGCCAACATTTCTAAACCAAGTGCCATGGATAATGATCCTACAAGAGGCAGCACATACACCACCTCTGTACTCAGGCCATTGAGCACAACCTATTCCATGCCAAGCCTTTTTTTTTTCCACTACTGGATCCTACCTCACTCCTTTTAGTGTTCTCAGCGCTCCCTCAAACGCTGTAGAGCCAGGGCAGAGAGCTCACATAGGCAGCCAGCACTCCTCTGTGGTGCCCACCAGCCAAGCCACCAAAAGCAGGCCCTGGCTGGGACACTCCCAGAGCTGTCTGGGTAGCTTGGCTAACTCCTCAGCCAGTTCTTTCTCAAGAAGCTGTCTGAAGCTGCTCAGCTTGACTCAGCAGTACCTTGCCAGCTAGTGAGTAACTACAGGCACCCTCAATAAGCCAGGAAAGTCAGGACACAACTGGGACATCACTGGAGAGGTGCCAGGTCAGTGACTGCCTGTTACAGGCTCACTACCACCTTCTGCAGCAGCACCAGAGCACTCTACCTGTTCTGGATTGCTTCCTGATAACCAAGTATGCCAGTGTCACCCACTCACCTCTAAGCATGCTTAGATCTTTGGCCCTGGCTTCACCTCCTGATCCAAGCTGCCTGTCACAGCCAGCCACCACTAACTCACCCTTTCTAAGCCATGCACAAAGAAATCATTCCTGTGGGAGGTTCTTTTCCCTAGGTCTGGTATAAGTGACCTTTCCACCAACCTCACCTATAGACACCTGCTCTGCAGCCTCACTGGTACATCCACCTCCAATAAGAAGCCTCTACCAAGAAAGTGATTTTGAACAGCTTTCCAGCAGAAGTGTTTTGGGTTATTTTCCAGGCCATCTACAGCAGGCACATGCCAGAGTTACAGCTTGGAGAACAGAATCAATCTGTATTCCCAGACACCTAAGTGAGGCTGGCCAAGGGCTGCCAATATCCCTTATCTCGGGGAGATGGATGCCATGGTGCTGCTGCAAGTGAGCTCTGGCAGCAAATGTCTGCTGTGAATCCCCAAATGGCTCCTAGCCAGCTGCAGGGAGGCAACTCTCCAAACAGCAGCTGTGAGAGTCTCTCCAACAGCAGGGCTTGCTCAGGACTAACTTAGCCCCAGCTGGCACCAATGAAGCACAACCCCACCAGCTCCCTGTGGGTGAGTAATGTGAAGAAAAGGCTGCTTAAGGCAAATGGAACACTGTTTACACCTGCTCACTGAAATGCAAATTGGTCTTCTCCAGGCAGCAAAAGACACCCAGCTCCACAGGCCCCAGGAGAAGGTCTGGTACAGAGACACAAACAGTGGAAGTCCCAGGAGCAGAATGATCCAAGAATCCAGTCAGGTAAGACAGCTCCCCTCTATAAATCCAAAATGTGCCATGTGAAATACCAGCAGCTGCTTCAAGTTTCCAATTAGCTCATGAAGGAAGTATGAGAGTATGTGGTCCCTACCTGTGTCCAGAACTCCCATGGCAGTTCCAATAACTGACATCAAGGCAGTCAGCAGCAGGGCTTCCTTACACCAGGGTATGGCATAAAGACCAGCTGTGGTCCCAAACATGGATAATGCTGGGAAAGAAAACACAAAACTCGGTTGGTACAGTTCCTGTTTACACCACAGAAAAACCAGGAAGCACAATTACTCTGAGAATTATTAGTTACAGATGATCCTAACAGGTGATGCCACTCAACCACTTCAATTTGTAATCAGCAGAAGCAGTTACAAGGTTCAGCTGAATCAGTTTTCACTTGGAACAAAAGGGATTTCATCAGGAAAACTCTGGTTTGCTAAAGCTCCATTGGCCAAGGGAGTAGCATCTCCTGCTAGAAGTCTTCTGCAGACTTTTGACAAAGCAGTGCTGCTTCTGCAAATGTCTGATCTAGGAATGTTACTTCACCACGAAAGAAGTAAAACACTGTCACAGAATCCTGGAATGGCTTAGGTTGGAAGGGAGCTCAGAGATCATCTGCTCTAACCTCCCTTACCATGGGCAAGGGCACCTCTCAACTAGGCCTCAACCAGCCTGGCTTTGAATAGCCCCAGGGAGGAGGCATTGACAACCTCTCTGGGCAACCCACCACCAAGCCATTTCCCAGGCATTGCTGACAGACAGTCACAGGTATCCCCTGTGATACCTCAGGGAAAGCAGCAAATACTAAGCTAGTTGCAGTTAACACTCACTTCCACAGCTGCACTATGGAAAGTAAAGTCTCAAATGCCAGACACAGACAACTTCAACTTATCAGATGCACAAGGAAGCCAAAAGAAAGCAATTTTACAGGTACTCTCAAGAAGAGGAATGGAGAACAGAGAGGAGACCAAGAAAGACATCTTAGAACAAGAACAAGTAAGAACTGATCCAGGAAGATGAAGACAAGAAGAAGGCGGAAGGAGGAAAGAGAGAAGATACAGACATTTTATGATGGTACTCAGGGGAGGCACAGTTCTGTCTGAATCTCTCCAAGAACAAGTACAGGAAGGACAAGGAAAAGAGTGAACCCTAATACCTGGTTCAGTCCCTGAAGTACAGCATGAAGGCACATAACTGCTATTACTGCACTGGAAAGCAAAAAAACCAGAAGACAAGGCTTCTCCTGTTACAGGTGTGCTCTGAGAACCTCTAACTGAACAAGACGCTAACGTAGCTCTAAAAAGAGCTGTCTGGATCTCATGTCTGGATGATGAGAGTGGCTCTTGGCAACCTGACAGCCAAGGAGCCCAACTCTGCCAGGATGAAGGCAGCCCTGTGCCCCTGAGAGTTTCATGTGTCCACAAACTGCTAAGGTGATGAACTGAAGTTCACCCAGAGATTAAGCATTTTCAAAGCCAGGCAGCAACTGAGTAGCAAGCTTCCACCATCACAGGTATTTATTGTTCCCACTTCCAATAAGTTCTGATTTGGTTAAGGCACTCCAGCCAAAACCTCAGCACTTTTGTCCAGCACAAAAAGCTGATGAGCCTCAGGAAAGGGCAGGGCTCTACGAAGCTCTCCCCACAGAGCTGTGCCCCAGCAGGGCTGCAGGAAGTTTCTCTGTGAAGCCAGAACAATGTCCTCCAGTTATGCACTTCACAGTGACACTACAGAAGCTTTCATGTTCCAAGGTGATCTATACCAAGCATACTATTTGACACCAACCAAAACAAACCAAACAACTGTACTTGCTTTCATTCCCAAACCAAAGTCACTTTTCAGTCAATTCAAACAGATTTCATGAGCTCAAGCCCAGTTACAGCGACCAACGAGCCCACCTCCCGGGGCACACCGCTGCAGAGCAGCCTCTCAGCCTTACATGCTGCCAGCAAGCGCCCGGCCCGGCACGAGCGCGGAGCACCGCCACCAGCGCGGAGCACCGCCACCAGCGCGGAGCACCGCCACCAGCGCGGAGCACCGCCACCAGCGCGGAGCACCGCCACCAGCGCGGAGCACCGCCACCAGCGCGGAGCACCGCCACCAGCGCGGAGCACCGCCACCGCGAGCGGCCGGCCCGGCACGAGCGCGGCGCCCTTCCCGCTGCAGCCCCACAGGTCCCCGCAGCTCAGCACCACCATAAACAAGCCGCAGGCTGCAGGAGCCGAAGAGGCGCAGCCCCAAGCAGCCGCTGGCGGAGCCTTTTCCCCGGCGGGCGCTCGCCCCGGCACTCACCGATGAGAAGATGCGCGTTCATGCAGTCGAACAGCACGCCGCCGAGCACCGAGCCGCCCAGGTAGCCCAGGGACCGGCCCACGAAGATGAAGTAGATGTCGCTGACGTTCTTGCGGACGTTGGCGGCCAGATTGTCGAAGGTTGGCCCCAGCACCGCGATGCTCATCCCCTGGAACACAGTTGAAAGTGGGGGTGACCTCGCCCACCACATCCCCCGCCTGCCCCGGCGGGGAAGAAGCCGCAGCTACCGGGCAGCTCCCGCCCGCTCCCTGCACTCACCAGCCCCAGGAAGGCCGCGCACAGGGCGGCGGAGATGCACCACCGCAGCGCGGCCCCTCCCCGCTGCAGCGCCAGCTGCTGCCCACCACGGCCACCTCATCGGGCAGAAAGGGCTCCGCCGCATCTCCGGCGGCGGCGACGAAGCGGACGTGCCTCCTCTGCTCAGCGCCGGCCATGGCGGCGTGCGCGGCTGAGGCGCGCCAGGCCCCGCCCGGTGGCGGAGCGGCGGGGGCGGGCCCGCGAGGAAGGTGGAGGCGGGCGGGCTCCGCTCGCGGGAGCGCCAGACTGAAGGGGCGCGTGAGGCCGGGGGGCCTGGGGCAGGCAACCGCTGAGCGAGCTCGAGGCAGAAGTGCTCCCGGGGGCGGGAGAAGCGCCCTGATAAACAGAACGGCAGGGGGGCCTTAGGACCGTGTTATCACACAACTCGTGCTATAGGACCTTTGAGACACAGAAGCGCTTAGCTGTTCACAGCTTCTGAGATAAAGGCCAGCCCTTAGTCCTTAGCCATTAAACCATGTCCCAGAATAGCATGGCTGCACCTTTTTGAACACCTCAGGGAAGGTGACTCCACGTCCCTGGGCAGCCTGCTCCAATGCATGACCACTCCTCCATTAAAAACATTTTTCCTACTTCCCCTGATGCAACTTGAGGCTATTTCATCTCATTCTATCACCTCTTAGCACAAAAGATCTTTGTCTTCTCCTTGCTTGTGCCATGTCAAACTTGAAAAGCTTGCCAAGACACACAGAGGAGCCAGGTCTGCCCTTAGCTCAGATGAAACCACTTTTTCTCATGTACATTTCCACTACTTGCTCTGAGCAGACTGCAGGCTGCCCAAAACGCTTCACTTCATTACTGCTGTTGGGCAGAGAGCTGCTACTCTCTGTACCAAAGGCTTAAAAATGCAAATTAATGAAGGTTAAAGGCAGTCTCACCACAGAAAGATAGTTCCAAAGTTGTATTTTGTTTTGCTTTCCAAGTTGTTCGGAACAGAAAACATGCTAAGAAGATAACAGACATTGCATGCAGATTGCAGCATGCCTGCTCCTGGCAGAAGTGAGCATGCGCGTATGTAACTTTTCTGTAAGCTTGATATTAAAGCCCCAGAGTGGAAGAAATTTTCAGACACATGTAACCCTGGAAGTCAGTGGTTCAGGCTTATAAATCATGGGTCTTAAAATGGATCATCAGCACAATCAGAATAAATTTAGTTGCACCACACATATTAATTTAGGAGTAAACGTAATGGGGACATTCCAGTCCTAGCACAGCGGTAACAACACCTGTAATGACAAAAGCCTGCAGAGAAGATTCAGTAATTATCAGAAAATAACAAAATTACTTTTAAAAAGTGACAAGTTTTACAGCAGGACAAGACTTAAATGATGCAAGCAGCAACAAATGGGGCACGTGAAGAACTACCATCTTTATTCTGAGTAATTTGAGACTGATCACAGTTACTTTAGCACCATGGGAAAAAAAAAACATTAGACATTAATTTCTTACCCTCCTAACAAAGCAGAATTTCAAAGACTGGAGTTAAGGCTAGCAAAAACCAGGTCTCTTCATATCAAAAACATACAAAATAGGATGTCTGTACAGATACTTCAACATGTCTGTTGTCAGTATTAGCACACATTTTAGTATAAAATCACTCTTAGCATACATGGTTCTGAAACATTAAAAAATGGTGACACTATATATATATATGGCATGCTGAAAACATGCCAACATTTACACGAGTAGAAACTCACTGGCTGGCTGAACTGCAGTGCTGCTGTGTACTTCTTCCTCGGCTGTCTCCCACACTCCAGTGCTACAGCTCCTGTAGTTAGATGCAGAATGTGTCTACACCCTGCTCAAAATACATGGTATTTATAAATACCTACACACACTCTTCTATCAGAGCTGACCCTCTGAGAGAAGAGCTAAGATCCCTAAAAGTCAGCTTCCATAACACTTCTGGCTCCCCAGAGAGGATTCTGGGCCCCAGACAAGGCAACACTTCTGCTCTCTGCTCCAGGAGGACAGCTGAGCCCCTCCACACGGGCTCCCCACAGCAAGCAGGGAGCTGCCCCGTGCCAGCACTGTGAGAACCTAGCAGCTTAAGCTAACCCATAAGGATGACCCTAAGGATGGTACTATTGACTCCCATCCTTAGATACTTCCTTTGGGGCTGCAGGGAAGCATCTCCTGTCCCTTTGGCAAAGAAATGGAGCAGGTAATTTTTGTTTTGAAATGGTAGTGTCTGTGTTTTAGGTCATAAGCCTGTGATCAAAGCATTCATCTAGTCTGTGTGAGAACTGCCTTCAGCCCTCTTGTGAGCTGATTCAACCTCTCACTCCCCACTTCACAACAGCTTGCCTAGCCTGTCAGGCTATGGCTATGCAAAGTTTAATGCAGGGAAGATGTTTGGGAAGAGAAGGCTGAAAATTACTATCATGGATGGTATGCATCAGCTCTGCCAATCCAGTGTCTCCAAAGGGAAGGGAGGAATGGATATGCCCAGACCTTGTGCATCAAAACCCCAAAAAAAGTTACCTACCTCATCTGATACCAAATATACCCTGAAGGATGGCCACAGAATGGCTGTTATTTGACCTGAGTGAGCAATTTTGGAAGATCCCTAAATGGTTACCAAAAATAAACTTTTAAAAGCGTTAATGCTGAACATTTCTTCTGAAGCTTCCCCTGCTGAGAACATTTGATGGAACAAAGACTCTCTTTCTAGAATGACAGAGCAATATCTGCTAAAAAGGACATTGCATCTTTGGATGTCCTATCATATACTCTGCTCTCAAGAGGGACACATCTCAATGGTTTAAAAGAGTTCTATTAAACTAAGCAGTATTGTAATTTCAGAATCTCTCTCCCCCCCTTCCCCAAGATTACATCTGGCATTAGTTAGGTCAAGTTTCTCATGAGCAGGTTTCTCCACAACTAAGAGTTAAATTGTCACAAATACTTATTTGCATTTATTCAAACTGAATATTAGGTGACTTTTCTCTCCTAGCTTTCAGAATGACAACCTTTCCTGCATTCTGCAACTAAGTAGTTGCTATTTGTCTTTGGGGCTTTGTGTTTAGGTTTTTCCTCTTTTTAAAGGGAAACAAGCTTACCTCATTTTTAAAACATCAGGGCACACAGAATCCTGCAGACCTCAAGTTTCCCAATGCCTAGATAGTCTCACTGCTAACAATCTGAACTTTACTTTCATTTTAAATGCATCTCACCAAGCTTTAGGACATAATCCAATAAAGAGAATTTTTTCAACACACACCCCCTGGATAAAGCCAACAGTAAAGATGCTAACAGAGTTCTTAAGCATTCATTTACTTTTAAACAGTTCTGTTTGTCTGCTTTCCAATGTTAGCATTGCTGTAAAACAAGCACTGGCAGCAGAAATAGGTTCCTAACACTGAAATCGTCACACCAGCAGAGCTCCCTTACCCTTACCTCTGCTTCCCTCTGCTCTGACATCCCCTTCACTAGCTGGTGTTATGATAGCAGCCACTCCTGAAAAGTTATTCACTCCTCACACCCTCCTCCTGGGGCCTCTGGGTTTCTTTTGGGGCTTTTTAATGCCATCTTTCATATCTGTGAGCATAAGTTACATTTTTAGTTACTCAAATATGCAAGTTTAGATTTTTATGTAGAGGAACATTTTGGAAAGGCATGGCAATAATTAGTCCATGCTACTCTTACACTATTCCTGTACAATTTCTAAAGGTGAATTCTTTTATATGCTCTCCCAGAGAATTTATAGAGGTACAGAGCAGCAAGTCAGGAAGATGCCATAATCACATCAAGACACCTGGTCAGTGTGACTTCAAACTGCATCAGTGCTAAACAGCAGCCTTGTTTTTGGCTAAAAACTCAAAACTGAAACACATGAAGTGTCAGATCTGTGATGAACACCCATTTCTCAAGGCAAGAGGAAACAAGAGGCTTTTGCCACACTTGCTCAACACCTTTCGCATTGCCCAAGCAAAGATAATACTGATTAGCAACTCCTACAGAAATACTCCAGACCAAAGCAGCATAGGCTGGTGTTTGTAATGAAGGCAGCACTTTGTGGTTGTTTTAATTAACAACACCATGAATTTAAGTTACATTTCTAGAGGTACTTACGAGGTGCAGAAGCACAAGTCCTAGTGAGCCTAAAGGGACCCCTGTTGTACAGATTGGTCGGTTGGAGTTCCTTCCCTACCTCCACGTCCCTTCCATACACTAACATTCTTTTAAACCTCACTAATGTAAAGCAAGGATTGAAATTCTGCAATGCAAAAAAAAAAAAAAAAGGTATAGACTTTGGCTTGCAGTAATTAGGATGCTTTGCATGATTATGTTTTAAGGACTTTCAGTCAATAGGTGTAAACATTCTATGCTATAATATTGCTAGTATGTTTGATATCACGAATGCACATGGGCTGAGCAATTCACTACAACTCTAGACAAAGGAAAGTAAAGAAGACAATGAAAATTACCATGTTAAAGCAGTATGCCTCCATGGTTTTTTGTAAAGAAGTATTGTTACTAATTAAGCAAATGCACTTGAAAGTGCATTTTGTCTTCAGATCACATTTAGTTTACTCTCAGCTATGCCAATCCTAAAGGAAAGAAGAATTATTGGCATTGAATGGACTTGAAAGAAAGAATTATTCTGTACTCCACAGCATTGCTCATCCATATCCATAAACAAACAATGTGCTCAGAAGTGTTTTATGATAAACTGAAAAGCAGTGCTTTCATCCCAAATGCTTTCAAATACTTCTCAGAGAGAGGTTTTCAGAAACACCTGCTTGACAAACAGTGCATAATACCCAAGAATATACAATTAATGGAGCCAGGTGGTTAGTATCTTAGGCAAGAGATAGGACATGCAAAGACATTTCCTGGTTTGAATAAAATTGAACACAGCTATAAAGACCTGCAATAGACCTGCATGTTCATGTAGTGCAAAAATACTTCATTGCTGAATGGCATTTTACTAGCTTGTGTAGTCCCACGTTAAAAAACAACTTATTGCACTTAGAATGTATCCTTTAAAGCTGTCTTGGTTTCAAGAATAAAAAAAGAACCTAAACAAATACAACAGAATAGTTTGAAACTTACTCTAACTCACAATACTGCTCCAAAGTGTTACTGTCAGTACAGTTTAAAAAGCTATTAGCTAATTCTGAGGTCTAGCTGAAAAAGAAATGTACACAAAGACATTAATAGTATTGCCTTCACTTAATTTAAGCAGCTCTCCAAAACCTAGCATTCAGCAGCTTTACACCTGAAGGTGTGCGCTCACCGCTTAGTTTGCCCATACTCAAAACTTGTGCCCATCCAAAACATCATCCTGAATGTTCCCTCTTTTGGCTACTGTGAAAAGGTGAATGCAAAGCAGGTGAATGTTTTAAGCAAACTGAGCAGGCTGGGGTAACTAGAGAAAGTAAACCAGGTGTTTAATAATTTAGCTTTCTAATGCAAACTGATTTCAGCAAGAGTTAAGGGGATCAAAAAGATGAATATTCATGTTCCTGATACAGAATTGTAAAACACTGTAAAAGAGCAGGAGAAACTTCAACACACAGATCAGTCAGAAGAGCTACTACATTTTTCCAGTATAAACAGCTACAGGTGGTGCCTGTGATTGAAGAATCCTGGGTCAGTGAAGCAAACACATCCACACTTCCAGAAACAGGTTCTGATGAGTCAGAGGAACGCTCTCTCCACGCACAGAATCACCACACACGTGCACACCAATGCTACAAAACTTCAAATACTTGGGAAACGTGGCTGGGAATCAAACTCAACAGCTCGTCCAAAACCAAAAAGAAGTCCAATGGTATAAAAGATTCCTAGAGCAGTTCTGCAACTTGAGCAACAGTCCAAGATCTCTTCAGTATCACAGAGCACCTTCAAAAAGTTACAATTCTGCCTTCTGTAGAAGGAGGTTGGGCTGGTATGGAGAAAAGAAAGCATCAAAAGCCAGATTCCATTTCTTTGACTGACTTGGCTGTAGTGTCTGACACCAAAGTGCTTTCATTGTCCAGCATTTTCTCAGTAGTTTCTCTATCAACAGGTTTGGCTCTTTCTTTTAACTTCTGCCTTTCATGGACCCAGGGAATAAAACACAATATAGCTCCACCAATGATGGGAGGGACACCCGCCAGGTAGAAGGCTAGATCATAGGTGCCCAGGTGATCATGCAGCAAACCTGGGAAGACAAAGTTACACCTGATGAACAGCAAGGCCTCAGAAATCTGCAGAAAACAAGTCTTCTCTTGGGATTCTGAAACTTCACAGCTGGCACAGGTTATTATAACCACTCATCTGACTACCTGAGCTGCCAGAGCTGTGTATGCATGGGTAGAAAGGTATTCCAGATTATTATAACCACTCATCTGACTGCCTGATGGCCAAAGAGAGCTGTGTATGTATGGGCAGAAAGGCATTCCAGAGCTGACTTGACTCCAAGTAGCAAAGAACTCGGTCTGTCACATCTCAGCTGCTGAGCTACCACCCGCCATCAAGAACAAGCATCCTATTTCCTCTTTGAAAGTTGCTCATGTCAGCTTGCCCAGCACTTGAATCTTGCAATGACTTGGAGAAATGATTCCTGTTTTGGTAACAGTTGTCTTTGATCAAGATGCCTCTTACTCTAGATACACTGCATTGCTGGGAGCCTCTTATTAGAAGTGTTTTCCAGCAGTTTGCTGTGGTTGCTCTCTCAAAACTCCTCCCAGTTATCAAATTCTACTTGAGTATTAGTAGCTGTGGTAGCACACCCAGATCAGGACCACCAGGTTGTTCTAGCATTAATGTTTTGTTCTTTACAACGCTGCACAGTTCAGTTACACCTCACTAAATATCCTTCGGTAGCACTCACAAGACCTTAGGGTACATTGCTATTTAAAAATCAGTGGTAAGGATTATAGCTTAAGCTATTTCCATGTTCCAAAGAACTTCCAGTTTTCATATTCAAATCCTGTCCTTTGTCAGTCCCCCAAAGAATGAAGAGAGCCAATGTCTTCACTTATAAGAAGCATTAGAAGTGACTGGAGCTTCCATCCTATCTTTTCTGCATGAGCAAATTTTAGAGTCTAGTTTCACATTCTAGTTTGGGGTCCTCTTCTAACAAAACCAACAGAAGATGCTGTCACCTCAACAGCATGGAAAATGTCAGGTCCTCAACCCAACTGGAAATGTTTCTTTTAAGGCATGTTTTACATCTGCTAAACTTAAAGCAAGATTGAAGCAAACTTCCAAGAGCACAGCACATGAATAGCCCACGAGCAGCAGTGATATTCACCAGGCATTCTGGAGTATGTACCAAGATACTCTCAAATGTAGGGCACTACATACAGTTTAGGAATGGAAAATATGGCCAAAGAGACATGAAACCATAGAAATATCTTTACAGCCACAGACCATATCTAGACTTACCTGCAATGGGTGGACCAACTGTCATAGGTATTGACATGAGTCCTAGTAGAAATCCTATGGCCTGGGAGACATCTTCAGCCCCAACAAGCTCAAAGGCAATAGGAGCCATAATGCAAATGAAGCACCCATCAAACAGGCCCATGAAAAGACATACAGCAATGAGACCTCCAAAGACGTGGCATAGTGGAATCATCATTGACATCAGGCCAATAAAGAAGAATGAAGCCACCTAAACATGACCGAGAAAAATACAAAACCAAGTTGTATCAAGTCAGCAAAGCTCAAGGGAACAGATGAGCTTTCATGAGTTTCTAGTGATTTAAACTCTCTGCCTGTATTTACCATAAAATAAATACAAGCAGCCTCCATGGATTACCATCTGCAGTTACATACCAGATGAAACCAATGCCTCACTGCCAAAAGAAACTCAAATTCCCATTTGGAAATGCATTAGTAATCAACTATCCCACAGTGACTAAGATCATTTCTTACACACTCATGTTTTGAAGGGCTATACTCTGCTCTTCACAAGTGCAAGCCACAAAACCAGTAGAAATTTAATGTAGCTAGAACACTGCAAGTAGACTCCTAGGTGTTGCAATTTAAGTAAAAACATCCTTAGTTAAGTGATTACTTCAGGGCCTTATATTCAGAGGTGGTATCTGAAAGTCTCGCTTCATTTCTTCCACATGAAGGTATCTTGCTATATTTCTGTATCCAGGCATACTCAAAGATTTTGCATTATAATATTTGTTGTAAATTAAAGGACTGTCTTTCAGCAAAATGAAGCAGAATTAAGTGAATATTCATTCATTCAGAAATGCTGATTTACAACAGAAGAGCTGAAGATACTGGGTTACATCTTAACTAAATTTAAGGTGGTTTTTGTGCTTAAAGCTATGTGAAACCAGCAGTACTCAGAAGCATTCTAGTTCATGCCCTGAAAGTCCATGGTTTTCATTTCTAAAAGGCTGTAGTAGAAAATGAAGAATTGCAGAATAAAGACTGCAGGATTAAAACCAACACAAAACATCATAGCTTCCCTGCAAGTTTGGTATTTGTAATTTGTGTAATCTCAAAGCTGCCTTTTCACTTTATCTTAATATTGGCACTTCCTGAGCGTGTAACAATAGGTATGAAATCAATGCAAACGAATGAGATACAGCCCCGGTCTGTCACCAGGGAATCTACATTGCTGTAGCTATGGCAACAAGTCCTCCATCCTCAGAAAGGTGGCCCCTGGCCAAGTTCTCCAGGCTGCAGTGCAGAGAGCGGCCAGCAGATGTCGCTCGGTGTTCATGTCAAAACACCACCGCAGCACCCAGGGCTTGAGAACAGGCAAGAGCCAAAGCTTCTGCACAAACTCCACGCTAACACTGCTCCTTCCTCAAAAAACACCATATCGTTTGTGAGCATCCTTCATCCTCAAGATTCAGCATTTCTGGAAGCTGTGCCTCTGCAAGAATTTCCTCTTAGTCAACAAAAATCTCAGCTAAGCTCCTCTGATACTCCCACAGCTTTACCTGTGTGCACTATGCACAGGACACACTTGACACCAAATTGTCAGCAAAAAACAGGAAGAGAGATTTTAAAAACAAATCTTTAAACAGAAGAACACAGATGCAGAAAGATTCATTTTTCTTATTATGAAATGATGCACAAAACAAGGCAGAACCCACAAAATGCCTAAAGGTTCTCTCACTCACATGCTAATGATTAATAATTTGTTTCCCAGCAGGTAGAATTTTTTTTTATTATCATTAGAAACAAAATAAAAATCAGAGATTGATGAACTTTGTACCAAAGGCTCCTAGCACCAAAAACCATACATGAAGAGTTTCCTACAGCTTAGAAATTCCTCCAGCCTGAATCTCCACTTTACTTACTTAACAGGACCTGCAACCAAAGCCTTCAGGATACTGTTGGTATACTCCTGCAGCGCAGTGTGAAGACATACCTGCAAATAAACTTTCTTTGCACCAGGAATGTAATCTGCAACTCTGCCAAAAATCAGTCTGCCAACTCCTGAAGTAATGCCCAGACACAGCAGAAGCACTTCTTCTGGCACGCCGTCACCAAATCTGTCTTTCACATGCTTCATCTGTTTAAAGAGAGGGTAGAGAAAAAAAAACTGGCTTCAGAATTAAAAGTGAAATAAACCTTAGAAAACTTGAGTTAGGTAGAGGTAATCTGCAAGTCTCAGACTTATAAATATGGCTACAAATGGTCAACCAACTTACTCTGCTTTTACAGATTTCTGAGGAAGTTTTGGACTGGCTCATCACTATTCAGCACATTTGGGGTTTGTTTGGCTTGTTTTTTCAGTCGGTTGGGTTTGTTTGGAGGCTTTTTTTGTGCTATGGGAGGGTTGGAGTTTTTTTGTTCAGTTGGGGTTATTTTTTCCATATCAATCATGAAGACCAGAAATTACCCATAAGAAAGATTTGTTTGCACAACCAGTTTTCAAATCACCCTTGGCAATACCACGTAGGGCAAAGTGGGCATTAAAAGGTGCAGAAATAATCTGCATGGCCCTGTTCTCTGGATAAGAAACCAAAGACTCAGAGGTGTGAAGAAACTGACTTAAAGTAGTAAAAAACATTTGAGAGACAAGGTGACCACAGGCTGACAGTCCTGGACAGCAAAAGCTGCACACCAACTGTTACTAACTCTGGTTATGTGACATCGCTTCAAATGAAAGAATCCTTAATGTCTCATCCATAAAATGGAGATGTTCAGTTTTAGTGACCACTTCAGAGCAAACCAATCAACAGCTTTTCCTGGCAGAGTGTTAATATAGAAGCAGAGACCTTTTTTCCAGCACAGAAAGGATTTGCTGAGTGACATTCAGTACAAAAATCTGCTGGATTTTTGTTTTTAAGACAAATCTGGGAACAGTGAAGAAATTTTTCATCTGGTATGATATTTAAATATAAAAAGATAAGTTGTTCTACTAATTCCCTTTCCAAAGGTGAGAAAAGCTGACAGTTTTCCCACTCCTACCTTCATGTGCCTGTCAACACCTGCTGGCCAAGCCAGCCAGAAAAGCCAAGAAATTTCCTGCCATTCTTGCCACCTGTTCCACTTCTGTTTCTGCAGCCTCCAGCTTGTTTAATTAGCAGACCTGATTCATCCATTCCCCAGAGGTTTTTCAAGAGGTGAGATAAAGCTCTGCATCTGGATAACTATTAACCCTGCAACTGAGTCATGGATTTCTCAGAGCAGCACTCTTTGGTGGAGGGTGAAATGCTGTCTGCTTTTAGATCACTGTGGGAACACAGTGGATTCATCAGCTCCTTAAAGTGAGAAAGTAACTGCTACTCATCCTCACCTTCAAATATGTAAATTGGGTTGTTGGCCTTTTTAGCTTTCACTCCCTTGAAGCACACCATAATCTTAGAGAGAGCTTCCAGCTTGGTACAAGGAGAAACATTCTCCAGGACGGCAGCAGGCAGTGATGCAGGCTGCCCAGAGAGCTTGTTCAGAAGCCTTCCTTGAATGTTTTCCAAACTTAAATGCACCAAGGCCTGAGCAGCATGGTCTGCTCTCAGAGCTGACCCTCTGATCCTTAACAGCATATTTGATCTTTAGTGATACAGTCACTAAAGAAGCTGTAAGTAACAACAGTATTAACTGAATAGCTCAAAATCCAGTGAGCCAGGATTCAGGCAGTCCTGTAAGTGCCACCTCATGGACTAACAGACATTTGTTAAAATGCATCATCTAGGTTAAATGCTTAAACAAAATTCATAGTTTTAGCTGGTAGAACTACTCAAAAACTCCATGACAGGCAATGACTACTTCTGAACCTTCTCAAACAGTATCTCATGCATGCTTTTGGCATTGCAGAGCTAGACAGGCTGTAATTTGATGACTCTTAAGGCATTGCCTACCGCAGTCAGACACCTGAAAGGCCCAACCATTTCCCTCCATGTTTCACCTGGTCTCACTAATTTCGCTAGGTAGCTCTTCACTCCTAAGAGCTGTGACCATGCTGAACTGCAGGCCTGATCTCTCCAGCAAAGGCCTGTAGACAACCAGGACAAGATCTGAGACTAGCATGACTCCTTTACTACTTTAAATTGTTATCTTTATACAATCCATTTGTCCAAACTAAGCCATAGTCACTGAACAGCATAACTGAACACATTCTACCATTATTATCAGAGTAATGCACGCAGTCAGATCTTTCTCTCCTAATGAGACTAGAAGAAAGATTAGCCACTTGGTAGTGGCTGGAATGCTTTCATGTTAGTTTTGGCTAACCTCTCTTCAGCCAACCAGACCCATATTTCACCAAGATCTTTCACTCAGTGCACACGCAGTTGAGCAATGCTCCTGCACCGAATCAGAGAAAAGGCAACCAGGGCAGAGCTCTAGCTCCTTTCTTCCAAATGCAAAAGAAGTGGTAACGAACTAATTCTGCCAATTGCCTTCCCCCTGTGCATATTCCATTGTGGGAATTCCTAATCAAGTAAAGCTTTAGCTCTTAGAGTTATCTTTAAGAGCATGTGGAAGATGAGTACAATCCCAGAGATCGAAGTAGGCAATTAACAGAAAATTCAAACTGGAGAAACCAAAGCAATGGCTGTTAACCAGTAAACAGTTTTTCTACTCAAGAGTCACAAATGCTAATAATTTTTAAAGCAATTAAGCCAGTTCTCAGGTCTAGAGAGAATGAATACCAATTGGTAAGCCTGAAAGATATTTGGGGAATAGTGTAAAAAGCAAACTGGAGACTGAGAAACGCCTGAGGCATGGGGGACAGACACCCTACACTGCATCACAAGACAGTCCATGACTTCCACTCTTTCCCTTTTTCCACTTCATTTCACCTCTCAGGATATTTTCAGATCTTATCTTCCCCTAGCAGTTTCTTCAAGTGTCAGAAACTAGATCCCATTGCAGTGACAAGAGACAACAAATGAACAGGCACAGAATCAGTGGTGGATGAGCATGGCTTAGGCAGCAGCATCAAGACAGATAAGGCACACGTGGTGGAGGAAGCTCACAGTGGCTGAGAACATGGATGAGGAATAAAGCCAGGGATATGTAAGAACTGGGATATGTAAGTTTTTACATACACATGAGGGCTGAGAGTTAAACTGCTGAGTAATTTACCCTTTGAAGTACTTCTAAAATTGATTCTTACTTGTACCTACAATCCACAACTTAGTGTTAGTTTTATCCATCCCTTGTGGTCTAAAGCAGTGTTTCTTGGCCCTATCTTACTCTCAAAACTCAACTAGCCACTGTGTCCAAAATTAAGCCAGAGTTGCTGATAGCTAATCACATTAACCTGCATTTCCAGAACAACAGCAGAAAAGGACACAAACCCAGAACTGCTCATGAACACCTATGAGGTATCATCATAAGCTAAAGATCAAAGTAAAACTGTGATGAAACAACCCTAATTTCTCTCTCATACATGGCAGGCAACAAACCCTGATGGAGAAGGACAGATATTACACATCCTGACCTTGGGCAGGGTTTTGAAATTCTCAGTTCTCATGAGCCAGTTTGGAATACATGACTTAAATGGAACAATTGTAAGGACAGATGCTGAGATGTCTAGAAAAGCTATTTTTTATTAGCAAGTCATTTCAAAACTGAACGTGTCAAGGCTCCACAGAAATCTGCTCAAATCTCCCACTGTTTAAAAATATCATTAATACCATGGACAGTGAAATAGAACGTGGGCTTATTAAATTTGCAAACTACATCAAATGAGCACTTCAGGCACTACAGAAAAAAAAGATTAGAACTAAAAATGATCTTGACAAGCTGGCATCTCAGTCAAGTGTGAAATCATGATTAATCTTCATGAAAACATCATGAGGTAGGTATCTAAAACACACAACATGAGGTAAGTGAGACGGATGAACACGTGATGGAAGAATGGTCTGGCCACAGCTCTCTACGAAAGGAACTGAAGGCTTAGCAGATTAAACCTCAGCATGTTCTAATACTGTCATCATATTGCAGATGTTATGCACTATCAATTCAAGACATGTGACCTTCACAGACTGCTCAGCACCAGTAAGGCCTCAGCTAAATTAGGTCTTCTATTTGGTCATTACTCTCTGTTAAAGACTTGGGCCATGCACGCAGAAACCAAGAGAAAGATCTGGCTGTAGGCAGAAATTTGTTAAGCATGGCTTAAGAAAATAAATAAATAACTACTTTAAGAGGCCCTTTCCCAAAGCCTGCACTCATCTGGGCAAACTGGATCAAGTACTGGCATACCTCCAGTCTTATTTTCTAAGGTTCATGAACTGACTTGGTGTCTCAGTGTAGTCACAAACACTTAGTGTTATAACATGAACACTTCTTTTGCTGGTGAAACTCTGATGCATATTTGATTGAAAGTAACCTTCTGACTGAAGAAAGCCATTTCCTGACATCACCACTTAGGTCAGATTTTAGGAACAGAATTAATTCTTTTCAAAGCATTGTGGCATTTGCTACTGGCAAAGCGTTATCAGGTACTCATGTAACTCAAACTAAGCATACTACATGACATTCTGATTAAGAAGTTGGGGAATATCAAATCAATGGATTAAGATATCCTATACAAATACCCAAAGCAACAAGAAAATACTTGATTGACCACTGCTGATTAAGAGTGTATGCACTGGACTCATTAAAAAAATGCTTTACCTGACTGTTGTAAACAGAATTTAAGATGGATTATCAAAGTGGCTAACAGAAGTGAGGCAACTAAACCTCTTATCCTCTTTATAATTGCTATAGTCTTATAATATGGATTACTTCAATGTATTAAAACTTTACTTCAGTCAGCTACTCTACATCCAGTTTAGTATTTCTTTAAGTCGAGGAAGAAATCTCTTGCACTACTCTGTCTACTGAGGCTGTCTGGACCTTGACTTCTAAACAAATAAAGGTCAAACCTCCTTAGCCTAGAAATAAAAATAAGAATACTGAAGATGAATACAACAGCATATGCTGCTTGGTCCAGAAATAAGAGCAAAAATATCCTACCAAAAGTGATTTTTTTAAAGAATGGTTAATAGTTACAGTTACTTCAATTAACTACCTCATTTCCTTCCTTATTTGTTCCTAAATTAGACATTGATGGAAATATTACAAAAGTCTTATAGAAAGCCTCTCTTTAGCGTCTGATAACTGAGCTCAAGGCTGAAGGTAAGCTTACAGTAAACTATATAGGAGGACAACTGGTACTATGTACTAACCAATTAAAGGAAATAGTAGGTGCTGTTATCACTTCCCTTTTTCCATTATAATACAGCAAGCAAGACCTTTATTGCAACACAGCTACAGCATTTACTTGGCACAAAAGGATGTCTTCTCCCTGACCTTAAGCTGTCTGCCTTAGCCAGGCTGCCTAACTGGTAGGAGGAAAAAAAGAAAGTATGAAGTAGGAAACTATTTGCTGCTTCTCCCACCACCACCCCCAGTGTCAGAAATGGACAATCTAGCCAAGAAAAAATGCTGCCAGATCAACATTGAGGAGTGCTGGGAAAGAAATAGGTGCACAAAGTAATTACAGAAGTGGATAAAGGGGGAAAATTTCACTGACCTGGGCAGTCAAACTGCAGCAGATGTTGCGATCTGAAGGGAGATAAATGCAAAGATTAGAAAAGCAAGTAAAGTACAGGGAGCCACTGAAGGTTTGGGGTCTCAGGCATCTGCTTAATAATTACATTAGACCTTTGCAAAGTCAGTGCCTTGTTAGTTTTCTGTTGGAGACAGAAATAGAGTAGATAAAGCGGATGAGAAAGGTAACAGTGCTAACATTGACAGCCGTATCTACAGTTCTAACTACTTTAGATTATCTACAGGGAAGAGAAATCTGTTTGACAATTATCTGTTAGTACTGGGCAACTGAAAAGACACTACCCCAGCATCACAAAACAGACTAAACAGCAGATTCTGGGAAACAAAAGATGTAGCAGACTTCAGATGAATGACTGATGTAAGAGATCTGAAGAAAGGAACAGGTTTCTTGAAGAGCAGCTCATAAAAGCAAGCGAATAGAGGGACGGAGACCAATGTTTTCCCCTGAGTAAGAAATCCAAGCATACCAATCAGGTATTAAACATTATTTTACACAACACTTCAAAAGTAGCAAATTCATGACATAAGAGAAGTGGTTCACAACACAGAGAGCACTTACCTTAAGGGGACTGGTTTTGCTCATGATGTGTCACGTGCATGCACTTTACTGTGGGTAATGTACGTGAGGGTTTTGTTTAACTTTAGAGATTTTTGGTTACTAGAGTCCATACAGCATACAACACACTACATCAGGCTTTGCACTGACAAAGGACAGCACGTATCAGTGCTGCTGCTTGTCTCCACTGGGGAATCCAGGACTTGAAGGGAGGAGAGAGGTGCAGGATTAGGACTGCACACAAGGCACAAGTTGAAGAGTTCGTTACTGCAAGGTATGGAACTCTTCTGTGTCTCCTTGAGCAGATGCAGGTCTTGCTACAGAGAGCACAAAGCAGCTACCACAGCTTTGCAGTGCAGAGGTGACAGCAGCTGGAATACTGGTGTCTCAAACGAGTCTAATCTAGAGATGTCACACCTAATTTACAGAACACACTGGTAGGGGAGGCTTGAAGAGTTAGAAAAATAGTTGTAAGTAAAGCAACCTACACTAGATTCTATGGTCCTGCTCCAGCAAGAGGGTTGGACTCGATCTCCAGAGGCTCCTTCCAATCCCTAACATCCTGTGACCCTATTATGGCTAATGAACAGGGTGGTTTTGGGCAGAACATCAACTACTGCAGAGGAGTCATCCTGACTCCCCTGCAGCTTGCCCCAATATAGACCTGCTGGAGAATCTTGGGTGCTTTCTACACCCTTCAGGTTTTCCAGTATAATTCTTCTTGGTGACCCAAAGCTTTTGCTTGGGGAGGGTGCAGTGTGCAAGTGGAAAATTTTTCTGAATGGGCAGAATAAAGAGACTGTTTTGTCCTCAATAAAGAAGGCCTTTCAGAAACTGAGCATACAAAAGTGAATGCAAAGTGAATACAACTTTGCAAAGTACCCAGCAAGAATTTCAAATCATTTCCTAGAAAAAAGAAAAAAAAACCACAACTGTGGCTGCAGAGAATCTTCTGGAGCTTGGCTCTTCATTTCTCCAAGCTGATTGCACAGGAAGACAGTTTTTACTGGCACATGTTCTAGGGGGCCAAGGTTCAGACATTGAATCTGCACAGCAGAATCTGATCTCTTAAAAAACAAGGCATAACAGCTGATGCAGAGTGAAAAATGGATAGAGACAATGGAAGAGACTAAATCGTGTCTCTCTTCATGTGAATTAAAGACAAAAATCACCTTTGCTCCTCACCCAGACAATAGCTGCCAAGGGAGAGGATAGTGAGCAGACACTACTGGATAACAACTCTCTGGAATGTGCACAGACAGGATTATCTCTACCCATCAGCTACCTGGGAAAGGGAGGATGGTGAGAAGGACAATGGATTCACCACCTGGATACATACCTAAAAACCCAAACTCTGACAAAAACTGAGCAAAAGACCTGAGCAATGCCTGCCCAGGAGAAGAAAAATGGAGAAGAAAATACAAGAAGAGAAAAGGACAGACACAGGGGAAAAGGTACCACCATGTAGCCTGGAAGCAGCAAACCAGGAAAAATCCTCTCTCCATGTCCTAAGTTCCACCTGCTGCAACTCACAGAGCTGAAGAGGCTGCTCAGGACTTGGACTTTGGGATCTCTCCCTCCCCTCCTCCAGCAGAGGACAGCACAGCCAACGAGGCTGACATCTCCAAGCCAAAGCAGCAACACCCTTTCTCCACAGACCCAAACCATCGTGGGGGATATGGTAATAAAACTCCTTTCCTCTTCTCTTTCCCTCTTCTCCCTCTCCATTTTTTTCCATCTCTCTCCCCGTTCTTCTGTTCCATCCACCTTACTCTGTTAATAAATAGCTTGGCTGTTGATCTTTTGGCCTCGTTTGTGCCTCTAATTTCATAACCCAGGAATATTCAAAAGAACTGAGTCTCTTTCCCTCTCCAGGCTGAGACAGATGAGTCAAAACAGCTGGCTGATACAGAACAGAGCTGAAGGACAAATCATCCTGTTTCTGTTTAAGAAGGCAGTGCAAGGTGATAAAACAGTTGTAGAATAGTTAAACCACAATGAAGGATCTTGTATACTACTAAGGGGAAAAGGAGAGAACCACAATCTATCAACACAAATATGTATTGTCTATAACCCAGATCAACAAATTCCCCTGGGATTTTTTTTTTTTCCCACTTCAGAAACAAATGAAAGAATTTCCTTATCTAAAGAACAGGAACAATATGGATGCTCCAGCAAAAGATAAGGCCAGTAGACAGCACCATCTCTTTGTCCAAGGACAGACTATGTGGGCACAGCACTAGACCCATCAAATTCAGAGTAACAAACACAGAAGATCTGGAGACAGACTAAGCCACACAGCAGACAAATATTTATCTGAGCTGTCCCACTGTGTTTTGCAGCAGAGAAAATGAGTTTGTTTATATGCATTAGAAAAATTCTTCCATCAACTACTTGAGAGATTCCAGCCACCTCCATGCCCCTCTTAGGAATAAAAACGTGTTAGGATAACAAATATTTTGAGTGATGTTCAGCTTCTGAGAAGACTGCCTGCATGATTTAGCCTTTAAGTGCCCATCATCTCTTCTGATAAGCTGTATCAGAGACACATTACTCTAAAACATCCCTACACAGCAGGAGGACTGTGACCTTCCTTCTCTTATCAGACAAAATACAACTGCAGTACTGCTCATTGCTATCTTTAAACCCAGAGACTGTCTAGAGAAGATTCATGAGCTCTGAATTCCCCAACTCCATACTTTCTGGAGATGTTGGTGGGAGATTTCCTCTTGTAAGATATAGTATTGGAAAGGCAGCTGAAAGACCATAGGAGGCAATGAAAAGAATACAAACTGAACAGGAAGGACTGTCCAGGTGCAAAAGCCCAAGATGACCAGGTATGCTGGGTAATGCTGACTCAAGTGCTCAAAATGGGTCAAGTGGCCTCCAAAGGAAACACAGCAAGATACTCAGTCACAGCTGTCTGCAGAGTGAGCAGAGCAGAGGATTAGTGGCCTGGTAAGAATGCTTGTCATCACTGGCACTTCTTCCCAGCCATTCCTAGAATCTATAAAAAGAGAAGGGAGCTACACCAATTACCTCTTGCAACATACACTGTGAGGAGCAAGGAAACTCCTCTGAATTCTTCCAAACTGTATTTCTGGGTTTCATAGAGCGAAACGCAGAACACATGCACTCCACAGCTACAGCTGACCAAAAATCTCTACATATGCAAGCAGGTACCCACCATGGAATATGGCCATGGATAAGCATCAAAAGGGAAAGTCAGTTTTAGTGTAAATCAAGGAAAGTGCAGCAAATCAGGGTGCTAGATATTTAAATCTGTTTTTCCTGAAGTCTTAAGGCTACAGTGGTATGACAACCTCAGCAGCACTCAAAGACCCTGCCTGGGAGCTTAGGAGCTCCTTTTCTGTGCAAAGCCAGTGGACAGCAGCTGAAATGCAGTGACTGGAGCACACCAAGTAAGCAGCCTCCAGCTACCAGTGACCAAGAGATGACACAAGCAGGGTCAAGAGAACACCATGGCAGAAACCAGCTTTCTGGGTGGGAAAAATGGAAATTGAGAAGTGAGGAACCAGGCCTGAGGACCAAGGCATTAGTCATAGGCATGAGGCTCTGTGTAGTAGTCTCCTCTTAGGGCACCTGCAACCAGCATCCCATTCTAGTGGTCTGGCTATTGTCAAGCAACCCTAACTGTGGGGAAATTAATAACTTTAGCATAAGGAAAGCTGTCATTGTCCAAGCATCATCTCCCTGTTCCAGCAGCACTACTATTTTTTAAATGCAGTAGGAACAATCTCTCTCCTTTCCATAATCTGATTTCGTAAACGTGCCAGCAAAATGTTATTTTTCATACAGCCTTTGACTTATCTGGAAGTACATACTGCTATGTACTCCTGGAAGTACATAAACTGTGGGGTTTTATCAGAAGCAGACAAAACTAGATAAAAGTCCAGAGCTGTCTACTGAAGCTGAGGTATCTATGTTGAGGGGCAGAACCCATGCTGATCCTTCATAAACACTGATCCATTCACTGTCTCAAATAGAGATCCACAGAGACTCTCAAAATCTTAAATTCTAGCTGTACTTTGGAATAGTTGTATAGTACTATCAAAGATTGTATCAGTAACAGCTTTGATCAAGTCCTTTTCCTGGATTGGAGCTCTGTTTTGCAATCAGAACTTGTGCCAATCTGATAAGGGGGGGAAAGAAAGCACTCAACAGGAGTGCAAGCACACCATGGAAAGAAAAAGTTACACAAAGGGGTTTGTTCTCTGCAACTCAGCCAGCAGCTTTAGTCCCATCTAGAAACACGAAGCATTCATACAAGCATCTTGGTAAGAGAATTGCCAAATAAATGTATTTCAGAGGTTCTGTGTGACTGCTTGTATAGGAGGAGTTAGCATCAGGTGTCACACTGGCTTAGCCAGCCGACTGTACAGTTCTTTGCAACAGTCTAACTCCAGGTGTTACAGAACAAGGTCTACATGGAACTAGCCATGGATAAAAGTGAGTTCACAGCTGCTCAAATACAAAGCAGTCCCCACCCTTAGGCAATATTTTAAAACAAGCATCGGATGCAGTCAGTAAACTAACCAAGATATTGCCAGCAAGCAGTGACACCCCTTGCTGTGCTGCTTACAAACCCGTGAGCTTTTAAGGAGTTGAAGATGACAGAATTCAAGACATTTATTATTGCTCATCTCACTGTTCTGTTATGAATGAACAGTAAATTAATAAGATCCTTCTGTTTCATAGTGGGTACTAGTTACACTAGTCCATGCTCCATCAAATACTATTGATTGTGGTCTAAACACAGCATCCCATTGCAGGCTGTTGGCTTTTTGCTCCTTTCAGTTTTAAGCCTTCTGGTTTGCACCACTGCAGTTTAGACAGCAGCACCAGGAAGCTGTTTGAAAATAATTCACCATTTAAGCACCTAGTGCAGTGAGAGCCAGCCAGACAAATCTCCTGGCTGCATCAGAATTTCTTAGATTAACTGTACTGTAGCAAAAAGAATTCTGCTAAGGAAGCATTAACTTTATCACATGTATGAGAAATGGCTGCTGGGCAGCTGGCCCATCATCAGAAGCTAAAGCTCTATCAGTTACTGCAGAAAGCAATAAACACCAGCTGAGAACTGGCAGCTGGAAGCACAGGTTGACAGGATTAAGTTGTTAGTACTTTAGTGGTAAACTACAAAGCCCAAGTTTGAGACACAAAACACTCCAGTACTTTGATAAACTGCAAAACAGTCAAAATATACTCTTAAAATGCTTTTTAACAAACACACCTCAATTTAAAGGTGGGGGGATTAAAATCAGAAGTTTTACTTGTTAACTGTTGTTTAATCCTTCCATTATTCCTCTGAAATGTACAAGTATCATTGGCAATGTATGCAGCCAACTACCAAAATCTCCCTGGAGAGTGGAGAACACTTTTCAAATGTCTGTTTTCACGGTTGAAGTATTTTACCAAGAACAAGGATCAACTAACATTTCTGATTAGAGCCCTCTTCTAATCCCAGACATCCAAATCAGGTTTGCTGCTCTCCCCAAAACAACTCGCGCTTCAAGTGCTGCTTCCCACAACAGATCACCTTCTTAGTCCATAGCACAAAGGGAGATAGCTGCAGGGTTTAAAGCATGATACATGAACAAACACAGACTTACCAAGTGAACATAAGGCACAAAGTATCCAAAAAGTGCAGCTGGGATCCCCAAAGCCCAGATTCTGTAGCTGACAACTTTGAAAACAGAGAAATTGCAAATCTTTTTTTCAGAAGGGAACCTGAACTTCCCCTTCTTTCCCCCCTCCTTGTCTTTGGCACTGGGAATAAGCGGTTTGTAGGTAAAGCCAGCCAGGAACAGAACAAACATGAGGATGCACAGGACCCTCAAGGTGTTGAAGAGGCCAACGGAGTCGATCAGAACTCTCAGGAGGAAGGGCAGCGACACAGTGAACAAGCTGCTGCCCGCAGTGACGATGCCGTTCACCAGTCCAAGGCGCTTCTTGAAGTAGTGACCCAGAATGACCAAGGATGGCTGGTAGGCAAAGGAGCAGCCACAGGCAAATAAGACTCCATAGGTGAAATAGAGAGGTTCAATGGTGCTATGTCAAAAGAAGGGAAGAGAGAAAAAAAAAAAAAATGAGTGCTCAGTACCATACTGCATGCTCACATTCACCTAGCAGACGCAAGGCAGAGTCAGTGAATGGACACGTTTACAGAAATGAGTTAGGAGTTATCCAGGACAGTGCTGCTGATCTTACAGCATTAGTCTTCTGTTGAAAACATTATGCACTACAGTTCCTGCTAAAGAGGGAGTGCAATTACAATGTTATATCTGAGGGGGTTAACTACTTTTGAAGATGAAAGTACCACTCAGAGTTACAAGTCACAGCTGGAAAGAACAGCAAATAAACCAAGGTTTATAACGTTATATAAAGTGTCAACTGCTGAGAGGATCAGCATTACCTCTACACTGTAACATTGACAGAACAATTTAAATTTACAGACTAGAATTGCTTACCTTACAAAAGAACTTGCAAGGAGTCCAGTGAACCCCACCGCAGCTCCAACAACAGCTACTTTCCGACAGCCAAACAAGTCTGTGAATATGCTGACTATGGGAGAACAGAAGAAAACCATCCCCATAGAAAGAGAGCTCACCCATGCTGCAAAAGAGAAGACAACAGCTTTTCAGAAAAGCAAGAGCTTAAAACTCTCAGTGTTTTAGTTCAGCAGTAAAATCCTACAGAGCATGCGAGTAACAATGGGGAAAGAATTCTTTTTGAACTATTGAAATTAACTCTAAATAGTTACCCGACATGGTAAAAAGCTTAACCAATTTACATGATCAATTGATTCAGACTATCAGCTTCAGGAATGCTGGGTTTGGGGGTTCTTAAAACCAAAGACACCACAAAACCACCAACCACCACCACAATTATTCCTCCAGTAACTAACCCAGTATTCAAACTGATCACTAGCCCATGAAAGATATCTTCAAGGCTCCATATATCCACTCCAACATCAGTTAGCACGTTTCACTCGAAATCTAGACTTCAATGACCAAAACAGCTACATTTGCTAAAAAAAAGTCACAGATTAACTTAATTACACAGATCTAGATTATACTGAACATTGGTTGCTTGTGTACTCATTATTATAGGCCTTTATAGCATAGTATGCACAGGAAAAATAAGATTTTGCTTTAAACTCGGGCTACCACAATCATTTCCATATATAATAGGGAAATACCACTGCATCTGATACTGCTCCAGCCCTACACACATTGTTAGAGCTGTACTTTGTTGACAAATGAGCCTTTAGAATAGAACAGAATTAACCAGGTTGGAAAAGACCTTTGAGCTCATCGAGTCCAGCCTGTCACCCAACACCACCTAATCAACTAAACCATGGCGCCAAGCACCCCATCCAGTCTCCTCTTAAACACCTCCAGTGATGGTGACGCCACCACCTCCCTGGGCAGCACATTCCAATGGCCAATCTCTCTCTCTGTGAAGAACTTCTTCCTAACATCCAGCCTAAACCTCCCCTGGCACAGCTGGAGACTGTGTCCTCTTGTTCTGGTGCTGGTTTAGATCAGCAAGGTTCAATTGAGCATACTAAAGATTCAGCCACAATTGCTTTTTATTTGTTCCAGCTGTACAAAAACAGCTTTAAAAAGAAAAACCTTGGGTAGAAGAGAATTTGGTGCAAATTAGAAATGAGCTTTCTGCTTCACTTCATGCAGGTGTTCAGAACCACATCTTTTGCCTGCTATCATCTAATCAGTCTTTCAAACGTGCATTACTGGTGTCACACCCAACAGTTCTCCCAGGGCATGAAGGTAAACCAAGCTGCTGTAGCACAGCCACCAATGCATAGATATTCTAAAGGGCAAGTGTCCCCATCCATTTGGAAATGAATGTTGATTAAACCTTCCCTAAAGACACAGTGAGGTAAACAATCGTGGTTCAGTAATATGGGCAAATAAAATTACCTGGGATATATATATATATATATATATATAAAAAATATGTAATTAAACCCAAAAGACCTACTAAAGAATATTACACTAAGACTTAAAAGCAGTACTGTTAAAGCCCCAACCAGCCCACACATTGAAGACCCCACTGTGCTAGAAGTAAAACAAACAAGCAGAAAAAACAGACCTGTTCCTTCAAAGAGTTTACAATAGAAATGAAAGACAAAAAGGGGAAAAAAAAGAACAGCTGGCTGGAGAAAAACAAATGACAGCAGAAGAAACGAAACCTCCATTTTACAACAAGCAATGACCTCAATGAAACAGGAGGTAACTGTTTGGGGAAAGAGGTGTTACTGGACTTGGAGCAAGGGAAAAATGTAATGGGTTTTCAAGGCACAATCTGAAGAAGAGGGAAGTGTTGCTTTGGGCAGTTCCTGTGCAGAACTAACCCAGATGTTCCTGACACTCAGTGTCAAGAACGTCGTGTCATTTAACGCCACATACATGCATAGTTCCAGAAGTTTACTGCATTCATCCTTTGTGAAGGAATCCAGCCCCCAAAAGTATCAAGACAAACAGAAGAGCACATATAAATTGTTCATTTCCCTCAGGTTGAAAAAAAAACACCCTCTTGCTGCAGTACCTTGACCCCACAAAGAAACTGATGGACATAAAAATATATTCAAATAGGTAAAAGCCATTTCCAGTTTCACTTCGCTCAATTTTTTAAGCATTCTTACACTTTTTCACTCAGTATGCAGAAAGTACAAAGAATTGTTGTCACACTTTCAAAATTACAATTGTCCCAAATAAGATGAAAAATTACAAATGCAGCTTGCCAGAATAATGAGAGCTCTCCAGAGCAGTTATTACATATTAATTAAAACATTTCTCCTCCAGGCTGTTGGCTGCATTCCTAGCCACAAGCTGGCTATATTCCAGAGCTGCTAATTCAGATACTAATACAGCACCTAATTGCTACATAACTGCATTCATATTCATACACAAAACATTTTGATTGCCATAGAAGAGGAGCTATTTCTACCTTAAGGATCTGAACCTCCCTTAAGGCACTGGAACTTAAGAATGAACTCTTCAAAACATGCAATTGCAGAACAACCAATTGTCAAGCTTCCCTAGAAGATGGAACAGAAGTTTTCCTTCAGATAGAGAAAAAACAACCTCATTACAAAATCAGAATATGGCTCAGGTTGGAAGGGACCTCATCTACTCCAACCTCTCTGCCATGGGCAGGGATGCTTTTTAACTGGACTCAGCCAACCTGGCCTTAAACACCCAAAGGGAGGCAGCATCCACAACCCCCTGGGCAGCCTGTTCCACAGTCTCACAACCCTTGTAGTGAAGAACTTCCAAACTTCCATCTAAGATCCAGTCTAACCCTACTCTCCCTCAGCTTCAAACCATTCCCCTTTGTCCTATCACCACACACCCCTATGGAAAGTCCCTTTGCAACCTTCCTGTTGGATCCCTTCAGGTATTGGAAGGCAGCTCTAAGGTCACCCCAGAGCTTTCTCTTCTCGGGGCTGAAAAAACCCAGCTCCCTCAGCCTTTGTGGCCCTCCTTTAGACTCACCCCAACATCTGTGTCTCCTTTTTTCCATCTATCTTGTTTTATTCTTGTTGCCTGTGCCCAGAAGCACAGGGCTACCCTTTGCCTAAGGCACTCCAGATACATCCTCTTTTATCCATTACCTACTTTTCTTTCTCCAGGGAAAAGCTAGGAATTTCCAAGAGAGGGAATTGTTCAACTCATGTTAGGAAACTAACAGATCATCAGAACCATTACACATAGCAAGCATCCAAATATCCTCCCCTATCCTGAGAGCCTCTGTAGGTCAGCCTCTTGGAAAATGCCAAGCCTATTTTTATCCAGCCTATCACTACCCAAAACCAACATCCAATTCCTCATGCTACATGTCTTGCTTAACACACATCTGTGAAAAACCTTTTCAGGGCCTGCTCAGTAGCTTCTTATGAAATCTGAGGAATTTCATCAATTGTGGGTGCAAGAGGGAGAGCAACTGTGTTTCCACAGAACAGTTCCCTTTACTGGGCAATCCACAGATCACAGAGCAGAATGCCAGTAGAATAGGAAAGCAGATGTTGAAATGCAGGTCTTGACACGTTTAGAACTCCTGCTGTCAAAGAGGTGCACTGCTTGCTCTTTTCAAGAGAGATCTGCTGTACCCATTAGACAAAGTGTGTGTTTAAGGACTAAAAATAAATTCATGACATAATGTTGCCACAGGAAGTATCCCATACTCTGAACTCAGGTTACATGACTACAGCTTTCAGTTTGCTTATTTCAAGTTTACAGTCTGCAGATGTCTGAGCTAGGCTCTCCCAGAAGAGCAATACTACCAAAAAAACCCCACAATTAAACCCCAATTTAAAGTTCTAAAGTATTATAGGCAAAGAATTTAGCACAATGAAATTCCATCTCTTTTGGACACCACAGCAATCTTGAACTGGCTTTAGGAATCAGAATTACCTATAAAGGATCGAATCAGATTTCTACAACACATAAAACATCATGGCCAATGCACAAAGGTTTATGAACCACAGATTAGTGGAAGTATCTGACAGGAATAAAAGAGAGCTTCCCCCACACACTTCCTTCTATTTTGCTGTTGCTGAAGAACAAAGTTCATTGAATAATCTCATTAGTGAAAGATACTGGCAATTATAATGAGCCAGAAAGCAAGCACTGTGTATGATCCACTAGATCCTAATAAAGAATTCTTTGAGCAGACACCTTGCTTCCATATCACAAACATGAAAGCCTGACCACTGGTTTTGGTAGACATTAAGTCATCATCAGACAGGCTGAAGTAGTTCGTTCTGATGTTCAACACTCCTGCCTCGTGAGAGTCCAAAAAGCTACTCCAGGTGTGTATGTGACATTTTCATCTTGATGCTGCAAGGGGGAACAAAGCAGAAACTTGCCAATGTGTTGTAAAGCCAGCAAAATAAGCTGATACAGGAGGAGTAAGAAACAAAACCAAACATGAGATCAAGTCAGAACATCCACTGATTTGTTCCAAGGCTTTATACACTGCAAATGTTCTCCACAAGGCTTCTTACACCATAAAAGGTGACAGATGAAAGGCCAAGTGCCAGAAGAGATTCACAAATATCCTTAACACAGTGACCTTCCCCAATCCTGCCACTTACAAAAACAAGACTAGACTAGTTTCACCCTCTGCCTTTGTGAGTAATGACAACACAACATCACAATTTCTACTGAAGTCAAGTGCTTGTAAGCATAAATAGCAGGAAAACAGAAAAGTCAGAAAAACAAGTATTCATGCACGGACAAAACATCCTGAATTGCTGCAGCTAGCTGATTGCTGAGATGCCACCTCCTTCACATGGCCTCTAACTCTAGCTTAGGGGTTTGAGGTGGTTTTGTTTGTTGTTGTTTTGGTTTGGGGGTTTTGGGAGGTGTTTGGAGTTTTTTGTTTGGGTTTTTTGCTTGTTGGTTCTCCCTTTAACAAATAAACCAGACAGTAACAGTGAATCCAAAGCAAATACCATAGGAAACAGATGATGACAATTTCTCCCAACTATAAGGCAAAAAAATAGGTACCTGAACCAGTTAAAGTTGTTTGCCTACAAGAACATTTTCTAGTAGACAGACTGCAGATCTATGGAGTTAAAGTTAGAGGAAAATAACCATGCTTAAGTGAATGAAACAATGCCCAAAAGTAAGAAGTGCAGTTAGGCAAAATATCACTGGTAGAGATTATAAGTATGAAGGCTTCAGGAACCTTTAAGGGAAGGCTGGAGTCAATCATTAACAGAAATACACATGCATTTGGATTTCACGGCAAACTGAGCTTGACCTTTGACACTTAAAGTCTAAAAATGCTGCGGTAGGGAGAATAAACAAGGAACAAATCGATAAGAAGTGGCTGTAATCACTTGTTTTTCCTTTTGGGAGTCATACAAGAGTGTTTTCTGCTGACTGTCCGAGACAGTTTGCAAAGCACAAGGTAACCACATTTTAAACTAACACTAAAAAAAAAGCACCCAACCCTGAATTTCAGATCTCATTCCCAGGCACGCTTTTATCTTTCCTTCCCTTCCCCTCTCCCCCAAATTCACACTGGTTTCTTCATGGTTTTTTAACACCCAACAGATGACCACCAAGGATCGCCATTCTATTGTGATTTCGGATCCGTAATGTTGACTAGAAGAAAGTGTTAGCTTCAAATATGACAGAAAGGTTTAATCCCAACCACTCTCAACTCTTTTGACACATTCTGGACGTCTGCAACCAAGCACCTTGTGCAATGGTCTCATGTTTTAGATCTATAACACAGACTAGACCTCAAGACCCAAATTCTTCTTTAATGGCACTATTGGTCTTCTTCCTTTACTGGTCATCTTCCTCTCCCCTACCTCACTGCATTGGGAAGAGAACTGCAAATCAAGGTCACACTTCGAACAGCACAAGCATACACTCCACTCTTACAGCATCAGGAGTTTTAAGACCACCAGGGTGAAGACAAAACAAGACAAGATAAATCTTGCTTCACAAGAAAGTTTGGTAGACTAATCGAAGTTCAGGAGCGTAGTTTATCATCAAACAGTTCACAGACTAACCCTAACTTTTCACATGCAAAGATCTTTCTGAATCTATCAGAACTGGCTAAGAGACCCCATCACATCTCAGTAACTTCATTAACATCCTAAGGGCAAATTATAACAGTTGGTATTAGGATACTGTATTAGACAGAGAGGAAATTGGAATACCTGACAAGGAAGTGCTGGGAGGCCCTGGGCTGTTTAGACTGGCAGGGCATCTTCTCAATGCATATAAATAACTACAGGGTGGGTGTCAAGAGAATGGGGGCAGACTTTTCATTGGTGCCTGGTGATAGGACAATGGGCACAAACTGGAGCACAAAGTTCCATCTAAACACGAGGAAAAGCTTCTTTACTTCGAGGGTGGCAGAGCACTGGAACAGACTGCCCAGGGAGGTTGTGGAGTTTCGCTCTCGCACGACCTTGAGCACAGGTCAAGAGAAAAAAGATAAATCTGTCTGGACATTTTCCCTGTGCAACCTGATCCAGGTGGCCCTGCTTTAGCAGGGGTTTGGACTAAGCAATCCCCAAAGATCCCTTCCTACACCTACCATTCTGTGTATTCTCCAGTTCCTCTCCAATATTCCTCTTCTCTTCTATAGATGCCTACACTGGGCTTTAAATCTATACTTTCAAGGCTCAAACTGTTACCTAGAAGATCCAATGTTACAAGCCCCTGTTTCCAACCATTTACCCCGAAACAGTTATTGTAGGTAAACAACTCCATTTTCAGCAAGTGACAGTTTATTTATCATAGAGAAGAAAAAAAAAAAGTCACTAACAAAACCCAAAATACTACTGGAAAGAACAAACAAAACAGAAGAACAAGTGATTGCAGGACACCAAAGTGTCTGCTTTGAAGCAGGACATTTTGCTCCAAAACCATACAAACATTCAGAGGCACGTGTCTGCATTTAGCATTACAAGCACAAACACTGAACTACACAGAAAAAAACTCTGCCTTTGGAACTCTAACATTGTCTTGTGCTATAAGTAACGTGGAAAGCTAATTTGACTTTAACATGAAGAAATCTTCAGGTAAAGTGAGATGACACAAGCAGTTTCTGTGTCTACCTTCCAGAAAGAATGCACTTTTTAACTCATATATTTACATATAAATTAGTCTCATCACAAATACTCTGCCAGAAGGAAGTCCAGAGGTGGACACTGAGTGACACTATGAGCTAAGTGTTGTTTTCATAAAATGAGGAAAAAAAGAGAAGTCACAGGCATTTCCTTTTACCCACGTCTTCCATTCTCCTCACTTCCCAGAAGACTTCAGCAACAGGGGTATCACAAATTTTTTGCCCAGCAGCAAACGAATCCTTCCAGAAGATTAACAGGAAGGAATCATTTGCATGGAAAGACTGATAAGAGTAAATAAAAGAAAAAGCATGAATGGCAGGGTAATTCCCCGTGTCAGCATGTGCCCTTTATATCACTTACACACATGTGACTCAGCTTGTGCCCTCTCTAACCCTTGTAACCAAGTGAACCAGCCACTGCAACTCTTGACTTTGCTGTTCTACTTCATCTCCTTTCAATGCCAATATCTCTGGGACAATAAACTATTCCTCATCGACTTAGTGCCCAACTATTCAGGCAGTTATCCACCTGACTTCCGTCAATCCAGGTGCCCAGGTTGCCATACCTCAAGGAAACCTGAACAGAAGGCTAATTTTGCACACACAGAGCAATTTTATCTTACATATGCAGCTGATAAACCCTCAGGAATGACTTGCTGCATATGTTGTATTTCTCAGCTGCAGCTGAAATAAATCAGTCCGACAGATGCAGGACATGTGAACTACAGCCTGAAGTACTTCTCGATAAAGATCCCACTCTTACAAAAAAAACCCCAATGAGTTCAGTGAGGATTTTGCTGTACTCTTGGGGTGGGGAATCAGAAATCCAAAGCTTTTTTTCATAAAATGAGTAGATACAACAGCACAAAACTCTGAGCCAATCACACTGCGGGCTCATTTCCTCCCCCTTTTTCACCAACACCTTTGGCTCTTCAAGCTTCTGGGCAGCTGTATTAAAAAGACTCTTTGTACCCACCATGAGCAAATAGACACAGGCAAACACTGTCTAGTATAAATTCTCTGAAGCCTTGGATTAAAACATTGTTTATTACTTCCTTAAGGTATGAAAGTACTTCTCGCATATGAGAAACTGCAACATTTGCTCAAGACTCAAGAAAACTGCTGGAATCAGTCACCTTCAAATATCTGATGAGGGATGGAAGACTTTAGTGAGTCTCAATGCCTTGCTCCTTAATGGTTCACTGGAGACTGTATCTTAATATTTGTTGAAAAGAAGCCTAAATCCACCACTCTGCACAGCAATTACAATAGTCTTGCTCAAGATGTGCAAATCTGAAACACATTCCTGCAGTGACTCAGATATTTATTGTGTCAATGACAAGAACTGCACACCACAGAGGCTTTTGGGGTTTTTTTACAGTTACATTCCATAATAGCACATTACAGAATAGTGTAGCAGGTAGCAAAAAAGAAAAAGCACTCAAGTGTCTCTGCTGGAGGATCAATCTTCATCCATTAGCATTGCACTCTAATTCCTTACAATAGAGTCTGAGCATTTTAAATGTATTTTTGTTTTAGCAGGTTGCAATCTAAGCACCAAGCACTTGGCTACCAGCGTTTCTACAACCCTGTTTACTTGAATGCTATTCCCAGAGCAGCAACCCCACTAGAGCCAAAGAACTACAGCAATGATTTGCCATCTTAGTCAGATCTTAGCTCCAAATAAGTAAACTGTTATTCCCCATTTCTAATTTTAAGGGGAAGGAAGAGAAGGACTAAGAATAGTATTAAACCTAACAAAAATGCTACTGCAACAAACAGCAACTGTCTGTCCTGGGTATATAATGAAGTGCACATGATAATGCCAATACTATTATTCACAGATCTAGTGACAGTGTCATAGGTTGAGATGTGTGAATAATGATATTAACATTAATAAGTAATAGTAATGTGCATATAATACATATCCACACTTCACAAAAGACAGACATATTACATGCATAGATATTTTGGTCTGAGCTCCTTGCTCTCACAGTGACTTAAAACACCTAAGACACAGAGCTACTTCCACTGACAAAAATTACAGCTTTCCATAAAAATGCAGAAAACAGAACAAGGAAAACTGCAAGAACCTGAACTAAGTCTGAGTTCTGCTGCTCATGGAGTATAAGGCTTGCTGCAGTGATGCCCTCTCTTAACTGGTATCAGGCTGTCTTTCATCAAGCTCCATTTGCACAGTGGTTTGTTATGCAGCAGATGATCATCTGCACACCCACAAAGGGGCACAGACAATGGTGGGGGAGACACCAAACAACATCCTGCCCTGGGTCCTGCCTGACTCATAGCAGGAGCATTCAGCCCTGGTGGCATCAGCCCCTCTGTGCCCAGAGGAGCAGAGGGGCAAAGGCAGATGGGAAGCCCAGCTGCAGGCTTAGGAAGACACCCCATCTGGTCCTCCACAGGCTGAGGCCCCAGTGCCCAGGTGTGACAGAATGAGTCAGTGCCAGGGCCCTTTCAGAACTAAGTGGCATCAGTGCCTTGGGGCATGTCATAAAAAGTGTTTCAGGATCACAGTATTTATAGAACAATCCATAACACCCACCCACATTTCATCCAGACATTAATGGATCACATACTACCCTTAGTACAGGACATTTTAAGTCTGATTCTGTATTTCCCACTATTGGATTGTGCTAAAGATTTGGTTGCAAGAACAATTCCTTCCTAAGTAGCATATAACACTAGTTTATTGGGGGGGGGAAAAAACCTGATACAGTAATTTAAATGCCAAACCACTCAAAATTTAACATTCTTTTAAAGCTCCAATTTAATTAGTTCTCTCCCTGAGTACTCCTGGCTTACAAACCTCACCATTTAAAGAGCAATTTAGACAATTCCATACAGCAATACAGTGATGCTGCATTTTAATACATTCTTAGACAGTAACTTACATGTGGTGCCCTCCATTTAATCCAGACAACACAACATCACATCACTTGCATCCTTCAGTCATTTCTTAGGATTCCATACTCGACCCAATGAAACTGGCAAAAAATAAGGCTTGTGAAGAAAATGAGTGGAAAGCTTGTTAAAAAAACCAAAAGGGGAACTAATTAGGACAGGAATTTGATCTAATAAATTATTCTGCATGAATAATGATCAGCTTGTCAAAATTCATAGTGTTTGCTTATGAAGCTCACAGCTGGAAACAGCAGGGATATTTCAGGTCAGGAATGAGGTTCTTTGGCTAAAGCTACACAAAGAAGTTTGCATAGCTCCTGCCAACACCATGCTTAGCTCGAGGCAATGCTTTTACTTTCAAGGGCCCTGAAGTAACTCAATTTAAAAGGGGGGGGGGGGAAGGAAGAAATTTACTAACATTTGCAACAGTGAAAACCAAGGATTCTGGTAGTTCTACGACCACTTTACTCTCAAGAATATTGCAGACTTGATACAAGAAATTACAGAAGCTTGAAAATGAAGAAATTCAGAAGGGAAATGTTAAGTATTTATCTTCCTTTGGTAGATGCAACTAGAAGCATCCCCTTAGAAGACAAGAGTACTGATTCATTTCTTCCCCATAGTCAAGATGGCTACTGTCAAAGAGGGTCATTCCTGCTCTTATAAAGCCTCCAAGGAAGACATGAGAGTTCATCCCTTGATCCTCACCCTTGAGGAGTAGCTTCATAAAATCCTGCCAAGGCAAACAGATTATGCTGTACACTTCAGTACTGGTGACCAGAGAAATCAGAAGTTTTCCTGACAGCCAGAACTAAGCATCCTCTAAGTGCAGGCTAGGAGGTACTTCATAACAAAGCCTCACCTTTAATAGGTTTAATGTAGCCAGATTCAATACAAGTACTACTAAAAACCCCAAAGATGGGTAGGAAAAACCCAAACACAGCATTTTGCGTGGCAGAAATACAACTAGGAATTGCTTTACAAACTAATCCTGTGGAAGAACAAAGGCACTTCAGTAAATTATTTGAGAAAACATATTCAAGTATGTTTTCTGCATTAATAAACTAGAATAAAACTTACACTTAGAAGCCAAAGTTATCTTACTTACAAGGTTTTTTCTTCTCCCTCATCTAAATTTCATTCTAGAAAGCACTAAAGCAGAAGTATTTCTGCGCCTTTGAAGGCAAGGCCTCTTCCAAGTAGATAAATACCATGAGCACATCTAAAAGCAGCTTTAAATATTTACCATTCATCAAGCAATTATGAATCATGTGATTAAATCTTTTGAATACAAAGCATATAAAAAAACCAACAACCCAGAGTTTACTGAGAATTATCTGGATATGGTGAAGTAACATACCATTCAAGCTAAGCCTAAGGTTAATTGTTTGGAACATCTTACAGCTTTCAAATGATTCATCCATCACAAAAGACTCTTAGAACAACAAATTTTCCACTGGATGAAAGGAAAAGCCCGCAGAGGTATGAAAAAAAGAAGGCTGAAACCCAAGAAGAGGTCAAATGAGCATACACAGAGCAGTTAGCAGCAACATCCAGAAAAAAATACCCACACTGAGTCCCCTTGGTGTTTGGTAACGTTAACATTACCTGGAAAAGGGAGAAAGGCTGAAAGAACAAAACTTCTCTTAAAATATAACTTAAATGACTGCAGCTGAAGGGTGGTTCTTTGGCTGGTTGGTATTTTTGAGGGCAGGTTTAGTTTGGGGGTGTTTTGTTTTAGAGAAAGAACAAGCCATCCGGGTTTAGATCCAACTTCCAAGTGTTCAAGAAAGGCATAAAACAATTGTAATGAACTCTGAACTAGCAATAAAAAAGGCACTAGGAAATAAATTGATCAACAGTCCAGGAAAGCAAAACACTAAAGTACTCAAATTCATGGGCAACACTGGGGAAAAAATGATGTGGTTTCACCTGCTCTGCTTCTGATAAGCTGTGCCCAGTGCACCACCTGTGACTAGTGAAAAATGCAAATAAGCTGTTTTCTGGCTTGCACGTAACAACTGCATGGGCATGGTACAAAGGACCCATACATTTTTAAACATTCCTCTGCACTTCCTACCAGCCTATTGAAGTAACTTTGGAATAAAACTAATATATTACTCTAATCCATATTGATATCAAAGTGTCCAGGGTGGGAGAAGTACAAGTGCTTGCTCTAACCTGCTTCTGGGGAGGGAAACACGCAAACATCCCCTCTGCCTCGGTGTGCTAAGAGCAGCTGTAAAACAGAGCTGCTGAACTGAGGGTATGACCATGGGAAAGTGGTTGCAAAAGCATAACTAGATCTGCTTCCAAGGTTGATGGCATAAGCTCTAACTAGAATGCATTTGTGATTGTGAATTGTGCTTTAGTGCATAGAGTTATGGAAGTATTTGACTTCTTGATGTACAAATTTAATCAGATCAAGCCTGTGAAGACTGAGGAATAAAAAGAAAATAAATCTGAGAGTGGCATAAGACAAATTTACAGCAGTATTAGCATGAAATTTTGGGACAACTCTTAAGCCTAGCATGACTTAGTGAGATCACTGTCCTTAACAATTAACAATAGTGTCCTTATATGGCAAGTCTGCTATATCCTGATGTTTTGACAGTAGTTAAATGGAAGGAGATTAAGTAAAGGCTACTTCCAATTGAGAAAGTTTCAAGCAGGGATTCCACGATGAAAAGATTCTCTGGGTAAGACCATCAGGTCTTGTTGACAGGCAGAGATATACTGCATGGAACAATTGCTTCCAATCAGAGTTTTTCATCTGAGTTAACCAGGGTTTTGTTATCCCTCTGCCAGAATCCCTGTGGAATTTTGATCAAAGATGTAATGTAATAAGCATTGTAATGAACAGTGTAAGAAAAGCAGAAGGCATATTTTCTGCTATTTGTGAAGGGCAGCTGCTGAATAGGAATTTGACAGAGGCAAATACATTTATACAGCCTGAAAAAATAAAGATTAACAAACAAACAAATGCATAAACTGCCCAGAGCATCGAGACACAGTAACTGCCAGGGCAGAAACACCCAGGAACCCCTTAAATTTCTTAGTTATCCTACAAGGTCTTGAAAAAAAGTTAGCAGGCATTGTATTCTGATAAAATAATTTTTAGACAGATTTGAGGCTTGCTTACCTAATTATTTTGAGCCTCTGGATGTTGCCAGATGTATGTGTGGGGGAGGAAGTCTGCTCCTAGACAAAGTAAACTGCTCCAGTGAGGTCAAAGCAGTAAGGGTGGCTTAAGGCTGCAGAGTAGGAGCTATGAATAACGACTTATTGCACCCTCTTTCAGGCTGCTCGCCAAAGATAAAGGAATGATGCTCACCAGTGACAAAGAACCTGACTTTCAAATGCCAATACCCTAAAGGGAAATGACAAATCCACACAGTTCTCAATTACAGAAAGGATTTTGAAAGCTAACCTGCCAAAATTACGTGAAATAAAGGTGAATATGGAAAATTTCATGCAGGATGTAAATTCACAGGGCAGACTCTTTAAATCTAAGAGGCACACCCTTTCCTCTACATCCAAATTAGAGGACCAGCCCCACATGGGTTAAGGAAGTTGCTTCCAGCCCAAAATGGTTTGGCCATTCCATGAGAGTAATATGTATTGTATCTTATTCCATGTACATCCTAAGTCTGTATTGCCAGAAACATTGACAAAATTCCAGTCTTCATCTTCAACTTTCAGCTCATAAAAGCAAAGATAAAATCTGAACTGAAATTTCAGCTTGTGTTCAGTTGTGGTTAACCTTTGTAAACAGTTCACTAGCTCTGACAGTTCTATAAACTTACAGAACTAAATTTCTTTAAGAGCTAAGATCTCCTGCTCAGCAAGCAATTATCCAAAGATTAGTGCCTGGTAATTCATTTATTCCCTTCAATGAGCAGAAATAATGGGAATTGGGTTTCTGTGACTTTAAGCAGCTCATGCTCAGTTACTACCAGCTGCTCAAAGTCATCGCAATGAATCAGAGCAGGAAAACACATTAATTGGATTAAATGCTACTTTTACATTTCCCTCTTCCCAATCAAAAGCAGAGAACATTTCCTCATTTAATGAGGAATGTAAAAAGTAAATGTAATAGGAATAATAACAAAAGGAATAGAGTAACAGAAGAATAATTGCCTTTTCCTGCATTTGTCTAGTTTGAGAGCTCAGAAAAGCAAACTTGCTGGCAACTCAGCTACAAAAGAAACCAATTCTTTGCGTTGGCAATTTGTATCTGTAAGGTACTGAGAGCTGATACATCAGCAAGTCAGAGACCTTACCTCCTGCTGAAGATCAGCAACAGCTGTCTAGATAATGTTGTGACTTCAGGGAAGAGGGAACCATTTCAGAAAGAACAGATGCTCTTCTAATGTATCAGCACTGACCTTTCCAGGTGCTGCCCATATACAGACAATAAATGTTAAGAAAATAGAAGTGGTCCTTCACCAGTGCCACCGATTGCCTACACCTGTTTAAGCTAAAACCAAGCAGCAAACTACTCCAATAATCTATTTTCACAGCAATTGAGCTGTTTTCAGAGAATCCAAAAGCATTACAGAACGAACAAAAAGTAGAATACTCAAATAAAACCTCAACATAGAATAGAAACATTTTCATGTTGAATATATATTGAGCATATGTACAGGTGAGCACCAACGTGACCATAAGCAGGAGTTTTACATTGCAATGAGCACACTTTCAGGTTCAGTTTTCCTATTGTCGTTCTGCCTAACCTGTCATACCAACTTAAACCAAATGTGTCTGCAAACGATGTGGGAAGAGGTTGTTTACAGATAGCTTTGGAAGGCCATAGGGAAGATTTGCCTTTGCTCAAATTAGAGAAAGCTATGCTTTGTCTTTGACTCTGAGGGGAATGTAAACACCTTGTAACCGAAGGAGAGAAACTAGGCAGAATTTGGTTGGATGTGTTAAAATATTGTTGTGTTACTTTAACCTATTGTATGCCTTCATTACATGTATGCCAGCAGAAAATGACCCATTGGGATGTGACACACGTGCCTTCTCATGGACTATATGACTTAGCTGTGTAGCGTAATAAACATCTTTGCCTGCTTACATCTGGTAGTGGAAGCATTGCTCGAGGTGAATCTACCATCCATATAATAACAAATGACACGTTGTAGCTGAATTCTTTCAGGCTTCATTTGCTACAACGTTTTCTTAAGTGTATCCTTTAGACTAAGAAAACACTACCCCAAGGCTTTCACTTGTATTTGCTTATATCCAGCTAAGTCCTAGTCAGCTAGTTTACTTTTTAGGTAGTTTCCTCCCAAAAATCCCTCCGACCTTCATTTGCAAGTATTTAATCATCTTCATGAGGCTGCACACACGACCAAACATCTCCAATAGCACAGCAAACACCTCAATTTAAAAATAAAATTAAAATAAAGCTGCCTGGCAGGTACCAACAGGCATTTCCCAGATGGTTTGGCAAAGCACTCTGCCATGCCATGGCAACTTCCAGAGGAGCAGGGTAGTGCTTCCGAGAGGAAGCAATTTGTAGTTTCCAGCTCCTACCAAGTGTAGGACTCAGCATGAATTCCCTCTGAGACAGGACACACCTGACTGGTACTGTCTGGCCTCTAGCACCAGGAGATCTAATCTGCAAGATCAAAACTGGAAACAGAAAGGTTAGAGGCAAAAAGCACACTGAGCAACTCTATCTTGCCTCTGAGAGCATGCTTTAGAAGTCTACCGATGCTGGCTGGTGAACATGAAACACCTTAAAGCATTCACATTGATTTCTGTCTCCTGTAACTTTGCACATCACACCACTGGCCACGATCGTGCCTGGAAAAGCTGCCAAGTGGCTGAAGAGAACACAGCAGCTACAATTACAGTCTAACTGTTGGGAGCTATAGGTGCATTCAAGCATTGCAGCTACAAGATTAATCTACCTTTACTTCTGAGACAGAATCACACACAAGCATTGGCCACAAAGTTGACATGGGCCTGTTTCCTACAGGCACATGAACTAAATTCCAGAGCAATCAGACACTGAAGCTCACATACAATACCACAGAGAAAACACTCCAGCAAATACAACTAAATTAGCAGCTACATACAGCATCAGAGCATCAAACACCTCCATGGCACAGAAAACAATGTCCCAATCTTATCAGCTTCTGATAAACCTTCAAGAGGAAAGATAACCTTGACAATAAAACACCTAAGGATCCGCCTAACCCGGTTTGTGAATGTGATTATTGCACCTCAGAACACCTGTTGCCTTTCAGAACACACCAAAACCCTCCAACCACCACAATTGCTTCAACAGTCCCACAGTGACCCAGATAGAAACAGGAAAAAGAAAGGCAAGGAGGGGGAACAACTATATATAGTTTACCTATTTATGATTTTAGCACATGCCAGAAATAACTACTAGAGGGGAGGGGAAAAATGCAACTACAATACTTCAAACTGAGACTCCTTAAATTGGAGACAAGCTTGAGAACAGACTAGCTGTAAAACCCTATAGTACTGTTTTCTATCACAGAACATTTGTGATACCCTCAATTCCCTCAACTGAAATTCATCACAGAATTTCAAAAGCCCTGTGTCTAACAGTGTCCACGCTAATTTTGTGCAGTTCTACCCCAGGTTCCCAGTAAGCTATCCAATTCTGTTCCTGTCCCCTCACACACACCTTCAAGGGTCAGTGATTTCACTGCATGAAACTAAACGTTCATTAAACTGCTGCACTATGAACAAAAGACTTTGATATTTACAGAGGTGTAAAAGGCTGTTAATGCTCCATGCTTCCATCTGTTAGAAATGGGGTTACTCTGATAGGATTAGAAAATACATCTCCAGCTTGCACATCTTATTTAAGCTTCCAGGAAACTCCCTAGTGTTGATTTAATTCTCTAGATCACCGCCTGCATCCAGCAGTGTCAAAAATCATAAACTGAGAGTTCCAATTTTCTTTCAAGTCTGCAATGCAATTTTGGGTTTGGAAGAGCCTAAGTATTTCAAAGGTAGGAAATTACTTGGAGGTACAAGAGAACAAAAGCCAGTTTTAAATTAGCTTTAAATTATGTGCCAAAATCATTACACCTTTCTTTACAGCACATACACATCACATATTTGTCAGCTTCAGCCAATGAACTCAAGGGGCCACAGGCTGTATTTTCATAAATTAATTGCAGGAGAACCCAAAAGGCATCATATACACTATACACTCAAGATGTGGAAAAACAGTATCCAGCAACACTACGCTGACTTTCTGGTAAGGCTGTTACTGAGCCATGACACATACCACTGACACATGTCCAAAATGCACACCGTAGTTCTAGTTCTCAATTTCCACCTCACTTGCTTTGAGTATCTTTAGGTAAAGCACCATTAATTACCACACCTTCTTTCCTCTCAAACAGCATAATGCAGCAGCTGATGTCATCAACTAGTTCAAACACTTTGAAACTACTGTAATTAGGGCTAAACATGGAGCAAACTGACTAGGATCACCTATGTAACCCACTGAGATTATTCCAATCCCAGCATGTTTAATTATAACACAGGATCAGGTTACTGCCCAAGTAAGCCCTGGCTGTGTGGCCCAAGAACACTCAGTACTTCTGGCTCTTGATAGAAGATAGAGGCCTCCTTGGGCAAATCAAATCGGTTTGTTTTACCCCAATGTCCTCGCTAGACAGCTGGCCATTCTGTACACTGCTCAGCTGCCCTCCAGATGCTAATGGAGAGCAAACCAAGCAGCGCCTTAAGAGACATCTGGCTACTACATGCCTGGGTATAGAAAACAAGTCACAATAGCCCAAGGACAACACGGGGCCTGGAATGCCAGTTCCAGATAGCAGAGACAAGCCTCCACCATAAGGCCCATCTCAACCTTCACTGAGGATCACTTTTAATGAATACCAACCTTCTCTTTTCTCCTTAAATTCCATGGCTCTTAAGCATGCAACACAGCAAGAGCTCAAACTAGGACATCTCTAATTGGAAAGATCCCTTTTAGTGTTGTCCTTAAAAACGGGGGAGGGAGGTTTGCAAAAGAGCAGCTTTCCTATCTCGTACACAAGAACACTGTCCTTGGTCATCGTATAAACTTGCAACTATCAAAGCTGTGTTTTGGTTCCAAGAGACAACACTGCTCATTCCTTCTTGACTGTACAGTCAGGAAGCTTAAGATCAGAGTTTGTTTAGCACCTTCTAGTACACTACCATACTGTTTTATCTTTGCTCGCAGTTCCAGCAGTGACAGTTTAAAATCGTAACTTTTTCTGATCTGTCAGCTGTGGTGACAACATACTTTTCTACAATGAACCAGAGAGATTTCTTGGGTACTTACCCAATGTATTTTCTCCTTGGAACCTTTTGATTGAAGCTTTTTTTTTTTTTCTTCCCAATGGCTGAAAACCCAGACCGTGAGCTAGAAGATAATCTTTACTGCCCACTTTACAAGTCATTTCCAACAGAATAACAGCTAGATACCAAGGGAAGCAATAGCTAGCACATTTACAATTACTTATTCCTCACACATACACATGGCCTAAAAGTGCAAAAGAAAAACCTATTTTGAGTCACTCTAAACAAAGTGTAGCTCTGCTGAACAAAGCACAGCACAGAAGATAGCCAAATGAATTCACTACTTCTGCTTATTACAGCAGAGGCAACAAGAAAGCTGCTTTTCAACTTGCAGTCAAACTGCAGCCACACTATCTAAGGCAGACCACGTTCCATGGGATCATACACATGCTGCTGATAACAGCAAGAGGCTGGCCTCAACATCCCAGCAATTCCTTCCTCTGTGGGAACCAGCACTGATTACTTTTAAATTGGTCCCATCCTTGCTAAAGGCCTCCTACTCTAACTTAGTTAGAGCAAGTCATTCCTCTCCAGTTCCCATGAAAATTAATGGCAAGATATAAAACAGAGCTATTATTGTCATAAATTAGATTTCTGGAAGTAAAGCAGATAATGTTAGATCACAAGGGAATGTTTTCTCATGGAATTAGCCTTTCTGTACATATTTACTGAAGGTTAAATTGAAGTGGTCTAAGGCTGCATTAGCTGTGTGTTCACAAAAGAGAGAAGTTTGTGGAAGATATATGAAAGGACCTATATTATTCCTCCTGCCACAGTGAGTATTCTAAAATAAAAGTTATATTATCAGTACTACATTAACTTGGATGCAAGTAATCAGTAGATCTCCCTCCTTGCAGTTCAGGGAGCTGAAGCAATTTTAAATTGGGAAATTACTTTCTGAGCATTGTAGATCAATGGTTCTTGAAAACCCTTACTTTCCTTAGCAACACACAGCAATGGAAGTTAGAATCTTATGAATACTCCTCTCATGCCAAAGCAGCAGTTTTGAGGTCTAGGATTCTATTAAAAGCTTTTACTCATAATTCAGACCAAGAAACCTCTCACTTCTCTATGATGATCTTATTTTTTTCTCTCTAAATCTTTGTGATAGGTCTTAAAAACCCAGAGTAAAATTTTAAAGGTATTTCTGAAAAGTCAGCTGAAGAAAGCGAGTTTGGTTTGGCTTGGGTGGGGTTAGGGTTTTTATGGCTTTGTTTAAATACACCTTTTGTTTAAAAGGTTAGAAAGTATCGAGAATTCCAATTACAACATTTTGGTAACATTTCACAAACTAAAGATGCTTTCATGAGACTGAGCAAACACTCCCAAATGTTTTATAAGTATTCATAAAGTAATCCATCCATCTAGAAATGATAGACTGAAATACAGATCAGGCTAGTTCCCAACCCTATGACAATTCTACAGCTAAACCTGAACTGCTACTCAGTCCTTCAGTTAAGATTATCTGCATGTGGCTCTTCAGAGAGTAAATATCTAGGTAAAATTTAGAAAACATTAAATTTCACGTGACTGTAGAAACTTCCTCACATTGTGAAAGGGGCTGACCTCAACCACAGCTCCACCAGCAAGCTGAAGCAGACTGCAGCTTGCACAGCAGCCACCCAGCAGCAAGGACTAGCAGCTCTTCTCAGAGCAGCAACACTTGCTCAGCAGTGGCAGTGCTACAGGGCACAGTCCCAACAACAACTGGAGCAACTGTCCCTGTCACACCATAGGTCCCAACCCAGACTGTGCTCCTGAGGACGGATGCATCTGAGCAGCACTGGAGCGCTGCACTGAGGCAGCAGATGCCACACTACTTGGCTGTAAGAGGAGTGCTGTGGTGTGCATGTGTTACCAAGTGAATTCCGTGTGGGATGACAGTGCAGCACCAGAGACAGCAAGAAAGAGACTGGCTTATCTTCTCCAAGACCCTGAAGTTTCAAGAGTCTGAGCCACCAACTATGCTGAAGAAGCAGGTAGTCTGCTTATTACTGAGAGTCCAGCAAAGAGCTGCAAGCATGATTAAGGAATTGGAACACTTGACATAGGACGAGAGGCTGAGAGAGGTGGGGTTGGTTAGGCTCAAGAAGAAAAAGCCAAGGGGGAAGGGAATTTAAGTGTACATAAATATCTGAGGAGAGGAAGTGAAAAGAAAACTGAGACAAACTCTTCTCAGTGGCGTTCTGACAAGACGCGACAGACCCAAATTGAAATACAGGGAATTCCATTTAGATGCAAGAAAAAGCTTTTGTATTGTGAGGGTAGTTGAACAGTGGCACAGGGCACCCAGAGAGGCTGGAGTCTCCATCCTCACAGATGTGCAAAATCAACTGGGCAAAGTCCTAAGCAGCCTGCTCTAGTAGACACTGCTCCAAGCAAAGAGGCTGCCACCTTAACCATTTTTATTATCTTTAATAAAATTAACTCAGCTGGTGAATTAACTCAAAGTGGCTAAAAGAGTAAGTAGACAAACTTTAACAGACTATTATATTTCTTCATTAAAAACTCGTAACTGAATAAAAATAAGAGACAAATAATATTTAAACTTCAAGTTGGTCTTTAACAACCCTCCTTTCAAGAGGCTAAAGAAATCAAACCATGGGAAAAGAAACAGAAAATTATCAAGAGACTTGAAGTGTCTGGAGACAGAGCAAATTAAGTTAAAAGATGAAATCATCTTTATGGATAGGCAAGCAGAACTAAGCGCTGGTATGTCTTGCTAAGTCTAAGAGGAGGGTTTATGAATAAACATGCTTTGCTAACTTCCTCTTTAGACAGCGGTTACTTAGGCAAACTCAAAAACCAGGAAGGGATTTGAGGAGCCTCAAGAATGGTAGCCAGAACAGATGAATAAGACAACGTCAAGCAGACTACAGGGAGCAATTATACAAAGTTGCAGGCTAAGGAGCAATGCACACTGGAAAACATCAGTCAACTAAATGCCACTGAATGCAGCTAATACTAAAAAAACAGGAAGAAAGGCATTGAATTATGTAAATAATGCAAATGAGATAGCACAATGTCATAGCACATCATGCCACACACCATGAAAAGGGAAAGCCTCATTTGGGGTATGACAGCCAGTACCTTTCTTCTCCTTGTTATAGAATGGTTTAGATGCATCAGGGATAACAAATAACATTAACTGAGAGCACACAAAAAATAAGTCACCCACAACATTCTACACGGAACAAAGCTGTTAAAACTTGAAAGATTTACCCAAGGAAAAGACAGAGCCACACTCATGGAAACACACAGAGACACCAGTCCCAAGCCACTTTGCAAGCAACGTGGCAGATTGCAGCAAGCCATCTAGATCAACTATATTCAAAAGGAGTAACTGTTTCTTCTGCTACTTGGAAGTCAAACCAAGTTTGAGTCTTTCACCATCTGCAGAACAGTATAACCACATGATACTGCTGCTTGCTTGCATTAGAAATTAAATCATTCCACGACTGTCCCACACCCATTCCTTTTCCTCTACAGTGTGGCAGCTAATCCATCAGTGTTCAGTACAAGACACACTACACACAATTTGCCATTTCTGATCATAGCTCCCCTTGATAAGCTGAATGTTGTATCAGTATTTGTTTAGCTCATTTCACTCTTGGTCCTACCGTCAAGATAAAAATCAGCAGACAAACAGCTTCTAGGCAATGATGTTCAACATTAAGGAACAACAGGTTCTGTTTAAAGCTGCTGCTTAGCCTTTCTAGCATCCAGTCTCATTAGTGCACTTTTAAGTATTAAAAGGAAGGTCATCTTTCTACCTGCTGCTCTGCTATTTACAGGAGGCACTTTGATAATTGCAATCCTCCTTCACACACACACAAGTCATCTAGTCAAGGCAGCTGGTATGTTATTTCCCCCAACTTAAATCCATTTGGATTTGAGAAAGCAAAAGGAGTGTCTTGTGCCTTACCCAAACCACACTACATTTAACAGTGCAAAACAAAACACAGCTGTAGCTTTTTCATTAATTAAAAAAAGTCATTACAGGAGGTGCTGGCTACATCTAGGACTCAGGACTTTAACCTGCTCTTCTACTAAGAACTCAAAACAAGTAGACTCTAAAGTCAGGTTCCATTTTTCTCCCCCTCCCCTCCCACTTTCTGCAGTTGGGTGCATCTTCAAAAACATGGGTGGAGTAAATAATAATTTCATCTCACAAACACCAGTGGTGCAGTTACTCCTCTGGAAGGCAAGTGATAGCAATTTCAATTCTCCTCTTGTTACTTTGACTACTGCACTGCTGCCTAAAAGCCAATTTATTTATTTCATAGGAATAAGATTACTATTCTGAGAGATTGTTACTAGAGAAGGAGATCCTGAGGAAAAGTAATTACAACTCCGTGCCATGAACAGAGAGAGTATCAACTTCTCAAGTTTTTCTGCATTTCTGACTGGCCAGTGGCAGTCTGACCAACTTAAAATCACTTCTCAAAGAGAACTCTGCATAAAACAAATATATGCTCCCCTTCAACGGATACTTGTGTCTAGAGTGCTTTAATTAGTAATACCAGAGTGAATATTTAATTGTGATAGTACTGTTACATCTTCAGAGTTCAGCAAACATCAGTAACTTCACTGGTGAGTTTTGGGATACAGGTTACAGCAGTAGATCTCCATGTCGAAATGCTGCTTCGGCCATCTGTTAAGCCTGTTCTTGCCGTATTTTAAGTGCTTACCATATCCTGCTGTAAATTAATCATTTAGACTAATCATTAGGCTAGCGGGGGAAGCAGAACAAAGCTTACTAGGACCAAGAATATTTATTTTCTCCCCTTAACACACAATGAAAGATGTCCAAATGCACTGCTAGGGACGGAGCACACCTGTTCCTCTCCCTGCAGCTTCTCCCCACGCTGTATCGGCAGCGCGCTGCCACAGGCCCTGCCTCTGGAGTACGGCTGTGACCCCAAACCTTCCCAGAGAAGAGCGAGGAGCTTCCCCTGACCTCGATGAAACGAACGTTTCCGAGTCCCTCGGACCTGCCACAAGTGCTCTGGCCTCTGTGACCGTAGGCTCGCTGCCTGCGGACAGTGCCGGGACGAGCATCAGCAGCCCACCGGGCACACCACTGGCCGGCCCTCCCAGCCCTGCGGGGCACAGACACCGATAGCCGGAGCACCTGCTCCGTTGTCAGCCAGGTCTACCGGCCGCTGCACCTTCTCTACCCGGGCTGGAGCCTGTGAAGGCTCGAGGCGCAACGGTCTGGAAACCACTCCGAGCCCTTCCCTCGCCATCCCTCACCTGTTTTGAATGCCAGCTGCTTGTCCTCACTGCCGCCGAAGAGCTGAAGCATGGAGACGAAGAGGACTCCGCACGAGTTCTGGATGCCGAAGACGGCGCCGTTGCACCACATGGCGGCCAGCATCACTACCCAGCCCCAGCCGCCCTCGGGGGCTCAGGCGCCGCACTCCCAGCGCAGCCCGCGCTCCCGGGGGCCTCCGTCACCGCCCGTGGCTGGGCTTCGCTCACACCGCTCGGCGCATCCGGATCGTCGCTGCCGGGGCACCAGTCGCTGCCGTTCTCTCTCCGCGGCTCCACTACTACCACGGCCGCCGCCGGTGGGTCGGGCAGGGGGCGTCGGCGCTGTCCCCCGCGCCCTGCGGCTCTAGCTGCTCGCTCACCGGCGCCATCCTCAGCCGTGCGCCGGAGGGGACACAAGACCCTCCTGCCCGCACTGCCTACTAGCGACCTCCCGGCCCTGGCCCTCCTCAGCCCCTCACCACGCAAGCCGCGGACATCCCGCGGTGCTCCGCCTGCCTCCGCGCGAGCCACTTCCCGCCGCCGCCGCTCGATTTTAAAAGGGGGGCTCCCGTGGGGGCGTCAGCGGCACGAGGGCTTTTCCTCCGTGCCGATTGGCTGAGGGCAAGGAGGAGGCGGGGGGCGGCCACGCGCGGCTTCGTCTCTCTTCCTTTACTCTCCCTTTCTCTCTCCCCCGCCGCCAGACTGGCTCTTCGGCGGCGGGGGTGGGGCAGGACCGCGGCGTGTCAGCGGCTGATATAAGCGCTGGTGCCGTGGCCCGCCACCGCCCCTGTCGCTCTAGGAAGGGAGAGGAAAGGGGGGTTGTGAGGCTGGAAGTCAACAGTTAACGGCCGCCGCGCTGGGCGGGAGGCGAGCGCCTCAAGTCTGTACGCACAGGTACCGCACGCACGGCGAGGAGAGCGGTAAACAAACCCTTGGCCCCGCTCCCAGACCGACTTAGTTCCCCAGAAGGCAGGGCAGTTACACCCAGCTGTGTCCTGCTGCGGCTACTCTTTCTCGACAGCCGTGAAACTGATCGGAAAGTCTGAACCTCCTTCCCCGGCTGTTTGATAACAACAACCAAGTAAAGAAATAAACACCCCCGAAACGCTACGCGAGGAGCGCCGCTCCGCGCTCCCCACCCCCGCCCACGTACGCTGACACCCCTTGCTCTCCGCTCACGGCTATTGCTCGGTCCTGCCTGGCTCTCGATGCGTCCCGGGGAGCCTTTGCCATCGCCCACGCTTCCTCTGGGCGGAAGGGTCCGTGACCGGGCTCAGGTACAGAGCCGCCCCTCTCCAGGGCCTGCGGGGCATCTACTGTCCCCAGGGAGCAGCAGTCCAGGACGGCTTCCACCTCCCCGTCAGCCACCTTAGCATTTTGTCACAAGTGACCGTGGAGAAAGCGTTTGTCCTCAATAGTTGCCGGTTTGCGTTTTTTGTTGGTTTGGATTTTTTTTGCAATGAAGGAAGATAAAATACTGCCCTTGCACACCTCTTGAAATGTTTCCCACTTGCACTGAGACATCAACTCCTGACCTTTCCACAGCCAGCAAAGTAGGAGGATGAGGAAAGCTGAGGTCAGGAGTGTTGAATGACAAGCCTGTTGACCGCTGATCTTGCTTCCAAACTCTCAGCCGCACATCTGTTCGTGTGTTTGGCAGACACTTACGTTTTAAGCAGTTTGGGCCTGATGAAGAAGAGGAGGAGCTTCTTGAAAGAAAATAAGCAGATTAAATTAGGATACTTTGTCCTTCCCCGGGAGACCTGGGGGGTTCAAAGTAGACTCTTGCATTCTAACACCATCTCCATTTTTCCCCCTCAGAACCTGGGCTGCTACTGCTACATCAATTGCACTATCTAACTCCCCTGCCTGCCTGTTTCTTCATTTCTGATCCTTGAATCAATTTCTCTCTCCCACCTACCCGTGGCCACATGGGGAAACAAAACTCAGTCTAGAATAAAGCACAGACTCTTACGATAATGCCTCATTCAGGACAGATTACTCAGTCGCTCTTCACATGAAAAGTAGTAGCTAAAGAAAGAAAAACATATAATGCCATCATGAAAGCCCGTCTGATAATGCACACTGCACAGGTGTCAGATTTCACAAGGCCTGGCTTTTAGAATTAATTGACTTCCAGATTGTTAATTTTGCTTGTTTAGTATCCAATTTGTTTTAAAATAAGTTGTTGGTGTTTTTTTTTTTTTTAATAAAGAAAGGTTTACAAATAAATTTGTGATAATCACTAAGTGTCTTTTATGGATGCACTCATCCTGCTGCCCACTCCCTTTGTCTTGTTACCCATGCCTACCTAAGTTAAACATACCAGCACTTCATATACACATACAACTGCAGTAGGACACAAGGGAAAAAAATGAAACCCCTTAACAAAACACTACAAAGCTGTGTGAAATACATAATAGTTGTCAAAGCAAAGAGAGGACTTTTGGCTGATCACTGAAAAACACATCTGTTCCCCCCAAGGAGCAAGTCTTAATGCCTCTGACAACCCCCAAGTCTATCATAAACTTAAATATGCTCAGAATGTTTCATAAGCAATTTAACATGTATAAGTTAACACTTCACATTTTCTAGCAAGCCTTTGTCTGGAGGCTGTTGCCCAAGTGTACTGAGCTTTCTTACACTAAACCAAGCTTTGCTCACCACAATATAACATTTTTGAACAGTGAACCTTTTTTGGAACTAGATTCAATCTTCATTACATTTGCCAGCAATGATTAACTTCATTAAACTTTTGTGTGCATGGGAATAAACAAGGGCAAAATCCAAGACTGGATCTTCGTCTGGCTGATGAGAAGGGGCTCAGTCCTGCAAGCACTTAAGCAGGTGTTTAACTGATTACTCAGATTATTTCAACTCCCTTCCTGAATGGAGGGGCCTGTGAGCTGTGACAGCCACACCAGCTTGAGAGAGGAACCACCTATTTTTTTTTCTGGCTTGGACAGTGTTCAGTTAAGCACAGGATTAATTCCTTCTCTGCATGTGAGAACAAATGGAGCAAAACTAGAAGATTCAGACTGGATGTTAGGAAGAAATTCTTCACCTTGAGGGTGGTGAGACACTGACACAGGTTGCCCAGGGAGGTGGTGGAAGCCCCATCCCTGGAAGCTTTTTAAGCCAGGCTGGATGGGGCTCTGAGGAACCTGATCAAGTGTGAGGTGTCCCTGCCCATGGCAGGGGGATGGAACTGGGTGATCCTTGAGGTGCCTTCCAGCCTTGACAATTCTATGATTCTACGTTTTTCAATGCGGTATTTAAGTCCTTATGCACTTTCACCGTTTGCCATCACCACTGTAATGACTCTCCCCTTTTTAAGATAAAGTATATGTTTATTTAACAAACAAACCAACCAAATTGTGAACATACTGTGTACAACCCTATCTGAAATTCTAGCCAACACCCTATTAAATATTCACTTGCTCCATCACAACCGAGTAGACCAATACTTCAGCAGCATTTTCTCCAACCATAAGGCATGTTCCCATTGCTAACTACTTTTATAGTTACCTATATGGTTGAATTATGCTCTGAGTGACACCCCAAGGCAGCCTTTTCCATAAACCATTTTATTCGCAGAGCATTTCACATTTATGCAGCATTCTGCAAAGGTAAAATGGACAAGATGCCAGGTCTGAAGAGCACACTTTCAGGAAGTTTTCATGCTGCCTTCTTCTGCTGGCCTGATCAGAATTTTGTACTTTCATCAATGAGCAGGGTATGCCCACATCATCCAAAAACATTAGAGGTCTTGAGTAAAACACCTAACTTTGTAACAGATTTGCAACAAGCAAACCCCAAGAAAGGAGGGCACTGTAGGGAGAGCTCACGAGGCTGACACAAAATTGTGTGAGCACTTCGACTAATGCATGCTTTTAACAATTAAACCTTTTTTTGTTGTTTGATTTTTCAGCTAGGATTCATCATGCACCTATTCAACAGAAGGATTTGGCCTTAAGTCAGAAAGATGAGATAAACAGGATAACCATTAAAACACAAAAACATGGTAGCACCAACTGCGTGAAGATCAACATTAGATTAAATCCCATTCAGCAAGCAGTGTTTATGCGTCTCTCGGCCAGACAGGATGTTCTGCTGATGTTTCAGACCGGGCTCCAGCTGAGTGGTATGAAGTACAGGGACTACATCTCACTGCTGAAGCAAATGAGTCACATTTTCTAAGACAAAAAGCACAGATTTTCCTTGTTTGCTGTGGGAAGGGCTGTGAGTGTCTAACCTTAGCTTTAGCATTCGGTAATACCTACAGTTAAAGTTTCTTTAAAGTGCTTCATGAATAGCTTGAGAATTTCCTTTTCCTGGTCCTTTCAAAAGAGAAAGAGCGAGCAGAATAAGAGATGGAAACTAAATAGCCTAAATGATGAATTAGTGAAGCTGAGGGAAAGCAACAGGTTTGACTCCCACTTCTAGGTTTATTTCTAAAGATAAATCCAAACTTAGCACTGTCCTCCCTTAGGTTCAGCTAAAGCATGGGTCATGACTCAGGTCTGGCTCCTTTACAAATTAAATTCCATTTTAGTTTTTCATTCAGTGAAGTGTAGATGGGGCTTGACAGGCTGTTACCTGGGACATAGTTAACTTATCACTGCTGTTGTTAAAGGTAGGCAAGTGGAGGAAAGGGGTAGTTCTTAACTGTAAAAGCCTTCTGCCCGCTGCAGATCTCCAGCTGCACAAAGATAGGTTTTTGACAGCAGACTTTTACTGTAGGATTCTTCATCTGATCAGAGCTGGTCATCTATGTAGTGTTAGTAGGAGGGACTAGGGAATTCTGGGGGATATATTACTTTAAACATTAATATTTATGCTGAGATAAGTGGTATGAAAGCAGCCCTGATAGCTAGCTTAGATGTTACAAATGAGAATCTAGGCACCTAAAATTTGCTGAAATTAATCCCACCCCTGGATATTAAGTTGAAGACTATCTTAAGATAATTTTTATTCAGACCCTAACCATGGAATTTGTTTTGATCCTATTGCTAAATGAGGAAGCACGAAGAACACATTGTCCTAGCATGATCATTCACCTCTTTCTTGGCAGTGAAGTAGCTGCCACTGCTGGCAACATTCTCCTTCAGCTTCAAAGTTAACATCTCTTTCAAATGAGCAGGAACTGCTTCAAGCCATTTTTTAGGCTGTCTTCAGGCTTGGTTTGATACCATTCTCCAGGTCAGGTATTTCATATTGCACCCATTATCACAGCATCTAAGCACCTCAAAGTTTCTTCTTTTGTTTACATAGATTTAGTATCTTCCAGACCACCTTTGCAATCTCAAGAACTCTATTTTGTTTTCAACAAAAGTTAGGAGCATCAGAGAAGCAAAATGTTTTAGCCAATAAAACCAGTCCAGTTCTTGCCTAGAAGCAGATTCTGGGTGTCTGCTCAGCTGCAAGTCAACTGACTTTTTAGGTTGCAAAAAGACCAGACAGCAAAGAGCTACCTGCTCGTCCAACAGTACCTAGGAAACAAACCACCAGGAACAGAGGTGACTCTTATCTTGCTTGCTTGCTGTTCAAGATGTCTAATTTCTATTTAAGTTCAATCAACTTATTTATTACCATTTTCCTTTTGTCACCTTGAAAGTGCTCCTCTACTGAAGGCTATAGCAAGGGTTAGCAGGTGTTGGTGGCCCCATTGCCAGATATGATTTGAAACAGTCAGCATTTTGCTTACCAGATAAGCAAAACTGTGTATCTAAGTGAGTGAATTCAAATATTAAGGCACATGAAAACTGTTAACAAAGTCCTCCATGTAGAAAGTCTACTTGCCTTTGCAAACTGAAGAGATTTGTGTTGGCAAACACAAACACTAAAAGAAAAAACATCTGTAGTTTCAGGAGTAGTATAAGGATTGTAAATATATTGAGGAGTCATATTTGCAGCTTGGTCATATTTGCACTGAAACACTTAAACTATAGAGGAGTTATTAAATAAATGATAAATCACTGCACACAGCATGTCACCTTGCAGCTGGCACAGAAATGCTTCATTTCAGGCTGCTTTTCTACTGACAAAGAGTTGCTTTAATATAGGAAAGTGTAACAGAAAGGCAAAGTCCTTTCATTTTTTGGTACTTTTGTTATTGCTGTGCTAGGTCTACATCTATTTCTTAACTGTTACCTGAAACCCTGAATTTAGATTTGGGTGCCCACAGGAAAAAGGATTCCACTCCATTGCAGGTCAGTTCAGAACAAAAATTTGCATGCCCCCTCTAGTTCAGTTTTCTCCAGCTGACTGATCATTCAGCCCACAATTCAGCCCATATCTGGTAATATGGGTAAAAGAGATAAAAAAAAAAAAAAAAAATGCAAATCATAGAATCATTTAGGTTGCAAAAGACCTTCAAGACCATTGAGGCCAACCATTAACCCTACAAAGTCCATCACTAAGCCATACCCCCAAGCACCACATCCATAGGGCTTTTAAACACGGATTCCTGAGTGTTTAAATATTCAATTCATGAAATACCTCTTTCAGTTTGCAATGACTGTCCTCTGTGAAATAAACCTAACAATTCTTGCTAGTAACATCAAATATTTCCCCTCTTTCAAAAGCAGAATTAAGTTAATGCTTGAATTGACACAGATTTTTTTTATATATATATATATATATATATATATATATATTTAGTTAAAAAAAATCCATCTGAATGGCCTTCCTCTAAATACATAGTTACTTAGTCCCTAAGTAAAAATTACACGACTTCTTCAGAAGTCAGCACATGTATGGGCCCTGCATCTTGTATTTATACTTGATAAAAATCCATCCTTGCAAGACGAATGGGAAAACCCTTGTTTCAGATATAGAAATGAAAGGAATGCATACAGGGGGAAAAAGGGATCCATAGGGTAGCCTATAGTCACACAAGTCCATTTCATAAAGGAACCCTAAACAGTACAGAATCATAGAATCAACAAGGTTGGAAAAGACTTCAAAGATCATCAAGTCCAACCTGTCACCTAAAACCTCATGCCTATTAGACCATGGCACCAAGTGCCACATCCAATCTCCTCTTGAACACCTCCAGGGATGGCCACTCCACCACCTCCCTGGGCAGCACATTCCAATGGCTAATGACTCTCTCTGTGAAGAACTTTCTCCTCACTTCAAGCCTAAACCTCCCCTGGCACAGCTTGAGACTGTGTCCTCTCATTCTGGTGCTGGTTGCCTGGGAGAAGAGACCAACCCTCTCCTGGCTACAACCACCCTTCAGGTAGTTGTAGACAGCAACAAGGTCTTCCCTGAGCCTCCTCTTCTCCAGGATAAACCACCCCAGCTCCCTCAGCCTCTCCTCGTAGGGCTTGTGCTCAAGGCCTCTCCCCAGCCTCACTGCCCTCCTCCGGACATGTTCAAGAGTCTCAATGTCCTTCTTAAATTGAGGGGCCTCTCATTGCCTCCCACACTGTTTAGGGTGAGGAAGAAGGTGCTGCCCTTGGCTAGCCTCATTCACAAGGCTGCCAAAGAGCTGGGCATTTCATAGTGCATCATCTTCCTGAAAGCCAGATGTGCACTGTCCACATTTGGTAGCTCCCAAGTGCTATTTGCACTCCCTCTCAAATAGCTTTTCTGGTAACTCACGGGATGGAAATAGACTGAAATTCCTGCCTGTGAAACCAAGATTGCATTCCCTAAGATGGATAAAATTAGTAATCTATTTGCTTTGTCATCGTAATGACCCTCTTAATTTTCATTAGCTTTCTTTTAATGATTTAAAAGAAAAGCTAGGAAAGGATTCTGCATTACTGCAGCATGGGATCACAGAGATGTGACACAACAGATGCAGGATACATTTTCAGTCAGAATTATTCAGTATATAAAATGTCTGTTCAGGTGGTTGTGCCTTACCTTTTAGTTACACTTTAAAGAAAAAGGTGAGTCTTCCCTCCTTCTCTCCCCAAGGTGAGATCAAGGTCATCTTATTTAAGAGTAAATACTCCCTGAGATAGCAATATTTAAAATTAAATGACACTCCACCTACATTATTCTACTAAAAGCCTTCAACTAGTCTAAGCTCTCCAAAAAGCATCTTCTAAAACTTTAAGAAGTTGCCAACTGTTTGAATAACACAGCACACAAAGTACCACCCTTTAAGGGAAAGGTGGTGTGCTCAAATTGGGCCAAATAAACAATAAGATGATATAAACCCAAGCCAGTCAAACCACATGAATGGTTCCTAACCACTTAGGAATCTGATTTATAGCCATACCCAAAGCAGCAATATCTGAGTTCCAAAATTCCCTTTGCTGGAATTTACTGCAGGATAGGACTACTAGAATTTAGCCATTAATAATGCTGTTAAGTGGGCATGAAAACTGTGTGCTGTTATGTGCAGTTCTTTCATTTGAGGTAAATTGGCTATGGAAAATAGCATTATTAATCATGAAGTCTTCCAGATTTCTATAGCTAAACATGCCTACTATTCTTCACAGAATCACAGAATGTTAGAGGTTGGAAAGAGCCTTGAAAGATCATCCAGTCCAAACCCCCTGCCAGAGCAGCACCACCCTAGGACAGGTCACACAGGAACACATCCAGACAGGTTTTGAATGTCTCCAGAGAGGGAGACTGCACAACCTCCCTGGGCATCCTGTTCCAGTGTTCTGTCACCCTCACAATGAAAAAATGTTTCCTCATGTTTACATGGAACTTCCTATGCCTCAGCTTCCACCCATTGCCCCTTGTCCTGCATCACTGAGCAGAACCTGGCTCCAGCCTCTTGGCACTCACCCTTTACATCTTTATAAACATTAATGAGGGCTTTCTGGCTAAGAAAGTCACCATTGATATAAGAAACTGATCTTAAATATAACCCAGGAGCCTTATTTTTACAGAAGGAATGCTTTGAGGCCTTTTGTGACCCATTTTGTTCCCAGACAACTTGTTCCTACTTTGTAATTCTGCAGCTCCTTTGATCTTAAGGCATTTTGCTAATTGTACTTCTGCAGGATACCTGATGTACTGCCACCAGTCAGTAGAAAAGTAGAAGTTAAAGGAATCCTGGCTTTCTTATACATACCACATGTAGAAGAAGGTTAGGGTTTTTTTCCATTAATTAACTTAATACATCATGGAAAAGGTTGAACAAGAAGAAAAGAAAACATTCTGCTGTAAGACTGCTCACATATGAATTGCTGATGACTAACTACAGGGCTTTAACTTCAGAGCATCCTTCACACAGTGTAGTAACTTGCACCAGCCTAAGAAATGGACATAGTAAAAGTGGTGTTAAATCTTCACTTGAGTGCATCCAGCCTCCTGCCTGCCTTTCTCCTTAGGGAAAAATAACATTGTTCTTTATCCAGTGCTAGAAGGGTTGATCCACTCCAATTTAAATACAGTTACCAAAACTTACACAAGCTGCAGTTGCCAGATCTTTATAGCTGCCAATACCTCAGCCAAAGTACACAGCATTTGCAAGGCTATCAGTTGGAAAAAGCAGGTTTCTGGTTGTGCAATGAATCCCAAATGTAGCCAGGAATTAAAAGACACAGACATAAAACCTCAACCTTGCATCTGACTTCAGCTTTCACAGCAGCACTGATCCTCCAGAGTAACTTACAAGGGGATTTGAGTTCCATTTTTCACTCGTTTTGGTTTTCCTGCTGTGCAGGAGCAATGTGACAGAGTTGGACTTTTGATATTTTCCAGCCAAGGTGTGTGCTTCTTATAAAGATGAGATGTCAGGCTCGTTTTGGGGAGGAATACAGGTATGAGATACTAACTGAAAGCCCTAATTGACCTGGTGGGTTTAAGTCTGTTCTCTGGTTGGACACAAATGTGTTACGATTGTGTCCAACCTCAACCTCCCATGATGCAGATGGACCTGGTGTTCCTAAGTCTGGATTTCTCAAGCAGATTGCCAGGTACAGATCCCATGTTCAACCCCATCCTTGCCACTGTGAATCCCATCTGTGTTTTACTCTCAAACCAGCCCTCCCAATTACTGGGAGAAATTCCTTCTAGGGTGTCAGGTAATGATAGGACTAAAGGGAATGGAAGAAAAAACAGAAATGGGTAGGCTCAGATTGGATGTTAGGCAGAAGTTCTTCCCCATGAGGGTGGTGAGACACTGGAACAGGCTGCCCAGGGAGGTGGTTAAGCCTCATCCCTGGAGATTTTTAAGGCCAGGCTGGATGTGGCTCTGAGCAACCTGACATAGTGTGAGGTGTCCCTGCCCATGCAGGGGTTGGAACTGGATGATCCTTGAGGTCCCTTCCAGCCCCAACAATTCCATGATCCTATGATTCTGACTGTGCCTTGCTATTTCCTAATAGCATAGTTTCTTAACAACAGCTTTCAGAAACAACTTTGGTGTTAAAGCAAGGGGCACAGGCTTAATACAGGAATTTCTTACCCTTGAGCATGTAAGAGTTACAGGTTGGTATGTTTTTAAACAAACATTTGAACACAGTGCCTGCAGGCTGCTTGAACTATTCAGCATCAGCAAATCCTGGGCTTCCTTTGAAGCCTGAGGTCAGACAGCCCCTCCAGACTTCCGCTTTGACTGGCCTGTTTCTGGGGCTGCAGATCCTCTCTAACTCAAGGCAGCACTTTCTTGTGTGACAATGAGAGGGTTTCTAACCTGGAGTTTCACAGAGCACTAGCTCCTAGCAATAGAAGTAGAAGGGTGGACCTCACACACTTCTGGTTTGTCTGCAATGGCTAGGGAAAGGACCTCGAGTTAAAAACTGCTGATCACACCATTAGCCCAGGAGTTAATTCTCTCATCTGATTGTATCAGTATGGCTGGGAAGTAAAACACAGCACTTCAGTCAGTCTGAAATACAGACTTTGTCAGCCCTTTTTTTGTTTTTTTTTTTTTTTTTTTTTTTGGCAGGACCCTGAGTTCCTCTTCCCACTAATTTTCCTCCTTTGCTCCTTTCAGCCCTCAGTCTCATGTGAGGGCAATGAAACTTTGAGCCACACAAAGCTTGATAAAGCTTGCCTCGTATCCTATTTATGCATCTCGAGGTAAAAAGGTCACCAGAGAATGATTTTAGAGTCATTTCCCCACACACCTACTGAGGACTTCTGTACTACTTTCTGGCCCTGTCAGCATGATAGCTAGGGACCAAACCACTCCTGAGACGTAGAAACTCACAGCATTCCCTAAATGCCACATTTTGGCTGTCTCTGCAGAGCCATTTCACTGTGAAAATGAGAGAGAAATTCAGGCTAACGTGGCTACATTTGTCCATTAACCATAGTTCCCTCTTGCTGGCTTTTTACACCATCCCTGAAACATTCTCCATATTCAGCAAAGAACTTACCTCAAGTTTACATTCTTTTCCTGCATCAGCCTTCTCTGCTAACCACAAGTTTGTAATTTATTACATAGATTATCCATACCTGCATGCTCTGCTGGCTTCCTCCTCCTGAAATTAAACAGCTCCCCTCTGGAGATCTGTAACAACAATGGCAAACACACATTAATTTTCCCTTTAATTTCAGCTCTCCATGCTAATGCACATCAAGGCCTTTTGGTGTGGCAGGAAGCATCCCAGCAACAATGTAGACTTTACAATACTCGTGAACAGAGAGCAGGAGCTGCTGCCCTGCCTGTCACGAAGGCACAACAGAGCTCAGCGCTGAGTGAACAGCTCAGAACAACGTGGAATTGCTTTTCTCCTTCGTGTATAACAGCACTGATCTCACAGATCTGGTATCTGCTCTGTTAGGAGATAGCAGGAAAGCCGAACTCCATTTCCAGAAGCGTTTTTACACTCAACATAATGTTGCAGTAACTCATCTACTGCGAGCTGGTTTCTCCAAGCTCTGTGGAGGCTGCGCAGGGATCCGTCAGAGAGCAGCAATTGCCACCTGCCGGCCACGCAGGGAACGGGCTCCGGCCACAAGCCATCGCTTCTCCTCTGCCTGGCTAAATTTGGAAGTAGATTTGAGCAGAGAGTGCAACGTGGGAGCTGAGCCTGTACACTGGGACAGAAGCGTGCCCGAACTTTCCAGTTTCACTCTGGAAAGGGAGGAGAAAAAATGTAGAGGAGGAGGAGATGGGTTTGGGGGAGCCTTGACATTACCATGGCTTGCTGAGATCTGGAGAGAGCCAAATTGTTGTTGTCTTCTCCTTAAACTTGAGATTTTTATACTTTTAAGTGACAAAAAGAGAATATAGGGCAGGCAAACCCTGTGCTGCTGGGACGGGGAGGCTTGCTCTCTGCAAGTTTCTGTCTCGATTGGAGCTGATTAAAGGCAGCAGGGCAGCACCAGAGTAATCCCTGCCCATTCTCACCCAAAATTCAGTGCAGCACAGCAGCCTCACCCCCTGACTCTACCCTCTCATCTGCTTTCCCCCAGCTGTGACTCTTTATTTCCCATGCTTTTCTGCCTCAAAACTTATTTTGCAACCCACCCTGGAGTCAAATCACTTCTCACCATCATATAGGGACTTGCTCTATCACTCATAATATTTTCTGGCAGGAGTTCCATAGCTTAATTGCATGTGTGAAAAAATGCATCCTTTTATGTGCCACCTGTTTCCAGTAACCTTCCCTGGGCAGTCCCAAATTAACTGTCCCTTCCCATACAAAACAACCTTTCTCCATCAACCATCTCCATGTCACCCATGAACTCATTTATCTTTGTGACACTCCCCTTCAGTTGTATCTTTCCCAGGCAGAAGAGCTGATTCAGTCCTCCTTCCTGTAGAGGCCATTCCATGTCTGCTGATTCTCTTTGCCTTCCCCTGAACTAGTTCTGCTACAGCCCATTTCAAGTTAGAGGACGGGGACTGCAGCACTTTGAGTTTATACAGCAGCAAATGCTTGTAACCCTCTTTCATTTTCCTCCTACCAATTCTTATTTCCCCATACTAATTCATAACATTTCCTTTGCCTTTTTGACTGTATCAGAGTGACTTTTTCACTCCCTAATAGCATCTCAGGGCCTCCAAGCAGCCGTAGTTAGCGCCGAACACTGAGCTCTTAAGCTGATGTCAAATTTGTTCATCACTTGTCCACACCAACACTGAATTTAATTTGAGTAGCAGTAAAGTGACACCCTCAGGAAAGTCTCCTGAATATCTAAGCAGGTAGCACTCATCTTTACACCACCAACTTATCCAACATCAGCAGCAAACTTTGTCACATCATGGCAGCAAACTACAAGCTGTGGAAGAGTTTGAGTACAGCCAGTAACTGGGAAGCAAAACACTGAGAAACATAAATGTGAAGGAAAAAAATCAAACCCTTCTCTAGGTACACAAAATAAAAGGCTCTAGGATGTTATTATCATTAGAAAGTTCATTAGGGAAATCTTGGACTTATTTTGGTTCCTTTTCTGGCTGTAATAATTCTCTAAACAATAATATCTAACAGGCACATAAAACATTAATCATTATTAAGAGAAAATACAAAAGGAAGTGTTGCCCATGTCAGAACGAGTCATGCAACAATGCCTTTGATACCACACACAACTCTGTTCTCAGAAAGAACACAAAGCACTTGAAAGAGCACAAAGGACAAGTTAGCAACACGACCCAGCTTCTGTGTGGTGAAAAGCATTCAAAGCTGATCAGGACTCTTCAGCTTGGGAAAGAAATCTGGAAGGAAAGTGAGGCCTGTAAAGCCATGACTGGCATGAGACTGGTGAAGGGAAATGTTGTTCTGCTAACTCTCAGATAAAAGACCCAAGGGAGATCCAAGAATACGATCAGGCTTAAAGTTTAACCCAAGAGTTACTATTTCATTCAATGGAGCTGAATGATGGAACTAATCAATACAAGGTTCAAGAGGTCAGAATTATGTACTTAACAAACCAATAGGAAAATCCACCATAGGAAGAGGCAATAACAACCAAATGCCATGCAGACTGTGCTCAACATGCCTCTGTGGTATGTGATTGCAAGCAAACAGAAGCCCTCAAAGGATAAGGTCTTAAGGCACTTGGGTTTTGCTTTTGGAGGAGAAGCTACCACACCGCAGCAAAGCTATATTCGGTCTCTTGGGAGCTATGTGCTACTTCAGTAGCTCTGGGAGGACTTTTTCTTCACACTGTGTTCTTCACTGTGCTTAGCACAACAGGGTTCTGGGATCCTTCTCAGAGAAAGCTGGGTATTACAGCCCTACAACAAAGAAATCATTTTAAGCATTCAAAATTTGTCCTTCTTGAAGGCTGGGCTGTGATTTGGCTAAGATTAGAACAAGAATTAAGACTAATTTCTCCAGCAAGCCTGATAGAAACCAGCCTGTGTCAAGTAAATATAAGGTTGGAAAGTTGTGGTTGGTTGGTTTGTTTTCACAAGTCTCAGTTGGACCTAAGACTTTCAACAAATGGAAGATGATTCATGATGCTCAGGTAGGGATGGTGTGGCTGTCACTGTACAGGGCGATGGCCCTGCGGAGAGATGTGCAGCTACATGCAAGCAGGGAGAAATATCTCTGTGTGACTTAGGGGTAAAGGTCTTAGAGATTTTGCTCCAGCTCTCATTTCATAATTGATGGTGCTGTCACCCCTGCAAAAGCCCCACTTTTCAGACAGGTTTCAAAAACGTTTTTGCAGATAAGTAACATAGAAGTTGTTATCTCTCCTTTTCCTGTCTTCCAAGTCAGATGTCTGGTTCTACATCCAATAATAAGGGATTTAGAAGACCAGAAAGTTTCTGACTTCAGTCATCTGGCTTTGGTTGTGAGAAAACATCTCCACTGTTGCCTTAACAGTTTGTCTGTTCCTTCTTAACACTGGTTTGTTTTGCTGACAGCTAGGCCCATGGAAACCAGCTCTTTACCTACTAGGTTGAAAAGTTCATCCTGTTCTACTTTTTAACAGAACAACAAAACTTTCCTGTAAGCTCAGCTCCCAGAATCGATTACAAGTCCACTGTAGCTGGCTCTGACCAAATGCTGGCATCACTTTAATAAACCATAGATTTGGACAAGTTTTTTTCCTTCTTCTCTGCTAGCACTTAATGTATTTTTTTTTTTTCCCTCCAGGCATCCTGGTCAAGTAACATAAATCTCCTCCTTTCTACTCCTGTATGAGTCTTTAAAGGAACATGATTTACCTTTGACAGAATCTCATGCATGAGACCATCTTTAGGATAGATTTATCATGTCCTCGGCAGCCCACATGCTGAAAAAGCATTTTATCATTCACCTTTTCACTCCCTTAACTATACTTCTTTTTTTCCTCCCCCATAGCAGGGACAGCTTTGTCTATATGCACTTAAACTCTTCAGTCACTTTACCACGTAAACCACAGAACAGATTTCCTTCCAGGAATTGAAAGAAAACTAACTGAGAACCTAATCAGCTATTACCTCCTGAAAACAGCAACACAGGTCTGATGGAATTTAGTTGAAATGTAAAATATTTATCCATAGCTGGAGAAAAGAACTACATCTGTCTTCAAAAGATTTGAGGCTCATGTTGTGGTAAGCTTTCCAAACCAAGATACCACCGTGCAGCCTTTCTTATCATGCTTGGACTAGAACAAGCACAGCTTAATCTTTCATTCAAGTTCACCAAACAAAAGCATTCAGTGCAGCTTAGAAAGGCTTTTTTTTGTGGCCATAGCTCCACAGCATCAGAGGGAAAAGAAGCAAGTCAAAAAAATCTTCAATCCTTCCAGCTAAACCATGAGGACTTTTGTCAGAAGGATACTCCTGAACATCATTTTGAAGGTAGTCTGAACAGATTGCTTTGTGTTTTGCTAAATGGCAACATAGATGAACTTGTGTTTCTCCTCCTACTGACCAGGGCTGGGTGGTGCTGATCTTCATTGACTAACTTCAGCATTTCTGAGAGGTTTCCCTTGCAAAGAACATTACAAATTGTGAGTGGTTCTACTTGGGTCAACTTTTTCTGGCCAAGAACTATTGACAGCTGCTCCAGCTCCACCACAGCACAGGCTGTGGCCACAGGAAGATCCGTGAAAGCCACCAACAGGGACCACACTGACAGGGAACTCACAGCTTTCACATTTTACCTTTGTTCCCAAAGCAAAAAGGCAGTTAACCTCTGCTGTCACAGCTGCAAAATGGTGATCATCTTCACAGGGAAAGCTGTGATGATGCAACATGTAGGTCCCAAACCGCATTGGTTCCCTTAAGAACAGACTCAGAAGCACAGCAAAGCTGAAATTCAGACACCATCTTATAGACACCACTGCAAGCTGCAGTACAAGTGCAAGGAGCTCCCTCACATCTCCCATCCCATTCCCAGCCTTTTTCTTCCTCCCCAGCATGGCACAGGGAACTGATTCAGCCTCAAGATAAAAAGCTCCCACTTTTCTTCCCCTACTCCTTGCCTTTCAAAGCCAGTTCAACTCCCTGACCTGGCTGCCTATCCCACAAACTGCTGCACCTTCAGAACTCTGTAGGTCAGCACTGCTGCTGAGCTCCCCACAGTGTTCTCTGCGAAGTGTAGAGTCTGTTTGGGGTTTTGTTAAGAAATGTCATTATGTGTGACCTGCTGCCTTTGAGAAACTGGAGAAAGCTAATAGCAGGAAGGGTGGGTTTCCTTCTCTCTCTGGAAGGAAAGTGAGAAGGAAATATTCAACAGTTACCAGCTCTCTGTATTCTGCTTAACCCTGCAGAGATGGGCATCTGGAACAGAAATCCCTTGTTCAGCAACTACAGAGCACACTTGAGCTGAACAGCTATTTGCCTACAATATCCTGGAAGCCCTTGGGTATCTCAGGCATGCTGAGAGAAGGAAAAGGGAAAAAAGAAAAGGGGGGGAAAAAAAGGATAAAAGGAAAAAAAAAGTCACCAACAAACTACACAGCATAAAACACACACACAAAACCCTGCCTAATATTTCACTCAAATAACCCTAATGAGCAAAGAATTACTCCTCTGCACAAAGTCAGTCAACGGGAGCTGAAGTCTCTCACCTCTTACAAATTAGAAGCTTACTACTGTTTATTGGTGTGTCTCTAACACAGTTCTGCTTTAGCCTCCTTATCTCCCTGCCACCCTGCTTATCCTTGATAGCATCTGGAATAAGCAATGGGCAGACTTTCTGCCCCTGGCTGGGGGAATTCAGCAGCCAGTGTATCTGTGATGTCTTCCCTTTGAGCTCCTTTCTAACCCTCTCCAGCTGCAACCAAGCCAGTGGAGAAGGAGGAGGAACAGCCTCACAGTCAAACCCAGAAAGCACTCAGTGAAAACAAATAAGGTTGCTAAGGAACCATAAAGATAAACTCAAACACACAGAATCCAGGAAACAGAAAGGAGTTCATTTGCTCTTTTCAAGCACTGCTCTCAGTGCTCAGTCTGTCTCATTTTACTAGCACAGAGCTGAGGCTCAGGACTCATCCCCAAAAATGTTGGAATCCCAAGAACCTAGCACAATGCCCTACCCACCAGTATCCACCTTTCTTCCTCCTTTTTAAGTTACACCACACATAAAAAGAGCCAAGGAAGCTTACAGTGCAGGTAAATTCTGTGTCTATCCTTAGTTATCTACAAGTGACCCAGTTACTAGCAGCCAAGATGCCAGCAGCACAGCTGGGCAACATCGGCAAACAAACCGAGGGTCCACAGAAGGCACAACCTGTACCCTCCCTGCCTCTGCCATCCTGCCAGCTAGGCTGAGAACAGCACAGGCTTGGCTGCTGCTTTGCAACTCTGCCTCTGCTTTACCGCACAGGCACAGCCCTGGGAGCCCTGCTCTGCCCACGGGGATTTTCTTTCTAAGCTCAACCCATAAACAAAGCTATCTCCAGAGCACTGGGAGATAAGGAGATGAAAGCCAGAGGAAAGGGGTGAAACATGCCAGCAATGCCTTGCCCGTGCCACGCAGCCCCTGGGGCCATGTTTGTGTTTTCAGAGCCCGGTGAACTCTGGAAGCAAGGAGCAAGCTAGGCGAGGCAAGCCCCTTTCATCAGCTGCCCTTAGAGCACTGCATGTTCTGTTCCCCACACACAGAACTACACTGCAGCACCTCACAGCTTTCCTCACACTTTCAGAGACTCTGGGAAGCAAGAACGTGTGACTAGAAAGGTGATCTTTAGCCCTCCTATCTCCATTCACCCTGAGCTGAACAAGACACTCAGAATGTGGCACCTGCCTGACATGCAGAGGTGCAGTTGTACATGCCATAGGTCTGAAATCATGTTAGCCACCAGCCTTGTGGCTCCATCATTGCTCCACAGCAAGGCTGAAACCCCTGTGAAAGAAATAGTGAACTCAATTACTAATTTGGCTTCGTCATATCTCCCCATTTCTGCCATGAGTAACAGGAGAGCATTTCCACTTGCTGCCCAGTTTGCACCAAAAGGGCAGATCAAAGTACATAGCAGAAATGGAGCCCGTTTTAACCCTTGATAACAACTTAACTTGAAAGGGGATTAGTATGGAAAAGCACAGCCTAGATACCCTTACAGTATATTCAGGGTAGTGTCTCCTTGCCTCATGCGTGGCTGTGTGTCACCAGTATGAAACCTTAGAATAAAAGCATTTACACAAGCAGCCATGGGATTGGGACACCAGGCACTTCAGGTTCCACCTCTAGTCAGCAGAGACAAAAGACTCTGCAAAGGGTGATCAAACGCACCTCCCCATCGCCCAGCCTCCTGTGCTCAAGGACTTTGCATCCTTCTGATGCTCCCTTGTCAGAAGGTGCAGCAGCCCTCACCTGTCTGAGCTTCCTCTTCATGCAAGGAGCAAAACAGCAGCATTAAACAAAACCAGTGCCAGCATGCAACAGCTTATTTTTGAGGCCTGCTGCTGAACAACTGCCTCACTTTTTACATCAGGACATAACAAAGTAGTAAATGATCCACATTACTGCGACGAAATTCAGTTTTTAAACACCAAACAAAGCACCAAAACTAGCTTCCAAATCAGGAAAACACAACTTGGGAGTCTTTTCTGGCTATGGGCACACTGTCATTTATGAATTTTCATCCAAAAGAAGAGGAATTTGTACTTCAGAAAGATGAGGAGAGAATAGAATAATAGAATAGGAATAGAATAGGAATAGAATAGGAATAGAATAGGAATAGGAATAGGAATAGGAATAGGAATAGGAATAGGGAATAGGAATAGGAATAGGAATAGGAATAGGAATAGGAAGGAATAGGAATAGGAATAGGAATAGGAAAAACCAGGTTGGAAAAGACCTTTGAGATCATCAAGTCCAACCTGTCACCCAACACCATCTAATCAACTAAACCATGGCACCAAGTGCCCCATCCAGTCTCTTCCTAAACACCTCCAGGGACAGGGACTCCACCACCTCCCTGGGCAGCACATTCCAAAGGCCAATCACTCTTCCTGTGAAGAACTTCTTCCTAACATCCAGCCTAATCTGAAATAGCTTCCAGAATTATCAGTTACTCAGACATAGGTAGGTTGGAGAAAAGCATTTAGAGAGCCATGCAATTTATTTTGTGTAATGATAAAGAAAAAAAAAAAGGAATAAAAGAATGTAAGTAATACATTGAAGAGAAAAGTTTGTGCCCTAAAAGGGATCTCAAACTTTTAAAGCCCTTTGTCACACTGCAAGTTTTATCAAATGAGAAGAGCAAGAACATCTTGTGTGGCATCTGCACAGCCAGCTACAGCTCAGCTCTCACACAAGGAGAACAATGCTGCTCAACAGCTTCCATCCAGGATGCAGGAGACAAATGGAACTAAGAAGCTGCCTATTTATAACACGCCATGGAGAAAAGGAACAGGAAAGGTATTAAAAACATCACCAGGATGAGCAAGTTTGTGTGGATGGTAAAGTGCACACACCTTTATCCTGCCTATGCTAAAGGACTAACAGCTTCCAAAGAGGCAAGCAGAAGGAAAAAAAAGCAAAGCTTTTCGATGTGTTCCAAAACATAGACCACCAGACCAAAGTCTCCCTAAGCTCTTAATGAAACTCTCATCCCCTTTACCCCAGCCTTTCACCAAGTCTTCACTAACTCATGAGCATAAAGCTGGAGGAAAGCAGGACAAGAAGAAAAAACTTGTACCTTGCAGGACTGCTTCACATCCATTCCCAGCACAAATCAAGCAGCAAAGATTGAAATTCAAACTGTAAAGGTTCCATTTATACCTAAAGCAAACATCAGGCACTTTGCTACCATGGTGATGAACACAGTAAAAGCACCTTAATCACTCCTGATTCTGCAAGTGTGAAGTAGGGCTTGGAGCAAGAGTTAAACACACAACCTGGCATCAGACACAGCTTGGGAGTTCACACTTCAGAAGATGGCTTGTAGAGCACTGCAGCTGTGCAAAACCTGAGAGACAGAAGCAATAAATGAACAAAGTTGTGCTGCCTGTGTTAGGCATCTACACTACCCTGGTCCTGTGCTGAGCAGAGGAACTGATTGATCAAGGGCTCCCAAAATAACAGCCACAAAACTAACTGTTCAGGGAACGAGACACCTGCTTGACTAGTCTGTGTTTGCTAAGAGCAGGAGAATAAATACCCAGCTCTGGAAAACTAAGCAAGTGAGACCACAGCTTTTATTTAAACAAAATCAAGTCTCCCCTGAAAGCTCAATACCCCTCCCTGTGCTCCTTGGAAAATGACAAACCAGGGAAAAGATCCCTTTCATAAAAAGTAAAAAGACAGAGCTGCTTTTAGCTTGTGTCCAATGGTTATATCACAAGATAGATGCTCAGTTAGAAGGTACAAAGTTTTTGAAGCTGTTCCAGGCTATCAAGCTGATTTTGACTTCTTGGGCCTGCTCCCACCATCTTCAGTCGACTTCTCTGCTGGCCTCTTTTTTAACCCTTTCATTTTCCGTGTCTGCAGCTTGCTCAGATCTTGCTTCTGCATGTGGATTCGACCATAAGTTGTTCCAAACACATCATGGGAGATATTCTTTTTTCTTCTTAGGCTGTAAGGAAAGCACAACATCAGCTGTTTGTGAGCAGAGAGTGCCAGGAGCTCTGGCAAGAATCAAGTGCATGCATTGGAGCCGAGAGACTTAAAATTTGTTCTGTGTGTTCTATAAGCTTCCCAGAGGAGACCTTGGATGCCAGCTCTCATCGCCACAGAAGTGCTGTGGCCCCAGAAATCTCAGTAGGACTATATAAAAGCAAACTTTGGTGATATATATAATAATTTCTATTTTTAGCTTTTGCTCTTCTTCACAGACAGATGTGGGAGTAATACACATACCTTCAGGGCTTTTGGTTGTTTTAAAGACAGCTTATAAAGGTCATCTGAAGCTAAATGTGTCCTCCTCATAACCAAATCTAGAGAAGGTCCCATCTCTTCCAGTTCAATTCTTGGTATTTTACAGCCAGATTTCTTCAGAAGCACCCTAGAAGGAAAAAGCAACCAAAAATCAACATTGTCCCCTGTGATTAAGATTTTTTTTCCAGGCAGGCTCAATCTTGTCATTCACCAGACTATTAAAAATATTGCTGCTGCTAATTCTGTTGTTGAGCAAGATCTCTGTCAATGACAACATTAAATCTGTCCCACCACAATCTGAGCACACCCAAAATATAACCTGGCTAATGTAACTCTTTTGTTTTTACTGTTAAAACTCAGTCCCAGCACCCTGAAAGCCACATCACTGCTCAGGTTCAAAACAGTGCCTAGGTACTAATAGACATGAAAAATATCTACTGCTGTTTACAGCAGAATAACCTGAGCACTAACCACCAAAGTTTGTTTGATCTGAAGAGAGTGGTAAAAGGGATTTTGCCATAAGGCAAATCAAAACCATATGGAACACCAGCTGTAAATGCTCAAAGCAAGACCATGAGCTGTGACGGTGACCATTAATGCAGCAATTAAAAATGTCTTGTCCTGCCTTGTTTTCCCTTGTGCACTGCTGGCTGCAGCCTACCAGCCCTGACAAAACACCTGACTGAGCAGAAGCTCAGAAATCAGCCACAGTCTGATCAGCCTACAGAATCTCACTGCAAGAGGGACATTGAGGTGCTGGATCATGTTGAGAAGGCCAATGAGGCTTGAGAAGGGCCTGGAGCACACGGCCTACAAGAAGTGTCTGAGGGAGCTGGGGTTGTTCAGTCTGGAGAAGAGGAGTTTGAGGGGAGACATCATTGCTCTCTACAACTACCTGAAGAGAGATTGGAGCGAGGAGGGTGGCAGCCTCTCCTTGGTGGCAAGAGACAGGACTTGAGGAAATGGTTTCAAGCTGCCCCAGGGGAGGTTCAGGCTGGATATCAGGAAACATTTCTTCACAGAGAGGGTTCTCAAACATTGGAATGGTCTGCCCAGGGCAGTGGTAGAGTCACTGTCTCTGGAGGTATTCAAGCAGTGTGTGGACCTGGCTCCCAAGGACATGGTTTAGTGTTGACCCTTCAGTGATGGGTCAAGGGTTGGACTGGATGAGCTTTGAGGTCTCTACCAATCAGATGTATTCTGTGATACCGTGAATCTAAGAACACCCTGAACTCTCCAAGTCAACTCACACTACCTTATCAACCCAACCATAAGAGAGGGCAATTCTCCTTACTAGAAGGGGGAGCTCAGCAAGGAGCACATTTAGGGCTTGCATGTTTTCCTTCTGCTGTCCAAGCCACTCTGTGTTATGCTAAACACCTCTACACACTATGTTTCACATGCCACAAACTATTGCTCAGACCAGTTCAGTCACACAAATACAGGCTAAATTTGGGGAGAAACTGACAACTGCAGCAAAAAACAAAGCCACAGATAAAACACACACTCACTTATAGCTTCTCATGTAAATCTTCCCATCCACAGCTGTGAAGTGCAGAACGCACTCTAAGCCAGCCAGGCGAATGCTGGGCACGCTGGGACCTCTGAAGAAATCTGAAAGGAGATTTAAAGAGAATACAAGCCATGTCTCTTGGCTGAAAATCAAACCAACAGATGACTATAATGAATCATTTTACTTGGTGACTGACCCACATCACTTATGTGAACTCCTTGCCTATAGAATGGCTTAGGTTGGAAGAGACCTCAGAGCTCATCTGCTCCAACCTCTCTATCATGGGCAGGGATGCCTCTCAACTAGACTCAGCTGCTCAAGGCCTCATCCAGCCTGGCCTTGAACACTCCTAGGGAGGAAGCATCCACAACCTCCCTGGGCAGCCTATTCCAGGGTCTCAGCACCCTTGCACTGAAGAACTTCTCAAAATCCATGACGAAACCTACTCTCCCTCAGCTTCAAACCACTCCCTTGATCCTACTGCTAGACACCCTTATGAGAAGTCCCTCTGCAGCCTTCCTGTAGGATCCCTGTAGGTGTTGGAAGGCATCTAACTAGGCAAGGCTATGCATGCGGTGGCTCTAGAGAAGCCAAATCTGTATGGTTAATGAGAATGTCAAGAAATAACTGCTGCTGAAAACTGCAGCCCTGCCACAACACAGGAGAGAAACTGAACAGGTTAAATACTAAACAAGCCACCTCTAGCAAGGTTCTTCTCTCAGGCTGTGAAAAACACACCATGCAGTTAAAGAGCCTGCAACAGGCATGCCCAACATATGCAGAGGGTGGAGAAAGAATGTGACCTTGACTAAAGGAACAAGGTGTGCTAATAAAACATGACAAGGCAATGCTGAAGCACAGGAGAACTACTAACAGATGCAAAACACATCAATCTTTTCCCTTCTTCCCTGTTCTCAGACCCCTCAGCTTGTTGTCTTTTCCTTCACTACCTTTTTCAAGAGTATTAGCACTTGAGTGACATCCAAAACAAAGCCTTTCTGGCAGGTATCAGCTGGAGTCTAGCCAGGAAATTTCCTTGGTCAATGAAATGCTCTCTCTCTCCTCCTTTTGGGGGTTGAGCTTGTAGTTAAAGTTGGAAATAAACTATTTTGTTCACTTCTGGCATGTATGCTCCCTTTGACTAGCTCTGTGGGTACACAAGTCTACATTTACAGAGGTTTTATTGGCAACACCTCCCTTTCCCATTTTCCTGTGGCATCATACATCTTTTTACCCACAGGGGGATCTCATCCAACAAATGCAGGTGGTCAGGAATTTCTGTTTCCTGGCAATGCTGAACAGCTACAGAAACCTTACACTTCAGCACAGCCAGAGAGCCGAAGGTTTTCAATACACTTTTAATTTACAAGTCCTGCTGTGGTTGGACTACAGCTTTGCTTTCTCTTTTCTTTCCATTCCTAGTTCTTTCTCCCCCTTGTCCTCCACATCTTCTTCAGAACTTCTAATTTACTTTTTCCTGAAGAGAGCTTTCCATTTCCAGATTAAACTCCTGAATTAATTTGGAACATGAATCTCTACACTTCTTGTATTACCTCCTATCCAAAAGCTGGAAATGCTGTAGCCTACATAGCTATGGTTAGCATTAGCAGAGGTCGAACTCCATGCCAGCTACTTCCCAGCCATCCCTTTTCTTGGCCAGAAGGAACCTACAAGTCTATTCAGACATTTAAGAGCAGTCTGTGTGAGGAAGGCTGCATGAAGAACAAGCTGATGTTCAATCTAAAATTGCAGAGCTCTTCTGGAAACCAACAAATCAGAGTATGTCTAAGCAAGTGACATAGTGCTTAGCCGCTTCTAGGACGAGATGAGTGTGCAGTAACTGAGCTAGCAAGCAGACAGTTTTGGAAGAAATGAGAAATTTGATAAATATGAGCCTAACAGCTACTAGAATTATATAAACTGCATTCCAAGGACTTACAGCATCACTGAATTCCTGCACTACCACATCCGCAGGCAACAAAACCCAAAGGAGAAAGAACAGGAGGAGGTCTTTGCCTCCCAGGTCTCTAAAGAAAAATGTCTTTTTTTCCTCCAAAGTAATTTCTTCCACTTCATAGTCTCAGCAGGCTATAGGGTTTGGTTACCATGAAGACAATAATTCCCCCTTGCCTTTCATTTTACAAAGAAACTGCAGTAAAATGATATTGCAAACACACATAAACCCTTCCGACAGCACAAAAGCCACTGGGAGCATGGTTGTCCACAGCATCACTGGCATCACATTGCTTTGGCAACAAGAACCTGCCAGTGACCTCATGTTCCCTCTGGGATCCCAACAAGACTGCTACAGTAACAAAATATTTGCTGTTGATGTCATAAAGGCATTATTTGATCCATCTTAGCGGCAGCTTAAAAGCAGCATCTTCTCCAGGAAGGGAAAGAATCAGTTGTTCTCCTTTGGAGTAGGTCTAGCTTACTCTCCCTCAGCTTCAAACCATTCCCCCTTGTCCTGTCTGCTAGGCACTCCCATGGAAAGTCCCTCTGCAGCCTTCCTGTAGGATCCCTTTAAGGTCACCCTGGAGTCTTCTCCAGGCTGAGCAACCCCAGCTCCCTCAGCCTATCTTTATGATGAGTAGTTAACTTTAATTCCATGTGACATGAAACTTACAAACACCTGTTCTTGCTTTCTTCAGCACTGCACAGAAGCAAACATTTCTTGACAAACCAGCATTTCCCAGCAGATCAGCATTGCCACAGATTTATGCAATTCTGCAGCTCAAATAAGCCAGATACTGACCAATCAGAAGGCTCTTCAGTCTTCTGTACTCTTCGTTTACATCAAACGCGTCACCAGCAAATATCAACATGGGTTTTGTCCCTTCAGGGCATTTACTGTTCTGCAGAATTAAACCAGAACAAAAATCCACATCATGTCAGGGAATACATTCTGGACTCAAGAGGTGGTTAAGCCATTCAACTGTGAATGGGAAATTGTTGTGACCTGTGAGAAATATTCAGAGTTACAGAGTGGTTTGGCTTGGAAAGGACCCTCAAAGGTCATCTTGTCCACTCCACCTGCAATCAGCAGGGACACCTCCAGCTAGAGCAGGCTGCCCAGGGCCACATGGAGTCTAATCTTGAATGCCTCCATGGACAGGGTCTCAGCCATATCCCTGGGCAACCTGTTTTAGTGTTTCACCACCCTGTGGTGAAGAACTTCCTCCTGATGTCCAATCTAAATCTACCCTGCTTGTTTCAAACATTTGCCCCTCATCCTATCACCAAAGGCCCTTCTAAACAGTTCCCCCTGCCTTCTTGTAGGTCCCCCTTCACATACTGAAATGCAGTTCTAAGGTCTTCCTGGAGCCTTCTTTTCTCCAGGCTGAACAGCCCCAGTTCTTTCAGCCTGGCTGCTTAGGAGAGGAGAAATATGGACTGAACACTTTTCTTTCCAGTCAACAATACTTTCTGTGTAGGGAAGGACTCTGGGTTTGTAAGAGTAATTTGTATTGTTCTTTGTGCTGGATTGAAAGAAAAAGAGATTCTTTACTATAAAATGTGCATTGTCACCTTCCAGTGAAAATCAGTGAATTTGACTGCAGCTACTAACCAGAAAACTAAAATTAGAGGCAGACAAGTCTATTGTACTTCTAAAAGAATAGTTTAGACAAACCCCTAATTTGAAATCTGGCCAACAAATACATTCACTTAACTATAAACTCCCAGCTAGCAAGAGTGTGATGAAGATACACACTCCAGTCTCACATCAAAGGAGTCTTCTCCCTTTGTAAACCATTATTTCTTCACCATCCCTCTAGGCTGCCCTGCCAATTTATACTTCAGTGACAGTGAGCACCATAACAATCCCTTGGTTTTTGCAGTGCATGAACAGCTTGATACAGAAGTACACACATGAGAAATATGTTTTAGTCTTTCCAAAACCAGTCTGACATGGCCACAAAAGGTGAGTTTCCTCCACATTTAAATAATTGAGTTCCCTGAAAACTGGTATTTATGAGCTACTGGCAGCACTGGTTAGGCCACACTTTCAGTACTGTGTCCAGTTCTGGGCCCCTCACTTTAGGAAAGATGTTGAGATGCTGGAATGTGTCCAGAGAAGGGCAACAAAGCTGGGGAGGGGTTTGGAGCACAGCCCTGTGAGGAGAGACTGAGGGAGCTGGGGTTGCTTAGCCTGAAGAAGAGAAGGCTCAGGGAAGACCTTACTGCTGTCTAGAAGTACCTGAAGGGAAATTACATGTAGACAGGTGGGGGTTGGTTTCTTCTCTCAAGCAACCAGCACCAGAACAAGAGGACACAGTCTCAAGCTGCACCAGGGGAGGTTTAGGCTGCATGTTAGGAAGAAGTTCCTCATAGAAAGAGAGACTGGCCATTGGAATGTGCTGCCCAGGGAGCTGGTAGAGTCACCGTCACTGGAGCTGTTTAGGAAGAGACTTGATGGGGTGCTTGGTGCCATGGTTTAGTTGATTAGATAGTGTTGGATGGTAGGCTGGACTCGATCACAAAGGTCTCTTCCAACCTGGTTAATTCTATTCTATTCTGTTCTAAAGCAAGTTTCAGAACCATCTCTTTAGTTACCATTTGAGAAGAAGGGATTCAGTTTCCACAGCCTGTGCCAGTTTATTTAGGAACCTACCACAAAGAGGACCCGATGAAAAGAACTGTGTAAATATAACTCTTTAGTTAAAAAAGAAATGAGAGGAATAAATCAAGCCTGAAGAAAGAACTTGTAAAGGAACTGCAAGTTTGCTCAGAAGAACCGGAACAGACTAACCAGCAGAGCATGAAACAACTCTTGTCCCTACTTCAAAGCACAGAAACAAACACAATGTGCCAAAGCTACCAGCAGATGTCACTGAGAGACTGAGTGAGCCACTCCATACCTTGACATCCTTGAGGGACACGAACTTCTCGATGCCCAGCTCAATCATGTCCAGGACATGATAGTCAAACATGCGACCTGTGACAGCAAAAAAAGAGAAAATCCAGCTCTTGAAGCATGTGATGAAAACGAGAGCTTGCACCCAAAGAAAATTCCAAGGAGGCACATTACCTATCACCAGGTTGTTAGGTCGCTTCTTGTTATGAGAGCCAAACAGAAACAAAGAGCAATCTGATTTCTTGGAAAAAAATTCCTACAGTTGAGGAAAAGAACAAAACTCATGAGTTCCAGTTTGCAGTGCTTCAAGTATTTGAGGAAGCACGAGTCACAGGCATACCAGCTTAGGAGATGCATTTAGGAGAAGAGTTTTGAGCATGTCCAGGTCCACAGAAGCTAAACTTGACAGCTGGATTCAAGCTTCAAACAGCAATTCCTTGCTGGTTTTATTTCCCACTGCAGTCTTAAAGATCAAGACAGGCAACATCAAGCCTAGGAACATCTGCAAATGTCTGTCACACTTGGGCATAAGAGTCCTACTGCAAAGCAACTTCGTGTCCATTTAAGACTCAGAGGCTACTTCAAGCCAAGCCAGTGGTGACTACCACAGAGAAGATCTTTTCTCCAGGTAGAATAGATAGAGAACCTATTATGGTATTATGCCCAGAGCCAGCACTGACAGAAATTCTGAGGATGTCCATCTCCAAACCCTTTTTGTACACTGCAAATTACTCTCCAATAAAGTTCTTAGTAATATTAAGGCTGTAAAATTTCAGAAGAGAAGATGTGGTTTATACTTACCAATGAGGTTTGATCCTCAAAAGGCCTGGTAATATTTTTCCTGAGGAAAGAGAAGAAAGAAAAATTACTTAAAAAAATCAAACAGAGGCCCAGATAAGCCTCAGATAAGACTTGGTAGTGTTAAGGGTTGGACTTGATCTTAAAAAAGTCTCTTTCCACCAAAATGATTATATGCACTTTCATTTAGTTCTCTGATACCACTGAAGTTCTGCATTCTACTGGAAACTCCATCAGCAGAGGTCTTGCTTGAGATCAAACTATAAGCCATATTAATACTGTCAGGAGTTCCTCAGTGCCCCTGTTGCTTCTTGTCTCCTGGGGCCGGAATTCCAGATAGCCACTACTGACACCTCCTAAACACCTGCCCTTCCACATTCATCCCAACATCAAATGTAGCTCTTGCATTAATGTCTCTGCACTACATCCAGACAGACACTGGGATCCCCCTGTGAGCAAGATGTATCTAGCATCATACTCTGTAACTCCAATTTGTAACAATTCAGATACAAGAACTCCAGCCTGCCCACCTGGCAGAGAACCTCACTAGCTGTTTGCTCAGATCAGAGAAGCAAACTCTTCCAAGTTTGTTGAAACCTGCTCCTGAACATGTGGCACAGAACCAGGCCCAGCACCAACACTGATCACATGTAGCTTGCTTCCAGTCTGCTGCAATTCATCATGAAACACAGCCACCTTCTGCAACCCTTTCCACTGTCCAAGCCCCTACATCAGCCAGCATCTCCAGGCATGCTTTGACTTTTCCAAAAGTTGTTCCTGCCAGAAGACTTAAGGATGTCAAAGTGAGACCACTTACTTTTTATACAGTATAGCAAAAGGCTTCTTCACAGCATACTGCAAAAGACAAAGTTAAACACATGTTATCTCTAACACCTCAAAGCACACAGCACTGCTTTTGCCTTAACCCAACACCATGAAACAGAGTAACTGCAAATCAGCCTAGAAGAAGGCAGCTCAAAAGGCCTGCTCACAATAATACCCTTTGAGTTGGCAGCAATCTTGGTTCCCAATTACTTGCAGAAGGATTTAGAAACTAAAATAATAAAATAACTGACAGACAGCTGAATGTTTGCTGATGATACCAAAGTGGGAAGAGTGGCTGACACACCCTCAGACTGTGCTGCCAGTCAGTGAGACCAGGACAGGCTGCGGAGTTGGGCAGAGGGAAACCTAATGAAATTCAACAGGGCCAAGTGTAGGGTCCTGCACCTGGGGAGGAATAACTCTATGCACCAGTACAGATAAGGGGTTGACCTGCTGGAAAGCAGCTCTGTGGAGGACCAGGGAGTCATTCATGAATACATTATCCTCCATGGATACCAAGTTAACCGCCAGCCACTAATGTGCCCTTGTGGCCAAGAAGGCCAATGGCATCTTGGGGAGCACTAAGAGTGTGGGCAGCAAGTTGAGGGAGATTATTTTCCCTAGACAAAATAATAATGAAGAGAATAAGTTAAAGACTTCTGGCAAGGAGGAGATAGGAAGAAAATAATTTCCATCACGGGGTAGGTAATGACACCTTTAGAATACCAGTCAAGCTGAAATTTGGGGTACAGAGAGTATGTTTTTGCAACAGACAACATGCAAAATGTGAGAATGGGAGATACCCTTAGTGTAGCACAAAAGGTTGCACCATTAAAGGCTGTACACATACATCCAAGAACTTACAATATCTTTTAGCACTTCAGTTACTGTAGAGTTTGCATTTCCTCCTTTTATCAGCATAGCATTTTTGGTATTTTCTTTAAGTTTGGGTTCTCTCTTTTCAAGAAACCTTTTTGCTCTCTTAGTTTTAGGCTTTCTGTAACAAGGAATTAACAGTTAAAAAAAATAGTATTGGTAACAGCACCTAGGACTGCAGAAAACGGTAAAAAAATAATAAAAATGAAACAAGCTGTGTTCAAGTAACACGCCTCATATCCTCAAACGAATCCCAACCTGCAGAATTACAATGAATGCTAAACACCACCTCCGGTGAATGTGTTTCTTTGCCACTCTTTCTCAGTGCCTCCCCAAGCTATCAAGTGATTTTACAGTCAGCTTCTTGCTACCAATAGAACAGCAGCAGCGCTCGGTTATCCCCCTCCCCGGACGTTCTCCGTGGGCCTTTCCTCTCTGCCGGTCCCTCCAGACCAGAGTGGTGTCACCCGGCTCCCCGCAGGGCACTTCCCAGAGCCCAGCGCCCGCGCAGAACATTCCACCCGCTGCCAGCCCCACACCCCGCGGGCTTGCAACTCTCGCAGGCCGCGAACGAACGACTGGCCTCCTCCCCGCTACCCTGCCACACTCACACCACCCGGTCCAGCGCCTCCATCGCTACCCGGCCGCTTCACGTGCGCACCGCCTCCCGGCAGCTACATCCGGTCCGTCACATCCGTTCCGTCACATCCACCGCGCCGGGCGGCCCCGAACCGGGCGCAGCACAGAGTGTCCGCCGGAAGGGCATCCGCTGTGAGGTTCCTCCGCTGCCGAGGGCACTTGTTTCGGTCTCTCAGCCCGGCGCTGCCCGCTCCTCTGCCGTCTAAACCTCGTTCTTCCCCTTCTGGCCGTGCTCCCGCGCCGTTAGTGTTAGAGCTGCGTGCGGCTCTCCCCTACTTGAACGAGGGTCGCCGCTCAGCCGCGGGCGCGAATGGACACCCAAGTGAGGACGGGGCGGGTACACAGCTGTACGTGACTGCAGCGGTTGTCTAGAGATCTGCCTGACCTTTCGCTTACCCTCCTTTGAGCTCTGCGTTGGGAACCACAGTAAAGATGTACAAACAAAGGTGCCGTTTAACCCCGAATTTCCCTTACAGTTTGCTTATTTGGAAAGACCGACGTAGCTATTACGGAGTGGGGAACAGACCCTATACACAATGGAAACCAAACTCCCGGGACGCTTCTGCCTAAAATCCCTGAGGTGGCAGCACTCTGGCTCTCTGCACCAAGCAAATCAAATTTGAAAGCCGCTTTTAAGTTAAACCTAGGGGGAAGACTCCGTGGTCTCCCTGAAACCCGAAGCACAGACCCAACACAGGCTGAAGTCACAGAGAATGTGTCTCCTCTTCCTCACCACCTCCTTCCCCCAGCATTCAAGCTGCATCTACCCAGAAAAAGTGAACAGTGGAATTGACAATTTGAAATTGTTGGGAGTTTTGATGCCTTATCTTTACAGATCCTGTGCTGTGAACAACACTGGTGGTGAACATCTCTAATCACGACTCATCAAAGTATTAGCATAATTATGCTGGAATTCAGTAGGTGTTCCCAGCATTGTTGCAATTAAACCCATTTTGAGGGAGGCAGAGAAAGGTCAGAAGGAAGAAAGGTATAAAAAATGCTCAGTTTTTAAAAACATACTAATGAATGTAACCCCCACTCAACTTTTATATGAAACGCTCTGTGATGAGATAAATGATGTAACAGTATCAACCTACATACTAGCTAGGGGCCACATGGATCAGTTTGGGAACCACTGAAGCTTGGGGACAGGACCTTAAATACAAAAAAACCAGGAAAATGCCAGGGGAGAAGATCAGAGCCAAGGAGTTACCAAGGAAGGGAAAAGGAGGAAGGAAAGAAGAGTCAAAAAGGGAAGTTATAGAGTTACTTGAGGTTTTTTTCCTTCCATAACTGCAGTGCAAGAACAGGCATAGTGTACAGCTGAACGTGACACAGGAGAAGCTGTGCTTAAAAAATTCGGGACTTTATTTTGTACATTTTCCCCCACCTTCTTTTTACAAAATGTTCCAGAATGTGCATCAGCATTTGTTCTAAGGTAGGGTTGTTTGGTTTTTTTAATTATGTAACCATCTCCTCTCCTTGAGTTCTGAGGTAGAGATACAAACATTTCCAATCAGCACTTTTAGGGAACACTTAAGCCCTCCCTACTATAAGCCAAACATAAAAGCAATGCACAAGAACATAATGTCCATTATTTTAACTATTAACTCCTCAAATCAATTGGAAATCATGTCCTATAAAATCTGGCCCATTAACTCCATGAAAAGCATCCTCAGAAGGTCAGAGCTGATATCATGGAGGGGCACTGTCTAAGGCAACACTTGCAGAAGGAGAATCCTCTGCCCCAGAAGCAGGGCTGTCAGGCAGAGGAACAGAGGCATCAATTTCCAAGCTATGCTGCTTCTCCAGGTCACAATTCATGTCAGAATTTCCTCCACCACTCACCTCTCCTTCTGACTCTTCAGCCATTTTGTCTTGGGCCTGAGCTGACTCCTCAGAATCTTCCTTTTCACGCAAAAAGCTGCAAATCGTATTGAGCCGGCTGTGGGAAAAATTCCTGTCCTTGATCTGTAACCACTCCACTCCACCTGATGCAAAGAAAGGAAATTCATATTGGTGACAACAGGAGTTAAGAGTTAACAGCAGCTTTTTCTTAGTTTAAGTTCAGTGCTATCAAAACATGTAAACAAAAAAAAAATCACTCAGGACAGAAAGATGTCTTCCAACCAGCAGAAGTCAAGAGCAAGTGAAGATGGCAGAGCCTTTATGGTCTAAAGACATAGCAATCCACATGAAAACTCTTGGCAGGATAGTAATGAACTGCTGTCACTGCTGCTAACCAAAAGAAAGGATTGTGTATCTAGATGTCGTCATCCTCCTCCTTTCCACGTACCCAATTACTACCATCCATAGTCAGAAATACCAATACAGGACTAAAACACCTTTGGTCCGGTCTAATGTAGCAGTTCCTGTTGTATTTTGGTGTCAAGATACCATCCTTAGACTCTTAAAATATCTTGAACATAATTCAAAATGCCAAGAAAGTATTTTACAAATGCAATAAAGAGAATGTTTGTTCACCCAAATCTGGCAATATGATAAGGAATGACATCAGAGGCAATATAAGAATTTTGTAAGTGGAATTAATTCACAGTTAACCCTAAAGTCAATAAAAACAACTCTGCTGTAGTGAATACAACATGAAACTACTGACTGAGGATAATGTGGATTTCCAACAATTACACAGACTCAAGAGTCATCAGAAAAATTGACTGAAGTTATAAAATACACATATATTAAAAAAAAAAAAAAAAAAAAAAAAAAAAAAAAAAAAAAAAAAAAAAAAAAAAAAAAAAACAAAAACCCAACAAACCATGAAGAACTACTACACAGAACCTCTGATTTCAAATCCAGTGCCAAGACCTTTGGATGACATAAAAACATACCAAGGAACATCAGCACCTTTGCTCTGCTCGCTCCTCTTCAGGAGTCTATTAGCCACTTCTGGAGGCAGCGCCTTTGAGAGGGAATCTCTCCCTTTGTTTTTGTGTGGTTTGATTTGTATTTATATACACATTCATTGCCTGAAGTTCCACTAACTTCCTGCATGCTCTTGAATCACACACTACGTCAAGGCTGACACTCCTGAACATCATCCCTCCATGTCCCCATACATAAGAGCAGAGGCACTGACCAACATTCTCTTCTCCTTCCTTCTTTTCTGTCAAAAGTGTCCGTGTCATGCTCAACTTCTTCATTGTGTGGCACTTGTATTTCAGGTGTACTTTTTGGTTGCCTTCTGCATCTACTATGAAAAGAGGAGAAAAAAAACAACACCCAAACCCCAATCATTACAGTGAATGCCACAATCAGCTGAAAACAACAGAAGTATTTTTAACCTCCCCAGGCTACCATAAGGAATAGGACATCAAATCACAATTACCATGCTCTGTGTTCTCTTCAAAAACCACACAGGTTCCCAAGGTATCTATGGAAAACAAAGTGACAAAGTCTTAGGAGACTAATTGCTATCAGCTATAGACACTGCACCCACTCACAGTCTCAAGATGTGCCAGGGGAGGTTTAGGCTGGATGTTAGGAAGAAGTTCTTCATGGAAAGAGAGATTGGCTATTGGAATATGCTGCCCAGGGAGGTGGTAGAGTCACCATCCCTGGAGGTGTTTAGGAAGAGACTGGATGGGGCACTTGGTGCCATGGTTTAGTTGATTAGATGGTGTTGGATGATAGGTTGGACTCGATGATCTCAAAGGTCTCTTTCCAACCTGGTTAATTCTATTCTATTCACTGTCACAGCCCTGGGACTGCTCTGACTTCCAGTCCCTTGCAAAAGGGTAACCACTCATGAGCCAACAGGAGCATCACAGCCACTGAATGTCACTACAAGGGAGGATTCCAGGTAATTTTCTTCCAGACCAATGTTGTCACCATAAGGCAAAATGGGAGAAGTGTGGATTGCATGTGTCAGTCCTGCTTATATAGCAGATAACAAGCACTTACTTTAAGGTATTTTATGTCCCACGTTTTTCCCTACCGAAATACTAACCCGTGCACCCTAGAGCCAGCTTCCAGGTGTACTTCCCAGTAAGGAATATGGATGCATGGCTGATTTAGCAGTGAACTCCTACTGTTGCTCTATACAGTGTTACGCAAACAGCACTCAGAACTTCAGCACCTCTCAGGATCACGTTCTCCATCCACAGTACAATTAACTGACATCAAGAAAGTTCTTTGGATAGCATGAAAAAGGAGAGATTGTATCCATATCACTTTTCCTACCTTCATATTCTCCTGCAAATACATATCTGTCCACTTGTAAAATGGGCCTCTCTGTCTCTATTCCCTATGAAAAGAGGGACAAAATGGCACATGTGTGACGGGCCTCAGGCAAATTTCTTGCTGTAAGATTAAAGAAAACAGAAAAAAAAACAGAAGTATCTGAGGTCAGCAAGATTTAACCTGTGGGATTCTCCTGCTGTTGCATAAGTTGAGAACACCAACAGCATTAAGTTAATACATAGAACATTTCTTGGTTGAATTTTTTTTTTTACAACAGGAAATGAATTAAAAAATGAACACATCAATACTAGGTAACAGCATTGAGGAGTTTAGTATTAAAAACTTTATTTCTTTGGCTAATTTGCATTCCTTTCTGGACTATGCAAAAACGCAGACTGTCTTCCCCTTATGTGACCAGCATCACAGAAAACTTGCTAAACAGACTAAACCACAGCAGAATCTTTTACAGGAGTTTTAACAACAGTTGTCCATTATGAAAAATCTCAAGGGATGTTTACTCTGTGGAGTGAGTGCAGGTAGTTTTGGATATGAGTAGGACACAGGAGAGATACTTAAAAGTTTTTCTAGTAACATTAGAAGACAATCTCAAAGCACAAAACTGAAAAGAATCCCATGCACATAATTGAAGAATACACAGCCACTCATCCACCTGTAATGAACCATCCATGTAATACAGTTCAAGTGATTTAGGTCAGATCCAGAAAGCAAATCTGCTTATAAAAGCACACCCATCCAGTGATGGATGATTTATGAATTGTGATTATATTTCTATCTTTGAGATATTTCTATCTTTCAAAACTGACTTTACCACTTCACATGTATTCTGATCAGTGACACACTCTGAGATAGTCTCTTCCATCTTTTCAGTCTATAATAAGGATCTACTTTCAGGAAGTATTTGCAAATCAATAGTACTTGTACTATATATATATATATATACACAGTTTTCAGAGACCATGTAGGTTTTGAAGGGCAAATAATATTTGTCCCATACTAAGAATGTGATTAAACAGCTCAAAAAGGAAGAAGACAGCTAAGCCAGATTCTTACAACAACCTTACAGTGAAAAAAACAACATCCAAAACTGTTTACCAAATGCCCAGTCCCAGTTATCCTTTACAACACCTGAACTTGCCAGGCAGTATCTGTAAAAATAAACAAAACCCCATTGTAAATGCAGTCTAGTTCAGAATGATTTGGGGTTTACCAGTCACCTGAAGTTATTTGAAGAAGTGTGGTTAAGCATTTTTTTTTCAAATGGGTAAAATACTTAAAGAACTTTGAGCTTGAAATCAAAGGGGATAATTGGTCTTGGTTTAAAAATACTTCACAAAATCCCTCCTTCCATTTACATAATACTGTATTCAAAGACCATATGCCATTTCTGAAATAGAGAAAGCCTGTAACATCCAGCCAAATATGACCAAGACAGTGAACATAACTATTTGATCAAAGTGTTATTGACTGTAAGGAATTTAGAAACAGCCTCATCCCCTTGTTCCCATGCATACTGACTTACCCCTTTCCTATTGTGCTGTAATCACTCACCAAAATCTTGCATTTGTTTTCACATTTTTCTAAGAAGTCTGAATCAATAATTCCTGAGAGTTCCACCATGACCAGTTGCTCCTACAAGGCAAGTGTATAATGTGCATAATGTAATTGATATAGCTTAACTGAGGGAAAAAAAGCAATTCCATACAATTTGAAGTGAAGAAAATACAAAACCAAAACAAAACAGCCACCTTGGAAAATCTTTTGTTCAAGGACAGTAAGAGTTTTCATGAATCCTCAACTATTAAGCATCCATGAATACAGGTAACAATAAAAGCATAATAGTTTGCATTTCCAGATGTTATGATGGTAGGAAGCAACTGAAACTAACAGTGCTTTCTGACACCATTTGCCAGAAAACCTAAAGCAGAATAGCTTTCAGGAGTCATTTGCAACCCACAAATCCAGTCATATCTTTGGCTGCATCGAGCAGATTGAGCAAGGTGATTCTCCCCCTCTACTCCACTCTCTTGAGATCCTACATGGAGTATTGTGTTCAGCTATAGGGCCCTCAGCATAAGACACAGAATTGCTTGAGCAAGTCCAGAGGAGTGCCTTGAAGATGAGCAGGAGCACCTCCTCTACAAGGCCAGGCTGAAAAAGCTGGAGTTGCTGAGCGTGCAGAAGTCTCTGGGGAAAACCTTTTTGCAGCCTTCCAGCACCTGAAAGAGGCCTATAGGACAGCTGGAGAGGGACTTTTTACAGACATGAAGTGATAGGACATAGGGTAATGGTTTTAAACTGAAAAGAGGGTAGATTTAGAGTAGGTGTGAGGAAGAAGCTCTTCACTGTGAGGGTGGTGAGACACTGGAACAGGGTGCCCAGAGGCATGGATGTGCCATCCCTGGAAGTGTTCAAGGCCAGCTTGGACAGTGCTTTGAGGAACCCGATGTAGGTGTCCTTGCCTCTAACAGCAGGGTTGGAACTGCAAGATCTTTAAGGGCCCTTCCCACCCAGCCCACTCTGATTCTGTAACACAGCGGCTGTGAGGGCAGAGAAATCCCACAGGCCCAGGGAAAAATGCTTGCTCTCTGCCCGACCCCACCGCCAGCTCACGGGCAATCGAAGAATCACAATGGTTGGGAAAAGTCCTTAAGATCAGCAAGTCCGACCGTCATCTACCCTACCAGGGCCAAGTTTCAACCGAAACAGTTCAAAGACTCTGCGGTGCCATGCTGGCCGCCGCGCCCGGCTCTCCCCACGCGTCCAGCCAGCCTCCCGGTAGCGGCGGCACGACAGCGGACCGCAGGCACCGAACTCCGGGGGTCGGCGGAGTTCGGAAGAGATCTTGCAGAGATACGGGGAGAGGAGAAACGCCATCCCTCCCTTCACCGGGATCCTGGCGCAGGTTCTCGGCCTCGGCAGCCCACATGAAGGCAGAAACAAGACCCTCAGGCGCCCCCGGTTGGCAGCCTCTTCCGGCCCGCTCCGCACTGGCGGGAGAAGAGGGGGCCGGCCCGGGTATACAGGCGGGATACGCCCCGAGGGGGACCGGCTCGGCCAGGCCGCGTCCCTTCCCCTCACGCTGCTGACAAAAAGGATGACACGGCCCGGTGCCACCATCCACCAACCTCCACGTCGTCTTCTTCTGTTCCATCTTCCTTTTCGCCCCCTCGGTGGGCCGCGCTGCTGCCGCCATGTCGCCCCACTTCCCGCCCCCTCGCCTCAGCACAGACTACCTGTACCCGCCGCCGCCATCTTAGAAGGCGACCGCTGGCTCCCCGCGGCGGCGGGAAACGGCGCCAACGGCAGCCGCCAGCAGCCGCCAGCAGAGGGCGCGTATGAGGCGCGGACCTCCGGCACCGTAAAGCGGTGGGACTTGGGCAGTGTCCAGGCAGCCCCGGGTGGAAGCTGGAGTCTTGGGAAGGAAGACGAAACTCGGGTAGGGAGCAGCACAAAGTCGCAGTGCGTGTCGAGGGTAAGCCCTGGCAGGGTTGTGGGAGCCGGAGGGAATGGCACTAGGGGAAGAGAGGAGAAGCAGTTCAGAGAGAGGAAGGCTCCCCGGCGCGCGTAGCGACTCCGTTGGGAAACAGCTTTAAGGGCTTCGAGCGGGTTCCTGCCCGCACATTGTGAGCTGTGCCCTACCCCGCTGCCCTCCTGCCGGCGCCGCCAGGGCCCGAGTTTCCCACGCCTCCTGCGAGGGTTTCTCCAGTGCTTAGCCAGAGGGAGGTCAGTGTTGCTCCTCCCTCCTTTGCCGGGTTCAACAAGGAGCATCATCCCTCCCCGACAGGAACCTGGTTTCCCAGTTCATCCCAGTGTCCTGTCTCTGCACCTGTGCCACCTAGCTCCCTCCTCCTGTGCTAGCCTGTTGTGCACCACTGCGGATTAAGTCTTGCCGGAGCCGCCTGGGGAGAAAGGAAGGGAAACGTTTTGCTTTGTGCAAGGCTAAGTCGTATTTGCTATTTTCATGTCCTTTGCCTGATGCGTTCTGGTTGTCTTGTCAGATTCGAACGCACTCCTGTCCGATCTCCGTTTGACAAGGATTTCTGAGATAACATGTTAATTTGTCTCCTTTTAAGTGTAGGACCTTGCACTCCATGAGACTTCTCAGTTTCATACTCGTTTTGGCAATACCATTCTCCCTCGTTTTCCTTCCGATATGCTTCAGACTTTGTACCACAAAATTCTTCCTGCTCGTCGTGTCCAAGCCATTAATTAAAATGTTAAATTAAGACTGATCCCAAGGGACCTGTGGGTGTTCTTCCAACCTCTACTTAACCCCTGTAAAATAAACACAAATGTCAGCATATCACCTTATCAAGTGTTTATTAGTGTCCAGATTTATGTGACCTGATGCATTGTCCTTTTCCTAGTTAAAAATCACTGAACTTGAACTTTAGGAGAACTTTTCCCTGGGAGCCCAGCATTAGGCTTCATCTCATTTTCTGTTAAGCTTCATGGTTTTAATTATTCTTTTCTTGGAGCTTTATTTAGAGCATCATGTTCTGCTGTGGCAAGAGCAGCCTATACACTTGGATTGGTCCTAAAGACAGAAAAAGATGCTTGGAGCTCATTAACCTTTTCATTAAGCAAATTGCAAAGACTTGAATTTTGACCTTGGGGTGTGTGTGTGATAGCTGTGAAACAGATGTTTGGTATTAATTATCAGATATTTAGAAAGAATGGTTTTGTTATTTGCTTAGAGTGGGCTGCTTTATTTAAGGGATTTAGAAGATACCAAAATTAGTTTCTGTGTATCTGATTTTATGTTCTGCCACTAGAAGGAGATAGATAAAGAAAATTTTGCTTAGATAGGTTGTTCAGCTTTCCTGGTAGAGGTTGGCAATGAGCTTTCAACTTTTAAAGCTGTATGTGAATGTTGGTAACTTCAGTTAATCTTATGCATGAATAAGGTTATGAATACATGTGTCTTAAACCAGTCTTTCAATAGTTCTTGTCTCCTGGTGTCTGTTTATTAAACCCCTGCATCGGGCAATTACATTTTTGCACCAGGTCTTCCTTTCTTTAGATAATTTTTGTCTTGTAAAAAATTCCTGCCTGCAAAAGCAGAGTGAACTCTCTATTCTGAATATACATTTTTAAATTGTAGGAACTGACAGTGCTTGTGTTACATTCATATCTTCATTCACTTTTTATAGATGGGAGGAGGTTAAGTGACTGCACTAGAACTACAGAAAACCCTTACAAGAACATAAATGTGTGCCAGACCAGCCTGTGTAAATCACAGACTGGCATGGACTGCTGATGAAGGGACCAGGACATTTGTTTGCTTTTATATGAGGCCAAGTGTCATTTAGTAGCTGGGGTCACCTCAGTCTCCTGGTTATCCTGAATCAGGGTGTGCAGGTGGATGGTGGGAAATTGTTGGTGCACTAGTGCCAAGTGTATTTTGAGACTACCTCATCCTCAGGCTAAATATGCCACGGGCATTACTGCTTTGCCTTGGTCTTGCATTTCCTGGCAAGAGTATTTCTACAACTTACCTCTTGAAAGAGACTCCCTTCAGTCTGCCAAGGAGATTGAGCTACTTGATGAGATAAATATAGAAATGTGTGTTTTGAGGAGCCAGGTTTTGCATTTCTGAGGCCTCAGCTTACAATCCTGTCAGTGCTTGAACAGATACGTGTGTGCACGCTGCCAGGGGCAAATACCTAGGTGGCACTTAGGTTAGTTTGAGTTCCATGGCAACCAAACGGTATTTTTAAAAGAGGTGGCAGTGTCTGAGATCTACATCCATGATTGGTATGCACTCATTTCAGTGGGTTCACTTGCCATTTAGACATGCTACTGCATCTGCAATTTTGGGCCCTGTAGTTTTCAAATTTTAGTTGTGGAAGTTCCTAGATTAAAGACTTGGACTAGCTTAGCAAAGAAACATTATTGCAGTTAAGGTACATTACAGGAAATTGGAGAAAGTTCACTGAAACACATAATGAATAAACACTGTCTTTCTACTTTGTCTCATTCTTTCCATTTTCTCTTGATTTTTATCTTCAAGCTTGGAATTCCTTCTCAATCCTTTTGCAGAAGGTAATTGCCCTTTCCCATTTCCTCCTGAACCTTTACTCTCCGTGTGAGGCCCTGGTACTCTGCTAACTGAAAGGTTAAATCTTTTGTGAAAACACAGGGGAAGGCTTTATTTAAGTTGTTTAGATTTGTCTGTTCAGACTGTGAGTGCCTCAGCTTGAAAACTGTAAGTATTATATAGTGAAACCCCATAGAATTTAGTATGTAAAAGATGCTGATGTGTGCGTGTAGACACACCAGATATGGCCTGGATACCTGTACTGTTTGCTGAATTGACTGCCTCAGAAGGGTGTTGTAGCTTCTGGGCTTATTTAAATTGGAAGCGTAACTAAAATTGGTGATGTGACAAAAGGTGATTAAAAGAGGCCCTTCAGTAAAATGTTACCATGGGAGATGGCTAAACGCAACCAATAGTGTTGTAAGGTGCACAGAGGTGCAGAAGCAAGCTTGAGTGAAAGCTTGTGTATTTTAGGCTCCCAGCTTGTGTTTCTGAACAGATATTGTTAAATTGTTCCCCCTGCAGACCCTTTGGTGTTTTTTTTTCAGACCCATCATGCTCTATACCTCAGCAGCTGAGGTAGTGGATTTCACTGTGCAGTTCTTTGTCTTACTGGACTCGATGGCTTTGAGCTGAAGTTGGTGTGCTCAGCTGGAAAGGGGTCTCTTCTGGGCCCAGCTCTTTTGTGCTACCTCATGACGAGGCTCGCTTTGTTTTCTTGTCGTTTGCTCAGAGAGAAAGCGCTTAGCTGTTAAATGTAACAAATGCTGCCTCTTGCACGCAGCAGGCTAAAAGCTTCAACTCCTCCTTCCTTCCAGCGAGGAGCTGTCTCCTGCCAGTATTATGTCCTGGAGCACATGAGGGGAAGAGCAGTGGGAGTATCCTCAGAGAACTCGGTGCGAGACAGTGGTGTGGCAGAGCTGAGAACTGCTTCAGTGGCCGCATGGAGCAACTGGGATCCCCCTAGTAAAACTCAGCAGGTGACAATCTTCTGAAGCAGACAGTAACAAATAGGCAGTAAAGTGTGTTACTTGTTACCCAGCCAAATGAGGAGATGTCTATCTATAGAATTCATCTGCTAATTTATGAGATGTTCATGTTTGGAATCTTCTACATGAGCCCATGTGATTTGGCATTAGTTGTTTGAGATACCAAGAGGTAAATTCTTACTCCTGCTGGGCTGAAAGCAGTTGAATGCCCTTGACTTCAAAGGTCACTGGGAATACCCATTACTTTCCAGGGCCAAGCTCTAATTTAGTTTCATCTAGCCTGTCTGTAGCTGTTTAAAGCAAACTGATATAAAAGGCACTTAGGTTTGGTTTCCCCCCCTTTCAGTTATGTAAAAGCAGAAGGTTATTTGTGTTTCCTATTTATTTACTGATTTTGATCAATGCTCCCAGGGCTTACTTTATTAAAGTGAAATATTTTGACTGAATTGTGTTTTCTTTTCCTTGTACATGAACACCACTTTGCTTGTTATTGAAGTGCTGTTGAAAGCATTTTTTTACACACCTCAAGAACTGTACAGGAAATAAAACATACTTATTAGTCAACCTGCATGAGAATTCAGGCTTTTATTGAAGTGTAACCTCACAGCAATTTGGAATTCCAGGTACTTCAGTGCCTTTTTTGTTTGTTTGTATTACATACACCCAGTATAAAATGTAGAATCATATTGCTGAATCCCAAGGGTAAATGCCCTAGGAATTTGTTTTCCTTTAGGTTCTACTCGTACAAGGTGTTAGAATGTTGCTTTTTCAATGTTAGTTCATACTATGTGGGTGAAATCATAAACACATTGTTATCTTCAAAGGACTAACAAAAATGAGGTAGGAAATAGTGAAGAGTAGTTGAACAAACAGCTTTGTTTCCAGTATGGTTTGTATTATGTGATTAAAGTCCAATTCTTTAAAGTAGCTTTTGTAACAGCACAGAACGCCCAGGGTCATGGGAGGGTGTATCTGCATGGATGGCTGCAGATGGTGACAGGTTAACACTACCTGTAACCTGAAGCAGCCAGCTGGGAGCCAGCTTCCCCTTAGCAGCTGTGTCTCTGAGGCTGTGCTAGCAAGGCTGGCTGCAAGGTGGGAGCTATGAGCCTGGCTCAGATCTGTGCTCCTGTGGCCACATGACTTCTGGAAAGAAGCTGGCCTTATGTCCAGCTGGCTCAGAGCCTGAAGGGCAAAAGACTGTAAGCTAGTCAGAAATGTAGGTCAGGAGATGGAGTTTGAGAGAATTTACTTAAACTTCTATAACTGCTGTCATGAGATTTTTTGCCCTTAGAATAAATAAATGCTGAAAATTGCCTTATTTAGTTTACAATCAGCTCAGAGTATTTTCAGTATTTAAGAATGGAGACCTTTGATTTCTAAACTACAGCAGATTCTTTGTTTAAACAGGAATTTTATTTTATCTTTTTGTTTCTCCCTAGAAAAGCAGATGAACAATCTTTTTGAAAAACCAAAGCTCTCTCAGCCTTAGGGCTTGAAATCCTTACCATCATTTCTTACTTACTTTTGCAGGGAAGCATAGCTGTTTTACCCCAGCAAGCAACTGAGAGGAGGAAGATGGGATTGTCAGCTCGGTTTCCAAATTGGACCTAGGCAGCTCTGGAGGGAATTACTAGCTGCCTGCAATGCCTCAGTGGTACTTACTTACTGTTGGTTCTAGTTGGGGGTTTTTTGTGGGTTTTTTGATTTCTGCATACATCTGCTCTGAGAAGTTTCTATCCTGTGGGTTTTGGAATGGTGGATAGATTTGAGCCACTCAGTACAAGTCAATAATGAAAATAGAGAATACTGACTTCCTGGCCTTGATAGCTCTCTTTATTTGCTCTCTTGGAGATTCTGAAGGCATGTTGTTTACACTTAGGATCATCTGTTACAGTTGGCAGCAATGCACGTTATACCCTCCACACACTTAATTAGGGACTTGCTTCTTTCCCTTCTTACAGGCCTGTGTTTGTACTAGATCCCCATGAAGGGCTCCTAGTAACCTATTTTATAACTAATTCCATAACTTTTTATTGCAGGTCTTGCATTCTAAGTAGTTTGTACTGAATAAAATAGTATTCACTGAGTGATGACTGATGCTGAAGTACATTCATCTGAACATGTGTTACATGAGTTTAAAAAGTTTGCTATTAAGCACTGCTTTATCTGACAGGGCCTTCACTCTGTGACCAACAGAATTACAGGAGATGAGACAAGATGCCTATATACTGTCATATCTGTATTGTGATCTGGTATCATTGCTTAAATACATACTACTTAAAAACTCCTTAATGTACTGAACATGGCACTCCATGTCTTGAACATCTTAGCTGTAATGTCCCTCATTATTATCTATCATGGGCTCAGGATTTCCCCTGCAAAGAAGAGATTTCTGTTGTAATAAACAGAGTTCTGTGTTAGCATTTAGATACCTATGTTCTTTAAAACCAAAACCAAACAACAACAACAAAAACACCCAACCAAAACCACCACACAAACCACCAGGTGCCAATTTTAAGATGCCAAAATAGTTTTGAAGAAGACAGGTTTTAAAAGACGTGGTAAATCCCAAGATGTTCTGTCTTTAAGTACTGGTTAGGTAATGTAGTACACTTGTACTGTGCATGAAAGTAGGCCCAGTCACTTACAAGCAGAAAAGTTTATACCATTGAATAAGGTAGAGCATCACCTTAGACTTACTCTCCCTTCTATTCAGTGTATTAACACACAAAGTGATGTGTAACTGGCACCATCTCAGCTTCAAGCTCCTTCAGCCATCACTGTTCTGGAAACCAGAAAAAGCAAGGCAAAGCATTACTAATACCCTAATACCAATACACAATCCAGAGGGAGAGTGTGCTGCTACCAGTCCAGGCTGACCATTAGTTTCTGTAAAAATATTTTTAATTCCTCCCCCCCCCCCCCCAAGTCTTCTGAATTTCCCAAGGATTTGTATACAATACTACAAGGTGTTGAGGCTTCTCTAACAAAGGAATCAAGCAGAGACCCACCTTGCCCAGAGCTCCCACTTTTTACATATCACCCAACTCCACAGTTCACAATAAGCTTGTAAGAGTCACGTTCTGAGCCCCTGTGTGACTGGCTGTGTCACTTTGTTCCTATTCCTTCATTCCAATTCTAGCTGTTCTGATATGCACACAGAATCATACCAAGCAATACCCTTCACTCCCACCTGATTTTTGAACAGATTCATGTATGTGTTTTAGACACACTTTGAGAACTCTTGACCTGGAGAGGCAGGGGTTGTAATTATACATGGGTTAGCCAAAAGAATAACAACATGCTTTGCTTAAAAATACTTCATTATATGCTACAGAAACATGCTCGTATGTTTGTGTTGCATGTGTGCTTTCCTGCCTTTGCTTGACTGGGACTTCTAGGATCAGGAACCCAATGTGATCTATAGGTCAGCTTTCACACCAAAATCCTAGAGTTGAGCTTTGTGACTGTAAGAAACTGAGAAGTGCCCCATGTGTTGGCAGTTGTCCAAGTTGAGTCAGTAAGTAGATTTAACAATTCTTTTAAAAGGGGTTGGGGCAGTTTTTATGAAGGCTGCTTTAAAATGTGAGTTCTATGTGCCTTTACTGCCTTTTTCCCCTTAAAAAAAAAAAAAAAAAAAAAAAAAAAAAAGTAGAGCTTTTCCCTGATCCATCAAACCCACTGTTTGATGTAGTAACATGAGGAAGAGAAAATAAGTAAGTTGTTAACTTTGTGTCTGCTGAGCCCTTCTGGGTGGTCTGCATAGTTCAGATATTTCAGGAATGAAGTATTTAAGATATTACAATGTTAAGAAAGCAGGTAATCAGAAAACATATCTCCCTGTTATGTAGCAGCACAATAAATGGAAAAGTTGAAAGGCACAAACAGAAATTGTTCAGCTTTTTCCATGTCATGGTGCTTAAGAGAAAGCTGCAGAGAAACTTTTTAACCAAGCTTAAGAGCCTTTAATATTCTAGGTTTAATTTAGTTGATTAGCTGCCTTGAGACAGTGAAAGCACAGCTGAACAAATACTAACATTAAACTCAGAAGAGTAGACAATTACAACAATGGCTTTTTGTTTGTTTTAGTGTTTTTATTATACCTGTCAGCTTCATGTGTGTTGCCCTTCAGCTGTAGGTACTGTAGCTTCACAAATACACCCTGAAGCCTTTGGAGCTTTGTCTTATTCTAACATGTGCCAGCTGTCATTACAGCACACTAGGTAAAATATATTCTCTGTAATAGAAATGTGCAGTTTCCTTTGTCTCTCTCCCCCATACTACATTTCACAAGTCTTTATTTAAAACTAATTCCATCAACGCTTCATTTTCTATCAGGTTTTCACTTTAGATAAGATTTGACAATTAGGAACTATGAAATGTTAGATCTTCAAATAACCCCTCCCCCAATTTCTGCACCATCTGAATGTGTCTGTAAAACGCATGTCTGTAAGAATCCTTAGAACTGGCAAATGTGTGCTGAAAGAGATGGTGTGGAGAGTATCCTATCTATAGTCTAGCTAGTAATGTGATTTTAGGCAATACACAGCATATGAACAACACAAATCTTACCATCTAATCAAATTAGCATAACTATTCCATATGATACAGCCTTGCAGGATCTCAACTGCATTGGGAATGCTTTAATAGCCAAGCAAAAACACATCCTTCCCTCCCCTCTAATGCAGCAGCACTACCTTTGCTTTAGGACAGCATCAATTGATGCATCTGGCCCCATAACCACAATGTTCAATTGTGTGCTTGGCTTTCTGTAGCTTTGTTGGTGCAGCATTTTAAACAGTAAAACAAGTACCAAGTCCTTATTTTGCCCATGAAGTAAGACAACTTTAAAAGCTGGAAATTAGACTGGTAGAGTCAGAATTTTCATTGCTGTGGTTACTCTGCACCTTCCTAATGCAGAGGCACACACTGAGCTCCCTGCAGCTATAAAGCAGTGCTCCTATAGTGATGCATTCACACAAGAATTTCCTTTTGATTGTGAAATAAGAACACAATCCCCTTTTAACTGCATAGAAAAACTCTTATCAGGGAGATAAAATATGCAGTTGCTTAACTGTGCACTCTGCCACTAACCCCCTGCAAGCAACATGCAGCCTACACCATAGAGCACACCACCAATATGGAATGATGCAGGATGAAAAACACACAAGCATAAACTGAACCTGAAGTTAAAACATGTAATTGAAAGTCAAATGGAACACAATTGTCAGGAAATGCCTGTCTCAGCAGCTTTCTAATGACAGTTCTCTCCCAAGTGCTTGTCTGTAGGTACACTCAGAGCGTGGCTATGAAAGCATTTGAAACTGGAGTATTTTAGCATGCATTTAAGAACATGCAGATGATTCTCCGCATTCATTTGCATTTGAATCCTGTTTAACTCCATGTAGCACTGGGAGCAATTCCCTCAGCCCTTCATGAACTTTTCTACTTCATTGTCATTACTATGGTGGCATGGAAGCTTAACAGGCCAGCACAATTACCCTGCTCTTTCCAGGCTTTGGTCACAGGCTGTGTTTCAGCATTCTAACAGGCTTCAGTTTATACATGAAGTATTTCCACAGTTTTGGCTGTACAGCTTGGGATAACTACATTTCTGGAGCACATCCTAAGTATTGGTTCCAAGCATTGTGCCTTTAGCTGCTGGTGGCAATTGCTTTTAGGACTGTCACCAGGAAAGCCAAAGTTTACACTGCACCAGTTGGGAAGCTTCAGCACTTCTCTGCCAACACTCATTCCTGCCCCACCAAAACAGTAGCCAGACTAATAGCCAGTACCTGCTCCGAGTCACCCTCCACTCAGACCCAAGTACCAGAGCAGATTCATCGTTTGGTGTTATGCAGGTATGGTTAAGCTGCAGCTGTTCCTGCAGGACTGATCACACAGCATCATGGAAATTTCAGTTATGATTGATGCAGCAGCTTACTACTGACATTCCTAGCCCCTAGCTTCTGGTCTTGATTACTTGTTGAGGCTACGAACTTCATCTGTAACTCCCGAAGTCAGTCTAAGCTTAAGTAGCACAATGTATGCCAGAGTGTTATTTGAGACTGGCAGAAGCAGGAGTTAATTCAGAGAAATACTTAAAACACTAAATGCTGAAGAAAAAAGCAGGCTAGATGAAACCAGTAAATATCTAATCTTTGTGCATTAGTTTAGACAAACATTTTTAGCCCCAAAAGCAACATTTTTATCTTCCTTAGACATACTGTCTCATTTTAAACTACCAACATGTTAAGAGTTGAGATGCATCCCTTAAGGGTAAAGTGAATTGAAAACAGTTTAGGACAAGAAATGAATCTACTTCAGAATGAACCCATTTGGTACCCAAAAGCACAAAACATGAAGGGTAGAATTGCTGGATCATCACTACAAACAATTTAAGCGAACTTTTATTGAAGCATTAAGTTGTGGTACAGGTAATTTTAAATGATCAAAGTCTAACACCACAGAAATGATAAACACCATACTCCCCCCATCCTGGTCACCCTAGATAGTCCAATAATCCATTCAACAGCTTTCATTTTTATAGCCGAGGCTTATGCTTCTAGTTGTAAAAATGTGTATTTCGGTATTACTTGAAAAGGGATCTTCAGTCTACCTAAAGGACCTCAAGCCAACAAATGTCAGGTCAGTTGGGACAATGTTTAAGAAGAAAAAAAAAAAACCCCACCAAATAAAAAACTGAAATCTTGGTCCTCAGCATTAACACCAAAAAGCCTTAGTGCCATTTACAGCATGTCATTGATAGCATTGGTAAAGAACATCAACAATATGCTTAAAAAAGTTCCAACCACTTGATTTCTAACCAAGCAGACTTAAGTTTGAAAGCACTGAAAAAGTGCTTCATTTATAAATATAGAAGGAACAAAAACCCCATTGTGTCAAACCAGAAAGTCAAAACACTGCAAGGACAAGAAGGGGGGAAAAAAAGTCATCTCAATTTTGTAGTTACCATGCTGGTCTCACAGATGTTAAAATCCCAGTATTTGCAAACATAGCTGAAAGTGTGCCAGAATTTTAAAGCCTGCATTTTAGTCAATACCCATTAAAGTGACTTTGGATTACACATTCATGCTCTATGAATAGCATTCTACTTCACTGCTGTCCAGGTGTCCCAGACAGTTCTTGTTCTATGCCTTCACTTAATGCCCTCAGGTCACAGTAAGAGGAACCACCTTAATTCAGAGGAAAAAACAGATGAAGTCACAACACTCAAATACAACATAAGTCACATGCACAACAATGTCACAGGACTGTCACAAGATAGAGGCATTAGCTTTGCTTGGAACAACAAAATGAGGTGACACTGGACCAGTTGAGAAGTACTCTTTACAGTTAGAAGTGGTAGGTCACAGGTTTCACTAAGAATAACCCAAACCAATCAGTCAATACACCCAGACTGGCAAATTCCACTCCTTCACTAGATCTACCTGCTAGAGCCCATGAGCACCAGCTTCTTAGTCTGACATAATTGGTGACTAGGAAAGAAAACGTCTGGTGCCAATATGAACTTGCACTTCGCAAAGCTGTCAGACCACAGTGCCAAAGCACTTGCATCCTGACTCAGCTCTCCTCCCACTGAGTCTTGGACCTTCTTCAAATTCTGTCATTGTGTAACAAACAGTGTGACAGCTTGGGGATGAGGACAGATAAATGAGCATTAGGATGAAATTTAACCTGCGTTAGCGTTGATACTCGGGTTTCTGAGGGTGAGAGAGCAATGCATTAGCCTAGGGCCATAGTATAGCTGAGCAAATTCCTAGAAGCTTTATTAGAGCATGAAAAAAAAAAAATCAGTCCGATTTAAAAATAAATCCACCACCTGTAGTAGCAAAACGATTTGTAACTGTTTTAAGAATTTCCTCCAAACATTAAAGTGTTCATTAGGAATCAGTTTCGTTAGAAATCATGGAAGTTTGTCAAAAACTGGTTTAGACTGAAATCACAACATACATGAAAAGAAAAAAGTGACAACTTAACACAGAACTGCCCCTGGTGAGTAGGTCGAGGCTAAGTCTAATGAGGACGAAAGCCTTGTCTGTGGGGAATTTTTGGTGATACCTGGAGAAAAACTACACTGTGTGTAATTCTACCTGAATCCTTTTTACACATGTTGTAAAGTCTCATACAGTAAGATTTTTCTACATGCACTTCAATTTCACAGCAAGAGTGGCATAGAGTACCTAAACACAGAAGAGAGCATTCATGCAAGATATCTAACTCCTTGATATAATAATGCATACAATTCAAAATGGTTATACTATGATTACACCTAGGGCTTTCCACAACTACAAGGTGGTGGGAGTGGAAAGCGTGGCCCCCTGAATCATTAACTAGAAAGCAACCACCACCTTCTCTATGGGATTTCTTTTTGCGCTTTTTCTTCATTATTAATCAACTGTGCTGCTGCTGGCGATTTTTTGTGAAACTGGTAAAAACAAAATTGTAATCACTGAATTGGGCAATCTGGTGATCGAGGCGTTTAAACCCTTCAATCTTCTGGGCAGAGGAAAACACTGTACGACATTTAGAGCTCTAGAAAACAGAGAAAGGGAAAGTTCTTGTTAGGAAAGGCAGCATTTAGGGAGGGACTAGAAGAGTACGCGTCGTATGCATGCTTCTTGTGATGTTGTGTGAACAACAGGCTTCAAACCCCTGCCCAGCAGCGCTGCAGGAAGGGTCATTCCCAAGCAGCAATGCAGCTCCCTATGGACACTTCTCAATAAACCACTATGGGGGCTGAAACACCTCAGAGAATGGTGGGGCTGTTCAACCTGGAGAACAAAAGGCTCCAAGGAGACCTTACAGCAGCCTTCCAGTATTTAAAGGGGCCTGTAAGGAAGATAGGGGCAAGCTTTTTAGTAGGGCCTGTTGCAAGAGGACAAGGGGTGATGGTTTCCAAGCAAAGGATGGTAGATTTAGACTTAGAGGGAAGAAATTTTTTACAATCAGAAGTGAAACACTGGTACCTATGGCCTAGAGAGGTGGTAGATGCTCCACCCCTGGGAACAACCCAGGTGAGGATGGACAGGGCTCTGAACAACATGATCAAGCTAAAGACATCCCTGCTTACCACAGGGGGTGGACTAGATGACCTTTAAAGGTCCCATCCAACTCAAAGCATTTTCTTACTCTGAGAAAACCAAAATTGGGCTGCATTAGCTTAGTATTTACATTTTCTGGAGATCAAATTTAGTACATGTCAATACTAAACAGTATTGTCACTTTCTATCTAAACGTAGAGACAAACTGGGCACTAATAACACTCCAATAAAAAAAAATCCCTGGCCTTAATTTGTGTAGATGCATTCAGGAGCCAACAAGCTCAAGAAAACTCACCTGATTAACAAAGAGGGTTGTCACAAATTTTCCTGGCTTGAAAACCTCCACAACTTTTCTAATCAGGTCATCATAAGAGGTCTGACTTATGTTTGTTTCAAAACTAACATAAGAAAACTCTGGTTCTGGAGTGATGTGAATAGTCCAGTAAGTTCCCTGAAAATAAGAATAGTATTACCACCACCAAATAATCAGTGTCTACTTTAACAGCTTGTCACTAAGTGCAATACTTACATCCGATTTCATCCCATTCATTGAATACCCACAAGGATTGAACATTGTAGCATCAATAACAGAACCTGGTATCAGGTCACGAATTCCACTCATCTGAAACAGAAGTTAAAACCACACCACTCAGCTTATCATACATGCCTAACTAAAAGGCAGAATGAACACCAATTTAGGGGACAGGACACTAGAACTCTCCCAATAACAAGTCATTTGATTTGTTCCACTACAGACGAACTTGCTTTGCATCCTGTCACTTACCAAGCCAGTGACCGAGTGCCAAGCTGCATGCAAGTTACCAGATACAGTAGCAAGCTGCAGAGCTCCATGACAAGAGAACAGCTTAGAATTCTAGAACATAATTGCTTCTGGCAAACAGGAAATGGAGCTCCTGCAGTACCCACAATGTGAAGGCTGTTTACATTATATATGCTCACTCTAGAATGAAGTGTAGTCCCAACCACTTGCATTTCCCACACAGTACTTGCACTACAGCCAAATCTCAACCCAAGTGGCTCCATGATTTAACACTAGTTTTGATACCAAATTACCCCTTGGCATTCCTTATCTTCAGTTCAAGTCTCACTCCTCAATCTACATCCACTGAAGTTACTCCATTGTGGGTTTAATCCTATTCATTTTTCAGAGGGTAAGCTTCCAATCAACCCAAAGCACTGCATATTGCTCCTTTTAATAAAGCAGGGGCATTGAAACGGTGAAGTTACATACCCTGAGATATTCTGGAGTTAAACCTGTTTTACCCACAAATCATAAGCCTGACATCCTACGAGATCTTTCCTACCACAAAAATCAATCTTGTATTAAGTAAAACATTTTGTTGCCCAGTTTTCACCACTCCCCAAAACACTGTTCTCAAACTTACACGAGTGACATCATTTGCAGTAACACCATCTTTCATGTAGAACTGGTCCATCACTACTGGGTCAAGCTCACTCATCAGAATTTCCAGTGTCTGATCAGGCTGATTGGATATCCGACTCTCTGGGAAATCCAGGGTGTACAGGTACCTACAGGAAACACAGATCACGTATGTAATAAACGCTAGCACCACCAAGTTCCATTGTAAGCCCACAAGAAATGTCAAGCCTTCACGTACATACCAGCAATCAGAGTTCATACGCCCCATGCAATAAGCTGCTCCATCTAGACAAGAGAAGAAGTCTCCAGTTAATGTAGCACAGCTGATCCTTTACGTAAAGGACTGGCTACACTTCACATCTAAAGATACAAGAGATCATTCAGAGAACACTAAGGTTCACTGTACAGTTAGCACCTATGTCAAAACCAAGGCTTTTACCATCAGAAAAACCATCTCACTCTCAGAAGATGCTCTGGACACTGCAGTTTAGAGCCTGCTAACAGGCCATTCAGATGACAGCTTTAACTATGTGCAGACCAACTCAAGTACTCTTCAGCATCTATTGAATCGATTTGATTAGCATTTAGTCTCAGGTAACTCTTACAAGTACTACATTTCCACATCTGTTCAAAAAACTTTCCAGCCAGTAGTTGACATTCAAGATTATTCTTGTAGATTTTCATTTTATTAAATGTTTAGCTTCGATCTTTAGTGCAGTGACTTTGAGAAGACTACATTTTTCCTCAATGCTTTAGCTACCCTCAATCACAACCCTACCTTTAAACGAGGCTTCTGCAGTTAGCGAGAGCTGAATTCTACAGACTGATTTACTATGTCTGGAAGTCTGAAGATGACTTCAGTCAGTTAAGACAGGGTGCTAAGTGTCAAGATTAGTACGACTTAATTTTTATCTTAGCAAATCAGTGAAAAATGAAGTATTTGTAGCTTTTGTTTTGTTTTTTTCTGCAGACTTGTGCCACTTGCAGAACAGAACTGCTGAATGAAGGGGCTGCCAGCCTGCACACACTGTTCCATTCGTCACTTCCCATCTGCTCTCCACATAAGCTCTGTAACTTTACTGAAGTTTCATGAACTTACTTGGGAAAATTTCATTAAGAAACTCAACTTCTTCCTGGAAATTCCTATGTGGGTACTCCTGGTGGGAAGGCTTCATGAAATTCTTACGTGAATAAAAGAAGCTCTGGAAAAAAAAAAAAAAGGTGCATCTTAGATGTTGATTTGATCTCTCCACCTTCAATCTAAGTATCTAGAAAAATCAAGTACTAAGCTTTCACATGACTTATTTTCTTTCTCAAAGACCTGCTACCTGTATTTCCACTTCAGAGGCATATGGTCATTCCTAGCTTAATTTGTAAGTGACAGGAGTGACCTGAACTCAACAGAACAGCTTTTCTGATGTAGGAAATAGAAGGCTAAATCCTACAGCAGCGCAAGTAACCTTACATGACAGTCTTCCCATTATGGGAAGCGTGCAGAAATGCCTATGGAAGTTTAGACATATTCAATAAAACCAGTGAATCTGCAATAGCAGTGAAAAGCTTGTTTGTACATTGCAAGTGTGCAGCATTTCTGACACCTTACCTGAATTGAGTCAAACCCACTGTACTCCCTAGCAAGCTCCAACAGGGGAACCAGTGCTTGCAGTAAGAGGGTGGTACCACACGTCTTCAAAATGAAACGTCTCTTGGAGACAAACATGCTACTCTCACTGAAAAAAAGTTAACATGTATTTAGTGCTTTATCTAAAACAAGTCAGGAGAGAACGGTTGCATCTTGGCCCTTAGCCCAACCTAATGTATTACTGTCAGTGGACATTAGGGCACATCAACATGCCTGGCAAATGGATCAAACCAATGATTTCAGCTAGCTTCCAGAACGCTTCAGCACGTGTCACAAGGCTCTTCTCATCAAGTAACTGAACAATGGCAATAGAAGTCTAGCTTCACTAATGCAGTTTGGAACGCTAAGAATTCCAAGTCAAGGATCCATTTCATCCAGGACACATTGCAACTGGTCACATTTATTTCAGGAATCTGTTTTAAATGTCAGGCTTAGGGAAACAAGACTTCAGCACAGTTTGAGTGGCTTGCTCTTAGCCCAGCCTTTCCCTCAAGGCAGTCTCTCAGTACAAAAGCTTCAGTTTTTTTCATCTGATGTAAAACAGAATGTCAGTCTGTAAAGTTCATGTAGAATAAGTATGGAAGTGTTTTGCAGGATGAAAAACAAATGGCAGACGTAGTGTCCTTATAACTCACTGCTGCACAACAGAAAAAAATCCAAACTCTCAGGCAAACTGCATTTCCACAGATGTCTTTATAGCTCAGCTTCAAGAGCTGCTGCACTTGATTGCTCTACCCAGAGTTAAAGGCAATCTACTGATAGTTTTTGCTGATCTAAAAGTGACATCTACATGCCCTGTTCTGCTGCAGTAATCCTAAACCTCTTAACTGGGGAGACTCATTGACCCCTGGACAAAATTCAGTGACCAGGTGCAGAAACACCGTAGCTCTGTCCTTAATCCTTTTGGTTGAAACACTGGTAACTATAAAGGCACTTCTGCTACTGGAGAAGCATGACAGTACTATGATCAGCAGCTGCCTGCAAGTTAGCCATGAACAGCAGGATCTGAACCCAGCCAAGAGGATGCCACATGACAGCTTGAACTTTTTTAGCTCTCGGTAACTAAAAGAATAAGCTAGTGGCTTACCTGAGTACATAAGCTTCCTGCTTGTCAGTTTTTGTCACACTTATGATCAAACAATGCACATTCTCCAGAAGTTTGTCCCACTCAATCCTGGAAAGAAATGATGGAAAAGCACAAACAGGTTAAACAGAAGCCTTCTAGAACCCTGGGCAAAAAGTATAGCCCAACCAAGACTGTGGCTTGTCTCAAGTTTCTGGACCCAAAAGCATGAAAGGTAAAGACTTTTAACATAGAATTCACTCAGTGATGTAACTGGACACTTCAAATCAAAGTGAACCTCAGTGAGTGAACCTTAATGAAATTTCCTTCAGCTATAAACATGACAGCACAGACCACTCAAATCTGCATGTCAAATTGAAAACACACCAGCTTGTTTTTAATGCTCAGGTATGGCCTTCCTAACTCTCTCCCCTAACATCCTTTTATTCCTCCTGTAAACTGAACTAGGTAGTGTGTTGATTCATTCAAATAATTGCAGCACCACTACTGACAGTTTCATCTGCTGGTAAGAGAAACACCTAGTGTCTGAAAGCTGAGACAGTTCCCTTATACCACCTGATGCTCAGCCTCACTAACCCTATTTGCACATTACTACAAATCTGATCTCTACTTGTCTAAGTACTAATGGGTATGTGCCTATCTTAGGCCTTTCAAGACACACATCTCAGCCTTCACAAGCTTCTTACCTGCTCAGACAGTCCAAAACCTGAGTATTACATAGACAGGCAAATTTTAAGTAACACTGCAGTTGCATGCAGACATTCCAGGAAAATGGCTTGTTTAAGTCTCAATCACTTCATAACAGAGGAATATGTAACAGTTCAGGTGGTAAGGTCACACAACAATGATTACCAACAATACAATATTGCACAAGTCCCCAGTTATGTTTGTCAGCACTATAGTTGGCATTCAGTAACTGGGGATGAAAACTAGAGCAGCACAAGACCTTTGTGAATTACAGCTCTGATCAATTCCTTTCCACTACAGAAACCAGAGCTAAGCATATGCTAAATGGTCACCTGTTCAGCCCTTACAAGAAAAAAAGAGTAAGTTCATCATTTGATCTGATTACAGTAAAAGCTTACAACTTGAGAAACACACAGAGCATCATGCTTGAGCCAGAAGCTTTAAAAGGCAACAAAGGTTTGCAGCATCCAGACTGAGACTTGGCTACAAAAGGGTGAAGTTTTGCAGAGGTACTGGTCTGTACCTACATGCATTTTGAAGTGAAGCACAGAAAGCTATAGAAAGGCCACTAAACATGCTGGATTTGACCTCACTATAAGCCATTTAAACAAGACAACCTTAGTATTTGACATTTTCCATTGTTTTAACAGAGCTAAGGCAGACCATTTAGGACTACTCTGTACCAGGTAGACCAAGTTCACTGGCAGTCTAACTCTCCTTTTTCTTTAATCTGTTTAGTTATTTGTTACTAGAGACAAGCAATGTGCAGTGCCACTTAGAGACAAAAAAACCTACATTAAAAATAGATTTCCATGGTTCATTCCATGCATTTCAGCAAATCCAGTTCGATTTTTATCAAGTAAAAATCCTCAAAGTCCATAGTTAACATACCTGAGAACATTGTTTCTTAACCGAGTGAAATTTTCACTGGGAAGCAAAGTCTCAAACTGAATAAAGGGAACCAGAGAAACTTACTCTAAATGCTATCATGAACTTCTACTCTTCAAAATCCCCTTTCAATAGGGATTATGTGGATTGCATCATGATTTCCTAAGTTATTCCCCACAGCCAGACATCAGGACAATCCCAAATGCCTTTTCTATACTCCAGCCAATCATGCATGGCAATAATCAGCAGCTAATTTCTGTAGCAGACCTACATCCATTTGAACTCCAAACTCAAATCACATTTGAGACCAACTCCTTCCTGTTATGTAGACTCGTTACCAACTTCATTTCAAAGCTATAAGATCCCATCTCTGACATGTCAGATAACTGCCACCCACTGAAAGTCAGTTTCTCCAGTAAGGTTACACATGCTGCTCAGAACACCAAAGAAAAATGGAATATATCTACTTAAATATGGAAAAATGTCCATTCTTGAATGGTAGAAAGCTACTTGTTCTACACTTGACTAGCAGAACGTGCTAAGAGAATAAAGTCAAGTTTTGCAATCTACTATAGCTGTGTTGCAATGTTTAGTGCCATATCAGCACAGACTTGTTACCAGCATGCAAATCATTTCCATTCAAACTGCCACCCAGGCATGTCAGCATGGAAAAACTATCAGAACTGACCAGTAGAACTCATTTTCAGGAAGCAAGCTTTAAGTGTGTAATGAAATGACCCGTCAGTCCCTCTCAAGCCAGCTCCAAACCATCAGGTTTGCTCCTTTATTTCACATTCCTCAGAAATGAAGAATGAATGAACTATGAATCAAGTTTTCCTTGCCAGATAAATCCACACTTATGAATGCAAGTTACTGGCCTATTCTGAGCCTTTCCTTTCAAGGATAAAACTGATTCTAGACACAGGAGTCAAGCATGAGACAGCAAGAACAACACTGCTGGTTCAGGCCAAGTGGGAATGTGGTAACAGCAATGTAAGGAGGAAGAACTATATCAAGAACTTGTTCCTACCACCAATTAATATACTCTACAAGCATACCAGCCCACCGCCCCAGTAAAGGACCTTGCTAATGCAGCCCGGGTAGCACTGAGAGCACTGCTTCGCAGGGCAGGAATACTTAGGAAATAAGTCCTATGACACTCTTGAAGGGAGCTTAAGCTGTATACCTACTCCTGTATAGCTTCTCGTTAAAACAGAGAAGCTGACAAGTCTGCAGTACTCAAAGTAAGCATTTTCATCTCATTTTAAAATCAGCACTCAACTGTTACCCCCTAAGTATTTTTAGGAGCCAAGAGAAATAACTGCAGCCTGCTAATGAGGTAACTGATAAGTAAGCAAATTCCTACCAATGCCATGATCCAGAACAGTCAAACTTAATGCCTTGTCTAAAGTGCCTGCAGAGATGAGATGTTGCTGAGGTGCATGGAAGCTGGCTCAAAATAGCAATGTCAGCAGCATTGCAACATTGAGTTTCAAGCATCCTGAAAGTGGTAAAGCACAAACCAGTACAGTACACAAAAATCATAAGGTTTTTAAAGCTGGTGCATTTCTCTGCAAACAGCTGCATACAAATCCATTTCCTTCTAGAACTGAACTCTAGTTTGTAATGTGGTGTTTAAGAGATTATATTGACCTATGTTCACACTCCATTTAGACAAAGCACTGGCAACTTGATAGTTTTACTTGGGCACTATCTTGGAGTGCACAAAACCCACACACCCTCTGTGCTCTGAACAGATACACTCCTAGGAAGACTGTCTGCATCTCCCTTATCTTCAACTTAAACTCTCCAGGCACATGCACTTAATCTTGAATGAAAGACAGGCACCCGAACAGGAAACAGCATCCACGTCAGAAGTGATTCCAAGCAGCACTCCTCACAGTATTTCTTACCTAGAACACCCAAGCCAGCTACTAAAGAATTATTCCCAAAGGTGAAATCATTCTTCAAATACGAGTGACAAGCACACATACCTTACAAGTAATTTTGAGCTTGTTTGCTATAGTCTAGCCTATGAATATTCATCCTGATGAGGGGCAGGCTGAATTCTTAAAGCTCTCCAAATGACCTTTCATTTCCATGTAAAAAAGCTCAGTAAGTACAGAGTAACAGGAGCCCTTATTCTGGCACAACCCTGCCTGTCCTTTCTTCCAAGTCTCCACACAGAGTAGCTCTACACTGTTTTGTTCTCAAGCACTGCAGGAGGAAAGAATAGAATGGGGCTGAGCCCAGCCTGCCTCCTTGTGCCTTCCCTGCCTAAGAACACAAGCAGATAACTCTGCCGTTGGTCCCGAGGACTGGGGCAAAGGGTAGAGGAACTGCAGCAGTGAGTCGACTCAGGCCATAGGGTGCAGCACAAAGCAAGTATTTACAGGACTCCCAGCAGATGCTTAACTGTATTGGTGCTTACAAGTTCTTATGGAGCACAGCACAACAATCTCCTATCTGTGTCATTCCATATTTCTCATTACCTTCCCCCCTCTCTCCAATCCCTTGTGTGGTCATAATGCAGACAGTTTCATTTCAGCATCGTCCAGGGTTGAACGCTTGAGATATGGACTCCTAATATTTGCATCACTATCCTGTAATTTCCAAGTTCTATACACTGAAAATCACAAGCCTCGAGATGAGAAATTCAGAACTGCACATCATCTGAAGGAATAAACAGATTGCTGTGGGGAGAGTGAATGCATTGCTCAGTCACCACAATTCTAGAGCTCACAGTATGTTCATCATTTTCAGCAAATGCCTTTTTACACCTAGCTTAAAGCTGCCCTTTATTAAAACAGCAAGTAAAGACATTTCTAAAATACTTGCCACCTATCCAAACTCTTCTCTTGGAAGCAGGCTTGCCTGTAGGAGGAATAGATAGGAAAATGCAACTGCATCAGTGCTTGCACTTTGTTCCTTTTCACACTGGTGACATCCAGTGAAGATCTAGCAAGCACATGCAACACGGAAATATTTCCCTCTGAACACCAGCTTAGTCATTCAGTAGATGAATGGCTCACGTTTCACTACTAAGCAGGTAGTACAATACAAAAGGCAAGCTCAACTGGTCTGCAACTTGATTCTAATTTAGCTATTGTTCTACAGTTTCAGCTTTGATTTCAAGTTCTGTTCAACATAAACTAGCTTATTCAATTACCTTTAAATGGGATATACTGTATCCAGATTTTTTTTTTTAATGGAAATACATTTAATACCAACAATTTTCTACAAGCCAATATTAAAACTTAATTTCAGGCTAGCAAGAATATCACTAATGATTACTCCTGGACACAGGTTAACCACAGTTTTCAGACATGTCACAGCTTCCTACCAGAAAGTACACAGCTTCAATTAACAATTTGTATTAAGAGCTAGTTAACAGGAAGGCCTTTAAAGCTTGCTCACAATTCTGAAATTGTATTAAAGACCACACATTCAGACTGTATCTCCTGTTAGAAGTTTACAGTCATAGCTAAACCACATCACAGCACCTGCCTTGCAACTACATTAAATGACCTTGAGCAGTTCTAAAAATTAAGGCTGCAGTTTTGCGAACATGAGCTTGAGCTGACAGAACAGCAGAGAGCATGACTGTGTGAATGAGGAAAGCATTTGCAGAACACTATCTCCACACTACCCCTGTATATTCCAACACCAGCATATTAATGCAAAGTCAAGATTGCTTTTGGATTCTTTCACATTTGAAGTCAAACATGACAGGAATCCTCAAGTACCTACATTTAACTCTGATTATCTGCATGTATTTCAGCTAGGCTTTGCACCAGTCTTCCAGCACTGCCTGGACACTAACTATACAAATTGTTACCTTGTGCTATCTGCTACACTACCTCTGGAGGATCTATGTAACCAGATCTGATGATTTCCATGTTAAGTACGTCCTTCAAAGAGGCGTAAATAGCTCTGACCTGTGGGTGTAATAGTTGGCCACCGTAACTTTCTGACGTGAAGCTAAATATGCTTTTGTGGAGCTTCTGGCACAGGTGAAATGAAGTTTCCACTATCCATGAGCTGGTGGTGTCTCTACACACATGCACATTTGGACTATTGGTTATTTCAGGAACGGCAGCACCTGCCCACTGCAACTCAGACCTTTGGACAGGCAACCCTACTGATACATGTGCATAAGAAATCTGCTGAGAAATACCAAAGGAGAAGACAAATAGTGTGTGCTAAGTATGCCTCTGAATGGAGATGCTACCATCATTAACATATTCCACGCATGCAGTAGGTACATCATGAGAAGCTCCCCGATATCCACTGGGTAACAGTGATAACACACAAGCCGATTGGGATACACTGAAAGCATCTAGATGCTCCAGGCACCATCAGAACCTGAGAAGTGGAACAGTTCACCATACTGATAGTGAGCTACGGGCCTAAGTATAACCTTCAGATTTGCTCTGTGTGAGTCTGCTTTTTTCATCTGTATCACCTGATATGGCTACATACCAACCCTGCACAGAGTTCTGGGTCCATTCCAGGGCACATCAGCAGATTTCTGCTCTGTACTTCAAGCTCACAGCTTCCAGGACACTTCTGACAATGTAACCTACAGACCTACAACTGGAGCCCTTATTATAGCAAGTCAGAGGTGTAGGTATTGCAGTCTTTCAGCCTGCCTCCCTCCGAAATACCGTGCCGGCAATCTCCAGCGATGAGCTGCGTGCCGGCAGGTGGCCACCAGCTCCCGCACTAACAAAGGCCAGGCCCCGGCCGGACACACCTCAGCCGTGGGAGGCAGAGCTGTCCCCTCCCAGCGAAACACGTGTGCGGTAGGAGCCGTGCGGGCCCCAGGCCTTTCTCCCCCACCTCTGGGTGGCAGGGACAGGAGCGCCAGCACATTCTTCACATGCCCATTGGGTGACAGACGCGGGCCCACCCCCCGGCGGCAACCAGCTCCCATTGGCCTCAACTTGTCAATGGGGAGAAAAAGGAGGCAGCGCGGTCTGGGAGCCGAGCCAAGAGCCTCACGTGTAAACCGTGGCTCCAGCCACACTTCTCAGGGAGGTGGGGGGCATGCCCGGTGCCTGCCACGCCATAGAGAGGCACGGAAGGGTGCCCGCGTACCGCCCGCTGGATGAACCTGCCCAGCGGCAGCACAGTGCCGGAGGTCGCTACGAAACTGGCCATGTGGGGGAACCATCAATACTTGTCGCGACAGCAAGAGGGATCTCTCCCTGTCCGTTTCCATGAACTGGGAACGAGATTCCTATCCCTGTTCCCGCAGCACAGCACTGCCGGTACCGACGGGCACGGATTTTCAGTCTTTCCGTCCGGAAGCTGGCGGGGACAAGAGCCCCACCGTAAAAGGACTTCCATGGCTCTGCCTGCGAGCGGGGCCAGCAGCTACCAGGAGCCGCCAACGTGCGCGGGGGCTTGGCGCAGAGGGGTGGGGGCCGCTGCCACGGCCCCAGCAGCCAGCAGCACTGCGACACTCCGCCATCCACCCCTCCCCGCAGGCACTCCCGGCCGGCGCGGCACACGCCCGGCTCTCCTCTGCCCGCCGCCACATGTTGCCAGCAGGGACCGCACGGGGCTGCACGAGGTGGCGGAACGGAATGGCTTCCGCGCCGCACCGTCCCCGGCACTGCCACCTTCCCCCCCGCCCACCCAGCTCCGGCCGAGATGAGGGGAGGTTCCCTGCCTCCGCGGGCCGGCGCCACGGCCTTAAGGATGGGGCGGGGGGGTCTCTAGAGGGCAACGGAAGGTCAAGCCCTGCTCTCCCGCGGCATTCGGCAGAGGCCGGGGATGTCATCGAGGGCGGGAGACAGAATCCGCGCGCGGCCGTTGACGCTAACGGCTCCCCGGGGGCACCCCGGAACCAGCCTGCCGCCAGCGCTGCCGCCAGTCCACGCACGGCCATTAGCCCCGGGGGCTCCCTCCCGGCCCCGCACCGCCGCCACCACACCCGGGCCCCCGCGTGCGCCAGCCATTCACCGGCTCCTCCCGCCCCCCGGCCGTTAAGAGCAGCCCTCCCACCTACAGCCCCCCCCTCAAACCCGGCCGTTAACGGACCTGGGTATGGTGCGAAGATCGCCGGACCCCTTGCTCTGGTGCGGCTCCTGCTGCGCGGGCTGCTGCCGGGCGAACCACACCTCCAACAGCTTCTCGGTCCCTTCGAAGAAGTGTGCACCGTTCTCCTTCATGGTGAGACAACTCGGCAACCAACAACCACAGAAATTAACGACAACCAAACTACCGCCCCCGGCCGCTACCGTTTGCTGCTGCACGGGCCGCGCTGCCGCCGCCGGGTCCCAATTCGTCCTGGGCGGGTTTCACCTTCCAAGGAATTTTTTTAATATTAATTTAGGAAAAAAAAAAAAAGAGAAATAATAAGGAAAAGGGTGTTTTTTCTTTTTTTTTTTTTTTTAAACCAGCGAAAACCACCCGGAGTGCGCAGCGGCGAGTGCGGCGTGAGCGTGTGTGAGAGGGTTACAGTCCGAGCGGGGGTGCGGGCGGGCAGGCGATGCGGTTCGGTTCCTTGTAGTCCGTGTGTTCCCCTGTTACAGAGAAGAGCGTTGAGCGAGCGCTAGCTAATGTCGCCGGCCATACTGTGTAAGCGAGGGGCTAGTGCGCACGCAGCCCTCTTTATACCTCACAGGTAACCGCATGACGTAGGATCGCGCCCGGTATTGGACTGCTGCCGCTCAGGCCCGCCCTCCCTCGCTCCCCATAGGACAATGCTGACGCCTGTCAAGAAATAGCCGGTTCCTGTAGCCCAGCCCACTGCAGCCCGCCCGCCCGCCTGCAGGGAGCGGGAGTAGGAGCGGGAGCAGGGAGCGCGGGCGGTGGCGGGGACGGGGCTGGGGACAGGGATGGGGCAGCGTCAGGGGCTGTGCCTGGTGCTGCGGTGGGTCGGCCGCACAGAGGTCGGGGGTTTGAGAGGAAGCGCGACCTGTGGTCGGCGGAAAGTGATCCGAGGCTGGGGGGCGCTGCGAGGGTGAGCGGGGCGGAACATGGCCGAGAGACTGCGGGGAGCGAACCCCCGAACAACAACTACGTGCGTAGCGAGGGGCGAGCCCGGGAAGAAAGCGTCTGCCCAGGCCCAGGCTGTTGCGCTGCCTCTGCGCCGAAGGCTTCTCCCTCTCCGCCCGTGCTTTAGCATGACTGCAGCTCGTAAGGAGGCAGCTTCACGGAGCGGCGCTCCCTGCCACCCCAGGAGCTGCGTGTGTGAGCAGGGGGCAAAGTTAGTTCGTGTCGGGAGGGCTGTGCAGCTCGCCGTGCCCCACGGCGCAGAAAGCGGCTGCCGCCCCGTCTGTCAATATCTGACTACCTGCAATTGACTTGTTTATATGCATGTTGGAAGCATTGGGAATTAAACAGCTTCATGGTGTAAAAACATTTGTCATCAGTCCTAGAGTCAACCTTCTAGTCCCGTATTGCCCAAGGGACGGAACCCTCATAGCCCAAGGGAACACTCGTACTCAAGAGCAAACACTCTGCCCAAGTGAGCTTCCAGCGTAAACCATGGGCCAAGCATCAGCAGATGGCTGAGGACAGATGAATGAGTCCTTACTAGGAGACAGTGAGATAGTATCATACAACATAATAGGCAAGTGGGCTCTGTCCACCATGGGAGCAGTGACTCAGGCAGCCAGTGACTCATTCCCAAGGCAGCTGGATGTGAATCACTCCCGAGGTGGCTGGTCGCCACCGTGCCACCCTTCTCACAGCCCTGGAGCTGCCAGAGAGACTTGTTCTCCAGTGCTGGGCTTTCCCTGGGTTTCAGTAACTTTGTGTAAGTTATTACTACCATAAATAGAAAGTCTTTCTTTCTCAAGCATTTATTTCTGTCTGCCTGTTGTTTCCTTCTTTGCTGGCACAAGCACTGTGGCCATGTAGTGGGCTGCATCAGCTTTAATGCAAACTACTTGGTTTTAAACTATGGTTAATACATTTTAATTGTGTATCAGCTTTAACTTGCATTTCCCGAGCCAGTTCACAACTCAGCTACATAAATGCTTGTGTTGGTGTAAATAAGAGGTTGTGCTTGGACATGTACAAAAAATTATGGATGGGGAGTGTAGGACCACTTATTTCATAGATTCATAGAGTCATAAAATGGGTTGGGTTGGTAGGGACCTTTTTAAAGGTTATCTAGTCCAACCTCCCTGCAGTGAGTGGGAGCATCTTTGACTAGATCAGATTGCTCAGAATCCTGACCTGGAATGTTCACAGGGATGGGGCATCTACCACCTCTCTGGACAACCAACCTGGGCCAATATTTCACCACCCTCATGATGAAAATTCTTCCCTATATCTAGTGTACACCTACCCTCTTTTAGTTAAAAAACATCACCCCCTCGTCCTGTCAGAACAGGCCCTGCTAAAAAGACTGTCCCCATCTTTCTTACAGACTCACTTTAAGTACCAAAAGACTGCAATAAGATTTCTCTGGAGCCTTCTCTTTTCTAGGCTGAATAACCCCAACGCAGCCTGTCTTTTTGTGGCCCTCCTCTGGACCTGTTCCATCACATGCATACCTTCCTTCTGCTGAGGATTCCAGAGTTGGACAGGGTACTCCAAGTGGGGTTTGAGGACAGCAGAGTAGATGGGCAGAATCAACTCCCTGACTGCTGACCACACTTCTTTTGATACAGCCCAGGATACAGTTTGCCTTCTGGGCTATGTTTTAGTGTTGATGATGGATTATAGCAGCTTAAAGTGCTTGTGAAACTACAGCTAATAGTTTATGGAGTCTATCTAGCCATATTCTGTTTATTTTTAACACCAGTCTGCCCATCCTTGGTTCTGAATCCACAATACTAGTGCCTAATCCTGTCTTCTTTTGGTGAATGTTAGTCTCTGGCTTTCAGTCAGGTACTTGAGCCTACTGTTTGCCAGTGATCTGTGTCTTACTGCAGCCAAATGTGTATCCTTCTTGTCTTGGATCCTATCTTGTGCTGAGACTCTGACTTCCTGATCTTTGACTGTAGCATGGTCTCACGGCATGGCTTGAACCACATGAATGCAAACCAGCAGTTCCTGGTCTGACCATGCTCATCTGCCCCCTTTAACTAGTGCTTTCTCTGACTTTTCCAGTTCAGAACTTCGATGTCTTACCTGTTACCAGACACTAGCCTGAGTGGCCAAACCCAGTAGCTGTCACTACTGTCCCTTGGTTTTAAGGCACACCAGTCACCTATAAGAATGTATCTAAGATGCTTCAGAGGAGGACAGTGTTCAGAAAAATGAAGTAAATTCTTTATTTCCAGGGAGCTTCTCGGTGTGAAGGGCAACCTACAAAACAGCATGAAGTACTTGTTTCAAAGTTACCAGGGGACAGCGCAGCTCAGCATCACCAGCTGACATGTGGAGGGAAATTATCTCAATGCTTAGTAAGGTGGAAGAGGGGAAGATTTTAAAAAGAAAGACAGGTATCTAGTGTGATAGAAAAGTAGCAGGGTGAAAAAGTATATTTGAAGCCAGATGGTATGGGTATGAACACCTAAATAGAGATTTACATTAACAGAGAAGGCTGCAGACCTTCCTTCATGAGAAGCTGGATTGCTGACAGATGCACACAAAACAGGTGGAGGAGGGAAAGGAGGAAAACACTGAAAGCTCTTTTTTGAACTTGACTGACAACTAGACATGAACAAAGTATTGTCTGAGAGACAGGCTGAGGTTTCAGGAAGGACAGAAGGAGATTGTTGTGGGTTGGAGGGAGGTTCTGTGAGTCATGGTTGGAGAGATGGTCTCTGAATTCATGTTTACAACTGAGATTACCCAGAGATAAAGGGCAGAGCAGGAGCTGAAGGACTAGCAGGTTTGAAAACGTCCATTTGAAAGGTTGCATAGGTTTAACTAGAGCAGTTTTAAAATTCATTTAATAATATAAATCAGACATTTGAATCTGGAGGCAGGAATGCTTGGGAAGACAGGAAGGCTCATACATCATCATATGATTGCGAGACACAGGACCAAAAATTGTTTATGGTTCCTTTGTAGTAATCTGCTGGCACAACAGGCCATGACCAGCCAGGTACATTACCCTGTGTGCAGGAGGAGAGTAAAGAACTGTTGTAGCTGCATCAGTGGTTTGATGTTAGCTGTGTAACCAAGCCCAACAGCCAGAGTAGTTCAGAGTTCCTGCATTCCATAAACAGAGCTTCGAGGCAGTTGGAAAGAGGATGCAAGCCTGTATGGTGCTGAAGCTGCTCCCTGTTTCCATTGCTAAACCAGCTGCAGGACACAGAGCTCATGGAACGTGAAACAATCTTTGCTCTTACCCATATTCTTGTACAGGGCAAGGTTGGGGTCAACAGATAATCAAGTCCAGAAAGAAAGATGAGAAAGTATTAATCTTTTATTGTGTGGAAAGGGCAATAATGAATTCTATATTCTTATCCGGTCTCTTTACACTTACCCATTAGCACAAAGGCGCTGTAGAGTTCTTAACATCTCTCCCTAGGGAATACTCCTCGTGTAGAGGTTTCCTCACTTTGAACAGCTATTTTGAGCTGCTGCAATGATCCATAGGGGGCTGTGGCAGCAAAGTAATTTAGAGCTGCCAACTTGCATGAGAGGCATTGCCAAGAAAAATGAAGATTCCAATCTGGAATAAAGCTGCCTTTACCAGCCCTCCACCCAACTGGCAGGAAAGAATCCTGCTTGCTCCTTGTGAAGGAGAATGTTCATTGTTAATATTTATGTAAAGGTCAGGTTACACTAATTCTATGCACCCCTGGTATGTGACTGTGAGAAATGAAAACTGTCGTATGCTGTGAGGAGGAGCACTTTTGCTGTCTTGCTCTGATGATTGCTACTTAAAAGAGCAGAAAAGGAAGTTGCTGCAAAGCCAGTGTGGGCACAGAGACTGCATTACTTTCAAGGCACTTTTCCCCCCTTCTTTTAAAACCAAAATCATTCATCTCTACTATGGCCAACCTGGCCCCACTCCTTCATTCCCATTCTGATTTACTTGCCCCACTTCTCAGATTTCTGCTTACAGAGAAGACAACAACCACAGCCAGCTTCACACATCAGAGAGTCATGGAACAGAATTTCCCAGCAAATCTAGGCTGTTCTTCTGCATGAGAGAAATTCTAAGTTGTGTCATTATAGCAACCAGCAGCAGTGATCTTTCAGTAACTTGAGCTACCTTCAGCTCAAAATAGTGATTGCAAGCACCTCAGATGGTCATTTCCTATTGAATCAATTAATTTATCCAACCAGGAGCAAATACTTGGCAATCAGAATAATCCCTTGGAAAAGGTCACTGAAATAAAAAGGATAGAGTTTAAATTTTGGTCTAAACTGCAATTTCTGCTACTTTGTGTGTGTTCTGCAGGCCTGGATGTGATGGTGATGGGCTGTAACCACCTTCTTGGTCATAGGTGGGAAGGTTGCTCCTCTCCACTCACCTGGCAGTAGTCCCGAGAGGTCATGATATAGTTCCTATCAGGAATGGGGTAGAGAGGATGTGGTCTCTTGAACAGGCTGCATTCATTTTCTTGAGTTCTGCTACACCTGTGTTCTGAACCACGCTTTTCCCACACACCCCTCACATTATCTAAACTATCTTGGCTCCCATGATCAGTCTTTGCACTCGTTAAAACCCAAGGCAGAGAATTTGTTTCAGATCAGAAGTGAAGTGCAATTTATCTTTTGCCAAGATTATCTTCCATCTCTCTCCATTTCATATCCCATAGCACTACAGTCCTTTCTTTATTGCCTTTTGTTTATGGGGATGAAGAATCTTTCTTGTTTACTTTTCATATCTTTTTGGAAGCCTAACTCAGCTTGACTTTTGGCAATTCTCACTTTGCCCTTCCTTTTCTTGATCCCTCAGATAACGTTTCCTTTGTGCTTAATCCTCTTTGCTATTTTGTAAACGTTTTGGGTTTTGCTTGTGGTTATTTATTTAACTAGCTCTCTTCAGTAGTGCTTTTCTCACTTTCTTGAGACACAAAATCCACATGCTTTCATCCCTTTCACTTAAAAATAATTATATTATCCTCAATATTTGAAGTCCTTGGTTTTTAAAGCTTGTCCTTTTGAAATTGAGAATATTGTTTACTTTTCATAGACTCATAGAATTGTCAGGGTTGGAAGGGGCCTCACGCGAGATCAGGTTGCTCAGAGCTACATCCAGCCTGGCCTTAAAAACCTCCAGGGAGGAGGCTTCTACCACCTCCCTGGGCAACCTGTTCCAGTGTCTCACCACCCTCATGGGAAAGAACTTCTTCCTGACACCCAGTCTGAATCTACCCACTTCTAGTTTTGCTGCAAGAAGGCTGCAGCAACAGGACAAGGGGCAATGATTTGAAATTAGAGAAGAGCAGATGTATATTGGATGTTAGGATCAAGTTCTGCACCATGAGGGCGGTAGACCACTGGAACAGGCTGCCCACAAAGGTAGTTGAGGCCCCATCCCTGGAGATATTGAAGGTCAGGCTCAACAAGGCTCTGAGCAACCTGATCTAGTGGAGGATGTCCCTGCTCACTGCAGGGATGTTGGACTAGATGACCTTTGGAGGTCCCTTCCAACCCAAACCAAACTGACCGTATTGAAGAGAGCCAGGCTGTGTCCTCTTTGTACTGGTCACTTCTGCAGAGACATCTGATTGTGATTGATTTATAATCAGCCTTCCACAGGGAAAATCTCATCAGATTTATCACAGAAGTAGTGACAAAATACTTACACAGCTTGTAATTGCTTACATTGTTTCTAATTGCTCATTTATATCAAGAAGGGATTTACATTGGTTATATTCTTATCAATTTTAATAGGCCTAAGCATAAAAAATCACTGGTTAGGTCTTAAACTAATGAGATTTGTTCAAAAGTAATGAGATTGCAGGCATTAATCAATTGGGATTTGGCCTCTTGGGGGTATTTGTCAGTGTGTACATTCAAAACTTTAAAACTCTGAAGCCAAAGCCAGGGGAAAACACAAGGCTATCACATGAATAAAAACACAAATCTTAAAATGAGACACTGAGCCACACTGAGATGATGAAACAAAGTAAGTCTTTATGTGGCTTTATCCACATTGCTACATTTCATCCATAGAAGGAAAAAAAATGTTTCTTCTACCAAAGAGGAGCAGATACCAGATTTAATGGATAATTAGCAAGTTAAGTCTCTCTGTAGTAGCATCCCCACAGGCTGCCCAGAGAGGTTTTGGAGTCTCCTTCCCTGGAGACTTTCAAGACCCACCTGGATGCATTCCTGCGCTGGATTCTATGGTCCTGCTCTGGCAGGGGGGTTGGACTCAAAGACCTCCGGAGGTGCCAGCCAATCTCCTCAGTCTCCAGTTTTAGAAGGGAAATGGCCAGATTTAGACAGGTAATCTAAGAATTTATTTATCTATCTTTATATCCAGGTCTGTTTATGTCAGGAAAATTATGTAGCTCAGCACGCTGACACTGTGTCATTTGACAGGACTGCTGGAGTGATGAAGTTTGACTGCTTTCTCAGTCTAATATTCTAGCCTAGGACAGGATATAGTTCGGTCTGAGAAACACTCCATACTGAGGTTTACACAGAAAACTAGAAAATATCCCTTATATGGACTAGACTAGACTAGACTAGACTTGAATTGAATTGAATTGAATTGAATTGAATTGAATTGAATTGAATTGAATTGAACTGACCAGGTTGGAAAACACCTTCAAGATCATCAAGTCCAACCTATCACCCAGCACCATCTGATCAACTAAACCGTGGCACCAAGTGCCTCATCCAGTCTCTTCTTAAACACCTCCAGGGATGGTGACTCCACCACCTCCCTGGGCAGCCCATTCCAATGACCAGACCCTCAGTAAGTTCTCTCCAAGTTTTGCTTGTATCTCTGCCTCAGATCATCTGCTCCAGATCTCAGCACCTTCTAAATTCTTCTATATTCTTTCCATGTCCATCTACTTTGTGGACTTTTTTAAGATGTTAATCACTCTGTGGCAAAAAATATTCATGAAAAGGCTGATCAGCAATTTCTTTTGGTCAAAGAACTTTCAGGTCCTGGCTTGGCTTTCAAAACCCAAGTATCTGAGCTCTCTGGAAGGTGCCATGGTTCATTTTTGCTACCAAATGGCTGAGGCAATGACAGACACCACCAGGGAAATTACTCTTGTGTAAGTTTTACATGTGCAATGCAGATGCTGATAACTGAGATGTGTCATCCAGGGCTTCCCTTGGTGGTCAGTGTAGGAGAACTGGTAGGTTTGGGGCATGAATCACCTGAACTGTTTTAGACAAGGATTCATTACATTTTCCAGGTACACCAAAGAGTCTACTTGTTCTACTGGAAGAGTGGGAATATGGGTTGCAGTGAAACTCCATGGCAGGTCTGGGAAGAGTGAGCAGGGAACTGAGCTGCCTGTGCAGCAACAGCAACAGTTTCAGGGCACATTCCCAGGAACACCAGAAACTGTGCTGTGATAAATCATAACCTGTGGAATATGAAATTATTTACATAACTTATTTGAACTGCTACGAATTGTGCAGGAACGCTGTACGAAATGGCTGCACAAAAGCAGGCCTTTCTCTTTCAGGGATTGAAAGATTGATGCATCTTTACTGGAGGGAAAATATTACTAAGTTTCTAAGAAATTCTTAAAGACTGGCAACAAAGACCCCTGCTGAACGCTGATCTGAGAGCATTTGTCTTCCATCTTCACAGCGTCAGCACTGGAATTTTTATTACCTAACTTCAGATGTCTGCAGCACTGATGTGAAGCATCTGAGCTGGGTCTCTAGACTTGGAGCCAAAGCAGAGCAACTGACAGGCCCAGGATTTGAAGATATGACTACCTGAGAAAGCATGCTGGCAGCCTGCAACAGCTGACACTGCAACATCTGTATGGAGCTGCTCAGCCTGACACAACCCAGCTTCACCCAGTGTGGTTCTACTGGGTGGAGCCACACCAAAATGCGAGGAGGTCTCTCTCTGCTAGCTTGCGTTGCACTCCTCTGCAGATTTTTCCCCAGTGTCAAGACAGCAGAATCAGTTTCCCACAGTTCTCCATTGCACATTCTAAAATACAGCTCCTTCCCTCCCTTTCTTTTCTTGTAAATCCATACTTGGCAATTTTCTCTCTGCAGAGAGCTGAGAAAGGCAACACACCTTACATTTCTGCTTTACCTATCTCTCATATATGTGGAACTTAAGCAAGTCCTTCTAAAATGCTGAGTAGTATTGGGACAAGAATAATGACATTCTGGGGAGGAGGAAGCAATAACTCCATGCTATGGAATAATGTTTCTGGGGCTAAAAAGCCACATCAGAAGGTGAAACTGTGTGTTGCAGGGTTTGGGTGACTAGCAGCAGATGAAGAAATTCTGAGTGAAGGAAGCCACATAAATGAAATTGCATACTGAAGAGGTACTGGCCCTGGGCTTCTTCAAAGAGACTCCAGAGTGAGAGCCACTCTGATGACAGATAGGCAAATAACTTTCACACTCTGGAAGTGAGCAATGCTGGCCTGCTCACCAGAGAGTGGGCAGTCAGCTGTGTTGGAAAATCCGCAGGGAAAATAGTTGCCATGCAGGTCTGCAAGATCATCAAGCATCTCCTACTTTCGTGAGATTATGAATCAGGGTGGTGCCTGGGGAACAGAGGAATCTGAAGCAGGGGATGACGAGGTTGTGGTAGGGAAATAGGTTGGATGCATCCTGTGTCTGCGTCCTCTGAATACAAATGGGCACATTTGCCCATGATGTAAATCTCGGCTGCTGAAGGAAGGTGCTTGGGACTCACAGGAAACATTTTTCTCTGACTGTGTTTTACTGAAGTGTAGATATTGAAATTGAGCTTTTGCTTCCCCAATGCAGAAATCAAAAGGAAGAGATTCAACATTTGTTTCGGCAAATGCAAGGTGACTTTGGGTAACTTACTTAAAGCCCACAAGTAACTCATGCTATTAATCCTAGTCTGAGTGAAATAAACACCCTGTTGTAACTGACTGCTATGTACTTTAATTCGGGGGTTGTGAGCCCTGCTTTAAGCATTAGGGAAAGCTTAGCAGCAGAGTGGCAGGTTGAATAGGCAAACATCCAGTTAGTCACAATGCATTGTTTGCTTAAGGGAAGCGTTAGGTCCTTCTGGAACTGTGTTCTCAGGAGGACTGTTTGCTGATAGTCACTTTTCCCATTATTGACCTTAGAAACAATGATCAGTTTCAAATTAACTACATTCATTGCTGAATTCTCCTCGCTTGGAGGTCAGAGTCCAGAGGGGGGGGGCAGAGCTTGGAAACATCCAGGAGCACAAGAGCACACTTTGAAAACAAAGAGAACATACAGCGCTGATGCGGGGTACTTCTGGAAGGTCCTGTTCTTGATTGCCAAGCACACCTCTAGGAACGCATCTCCACAAGGAAAGACCTCCCAAACCAGAACAGTAATGTGGATTCTCCCTGAGGTTCCCTCCCTGAGGTTTATCACTTCAGGCCCCACTTGTCCTTGCAAGAACTGCCAGAGGAACATGATGTCAGAGCAGCAAGTGCCAGGAACCACATTGCCTGCTTTAATCCAGAGAGGACAAATGTGCTGCCTGGAATTAGAGATAAGGTGCCTGGATACCTGAGGCAGCTAGGAATAAGGAGGGAGTTGGGGGCCAGGAGCCAGAAATGGGGAGCCTAAGGACTGGGGTGTTGTAGCAGGATTTGTGCTCAAACTTTAAATGCAAATGCTTTTACAGAAACTTTTGCTATTCAGCCAGCATTGTCACTACTAAAGCAAACCCACTCTTATACTAAGGAAACTGCTGGGGTATGATTGCTTTTAGCATTAGCATTGTATATAATCACTCAGTGTATGGTAAGGTACCCTGCAGTTTCAGAGTCTCAGCGAGAAAAGCTGAATTGGTACTACAGACAACTCTGCAGGGATTTAATCCTGTAATTCCAATATGCTTATTGAAAGCAAACAAACAAAAATGAATGCCTGAGTACCTCCCTGAGTAGGAACTGAACAATGCTTTGTGGTTTGGTTAGCTTAATAGGCTAAACCTGTTAATGTCCTGCTAAGGTGTGTCCTTTCCTAGCTGGCCGGTATGGTTTTGGTAGAGGTAGTCACATTCTTGCTGGGCTGTCAAGCTGGTGAAGAGGCTGGAAATAGCTTGCTGCTCGCAGGCTGAACCAGGAATTACAGCTCTGCTGCCATGGACATTTGAGAAATTCCAAGGAGGAATTTGAGCCCGAGGGAAGGCTTGTTTCTCTTCCTCCATGACTCCTGAACTTGTTCTCGAAGGAGCTGATTGATAACAGATGCACCTCTCTGCTTTCTGTTTTTCTTGAGGAATATTGGTTTTCAGCAACAGGATTTTCCCTGTGATCTCCCCAGGATGTTGTCTCTCTACTGTGTATGCTGCTGATCAGCACTCTCTGTGGAATAAAGAGTCTCTGAAAGTGTATTACACCTTGTTAAACCCCTTTTCCTCCTTAATCTGCATCAGTCCCTCAGCAGGCTGTGTTTTGCTGGACCCTCTGTGAAAGGACAGATTGTTGGATTGCCTCAGTAACAGGAAGGAGAAGGAATCTGGAGATTCCTAAGATTTCTTTCACTGCAGGAAGATCTTTCAGATACCAGGCAAAGGGGCTATCTGCTTCCAGACAGCTTGCTCTGGGTAACTGGCATGCCTGCAGCAGTGCTAAATTGCCAGGGATGTCCTGTGAGTCCTATGGAAGGGAAAACTGATAGAGGAGATCTTAAAGTATGAGCAGTGGAACAGTACGGTCAGAGTGAAACTGAGAACAGGAAGCAGTGGCTCTGCCACCATACTGTCTCCAGCAGTGACAAAAGCACACAGTTGCAGGTTCCCAACCACATATCCTGGGAAGATCCAAGGGCACATCTTCATGGGGTGAAGATAAGAAAAGCATGGAAACCTAAGAAAATTATGTGGAGTATTAGCAGGGAGATAAAACCCCAACATTTTGCTGTGGGGAAAATCTGCATTCAGAGAAAATTAGAATTTTTCCCTTGCCCAAAAGCCAAAGAAAAGCAAGCTACCGTTAAAAGCCTAGTCCTTTGTTATGCTAAGCCACAGGAGAAAAGGCTATTCCTTTTAAGAGGGAAAAAAAGGCAAGTTCAAGTATTGCCACGAAGAGAAAAGCATAGCTTTTACAGAAAAATGGAGTAGGACATCCTTCAGCTCCTGTGCCCTTTCCTTGCTGTACTCTCCCACCCTGTTTCAAAGAACCCCTGTATTTCCACACTGCTCTCTGCTTGCTCTTCAGAGGTGGCCCCTTTGTTCCATTTCAAGTGTGAGTTGCTTGGGGAGATTATATTATTCATGCAACACTCAAGCTGAGGTTTTTTTCACCTCAGCCTGGTGGTAGAAATATGGTTAAACATGACAAAAGCAACCCTGGAATTGTGGCAGGGGATGCACATTTTCTTTACAGGTCCAAGAGAATAAATAAAAGGAACTCAGTGCTGTGGCATGACTCTGAAGGTGGAGCACCAGAGCATGCTCTCTGCAGTCTCCTCTTACATGCTGCTCATGATGATATATTAATTAAAAGCAAATAGATTTATGATCAATAGTCAGTCTGCCTGTAGGTCATAGAATGAATGAATGAATAAATAAATAGAAGGTAGGCTCTTCCAAAACCTGCTGCACCAGGAAAATGCGGCACAAAATATTCCTAAACTTTAACAGGGCCTTTGGCTTCAGCTATTACCTCCAGCTTTAACAGAAACTGCAGCTACTAATGGCCTCTCACATAACACAACAGAATTGCTGTGAGCAGGATTGGTTATTCCCAATCCTACCGAAAGCTCTGGGTGAGCCCAGTTTAGTCAGGTGTTAAATATGATTAACTGTGGTGGCTTAGGGTGGCTTAACATTTTATTTCCAACACCTAGTTTGGTCTTACAGTGCTGCAACAGATGAAGCAATCTGAAGACTATGCAGCTGTTGATTTTTTCAGATGACACAAATGCAGCTCATGGAAAACACCAGTAGAAAAAACCCAACACAACACCACATTTATGATGATTATTAGCATACAAGACAATGGAATAAACATAATATACAAACAATATTTTTGTTGTGAGACTAAAGTGGTTAATTTTGCCATATCATTGCAGCTGATAACAAGAGACTACACAAAGGTTGAAACCATCCTAAAAGTATTTCTGCCCACATCCTAGGTGCCACATTGGATCCAAAATCAGCAGAGACAACAGACTCCTTATTCCCTGGATTTCATGCTAAATCTCTGGAGTTCACTACTGGCTCCCAAACACCTGAAGTGTGTCAGTTTAATGACAATCTTCCTGTCACACCCTATGGCTAACAGAGCTTCTTTCAAGGAACAGCAGAGCTTGTGCGCCGATGTGATGCTCTGAGCAGTGGGTCTTCTGGGGCATGGAGCTCCCTGTGCTGATTTAACACAGTATGTGAGGCTCTATGCAAATGGCTGCAAGGTATTCACGTCTGTCAGGGACACACCTAGGAGCAGCTGCTGAGCATTCCTGCATTTCCTGCATCGATGCAGCAGCAGCGGCAGGCAGGCAGGCATCTCACACAGGCAGTGTGAAGGCTGAGGGTCTGTGGTGCCCGGTGCAGCACAGCCACACATTGATCTGCTTGAAGTCAGGGCAGTGAGAAACGCAGATGAAACGCTCTGTGCCAGGAGCTGAGATCATCTGTTTTGAAAGAGAGGGATATACCACTCCCTGATTTTCTATCAACAAGGATGATGGTGCAAGGTGGCCTCTCCTACGGAAGCGAATGAGCAACAATGGGACCTGCTGCAGCCTAACCCAGGCGGGGCACCGAGTGCTCTGGGTGCTCGGAGCTGCAGACCAGCATGGAGATGTGTTTTGTCAAACCCTTTCCGAGTCAGGGTGGATGTCAAGTTGTCTTTGTGTCCTGGCTTCTAACAGGAAGCACTGAGGGTTTGCCTCAGGGATAGTTTGTCTTTGGAGTCCTTCTTGTGGGTTTTGGATTCCTGAGCTGAGAAGATGTGCACATTCCCCATCTGTGGTAGTTTCAGGCTGTGCCTGGAAAATTTTCCACAGATCTTGAGCAGAAAGTGGTAGAATGTAAATAAATCACTATTGGATGTAAAAGGGAAAATAACACATAGTGAAGCTTTCAGAATGGCTTAAGCTTCAAATCCTCTGACTAAGAAAGTTATCTGAGTTTGCTGTTTGCATGCTGAAACTGTCCCACAGGATAAAATTATTTGGATTTGCTGTAAGGTTGCAAAGAAGGAACCTCCTACCAGGATCAGAGTGCTGCAAAATATTTGCATTCCTAAGATGTGCATTGTGCCTAGGTGGAGCTTTTGCTAAGTATTAAGTCCCTTCTGGAGTCTCTAACTCTGACACTGCCTTTGGGAAGTCTGTCACAGAATCACAGAATGGTTTGTGTTGGAAGGGTCCTCCAAAGGTCATCTAGTCCAGCCCGTGTGCACTCAGCAGGGGCATCCTCCACCACATCAGGTTGCTCAGAGCCTCATTGAACCTCACTTTCTCCAGGGATGGGGCCTCAACCAGCTCCCTGGACAGCCTGTTGCAGTGTTCCACCATCCTCATGGTGCAGAACTTGTTCCTAACATCCAATCTAATTCTGCTCTTCTCTCATTTCAAACCATTGCCTCTCATCCTATCACTGCAGGCCTTTGCAAACAGACCCTCTGCAGCCTTCTTGTAGCCCCCTTCAGGTACTGTAAGGATGCTATTAGGTCTGCCCAGAGCCTTCTCTTCTCCAGGCTGAACAACCCCAGCTCTGTTCTGCCTCTGTTGGGGCCTTGGGCGTCTGCCTACCACAGTGTGGGATTAGTTGTTCACTGTGCAGTCACAGGCATGTTACTTGCCTGCAAGTGTCATTTCAGAGCCTGGTGAGTGTGTTTATAGCTTTACAACCCCCTCCAGGCAGCAGGATGGTCATTTCTGAGGACTTTGAGATTCAGGTGAAGTGGAAGGGAAGAGCAGAGCCTTGTGACAGGTAAGCACACGGAAGGCATGGTGCTAAACTGCACCTGAAGGTTACACTTCAGGCAATAATTCACCAGTTATAAAACTGATAACATGAAATAGTACTGTAAAGCACACCCACAGAGCAAATGCAGAGACAGAAGAATCCAAGCAGGTAAAGCAGCCTTGCCCCTGTTAATGCAATGTTGCCATTAAAACAAACAAACAGAATTATTGTATATGTTATCTATTTATGCATTCAATATTTATCCTTCCAAATGCCACAGAAGGGGATTGAGGAGTCCTGGCTCCAGCTAAGGGCTATTAGCATCCTTCAGTGTGACACTCTCCATGCCACACAGCACAGGAACAGCATCATCACTCACAGCCTGTCCCTCCCAGCTATGCTGCAGCTTCATCTGCCCTGCTCAGGAGGTGTTTTGGTGGTCCTTTTGCTGCATCAAGCTAATAAAGGCCTCCTAGAACTACTTTTAAAATGCTCTATTTTACATTACAGTATAATTAGATAGGAATAAATTAAAATGGTCTAGTGAGATGATAGATAAAGAAAAGATGTAGGTAAAGATAAATGAAGACATTCATCTTCTTTTGTGCTTATACATTGGCTCAGGATGCAACACAACTTCCTGCTGTAGATTATGATAAAATGAATTATTGCATTAAAGGTAAATGAATAACTAACTTATTGTATTAGAGATAAAGCAATAAATAACTTATTATATTAGAGATAAAGTAATAAATATTTTATTGTGTTTGAGGTGGGGTTTTTTCACATCAGTGATAAAAAAACCACAAAACTTTGGAATAATATAGATGTTTTCATACTAGGGGTTTGCAAAATGATTTCCAAATCAATATAAAACAGGCAAATAAATAAATAAACACACACACACACTCTCATATTTATATTGGGGATATCTCTGCTTGCTGCAGGGGGATTGGGCTAGATGACCTTTAGAGGTCTCCTCCAACCCAGTAGATTCTGATTCCATGATTCTATAGTACACAAGGCTGTGGGCAGTCAAGGTTTTAGCATGGTTTAGATCTGTTTGTCCTGGTTTAGCCATCAGCAGGGCAGCAGACTGCTGCTCCTTCCCCAGCATAGCTGGAGCAGCTGAAGATGCAACATTCTCAGTGCCTGTCACCATCCAGCAGCAGGGTTGCTGCACCCACATCTGCTGTGTAGGTGCTCCTTGGCTTCTCTGGAGGTTGCTCACCAGCCTCACTGGCACCAAGGGACCCATTCGGGAGCTGGCTGGCAGAACTGTGGGTGGAAGTGGCCTTTTGCTAAAGGTCAGTGATGGAGGGCTGGGGAGTAGCAACAGCTCTGAATGGAGCAATTGTTTGCAATCTGAATTTGTGCTTAGGATCTAAAGGGATAGTCATAAACAAAGCATTAAAACAGCTTTAAGTCAATATTAAGAGAAACTACACACACACAAAAATCACACTTGTTGAGTTAATATTGCTTGGATTAAGTCCATATAGCTTCTGTATGTAGGAAAATGCTCCTGAAGGGGATTTTATTGGATTTGGCCTGCTTGAAAGCTCTACAGTGGTCACAGCACAGCACGTCCAGCTGCTTTTTATACATGAGCAGTCTGAGCTGGTAAACAGAATTCCTCAAATTCTAGGGCTTTTCTCCATCTTTTATCTTCATTTTCAATGTTGTTTCTCACAGAGATGTGCAGAACTTCTCTGTTAGCTCCTTTCTCTGTTGCAGTGTGCCCTGCTGCCTGGCCAATATGAGCTAGAGTCACTGCATAGTTTTAATCAGCCATTTACTAAATCTGATTCTCTGTTTTCACTCCACCCAGAAGTGTTGCTTGCAGGCACTAGGTCCTTCTGGAACATCTTTTTGACACTAGATGGCTTTTTTCTACCATTTTGGTGACCTGATGTGCTTTCAATGAAATCTGAATTCGTGATAGACAGAAATAAATCAATTTGCAATGCCACTGAGTTCAGATCATGTCATTGTCTTCTTTCCATCAAAGTCATATCAAGGTGAATCTGATGTTTGCCTTCCTCCACCCTCTGTGCTTTAAATGTGTTCTGGAAGGGATAAGGATGACATGTGGTATCAATATTGAAGTGATAACCAAGAAAAGAGATTACACACAGAAGAAAGCATGCAGTTTTATCAGACTTCAATTTTAAACAGGTATCATGTTACCTGCACTGTGCCAAAACCAGTGCCTGCACTGGTGCCAAAACCAGTCCTTTCTGCATCTGAATTTAAGTTGGATACAGTCTGGGATGTTGCAGGGAAACCCTGGACTAGACCAGGTCCCTAACAGGGGGGACATGTTCTGACTCCTGAAATGCAGTCCTGCCCTCTACTAATTTCAGTATTAACCCCTGTAAATCAAAACAACTGTCGTTTGTCTGCCGTGATGCCGCTCAGTGGCTTTGGAGATTCCTCCTCAATGTTGTAAATGGTATGGAACCTCCCGAGACCAATATTTTGCATGCTTCCAGCCTCAAAGCTTGCTTACAAACTACTGGGAATCGTATCTGTTGTATATTAAAAGGGTATTTCTCTGTGATTAGAAGTCCCAGGGAAGCAGGGCTGAGGTGACAGTGCTGTCTGCCTGCCCATCTTGTCAGACCCTCTCTGATAACTTTTGAACTCCTGAGTTCATTTTAGTTGCATTCGACGCAGAAATATAAAACTTCAGGCCATTAAATTCTTCCAAGTTTCATGAAATGTAACAGCTCAGTGAGGGAAAGGCTGCTTCCTTCAAATCACTGCCATGACTGAGGGGCTGTTGCCCAAGCTAAAAGTTATTTATTATGTTTAGTTTGCTGGCAGCCAGCACATGCCTAGCTCAGAAGCAGCCACATCCCCTTGGTTCTCACCCAGCTGGTAGCTGGGAGGCAGAAGGAAGGAGCTGTGAACACTGGGGGAAGGGAAGATTCATGATGGGCAGGGAGCTTGAGCTGTGGACACTGGAAAAGGGCAAAGAACAGGATGAGGATCTGAAGAAGTCAGGACTTAATTTCTGCCATTTCTTAAAAACATAACTTGATCTCTACCTGGGAATGACTCGAGTCAAAAACAGCACATCAAAATTAAACAGACTGGAGGGAGCTTGGCACCCAGAAGGAGTTCTTAGTGAAATCAGTACAACGATCACCATTTAAACAAATTTTCTTTGTATTAGTTTGCCTTTGCTTTCCATAAGCACCCCAGTTTCCATCAGCATTCCAAGTCATAGGCATCAGTGTTCAGGTTTTCACCACCCAGAACTGTTTGGCAAGGTGATGCCAGTCTGCTGCTCTTGTTTGTTGCCACTGATATCAGAGCTATTTCTCTTTTGAGCGTGCTTGTGTCTGTAGCAAGCATGCTAAAGTTACAGCTCCTTCTGTTTTATCTCATACCAAAGAACACACAGCAAGTGATGGACTCAAATCAGCTGTATAAAGAAAGTTTTATTTGCACCGGCAACTATCATTTTGCAAAATAACCACCCCCCAATAAAATAATGGTTAATAGTCAGTGTCCAAAGTCACAGACTGGGTTTGACACAGTCCTGTTAAGAGTGTCTAAATATTATTGTCCCTACTTTATAAACACAAGAACTGAAACATACCAAGTAGGTTTTTCTCACTGGTAACAATGAGGTTTGGAACAGTCTTCGGGGTAAACATGGCTCCAAGAAGTTACTACTGTAGTTCTGTTTGATTTAAAGAGCATCATCTGTTTCACTCCCTAAAATTTGAGTCTACTTACTCTCAGGTATTATACAACAAACAACACCTCCCCCACCACCTTTCCATGTGTTTCACTATCAGACAGTCCTGAAAAGCTCACACCCCCTAGAATCCAAATTCCTGCAGTTCCTCAGCAGTCACAGGGTTAGCAGAGGAACCTGTTTTCCATGGGGTTACCCAATGCTATGGGAACTTCAGTCAGAGATCTTTGTTGTTGTGTTGGCTGTCACGGTATCAGGCTGTGGCTGTGCAGAATCAAACCCAACAGCTTCAGACCGAGGAAAATGAGAGATGAAAGCTCAAGTTCAACATGCTAAGGAGTGGACAAGCTCTGTAAAATGCCATTGTAGGCTGCAGGAGAGCAGAGCTAGGTCCAAGGAGACAGGGAAACTCTGGCTTCAGAACTGTTGTCAGTTTATTAGTCCTTTTCAGATCCATACTGCCTTCTTCATCTACTGCCACCAGTTGATGGGAAACAGAAAATGAATGGTGACTTCTTCCACTGAGTTGTAGCAATAGGGATTTGGTAGTTTCCACATACAGAGTAGAGGATGAGAGCCACAGCAAAGCAATTGGCCTGGTAAGATTCATCTTACTTCCTTCTCGTTTCCTCCTCAGAGCTTTCCTATGGGAGGCAGGTTGACCCTGGCCAGCACCCAAACACCCACCCAGCTGCTTGCTTACTCCCCATAAAGTGGGATGGGGGAGAGAACTGAAAGGGCAAAAGCAAGAAATATGCATGTGTCAAGATAAAGACATCTTCGTATGTCAAGCAAAGAAAAGAAAGAGAAAGGAAACAAGAGATGGAAAAGCACACACTCACCACCTCCCACCAGCAGGATGCCCAACCATTGCAAGCAATGCAGCTTTGCAAACCCTCCCCCGGTTTTATTGCTGAGCATGATGTTACACAGTGGCTCTTTGGTCAGCTCCCGTCAGCCTACTCACTGTGGGGGCAAAGTGGGAAACAGAGGAGGCCTTGGTGATGCACAACCATTGCTCAGCAATTACTAAAATGCTGGTGTGCTGTGTTACTGGCACTTTTGGTCACAGAGCTAAACCACGGCACCGCTAGGGCTGCTACAATGAAAATTAACCCCACCCCAAGCAGACGCAATACACTATCAGAGGCCACAGGGAACCAAGGGCACTTTGTCCTTCAAAGAAACGTTAACACAGGAGCTGAACGCACTGCAGCTTAGGGGCATTCATTTAATACCTTTGATGCCTTTATTTTGCTGATGGCCTGTGTGTAAAGTTGGAGTGAGGATAACACAGACGGTAGTGTTAAGATGTCTTAGCAACAAGGGCAGTACTGAGAGCTGCTAGTGATGATCTATGGATGCATTATCCCCATGCTTGCCTTGCATCAGCTCTTGTCTCTGCATCTCCTGTGAGGCCAAAGCCACACTCACCTTCTAGGTATTTTGATGCACCGTAGAGGTTTGACAACAAAATATCCAAGGTCTGGCAGCACGTGTTTAAAAAGTACTTTTGCTCCAACAGCCAGTGCTTAGCCTTTTCCTCTATGTGGCCTTAACAACAGGCATTTATTCTAGGATAATATATTTTTTTATGATGATGATCTTTGAGTTGTAGGGGCAAGACCATAGCCTGAAGTATACAAAGATTATGGTCAGTTCGCTCTTTCAAGCTGACTGAAAGGTGGCAAATTCTTCACTGATGGGTGGCCACAGCTAGTAGAGCTACCTGATAGGTTTAGCAATACTTTCATCCAAAACTTTTCCTAAAGATGGGGAAATATTCTGCCTCACATTCCAGAGAGAAAGCCTGATCACAAAAGAGAGAAATCCATGCAGGACAATGGAACTCCTGGTTCCTGCTCTTGTTAGACCATCTGGCTTTCTTTTAGAATTCAGAGTTGCTCAACTTCTTCAGCATAGTGAGCCAGCAGCTGATGCTGTCATTTCCTATTTGGCTATAAATACAGTTCTGGAATCTAGATAATTTAGGATTTTGCCACTGAGGCACAGATGGAGTTAAGAAATAATAAAATTGGAGTGGAAATAAGAAAACCAGAACTTCAGTAACATATTGAGAGGCTCTCAGCATATTAATTCTTCCTAGGTTTTCCTAAATCTAATTCCTCCATAGTTTCAGGAAGCTCAAAATCATTCACAGGCAGGAGAGATTCAGCTCTTGGACCACTCATTTCTTTTGTTGTTACATCTTGTTAGCTTCTAGCAGACTGTGTTGTAGTAAATTCCTGAGCTGGAAGTTCCCTCTGGACCATGGTATGCAATTGCCACAAATGACACACAATTAATTATGTCTTTTTGGATCAGTTTATTTCTTATCATTTATCACCCTCCTCATCACTTATTCTCCCAGCCAACAAATCTAAATGTATTTGGCTTCTCCTTGTAGGACCATAAGAATGGCTATAGCAGATGAGACCAGAGGCTCATCCAGCACACAATGAAAAGGGCAGGCTGATAGTAAGGATCCCTTCTGATCCCTTCCCAGCTTCCAGAAAATGAGTCCTGCAGACTTAGTAAGAGAGAGGCAATATCCTGTGTTTAATAGCTGCTAATATGTTTGCATCTGTGTACCATTCTTTTCCCATTTCATATTTCTGAGTTTTGATTATCTCAGAACTAGAACCAAGAGCAGTGCATGAGCAGTGCACCACAGTCATGTGCAGCGCTGTGTAAGCGTGGTTTATGCTTTGTTATCTTACCCTTTTCCTACAAAAGTTTACCTTTCTTGGCCTGTTTACTTTGGAGCACTGAACTTCTGTTCAGAGATCTACTCACAGCGACTTCAAGACATTTTCCTGACTGACACCAGCTTTTAGAGTTCGTCGCCGTGCCTGGTTTTACCCTCATGCATTACACTGCACTTTGGAACACTGCTGTTCAACTACCACTCATGCAGTGTCGTGGGAGCCTCCTTCAGTCAGCTTTAGATCTGAGTCATTAGATATGCTCTTCAAATGTTGCCACATCATCACTCATTCCTTTTCCCAGTTCACTTATGAACTGTGAACAGCTCAGATTTAAGTAAGACTCCTTGTGGGATAACCTTCCTGACAGGAAAACTCGTGGCTCACTTCTGTCTTTGTAGGTTTTGACTTCTAATTTTTTTGACTTAGTGCATGAAATGAGGCTCTTTCTTAAGTCATATAGAACAACAGAGCCATAGAAATATAGGGCTGAAAAGAAAGCAAGAGTTGCCAGCACTCTCCTCATCACATTAATGTCACCTTATCTACAGAATTAGCTAAACTTTACTTCCAAATATCTAATGACATTTAGTGTAATGATTGCACAGTACCTCCAATTTCACTATGTAACTGTATCTAGCACTCCAAGGTTTTCCTATACATAAATCTCACTTAAGATTGTTATCTCTTGTCCTATGTGTCCTATCCAAAATCCATTTATTACAACCCTTTTGAACATTTGTTGTTGAAAGCACTTGTAATAGGGCATCACAGTCTACTGAAGTAGAATAGTTCTGCATGTGAAATATAGTGAAATGTCATGGAATACTATTGTGTAGCCATAACTTGTCTTTAGGATGGATTCTGCCAGTGCAGTGGTATAAAACTTACTATATCCAGTGGGAAACGTAACAGTGGAACTTGAGACAGTTCAGGTTACCTGTTGAGCACAGTTTCTCCTGTGGGAATGCATTTTACTTCAGGAAGGTATCAGACAGTGCAGTTTTGCTGTATTCTCCTTTGTGTGCATCAAGGACAAATAAATAACCATCCTTCCTTTTTCATTACATACTACCCTTTCCCAGTTCATGGAGAAAGATCAGTGGATTCTACAGGGAAGTTCAGAATTATTTTATCTTCTGAAAACTTTCACAACCAGCAAGGAGAGGTGGTGGAGTCACCATCCCTGGGGGTGTTCAAAAAGGGATTGGACGCGGCACTGGAAGCCATGGTTTAGTAGTCATGAGGTCTTGGGTGACAGGTTGGACTTGATGATCTTTGGGGTCTTTTCCAGCCTTATTGATTCTATGATTCTCTGAAATAGAGTAGGTGCAATATGGTGGTGCTGGAATGAGGATGTCAACAGTGCATGTAGTCTGAACCCACGTATACCACCAAAGCCAAGGGAACTCAGTCACACTGTGCCTGTGTAGCTCCAATGTATGACATGTTGGGCTGCTATATTCAGAATTAGAGTTTAAGCTTTCTCCATAATTATGGGCAGCTTCTGTATTTTTAGAAGTCAAAGCTTTCTGCAAATCTGACTTCTGGAGGTATTGGCTGGTCCTCTAAACCAGCTCTCGTGCTGATTCTCAGATGCAAACACAACGGCATCAGTTCACAGTATCCTCTGGCTTCTTCGGTTTGGTACGGTTTTTTGTGACCTACCAAAGCAAGGCCACTACTATACTGCACGCTGTACCCCAAATAAAAATGAAATAAGCTTCACAGTTCACAGGGAGGAAGTGGCTAGAGTAAGAAAGAGACACCCACGGCCACACTTCTGGATCAGTGCTGAGGCTGAGTCGTAGCTGTGCGGTGCTGCACTGAGGCACACACCATGCAATGCAGAATGATTTCGCTTTCACTTTGCCACATCCCATTATTTTTTGTTTTAGCTACTGAATGCTGAATTCTCTTCTATTTTTTCTCTTTCTCTCTCTCTATTTTTTTTTTTTTTTTTTGGTCAGGGTACTCTTCAATCTTTCCAGCCTGTAAAGAGAAGGTAGGGAAGAGCTTTTGTGATTTTTGTAAGGGTTTTCTTTTTCTCAGGAAAAAAACCCACCCCAACATGGTAAAAAGCAGTATAGACTATTCTAAGAGCAGGTTCCTGGATTATACTCAAGAAAAGCAGCAAAAGGCTTCTATTTTAGTGCTATTTGAACTATGGTGCTATAAAAATGAATTAAAACAAACCAGACAAAACCAGAGCTAACCAAATGCCTATACCATGAGAGCAGAAGTCAGAACTCCCATCTTCCACTCCCAGCACGCTCTCTAGTTTTACTGTGCAACATTGATAGATCCCCTTAGTTCTGCACTTCATTTTCTAAACCTATAAAATGATGTTAACAACTTCATTATAGGTGTTTAGAAGTTAACTGACATAAAAGATTCCAAACATTCAGTTTTATTGGGAATGATAACATATGATCTTACAGCCAGTGGAATCTAATCAATCCCTATTAGAAATCCTCTGATGTGCTGTCCCACTTTCATTAGGCTCTTCACACTCCCACAATGGTATGTTTAAAATCCCCAAATATATGTCTAGATTCTTTGGAATAGAACTATTATTATTTTCTCTGCTTCTGTAGAGGTAATAATGAAACAGACCTCTGTTTATTCTGAATTTTCTTTGCTTTAATTCCTCAGACTTCTGAGAAGATGCATCCCTCCCCTCTGAAGTGAAGCAACATCAGCTTAAATGTAACTGACATAAGTAAACACTGTTTGTCTGTGTTTATTAATACTCCACTCAAGATTGACTGGAAAAAGGCTATCTTGATCCCTAAGAATCCAAAGTCTCCCATTCTATTAACAAGTAAAAGCTTACAAAGAGAGGAAGTTTTTAAAAAGGTGCAACTGCTTCCAGATGTGGCCTAGAGAAATTAGAAAAAGAAAAAAAACCCACAAGTATTTTTTTGGGTCTCACTAATACACAAAGAGAGACCTGCAAGGGATTGCCTGTGACAGAGCTTTCCAAGCCAAAGAACAAAGTTAAGACAAGCTGGAAAGAAAACAAACCCGTGTATTTTACATGCAAAGCACTCTGTATGGAAGAAATATGGTCTGGGTGTATCACTTCCTTGATGTTGAAGTGTTAAAGACCAAATTCTTCCCTTTTACATTGGAAATGCAAGTCTTACCTGTCTTTTAGAGAACTGGTGACTGTATTCTCTTTCAGGATCGCCTAAAACACCTTTCCTCTCCACCAGCCTGGGCATTATTGAACTGGAGTGACTTGAGATTCAGAAGAAATGGTGATTCTAACCAGCAACATCCTGGCACCTTCAGCCAGGCTGGCAGGCTGGAAGAGCCATGCCTGCAGTCTGCAAGCCTGTCATTTTCTGTTTTCTTTGGTGGGGCCACTCAGACTTTCTGCATCAGCACAATTAACAAATGATGGGGCATAACATATTAAAAATGCTCCAGTCATTTCTCTTCTGACAAGTAGGGAAGAGCAATGGAAATGCCACAGTACTGCGTTTTCCCTCTCGTGCCATTTGCCACCACTCAAAGATTCATCTTGCTTCTCTAAATGGCTGCCTGAAACTTCCTTCTCTGGGAACCACCTGGAAAGGAGGTGCCAAGCAGCTGTTCTCCAGCAGGCTTGACACTGTGTGCCCACATAAACAATTTTCTCCATCTTTATGAAGTGGAATCCTGCCAAGTGCTCCAATCCCAAGAAGAGACAAAAGTGTCCATTTCCATCTTTTAACCACAAACTGGAAAAAGTTCTTGAGTGAAAGGGTTGCCAGGCATTGGAACAGGCTGTGCAGGGAGGTGGTGAAGTCAGCATCTCCGGATGTGTTTAACAGCTGTGTAGATGTGGAGCTTGGGGTTATGGCTCAGTGGTGGACTTGGTAGAATAGGGTTAAAGGTTGGACTTGATGATCTTGAAGGTCTTTTCTGATCTAAATGATTCTACGACTGATAAAACATTTTCATCAAATGAGAAAGTAGCCTCATTCTTAACAGCCTCTGAGTGGTCTACCCTTGTTGCTGCTTAGCTGTTTCTATGCTTTCAGTGGCTTTTATGTAAGGCAGTGTCACAAGGGAAGAGCCCAGGGCACAGACCACATTCTGTATTTCCCATCACCAGCTTTGTACCAGTCCAGTTTCCACTGTGGGAGCTCACGAGGGGAACAAGGAGAGCATGGCTTGTTTAGTTCAGCAAAGTAACAGCCGTGTGGGGATGAGATTGCTCGCTATAAATACTTTTGGCAGGGGATACACAGAGGAGAGCAGGAAAGGCTACTTCAGGACAGTATTTGCACAGGAAGAAAAGATGGACACAGACTGGTCAGGGGGAAATGTAAATTTGAGATTTTCAAAAGGCTTCCAGCTGTTAAGAGAGGTTTCTCCCGGACAGCCTCCCAGTAGCAGCAGCGAGGGCCAAAATATTCACTGGCAAAGCACAATCAGTTAATGAAGAAAAGTTAAAATGGCTGCTTGGGGAGCTGGGTACAGTACAGGGTAGAGAATTGCCATGGGCTGCAAATGCCAGGCTAGCTGGGCTTCCATAATGAGGGGTGCTGTTAGCCCTGTCTCACCTGTGCCGTGGACCTCAAGCTAGACTTGGCATTATATGGTGGAATTGAAATATAATAAAACAAGAGCCTTAGTGGTGAAAATGGACAGTAAAGCTAATTTTTTTTTTTTGTGTCAAAACCAATAATGAGAACCACTTGCAGAGTTCATTACTGCCAGCAGCAAGGTTGTCCTTATTGCAAGTGACTTTAGGACTGAGTGGATACATCTGGGCAGCATAACCTTCACAGCTAGATGCTTACCTTTTTAAGCCTAAGTCTCTTTCTTCTTGGTGGTGTCTTTGATTACTAGCTGACCAAAGATGCAAAGCTTTGCAGAACTGAAATGATAGCTCTGATTTTAGCAAATATCTTTAAGGCTGACACTGAAAGATCAATGGTCCTCTCTCTCTCCTGTATTTAGGAAATTTGCCAGCTCACGATCAAGCCTTGTTCAGAAAGAGCTGTATCTGCCACCGCAGAGCAGCACTTGTAGTCCTCTGGAAAATATTACTTTGGTAAAGGAGTGATGAAGTTCCCCAAGAATTTTGGTTGTTAGCTACCTAGCAGTAGGGAAATTCTGAATCATCTATTTCCTTCTGGAAGAAATAATAGCTTCAAAATGGTTACACTCCTTCTGCCATTACTTGGGAAACAAACTTCTGGTTAGGATCTCATGACTTAGCTATGCGCTAGTAATCACATGTAGTACCTTACCTTGTAGTGCAGTGGACCCCTCCCTTTGCTCTGTCAGCAATGACAGCTTGCCATCAGCTCATCTACCCCTCCCACCCAGTGTGTTAGGCAGTGGAAAAACTTTTCCATTTAGGTAACCAAAGCTGGCAGGGCAGGTGATGAACAGAGATGTACTCAGCACGTGGACAGCCTCTGGTTTTAACTCTTCCCTTCTCTAATTTTGTTCTTTCACTTGCTGCTGACTTAAAAACTCAGGATGAACACACAAAGCGGGGATTATTACTTGTATGACAAGGTATGACCTTAGTGTCTGGTTAGCTCTGTGGGGTCCTTACATAATGCAAATACACTCCAACAGATGCTCTTTACAAAGAGAGCTCTGAATGAGAGATCTCCGAAAGCAGCATCGTGTTTTCCTACAGCTGTGCTTGGAGCTGAACAGAGCTCTGCTGCCGTATCGAAGCAGAAAGCCTCAGCGATAAGCCTGGGTCAGTATCTGAATGCAAACGCCGTAATCGGCCGCTGTCAATCTGAGAAAAACTAGTTTATTTAACAGCGCCTGGCTACATTCAGCCCCTTTCTGAATATTCCCGTTCCCATATAGACCGGCAGCGACACAAAGGTGACATCCGCGTGGTCGCCACCTGCTCCGGCTTCTCGCCTGCTTCTCGTTCGGCGCCTCCGAGGCGGCGCACCCGGAACTGGGTCTCGGCTCCACTGCCGAGCCGTTTGCTCTGGGTGGGCCAGGGCCCGAGTAGTGACAGCATCGGACGCGGCAACCGCCGCTCCCGGGGCTGCGCCCCCGCCCTTCAGGCGAGCTGGAGCTCTCCCCTAACGTCGCAAACTCCCGGATTCGAGCTGCCTCGAAACAGCCGCCCGCCCGAGCTCTGCCCGCACCCCAGCCGGCGCCAGGCGGGACGGCTACAGAATCCAACCCGCGCCCGCAGCCGCCGGCGGCGCCCCGCGGCCCAGCCACGGCAGGGCGGGGCGAGACCGACCAATTAGAAGGCAGCATGCAGCGCGGGGCGGGGCTGAGCCATGAGTGGCAGCTGGCGAGATAAACAAGTTGCCGCACTATTCGGTGCCCCACGGCTTGGGGCTATGCGTGGTGCGGCTGTGGCTGCAGCTCCAGCGAGGCGTACGGCCTCTCCTCCTCCCTCCAGCCTAGCGAGAGGCGCCAAGCCCGGCTGCGCTCGCCGCTCCCGTCTCTGCCCGCAATGTGAAGAGTCAGCAAGTTCCCAGCGGCCGCTGAAACACTGCCTCCGGGGAGCCAAGTGCGCCGACGCCGCCTGGCCGGAGGGGCCCGGGGCATACCGGGAGTTGTAGTTCTGCCGCCACCATGTCCCGCCCGTGGTGCCGGGGCTGTCTCCCGCAGCCGCACTACGACTCCCGGCATCCCCGCGCCGCGCGGCGAGGAGCCGAGTTGAAGCGGGTGGCGGCGGAGCGCACCCCTCCCCGCCAAAAAGCCCCAAACCAAAACAAAAACAAACCACCCCCTCACCCCCTCTGCTCGCCCGCCCGCCGCCCCCGCCGAGCCCCGGAAATGGCGGCGCCGGGAGGGGGCTCCGCCAGCCGGGGTGCTGATCCGGCCGTCGCGTCCCTTGCCCGTCCCTCCCCGCCCATGGGCGAGACATGGACTACGAGTTCAAGTCGAAGCTGGCGGCCGAGCGCGAGCGGGTGGAGGACCTGTTCGAGTATGAGGGCTGCAAAGTGGGCAGAGGCACCTACGGGCACGTCTACAAGGCCCGCCGCAAGGACGGGTAAGGGCCGCGCCGCGCCGCGCCGCCGGGCCCCGCCGCCAACGGCCGGCTGGGCCCCCTCCACCCCCCTCCCCCGCCCTCCTCTCTCCGGAAAGTTTCTGGCAGCCGGCGGGGGCCAGAGCGCGGAGTCCGCCCAGGCAGCCCTCAGCCCGCTCCGGGAGCGGGCCCCGGTGCCTCGGCCCTGCGGCGGGGGCGGTCCGCGGCCCTGCGGTGCGGTGCATGTGTTAGCGCGGGTCGGTGCTCGGCGAGCCCCGGCGTGGCGCGAGGGCAGACGAGCCCGACCGCCCATCTCTGCCCGGTGGCAGCGCCCGCCGCCCTGTTGTGGCAGTCTCCCGCCGTGCCCGCCGTCCTGGCGGCCGTGGGACGCCGCGGCGCTCCGCCGCCGGCGGTGACGATCGCGGCCGAGGCCCCGGTGGCGCGTCCCGCGCTGCCCCCTCCACCGGCGCAGCGGGCGAGGGGTGCTGTGTCAGCAGGCTGTGTCGTTGGGATCGCCTTTGGTTTCCATACCGGGTTTCAGGTCATCGCTTTCACCCTTTGTGTGACTGCAGTCGTGCTTTGACATGCTGCTCCGAGAACTTGCAGAGGATTGGAGACGGAGCGAGTTTGATTCGAGCAGCACCTGGCTACCGACCGCGTCTCCAGAGCTCTCCCGTTCAGGCCGATGCACCCGACGGGGCCAGGAAACCCCCGGGGAATGTAGTGGTCCCTGGTCTGGCCCCAACCCCAGTGCCCGGGGGCTGAACACAGAGCCGGGCAGGCTTGGCTTGGTGGTGTGTCCGGCAGGCTCCTCGCTGGCAGGGCTGGCAGCTTCTGTCAGTGCCAGCGCACGGGTGTACGGGAGGTGTGTCTGCATCAGGCCTCGTTTCCCATGTAAGAGCTCCATGCCTGACCTTGCCTCCTAATACCTGTCTGCTAGATACATCCAGAGAGGCCATTCGGCCGTGAAACCTATGTATCTTGCTAAAGCAGGCCTTCTTTCTTTTCCCTGGTGTAAAGACAGCTGGCACCATGGGATGCGTGTGCTGTGCATGCCGTTGTCACTGTACTGTGGTTGAGAAAGCGATGGCAAACAATTCAGAATTGCTTAGGTGGGATGCAGCTGTTGGAGAGGAGCAGTCTTGAGGCTGGGTAAGGCTCCATGGTGCAGGTTCCAAATGCAACCCTTTTCTTCTGGAAGAACCATCAAGTGCTTTTTCACAGTGGTGTGTGAAGAGTGCACAAACACAGACTGCATTTGTAGACCTGTCTTGGAATACTGTAGAGTTAGATTAAAATATACTTGCAGATCAGAGGTGACAGCATTCTAGCAGAAAGCCAAAGAGTAATAGCCTCCATCCTAGGCAAGTGAAACTTTGAAACAGCAGAAAACCCAAAAAACTGGATAGGGATAAATAGCAATTTTCAAAATAAAGTTTTGAAAGTGGTTTGTGGAAGGCTGCTGTTGTAGATTAATGGAGAAGTCCAGGGATTTTTATGTAGGGGTAAATTGCATTCATGTGTGTCTTGAAAAATCCAAAAATAATTAAAAGGATGTAGTATCAAAGTGATTGATAACCGAGAAGGCAGCACAGTAATTAGGTGGTAGGTCAGACGCTGGGAAGGGAGCTCTGATTCTGACTGGTTTGTTCTGCAACCTTAGAACACTAGAGCATGGCCGACTTTGAAAAAGAAGTGTTAAAAGCCTGTTGGTGTACTGCAGCTGCCACTGAGCTCTTCTAATATTTGTGGGTTTAGTGGTCATGTGCTTGGGTTTGTAAAAAAATTTCATGTATTTATTAATTATTTATTTGTACTACATATACGTGAGAGGAAGGGGTAGTAAATCCACCCAAAATGCTGGCTAAATGTTGGGTTTTTTGATATGGTGATCCTAAAATTATTGCTTGCAAGAATAGCATAAAAGAGGCAGATCTTTGGAGTGCTCTGTTTTATGAAAAACAAACGAGATTTGATGTCTGTTTCTAACTTATCTCTTTAGTGATCCTCGTTATCAATGTGATACAAAGGCAAATGTTAGGAAGAAGTTGTACACAGAGAGAGTGATTGCCCATTGGAATGTGCTGCCCGAGGAGGAGGTGGTGGAGTCACCATCACTGGAGGTGTTCAGGAGGAGACTTGATAGGGTGCTTGGTTGCATGGTTTAGTTGATTAGGTGGTGTTGGATGATAGGCTGGAGACAATGATCTTGAAGGTCTCTTCCAACCTGGTCTAATTCTATTCTATTTTATTCTATTCTGTTCTAGAGTGGCAAAGGAAATGTAAGCACAATAACAGGATAGATAATGTGTCTGAGTTGGGAATCATCAAAGGGAGACATTGAGCCTTGAGAAAACTTAGCTGGTAAAAACACATGCAAAGATTCAGTAGGCAGATAGAAATGCAGTGTGATATGGCACAAATATAACACTTGTGGGTACATAGTACAGTTACTTCATGAAGCTGGAAAGCTGGGTTTTGGTTTTCCTTCTCATGGCATTAGAGAGTCCAGTCTCAGTTGCTTTTGTATGATTTCAGGACCTTGGGTGAATGTAAGGTGTGAACAAGTTAGGAAAAAAAATTAACCTAAATTATTGAGTTGAGATGAGTTCCTTATGAAAATAGCTGAAATATCTTCATGGGGTGGAGGACATTTAGCATTAGTTCTTAGCTTTAAGGTGTCCTTGAGGAGGGAGGGAAACGTTTCCCAGTGTTGGCAACAGAAACCCAGCAGCGATTTGTATTTACAGTGTGCTGATCACAGGGGGATTTTGAGCCTCATGTTAAGGAATTCTTCTTTGGCTGATCGTAGAGACTGCTTCAGTCTTTCAGATTTGCAAGGCACTCCTGTATAAAAGAGAAGAAATCTGGCTACTTGCTTCTTAGAGACAATTTACAGCCTCAGGAGGCTGCAGGCAATAAAGAACCTCGTAGCTCTGCAGAAATTCCACCGAGAGCCTGTCACTTCACGTTACAAAAACTTGGCATATAAACTTTATGAAATAGTAAAATGTGTTTATACGGAGCCTGGCAAGCTGTTGGATAAAATGCTTGTAAAAAAAGTGGCTGCATTGCTTAGATCTCTCTGAATAGCTTGGGCATAAAAGCAGTTCCTGAACAAAGTAGCAGCTTAGTTTGGCTTTTTCTGGCCATTTGGGCCTGTTTCTAGTGAGCTGATTGATTTCTGTGAAAGCTGAAAGATTATTATTAATGAATGAATGAATATAGTTATTTTTAATAGCCATTCAGATTTGAACACAATGTTAGAATCATAGAATCAGTCAGGGTTGGAAGGGACCACAAGGAACATCTAGTTCCAACCCCTGCCATGGGCAGGGACACCCTACACTAGATCAGGCTGGTCAGAGCCTCATCCAGCCTGGTCTTAAACACCTCCAGGGATGGGGCCTCAACCACCTCCCTGGACAATCCATTCCAGGGCTTCACCACTCTCATGGGGAAGAACTTCCTCACATCCAGCCTGAATCTTCCCACCTCCAGCTTCATTCCATTCCCCCTAGTCCTATCACTGCCTGATATCCTAGTTGGTGTGACATTTGCATGCCCTGCATGAGCGCCTGCAGCTTCGATTTGCTTTGGTTGTGTTTGTGTGCTCTGAGCTCTGGTGGTATCACCTGCTTTAGGCATGTACCCAAATTAGGCCTCTGAGTTTACAAAGATATTAATAAGTTTTGTAGCCCTGAAGGGCTAGAAAATAGGGGTCTCTGGACAGGCAATCTAGTGGTTTATTTCAGTGTACACAAACCCAGGGTCATTGTCTGAGAGGGGAGTACTGATGTAAGCCTCATGATTGCAATTCAGTTGTCATTGTTAAGTTTTTAGCTCTTTATGTAGCTGGGAAATCCATTATGACTTTTTTGGTGTGTATGTAGTACCTCAGTGTCATCTTTTGCTAACTTTTTTGGACCTTTGTTCACATTTAAGCAGTTTTTCCAGTCATGGTTAGGGAAGTGTGATTTTTGTTCAATGTCTTACCTCTCCTTACTACATTTCTCGCTCCTGCTTTGGTCACAGTTGTGCTTAGTTGTTTCACTTCCTATATCTCCTTATCGTATGGGAGGCAATTTTTAGGATGAAGCAAGGACTGGAAATTCTGTTTATTTATTGTGTTTGCCTCAATTATTTCACTTTACTCATCAGGAAAATTCCTCCTGTCAGTCCAAGCCACTACAAAGTGTTTCTGTAGCTTCACCAGGATGTCAGCTCACCTGCAGGAGGATGTTTGGACAAGTCAACAAGCTGAAAAGATAACCTCTGTTGATTAGTCAGGAGCCTGCAAGGAATAATGGGATGCAGGAGTCAAGTAGAAAATAGGCCACTCTGTTCTTCATTTCGTAGCAGCCACAGCAAACATAACACTTGCCAAAGCTGAAGTCTTTGTGTGAACAATACCTTTCCTAGTTATTGCTGATTCTGCATACCTTTACACAAACAGTTGAGCTGGCTGCTTTCTCTCAAGACATGGCTGTGTTAATTTGACTTTTGGTTATTAAAATAAAGTGACAGGTTTTGTGGTGGTGTTTTTTACTTCTGGGTAACTAAGCAGGCAGTATTTTTAATCTGCATTATTCAAAACACATTTAAAAAAAAGCAGATATGTGCTTTTAAGTCTTGTGACAGAGGGAATGACAGAAAAGGAGAGTGAGCAAGATGATGGCAGTGGTAGGACCAGGGGCTGTACCCTGGGCAGCTCCCAGGCTCGCTGCCTGCTCTGTAGATGGCACTGCCCTGGCAGACCCTCCTGCCCTGTTAGCATCTGACAAGTATAAAATGTTTGGAGCTGCCCTGAACTGTACAATGCATCAGCTGAGTGCAACGTGTAGATTTGTAGGCTACTGCAGGGATACACTTTAAAAAACCCAAACAGCTCACTATTTGTAACTTGTCAGATTACTTAGTTGTTAATTTATCCCTAACTTTCAAACAAGAGGGCTGAACAAGAGAACTGCTATAAACCAGGCTTCTCCTCAGCTGCCAAATATGGAATTCTCTTTTGGAAGAGGGGCAATAGTCATGCAAGTCCAAGAAGATCACTGTAAAGTACATGCATAGGAAGGGGGAGACTAATATAATCTTCCCCTTCCCTCCATTTTTGAGTACTGTAAGCTTGTTACTAAAGAGGACAGTCTGTTTTCTTTCTTGGGCTGATACTGGTGTGCAGAAGCATTAATGTAAAGTTCTTAACACGGATCTGAAGTGCTTACAGCATCCAAGCCCACGCAGGAGTCAGGTGAAAGTTGGGCCACAGGAAGAGGAAAGAAGATGAAGTACCTACAGCCAGGGCAAGTGTATAATGTAACGTGGGAATGCTGGCTGTGGTCCTGGCCACATAACCTTTTGGCTTTAGTATTTTTTTATTTGATGCATCTTATTTGTTTGAAGCAGATGTAGAAAAATCCCAAAATGCTGATTAAGAGAGGAAAAAGTAGCATGCTCTGTGGGAAAAACAAGCTTTCTCCTCGGGCCACTTGCTGCAGTTGGGGCTTCTGCTAATATTGTTGTGTTGTTCAGAGGTTGCAGCTGGTCACGCTTACGACTGAGATTACTGTGGTGGTAGAGAGCTGTCAGTGTAGAGGAGGCAAAGGTAATCTGCTTATTTTCTTAAATCAGTATTTGTATAGCAATAATTTGTGTGCTGTTTTCTCCACATTGTTGTTCTGCAGTGTTTTAATTACTGAAGCAGAATAGCAGGAGTGTGTCGTGAACTGCAGTGTTATGTACCAATGCAAATTCATACTTGTAAGGTGTTTGAGAGTCTGTAACAGTTGATGTATTTGCATATTTCCTCTATTTGACATTGTCTTGAATGTAAGCAATTTGACTTTTCAGCTGTAGTTGTTGATTACTAATGTAATCATGTGGCAGGCTAAAGCACAGAAATATGGACCCAAGTAAGAAGGCAATGTATTTGATCCTGAATGCAGAAATTCTGCCACTGATGGTGTCTGAAAAGCTATGGCTTGCTCCTCACTTCAATATTTTTCATTCTTGATGGAACTTTTTATCTTGAGGCAGGTAAAATGGCTCCAGGTGTTCATGCCTCACTATAATCTCCCAATAGCTAAGTAAACTTAAACACTGGATTTACCTGCAAATCCTGAAAATACCTTTTACCACTGAGTGCTCTTAATGTGTGAGACGGAGCAGCAGAACTAACCCAAACCTGTTTCGCTAGTTGCCTGCAAAGCATTCTAATAACCCCTCTAATCCAGGCAGAGGCTGTTAGTATTTTGTAACTGTGCCTTACTGCGAGCTGCCAGTGCAGCTACACGGTGGCTTTGCTTCCTGCCCAAGAGCATAGCGCAAGTGGTGAGCAGTCGTTTTTAGTGCCTCTTGCGTATGGTCTCTTCCATGGCTATTTTGGCCTTTCTTCCATTCCTCTCCCTGGAACCAAGTGCCGAAATGAGCTGTACAGCCTGTAGCCTTTCAGAAAGCCAATGGCATTCAGCTTGGTATTTAGTGTGCTGCTGTAGCAAGCACTCAGGTATTGTGGTGGTGATAGGAGCTTGAGAAACAAAGGAGTTGATGCTGATGAGATGTAGAAGAGGTTGTGTTTGAGAGAGAAACAGATGAAGATTTTTGCCAAGCATGTAGAAGAACTCCTGTGCATAAATTAGCCCATAAGAAGCTGTGAAGGAAGACATCTCAAGATTAAGTGGTGCTTTTTTAAAGAGATGAAGAGGATAAGAAGATTCCTGTTGCAGAGTGTGGGGGTTAAGAATTTTCCAACAGTGATGCAGTAAGAGCTTGAAGGAGAAAAAAAGAGATTCCTTTGTGCCCCCAAGAAGGTTGCAAAGCAAGGCAGAGCAGGAGTTAGGTTAGAAGCTAAATACTTCTCATGTGAACTACTGCACATACAGAAGTTTCATATGTTGATGTATTTCTGGGTCATCCAGTGTAATCTGTATTGTAGGTACAAGTGTTGCAAAGTTTCTTTCGTAAGCTTACTTTCAAGATGAGTATTTTCACATCATGCATGATGTAAAAACAGACCAGAAAAAAACCAAGCAAAACCCCCAATCCCCACAGACTGCAGTGATTGAGAACACTACAGATGTGCTTGTACAAGCACCCAGGTTTTCTGGGCAACCTACTTCAGAGTCTGACCACCCCTGTACTGAAGAAATTCTTCCTAAAATCTAGCCTAAACTTACTCTTCCTTGGTTTACAAAGGCCATTCATTCATGAAGTTCTAGTAGCATGAGATTTACTGTTTGACTCCTAAGCAGAGTGTTTTGAGAAAGGCACTTCATATCTTCTGACTCATGGAATCTGCTAATTCAAAGGTGTTTCAAGAAAATTCTCACTGGTTTAGTACCTCCCTGGATTATCACAGATTCCTGCTCAGCTTTAACACCTTCTCACTCAAAACCGCCACGTTCGGTGCTTTGGTTCACTATCGTTCATACAGCTGAGGCTGGGTTTCAGCCTGTGTCTTTGAGCATCTATTCCTGCTACAGAGTTCCTGTATGAGTGTTTGCTGTTCTCAAGGGTCTTGTAGGCTTCAAAAGTTATCTTTATCATAGAATGGTCTGGGTTGGAAGGGACCTCTGAAGGTCATCCAGTCCAACCCCTCTGCAGTCATCAGGGGCATCCTCAACTAGATCAGGCTGCCCAGAGCCCTGACAAGCTCCACTTTGAATATCTCCAGGGATGGGACCTCAACCACCTCCCTTGGCAACCTATTCCAGTGTTCCACTACCCTCATAGTAAAGAACCTTTGTACCTTTTGATTAAAACCATTCATTGCACTGCACAGCCAGTTGTTCCTTTGCCCAGTTCTGTCATGCTCCAAATGAGGAACAGAGGTAGACAAATTACCAAATTCAATTTGACCTTCAGTTCAGAACAACTGAAAAGACCATTATGAATTGAATGCCATTTATTCTACTTTTAGCATGATTTCAATGGTGGGAAACAATGTTAGTGCAAAACTTTATCCAAGTGATGATCTTAAGCTACAGGAAGAGCATGAGAGAAGTTCTGTCTGTGGGACATGGCTTTTTAAAGTTCAAAGGAAGCAGGATATGGGTCACGTTCCCCAGGAGCAGATACGGTTATTGCTGACTACAGACCTTGTTTGTTGCTGGGAAAGTAGCAAGGCTGAAGAAAAGACATCTGTAATTTTGTGAGATCCTTACTGCCTGACATTAAAGTGAGGAGACAAAAAAGGGAGATGCTCTATTACCAGTGATTATTCCCCCCCTGCCCTGTTTTGGACTGAATTAAATTATCTTAGAATCATTTTGGTTGGAAAAAGCTTTTAAGATCATCAAGTCCAACTATCATCTAACTCTACCAAGTCTGGTGCTAAACTGTGTCCATCATCACCAAAGTGAACCATGCTTTAAAGATTCCAACCCAGTGCATTCCATGATTCTGTGCTCTGGGGAACATGCCCAAACTCCACGTTGTTCAGCACACAACCTGAGCAAGCCCACAGGAGCTCAGCTGCAAGCAAAAACACCTTCCCTTCCTTTCCTGCACCCATCCTTGACAACAAACATAGCAACTAGACCATGCTCCAAACTGGCATTATCCTTTCAGTGTCCTGATGCCCCAAGAAGAACCCAGCTGGGGGTTTCATCAGTGTAAGAAGTTGGACGTGTTGCAGGAGGTGGAGAATTTGTGCTAAAGAAAGGCTGGCTCTTGGTGACTTTGTGTCATTTAGTTGCAGCCCTTACACCTTCTCCTGGGGGTGTTTTTTCAACTGGGCAATTTTCCAGCTGTAACAAATGTGTGCGGTGTCTTACTCTGCCCATACAAAATGTTGGGTCTTGCTTCCTACTCATGATTTGGATGGCAGCTTTTGTACCTAAAGGCTAGTTTAGAGAGAATTACATCCACATTGTGTTAGTGAGCTTTCCTGTAGGTCTGGCTATGAGAAGTGGAGATTTCACATCCCATCATTTGAGTTGGCAAGTCTGAAGGAAAAGAACAGAAATTGTGTGGCAGGTCTCTCTGATAAATCTGAGCTTTCTATATGCTGTAGAGGAAGCATTTGTCACGAGCTGGAAAAGGAAAGCTGAATAACTTTCAAGCTTTAGGGCACTGTCCTTCTGATAGGTGCTACACTGAGGTTTCTTTTCTGTTCTTTCCTCCTCTTCCCCCCTTTTGATTTTTCCCCTGCAAATGAAGCTCATGCATGGCAATGGTTTAGAAAGAAACTAACTAAATCTATACTTGGTGTTTGAAACAGGCTCTCACCACAGAGACTCAAAACAAATGTAGGCTTCCCAACACTTGGTGATTTAATAGTAATTGCCCACTTAACGAGGTTGCCCTATTTAGCACTGCAGAGAAGGAGATGTGATGCACATGAGGCTGGGAGTGTGTAGTTAACAGCATGCTTTTACACCATGGCTTTGGGACCTCTACTTATAAAATTGCCAAACCCAGACAGCTAACGTTCTCGACACTTGTAGTTAGTCACAAACATTCTTCTCATAAGTGATTTTTATGAAGCACGACACAGATTTATCTTTGTCATAGTCTAAACAACTTTGTGGCCTTGGTACACAGTTCACTGATAAATAAAAGTTTATTTCCTCTTTATTTCAGAAGAATTTTTCTCCTTGCTTTAAGGTAGCAAGTCTTCACATGGAATATCCTTTCTGGAAGGGAGGTATTTCCTAGATCTATTCATTGTCTCTCATCAAGCCTGTCTATAAAGAGATAAGATCAGGTTGAGCTCTATCTCCTGCAAATGCTAGAAGAAATTACCTGGAGCAGCAGAATAATTTTGCAGCTTTCATGGTTGGATGTGAACATTTCAATTTTTTACCTTTATAAACAGGCTGCTAAGTCTGCTTATGCCAATCTGTTATAAAAGAAGCCTGCTCACATGAAATTCACAGTTCCCAATCACTCAAGATACTTTGGAGCCTGTCTAATTTTAGCAATGGCAACAACCCTGTAGCTGCTTGAGATGTCTGTGAATCTTCATCAATAAATTCAGAGGAAGTGTGACACTGACTGAAGCTGTGCTCTTTCCTTACAATTAGGAAATGTTGTACTGTAAAGGTTAAATTCTATTAAGATTGAGGTTAGTAAGATTTCCAGGGGTCTGTTATGACAGAGATCTTAAAAATCTGTGACTGTGAAATAGTCTGAACTGTAGTTAACAGAAGGTATCTATACTTATCTATTTGCTTGTTGAAGAACATGGACAGCATGTGTAGATTTTGTTTGACTTATAATTGGTTTGGGCTAGTGGCTGTTTCTGTACGCATGAAAAACACTGAAGGGTAGGAATTCATCATGATTTAGTGGGCATGGTGGTGTTGGGGTGATGGTTGGATTTGATGATCTCGGGGTCTTTTCCAACCTTAATGATTATGTGATTAAGTCCTTTTTCCAGTCAATCATAGAGACTTTTACTGGTACTGTTGCATTTGCAAGGGGCTGTGGCTATGTGCAGTGTTACCATGAGGGTAGTGGAACACTAGAACAGGTTGCTCAGGGCCCCATTCCTGGACATATTCAAAGTGAGGCTCAGCAGGGCTCTGAGCAACGTGATCTAGTTGAGGATGCCCCTGATGACTGCGAAGGGGTTGGACTAGGTGACCTTTGGAGGTGCCTTCCAACCCAGACCATTCTGTGGTTCTGTGAACTCTGAGCAGCTTGTTCACAGCACTGAATGTGATCAGTTTAGTGGCTTCGCTGCCAGGCTCCTGATACCATGGAAGGTTTTTCGGTTAACTTCAGGTGCACTCCATTGTCACAGTTTTGCCTTATCTTGCAGGGGAGGGGAAGTTTGTAACTCTGTGGCGTTAATCACTCCTGCTGAGTGATTTAATTTGTGCTGTATGGCAGCAATAAACCAAAATGATTAGAGCCTAACAAGGTATCTGTGTGAATATTGTGTTTGGGGCAGCGCCCTGTCTGGAGGACTCTGAGCTCCACACTCTCTCCAGGCTTTGTCCTACAGAGTCACGAATGTTTGAATTCCATTAGTGGTGCTTTCAAGGAGGAATTGTTGTTGTTTTCTATTAGCTTTTTCTAGCTGTATCTTGGAACGCTTTTATGGTGCACTTAATTTAAGAAAATGTGCACTTTCTTTATTTTTCTTCATGATACTGTGCACTTAAGGAAGCTATTATTGATGTATATTGCAATGTTAATATCAATATTTACTGATATGATACTCACAGTTGTAGCTTCAGTGTGACTGCAGTCTTTCAAGGCAGTTCCTTGATGTGGATATTCTGAAATTGGGTTGTATTTTAGATTTGATTACTGAATTCAAGACAGATAATCATTAAAAGTTTAAACATTTGAATAGTAGAGATAAAACAATACTTTGAACCATGCACTACTTTTGAATCCTCCTATTCTTCTTCTGGTCTTGGGCAAGTTGTTTCTAGTTTTCCATTGGCTTGTTTGTAAAGTAGTTTCTCTTATGATGGGAACACCACGAAGTACAATTGCAATAGCTGAGACAGTTGAACTCCTTTGAAATGTTTTAATTATCTTCTGAACTGCACCCTTCTGAAGTGAATTCAGTACTTTGTTCTTTTCAAAGCTTTTGGAAAATGGAAAGTGCTACCTAGAAGCAGCAGTAATCTTATTTCCATTTTCTGCACTGAATATAGCAGTTGGATGTCAGCCAGGTTAGTAAAATTTTTGGGGGCAAGAGGGCAGAATTTTCCTTTGCACTGTACAAATTAAAATGCTAACATTAACCTTAAACATTACAGAATGGCATAGTTATTGCTGAGGGAGAAAAGCTTAACCTCAGAGACCAAACTGCAGCCTTATGCTGGTATGGATGTTTGTAGCAGAGGGATCTTCTCGGTTACTGCTGGTAGGTGTGAGGTCCTTGCATTTGGATGCTGCCTGTGGCAATCTGAAACGGAGAGTCAGGAAATTCTCAGGATGAGGGTATCTCATATCAAAAGTTTCATTTTTGTAAACAGCTAATAACTTGTAAATTAGCATGAATGGGAGTGCTGCTGGAACGAGAAACAATGTTGATTTTAGCCTTTAACCCCTAGTTTGGAATGAGGGCACTTGAAGCCTGGAGAGAAGCCTGGCAGTGGTGTGATGCGATACGTGTTTTAGCAGGCAAATCCTTCTACACTGGTTTTGAACAGCTTTAATAAAAATGGTTAGCTCACACCCTCCGAGGAAGCAGATTCCCTTTCAGCTCTGTTTTGCTATGCTTCTCACTTGGATTCAGTGAGCACACTGGCACTGTTAGCCTGGGGTGGCTGTTCAATAGAATCGACTTGATTAAACCTTGGTCTGTGCTGCTTGCTCCCTGCCCTCAGGCAAACCCCCACACAGCAGGACCTTGAAGTTAGTTGGCTTGCTCTCAAGCCACTATTTCTGTGGACCAGATGAAAATGATTACGGACAAAGACCTTGCTTCTGCTTGGCTATCCCTGGCATGGGTGCCTTTTGCCTCATACCAGAGCTGTGCAGTTTGTTGTTATAAAGGACTGGGGTTTAATCTTAATCACACTTGCTCCACTCTCTAGTGAAAAATGTACTTGCACAGGATCTGTCAGAAAAGGATTTATGAAACCTTTCCTGCTATTTAATTCTGCACAAGCTCTTGAAATGTGTTCAGGGTTCACCAGAGTTTTTCTGTGTATTCAACACGAAGTAGAAATACTTCGTCCTGCCTCAAGTGTTTCATAAGAGCATAGGTCTTGAGGGAGTTGAGCAGTATACTTGCCTATTACACACATCATTTGATGTTATTTATTGAGTTCTTACAAGTGGGGAAATAGCTAATAAAGCACAATTTTTTTTTTCTCTTTGGCTACTTAATATTGTTTTATTGAGTATCTGGAATTGCAGATGTCATTAGATTGCATTGACTGACTCAGTGTTGGAGTTTTAAATGTATTTCTTTCTTTCTTCACTATGAAACAGGAAATATTAGTTAAAGTACCACTTGGTGGAGATCTTTTGGCTATTATGTTTGCATAATAAGAACAGTTAACTTTGGAAAAGTAGTCACACAGACCTGTATTTCTGCCAAAGCAAGTAAATGGTATTTATGTATTTCAGGGGGGTTACATTTATGATTCCAATGCTGTTGGTAAAAAACATTTTGGGAGGTCTAGAATATGGTATTTAGATCCTTGGTACTCATTCATTTTAGGTAGTATTTCATGATCTCCTTTCTTGCTTGGTGCTCACAAAATCCAGTGTCCTAGAAGCATCCTGTTTGCAGCTCAGTAAGATTGCCTTCTTTTCCTACATGCTCTAGGACCTGAAGTTGTTCTTTGTTTTCTGGCTGGCTAAGTGCTGACAGGCTCTCAGCGATGTGAAGCAATGCTGCTGAAGGCAGTGTGTGCCAGACGGAATCCCTGGTCTCTGCAGTGACCTTCAGACTGTGAAGGTCTGAGGAGCTGAATGCAGAGCTTACATCTGTAGAACTAGTTCAAGGGTAGCTGTGCCAGTGGGGTGGTGTGCCTGGTCGAGTAGATGTGCCAAAAGAAGGGTGCACTGCAGTGCTGTCGTGGCTGCAGTGTTTTGGAATCAAAGTGATGATGTGTGCCCAGGATTGTTCTGTGCCATGTGGTTTAAACATGACCAGAGTTTAAAAGCCATGACCAATCCTTCATGTGCAGAGTTGGTCTTGGTTCTGCAGACAACAGAATTTTGTCTTCACAATCTCACTAAGCAATCTGAGTTAGGGAGTTACTAATTTGCAGTTTGTGTAAGGCTTTGACATAGCAGAACTGTGTATGAGAGGGGATGGACATTTATTACTAATTAATGAAATTTAAAGCAGTTTCTGTGAGACAGGTCTGAGCTTACTGCCTGTAAAGTTCCACATTTCCTGGTTCTGCATCTATATGTCGAGGAGAGTTCTTGTAAATGACTAATTCATGAAAACAAAGGGCTGCTTAGTGGGGAGCTGAGAAGGAACCTGCGTTGTGGTGTCAGTAGATCCTGTTGAGTCCTTCTGCTTAGGAAGCAGACATGTCCACTTCTGAAGTTACTCCTGAAAACGTGGATCCCGAACAGCTCTTAGGAGCTTTTGCTTGGAATGCTTGGAAATGCTTGCTGTTGAAAAGAAACTTGCTTTTAATATTGAAGTGTAGTTTGTGCATGAAAACAGATTGGCTTTTCAGCTTCTTGATCCAGACCAAATGAAAATAAATCATTATGCTTGTATCGATCCATGCAACGGAACTCAGAGCTAAAAATGTTCCTCTCTTTGTTTTGTTTTTCTGTGTGCAGAAAAGATGAAAAGGAGTATGCACTGAAGCAGATTGAAGGTACAGGGATATCCATGTCGGCCTGTAGAGAGATTGCAGTAAGTGTACATAAATGAAAGCATTTTTACTGGCTTTTCTTTTCTCTGAATTAAGTAACAAAGATTATCTAAATGTTTTCTCTGAAGTATGCAAACATGAAAATGATTCAAACCTGAGCTTCTCTTAAAGTGTTTTCTGAATGATGCAGTGTTTTTCAGTGGAGAGAGATCTTCTTGCTCCATAATAGTAATGCCTCTTCCTGGTATAATTTTGTTTTATTTGCTTTTATGTGCTGAGAGGGAAATATGTGTGAACCTTTTAATGATGATTTATTTTACAAAAGGATGTTTTTAAAATGACTTCAAGGAAAATGGTTCAGAAAGATTACAAGTGCCATTACACATCTGCTTGCTAGTAATGTATTTTACTTCAGACTAATGGTAGCTTACTCTTTAGTACCTGAAAACAGTTTGTTCTCCTCATTCCTTGTTTGTTTTGCTAAGTACAGAGAAACTGCAAAGCCAAATAAAAACAGCTTTAATTACATTTTTATTACAAGTGTCTTAGGAGAAAAAATGGATTTAGAAATTGCACACTTTTGAGCACTCTGGTGCCCATCATTCCTTCAGTGTTGCTTAAATGCAGTTGTTTGTATATGAAAGTAGAATTTAGTCCTTCAGTGTTTCTTTTATGACTGAAAATGTGCATTACAGTCCAAGGGCTGGATAGCAACTTAAATTTTGTAACCCAAGAATTTCTTGCATTGCAAAGGAAGTGATTAAATATTTACCTTGTTTTAACGCTGTCATTTCTGAGGGCTGTTGCAATGTATGTTAGGATTGTGCCTAAAAGCTTTTGATATAATCCAGTAGTGGTGCACTGAAATACACAGCATTCAGGTGTGCAGTGCAGCGTGAGGCAGGAGAAACTGATGGCATTCACGGCCTGAACAAACCAATGTATTGTGTTCAGAGTAGTGCCCACAGTAATTCTCTATGAAGAGACTTAGCAGATAAAACTACTATCCTTTTAAAGTGCTTGTCACTGTAAGGTCAAGGTCACTTGTGGATTTGAGAGGTGGCTGCATTGCTGGCAGTCGCTTCACACAAAAACTACCCAGTGCTAATATTTCTGCCTCTGGAGGAAATAAGAAATCCTCTTTTGTCACCAGTACTAGATTATGTTCTGGTTACTTCAAAGCTGACTTTGACAGCATTGGATTTTATTTTTATTTTAAATCTCTTTGATACTTCTCTTTGTCTGTTTCAAATTGTCCTATTATGGGCATGATGTGTGGAATAGTATGACGGGGGCTTCCCTACTGTCATGTTCACATTGTGATATGGAGCTGATTCTGTCCTATGTGGACATAACATCATAAGGAAATAGAGAGGGTCAAATTACTTTTTTTTTTTCTTTGATATATCACCATTTCAATCTTGATTCTATTTCTTTATTAAACTCTCTTATCATTATTGGTGAAGCTTTGTGCAAAGCTTAGTACAGCCTGGAAAATATCTCAGTTGCTGTGTAAGTTGCTTGAATCCTCCCAATGGTTCTTCCTGTAATTGTTCCTCAAATGATATTTTACTCTTCTTGAGACTTCATTGTAAAACTCTATAACCTGAGGTAATGTAGCAAATCACTGTTTGCCTCAGTGAAATTTGAAATTGTTCTGTGAAAGAGGTGAAGGTGAAATAGTTGAAGAAGAAATAAGAACTTTTTCTCTCACAGAAACAAGCGGAATCAAGTAATCTTACATTACAAATCTTAATCTTACATTATACATCTATTACTATAGATGTGAGGAAGAAGTTCTTCCCCATGAGAGTGGTGAAGCCCTGGAATGGGTTATCCAGGGAGGTGGTTGAGGCCCCGTCCCTGGAAGTGTTTAAGCCCAGGCTGGATGAGGCTCTGGCCGGCCTGATCTAGTGTAGGGTGTCCCTGCCCATGGCAGGGGGTTGGAACTAGATGATCCTTGTGGTCCCTTCCAACTCTGACTGATATTATGATACATTATCTAGTAAGACAACCAGACTTACAATGGATGTATTAATAGCTAATCTTGTATTTAAAGGCTTAGATAGGTAACAAAGAGGGTAATGTTTACTGATTAAGTAAAGATTATTAGCCAGAAAGAGGCCACATTAAAATGTCAGAAACAGTTCTCTTGACATTTAACCCCCTGCCTAAACCAACCCCCCCAACACCAGAAAAACTCCAAACCCTACTCATATTTTTTGGAAGCCAGGAACATGAAAGAAGCAGCAATGTCCTGGTTGTGTGAGTGATCAGAACATTTTAGTAGGTCTGAAGACAATTGACAATATGCTCAAGAAATTTATTGCTGAACTAAAAACTTTGGTTTTGCAGTCCAAGACCATTTTGTATGTCACACGGCCTAAACACTCAGAATAAGACCTAATGGCCAACTTTCCCTAAGAGGGGAAAAAAACCAAACAACTTTCCCTCTCTTCTGTCATTACAGATCAAATTGGTCTGTTTTTGCTTAGAACTTTGAACAACATAAAGCCTCTTTTACCATTGTTAGTGTGAGCTTTTCCTGGAAGGAGGCTTATGTCAGTGAAAACATCATAAAGGCAGTAATTCCTGGGGCAAGTGATGATTACTTGCTTTCAACTTTTCAACTCCAAATTGTGTTTAATTTCATTTTTCTATACCAGGCTTAGTTCTGTTTCATTTTATAGCTCAGTAGTCTTTTTCTGTTAGAAAAAATAATTAGCCTAAGCTATTAGAGGTGATTTAAATTGGAGTAGTAGAGCCTTGCTTAAGGAGTGCCCTGGGTGAGTGCTGGGTCTGGGACACAACCATTTCAGTTGCCACATCCTGTGCCTGTGTGTGCTAGTCCTTAGTGAAGCTGCTAAAGGCTGCTCCTTCTGGGAGACCTTGAAACAATGCCAGCACACTGTGGGACGCTGGTGGGAGCATTAGTTGGCCTTTGTGTTCATAGTGGCATTTATGGGTACGGGCTAAAATAATTCAGACTGTAATGTTAAATGAGATACTGAAAGCTCTTTTGAACAATGTAGCATGCACAAATTATTCTGAGGCCTTTTGCCTATTAATGCAATGTGTGTTACAAAGAGCTAGAGGGTACAAATATTTTGGCATCCTCAGTTTCTGAGGGTGGGCAAGGTTTTAGAAGCCTCCCAGGTTAAATGATAGGTTTGTGTAACCTTTTGGCCTTTGTCAGCTGGCTTGAGCAAGGCTGTGGCTCACTGTATTTATGTTCTCCCCGTTCCTTTGTGCAGCTCTTCTGGCGCTGTGTCTTCCTCCTCCTGTCTTTGGGGGTCTGTGGTGGTATGGTGTTGAAGCTGAGCCAGGGAGGTCCAGCTAGACTTACTGTCACTGCCTTGAAACACTTTGTGCCTTTGCTGTGTGCTGCTCAAGCAGTGCTGCTGGCAGCCTGGCACGGGGACACCCAAGGGGTTGAGCCTTGCTGGGGGAGCTGGTGCAGCTTACTTGCTTTTCCCTCTGTCAGGTGCTGCATGTCACTTCCAATGTCACCTTCCTGGTCGGGAACTTCTTAGTCAAATCAACTCAGTGTGAAGCTACTTGATTTGAGCCTGTGACCAGGCTGGCCTTAGAACCTGTTTGACCTGTCTGCATCACTTCGGAGTGCAGGAAAGAGCAGCTCTACAGGAATAATGATAACTTTTCAGTATTAGTAAAAGACTCTGAAGATTTGTAATACCATTGGCTCACTTCAAGAACAGTTACATAGAATTTCGTAATAGGTACAAGTCCTCTGCTTTGGATCTATTGATATGTGACCATGTCTGTCACAGCAGCTTGCAGTATTTATTGCTGTGTAGAAAGAGAGGCTTCTAACCTTGGCCTCTGTCTTTGCTTAAGGCCAGGTTAGGTAAAACAAGGCTTAATAAAGTCCAGGTCCCTGAGTACATTTGCTGTAGGAGATTCCTTTTGAATGTCTGAATTTCTTTTCCCTTGCCAAGATAATATAAATGTGTAGGATATTTGGCAGTATCAAGTCTGCCCATAAATTTTCTACCACCTAATTAGAAAAGATTGTTAGATTTGTTTTTGGAAACTTTGAAACTCCGCTCCCTCTTTCAATAGCTGGAGGTAGTGAAACAAGTTGGGGGGAAAAAAAAGGTATTTTCTGAAGGGATTTTTATTAGAGAGTTAAGGCATGTGTTGGCTGGAAGTATGTGCAGCATGATTTTTTAAGTGTGAATCAGCTGGAAGGAGGTCTTTTTGATTCAGCTGCATGACAACTCATGTTTTGCATGCCATAGGAAGAATAAGAGCTCTCTGTGTTACATGGCCTAATCTTGTATAATCTGTGTAATTTAAATCCTTTTTGTTTAAGGGAGTACTTAAATTCCTACTTGGGTTATTCTTCAAAAGAGCTATGTGGACTTTTCCCCCCCTGCCTTTTTTGTATTTTATGGCATCTGGAAGAACAATCAACTTCATAAAATAAAATGTACACAAGTTGTAAATCAGTGGAATAAAAAGCAACTTCTGTTTTGATCAATTAAGTTGACTTCTTATCAGCCTATAACTGCACTGAAATGTTTCTGAAAATAAGTTTCACAGCCTGAAGTATAATTGGTTTTTTTTGTCAAGTAATTGTAAGGAAAGTAGAGCATCATCTGAAGCAGCTAATTAGTTCTATTGTCTGGCCGCAGCTACCTCCTTCAGAAATTTGACGACAACATCAAGGAGCGTGCAGAGGAAGAAGGGAAAGGGGAACACTGCTTTTACCACACCACTGCTTTCTAAGTGCAGAACTTGAAACTTTATTTTTACACACAGAGCTCATGTACTAAACTGTGTGCAAATGCATACGCTCAGTATTCTTGGCCTTGAGCTTTTTCATATGCAGCCACCCAAGGATACTGCAGTTAGGGTAGTCCTGACAGACTGTGCTGTGGGAAAAAGTCATCAGTGTTTCGAGTATGTGAACAGCATTTTGAAAGGAGCTATCAGTAGAATAATTTTGGTTATAGACAGTTAGGAAATATGAGATCTGCTGCCAGGTCTTGAAGACATTTGAGGAAGCCTCTGCCCGTTCTTTCTGCGCTAATGAATTTATCCCACCCCACAGCCCCTGCGGAGTTTGTTTCTCAACTCTCATTGTCTTGCCGTATTTTCACTTGCTCATTAGATTAGTTTCTTTTTCACCTCAGTTGCCTTTAGTATTATTTTCCTTACTGTCTTCTCCCTTTATCTCCAGATGCTTTTAATATTTACAAGCAGTACAGTGGTTTCCTTGCCACTAGCTCTGTCTTAGATCCATTTTGATTTGACTTCTCTGAGTTTCTACTCCAAAAAAGCTTATTGCTCTGACGAATGATCTCTGACCAAGCTCCAGTATTTGTTTGGTATCCTCGTTCGCCTTAGTATCTTTGCTCTTCAGACTAGTAATTGTTCCTTCTATTTTGGCATGTGATTGTTTTGTATGAATGACCTTATTCTTGCCCAGGTTTATCTAGTCTGTTTTATTGTTCTGAGGGTGGGTGATCCTCTAGCTTTACATTCTGTCTCTAAGTATTTATTATACTTGTGGCCTATAAAAATATTTTACTGCTACTGAATTGTTTGTTGTACTGTTCTACATCTGAAATTCACTGAACTTGCTCAAAACATTGTAGCCTATATAAGGAATTAGACTGTGATTTTAAGTTCTAATAATTTTCAGCTATCTCCGTTGTTCAGATGTTTTTCGGTCTGGGGCCAGATGGATTATTTCATATTTCCTTCTTCTAGGCATCTCAAATCCAGACCATTTTCAAGCTTTTATTTTCTTTCTTCATTACTTAGAGGATTCATGGGTTTTTGTTTTTTCCAACACAGATGGGCCTGAAAAACAGATCTATATCCCTGTCCCACTGGGATTATTTCAAATGTTATCTTTTTCCTGGGAGACACTGCTGTAGAGGTGCTGCTATAAAGATGCTGCTATAGAAGCCTTCTTTTAAACAATTCCATTTCTGTCTTACCAAATTAAGTGGCCTTGAAATCCCCTCTGAAAATGCAGACTCTACAAAGCAAAACAACCCCATGCTTATCTTCTGTGGTTAAACTTAATAGTCCTGGTTACTCCAGTTAGTGCTCAGAATGCCATCTACTCGCTTATCAGTTGTTCATCTAATTATTTCTGTGTTGTTCTGCATGCTAGTGGAAATATAACTTGTCAGAGCATTCCCAGAGAAGTAGCAGTCATGTTTGCATTAGCAGAGTCCTCAAATGTTCAGTTCTCTTGTGTGGTCTGTGGTGAACTGATTGCTTCTATTTTGGTTTAATAGTCTTTTCTCCTCTTCTTGATGGCATATTCTGGTGCTATTGACTCGTACTGACTGTCTTGCAGCGCACACCCAGGGCATGGTTGCAATTGCTTGTGCAAACCCAAATGCATAAAAATGACAGGGGTTTTCCTACAGAAGCTTCTCCCCTAGCAGGGACAGCCAGAGCATATTTGAGGACAGATAGAGCTGCTCCTCTTCTTCCAGCCAAGGAGGGGGAAGAAAGTGAAGAAACTGAAGTTGGTTTAGGGTATTGTCACAAAGGAGATGAAGTGAGGTGAATTTAGGGTGATAGCTGAGTGGTGGTGATTGTTTTGTGGCTTATTCTGCCCCACTGAGCTCTGTTTTCCTTTGAGTGCTTAATCTACATTTCACACATCATTTGAGCTTCCCTGTTTGTTGGTCCTCCATCCCATGCACACAGGAAAAAAGAAAATAAATCCATGCAACTAAAAGCACACAGAAGAATTTTCCATCTAATGCACTTCTTTTTAGTTTATTTTATCATTATTTATACAAATGTGGCCAATTTACTAAAGCAACAGAGGGCACCTTCTGAAGGTGAAATCTGCTGCTATTCTCCTTAATTTGGCTTGGGAGCACTAGTAAGGGCTGGTGTGGGGTGAATCCCTTGAGCACTTGAATATCTCTGCTAATCCAAGGCCTTGGTGGTGAAGGTGACTGTTTCAGCAGCACATTCAGGGGGACTGAGCTGAGATTTCAAGATCTGATAAAACATTGCTCTCAGAGTACTGATAAAGTGCAGCATTCTCTGCTTGGCATCTTGGCAGTCACGGCAGTGGAAACTGGCCGGATACGAAGGCTCAAAGTGGCTGTTGCCTGGCCAAAGGGCAGTAGCACAGCTGTTACTTATAATGGATGTGAAAGTGGGTTGAGTTTATGTGGTCTTACAAATACGGGCTTAAAAAGTCAAGGCACTGAGTTGCATTAATGATAAGGGAGCAGTGGGGAGAAGGAAAATGAAGTGTGACTTGGGTTGATATTGGCCTTTTATAGTGCGTGATGCTCAGAAGGATTCTGTTGTCTAGGTAACAGGGTCTGTACTTCATTTCTTAGGGAAGATGGAACAGATGTTCTTGCAAGAAGCAACCAATTATCACCAGTGAGAATATTGGCAGTATTTAAACTAATTGCTCTGTTGTTGCATGCAGTCCAATTCAGATGCTATGAATAGTAAAGAAAATGCAAATGAGGGAGTCTTCCTTGCGTGGCTTTTCCTGAATGAGGTTTTTAAAAAACATTGGGGTGTGTGTTACAAAATAGCACTCATCAGTGTGCCTTTTCACACTTCCATGTATCATTGCATTTTGCTGGGTATAATTTAGTCTTTTTATTTGGGATTTGTAATGTCTCTTTCATGCTCCATCATGCCCCTTGCTCTGTCGAATCTGTGTCATGCCGTGCTCATTTATTTTGTTCATTTAAAATACCTAAAAATCCGAAGGCAATGGGCTAAAAGGGTGCTCCTGGTGGAATAAGAGACTCTGAGGGCTTTTTCCAAATAATGCAATTCTGTTCTAGGGTTTGGTGGATTGAGTGCTTGATTTAGGGAGGCAAAATCCAGACACAGCTACTCAGATGGGGGACAGTGGCCTGAAAAGCTGGGGCAAAGGGAAGCCGTATGGACACATCTATACCTGAAACCCCACCATGTGCCACTTAAGTGGGGACCTAGCTTATGTGTAGTGGGATAGCAGGTGGTCACAGTGCCAAAAAAGGAGGAGAGCTGAAGGGGACAGTGTAGAACAAGAACTGCCCAAGAACTCTCTCTCTGCAGCACTCAGCGGTGTGTCATGTTTTTATGAGGGATTATGCTGAAGTAACTTCATGTATGAATTAAAGTGTTTGGGTTTTTTGTTGTTTATACGTATGGCTTTGTCTTCCTGGGAGATTGTTGCAGCCTTTACAGCACAGGACAAGGTGGTGGGACTGGAATAGGTTGCCCTAGGGAGGTTGTGGATGCCTCCTCCCTGGGAGCGTTCAAAGCCAGGTTCAATGAAGCCTTGAGTGTCTGAGTTTAGGTGAGAGGCATCCCTGCACAAGGTGGGGAGGTTGGAATAGGTGATCTTTTAAGGTGCCTTCCAAACTAAGCCATCCTATGATTGTATGACATGCTCTTGGCTATTGTAAGAGATGTTGAGGGAAGTGGCTTTATAAATTCAGGCTGAAGTCTGATGTTGAGTATTAAGTAAGAAGAGAAGACATTAGGACTAGATTCTCAGGCCACTGTTTGTGGGTCCTTAGCAAAGCTAAGCCATACCCTTATGCATTTAACAAAACATCTAGCCTCTTCCCTGAACTTTTCCACGCTTCTTGCCAAATACAAAAGATCTATTCTATGTTTTTTAGGTAGGGCATTGCAAAAACATGTTTTTCTGTCTTGGCAATAATAGGATAAAGGAAGAGCCGTTGACCTACTCTCTTTTTATTGACTCCGATAAAGGACATGCTGTTTTGATTTTTATCTAACTGTGGAAAATGTCATAATGAGTGGAAACAAAGTGCATGTTGCACTTCTTGGATTATTTGGCTGAATTATCCTATTGTATAGTAGGGACATGTTGATTGGGACAAAATGTCTTATTACATTCAGTTATTTCAATAACCATTGTAAAGCATTTGCTGTTTGAGTAGGAAAAAAGTACTATTTGTGGTTGGGTTTTTTTGTTTGGTGTTTTCTTTAATCCTTTTTTTACAAGGCTACTTTGCATGTGACTTCTAATCTTTTGGCTGCTGTTCTTCCTCTGACTGGCTCCTGGCTCTTTTTCTGTGAGCTCTTCCCATTCATCATTTGTAATTTAGTGCAGTCGATGCATCTTGTCACTTAGCTGTAGGTATTAGCTTGTCTTTGCCCTCTCAGCCAGGGACAGCACCACTTCAGTGTTTGTGTTCACCAACAGAGCTGCTCATTTGTTGTCCTTCTTAAATGCCCTAGTCTCTAATTCCTATTCTAAGCCTACTTTTTTGTTGTGTAGTCCCTTCATTGCGTAGCATCCTTCATATTCTGTTGCTTAGACTTCCTTACAGTGGCTGGTGTGTAAGGATTTGTGACTTCTTGTACTATCTAGTTCCTCCTTGCTTTTCTGTCCTTGATGCGCTTTCTGATTCTCCTGGTGCTTCCCTATTTTAGCACAGTCTGTCAGCAGCAATGTTTCCTAATTTTACTTCTTCTTTTGTATGATGTTTATAGTGAAATCTGACCATCAGCAGATTTTTCACCTGCTTTCAGGAGAGTTTTCTGGTTTTACAGTTTAATTGTATCACATATCACCAGTCCTAGATTCTTTTTACCACCCTTGACATACTCTTGGAACTCTCCTTTTTTCCTGCCTTCCCTTTTGATACAAATCTGACTGATTTGATTCCTGAAGGTCATGCTGAGAGGATAAAAGAATTTGACAGGTACTATGCTTTCCCATTTTCTGTCCTTAGAAGCTCCTTCTTTGTGCCCCTTTTCTCTGCAATGGTTCCGTTCCCTTATGCCTTGTTTTCTGCTTTCTGACCTTCTGCTCATGACACAGACATTACCCTGCTGTCTTAACTGACCTCACTTTCATGGCAACTAAAGCTTAAAGGAGAAGAGGAGGGCACTTTTGCCAGAGAGCTGTCGGGCCTCTGGACGTCTTGGCAAGGTTAGGAGGGGTGTTTGCTGTGTTGGACACTTTTCTCTGCATCTCTTCCTCCTTCACATTTTCTGTATTTGCCTTTTGCTTTGTGTGAACAATCAGATGTTCATCAGTGCCCAGACTGGAAAATCTCAGCCCAAACAATTAGTTTGGCAAAGTTAGGAGCAACAAACCTGCAGGAGGCTTGCTGTAGTCTCAGGGCTTCTTTAAGGTGGGTGATGGCATAAATGTGAAAGAAAATATTGTAGCTTCTTAATAAGGTATTTCTTTTTCTCTAGGCAGTTGTTTTTCCACAAGGGAGATGCATGTAAATGAACTCACTCTGTCATTTGGGCTGGGACTATAAAAATATTACTTGCTACCACTAATTGCATGCTTAATGAGATACACCAAATCTGGAAGAGTTCTGTTGCAGGTCTTGAGAGTGACTTCCAGTCGCTCAATTCTGCATAATTTGTGGGACAATATCTGCACTTAGTTCTCAGGAAGAAGGCCTGACATGAGTGTATGTAGAGCCACATGGCTTTTGCTGCCTTGGGCAGAAAGTCAGTTCAGTACCCATCTGCTTGCAGTAAAAGTTCTATTCAGTGGAGAATTAAATGCAGAACACTCTATGCCTAGTTCCTTGTGGTGGTAAATGCTAACAGGTTACTAGTTTCTACTAGTTGCTGGTTTCTTCATTTTATTACTTACTGTTTGAAAACCTCTCTTACAAAACTGGTGGTATATTTACCATACCTCCTTTAGAATAGAATAGAATTAACCTGGTTGGAAAAGACCTTTGAGATCATTGAGTCCAACCTATCACCCAGCACCATCTAATCAAATACACCATGGCACCAAGCGCCTCATCCAGTCTCTTCCTAAAGACTTCCAGTGATGGTGACTCCACCACCTCCCTGGGCAGCACATTCCAACAGCAAATCTCTCTTTCTGTGAAGAACTTCTTCCTAACATCCAGCCTAAACCTCCCCTGGCGCAGCTTGAGACTGTGTCCTCTTGTTGTGGTGCTGGTTGCCTGGGAGAAGAGGCCAACCCCAGCCTGGCTACTTCATTTATGTTTCTGTCTCTTTGCTCACCAAATTTTGTGAATGACATCTAACCACTTTTTGAGCCTTCCTGAACTGCATCAGTCCTCACTGGGGGAAATGCTACTTTTGCTACATTCATTGCCTCGTTGAAGGATTTTTTTCATATTTAATAGAAGAATGAGGAAAGAGCAGCATTTGGAGTACCAACTGACTTTCTTCTTTAAATCCAGTTGTAGCCTGATCCTGAGAGTATGAGAGGAATCTTGTGGTAGGCGTTTAATGACTTGGGAGATGGCCAATGAACATCTTGTTTTAGCTTGCTTCACACATTAGATTTGTCTAACGTGTGGCTAAAAGGATTGCAGAAAATTTGGGTAAAAAGTGAAAACCTTTGAGCAAAAGCAGAACAAATTTAACAGGTAATTTTGTAAGGAACACTTAAGAAAATTCTATCCTCGTGCTTCCAGAGTGAAATGCTGAATTTGTTGTAAATAGCTGTCAACAGACTAATTACTTCTATAATTCTGGAGTAAAAGCTTTGAGAGAGGAAGATTCTTAAAGGAAACAGTATGCAAGAAACCTAATTGTAAAACTATGTGCAAAATGTTTGCTATTTGAACAGACCCAAGTTAATGAAAGGATGTTAAGAACCCCCAAAAGACTCACATCCTCTTCTCCAGTCTGCAGGCACATTTCTCACTTCCAGCAAGGTATTAGAATCAGTTTTTACTTGCAGCGATAGGTTTGTCTGTTAGGTCGTTAACTAGAGGGTAAGACATTAAAGCAGATGGGGTGAAGTACATCAAACTTTAATGGATGCTGTCATTCAGAACTAAAGCAGCTCTAACTTGATTCTCATAAGGAACTGAGCTTTAATGTGTTTAATATGTTTTGAATTCATATCTCTGAATTGATTTAATTTTCCATTTAAAGAAGACTTAAACTATAAATTATGTATCTAAACTCCTGCCTCCCAGTCTGGACTAAGTAGAAAGAGATCATATGAAGGACAATCACTAGTTTTTGCTTTTTTTACTTTTGCTCTCTCTAACTGTCTGAAGGATTTATTTATTTATTTATTCCCCTTTTAACCTGGAAATGCTAAAATACATACCATTTATGTCACATGGTAAGGTCACTGAGGATGTGCTTTGTGATCTGCAAGACTGTATTATTCTTTCTGAAAAAAATCATCTACCATCTCTGTGGTTCAGCGTCCTGGAAATGGGACCTAACCGAATCGTGTTAGGCTGTTTGTGTTCCTGGGTCAGCCAGTGGTGTCAGGCACAGGCACTCGATTTCATTGCTTTGGAGTTTTGCAGAGTGTGAACTTCCTTCTGGCTTCAGGCTCACTGCGGGATAGCTGATCTAGCATACAACCAGTGGATACAAAGTGAAGTCATTGTCCTGCTTTGAGTCAGAGCAGAACAAGATCTGTTTGGTGCTTTTGCTTTTCAGCTCAGGCTCTTCTCAGTAACTGCACTTTCCAAAGTAAATGATACATTTCTGCAGACAGGGTCTGCCTCTAGCAGTGATAACCCTGATGTTTGTAGTTAGCACCAAGGGTTGGGGTGCAGACCAAAGTCACTGCTAGATTGTGTGTACTGCATTGGGGACACAGAGTGAAAGGTCACAACTGCCGGGAGGAGTGGACAGGACAGGTGACCCTAAACTGACCAACAAGGGATTCCAGTCCATGTATGTCATACTCAGTACAACACTGAGGAGTCATGAGAGTCAAGTTGTCCTCTTCAGTGGCCAGCATTCAAGGAAGGCACTGTCCATTCTGCATGAGTTCCTGAATCTAGTTCCTGTGTGCTGTTGAGTCCAGTCTAGGACCTCTCCAGTGCCTGCCACAGCATCAGTGGTGATGCTGTAATTGCTGTCAGGGGTGTTTGGTTCAATATTGATTTTGAATCTTATTTGTATATATTCCATTTTATTGTTATTGTTTTCACTAAAAGCTTTAGTTTTATTTTCCAGTTGATGTCTCTCTCCTTTATTCCATTTCTCATCCCTTTGGGAAAGGAGAGGGCTTAATAGAGAGCATCTGTCACTCGTTTAGTGGCCAGCCCAGCCCTAACCCCTGACAGCCATCATTGTTTTTTTCCCAAACAATTTTGAATAACAGGAGAGTGTTGGATTAATACTTTGTATTATGAGAAAAATGCCTTTTCAATATGCTATTGGAAATTCTAAATTATTGTTAGACTGTTGCCTAATTATAACACTTGATTTATCTTCCTGTGTATTTTTGCATTGGAGAAATAATTATATGCAAGTTGAGGACTTGGATGTGGCACTACTCAGTAGCAGCATATTTGCTGCCCTTGAATAATACACCAAGCCCTTTACAAAGCAGAGGTAGGGCTAAATTCTGTAGATGGATTCATAATAGTCAGCATGCACACTTGAAAAGCTGTGTAGGATTTAAGTTTCATGATGTGTGCCATTTCTTGGCTCTTTCTAGGGCTGGGTACCTTCCTTCAGGCTGCAGGGAGTCACCTCTGTTTACATGGAATATTGTCATGATGCCTTATGTGCTTGAGCTCTGTCCTTTCAGGCACTATGCCCATTCCATTCAGCAGGTCAGAGCAGTGGGAGAAGGCTGAAGCCAGGTTTGCCACTTGGTGGGAGTGCTTTGATTATTGAGCTGTCACATCAATGGTCCCTCCTAGCTTAGTGTCATCTGCAGACATACTGAGAGTGCCCTTGATCCCCTCACTGCTAAATATATTAGAGAGACCTTGTCCCACAACTGAGCCCTAGTAGGATACAAGAAGTTGCTGGATAGAAGTTTTCTCGAGGTCTGGAATTTATTTTCATGGTAGCTGTCAGATACCTTGCATTAGAATTGGTGCTGTGTCATTTGTAATGTTTGGGAGAGAGGCACAGAAATGAGAATGTGACTTAAAACGTTAATCAAAATGTTAATTAGGGGAGATAATAAGTAAACATTATGAACAACGAGGGAAAAGCAGGTTGTAAAAATCTTTGCTATGGGGATTCTTTTCAGAATAGCTTTGCAGTCACTGCCCACTCCCTTGCATAGATTGGAAATTTATTGCCTCTTGAGAGATGCATCTCTGTGGTGCCATAATTAATGCTGTTGAGGTTGGAAAAGCATACTTTTTGGCCAATCTCTTGCTAAAACAATCTTCCTCTTCCTCTTCCCCCATATAATATTTATCTTTCTGAATTCTTTCTGATAGGAAAACCGACACTGAAAAATGCACAGTAGATCAGAGTGGTTGTCTAGGTTTGGTAGTTTCCTTTCTACAAGGATTTTGGAAAACCTGTCACTGTTTATTCCCTATGAGATACAGTGCAAGAGCAAGATGGGACCAGTGGCCAGGAAACCAGAAAAAGGCAGAAGTGTTAGAATGAGCATTGCAAGAAAAAACTAGTTGCATTTAAAAATCCCAGATGGAATGTGGAGGTTTGTGGAATTCTGTGGTGACGCTTCTGAATTTTAAGAGAGAGGTAAGCCTAGAGGTGTGTTGTCTCCCCTGCCCCATTGTAAAGGCCAGGCTGTTATAGCTTGAGGTTAAGAGTCACCCAAAAAGTGAATTCAAGGTATCCTGAAGTCTTCAGAAATGGCAGACATTCCACATTGCTTTTTAGCAGGTTAGTTTCTATAGACCTCTACAGTTTAGTTGGTGTTCTCTGAATGAATGAATGTTGTTTTATTGCAGGCTAAAAAGGAGAAAAATCTCTGGGAGAGACAGAGCTTAAACTTCTCTGTAACTTTCAGTTGGGAGGGAAATGGTTTTTGTTAAATGTTGTCAGACTGCCCAAACTGACAGAGCTGTGTTTAACAGACTCACAGAATGGCTTAGGTTGGAAGGGAACTCGGAGATCATCTCCTCCAACCCCACCATGGGCAGGGATGCATCTTAACTCAGCTGCTCAAAGCCTCATCCAGCCTGGCCTTGAACACCCCCAGGGAGGAGGCATCCACAGCCTCCCTAGGCAGCCTATTCCAGGGTCTTGCCACCCTTGTACTGGAGAACTTCTTCCTAAGATCCAGTCTAAACATGCTCTCCCTCAGCTTCCAGCCATTCCCCTTGTCCTACTTCTAGACACCCTCATGAAAAGCCCCTCACCAGCCTTCCTGTAGGATCCTTTCAGGTACTGGAAGGCAGCTCTAAGGTTCCCTTGGAGTCTTATCTAGGCTGAACACCCCCCATCTCCCTCAGCCTATCCTCATAGCAGAGGTGCTCCAGTCCTTGGATCATCTTCGTGGCCTCCTCCGGACTCGCTCCAACAGCTCTGTGTCCTTGTGCTGGGGACGCCAGAACTGGATGCACTATTTGAGGTGGGGTCTCACAGAGCAGAATAAAGGAGAACATAGGATTTTATCATCCTAGAGCAAACGAGGTTTCATGTAGGAAGATGCTGGAATTCAATAATAATTCAGATATATTTTATAGAAAAGACATGAAAATGAGTTACATGTTTAGTATGTGCCCTGGAGTTAAGTTGATACTGTATGATCTTAACATTGGCATTTCCTTATGTAGTTGTATTAAAAATCAACCAATTTCTTGGTTTGGGAGTTACTGTACACTAGTTCTTTCTTTCTTTCTCTTTAAACATCTGTCCCATGGTGTATATCATGTTGGGAACTAAGAAATGGGGGGGCGGGGGGAACCAAACCCAATGTCATGATTGTATTTCTGCCTGCATTTGTCAAGAAAAATGCTAAAGCTGAATTTCCTTTTGGCTGAGAACCTCCAGAATGGAAAATGCAGTTACCCTAGTTTCTATTCCTTTATATTGCTTGAAATGTAGCACTTTTGAAAACTCTTTTTGCCAAGCTTTTGTTTCAGAAGAATAATGTTATTTAGAAATGCCAGACCCTTTTCAGCTCCTGAAATGAAAATATTTGTAGAATAAATAGCTTCTTAATCCTTGTCTTAGGAGGAGGGTGGGGCAGGTTTTTGTCCTCTTCCTTTCCTGACATTTGGCAATTTACTGGCTAGATTCTGTTCAGTGTCTTTTATTTATTTAGGTTTTAAAATTTACTTTATCTTTCTCGTATGGGAATTTGGAGCCCTCACAGTTTGAGGGCTGTGTGCGTTAACGAGGTGGAAGTGTGAAGACAGGACGAGGGTTGAAGGATGCGTAGTGCAGGCTTGGAGGTGTGTTTCAGTATGAAGGACTGCTTGGGATAAAACTGATGAAAATTCAGTGCTTGTACAGGAGAATTGGAGGGAAGAAGAAAGTCTGCTTAGACTTAGGTTTTAACAGATTTTTAGCTTGTTGCAGTATCCCTGAATCCCATAAGGGTAGGGGTTGGGAGGGACCTACTGTTGAAGCATCTGTATCTCCTCAGTGATACTTGGGCATGACTGCTGGGCGGTTCATGAGGGAGCTAGAAATGCTTAGTGCTAGGGAAAAGAGAAGAAGAAACAAAAAGAAAAAACCCCTTTCCTGCATGATAGAAAGTGAAATCAGAATTATTTTATTTGCTGGGAAACTGGCATGGATTTGAGCAGTTGTAATATTCTTTAGAAGATTTTTTCTCTTGACAGATATCTGTATGATGTAATTTTAAATGGTTCCCCCTAATTTTTTTTTTCTCCCCCAAAAATGAATGTCTTGACTCTTTTTCTTTAAGGTTGAACCTTAGAGAAGGTTGAACCCTTCTCTAAGGGAAGGTTCATTTCTCTAAAGTGTGCCTTGCATCCTGCTTCATTTACTGTTTCACCATTAAATTGATTCTTGGCAATTTATATACTGGTGCTACAGATGCAAGCAATTTTCAGATAAAACAGGAGTGATCAATCATTCTTGTGACTGCAGTTGGAGGGGAAAAAAAGTGATTCCATGGAAATGGTATTTTTGGGAGTACCACTTCCCAGCACCACCTGAGTCTGATTTAATCTGGCAGAGGGATGACTTCAAACAGCTTTAATGTGCTGTATAATTAGTCATGAGACCTAGTTTTCTTTCTGGCAAGCAGTAAATAAGCTTTGGTTTATTTCTGGATTATAGGACAGTAGTTGAGACAGCCATTAGAAAAATGATTTGGGTCAACCTCTTTGAAAACACCCTCACATTCTGAGGCAACCACCCTGTGGCCTTTGAGACAGGAATCCAGTGCAAAAGAAAGTTGTTGATAATACAGTAATCATGTGGTGATCAAGAGCTGTGTTGTTCACACAGAGAGCTTGGACCAGCTGCACAACCTTCATTCTGACCTCCTTAAATCCTGATGTTCACTTTTCTTAAGAGAACTCCTATGTTTATGTGAATTAACTTTATTTTAAGCTAGAAGCTGAGGGTGAGTGAGATTAATAGGTACGATGGGCAGCTATGTCCTGAGTGTGGATCAGAGGAAGGCAGCTGAAGGTAGGGATGGTCAACTGTGCTGTCAGAAGAGCACCCTATGCCACAGGGGCTGTGTGTGTGTCCTGATTTTGACAGTTTGAAGACTGTGCTGAATCAGTAGCATCTTTTCTTCTAGAGCCTGTTTTAAGATCACTTATTTGCTATTTGTGCCAAGACCTGTTTCGGGGGTTTTTTTGCTGTTGTGTTTGCTTTCCTTAACAAGCACAGAAGTGACAAAAGCTTCTCTGTTCCTCTGCAGCTTTTACGAGAGCTGAAGCACCCCAACGTGATTGCATTGCAGAAGGTTTTCCTTTCTCACAGTGACAGGAAGGTTTGGCTGCTGTTTGATTATGCTGAACATGATTTGTGGGTAAGTACAGGTTTCCCTGAGTGCTTTAGTTTAATATGAGCTTGTTCAAACCAACATCTGTGTGGTGTATACCTTCATCTAGAGCAGAGATGCATGAATCCCTCGCTCTGTATTTAAGGATCAAACTGACAACCTGTTCTTTGTACATCGGAGAACCTGCAAAAGGCTATGTAGAAATTTGTTTTTTAAGTCAGATTTAGTTTTGAAGCTGAAGTAATTTCCCCACAAGCTTTAATTTGAGACAAAGAAAGCATTCTTTGAGACCTTCTAAAATAGAGTTTGGAAATGTATGTAATGTTTTCTTTTTCCTGCGGTTTTACATACATGCACACAGAGACATGCACACACATGACACACACCAAAAAGGAGAGGGATTGCTTTACTGAGACCTCTCACTGATCACCTAGTTGATAGTGAAATTGTGACAGTATGAGTGAAAGGAAAATAAGGAAAAGAAGCAAGCATTGCTAATTTGGCCTACTGATGGACTATCTCTGGCTAGAAGAGTAGAGACTTGGCAATCTGGTTGTAAGTTTACAGCAAGGTATGGTTTAATCTGTTGTAGAGGTGAAGAACAATGCCATCATGAGTTAGATTCAGAGACAAATATTCAAGTGCCATATCTATTGATAGGATGTGAATTGCTCAGCCCTGCATTTGTATTTAAACCCAAAAGATACCAAACACCAGTAGGCATCAATATGCTTATAATTCCTTTGAAAATACCAGCAAGGAGAAGAAGTGGGAATATTAATTCCAAGATTACTTTTTAAGGCTTCAGGAATACAGAAGTTGCTGTTACTGATGGTAGGGTCACATTGCTCTGGTTTTTAGTACTTAGCTCTCGAGCTGACGAATGTGTACTTATAAAATGACACAAAATTGTCATCTGGAAGGAAAGTAAAACTTGGACCATGCAAAAAGATACTTCTGGCTCAGAACGTGGTATTTCACTCCCCCTCATATGCTTCAAAATATGTAATCTGGTTTCTCTTCTAGGGATAGCAGCTTTGTGTTTTAGAAGTTTCCTTCATCAGAGTTCAGTGTACGCTGCATTTGGGTGTTTCTCACAACTGGTGACAGCGATGATGAGTAGGAATGCAGCAGCTAAAACCCTGTGTAGGCAGAATTTATTTGGGCATCAAATGAGTTCACTCATTTTGTACAACAACCACAGCAACCACATTTTACTGCTATACTTAATGGCATATTTAAACTAGGTTTTTTTCTAAGCTTTTTCCATTTGAATTTATTTTGGGCATGTGGATTTTACACTCGGCGGAGTTTTGGGGTTTTTTACACTGTTTAACAGCTTCAGGCAAAGAATCAGTGCAGTCTAATATTCTTCCCACTCCTCACATCTGGCTGGGTACTGGTCAAAATCTCAGGGAAGTTAATTTTTTTTTTTTTTTTTTCTAGTATTTGAGCCAGAAATGTTTGTTACAGTAGTTATTTGATATGAACTGGTCTCCCACTCCCTAACTCTGCTTTTTCTATGGGACATGCTGCACAAATCATTTCTCCTTTCCTGTATGAATTGCCCATGTTTCCCTGCTTCTTAAACCTTTGCCAGGAATTCTTTTTCCTCCCTTGCATACAGTTAGCCATGTTCAAGGCACTCTTGGTTCTGGCTTAACCTTGGTCCTCATTTCCTTTACTGTCAGCACTTCCCAAGCATCGCTCTTAATTCCCCTTTTGTCTCTTTTGCTCACTCCCAACTTTGTGTCTTTTTCCACGCTGCCTCCTACACATGGAACAGCCTCCCAATTAACGTACGTAAAGATCCTTCACTATCCTCCTTCAAAGAACTCCTGAAAATCCACTCTTTTTTTTGTGTACTGCATTTCAGTAATAACAGCCACTTGCCATTCTGTCTGTGTTGTGTCGTGTTTTGCATTTCCTGTGCTTTACAGCTTGTGCCCTACCAGCTCTTTGGGGTAGAAACTGTAGTAGGGGATTGGCACATTTTTGTTACTGCTTAGCACCATGAGCTCCCCAAGCACTACCATAAAACCAAAGTAAGTCTGTTTACTGTGGGTGTCAGTTGAGAAGCATTTAAGTTGTGGAATTCTAGATGTGCTGTCACTAGAGAGATGTAGATTCACAGAGGACAGTTTCAGATGTAGGTAGCTTAGAGCTACTTAGGAAAAATTGTCTGTACGTGTGGGAATCATCCTTCTGTTCCAAGCTGCTGAGCTTTAGTAAGTCCTATTGGCTTCAATCAGGAGAGTAAATGCTCATCACTTAACAAACATCAGATTAATTAAAATCATTAAGTTTTTCAGCTTCTGCACTGGAAATATTTGGCAAGAGATGAAGAAGCTATATAAGATGCTATCTTATTCTGTTCATTTTGTAATACTGAAAAAAAATTGTCCTCTTCTAATGAGGAAAAGTAATGGTGCCAATTAAGCTTATTAAAAAGTTCTTTTGTGGTGAGCAAGATTTTCTTTTTTTCACTTTGCCTTTAATTCTTGAAGATTAGACTGCTCAAATCTGAAATTGGGGTATAGATAGCAGCATACTTTATAATTTGATGTAACTGTTGATATCATTGCCAAGAGAGGAAGAAAACTATGCTAATGTGAACCCTTTTGACAGGTATTGATGAAGACTTATTGTATTGTCCTTGCCTGCAAACATATTCACTGATAATAATTTAGCCTATCAAAGGATTTTCCTTCATCACCTCTCAAGTCACGTTTCACAAACCAATGCAAAGCCATTCATCACGTTGCAATGAGGATTGCTTAAGGTATAGGGATTCTTCTGCCCAGTTGATTAATAACTCTTGTTTGCTTTCATTACCAAAATTCATAGTAGAATCCACAAATAATTTCCCAATGATTTTTCTAGTCTCTGTCAACTGGTGAAGCTCTTAGGCTGCTGGCTGTGCCACGTATGTTAATTTATAATGTATTGTCTACACTGTCATCGCTACTTATATATGGTCATGCTGTGAGGTAAATGTGAGATTCCTTTGCTTGGACCTCAGTGTCAAAGCATCATCTGATGGAAGGTTAAAAATCTGTGGATGCCATTGAGCATCTCATACACTAGAGGCCACATCCTTTCTGAATTCCTGGTAACTTGCTTCAGTCTCAGAACTTTATATTTCAGTTGCTTGAAACTTTCAGATGTTTATATCCCCAGAACCAAACTTCTCCTGTTCCTTCTCTTCAGAGGGACATTGTTTTTTCCGTATCTACTCCTAAGGTCTTGGATGCTTGTAATTCAAATTGTATCCAGGTTTTCTACCTTGATTAATTGAAAAGAATGTAATTCTGTTAGCACACAGCTTGAGTCCATGAGAAGAATAGATGCTATTTTTAAGTTACTTTTCCAGGACACACTTAGAGCATCATAGTCTTACAAAACTATGCATGGTTGAAATCTTTCCAAGAGAAGATATAATTCCTTCAGCCAATGTGTGTATTTCTCTGCTGTGTTAACTTTTGACCTTTAAAAAAAGTGTTTTATATGCATGAGTTTCTGCTGTTTAATCACTAAGGAGTAGCTTGTTTTCCTATTCAGCTTCCATGTATGTTCTTATTTTGCCTTAGTAGAAGTTGTATACTGCTGTCCAGAACTTGTGTAAAGCTTATGCACTTCAAGACATTCGAATTTTTATTACAAAGGCATGGTGAATATTTAATTGGACTTCAAGAAAAGTTTGATACCAATGAGATGTGAATTCTATTATTATTTTTTGGCAGTGCAGTTAATTTTAGCCACTGGAGAGGCTGTAACTCACACTTGTACAGCGTGTGTGGAGCTCACACTACCTTCATTCAGTCAGACATGCACCAAGTCTCTCCTTTCTAGCTTCTTACTTCCATGAAAACATTCCAGGTCTGACTTGTTTGTTTTACCCTCTGTAATACTTGGAGAGCAATTCTCAGAACTAAGAATGGGTTGACATAGACACAGAGTATGCTTAAATCAGACTTCCATGGAAGCAGGCTAAAATTAGAATCTTTTGGAGTGCTCATTTATCTGCTAGCTATCTACTAGGGGTATTTATAGAACAAGCTAAATGAGTTATATTGTCATGCCTAATGTTTACTTTGTTTATGGTGGGGGATTTAGAACATGCACATAGTTCATCACCAGCCAATTTTCAAACAAATTTCAACACACTAGGTAACACAGGAGGCAGATGAGCTAAATAGGTTGAATGTTGTGTCATGAGTCACCACTGTATTTTCTTTCCAGTGCTTAGCTGTGTTTCACTTCTCCATCAGTTACAGTTTATATGGTCTTGACTATTGCAAAAGCTAAAATGGTCTTACTAAAATCCCTGTTTTTTTCCCTATCAATTTTAACACATTTTTCTCATGTTGAAGATTTGGAGTAAGCAGTTAGTAAATAAAACCAATAGTCCTTGAGGTTGCAAACAGCAAATGATGAAGCTTCCGGAGGCTTGCTGTTACCTTTCTGTAATGTTAATAAATGTGTACTTTAATGTTGGCCAGTGAAGTATTAATTCAGTTGAGAATACAGACTTAAAGCCACTGCTGCAAAGGTGATGCCTTGTTTAAGTTCGAACCAAAGTATGTAAAAGCAGTAGAAATATTCCTACTTTTTATGTTACTTTTCAAAAGTTACCTGATTATCTCACAGCATCTTTGGAATCCAATCAGTGACAGCAGGTCTTTAAGCTTCAGGAAGGTGAAAACAGATGCACAGAGAGGGAGAGTGACTTGGCTGCTTTTGCTGAATGGATTTGGGGTTTCATTTACCTTATGTGACATGTTCTTCCTTTGTTGTGAAGCACTTTAGATATACCAGAAGGAGAGCTTGTGTCTGCAGTGTTCTAATGGACTAATTAAAGTGAAATAATGGCTGGATAACCTTATGAGTTTCTGCTCCGTAGCACCTGACTGGTGTAGGGCACACTGAGAGTTAAGGCTTCCCTAAACATTTACTGAATGTGTGTGGGTATTCTCCAGCTCTTGTGGTCAGGCGATCTATCAGAACACAGGAAATAAGTTATCTTTAGAGAATGGCAGTGAAAAAAGGATGTGGAGAATGCTGAAGCTGTTTGACCCACGGTCTGATTGTCTTGCTACAAATATGCCCCCCCGACTTGACTCCATTATGGAAGTCACAGAATCATAGAAACAGAATGGTTTGGGTTGGAAGGGACCTCCAAAGGTCATCTAGTCCAATCCCCCTGCAGTTAGCAGGGACATCCTCCACTAGATCTGGTTGCTCAGAGCCTTATTGAGCCTGATCTTGATATCTGCCTAAAGTAGTTGCTAGTACACTGTCCTCAGTGTTTTGTGAGAGGAGGAGGGAAGATGTGAAAGTGTAGCGTGGTCCTCTTTCTGGTAGATACTGGTGGTTTGAAAGCTTTTGCTGTAGCAGCTGAGGATAAGAGGATCTCAAATGGGGAGGTGAGAGGGAGGACAATGTCTAAAACCCTTTACTGGAGGTAAGTAGTCAGCTTTTAGATATTAACAAAAGCTTGACAGCTGTTTGTTTTTTTTACAAAAACAACTGGAAGAATGAATACAACTTAAGAAAATGGTGAGCACATCATGATTACTTCTGGTTGCAAAGTTCAACAGATCCTGTATTTCATTCCATTATTTAGTGTTAGTAGCTCAAACAGAGGCAACACCACAAAAGACCTTCCTACTTATCTAACGTGCGGCCTGTTTCTACTTGTTTTGTTTCTAGCATATTATCAAGTTTCACCGTGCCTCAAAAGCAAATAAAAAGCCCATGCAGTTGCCAAGATCTATGGTTAAATCCCTACTCTACCAGATCCTCGATGGAATCCATTACCTCCATGCAAACTGGGTGCTTCACAGAGATCTGGTAAGCGTCGCACGTGCTACCTGGCGCGAGTTTCACGCGCGCGTGGTTGGGCAGAAGAAAAGTCCCTGTTAGTAATCTGCGTATCGATCCCTACAGCTCTTCCTGTTATTGTTGCAGGAGGCTGATGGAGACTTAAAGCATGAAAACAAACTCTGTTTTCACATTGTTTTTATCTGAGTCATCAGAGCTCAGACAATGACGCTAGATCCGGTTAAAGAAGCGCAGATATCAATATCTGCGCACAGTGCATGGGCCAGCTGACATATGTTGGTTGAACGTTCTGACAAGCCTGTGCATGGCTCTGAGAAGGCATTGAGGTAGGAAAGTGATTGATACTCTTATGCATTGTTTGGCTTACGTGCAAGTTACCAGAAAAGCTAGTGAGAGAGGTAGGTTTTTTTCATGGACTGTTTCTTTTCCATGTGGTATTTTTTATGACTGTGGGAAGAGAGCTGTGAAAGAGTTGTCGTCTTGAAATTTCTCATGACCTGAAGTGGCTCTTTTATGTTGACTGCAGATCTCAAGGGCAGCCAGTTGCCTTGTCTTAGTTACCCTTTTCCCCTTAAAAGTTCCCACCCCTCCTCATACTTCACTGAAGTGCTACCAAGGTTTGCAAAGAAGAATACTACTAAAGGTGTAGTGCTTGCTGTCATTTCAATCCCAACTGGAATTTTTGGCACGAGACAAACAACCTGACGGCTAATCAGTAAGATCCGTTCCAACAGTTATGCCATTGTAACATCACTAGGAACAGTGTAACATCATGGTAGGAAATACATCTGCTTAAATACAATTTGCTCATAGAGCCACTGCTTTGACTTGGGTGTATTTCATGGTTACCCCAGTACATCAAAACATGGATGCGTGTCCAGAAACTTAGAATCACTAATTAAGTTTTGTGAGTCAGAGATTCTTCTTGAGTCTTTAATGATAAAGAGGAGCTTGGGTTGAGATTTGGATGTAGCAAATGGGTTTTTAAAATGTGCGAACAAACTAAGGCAGGACTGGAAGAGGAGTCACAAGCATCTTCTGAAATAAAAGAATTGATTATTGTTTATTTTTCATAGTACCTTATAACAGTGTCCAGAAGTGGGGAGTGGGGGGGGGGGCTTGGGGATTTTTTTCTGGTTGGGTGGGTGAGTGGTTTTTTTGCCTTTAGTTTTGTGTGTGTTTGTTTTTACTTCATTCCTTGGTGTTTATTATCAGTTTTTCTCTTAACTTCCAAATATTAGTGTGTTTGTAGTCATGAGCAGAAGCAAGAAGCAAGTACAACCCTGATGTTCATGTGTACGATTACGACTTTCCTAAGGAGACAGCTGTTGTTTGAGCAGAGTGCCGAGATGCTGTTAGAGCCTGAGAAGCAATACCTGAAGAGTTTATATTCTGCTATGTTTAAGGGAAGCATTATGTATTCCTGGAAACTATTAAATACTTACATGTTTGTGCCATACCTGAACTTGGTATCTTGATGGGAAATACAAGATGTATCTAAGATAATTGTAGCAAATACCCTGGAGAATTTTCTTGCTGGTGTTGCTATTTCCAGCCTGCAGCACCAGGTGTTTTGTGTGAGTAGAGCTGCTAATTCACAGGTGGTGTTGTTGAAGAGTTGCAGCAAAGCTCGTGGCTAATGTGTCTTGTTCCGTTGGAACGTGGGGAGGTGATGGTTGTTGGTATGAGAAACATGGCTGTTTTCATGGCTTTGGAATGATGGTGCTTGACTCATGTTGGCAAAATCAAGAAGGGAGAACAGAAATTTATTGAGTTTGAATGTGTTCTTGATAAGTGAATAAATCTAAGCTAATGGATTGGGGGATACCTCAGTAAGAGAGAGGAAACCATGAAAAATATTACTTTGGTGTGCTGGTGTTTTAAAGGTGCATTCAGAATCTTTTGCCTTTTATGAAGTGATTGCAGATTTCTGAAGAGTTCAGGTATTTCAAATAGCTCTTTTGTGTCTTGAGCACAGTAAGAGCAACCTGATGTTTTTCTGGATGCGTCTGGTTTGCCCTTGGGACTGGCACTTAGGTAATCATTTTGCAATCAGTTTAAATTCTCAGGTAACCAAAAATTTCAATCTATCTCTAATTTTTCTTCGAGTGCTTACACTTGTGATTCTGCTTCTCAGAATGTTACCTCAGGCACGATTTCAATGTCCTGCATAATATGTAAATAAAAACTCTTCTCCAGATGGGGAGCAGTTTGGTGTTTCTCTCTTATCTGTTTTAATTTATCTGTTTTAATTTACATCCACTGGAAAAATATTTCTGGTTTATGTAAACCAACTTTTGCATCAAGACACCTTGTACTTTCCTGGTTTAATATAACCCTGTTCTTGCTATTTTTAGCATGAATTTGGATGTGGCCCAAAGATGGTGACATCCATAAAAGTCTTGTTTTGCTTATTTCATTGCCTGCCTTTTTTTTTTTTTTTTAATTAAAAAAACCCAAAACAGATTCTCCAAGAATATTTATCATAATATTAGTCAAACTCTCCTGAGCCATGGAAGTGACCTTTGGAATTTATTTGACAAACGTGAAAAGGAAATAACAGAGACATGGGAGGTCAGGTATTGGCAAGAGTACTTTCTTGGAGGTGGAGATATTTGAAGAGTGTTGTTTAAGTCTTAATTTGGTCCTCTCAGATTAAAGAGTTTTTAGAGAAGCAGGACTACCAAATGTGCTGTTGAAAACCTCTGGTTGTCAATGGATCCTCATTTTCAGACACCTTAACATTGTTAAGTTATTTTTAAGAGCAGCAGCAGCCAGCAATAGTCTGACAGAGTAAACAAAACTGGGGAGCAATGTGAACTTGCAGACCTGCAATACATGTCCTGGCCCTGGGCTGAGCTCATGGATAGCTTCTACCACAAGGAGACAGTCTTGTTCCCCTCTTTGCTGCCACCCATTGCAGTGGGCTGGCAGGTGGCAGTCGCCCGGCTCAGGGTGAGCTCCTTCAAGGGGTTAAACCCCCCGACAGTGTTCACTCTTCTCCTGCAGAGCTTGGTTTCTGCAGGTCTGGCTCTGAGAGATCTCAGGGGGAGCTGAAACGTACCTGGGGATTGGTGCACAAGAGTGAGGCTGGAGGTGGTGGCAGGAAGCTCAACAGGTCATTCCAGCATCATCTGTCATTAAGTCTGATCATTTTACTGTCAAAATGCACCTTTTTAGTTCAGAGATGGAACTGAAGGTGTTTCAAACGGATCAAATTCAGTTATGGTTATAAATTAGGATAACGTTTATGTTTACCTTGAGTCTCTTTTGAGCTAAGAATTATGTCAGCTAAAACTCTCCCACAAGAAGTCCAAATTTAGGGAAGTTTTCAAACCGAGGTAAATTATATGGCCAGATACACTTATAGTTCTCGTAAATAATATAGTGTTGTGTATCTTTCAATTTCTTAGGATATTTGGGTTGTTTTGTTTCTGGCTTTGTTATCCTGAAGATACAAAGTGACTTTGTAGAGATGTTTGTTTGCTAAGCTGTGAATTTCTGCCAGTTGAAAGTGGCAGAAGTGGTGCCTCCATGTCTGTGCGTGGTTTTCTCAGAGTAATCCTTTCTATCAAAGTCAACCTCCTCACTCTAATTTCACTACAGGGTGGAAGAGAAGAGGAGTCCAACTATGGCAACTGCTGTGCCACTGGATTCCTATCTCCAGCTTTTTTATCACCATTCTCTTGTCTCTTAAAGCTGGAGGTCATGTGTGTTCTGTAGTTTGCTTCACTATGTTGTCTGTATCAGCAGCAGTTATTTTCATTGTGTCCTGAAACTAATCAGTTTGTGTTTCTTCCTGGACTGGATGATGGAGTTTCCATCTGCTTCTGCCACCTGCAGAATTTATGGAGTGCTAATCTGGCCATTTTTGGTGGAAGGGCATAGCAGACAGCTGAGGTTTGATAGCATTTTGACTCCACATGTCTGTTTATATAGCGAATGTCTATAGACAGCCTTTAGGATGATCAGATGTGAGCTCTTGGATTTAGACTTCTTAACAGGTCCTCTGAATATCCAGACACTGCAGTAACAGTACACTCAGTATCTTTCCACGGGTAATTCTTTAGCAGAGCCAAGAGACAACTGTGTGGTGAGCAGTGCTGGCTCCAGCTGGCATTGATTGCACTCAAAGCAAGTGGTCTTCCCTGGTGCCCCAGCTCCACATCTATGGTGGACTGATGTGTAGTAGACAGTGCAGTAGTTCTTTCTCAGGGTTGTCTGGAAACATCTGGAGAGCGTGGATTTTCCCCTGTCAGAGGTAAAGCAGAAAGGGAAAGCCCAAACTGAAAGGGCCAGACACATGACTTCCTGTGGGAACTGACAACTTCTGACTTCCTCAAAGGCACAGCTTATTCAGAAATGAGTAAACTAATTAGTGTTTCATGCTCTTACCCTGATAATTTGTGATTTAAAAGACCCAGTCTGTTTAAAATTAATCTATTTAGACTATTTTAAATGATCCGTCATGATGTTTGTCAGGAACACCAAGAGTTTAGTAAATTTTCAGTAATTCAGTTATAGGAATTCAATAAAGCTCCAACAGTTTTCAGATTTTCAGTTGATTGATTGACTTTTAGTTTAGGAGTTAATTAAAACCCCAGTCATTTTCTCATAGTAATCTTCTTGTAGCCAATATGTAAATCTGCAGTCTCTCACCATGGGCCTGTACCTGGATTCTGCTCTAAAACTTTGCTACCACATTGCACAGTGTCCTCAACCTGTCTCTTCCTCTGCTTCCCAATCTGTTAGCTATTTAGGGGTCTCATTTGTAGCTTGCTGTTTTATGTGCTATGAAATCTTTGAGTGAGAGCAGTGTAATCTGTGTAGGTTATGCAGTAAAGTATTTTTGTTGTTGTTGTTTGAGGCTCTTCTTCTAACGTGCTAAGAATTAAAATACATTGCATGTTATATGGAAGCATTAGAAAATGTCTTAATTTTAAATGGATACTGACTTTTTATGTCTTTCTTGTCAAAGCCTTTGAGAAATGAGAAAAATCTCTCAGTGCTTATTGCTAGCTTCTACTATTTCACTATTTCCTCTTCTTTCTCCCTGTGCCCTCCCAAGTTTTCCAGGCCAGTAAGTAATTAGGAAAGTTACCCAAAAAGCATCAGAACTGGCTTGGTTTTCAAATGTTCCCCTTGCATTTTGCTAAGCAAGCAAACTGGGGGTTCGAGTGATAAAATGTAAAATGATGAGTGTGGGAAACTCCCCTTTCAGCAGCATTCCTATGGAAGGGTTTTTATGTGCTGATATCAAAAGTAAATTTAGATGTAGGTCCGTGCATCCCTCTCCTGACAGGCAGCTGCTGCAGGGGAAAGCAGAACTGTTGGGTCCTGCCTTCTGCCCGTCATTTCGCACTGGCTTGAAAAGCTTCTTGGCCCTGCTCACCCCTTTGGGCACCCACACAGCGCCTATAAATAAATAACGAGTCGACCTGTCTGCCAGCTTCTTTAGCCTTTGTAAGAGTACTCTAATTGTAATCCCCACCGTCCCCTGCCGTCCTTTGCGTGCGCTACAGCAGGGTGCGCGAATGCCTACAGACACGCACTCCCCACTCACCTCCTGCCCTCGCTGGGTGTGGGTTTGACCCTCCTAATCCTTTATTATTCCACCTGCATGATCCCTTTGGGGTGAAGGGAACGTTCTGTGCTGTCAAAGAACATTATGACCGTATTCAGCTTGCAACTTTCCCCAAAGAAAGACAATGTAAGCTAAACCTACGCATTTGGAGGGATTAGGCTCCCTGATGACTTCAGAAAGTTACTTCAGCTAATTAGCTGAAATGTTAAAACATTTTTCCTTTTGTGTGTCTGGTTAGAGAGAGGACACACTGGTTTTATTTACTGCTGGGAAATAACACTCTGTGTGTCCCCTATGGGGACAGGCTGAGAGAGTTTGGGCAGTTCAGCAGAGGCAGTTCAGCAGAGGCAGTTCTGCTCTCAAGGCAGAGCAGCCTTGAGAGAAGGCGGCTCTGGGGACCCCTTATGAGGTGCCTTCCAGTACCTTAAGGGGGCTACAAGAAAGCTGGGGAGGGACTTTTACAAGAGCTTGTAGAGAGGGAATGGATTGAACCTCAAGGAGAGCAGATACAGACTGGTTATTAGAAAGAAATTCCTTACAGTGAGGGTGCTAAGACACTGGAACAAGTTGCCCAAGGAGATTGTGGATGCCCCCTCCCTGGAAATGTTCAAGGCCAGATTCTATGAGGACTTGAGCAACCATGGGTAACATGGGCCCTGCCCATGGCTGGGGGTTGGAACTAGGTGATCTTCAAGGTCCCTTCCAACCCAAAGCATTCTGTGCATCCCTGTGGCTATATTTATGGTGCTTATAGATGTATCCGTAGGGATCCGTGCTCCTAGATAGATAAGTGAGCCAGAAATTGTACCTGCTGAAGAGCAAACTGTGTTTTATCAGCCTTTGCTTTTATCTTTTATTTATTTTTTTTTCTGTTTAAATATTAAGTGTATATTGAGAGGCACCTACTCAAAAATGGTGCTTTTCTCTTCACTCAGTGCTTTGCTTTTCTCCTTCAGTTGTAAAAACTAATGTTCAGATGCTTGAGAAAGGTGTATGGAAACGCACTCCCCCTGGGAGCCCGTGGAGACAGCAGTTCTTCTGAGACTGACTAATGCATACCTTTTGGTTTGTGGCAAGAGTATTAAGATGTTTATAGATTAATTTTTGCTAATAAAAATAATTACAGTTGAAGAAAAATGTTTTACCTCGGGTTCTGAAACAAGCTTATGCCCATAAAACCCTGACTGGATATAAATTCAGATGAGTCAGAAGAGACAAAGGGACTGATTTAATGTTCTTTTGGCTGTGTTTTGCTGCTAAAGTCAACAGATGACATATGGCTCCTCTGAGCTTCATATCTCTTTTCCTGAGGTGGGAAAAGGGCAAGAAGGAAGGAAAAATATTGAAGTAATTCTAGTATTATTCTTTCCCCCCCCCCCCCCGATACAGACTGGAAAGGGAGGATAATTTCTTTCCTAATAGCCCCAGTTCAGTTGCCATCTGCAGTGTGTAGGTTTCTACTAATTACATGATGCATTTAGCTTTACTGCTGCAGCTGACCCTCTGAAGTGAGCAAACTAGGGTTTGTGTTTTAAGTGAAAAATGCAAAGTTTATAAGAAGCTTTTATGATCTTTTCTTTCATAAAAGGCTTACTGCTACTTTTTTTCCTGTTGGAGGAAGTGCCCTTGGAATAATGGAGTTGGATTCATTGCCCCTTCTGCATGAGGTTACAAAGGCTGGCACCACGTTCTTGACCTGTTCTATCACAAGAGCAGAAATTAATGAGGAAATATGGCAAAAATAATAATGCACACCACTAATATGGCAACACACAATCAAGAAAAATAATGGAACCACTGCATTTGTTCTTCGTGTTGCTTGCATCTGGAGCTTCCTCTTCATTTGCAAGCTTGCTCTGATTCTTACTGCTCTACTGAGGTGTTGCAATAACGTTGCACATTGTCTTGCATTTAAATTAGGCACCTTTTGATCAGTGATCCAGAACTAGCAAAGGATGTTAGTTTATGCCTCAGTTTTGTTATGTGTGAACCTTATCAAATAAACTGCCCGAGCTGCAGAAAATGCCTGATCAGTTGGTGTTTCACTGGTAGCTGATCCCAGAGCCTCTTTGTCTTCTGATCTGTCTTTTCCATAGCCCTTCCCCAGCAGTTCAAGTAACTTTCCTGTGCTGCTTTTTAACATAACAAAAGTGTGGAAATTCTTTTGCTCTCTTTGAGTAAATCTGATGACATCTGAAAAATGGGGGTTGTTTTATACTGAGGTGATGGTTTTGCATACTCCACCCCTCCCTCCCACCTTCAAGCTAGTCCTCATCCTTCCCCCCCCCCAATAACTTTTGGGTTCCCATTGATACAATGAACTTTGAATATAAATTTTGGATACTTTTGTTTGCTTTATTTCTATTTGACCACTCCTGGGTTTGTTTGGGTTTGGTGTTTGGATGTTATAGTTCGGTTGGGATTTTTTTGTGTGGTTCCCCCCCTCCCCCCATGTCTTTTAATCTTTTTGCTGTGTTTGTTTCTCTGTTTTTGAACTCTCTTACCTAAAAATAATAATTAAAAAGTTAAAATAAAATGAAAATAGTCATAAAAATGAAGTAAGGTGGTACAAAGGTTTTACACTTGTTTGTTCTGCTAGCTTAAACGTGGAGCCCAAGCTTCATGCGATAGTGTTCTGTGTTGCTGGTGTTCTTGAATTTAAGTCATGTCTAAGACAACAATTCTGTAGAAAATGTTTTGCATTCCTGAAATTCCACTTGGAATGGGGGATTTTAGCTTCTGGAGCCATTTTGTCTTACACTGTAATTGTTGCCAAAGAGTGGGTTTCTCACAAGCAGACACATTTCTCTTTAATCCATGAAACATGCTTGTACGTTTTTACTTTGATTTGCCTTTCATATAGTTGCTTTGGATGTAAGTTGTGGATGGTGATTGTTAGGATGATGAATTAAATGCAGACTCCAGTAGGGTACATTTTAATGAGCTGATGCTGACTTCCAGTGCTATGAAAAGTATTTTGTGGCTGTTGAGCAGCAAGTGTGATTAGCTGTTTGCCAGCTCAGTTCAAATTAAGTCTCTTAAATGGGATGTTAAAGCTTGATTTGCTTCTTGAAATTCAGGATGAGAATTCCAGTCTCAGCCCTAAAACTATTGCTGATCAAATAAATATTAATTTGGATCCTTGATAGTTAAAACCAAGAGAGTTGTAGACCTATTCAGTGTTTGGGTGATGTGCAAGCTTGAAATTCTGGGTATCTGGATAGTGTAGTAATTTTGCAGTAGCTTCTTATTAATTTTGCTGACAGCAAGTACATATGCTGTAGCTGGCTGACTGCCCCTGTTTGCTAGGACACAGGACTGACTTGGAAGCCTGTTTCACTGTCTGTGCCTCCATGCTCTACTGGGGAGCTGCTGTTCCTTGGTGCCAGCTTGTGTAGTGGGATGGAAAGGGCTTGCACTAGCAGTGAACCTTTTAGGAGACCTGAAAGTCATCTTTGCTATGTGACATGAAAATAGCTGTCTGTATATTGCAAGTGGTGTGTTAAGTTTGAAAAAATGTGAAACACATGGAGCTGTCTTCCAGTTTCTCTCATTTTCAACTGTTCCAAGCTACTTTTTGTTTCACTGGAAAAATCTTAGGTGCTGATTTCTGTCTCTTTTCCCTCTCTGGGAGGGTGTACATGGGGAACACTCAGGAAAGTCTGCATGAACCGTTGCAATAGATTAACTAAATCGTGTTAAACTTCTTGGTGGCTTTTCTGAGCTGTGCTCATTTCAGCTGTGCCAGTACAAACTGGTGCTGCCTTGGACTGCCAGCTCTGCTGCGCTGGAGGCGATGCTGGGCACCACGAGGTCACTGCTGCGAGTCTGCTGCTTCTATGCTTAGTCTGTCCCAGCCCGTGCTCCCGGTGCTAACTTTTGCCCTTGACATGGGTGCATTTGTTCCTTATGAAGTGACAAAGTGGTTTGGAAGCTGCAGCAGAGGAGCCTGTCTGCTGTCTGGGTGATTATCTCCAGCAGAGAGACAGCCATGAACTGCTGGAGGCACTAATGCTTGAAACTGTCCAGCTGTTTTTCTTGGTGCTCACCACTTGGATCCCTTCTTCAGTGTTTAGGGAGTTTTAATTTAGCTGAAAAACTTAAACTAAACAGAGGGTATGGCTACAGGAACAAGTTACAGCAAGGAAGTCTAGGGTGTGGATTTACTCTGCATTAGTTGCTCAGTAGTAACTGCTCATCTTCAGAAAATGCACAGTCCTTTGATATCTAACTCCTGAGTGAGAGTGAGATAAAATTGCCTAATGCACCATTGTTAAACCTGGACAGCCACACCATGCATTTCCAAGTGCCTTCCTTGCCTTGTTTCTGAGGAGGATTTCATTAAAATGCTGGCAACTCCAATGCTGATATAATAATGACTGTATGGTGTTTGATTTTTTTCCTGACTGGTGCACAGATGTTGAGCTTGGAGAACAATTCAACCTTTTGGGTACAGTCCTCCTACAGTGGATGTCTACTTTAGTCTGTAGCGTGTTAAGAATCACTTCAGTCTTACAAAAAGCTGTGTTCAGAACTGGGGAGCTGGGAATGGGGTGAGTGTGAGTGTCACACTCAGATATCAGATTTCAAGTTGTCAAATCAATTGATTTTTTTTTTTTAAATTTTACTTTTAATAGTAAGTACATTGCAGCCTTTAAATCTGTATTATCATAGTAGTATCATAGTATCAGTCAGGGTTGGAAGGGACCACAAGGATCATCTAGTTCCAACCCCCTGCCATGGACAGGGACACCCTGCACTAGATCAGGCTGGCCAGAGCCTCATCCAGCCTGGTCTTAAACACTTCCAGGGACGGGGCCTCAACCACCTCCCTGGATAACCCATTCCAGGGCTTCACCACTCTCATGGTGAAGAACTTCCTCCTCACCTCCCGCCTGAATCTTCCTACCTCCAACTTCATTCCATTCCCCCTAGTCCTATCCCTACCTGATAGCCTGAGAAGTTCCTCCCCAGCCTTTAATAGCCTATTAAAGCTTTTGCTGCCTCTAATAAAGCTTCCCTGCACTTGCACCCTGCTCCCAGGATTGTTTTGTGAGTGTTTTCAAAATGGATCTTGCACCTATGGAGAAAATGACAGCTTAATGGACATAGCACATGCAAGACATGGGATGGAGTAACAGGGAGTAGAAGGTGCTCTGGTGGCACTTTGTGAGAGCAAGGGCTTTTCTCTGAGACATTTCATTGCATAATAGGTTTTTCAAATCTGGATTTGAGGAGCAGGAGGTAAGCACTTAACCTGTCTATGCAGTTTGAAAGAAAGAAAACTCCCTGTGGGAATTGTTCTTGATTTGCATTTTGAGCTCCTTATGTTTTGTGAGGACATCCGAGGGCTTCTTGGTGACATCCACAGTGATAATAAACCGTGAGCGCTAAACCCAGAGACATTTTCCCTTGTAAATTGGGGCGGGTTTGCTGTAGCAAGGACAACCCTGTCTTTCTTTAGAAGTGGACTATGTGTTTGGAGTTGTTTAATTTAAAATATAACTAATAATAATAATAAAATAAAAATGAGGGCAACTTGACCTGCCGCGCTTTAACATGCTCGTGTCTTTTGGCATGAATCACAGAGCCTTTCCCAGGAATTGGCAGCATCTCACAACCACTGCATGTCTATGCAGGTTGCCCTTCATAGTTTAAAAAGGGCATAACTGTTGAATGGAAAAATATTCTAATTATTTCTGAAGGATTTCAGGCTCTGTTTTCGGCACGTAGAGCCTTCCTCACAACTCTTCCTCTGTTTTCTTTCTTGACGCAAAGCTTTCATTTGCTTCCAGCTTCCTGCTCCCCTGCCCACTTTCCTGTATCTCTCGATCTGCCTTTTGCCACCTCTTTAACATTACTCATACAACCTTGACTCAGCTTTGGCTTTCCTGAAATACTCCTCTTTCTTCATCTTTACAACTTTAATTATTGCTCTTCCCTTTGGCCTTCGCAACTTGGAGCTCTGCAGTGCCTGGTACAAGTCGAGTGCTGCATCTCTGTCTTGACTGACACAGAGGGCAAAAGCTCGCTCGTTCCAGATAGAGTGACACCCACCCCCCTTCATTTTAGGATCTTGTTAAAAGTTAAAAATTCACTCAAAAACTTCATGGGCTCATTAAAACCTATGGGTCAGTAGATTCTGAAGTTGATAACAGTCCCTGCTGTGGTGGTTCTACCTCAGAAAAAATGTTGAGACTGGCTTGCTTAAGACCTTTGCCTCCCCCAAAACAGCTTTTCCGTGTTTCTCAACTCAAAATTATATCTTTCCTTATATTTTCTAGCTCTTAACTTCTATTAGTAGCCTTAAGAATGGTGTGATAATGGTCATGTATGTTTAAGCTGCTAAAGTCTGTTGTTCTCCCGTGTCTTAGTTTATATCTAATTTTTGTGTAGCGTTGGGAAAATCCTTTGTGAAATAAAAAGGAGGGGTCATCAACTTGGAGTTGGGCAGGCTTCTTTTTCTAACAACACATCAGGGGTTTTTTTTGTCCTTAAACTTTAAAAACACCCAAACAAACCCAACCAACCAACCAACAAACAAAAAAGATCTTTCAAGAAATGTGTGTTGTTTGTATTATTGGAAGTATATCTATCACTGGCTACAGGGTTTTTTGGAGAGGTCAAGCTGATTCCATAGCGTGATTAGATAACTTGCAGTTATTTTGCACAGCAGGTTTGTAAATGTGTTTGAAAGTCTTCAATCACAGACTTCAGTCCAGGATTGGCCCTGGTTGGTGATTAATTGAAAAACCTTTTGAAAGTTGCTGCTGAAAACTAACTGTAGGCATTCTACGTCAATAACTAATTAGCTCTTCCACATTCAGCTATGACACGGCAACTTCCGTGTGTAAGAGAGGTCTTCTGTATAAATACTGTGAAAGTGTAGCAATTAACTCCAGAGACATGAACAAGTTAATAAATATTTGATGAAGTGTTAGGTGAAGTTTTTCTAACATGACTGAACGATTCTTTGGTTTTGTGCTGCGTGTGTCATATGGAAAAAGCCTCATCTTCAAAAGCAGTTAACAATCAGACTCCCACACCTTGTCGTAAGTTGGCTACTTGAAATATTTAAGCACCACCTGTTTATATCCTGCCAAGAACTGTCTTTTGTTTTGCATTAATGAGGACAAGTAATACTAACACCTAATGTATTTGTTCATGAAAGCCTCTGTTAACAAAAGTGTCTTCTGAGCCATTTGTATTAGGTAGCAAAATAAAACTGAAGACACCATCTGTGTACTAAAGAAACAAGCTGAGGACCCTTCCAACACTAACAAGTCTGTGACTCCATGATTTTGTAGCTGTACATTATACTAAATAGTGTAAAGTAAATACTTACTGTACCTATTTCCCACCAAAAAATATAAATAATAACCTTGCACACTCCTGAATTTAGGAAAGGAAGAAACAATTTGTTTCTTGTGTAAATTATTTTGGCCTGGTTCCCTTCCTTGCTTGTTCCCATGGCTCTTTTTGTTGTTATTGTTTGTTTAGGGGTTTGTTTTGTTTGTCTTTTGTTTGCGTTCACCAACCGAGATACTTGTAGGACAGAAGGTAAACACTGCAGCTTTTAATAAAATGTAGTTATTTCTATGGACACTTCAAGTCCCTCTATCAAATGTGTTCAATGCCAACACTCTTTTTTTGTCTTACCTGGGTTATTTTAAATTTGAGGGCAGGTATAATGCCGTAAATATTAGGCAAGGCTTAATGGATTAATCCTGAACTTGTCAAAATGCCATTGCCTCAGTCTTGTGTTGATTTTGTGAGAGCTCAAGGAGGACAGATAAGCTCATTGTAACTCTAAAGAGATTTCTCCACTGCTTTGCTATGATTTGATATACTATGTGTAGTTCTCTAAAGTAAGGAACCTCTTCATTTGAGCCTTGTAGGTTGGAGTATAAGCCCATTTTCTTCGTGGAGACAACTTTGAGTGCAAGGGTGAATGTGAACTTAAAATCTTGTGGCTGCATTACTTGCCTGTGGGCACCACTTTCACCAGTGGTATCTTGCAGTACATAAGAGATATCTTTATTCTTTCATGAAGAGGAGCAAGTTGCTTAGTGCTTGCTGCCAGATCCCGCAGGATAAGAGTGTGCCCATGGCAGTTACCCACAATATTAACAGAGATGCTGACAGCTCCCACTTCTGCTTAGCCTAGTTAAATCATTGCACAAACTTCTAAGGCTACTCCAAGTGTGTTACTCTGCACGTGCAAATGCCTGTAGAAAATACTAAGGATGTAACCAGGACTGTTTAACAGATGTAGGTACAAACTTGTTTCTCAAGTGAGATCTCCCACCTCATTTATGCTGTTGAGAGGTACTAAGCCTATGACACTTGATTGCTCAAGATGATGTATGAGGGAACCAGGCATTTCTCAGTGTGCCTTGTTTCATCAGAGTGCCTTGTGAGCTCTTTGTGGCCAGGGGCTTCAGGTTCAAGGATTGGATGCCTAAACTCGTGGAGTTTTCACTTTCAGACACTAGTAAGAGATTCATAGATGGAAAGGAGGGAGCAGTGGTCACAGCTCTGATGTTGTGGAGTTACAGATCTTCCTTAGCTGTGTCCAGCATACTTTGCCTCAGTATCAGCAGAATATTTATTTTGAAGTTTTGGGGGTTGAAGTTTGGAATGAAAAGCTGCAAAGCATTCTGCAGAAAGAAAAACCTTGGGACAGGGAGATCTTTCTCTGAGTGAAAACCAGGAAATCTAAGAAGCACTTAAGGGTAGGGAAAAATACTTCTTGTGCCCAAGACAGCAGCCTTGACTTTCAGCTTGTCTTAGGCTGTGACTGTTGAAACTAAACCACAAATTACAGATGTCACTCTACAAAGTGAAACTGTTTTATGTAAAACTAAAAGTTATTGAAAAATCAGTATTTGTCAAACTGTGTAAATACTGTGGGAGCTGAGAAACCAAAGGTAATTTCTCTTTTCCACGACAAGAAAACTATCTTGGACTATACCCAGAGCCGCTCAGTAACTGAGATAAATGCTTGAGACTCTTAAAAGATAATTTGTGGTCTCCATAACTTTTTAATTGCCATATTAAATCTTAACTTAAAATAGTTTTTCTTTTCTTGAACCAAGTGCAGGTTTTCAGTTTCTGTATTCTGAGCCAAGACTTTTCCCTGTGCCTTTCCCAGCCTCTACCAGCTATGCCTGTGGCTGCAGATGCTTTGCTTGGTCTCTGTCCCTTGCTTCTTGTGTTTGCAATAGCATTTTTCTAGATCTATAACTTTCAGTTATTTATGGTTGTTAATGAAAAGATACTGTAGATTCAGATGGCTTATGTCTCTGTCTGGTCTGTTAGAAAATGATTTAGATTTGATGGGAAATCTGCTTAAACATCCAGGGACTTGAATTTATCTGGAAAGTTGTCCTGCTGAGAAGGTTTCAAATTGTTTTGAGAAGCTGATCATTCCAAACTACTGTTGATGTAAGCATTGCATCTTCAATTCTTCAGTCAGATCTAGCCCATATAGACCTTTAGTGTCTGGCTGGGCTTATGCTGCAGTAAAGGAGTAACATGAAGTGGTGGCTGCCAGCTGAACGTTAGGCTCCTTTCCGTGGCAGTTACTGGTGAAAGGAGCAGAAAGGGAATGGAGTACTCCTCTGAATTTTACAGAGGGTGCACGCATTAAAAATCCTTGGTATTGGGCAATGCTATCAAGTCATGATTAACTTAAACACAGGCAGATGTGCTACTTAATATCTCTTAATCTCATTTGTGTGGGGGAGTAAAACTGGCAGGTAATGAATACATCTTTCAGTCTTCAGAAAGCAAGTTGAAATATTATAAGTAGAAATATTATAACTTATGAGTCTGCCTCTAAACACATCCTTTGATACCTTTGCCTAACTTCTTCTTAAACTTGAAAGTAGCCTAAAAAGGGTATTAGAGTGATAGTGTACATTATTTGCACATGAAAGAGAAGCTGATGCTGTGCTATAACAGACATTTAAACTGATCATAGATTAGATTTTTCTGTTCTTTAGATTCAGCACGAAAGAAAGAGGGAGGAGGGTCATCTTTTATTGTTATTGTTGTTGTTGTTCTTACTCTCTTGAGATTAGAAGCATAGGAGAAGATTTAGTATGAAAAGTAGCTAAACAATGTGGCCTGATGCTGCAAAATAATGTATGTAATAAACTGACAAGAGCTATTTAAACAACATAAAATATTTGTAGACATAAAGCTTTAATTGTTTAAAAACCTGTAAAACTGAATGTTTATTACTTTTCTAAATCTTACTAAAAGCTTATGTCCTAAAATAATAATAGTAAAATGTATTCCACAGTTCTGTTCTGAGTCCCTTAAGCTATATTCTTATGTCTGTGCAGACAAAAAGGGACTCTCAAGACCCACTCAGCATGGAAGTAAGCTCTCTAGATAACCATGCTACCTTTTTTCTTTTCCTCTTTTGAAATTTCCATTAAAGGACTTCCAGTATTTCAACCTAATTCAGTCAGTCAAAGCTATCCAAGCAGAAGCTGGCTTGTAATGAAAATGGGTCACATTTATTTCTATTAGTTTGGTACTATATTGTTTATTGCAGTCAGAAAAGCTTTATTAATTCTTTGACTCTGCCAGACTCTCAGGGGAATAGAGGTATTGGAGTTTCACTGCCAGAGATACTTTGTGAAAGGCAATTAACAAAATGTTTTATGGCAGTGTCAGCAGTCTCACTTTCAGTCATTTGTCCTTTGTTTGGCTACAGGCTTCATCCTCCTGTCTTAATGACCCACCTAAACCAAGAGTAGTCAAACTATGGTATAAAACAAATGCCAGGAGTTGGTAGTGGTGGAATCCAGTCAGACTTTTGTCACAGGTTTTGCCTTTAGAGAAATGAAGGCAGTATTAGTCTTTGTCATATTTCACATGTGAAAAGTCATCTTAGTTCATTTGTCTTTGGGTAATTCTGAGTAAAGATCATGTGTGAAGAATAACTTAGATGGCCTGAATAGCAGAGGCTTGACTGCAGTGTCTTGGAACACTCAGGATATTGCTAGAAGCCCCAACCGATGAAGAGTTTGACTGTGCTGTTAAGGAATGGAATTTATTCCTGTGTTTCCACTTTGTAATCAATTAAAAAGCAGAACATTCTTCCAAATTATTTGAAGTGAGTCTTCCTTCTGTTCTTATGCACCTGCATGGACTTGCACATCCACAGCCAGGCTGGATAGGGCCTTGAGCAACCTGGTCTAGTAGATGTCCTTGCCCATTGGATGATTTTTAAGGTCCCTTCCAGCCCAAACCATTTTATGGTTCTATGATGTGCACTGCTGAGAAATGAGGTGGCAGAGGTTGAGCAATCTCTCTCGTCATGTGTTGTGCTTGGTACTCCCGAAGAGCTCAGACAAGGTCTAAGCACAAGGTCCTAGATAATTGCTGAGCAGCTTCATGGTCATTTTGCTGGAATGTGTTGAGAATCCCATGGACAATGTGAACTCAGTGTAGTATTTAAACATGCTTTATGATATTATAGTTTTCATTGATAACTGAGGGTCATATTTTTCCCTTTGTTTCCATCTTCCTCCTTTGTCCTCCTCGAGGCTGCATGTGACACTGTAAGTTCAAGTCTGCTATTGCAGTTCTAGCACCAGCAGAGTGCTTTGGATAATGTTGCATAGCAACATAAAATTTAATTTCTGTCAAATGTTTGGCATTCTCCTGATTTGAATGGGATTTTTTTCATTCTTTTCTTTTTCACTTGAACCACGTTGCCATTGACTGGGGGGACACCACTGGTACACTGTGTTCTAATAGAAGCAATGCCTGGCATCCAAAGTTGTCTGGAGTTTTCATTTTTGTCTCACAGTAATTTAATGCTCTGTCAGCCCTGGAAGAAATGATGTGTGAAAAGAAGATTGTTTCATTTCTGAACTTTTATGTAGCTCAGAATTATATTCTCCTCTTGTGATTACTCTTCTTTCGCATTCCCCTTGTGTTTGCAGCCCATTTACCGTTGACGTAACTGCAACTGTATTATGCATTGATTAACCAGGGAATAGAGTTTGGTGAATAGTCTCTGCTTCAATAGTGATCAAACACATTTAGTTTATAAATTAAGTGTAATATTTAGCAATTGCCTAAGAAACCATTGTTTCAAATTGATTTTGAAGCAGAGCATTCTTATGAGGAACACGAATGCTTTGGCATTGCTGGGGAGCACCATGATAGCACTGAGGAGAGTGAATTTAATGTTGAGATGTGTGCTTGTTTACCTCTCAAGAGAATATCCAGCCTGTGAAAAATGAAGTAAAACAGAGCAAGGAATACTTCACCTACCCACTGATTTCATGATCATAAGTGTGGTTATATCTGAGTAACTGGAGGCTTAGCATCTTCAATAGAACATGCTGGGTAGGTTGTCTTTGTGTGACTTGCTTGAAATGAAGAGGAGGGGAGAAGCTCTTTTTTCCCCACGGTAAAACATATTTGCAGTGACTGTGTTCCATCTCAGAGATGTGTCCAGTGTTAAATGTACACATAACTGATCAGCCAGAGCTGAAATAGAAGCATTACAGGGTGATGGAAATAGCTCTGCCTGCTTCAGCTTTGCTGCCATTGCAACGTTTGCAGCGTAGACTTTACTGCCTCCTGGGAGGCTGTAGAGAAGATGAGGCTATTTTAAGAGGCATACAGAGGGAGGGGCACAACACACATTTCCCAAGAGATGTTTTGCTTGGGTGATGGGAAACAATTTTTCCTTGTGAGAGTGGTGAGATGGTGCAAGGAGTTGCCCAGCAGAAAGGCTGAAGCAGCACCGTCCTTGGAGGATTGCAGCTCCCTTGGCTATGACGCTCAGCAACCTGTTAAAGCTTCAAACTCGGTTCTGCCTTTGAAGTTGGCACAGTTCTGAGCAGGATGACCACTCAGTTTTGACAACCACATGACGTCTAGAGGTCCAGTTCAGCCCAAAAGATTCTGTGCTTTTGACTGGTTCACCGAAGAGCATCCAGAGTCGCGGGCTATGATGAAGGCTGCATAGTCACATCTTTGCTGTTGCAGTAGGCTAAACAATCTGAAGTTTATTTGAATAAACTCTTTTTTTTAATTAAACTTTTTTTCCCCCCATTAAGTGCAAATGTATGGTTGCATTGTAGGTGTAGATTTAGTACCGCTTTCTTTTGCTTTCTCTGTCCAGAGGAGTTGTGTAAGAGCATATGAGCATGAAAAGCTTCCAGTGATGGCTAACTTCAATAAGGAAACAAGGCATTGCCCCTCTCAACATGTAGCAGGTACAGGCAAGGAATGTTTCAGCAAAATCTTCATCTAAGGCATTCCAAATAAACGTCTCAGGTCTCTTCTGTACTGTTTGTTCCTACTTCTAGCTACTTAGCATCAGTTCCAGAGCTTGAGGTAAACTGTACTTCTGGCTGCTATTACAGTATCACAGTATTACCAAGGTTGGAAGAGACCTCAAAGATCATCAAGTCCAACCTGTAACCACAAACCTCACGACTAGACCGTGGCACCAAGTGCCACATCCAGTCCCCTCTTGGATGCCTCCAGGGACGGCGACTCAACCACCTCCCCGGGCAGCCCATTCCAATGGCGAATCACTCTCTCGGTGAAGAACTTTCTCCTCACCTCGAGCCTAAACTTCCCCTGTTGCAGCTTGAGACTGTGTCCCTTGTTCTGGTGCTGGTTGCTAGGGAGAATTATTAGATATTAGATATTAGAATATCAGATATTAGAATATCTGGTACCTGGAATTAATGACTTTTTGTTTTGTTTGACTGTATCAGTTCAGCAGCTGTGAACTCTGTAAGTCCCTGACATAATTTGACACCATGGATTATGGTGGAATATCTAGATTCCATTCTTCTGAATTAAACAAAAGATGTTTTTCCTTCCAAACAGTGTCACACACTTCCATATATTTTTTTTTTTTTTTTTTTTGCTGTATATATTTCATTTAAAAATTACTTTTATAAGAAGCACTTTTGTCTAGTGGTCCAGTACCAGAATGGTGTTGCTCCAATGATTTCCTCAAAAACAAAAGGAAAGTGATAATAAATTTTCTCTGCAGTTTTCAATCTATGGAATTGATGTGAATGGAAGTGATAATGATTTGGAAGCTTGTGGTGCATAATAAAATCTTTAGAGAACCATTTCTTTTTCAGCTCCTGCATTAATCAGATCAATTGTCTTAATACCAGCATGCCAGTATATTGATCTGAAAACAATGTCTGGATTTGAATAGCGTGGACTGGAAGCAGGAAAGTTGCCTGCATTTCCTTGTGGATGGGGAAAACAAAAGCTTCGTTTGCGAATTTTTGTGAACCATCTGCAGCTCCTCTTTAATCTTGAACTTAAAGGGGCTCAGAGGTCTTTTGAGCAGTGCCCCTGGCATGGAACACTGTCATCCCATTTAGGACCTTTGTCATTTGTAAAGCAGAGTGCTAAAAGCTAAGACCGAATCGGTACTGCTCTTGTTTTTTTGGCTCATGAATTGAAAGCACATTTATGTATCAACACTCCGCTGTTTACAGTTGCTTTGTTAAATAATTGGGGCTTGAAAAGACCTCATGGCAAGCCAGCTTCTTTAATTGCAGGGAAAGCTTTTATCTAAAAGACTTGCAATATCTTTTACAATAGAAGCCTCTTAATTTCATTTTAGTCTTTGTCCAGTGATACATTCCAAAAGGGAAACACATTTGTTTGAGTATAAACAATAAAGAATGGGGTATGGAGAGTGGTGTGTCCCTATGGACCTTTTCTCACAGGAATGTAATTCTACACCACATCTCCTAAGAATTGTGTCACTGCTGTAATTGAGGAGATAACAACAATAACCAGTAAAACTAAACTATGGCCATCTATTGTTGGGCTGTTGTTCCTGTTTTGACCCATTATGCTCTTTCAAAACCATAGATGTTCATTTTCTTTCAGCTTTTATTCTGGTGTACTGTCTCAATATTTTGATAGGAAGGGTACTGGTTAACATGACATGGATGTCCCTATGATACTTCTGTTATTTATTAAAACATACTTGTTAGCCCAGCATTTTCATTTCTCCCCCCTCCAAGATCTGCTAATTGCTTTATTCCTACTCTCCCACTACTCTCCTACATTATCCATACTTATTAATTGTAAGAAATCCATTAAATTATTCCCTCCTACATCCTTTTCTGCAAGTGTTTCAGGGTTTTTTTTACTCCAGTTGTGTGTTGCTGTTGACCTTGCTCTCTTTGCATATGTTCTTTAGACAGTCAAGCCTCAACTGCATTGCTCAGCAGGGATTTATCTGTTCATTTTTATAGCTGATCTTAAATGTGAGACTCCTAACTCGTACTGTTTCAGTTGTTTCTATAGCAACTAGATAGGTGGAGATGCAGCAGCATCGCTTCGCTTCCCAGCTGGTGGTTTCTGCTCTCAGCAAGGAGGAAAATAGGATATTAATTGGGGTGTAACTGGCTCAGAAGTGTAGTCTCTGTTGAGTAACCTCACTGTTTATGAAGGAGTAAGTTAGTCATTTTAATCAGGTCTTCTCAAACGTGAAGGCTTGAGCAGCTAAGAGACCAATACCTGGCACGTACTTAGGAGTAAATCACCTCTCTTTCTGAGAAGACAGGCACATTTGCAGTGCCCAAAATCCAGTTGTTAAGGTAAAGGTCTTTTGAAGTGGTTTTGATTCATACTGAACTCTCAACCAAGGTTGCTAGGCAGGAGTTTAGGGAAGAATTCCAGTAAGGAAACTGGAATTTTGCTGTCAGGGATGGGACAATTGTGGGTTTTTTAACATATAAATGTGTGAACTTGCATGTGTCCCTTGTTGCCTCATTTCTGAGTATGCAGACTGGAATTGTTCTGTTCTCCAGAATATTCAGTTCAAGGTAATACATAAATGTAAAACCAGACCAGTTGCCTTGAATTGATGGTTTCATTATCATTAAGTATTACCCAAGAGCAAGCATAATCTTTTATTTTTTCTAGCTTTTTCTGGTGAGTGTTTACTCAGGATCAGTTAAAATAGCTATTGTATTCCTCAAGAAGGGAATGTGAATTAAGCTCTTGAAGGGTTCCAGAAATAGGTTGGGCAGTGAGAAATCAGGGATGGTGTTGTGAATTGTCCTAAGATTTTAAAAAGGAGGAGTAAAAGAGGCAGTGGCACCTGGCAAGAGAGGATGTGGCTGCTGCCAGGGAAGGAGCACTGTTTACCACTTGGGCAACAAGGTGGGGAAGGGAGAACAGCTTCCTGGGGAAAAGAGAAAGAATAGGTGCACATTTTTTGTTTGCTTTGCTTTTTCAAAAAAGCTAAGGATTTGCAATTTTGAGCCAAATTAGTAACCCTAGCTCGAGTGTCTGTTTTTAACTGAATAGCGACAAGAGCTAGGAACTGAGAAATGAAGTGAGATTCTGATGTTGGCTTTATGGACTTCTCTTTCAGATTCAACTCCTTCAACTTCAACTCCTGCCCCAGCAGACCTCTTCAGGCATTAGGGATTTTAAATCTACTTAATTTTCAGATGACCCTTCCCAAAATTCTGCTTTGAACCTTTGTTGTGCATCTCTTCATTCAATTCGCGCCGCGTTTTCAATCCTGTTTACTTCTTTACAGCTGTTAACACAATGGGGAAAAGCTTCCAAGGAATGACTATTGATGGCTGAGGGAACCTCGATTCTAATTGCAGAACAATTGCCATGATGTCATGTGCAGATTTTATGTGATGTTCACGAGCAGCTGGTTATGAATAACTGCAGATTGTATAAAATGGCTATAAAGATTTTGTTCTACTTGTAAAGCTGTTGTCTCCACTGTCAAAAACTTGTGGCTGTAACTGTCTGGGTATACTCATAGCACAAAATCAGTTTGTGTTGTGGGAAAAAAAATAATAAGCCTTTGCCAATGTGATTTTTATCATGCACAGACTGAAGACAAACACAGCTCTAGCAATGTGATTCTAGATGATGATAACCAAAGCAGCCCTCATCCCTGCATTTGCATACTGAGATTTGGTGGAATTTTCAACAGCAGCAAAAGTAGCTCTTGCCAGACCGTTGATGTGCAGCATGACTGTTAGGCTGGTAGAAAATTTCCCTGTGGAGGAAAAATCTTGCCAGTGAATGTGATCAGTCTGGTGAAAAGGGAAATGCAAATTTAATTCAGGATGGCATTTCTCACTGTGGAAGTGCCAAAGTGTTTTTCTAATTGTGAACCTGGTCAGGAGGAATGAAAACTAAATGCAGCAAACCATAAAGGTAGGGGAATACTCACCTCGTAAGAGTCTTTATGGAAATGTTTTCATTATGACATAGATGTACTTATTTCTGAAGATGATAATCCAAGGATGCTCAACTAAATAGTCTGCTGTTTCTTCTTCTTTTTTTATCTTCCAGAAACCAGCAAACATTCTGGTAATGGGTGAAGGGCCTGAAAGAGGAAGAGTCAAAATAGGTAAGCATTTTGAGGACAGCTCAGAAATTATTTCAATATTATTTCAATATTGCACCTTCAGCATGATAGAAAAATAAATCATGGAATCATAGAATGGCTTAGGTTGGAAAGCACCGCAGGGATCATCTGCTCCAACCTCTCCACCATGGGCAGGGACACCTCTCAACTAAACTCAGCTGGTCAAGGTCTCATCCAGCCTGGCCTTGAACACCCCCAGAGAGGATGCATCCTCTGGGCAACCTGCTCCGGAGTCTTACCACCCTCATACTGAAAAACTTCTTCCTAAAATCCAGTCTAAACCTCTTCTCCCTCAGCTTCAAACCAGCCCACCTTGTCCTATTGCCAGTCCCTCTGCAGCCTTCCTGTAGGATCCCTTCAGTTATTGGGAGGCAGCTCTAAGGTCCCCTTGGAGTCCTCTCTAACTTGAACAACCCCAGCTGCCTCAGCCTATCCTCACAGCAAAGGTGCCCAGTCCTTGGGTCATCTTTGTGGCCCTCCTCTGGACTCACTCCAGCATTTTTGTGTCCATCTTATGCTGGGGAAACTAGAACTGGATTCATTATTCGAGTTGGGGGTCTCACAAGAGCAGAGTAAAGGAGCACAATTTCCTCTCTTGCCTTGCTGGCCACACTCTTCTTGATACAGCCCAGGGTACAATTTGCCTTCTGGGCTGCATGAGAGCACTGCTGGACAGTGGCTGGGGCCGGGATTCTTCTGACTTCTGCTGTGATTAGTTAGTATAACTTTGTCTTATAAATGAAGTAACTGGAATTTAGCCACAGATAAATTTGACACACTATTATGATTTTTACCTTTTTATGGTTTTTTGCAATACTGTTAAATTTTGATTAAATATATTAAAATGTTAATTTTTCATTTTTTTTTCCCCCTCCAGCTGATATGGGGTTTGCAAGATTGTTCAACTCACCTTTGAAGCCATTGGCAGACTTGGATCCAGTTGTGGTTACATTCTGGTACAGAGCTCCAGAGCTGTTACTTGGAGCCAGGCATTACACAAAGGCCATTGGTAAGTTCTATGTAAGAAAGAGTTTTGCCTTTACCTTTGGTGAAGGGGGTTGCCTTGCAAAAGACATGAGGATGGCTGTTACAGCTAAGGCTTCCTATCACCAACCAGTTCTTCCTTCTTCCTGAGTTGCAGATCTGAAAGGTGACCCATGAGTATCTGAACAAACTTACCCAAATGGCCTCCAGAAACCTTTGCAGTGGCTCTGAGGGGACCCTATTTGTGTCCTGTTTATTCTCCATGACGCTATGGAGTCTGTTTGCCTCCTTCCACTGGTGACTTGGTGCCCCAACCAGAGCGTATCTTCTACTCTGTGGCCAGTGTCACCCTGCAGACTGAGTGCTGGGTGGCAGCTGTGTCTCAGTTGAGGCCTCTGATTTCTCAGGGTATCTTTTCCAGTGGGTGCTGGGATGGAGCCTTGCAGTACTCTCCCCATGGTTGTGGCACAGTCTGCGGTAGTTCAAAGCAAACTCTCAGCGACTGCTTCGCATCTGGCACTGTGCAAACTGGGATGCTGACACCTGAAGGCTCTGTTTGCTTCACCCTATAGTGGGTGAAAACAGTTACAAGAAATTATTAAAGACAATACCATCAGGATTGCCTTGAACACCTGTAAATTAGATGCTTAAACTGCCCTGACTGTGGTGAGTTTGTGAAACGTGGCTACGAGAGGACCAGGTTACTGAGTGACCTGCCTGCATGGTACTGGAAAGTTACCTGAGCTGACAGTTACCTGGTTCTGAGATACTATTTTGTTTGCAGATTGAGGTGAAAGATAGGTGCCATTATCTGAGGATATCTATTTAAGAATGAATGAGTGTAGTGCTGTTGGGTTTTTTTAATTATGTCATAAATTAGTTGGCTTTAGCCCTGAGGGATCTGTAGTCTATACTGAAACACAGACAGGGAGTCCCTATGAAACTTCCAAGGATGCTGCTGCTGCTTCAGAGCGAGCTGGGTTTGCTAGTGGTGTATTGTTTCTGAGCCCTTTATTTCTTGTATCAGACTCTCACCAATGAATCTCCAGAAGGGATGTGAGTAGGTCATCTGGTACCTGATGTGCAGTGTGAGCAGGCAGAGTGGCAGCAAAATAAAAAAGATGGAAATGGGGGGGGAAAAGGGAAGTTGCAAGGTGAGATTTGACAGCTGACCGAAGAATTTGGAGAAGCACATGACTGAAAAGAATAAAGGCAGCTGGAGGTGATCTGTGTGCAGCTTTAAGGCAAAGGGAAGAAGTGGATAACACAGCGGCAGGGATGATGTTCATGCAGTTTGAGTCCAGACTTGTGTTTTGCTTCTAGCATTATGTGCACTTAAATAAAAGGTAATCTTAATGAGCTAAGCACTGTAGTGAGGGTTTAGCTTCAGTGCTAATGGTTTTGGCAAAGGGCATAGCTCTTAAAGCTCTCTCTTAAATCTCTGTGCAAGAAATGCAATTTTTACATCTCGTAATATTACTTAATTATCATTCTGTCCTGTAATTCTCAGGAGGTCTGATGTATTGCTTTTAGTAATAACTCACAAATTATGTAAGAGTTTCAGTTAACTGCTCTTCAGTTGGAAATAATAATTTAGAAGAAAGGTGATTAAATATGGCAATTTATGAACAAGGAAATGACAGCCTAGTTGGTGTAGCTGCTTATTTGCTGTAGCTATTTTCCTATGCCTGTTATATACTGTACAATTTTGTATAATTACTAAATACCAATAAAATCAGGCTAAAAGCATTGTCATGGCAGCTTTAGTCTGCTCTCTTCCAATTTTGTCATTGTGAGAAGTATTTTTGTTTGCATTTGCTAGGAATGCACTCTCATCAGTTCCCTGCTGCAACGCACTGAACGTTGTCCAATGGCTGCTACGTAATGCAGATGTTTGCTTAGGACATTACTGCTTTAACCTTGGTTTTATTTTACTTGAAAAATATTTTATGTAGCTAATACTCTCTTCCTTATCTTAGCTTCTCATATAATGTTAAATACTAGAAATACATTCTGGCATTTCTATATATCTAGTATATTCTATATTCTTATTGTCCTGGATATTGTCTACTCTGGTGACCAGTTTGGTTCGGTTCTCGGAATGAAGCCTTTAGGCTTGCATGTAAATAATTCTCATACATCATCAAAGAATGAAATTAGAATCTGACTTCTGTCTCACTCAGGATTTTTGTCTTTGTTTTCTGGACATAATTGTAGTTGCTTTGGGGAAAACTGGAGGAAAATTGGACTGAATACTGCTTAAAACATCCTTTGTATTGCAAGCCAGTATATAAGCATGTTTCATTTATTTAGAGGTAGTTGTTCAGTGACATGTTTCTCCTTTATTTAATTTGTTCCTTCATAGTAGTGTAATCTTCTACTTTGCATTTATTTGCTTGCAGAGCAAGTAGTTGCTCAGCACATTTACAACCTCGTGTTTTAAGGAGGTACAAGAGTCAGAAAAATACTGCAGCTGAAAAACAGGAACAGCTTTTGCTTTCTGCATGTTAAAAGGATAGTAAAAAGCCCATGTTAGGGTTTCATGGGGAAAAATATTTAGTTTCCTGAACTGTGAACATTTATAATCTAAGGCCTGCTTGTTAGTAAAATTACTTATATAATCTGCTGCCATAGTTACAAGCAGCTAACTTAACCAGCTGAATACAAATTGGGTAAACAGTGGTGTAGAAGCCAAAGGTCACTTTCTGTTCTGTTACCACAATATAAATCTGTACTAAATTCATTGTAGGCTGTGGAAGTTGCTCTGCATTTTCAGCACCACAATTTAACAGCAGAATCTGTTCCCACATCTTCATCAGATCCTGATAATGTAGCAAAGAAGCAAAACATGTAAGCAGAAGAAACTTCAGCAAGCTTCAGGTGAAATGAAGTAACTGAAAATGTAAAATGCTTGTGTTCATGGAAGCAGTAATCCAGTTACTGAACTTTTAGAAGGTCTCCAGCACAACAGAAAATGCCTTGATACTTAAAATACTAAAGAAGCAAGGCTGAAGTGAGAGTCAAAGTACAATGTTCCTTCCATTAATGGGCAAAGACTTCTGCACTGTAATTTGAAGGAAACTGAAGGAAAACAACTGTGGCAAAATGAAGGAAAAGGTGAGCTCGTTTTTGGTTTGAAAGGAGACATTAATCAGATTATTTTTCACTCTGGAAACACCAAAATAGGAAAGAATGTTTTAGTAAGTAGAGTAAGTAGTAAGAACTCTTCTCATCATAGGTTTTTAATAAAGCATGTGGCAGTCTCTGTTATGATTCATTGTGGGGCGTCTTGTAGCATAGTAACAAGGAAATAGTATGATTAAGACTTGAGTTTATCAAGTTGCAGCTTGTATAGTTAGCAGTGTTATCAAACAGGAACATGCTATCTTACCTCTCTTTACCACTTGCCTTACTGAAAGCAGTAGTGTTTGATAAATGCCATCAGATGACTTACAGTGTTTTAGATGCGGTGGATTTTGTTGGTTTTGAGTGATCATTCAACCACATGTTAAACAAGACTAAAAGGCTGTCCTGCACCAAAAGGGATGCTACTGTTTGTTGTGACAACAATAAATCTGAGAACCTGAGAAATCTCTATTGCTTAGTTACCTTTTCCCCCCTTGTCTAGCTGATAGGTCAGCAGGAATGTCAGAACTGGCCATGTGGCAACTTCATTTACCAGCCTGAACAAGGGTTAAGCACAGAGGAACTGTAATGCAAAGCTTGGGCAGTGCACTGTCGCCTCATCCTGTTTCCAGGCTGACACATGGTTATGGAAGCTGGAAATGTGTGAAGGGTGTAAGCAGATACCAAAATGCCTTCAGAAGCAAATGTGACAGGAAAGTATTAGGTGTATCAGAGGGTATGAGTTTATAAAGAATGCTTGGATCTGTCAGTTTCAGCAACTCCATTTGACTTCATGCAGGGAAAAAAGAGAGGGAAATGTCTGGGGTGTATTATGTGGGATTTAGGCTGGAAATCTGTGCATGTGCATTCCATACTGCCTGTGCAGTGAGCCCCAGACGTTCCGAGCGCATCAGATGTCCTTACTCTGTGTGCACAGATTGTTGGCACGCTGGCCAGGCTGTGGGGCCTCTGGAAATCTTGGCCTGATGCCTAAAGCTCTTTTGGTCTCTTGTTCTGAGAGGGTTGGGAGGAAGGCAGGAAAGAATAGGACCTATCTGGAAAGGCTGGTAAACCAGAAATTACAGACTGGGCCAACCAGAGGTTGGAAAGTTTTCAGGACAGATGTACAGGGGAGGTTCCTGCCTGTGGTCTGCGGAGCCATGGCAGACTGAGGACTGCTTTGAAACATCCATGTCAGAGGAGTAGGAAGAGCAGATCTACAGCCTTCTGTGGGCTGCATAGGGATCCAAATTCCTGTTTGTGAGAGGTTGTGATCTGGGGGGGATGGGGTTGTGGCAAAACTAGAAAAGTAAAGTAGAGAAGTTGGGGGGGAAAAACTTCATTTATGCATTCTGAAAAGGCAAGCTCTGGCTACACCGGGAAGGGAGCCTTGTTCCTGCCCTGGGCAATGTTCTACGACATGGGAAGTAATTGGATTCAGATGATATTTTGTGGTAAACTTGTTTTGGCATGTGGTAAACTTTCTTCATTTTGATTATCACTGTTGTTCTCATGCTTTTTCTGAGAGGCAAAATATTTTAATACCAAAGATTAATTGTTGCTCTCTTATCTAGTTATTGCAGGTTACTGGATGATTTACTGCTGCTTTTCCCTCTTGCTTGACAGTGATCTCTAAAGTACTATACATGTTTGGGTCTTATTTTTTCTCTCCTTTCTTTTAAAGACAACAAAACATTTTCTGTGCTCTGCAGTCACCTAAACCCTGAAGAGTTTTATAAAGGATTATTAGGTCCCTTAAATAGATTATTTTAAAGCTACATGAATTAGTATTTTGGGAAACTTTGAGGTGCTGACAGCAGCTCGAGGAATATCATCCCCAGAATTGTTGCCCACTTTAAACCATTCACAGCTTTGAATGTGTACTAATTCCTGTGTACTTCTAACTGCTTTATTGCTCTTGTGTTGATGTCTGAAAATCGTCTAGGAAACTGGTGGTCCTTGTCAACTCTGAAAAGTCTTGGGAGGTGTGTTGGAGTGTGTACTAAATTAAGTCAAGAGAATGAGAAAAGTGCAGTGGGTCAGACCTGTCTCTGCTGTTGTAAAATCAATGGAGGTACTCTAATATGGGGCAGACAGTACCGTTTTATCTCTTAGAACAGTGAGCTGGGTCTCAGGAGACTTGGATTTAAATACTGGTCCAGTCCCAAGTGTTTTCTGTAGCTTGCAGCATGTAATTTAATCCAGCCTATGTGCTGTTTCATTATGTGTAAAGTAGGAGTGCTACTTGGTGGTATTGTCCTGAAGACAAAATCAGTTGATGATATTAGGGAACTTCAGCAGAAGTGTGTGAGGATTTATTCTTCTTAACTCAGTGAGGGGATGAATTAGAGAAGCTGGGATGTCACTTAGCATCTGCACATTCTGGACAGTGAAAAAAGAAAAGAGAGCTACCAAATCTTCTCCTAATGTGGAAAGGGAGCATGAATGATTGCATGAAAAAGCAGGACCCAGCATCTGGAGAGGGTTGGGAGATGCATTTTACCCACTTTCTCTTCATACTCTGTTCCATACATGTCAGTTGGGAGACAATTGTTCTTTGGGGTGCACTGCAAATACCTGTTCCTCTTACATGCAAGCAGGTGAAGGGTTTGGTGCAGAGCTGAACTTTCATCTTAGAGGTGCTTGATCTGCATTTATTTTTTAATGCTTCCTTTACAAAGCAGTGGGCTGAAGGCTGATTTCATTTGCTTAAATGAAACATCAGGTTGCCATTGAAAGATCCGAAAGATGATCTGTTACAAAACCTGATCCTGTACACAGTTTACACTAGCTAATTAGTGCAGTAATGAAGGCTTTTGGAATGCTCTGTTTGTTACTGTATCTAAAATGTTCACTTGCAAGAGTTGCTTTTGATTGAAAACCAAGTAGCTACTATTATAACAAGGTGCATACTGCTGGTGCAGAGGCATTTTTTTAGCTAATCCAATCAGTTTGATCTTCGGGCATGATAATTTCAGCAGCATCAGCTGAAGCTTTCAGCACTACAGCACTGATTCAGTAGAATGACTTGTTCTCAAGACAGGTGGGATTGCTTCCCATGTAGGCTTCTTGGCAGTAGCTGTGACTGACAGCAGAATTCATTTCACAGCAGTTTATTTTGTTGCCTATCCAGTCAATAGATTTGCTTATAATTATGTAAGTGTCTTATTAGAAATAGTGCTGGATCCCTTAGTTAAAAAAAAAGTTAAGCTGTTGTAAAGCACTCTCTTTGGAAGGACAAATAAGCCTCTCTGTGCTAAGATGTAAGACTTCTTCATGTGCATTCCCTTCTGTGGACTGAAGTAGGGTAGGAATCAAAAGCTTTAGTAACTCGCAGAAAAGACTGTCATGGCTTGTGGATTGGAATAGGCCAGGAATTACTCTTCACACATGTTCCTTGTTATAACTTCAGTCTACCAGACAGCAGGCCTCTTGCCCACCTGATGTTAGCTCTGAAGGTGTTGACATGCTGGACCTAGTAAAAAGCAGTAATGGTTAATGACACAAGCCAACTGAGAGCACGCAACAGATCATGCACTCACTGTCCCTCTTCATTTAGCATGGAGAGGTCACCTGCAAAGAGCTCCACTGGGTACAGAAAAACTGGTTTGTTCTGCATTTAATTAGGAAAAAATGTATTTCCTTTCCAAAGACTATGCACTGCTCTCTTCTCATTCACTACAGTTCAGAAGAGCACAGAAAATGCCAACAATTTGCTAATGTGCTGTGCTCTGTGTACAGTATAGATGATACGATATTGGACACCTGCAGTGGTGGAATAAGATGGGGGAGGAAAAACGGAAGAGGAGAGAGTGAATTAATGCTAAAGCACCACAGTTAGGAATCAGGAGTTCCAGACCTTGCAGATCAGATGATATTATCAATCTTTTTTTTTCGTAAGATCAATTCAAATGCCAAGCTGTGGATGTTCCCTGAAAAGCTCTGTGAATACTGTTTCACCAAGCAGCAGCTTATCTTGCCTGTTCTTAATTCTTTCATCATTACAGGATGGCAACCATTTCAGTATCAGACCTGCCTAATACTTTGCAGTGACCTCTGCAGTGTACCTTACAGACTTTGTTTTCTTGCTGCAGTTGCTGGATACTTGGGAAGGGGGAGTAGCCCTGAAGCTACAAAGCTGCCTTTTGTGTCACCCATTACATTCCTGGTGGTTTTGATGAGTTGCCACTGAAAGAAGATTTTTCTTTCTGCTTTTGTTTCTGTGAAAAGCTTTGGCAGCCTGCCAGAGTACCTCTTGGGCCCTCTGAGGTATAAGCAGTGCTGGAACAAAAGCAGCAGTATGTTCTTTACTGCATCTTGGAGATACTGGGGCTGGCATAAAAATAATAGTTCTCTGCCATCTCTGACGCATGTGAAGGCTTAGGACTGGGAAGAAAATGAGGCTGTAACACACTTTCCCTTGCCAAGAATGCAGTGCTTGTCCAACTGACCCAGTTCCCTGCCATGGAGTGGCATTCTGGAAGATGAACTGAAGGAAGATGGAACCATCACTCTATTCTGCTTCTCAAGGTTAACCCGCTCTACTGCCAGCTAATGTGGTTCTTCTGTACTTCATGAAGCAGCAGTTTTTGGAGACACAAGTGAAGAGCTAAAGAATTCCTGATGAAAATGTGGTATATAGGATTTGGGGAGGTCAGGGGAGGAGTGCACTCTCTGTATTAACTACAGAGACAAGCGGTGGGGACTCACTGCCAACATGGCTCTGCTCTCATGCACTTCACCTCATGGAGGAGCAGAGTTTTGCATTTTGCTGTGTCACATCAGGGAGGTTTCCCAGTTCAGCTTTGCTCTTAACCAGAATGCTAGAAACTTTGTTCTTTAAGAGGAAAAGGTGAGTCTGGATGGAGCACTACAGACAGTGAGGGAGAGGCTGGGCAAGTCTTCATTAGTCTATTAGTCCCAGTGAGCACCGAGGAAAGCCATAAAAACCGAGAGGGTTGCAGGTCCTTTGACCTCTGTATAAACCATCTGCAAAAGGATTTGGCTATCTATTATGAAAATGAGTTAATAAATACTGGTAAATGAAAATGCTGTTCTTGAAGTAATAAGTAATTTCCCTTCTTAAGTAGATAATTTATGCCTACTACCCAGGCAGGATTTGTGATTAATAAGCTGCATTAGCTGCCTCAGCAGATAAAATCTGGAGAGCTAAAGATCTTGTTTTCATGCAGATAAGACTAATAAGAAAATCAAAGGGAGATAAAACCCTGAGAAAGTAATGCCATACACAGAGCAAGTTATGCCCTGTCAAAACTGTGAAGTCTGAATGAAGTGTTACCAGGTTTTCCTCTAAAGGGAGTAAGGTGAAAGACTCGCACATTGAGACGTCTTAAGCTCCACACCTGCAACATGATGGAGATGGAACTGGCCCATTGTGACAAAAAGAGTGTGATAGCTCTTTTTTTCATTCCCTACATAGAGAGCAGTGCTTTTGTCTTTATTCAGGAGACCATGTCTCTCACAGGCAGCATGGGCCAGACACCACACTGACAGCAGGTAGGGGTTTGAGCCTCAGATTAGTTGCAACAAACAAGGGACTTCTCTTGGTGTTCTCATTAATCTGAATCTAATGAACCAAACTTCAGTTAGTTTTGTGTTCTTGTTGGGTTTTGGGGCTTTGTGTGTGTGTGTTTTGTTGTTGTTGCTTTTGTTTATCTCCTGGATGTATAAATTAAGGGTAAATAGTTTTCTATATTTATGTTACTAAATTTGGTAAGATTCCAACATCAACTACCAAGCAAGTCTCCACACTCTTCTGTTCAGCAATCTATGCTCATTATTCATCTGATCTCAACATCTTTCTCCATGGTTCTATCCTAGACATGCATTTGGAATGGGCTGCCCAGGGAGGTGGCGGAGTCACCATCCCTGGAGGTGTTCAAGAGGGGATTGTATGTGGCACTTGGTGCCATGGTTTAGTTAGTCATGAGGTCTTGGGTGACAGGTTGGACTTGATGATCTTGGAGGTAATCTTCCAACCTTATTGATTCTATGATTCTATGTATTTGTCAAAGGAGCAAATCCATTTCTTTTCTGCTAGTAACCTTCTGCTCACTGACAAATTGACACTTCCATGTCAAGATACATAACAAAGCATTTGGGCACTACAGAACACTAAACTGGGTGGTGGTGATAGTACCTAGAACAAATATTTGTAATCGAGACATTTCTTCTCCTGTCAATGATACCAATCTTCTTGTCCACAATAGAGTTAATTTTGAATATGAAATTAATGAGAAAAACATGAAATTAAGATTGTTACTTCCATTAAAGCATCACCTTACTGTGCTGCCTTTTTTTTGCCTTCTGTATGCACGAGATGTAGATGAGAGTTTCAGTGTTGTTCCAGTGGGAGTCAGTTGTCAAACAGGGTTTTCATTATTTTTTTTTGAAGTATGTTGATCCCTCTCTTGATGAAAATTGAGGTCTTGGCTTTCCATTTTAACTCTCACTGTTTGGCTACACATACCAGCCATTAGCCTTTTCCTTCTCAGTATTTATTTAATTACCAGTCATCCATTTGGAATGGTCCTGAAATGTGCTAGAACTTTAATTTCCCTCTATTTGTGTGGTGGATTTGAGGTTTGGGTTTAATGGTCAGGTGTGTGCCCTTCAAGTTGTATTATTATCAGCAAATATTATGTAGACTCCTGGCATAACTGTGAGTATGTTGAGCGCTGAACTGCCAGGGTACAACTGGAAACACAATTTGGAGACTCTCATTTTGGTGGTGGTGGTGGGGAAATCTGCACATTTTACCTTCTTTAATGTTTTCTGTTCATGCATTCTTTTCCCAGTCCTGTATGGAATTATACTGTGAGGCACTTTCCTTGCTGTGCTTGCACAGATTGTTGAGAAATTGTGCAGAAACAAGAAGCAGAGTGATGAAGCACGGTGAATTTACATGAATTATCCCCCTTCTTCCTTAGATATTTGGGCAATTGGCTGCATATTTGCTGAACTGTTGACTTCAGAACCTATATTTCACTGTCGTCAGGAGGACATCAAAACAAGTAATCCCTTTCATCACGATCAGCTGGATCGCATTTTCAGTGTAATGGGATTCCCTGCAGGTAATTTATTCTTGTTAAAGCAGCAGACACAATGCTCCTGAGTTGATGTCTTTTCTAAAGGAAACGACTGGCTGTTTGCATAGGTAGAAGGAGCTGCCAGTCTGATGGATTTGGACGTGCTGACAGTTGCAGAACAATGGCACTGGCCGACAAAGTCAAACAGCTGCTGTTATTTCTTCTGTTGTAATTACTTAACCTAAACTGTCAGAATTGTAAATGCTTCTCCTTTCCCCCTCACCCCCTTCCCCTCACCCCAAAGATAAAGATTGGGAAGACATAAGGAAGATGCCAGAGTATCCAACTCTTCAGAAAGACTTTAGGAGAACAACGTAAGTGGTGATAACACAACGGCAGTTCAGTGAATGCAGCAGATAAGCAGAAACTGGCTCCATCCTCTCACTTTTTGGGGAGGGGATGTTAGAGTGTTTGGGTTTAATGCTGTGGCAGCTGCCTTGGTTTTGGTAGCTGTTTTGGTTGATATTCTCTCCTTCAGCTGCTTATTAAAAGCATCACCTGAGTGCCCACCTCACTTCTCTAGAAGGGGTTGCCATAAGTGCAATTTAATCTATGGCAGACACAGGCAAATGAGCTTGCTTAGACCACTTGTGTTGGCTGTTTAAGGTGACTTCATTCATTTGGGGTGAGAAAGAATAAAGCACCACCTTCCTGGTCCTTTTGACCAGCAGATAGGTGAAAACAGTGAAACTGGGCAGAAGTTTCCATCAAAGGTGACATGCTGCCATGCAAAGCCTATCTGAGGATTTTCCTCTTTTAGCTTCCTGGTACTCTGATAGATCAGAGGGTGTAAGGAGCAATACAGCCTCTTATAAGGCAGAGGATTGGGCTTGGATTCTGTTTCCAGCTCTGCCATAGATTCATTTTGCTGGCTTTAGACAAGATCTGAGGCTTGTCTGTGCATGGAGCCTCTTTCTTTGAAAATGGCTATAGATAACCACTGGATTTGTAGATTAAAGGCAAGGCACGTGGCATACCTATCAGGTTGGGTGGGAGACAGAATGGTAAATTAACCACTCTACCAAACTGCACCTCAGCTGTTGTGCTGTTAGGAGCTGCTGTATGCTGTCTGTGGCAGAGTTGCTGTGGCAAGCTGGAGTGTAAACTTCAAGCTGAGTTTCTGTTATATACCCATGTCAAAGGCTTATCCATAGTCCATGAAAATACTCTGTGGACAGTTGTTGATAGTCCTGTTAGTGCAAACCACATTTTGTCTGCAGCTGCTAGATAAATGCCTGATCTATTTTCCGATAGCAGTTCCTTTTGCAATTTACTTAAGGACTGGGCAATGTTTTGGGGTTTTTTTTTCTATTCACTTGGTACAGTTCCATGTTCTTAATGCTGCATGATTTCAGAAATGTCTTTGTTCAACTGTATTTTTCAGATATGCCAATAGTAGCCTCATAAAATACATGGAGAAACACAAAGTCAAGCCTGACAGCAAAGTTTTTCTTTTGGTAGGTACTTGGAAGTCAGTGTGATGCTAGGTATGGAATGCATTGCTGTTCTTCAGTCTCATTCTAATGAACACCAATGTTCAAGTCTGAGAAATGAAGATTTATTGTTTCCATCCTTAAAGTCCTATGGAGAGTTCTGGTCGTGTTCAGTCTCTTCTGACACAGTTTTCCTGTTGTCAGCAGCACAAAACAGTATAAAAGCTATACACAGGCCATAGCCAACCATCATTATTTAAAAATCATGCTTTATGAACCTGTAATAGCTGAATTCAGTATTGCTACAGCACAGGGGTTCAACCCTAGCAAGTCATACTGCCTGACACTGTGTTTCTTAGGGGAGAAGTGCTTCACAGTCTTAGTTCTTTGATGGATGTGCATTCTGGTTCTGGGGATCTGCACTGAACAAGCAATGCCAATTCAGGCTTGTGGGGACAAGCCACAAATAATTTAACAGTCCACAGTCCAAGACATATAAGTCATAGATTGAAAAATGATAGTTTGATAAGCCTTTTGTTGTTTTGAATGTTCTGCTTTGCAGCTCCAGAAGCTTCTTACTATGGACCCTACAAAGAGAATTACCTCAGAGCAGGCTTTGCAGGACCCCTACTTTCAAGAGGATCCTCTGCCTACATCAGAGTACGTATTCCTTCTTCCATGCTCTTCAGGGGTGTCTTCTCTTTGCTAAATGCTAATCCCTGAAATGAGACAACAGCTGAAAACTTCACAAATACCTACCTGTATCCACAGGAAGCAGTAGCACAGGAATGCTCAGTAAAAACTACTAGTGTGGTACTGAAGGGTCTGTATCTACTGGTGCCAGAACCAAGTGGTCATGGACAATAACCCAGTACCACACTAAGTGTTGTAATTCTGAATGTACTATTAAAGCTTGTGTGACATTATTGCAGTATTTAGAGAATAAATCTGTTCCCTGTTCTGTTCTGGTCAAGATCCATTGGTAATTTTGTTATTATTATTATGGTATCATCATCCATGGGGAGCTATGGCTGCCATAAGCATTAAAGAATGCTCCAAATCCCATTAGTCAGCTGAACTGAAAAGCTGCTTTTTTCCTTTTTTCCCCCCTTCTCTAAACAAGACCTGAGAAGCTCTGTAGTTGTGGTTGGCAGATATGTTTCAGCCCACTGTAAGCCAAGGCAGGCTCCTAAGACATTAATACTCTTTGGATCAGGTCCTCTGTGCAGTGCATGTTGCAACTAGGTGTTGTAGAACCTCTGACACTCTGTTTGTTCATTTTGCCATCTGGATCAACAAGTGGTCGTTCTGGCATTCAGGCATGCTCAGCCATGCCATGATTTCTAAATGATGGCCTCATGCCAGCAGCACAGGGAGCTGACATTACAATCAGCACAGTGCTACTCACTTATGGAATCAGGGCTCATGAGGTACAAGAAATTGTGTTACAGTCACTTGGTTCTAATACAGCATTAAGCAAATGTATGTCATATGTAGCTGTTTGTGGAGTGTTTGCTGTTTACTGTGTTTCAGTGTATTTGCTGGCTGTCAGATTCCGTATCCTAAAAGAGAATTCCTCAATGAAGATGAACCTGAAGAGAAAGGGGATAAGGTATAAATACACTTTGTTTTCTTTCTTTCTTTTAAGCATGTCATAAGAAAGAGTCATGGTGCTACCATACATAAATATATGAAAGGTGAAGAGTTAAGAAGAAAATGTGTTTTCCAGGCAAGGCTCTCATAAAACTGCTTCCCAGAGAGGTGGAAAGTATCAGATGGCTTTGGGGTGTTTCAGGCAGTATCACCAGCATGGTTTGCCCTGACCTGTGGAGCATGAGTTGGATGGGTTGTTCTGCAGCAGCAGCCTGCTTTCAGCTGCTGTCGTTCCAGGAGGACCTTGCTACCTCCTCCTGCACTGCATGGTGGAAATACATTGTGACCACAAGACAAGAATGGCATTTCCATTGTATGAGTGGCATACATCCAGCCATTTGAAAATAGATGGCTGTCAGGGTCTCAAATAAATAGTGGCAGCCTGCTTCTGGCGCTGCGTCAGAACATTTCATCCATCTGCATGCAGTTTCCTGATGATGTTTTAAGGGCTCTCAGACAAAGGAGTAATAAGGAGCATGAACTGCTCTGGTAGTGACAATCTGCTCCGAGTACTCTTTCTCATAGCTCCATAGACATGAGCAAGATCTTACTTGTGTGCACAGTGCATTTTGGTGCGTGCAGCATAACGTGACCTGCTTTGTACACGCAGCTCAGCTGTGCTGCGTGACCCCTGGTGCTTGTCCCTTCGTGCTGTGAAGGCTGGACAATGGTGCTATAGTATTTGGAAATAGCTTGTTGTTCTCACTTCACAGTGTATCATGAGACACCAGCAGTAATGTAGGGATAGAAAAATGTGAAGGAAACAGCTGAGGACTACATGAGCACTGTTAGTCTTTAGGAGAAGGCAGGAAACTACATGCATCTTCTGTCTGCAGACTTTCTGTGCAACACGAGAAACTGGCTGAGTGTGCAAGTGTGCCCTTCACAGTACATTTCAGGCAGCACATTTTAGATTTGGAACAGATACTTTGTATTCTTCTATACTAAGAACCTGGTAAGATCCTGGGCTCTTGGATCCAGGTAGTTTTTGCAAGAAGAAGAAACAGACACCTAAGCAAAAATTCAATGAAAGTCATGATGCTGATTCGGTTGTAATTTAGTTACTAGCTTTGCTTCAACTCTCAGAGCTTCCAAACCGGGAACACACCTTGTGATTTAAAAGGTCTCTGCCTTTTCTTATGTCAGTGTGTTTAAAAGTAAATACCTGTCTTTTTCCTGGGAGTGTTGGGGGAAACAGTGACCTGTTTGTATTCAAAACAGGCATTATAGAAGTGGCCTTTGAGGTCGTTGTGGACAGTCAGGGATTTATGCATACTCCAAACTGAACTTGTTTCAGACCATTTAGGTAATCTGTCAGCCATTGACCCACTGACTGTGTTCCCACAGTGTAGAAATGGGAAGGTAAAGGATATTTTGAGCCTTGATTCTGTGCCACGTTTTGTTTCTCTGTGATGTTACTGCAAGTGAAAGGATTTGTTTGTTTATTTTTTTCTGGTTTGCTTTTCAATCCATAAATATCTGCATAGTCCTTTGGAAACCTACAGGAGTTGCCCATGTTTGTTTATCTGGAACTTGCCTCTAAGTTTGAAGAACCTTTTGACATAAGCATCTGGTTCTTCAAAGCGGTTAACAGGGGTAGTCAGCAAAGCTACAGCGAGTGGAAAGATTATTTCTCATGCAGGTTCTGTTAGGCAAGTTTCTGCTGGGTTGGTTTCTAGGTAGGACTGGAATTTCCTTTTGGTAATTCATGCCCAAGAGGTGCCATGTAGCAATATGTTGCTACCTGTAGAGCTTATACAAGTTTCTTCATTTAGGAGCCACCACGAATGAGGGTGATCTGAGGACAGTGTTTTTGGCAGGTGTGAACTGGTTGTGTGTGCTATGGTGGTGCAGCTAGACCTCAGCCAGATCTCAGTCTCTACCCAGGTGATAGCAGTAGTAGCTGCACAGAGGAGCAAGCTCAGACTAGTCAGGTAAATTCTGTGCTAATATCCAAAGCACAAACCATGGAACCTGTGACAAACTGTTGTCTGTAATGGTGAGAGGTCCTGCAGTTCTTGTTTACGCTTAACAGAGTTGCTGGTTTTCAGCTCTCACAGTAGCATCCCAAGCTCTCACTTGCATCCCAGCCCCCCTATGAAGAACACACATTGTGGAATTCTAGCACAAATGCTGCCTTAGTTATTGATGTTTGTTTGTGTCACCGAAGCTCAAACCATTCTGAAAAGATAAATTTGTTGGGTTTTTTTAACAAGCCATCTTGATTAATTTTTAATATTACTGACATTTCAATCTCCTGGGAAACCAAATCTGACTGAGAGAGGATTTGAGGGCTAGAAGCTGGAGGGTGCGTTATTGGTTTTGCTAAATGTAGACAGGAATTGCAAGCTGCCTCTTCAGACTTTGAACACATCAGGCTTCTTTGTGACCTTAAATGAGCACATCATTGCAAATTTCATCTGAATGTGTCTTGGGAGACTGTTGTGGCTTAGCTGCAGATCATTTATGTCATTTACCCATGGTAACTAAATGCCTTTTGGTGACTGGGGCATCAAGAAATTTCTGCTAGTGGCAACTGATTGCCATGATTCCTGAGAAACTAATAAAGGGAAGCTTTTCTAAAGGGCTGCCCTGCTGAAGCTTTGATGCTTATATAACAGACCATCCTGAAATGCTCCATGCAGTGTGTTGGAAGGGAGGCTTTTAGTTCAAGTCATGATAATTGTAGGGTTTTTCCACGATGCTCTATCTCATATTTGGAGCGAAATTGCAATTCTCTTCTGTGTGTTAGAGCTCTGGTGGAGGAGCCATCCCTGGTGTTCAAAGCAGACAAATGGATGGACTTTCTAACTCTCTAGCCGTGGAGGGCAGAGTTGCACTCTGCTGGTTTTATAACCTTCCCTCCAGTTCCCTAAGGCTCTTTTCAGTCTGTAGCCATCTGAAGCCAGAAAAGTACAATGCATTTTGCTCTCATGTTCCAATTCTTAAGTTTTGTCTCCCTTTTGTTACACTTTCTCTTTGTCTCTCTTCCTACTAGGTCCCAGTGTCATATTAATAACCTGGCTTCTCTTCCTTTGCCAGTCTTCTCCTTCCTTTGCCAGATTCTTCCTTCAGCTGTTTCCTCTTCTTTTGTCTTCAGTTATTACTCTCTGGCCAACTTTCACTTTTCTGCTATTTCAGTAAGATTTTCTGACCCTGTATCCAGTATCCTGCTGGACTGTATCCCCAGGATACCAATCCTTACAAGGTACTTAAAAGCACAGGAGAGCAAAACAGTAATGAAACCTGGTTCTGGTTCTGCCACGGGATTTCTTCACAACCTGGGAGAAATGATATCATTCCTGCAGTCTCAGTTTGTGTAACTTTCTGGGAGTGATCATAGAATCATAGAATCAACAAGGTTGGAAAAGACCTCAGAGATCATCAAGTCCAACCTATCACCCAACACCTCATGACTAACTAAACCATGGCTTCAAGATGACAGCCTTCTTTGTCTTAATGTCATCTGTAAAAGTTCCAAAAGTGAGTTTGATTCTGCCTGACCAAGGCCACTGAATCCCTTAAAATAATTTGCTGTGGTTCACCACATCTGCCACTGAGTGCTGGTAAAATTTTGAGGGGGTTAGATTCAGTTCACTAGTTAATTACTGCTTGATCAGTTGTCCCATTTAGCCTCCTCAATGAGTGCTTAGCTGGCTGGAGGAGGCACTGGGCTGTCCTTCCAGTGTCAGTCTGGCCTGTTTTGTTCAGAAGCCCAAAGCAAGCACAAGGCATGCAGGAGTGCTCTGAGCACACCTTCCTCCCAAGGCACAGCCTTGCCGTGCATTCCCACGGAGCAGGCGAACTGCTGCCTCCTCCTCTTCCTCTCCAGGCACGGTGGTGCTGGGGTTGGCAACTCCATCAAGCTGAGAGGCAAGTGGAGAGAGCAAGTGACCATGTTGTATTGCTTCCACCCCTAGAATCAGCAGCAGCAGAATCAGCATCAGCAGCAAACAGCACCTCAGCAGCAGGCGCAGGCTGGGGCGCAGCAGGCGCAGCCGCAGCAGCAGAACAGTGCCCAGACCAACGGGACGGCCGGTGGCGCCGGCACCGGCGGCACGGGCACGGGCGCGGGGCTGCAGCACAGCCAGGACTCCAGCCTCAACCAGGTGCCTCCCAACAAGAAACCACGCATAGGGCCTTCAGGCACTAACTCAGGCGGGCCTGTCATGCCTTCGGATTATCAGGTACCTCTGGAACTCCTCCTGCTTCTGGCACCCTGGGGCCATGTGGTAGTTTTAGGCCAGCAAATTCAGACTCTCAACCTCAGGCTCATGGGTTCAAGCCCCACGTTGGACAACAATTAATTGTAATGTGGTGAGTTGAAAATTCCCCACCCAAACATAAAATTGCCAGACCAGCTCAGTTAGAGAGCAAGTGAAGCTGTATGTACAAGCAAAACTACAATCTAAAATATGGAATGCAGTGAATGTGTACAAAACACACAATATTTACATGTATTTACAATTTATAAACAGCACAAGAACTCCCCTGGATAAACCAGGGGCTACTAATAGCTTCCCCATCCCGGCTCCCTTCCCTCCCCCTGTGCATGGGACAAGAGAAAGAGCAGAGAGTTGCTGTTAGTTACTTAACCACAGCAAGACCGCATTCAAGGTCAGCAAAGCCAGCAGAAGCACAAGTTAGTATCTGCCAGAGCAAGGAAGCTGGAAAGAGAGAAAGTTAACTTATACAAACTAACTTTATAGATATTAAGATACTTAGGGCTTATCATTATTTTCCTTTTTACACCCAATGGTGATTTATTTGCATTCTATTGCTTTCTGCCCAAGATCTGTGGAAAATTTTCAAGGCACAGCCTAAAACTACCACAGGCCAAAGTGTTGTTGTTCCTCCCCCACCTGCTTCACCACCTTTAATAAATCTTTCAGGTAACCTGAGCGAGTGTGCTGTGATGTGTTGGATTAAAATGTGGGTTTAAAGGTTTAAAGTAGGAAGATTTTTGTTCTGTGGTTAGGAGTTTTCAATAGAACAGCAGCATGAGTCATCTCTGCTGCACCTTGTAAATTGTTGAGAACCAGTCCACTCCAGGAGAGCACTTAAATGTATACTGAACTTTATGTTTGAGAGTAATCTTAGTGGAGCTAGTGAAACTATTCTGTGCACATAAGTGCTGCTTTAGATCAAGTTCAGGGTACTCTGCTTTTGGCAATATTTAATCCTGTGTCAGAAGCAGGTCTGAGAAGATCCCAAGAAGCAGAGGCAAAACTGAAACCAGGCTCTCTCTCCTTTGATTCCTGCTTCGTTTTACCTCATATCATCACATGTATGGAGTGGGTCTGTAGTTTGCTCTAGTACCTTTCCAAGCCTGCTTCTGAACTTAAAGAAAAATGCATTTTAGCACAAGAAGGATACTTGGGTTTGTCAGCATGATTCGTGCTGAAGTAGGGCACAAAGGCATTGCTTCTAATGTGACCAAAGTGGAAGAGATTTCATGTTTTCCAGTACAGTAGCATTCATAAGCAAAAGCAATATCACTGCATTGTTTGTGAGGTTTGCATACTTGTGTGTGCTTGCAGGAATTCTATTTTCCACGGAAAGTGTAACTTGCACTCATTATGGAAAGCATTGAACTTGCCAGATCCTTCAGGACTTGTGAGTTTGTGTTTCCTGGGACAGCAATGAGTTGAAAGCAGAACACCTTGCAGAATCACACAAATCATAGAATGGTAGGGGTTGGAAGAGACCTTTGAAGATCATCTAGTCCACCCCTTCTGCTAGAGCAGAATCACCTGGAGAATGAAGACAGAATGATCTTTCCAGGCTGCTTGAAGCTCAGAAGAAGTGGCTTTTGAAAAAGCCAGCTGCCCTTCTTCTCGGACAATTGATTTCTCAGTGCCAGACATTATTCTCTCATTTCTGTTTCACTCTTTTAATTACAAATGAGCATGGAGGCATTGAGGTTATTTTAAAGGTAAAGACAGATAAGCTTCCTTTTTGAGAAGTTCCAGCCAGGCTTGAGGTCCCTGCAGCTGTCTGACTGCACAGTATTTATGGCTGGCCTGTTTTGGTCTGTATTTTGAGGGCTAGTGTGATGCATTTGATGATATCCATTACAGAATCCTTATACAGCTCCCTGAATTGTTTGGCAAACTTCTCCCTTACAAGTTGCTAGCAGTCTAAATATTGATTATATTTTTTTCTCAGATAGTTAAGAATTACATTTTTGTTTCACCCATCCTTCTAAACTGTAACAGCACAGGCATCAAAATGAAGATCTGCATGTTGCCTTTACATCACTCCTGAAACTATATGGTCTGATTATCCAGTTTTACATTTAGATTTGGCTATCTGCCCTTAAATTCTAGCTGACTGTCTTCTGTTCCAGAAAAGAATGTCTGCAATTTGTCCAAGTCTGACTGTTAAATTCTCTTCTGTGAAACAAAAATAAGCATGGGCAAGTTAATGCATTCCTGTAGTCTTATGGCATTAATTTTGCTCTGTTGTATTGTAACCAGAAGCAGGAAGGAGATTCCCTTTACTTTGAGTTTCATTTAGTTTGTGATCTAAAGTCTGTCTTGACTTTTTTGTTATTGGTGGTGGTGGTAGTTCACCAACCTCAATCTCTGTTGCTTCCACAAATGACAGTGCAAACTCCTTGCTGGGTTTTACTGATCATTCCTTACTTGACCTTGAGTGTTCTGCTTGGCATGGCAAGCTGATGCTTTTCATCCAGAATGAGTTCCTGTAGCGTCCCAACATTTATCACATAGACACACACTGAAGAAACAGCTGCATTTTGAAGTGGAGTCTGCTCTCTCTCCTGTGTGTTTCCTGCAGAAATGGGTGTGGACATGCTGTATTTCTAGGTGTCTGCCAGTGACATTGTGTGTTCTGTGTGCTGGGTCAAGGCTGATTGCAGATCAGATTGATTGCTTGGTTTTATGGGACCTTAAAACAGTAACACTGTTTAGTCAGCTTCTCCCTGAGTCCCAGTTGAATGAGTTTCAGAGAGGTTAAAAGTTTCCTGAACAGGCAGGTTTTCATTCCCCTGATCCTGCTCTCTTTTCCTGCAGCACTCCAGCTCACGCCTGAGTTACCAAAGCAACATTCAGGGATCTTCTCAGTCCCAGAGTACAATGGGCTATTCCACGTCGTCTCAGCAGAGCTCCCAGTATCACCAATCTCATCAGTCTCACAGGTACTGAGAGGGCTAGCAGGCTGCTCTCAGAAAGGAATGGACTAAAAGCCAGAAGACTCCAGCAATATGAAGTTCATAACGATGAGAAGAACCAAAAATAACAAACTATGATGCAGAATTAAAATTCATGATGACAAAAGGAAAACTTCACTGACTGAAGACTTCCCTCCGCCCACCCCCTCTCCCTTGATTGCCATAAAGGAGATTCTCGTGAAGTTTTCCTTCCGCCCTGCCCTTGCATGTGTTCCATTGTGGTTACTCTTAATGAACCCTTCTGATCTGAACCCAGCACTTAACTTCTTTAACCTTTGGAATTTTGAAGGATTCCTGGTGCACCTTCCTTATGCTGTAGTGATTGCCATAAATCTGTCTTTTCGAGTCTCTTTGATGGGATTTTAAAGTTTTCAGATCTTGAACTCCCAGGCTTTCAAGCTTGTATATAGTTAGTTTTATACTAGGCAGACCAGTTTAGCTAAACAGGTATATTGCACCTTTTTAAAGCACTATGTTATTTTCACAGGATATTACTGTTTTGCTCATGGATGTCAAGAACAGCAAGATTTTACTGTTCCAGAGTATTTTACTATTCTGTTTTTATTAGTCTAGTTTTCAGGCGAGGTCTTAAAAAAGTAAAAGTGAAAAAAAAAAAAGGCAAAAACAAACCTTAAGAAATAAATAAAACTTTAAAAAAAAAAATATGAAAAGAGAAAGAGAGGAAAAAGAAACAAACCAACCACCCACCTAAAGTCTCTGCAACAACAAATATGCTTCATGCTACTGGACTGAACACCCAGCAGAAGATTGCTGACATTTCTTAACTCATTCACATTGAATTCTGGAAATCGCAGTGATCGTGCTCTGAGTAGTTTTAAGTGAAGCATTATTTGAAATGAAACCAGGACAGTCACATTGAGAAAACAAAACAAAAACAAAAAGGAGATGCTTTCAGGATCTGTTGGAGCAGAAGAGTGGAATGTCTTCCCAGGCTGGACACCAAAATAGTCAGGAAAATGTATTTACTGCCCTTGAGTCTCAGTAGGAATGTGGGCAATGGGCTCTGTTTTTCTCTTAAGCAGCTGATTGGTGTGTGTGAGAGTTCTGTACCTTTAGCTTTCTTTCACATTCCTGAGTCAGTTTTCTAAATAGAAAGGTGACAAGGTGACAGAAACACTAAGACTTGTGAAAACAAAATCATTTTATGTTAGGATTAATAATGAAGAGGAATTACTGTGCGATTTGCAAAGCATGTTGAAAACTGTTCCTTTTTTTCCCCCATGTTTCTGATGATGCATTTTCTGTGTCCCTCACATTGCTGTGATTAACCCAGATTAGTTTCACCAGATGCTCCTGATTGCACTGAAATGTTTCTTTTTCCCTGGAGCAAACATGTCCCTAAGGACTCTAAGTGGATGGGTAGCTGGCAGAAAATCCCCAGTAAATAAGCAAGAGTTCAGAAGGGATAATCAGAGGATTATTGTCCAACTCCTGCAAGCACAGTTATTTGGAGAGACGCAACGTGTAATTTGGGACAGCTTCATCTTTCCTTCAGCCTTCAGAAATCAGGCAGGCTCTTGTTGCAGACAACCTGGAAACATGCATTTAAGAAAGCTGCTAACGATGGAACATCAGTGAGCTTCTACAGGTGGTGTCCAGAAAAGAGGTGAAGAGTTGATATGCAAATGGTTCACCTTCCAGGCCTTTGTACCACCCTGTGTTCTCTTCTGGCCTGTGTCCATACCAAAGGGTGTATGCTCAGGGCTAGGGTGCTCAGACCTAGCAAGAGGAGTCAACCTGTTTGCTCTGGAGAGAATGCTTTTCATCACAGCTAGACACATACATGTTTCTACTGGATTTGAGCCCCCAGTCACCCTTAGTGCCCCTTCCAGCTCAAACACATGCTGTTTTCATACCTTTAGTGAGCAGTTGGCTTGCTTTGGCTGTGTCTACCCTGGTGTGGTTTTGACAACACCCAGCTTCCCCGGGAAAGCAACTAAAAGCTGCTTGTGCCATCAAATAGCTAAGGAAAGGGTGAAAATGAAATGATTTGAAGGAAAAAAATTATCTCTGGGGAAAAATAATCTCCCAAAGGATGCTTTCAGTGTGTAACCTTCCAAATGTGTGAAAGAACAGATAGTCCTTATTCCTTTATTTCAGTGAGTCTGGGGTTGCATTCCTTCTGTAAGTGGAATGTCTCACCTCTTACTGGTGCTGGCTGGGCTAATGGATATTGAGCCAGTACCACAAGGTAAAGTTTATTTTATGGTTTTGTGACTCGAATGTCACATTTCTGGAAATTAACCTTTGGCAGAATAATTTTTTGTCCCCTCCTGCTCTTTCAAATTCCTTTTGTCGTTGCCATTCTATTTGTCTAACATTTCTTCCTCCTACTGTCACTTGCAGCTGATCATCAGAATTCATACAGCCTCAGGAGGTGACAGGGAGATGCTGAATCAAAGTGGGCTCTTGTGTGCCAAAAGGCAAAACCCGTGGTGTAGGTTAATCTGTGTGTAGAGTGTGAAACTGCACAGCAATGTAAGGTGCTTTAATTGAGTGAGCTTCCAGCTTCTAGAGCGACTGCCATGCCCTCTCTCTAAGCTGAACTGGCGCTGGTTAGGTTTGATGGGTGACCACACACCGCTCCTCCCTGGCTCTCCCTTGTGTGTGCACATACCAAGCTGAGCTGTTTTTCCTCTGCTGCCTTCAAACTCTCAACTGGGAGGAGAGCAAATAAAAGCATCTGCTGTGAAATGTGGGCTGTGCACACTCTTGCAGTTCCTTCTAGTGGTGAAGTATCTCACCCCTTCCCAGGAGCTTGATGTGCATTGCTGGCATGGGTGGCAGTTGTAGTGAAAAGAAGCCTTGCTGTCCTGGGGTCATCCTGAGAGGTAGAACCAAATCATGCAGTGTGTCATGGGAAGCCAGGGCCATGTCAATTTTATCTGATTTCTTACCTGTGCAGTTTTTAGTTCTTGTAGCTCTGTCTCTGCCCACAGCGTTCAACACCCTCATCAAAACGTTCCACACGGATACAAAGAGAGGCAGGTGACACCAGCAGAGAGCTGTCTTCTCCATCCTGGTCAGCTGGTGGGAGAGCAGGTACAGCTTTTCCCATCGTGGCTCAAAGGGAACAGACACAGGGGAAAAGAATGGGGTGAGCAGCCTGGGCCACACTGGTGAAGCTTCTGTAGCACAAACTGCACAATGAAGGAAGAGTAGCAGGAAAAGCTGCGAGTCCTGCACTGATCTGCGACACTGTATCTGCGGGGAGGGGTGGCAGGAAGCTAGAAGTGTTCCAATGTGTATAATATTTTATAACCATAGTCAACTTAGTTGCCCTTCATAACCTTCAGGAATGGTACTTTTAACACCATTAAGCAACGAATTGTTTTAGGGTTAAATAAATGTATTGTACATAAGGCCATACTTAATCTTCTAAAGCGGTCGCCGGGCAGGAGCGACGTGTATCGCTATATGGAAAAGAGGATAAAAAAAAACCAAGTCCTTAATGCACTGTTATCTCCTAAATATTTAGTAGTAAATTAATACTATTTAATTTTTTTAAAAATCTGTCTGGTGTAGACACTAAAAAAAAAAAAAAAAAAAAAAAAAGACACAAAATCTGGACAGGAGGTGTCCTTTTTAACAGCAATTTAAAGAACTTTTTATATCTGTAAGGTAGGAACTTTTCAAATGGTTCTAGTTGTATTTTCCCATGTTTACTATTTGTGGAAGTGTGCCTGTCTCTAGCCAGTTGGGGGTTTTTTTTGGGGGTGGGGGGTGGTGGTGGTTCTCTCTTTGGGTTTTTGTTTGTTTGGGTCTTTTTCCCACTCCTCCCACCCCTCCCTTCCCCTGATAATTCCCTGTTTTCATTAGAAGTTACTGTGTACGCTCCTCGTGCTGCCACAAAGCTTCGCCGCTCCAGATCCGCGGCGGCCACGTTTGGCGGTGCCTGTGCCGACGGGCCGGCGAAACCACCAAGCAAAACAACTTGTTCCTCGTGCTAGAGTTGAGAGTTTACTGCTTTTAAGTTGTCCTGATGTCACTCTTGAAATGACTGTTAAAAAACAAAACAAAACAAAACAAAACCCAACCCTCAACTTATGAGTTTGTTGCATTTATTTTATATTCTGGGTTGCAATGAAATGGAATTGACTTTGCTTCAGTGTGAATTTTTTTAATGAAATAATATACATTTGTAATAATAATAATGATGATAATAATAATAAAAAGCTCAAATCAAACCAGGGGTGCCGAAAAGTTCTTGAAAACTCTTGGCTCTGGGCTGCCAAGAGGGGAAAACAGAGCCCACAAAATTGCAGTTGTAATTAACGTTCACAGTTGTCGTAATTACGTTCAGGATGTTTATGATATCATACACCACACAAAACACAGCTTGCAAAACCTCAAGAGTTGAAATTGCAGCCTTTTAAAATGCCCAGGAGGATCTTCAGGGGTATGTGTCTATTAAAATAGAAGGGAGCCTCATGGAAAACAGAATGGATGCAGCGGTTCTCTTAGGTTTTGCTTTCTGCGTGCAAGGATTTGGGCTTGCCACGCTGATGCCAGTTGTCGAGATTCGTTGTTACTTGCGTGGCAATCCTGTAGATATGTCTTCTGAAAACAAAGCTGGGTCACTGCATTCTAAAGATAAATCAGAGAGTCACAGAAAACATCTGATTGGAAGAGACCTCAAAAATCATCCAGTCCAGCCTTGGACCCAGTTTAGGATCAATCCTGAGCCATGTCACCAGGCACCAGGTCCACGCATGGCTTGAACGCCTCCAGGGATGCCCACTCCAGCAGTGCCCTGAGTAGACCATTCCAGTGTTTGAGAACCATCTCTGTAAGAAGTACTTCCTGGCATCCAGCCTGAGCCTCCCCTGGTGCAGCTTGAAATACTCTCTTTTCCTCCTGCTGGACCTTGGAGGATTTTAAGTGTTTCAGGTAACAACATAAGAAGCAGGAGCTAGAGGTTGTGGATGCCTCCTCCTTGCGGGTGTTCAAGGCCAGATTGGATGAAGCCTTGAGCAGCTGAGTCTAGCTGAAAGGCATCTCAGCCCTTGGTAGTGAGGTTGGAGTAGGTGATCTCCTGAGTTCCCTTCCAACCTAAGCCATTCTATGATACTGGTACCAAGTATCTGTTTGATCTGGCTGAGCATGGAGCTTGCACATGGCCGTTAAGCATGGCCCTGGCTTCCAACGCCCAGCAAAGGTTAATGGTGGCTTACCTCCAATGTTTTCTTTGCAGGTAGGTGTTGCTGCTCCTTTTTTAGTTTCCACAGAACTTCATGCCTTCATTTAAGGCCACTGGAAAAAAACAACAATCAGAATCTTTGGGGGTTTGGGGGTATTTTTATTGTACTGTAGAAAAATGTTATTGTATGATTATTGCAAGGATTTTTTTCCCCATTTGCAAGAAGTATTTATTAGAACAATAATTGTTGGAGGTAGAGTAAAGCCACCAAGGAGATGGTGAAAGATGTGTGTGCAGTCAGAGCTGAGCTGCTGGAATTGCTGTGGGAGGACCACAGTTGTTATGTAACAGATCTCCAAGATAATCTGGAGTAGGTGTTTTAAAAAGTTAATGATTGTTATCATTATTATTACTTGAAGTCTGAAAGCCTACCTAATAATTTTTGTACAGTGTGTGTGTGCCCTGGAATACTGCTGCAGAATCCCCTTTTCCAGCTTTGTCTACTGGTAAATGGATTGCATGGGCTACCAGAAGCCATTCCTGTGGCTGGTTTGTAAGTGTGCTCTTTGAAGTGTCTTGCAGAGGACAGAGAGCTTGAGAGCATGCAACCTTCGCTTGTACATTGTATGCATTGAACACGTGGCTGAAGGAAATACTCAGCAACAGGCTCCTTCATGTCCTTGCCCGGGGTGGGGAGGTTGGAGAAGATGATCTCTAGGGTCCCTTCCAACCTAAGCCATTCAGTGATTTAGCTCCAGTGTTCAGTAAGGAGTCCAACTGGTGTTTGAAGTCATTGAAGGTCAATAAGGTCATTTGACCTTATTGCTGTCTACCTGAAGGGAGGCTGTAGCCAGGGGGAGTTGGTCTCTTCTCCCAGGCAACCAGCACCAGAACAAGAGGACACAGTCTCAAACTGCACCAGGGGAAGTTTAGGCTGGAGGTGAGGAGAAAGTTCTTCACAGAGAGAGCTGTTAGCTGTTGGAATGTGCTACCCAAGGTGGTGGTGGAGTCACTGTCCCTGGAGGTGTTCAAGAGGGGATTGGACGTGGCGCTTGAAGCCACGGTTTAGTAGTCATGAGGTCTTGGGTGATAGGTTGGACTTGATGATGTTTGAGGTCTTTTCCAACCTCATTGTTGTATGATTCTAGTGGGCCCCAGCCCACTGTTGGAAAGGGGTTTTGCTTTGTCTACACTAGCAGTAAATGTTATCAATAAATCAGTAATGGAGATTCTGCATTACTCTTAAAATGTTAAAATAAGGAACTAAAAAAACCCAGAGATTTGTTACTGAGCCTTGGATGCAGCATGGTACCAGCAATAGTGCATTTTATGCAGTCTCCATAAGGCTAATCATGTGTCCTAAGTAATAAAAAGCCCAGCATGTGAAGCACTGAAGAAAGGAATCCTTAATACCTGTCATCAGCAGATGAAGTTTTAATCATGAAGCAGGTCCTGCTGAATGATGTATGGCTCAGTTGTCCTTTCCTTGGCCTGCCTTTGAGCCTACATTGGTAAGATTCCTCCCTCCATCCATAAATAGGAATTCCTTGGAATGATAAAAAAGGCAGAGGGGGGAAGAGTGGAGCTGTAGAGCCTTTTGCTTTTGTAACAAAGTTTAAATGCTATCAAGTTTAGGTGGCTGAAGTTCTCCAGATCACTCTGAACTTACATTCAAATAGGTATTCTTAACACTTACCTTGTTAAAAATAGTTTCTGCCCTTATCTGGGCAATGTCACACAGCCCTGCTCTGGAAAGACAGCCTCTAACTCTGCGTGCTTGACCTGGTCAGGGGCACGGTTGTCAGTCTGGAGCCTTGCAGACAATTGGCACAAGTGGACACTGAACTTCAAACCTGTGAGCTTAGGTCACGCAGGTCTGGGGAAAAGCAGTCAGCTTGGAAAGACTTAGCTGGAAGATGAGCTGGAGAATTGCAAAATTCAAGGCTTGCTACAGAAGGCTCCTGTAGTCCTTCAGCATGACAGAGAGTGCTCTGAGATAGTTGTCAGATGGCATTGTTGTTGCTGGGCTGTACAGTTCAAACACATCTGTTCTAGGTCTTGTCATTATCTACTACGACATCGAATGAGTTGTTTGTGACATTCTGAGTTTCTGCTTTCAGTCTGTTTTAATTGTATGGACTCACTCTTGCAGGGCTACAGAAGAAAGAAGGACAGTTTCCAGTCGTTTGGTTTTGGCAGTAAAACCCAGAACGTTGGCTTGCTGTCAAAGAGGAGCCGAAGGAGATCAGGCTTTCCCCTTGCTGGTGTCCTCCTTTCACAGCAGGAGAGGAGACTGAAGCAGACAGATCATACACTGTGGTGCTGTGCAGTAACTGCAGTGCTTGGGAAGAGTTGGAGTGTGAGACGTCTGTCTCCTAAGCTCAGCATCACACCTGTAGCAGGTACCCCTAGCAGAGCTGACAGGAAAGAGTCAGCTTGACAAAGTTTCCTGCACAGAGCCAGCAGGCTGACTCAGTCACCTCAAGAAGCTCATGGACTTTGGTCTTACCCACTGCCCAGAGCTGTGTGACAATCTGCATAGTTTGTGGTTGCAAAATACTCCCCTGGTAATGATGGGGCTTTTGTTTAAAGGTTTCTTGTAGTTTGCAGTATCCCACAAGCACAGAAAGAAATCCCTGCCCACTTAAGAAACAATGGGGACAGCTACCACCGTGCCCTGGAGGGGCTGTCCCGGTGGGCATCATCAAGAGTCGCTTCTGCATTGTGCTGCTGCCGGGTGAAAGCTGGAAGTCCGCTGCGACTTTGAGACAGTTGGTTCTGGGAAGCAGCGGTGAGGTAACTTCTGTTACCGGGCAGAGCAATACTGGAGCTGTTGAAGTGCACTTGAGTGACGTGGGATGCTGGCGTGCGCCGTGTTTGCACCGTGGCTCTGTGCTTTCATCTCCAGGAGCTCAGTCCCGTGCGATAACCTTTACACCGATTGCCTCTGGAGAAACACTCAGCTAGGGCTTGTTCATGTAAAGCTTAGAACATCCTTGTCAGTGGATCATGTGTGCTGGAGGACGTAAGGAGCAGCCTGCCAGCTAGATCAGAAGCAGGCTTGTTCTTTCCCCCGCCTCTCTCTCAGCAGGAGCGCGTCAGGCTTTTATTAGCACGCGGTGGCTCTGCTATTCCCGGACCGTGCTGTCAGTGCAGCTTCTCACGGGTCACAGCTGAGCTCATCCATTTCTCTTCTACCTAACCCCTCCGTGGTGTTTGTTGTCTGTGACCGTGGGGACACCAGCAATTCACTGCTCTGAGGCTCTCTGCACTGCCTTGGAAACAGAATCAAAAGAGTGTCACAGAAGTATTTTGACTTGTTCTCTCGTGGCCTGAGGTTCCAGTGCTTGGGGCATGGAATACTTGTTGAAGGGGTGAAGGAGGAGAGGGGAAAAATCTCTGCTTCTTTAGGATGTCAAGCAGTGACAAGACTGGGGGGAAATGGATCCAAGCTAGGGGAGGTTTAGATTAGACCTTAGGAAGAAGTCCTTCACCATAAGGGTGGTGAGACACTGGAATGGGTTGCCCAAAGAGGTGGTGGAAGCCTCATCTCTGGAAGTTTTTAAGGCCAGGCTGGATGTGGCTCTGAGCAACCTGATCTAGGGTGAGGTGTCCCTGCCCATTCAGGGGGTTTGGAACTAGATGATCCTTGAGGTCCATTCCAACCCTGACAATTCTGATTCTGTGGGCTCAGGGGTGGTCTCAGGATACACCACATGTGGATGTCAAACCAAACTTTTGCCACTGGATTTCAAGACCTTTGCAGACAGGGGAACTCCAGCAGCATAACAACTGAATTATTGGGATATATGGTAATTCTTTTTAGGCCAGCATGGCTGATAAAGCCATGTTGACATTGATAGTCACCTGTCACTTCTTAAATATATATATAAAGAATGAAGCCTAGCCAAGTTTCTTATGTCTTGCTTCCCTCATGCACACATCCAAATGGGGAGCTAAGGAATAATTCATTTCCCAAAAATGCAGTGAGAAAACAGGATCCCCCTGTGGAGCCAGAATAGTCCTGTGTGCTAAATTCCTAAATATAACTCTGCTGAGCATCCCCACAGCAGGTGTCAGGTTCACACCACATACCACAGCTTAGGATAGTCAGGACTAGATGTCCCCACTGCATAACATAACCATTTTCTTCAGCTGGGTGCAGGGGAATGAAGGTACCTGACGCTAGAGCCACCTCCTGCCAGCCCAAGCCATCCTTCCTGCAAGAGGAGGTCATCTGTGCTGAGGGCTGGTTTGTAGCCTCTGCACTGACCCATGATGTGGAGGTTTGCATCTGGCTGAGTCAGTCCTCTGAGGGGGTCTTGAAGTGGGGTGAGCACAGAAGTCTGCTCTTGGGTTCCAGCTGCAGTGGTGGATGCAGGGGGCGGTGGGTGCGGGGGGAGGTGGATGCGGGGGGCTGTGGGTGCAGGGGGGTGGTGGATGCGGGGGGCGGTGGATGCGGGGGGGCAGTGGGTGTGGGGGGCAGTGGATGCAATGTGCTGTTGCAGGGCAGTTCCAAAAGCAAGGCCCACGTGCAGAGATGGGAATAGAGATTCTCCAGCCCCCAGGAGCAGTGTGCCCACCTTATAGAAGATGTCAGCACATGTTGCAGGCAGTGGGTGTCGCGGGAAGGTGCCAGAAGCCCCTAGGGTGAGGGTAGCATGGCTGCTGTGCCACTCTGCTGCCTGGGACAGATCTGCTTTCTTTGAGGCTTTACAAACCCTAATGTGCTTCAGAACAGCTCCCTGGGGCCCAGCTGCATTTCTTGCCCTTTGCTCTTTGGAGCTCAAGCGGCTGGAAGCATGGCACAGACTGGAGGCAGGAGCAAGGTGCCAGCCAGCACAGCGATGGGCATGTTGCACGCTGCCTCTGCTCCCCACGCACACCACTCCCCAGGGCCCTGGGGCAGGAGAGGCAGGGCTGGAAGGTGCCACGTGAGGACCAGCTCACTCCTGATCGTGAAGAGGTGATGCACAGAGCTGCTGCAGCTCCCTGCTTCCGTGCCCCTGAGGAACAGGCCTGCAGTACCACGTCTTCCAACACATTTCAGGCCATGATGCTTCCTGAGGGGTCTGACGGGTCCTACACAGGGGTGAGGGCAGGAGTTTGGGGAGATTTGTGTGTTTGGAACTGTGTTCTCCTGCTCTTCTGCTGCGTCCCAGATCCAGGCTTCGTTTTGCCGTGTTTAAGGTTTGTCCCACAGGAGGGTCACACAACAACTGGCAGTTCACTGCATTTGGATGGGTTTAAGGGAGGTCTTGGTCCCCTCTGATCTTTTTTCTCCCACTCTTGTTTTCACCTGCTGGGGCTGCTGTGAACTTGGGCTACAAATGCTCCTCTTCATACCACGACCCAGCCTTGCCCAGTCCTACACAAACTCTGCTCAGATGCCTGGCAGCCTGCACCTGAAGATGCCATTATATAGCTAGTGGTAGATGTTCAGAGAGCCCTTGGTGGTGGTTTGTTTCCTGTTGCTTTTACTGCCAGGGAGGATATTCTGCTGCCGGTGCTGCCTGAGTCCTAGCTGTCCTGGGAGCTGATAGTTCTGGTGTTTGTCCATTAGGGTATCTAATATTCCAGCACATATTTTGGAGCACAGCCTGAGCCATCTTGGGATTGCTGTCCTCGAATTTCCTTACATATGGATGAAGGCATTGTACATCTCGTGGCAGATTGTTGAGGAAACTAGAAGGAAGTGCAAAATCCAGCATGGGAGAGAGCCAGCCAGTTCAGCAGGATGGCAGCCAGCATCTGCCATGAAGATGGAGCTTCTGCTTGAGGACATGCATCCCAGTGACCTGTAAGTCAAAGAAAGGGCTGATGGAAACTTGGATTCTTTGGCCATGACAGGAGAAAGAAAGCCTGCAAATGCCACGTGCAGGGCTCCTGTTGGCCCCTCCAGATTAGGTGATGCATGGGTTCGTGCAAGCCCACTGCCAGCAGGGACTGCTGCCTCTGTAAGCCATCCTCTGGGCCAGCAACCTCGTCCCACCACGGGAGTGAGAGCAGGCAGCAGAGCAGCTGAAGCAAGCCACTGCAGGGCTGCAGGACGATTTGCTGCCTCAAATGGCAAGGAGGGGCCTGGCTGCCCCTCGTGCTCTGTAGAAGGGATCTTTAGCATTATCTTCCTGATCTCCCTCTGCAGCCCTGCCTGCTCTGCAGTCCCACGTGGTACCAGCTTTGGGGGAATACTACCAGCAAAAGACCTCCACTGCCTCACCTGACTTCCCCACTCTGAAGGAAGGCAGCAAGAGCAGGGCCTTTCTGGGAAAGCCCTCAAAAACGAACACTTCTGCTTCCCTTTGCAGGTGCTGGCAGGCAACAAGCACGGAGTTATTTAGGGAGGATGCAAAGAACCCCTGCCAGAGCCCATTAGAGTGACTGACGGCCTGGGAGGAGGGGAGAGCTTGGGGGAGGCTGCCAGGCCTCGGAGGCTGCTCTTTTATATTTCATTTATGATCTGCTGATTTGCATCTGGCTGGGGTTTGAGCCCACATGATTCACGTTCACATGGGCAGGTGGGAGCGGCTCCATTATTTTCTTTTGAATCACCTCACATTGCTCTGTCACCAGAACAAGCTTTAACAGCCACCTGTGCCTCTGTGTCTGGGTCTGTGTGCACAAGACCTAGCGAGCCTGCTGGGAACAGGCTAGACTGACTGTCTCAGCAGTGTTGGCTTCACGGTTGGACTCAATGATCCTCAAGCTCTTTTGCAACCTGTAGGATTCTATGATGCTATGATAGAACCATGAGGCAAGCACGAGGCTCTCCAGTGAGTAGTCAGGAGCCCCTTTTGACTGCTCCACTGGGCTCTGGGACACCAGTCTGCTTGTTCTCCTTGGTGTGTAGCGGGGCAGTGTGAGCCTGCAGCAGTCACTGCTGTTGGACCTTGGTGGTGGTAGGGTCATCACGGACCTGCAGTTCCCACACTCTGTCCAGAGCCTTGTAGAATAAAATTGTCTTGCCTGTTGCATGACAAAGTGTAAAGAGATAAGTCACTTCTGACTTGTTTAAAGAGTTTAAATCTAGCTACATGTGAGCAGCATCTCAGGAGGAGGACTTGGAGTCAGAAGATGGAATGATCATCTCCTGCCACTGCATTTAGGGCAGCTCAGCTCCAAGGCAGCAACCTCAGCTGGGGCAACACAAGTCAAGAGAGGTGTTCAAAGTATGGCTCACAGCAGCAACGTGACAGCATTCACCAGAGGCTGCTCTGTGAAGCTACTTGTCACAAAGTGCAGCCCCCTCTCTTGGGAAGGCTGTTGAAAGCTCCAGAAGCAACCTGAGTCTGTGAGCAAAGGGCCTGAAATCACTCTGAGCTGGTCCAAATCTGTAGGAGTTAGGGGTTTGCTTTGTGGGATTCCTCTTTTGATAGGCAGCTACACAGAAACGCTGAAAATCACATTTCTGCATGGGAGCTTGGCGAAATGCTTCATCACATAACTGGGAAAAGTTTGAGCACAGGTCTGAGCCAGTTCCTCTCCTAGAGCCTTGCCACTGGTTTCACTGGGAGGCTTCTTGAGGCTTGAAAACGAAATGTCTGTCTCTAGCTGTTGCCATTTGCAGCTTGGCAAGTCTCTGCCAGCAGCCTCCGAGGTGCTACGAGAGGGTTTGTCAATGCAGGGTGTGTTTGCTTGTGTCCTGGGCAGTGCTCAGGCAGGGGAAGGAGCAGGGGTCCCGTATCTGAAGCCTGCAGTGCAGTGCCTGTTTCCTCCTTGGTGTCTTTGATAACGAGCCTCTTTTCCTTGCATGCAAAGCAAAAAGGGTTAGTATCAGAGGCTGGTCTGCACAGACAGCCCTGCACGGAGTCGGAGTCCTTCTCTGTCTCCTACGTTGCAATGCAGAAGTGTTTCTCTGGGCTAAATGGCCAGCAGGTAGCTGAGAGCAGCTCTCTGCGCTACTGGTACTGGAACCAAACACCTCCCTGCACTCTTTGCTGAACACTGGCTCCTATTCATCCACCTCCTCACGGAGCAGCAACCCCCCCGCCCTGCCTCACTGCACCCACACATCCCGGGGGCGCTGTCTCGGGGCTGCACCTGCTGCAGGCGCAGGGCTGGAGATGACCACGCAAGGGGCAGGAGAGCCGGGAGGAGACATTTATGCTGTTTTGTAGGGGACTAAGAAGCTCGGCAGCCAAGTGCAGCTGGCCAGGACCTCTGTGGCTGGCGAGGACCTCTGCCAGGGGTTGCCTGCCATCTGCTGGCAAATCTCGTGGGATGGTTGGAGCCTAGGAGGGAGCTGGAAAAAGGAAAGCTGTTGTGGTTTGGTCGTACCACTCCAGCCAGATACAATAGTATGCTTTTCTGGCAGGACCAGGGACCCCTCAGAGAGATGCTTCCAGCTGGCTGAAAGCTGCCTTACCACCCAGCCTGTTTCTGCAACCCCGTTGCTCTGGCTGGGCCGCAGAGGGATGCATCCTTGCAAAGCAAAGCCCAGAAGTACCTTATCTGCCCTTGCCCTGCATCCATGTACCTCCTGGTGCCAGCATCTCACCCCAGTGTCCAACATTTGCCCACCTCTGACAGGGACTGCAGTGCCCACAGAATTAGACTGTTCTCTGTCATGTTCCATGGCCTGGAACCGTGTTGGATCCAAGGCACCTTCCTGCCAGGGCAGTCATCATCAGTGCCTCTGTGGGGCGGGAGGAGGATGGGATGAGGATGATCTCTCAGGAGTGTTGGTTACAGGGCCAACAGGGCATGGCCACAAGGGGCAGGAGCCCTTCACCTGCCCCTGCTGGAGGTAGTGCTGGAGCTGAGGCTGATCTCCAGGGCAGGCAGAGCAGATATGTCTGTCTGGGTGAGGGGGTTGCAGGCAGCTGGGCACTCTGGTGGTGCAGTGAGTTCAGACTGGCCAGCTGGAGTTTGTGCCTCCGGGCAGCAGTGCCTGAACCTATTTACATAGCAGAGTGCTGTCCTGGTCTGGAGCCTGAGCAACCAGGCAAAGAGGATCTGTATGTGCTCCCAGAGCAGGAAGAAGGCTGTGATTTGCGGCAAGTGCCTCCCTCCCTTGTATCTCTGCCATGGAGATAAGCTGTGTTTGGCCTAAGCCTTGCTGCTTGCACAAGGAACCTGTTTTCCAGATTGCTGGGCACATATTCTGGCTTCTTCACATCCAAGCTGTTGCTGGAAACTTAAGTTAATGCACAGAGCAGAGGCACCCCAAGAGCCCAGCCTACCAGGTCAGGCACCATTAGCAGGCACAGCAGTTTTGCCCACATGCCACAGGGCTGCTGTAGCTGAGCTGGGATGCTCCATGCTCCTTCCCTCCTTAGCTGCAGTGCTTTTCTCTGTGGTGGAGGCTACCAGCAGTGGGGACACTGGGCAGCCTCATCCAGCACAAGGACTTTTGTGGCAGAGCAGTCTGGAGTAGTGCCAGCCCCTGGTTGCGAGCACTGGCAGTTGTGTGGGACAGAGATTTGGGTGAGCTTCTGTGGCATGCCAGCGCATCTGTCCATGCAAAACCAGGCAGTCTGTCTGCTCTGCCCCTTCTGTACATTTTGAACCATCTCTGAACTAAAGCTATTCAGAAATGGAGCTGGGGGCAGCTCTGGTGCAGGGTGACAGGCAGCCTGGGGTACCAACCCTGCCTGCTGCCACAGTTATGTCTTTAGGGTCACCAGAGCCAGTACCTGTGAGGCTTTTGCTACACCTTGACTTTGACTTTTTTTCATCCCACTCTGATTAACTCTCACTCAGGTGTGCTCAGTATGTCTCTTTGGCAGCCAGCTTTCAATCTCTTGCAAACAGGACTGCATCCCTCACCTGGGGAGGGGATTATTCCTCATTGCTAGAGTTCCCATCTGGACCAGCCAGCTCCTGTGCAATGGTTTCATAGCAGCACCTGAAGGCAGACACTCGGGCTTAATGTGAAGTGGGATGGGTTCTGTGACTGTAAAAAGAAAGAGGACCCTGCTGCCTGAGGTGGCTTTGTGCTGTGTATGTGTGCACCACTTGCTCTAAAGCTGTAAAAACTCTCTGTCTTCCTCTCCAAGCCACAGCTTTCTGGCTGTGTTTCTCTATCCACCTCCCCCAGACCCTCCTCCAAATTGGAGCTGTTGAAATAGTTCTAAGTAATAGGGAGGGATGTTGCAAAACTTGAGATAACACTGCCAGGCTTGGTCAATGGCAGAGGGATAATATTGGCAGGATCTTGGGGGGAATACCTGCAAGGAGAGATCCTGTTTTCGTTTGCTTGCTTGCTTGTTTGTTTTAAGCTGAATTGCTCTGTTTGCACTTATTGGTGCCAAATTCTTTTGCTCCTTCTGCCATGTAACTGAGTCCTGGTTTAGTTACCTTAAAAATGCAGCCTGAAATAATTCCCATGCTTCATCAACTGCTGCCAGTCATGCAGCTGAGAAGAGAACTCAGGTGTTTCCAGGAGATGCTTTGGCAGTGCAAAGTGAAGGTGATGCTCAGGAGGTTGGCACCTCCCCTGCAGCTCTCCAAGGGAAGGGGGAAAAGGAGGAACAGAACTGCTCTGGTTCAGTTGCAGAGCTGCAGCCTTTCACCCTGCTTTCCCTGAGCCACCTCTCTACCTACCCAGCATTACCACTAAAAATCATACCCTATTCATCTCTGCCATTAAAAATAGAGGATTTTCTGTCCTGTGCCAGCAGAGAGGGTGTCTCTGCCCAAGAGCACAACCCCTGAGCCCTTCGGTGCTGATGTGAGGGCTGCCATTGTCTCTGGTGGCTCCTGGCTCCTGGCCCAGGACAGGCATTGCTCCAAGAGCTGGGCTGCTGCCTGCTCTGCAAGCCAGAACCTGATACCAGGGCAAAACCCAGGACAGCTGCAGCAGGCACACCCCAGTGTGCCATTTGGAGACTTACACGGGGACACAAAAATGAGCTGTGCCTTAATATAACTTACTGCAGCCAGCTAAGCCACGCTTTGCAGAAGGTGACATCCTCCACTGCGCATCTGAAAGCTGTCGATGCACCCAGGTGCTCTGAAGGGTAGAATGAGGTCTACAAAATGCATCAGGCAAAAGGAAAGCATTTCCTTGTGGTGTCCCAGACAGCCCAGTTAGGGCTGGGATGCACCAGTGTGTGACACAGGGCTTCTGAAACCGGAGCTGCTCGTGCAAGCGTTGCCTTTGCCCTGCCTGCTGGGAACCCAGCCTCGGCAGGAAAACAGCATCTGCAAACAAATGAGCAGAGAGACAGCAGCGAGTCCTCAGCTCGGAGGGAAATTAGCATTTTAATATTCTGCACGGGGCTCTGCTAGGCGGCCGGGGCTCGGAGGTGCTTTGTAATCATGACACCCATAATTAATAATAAACCTGAGGCTGAAACGCCGCCGAGTCAGGGCTGCCCGCGACCCCGGCGGGAGGTGGGGGCTTGGGGCGAGGGCTGCTGTCACGGCAGATACCTCCCTGAGAGCGTTTTAGAAACGGGTAGGAGACGCGTGGCTAAGATGAGGGGATAAGAGGGGTGGCTGGTAAGAGAGCCGAGTGGTGTGAGAGTCACGGAAAAACTTTGGTGCTGAGAGAATTGAAGATGAAGGTGTTCCAGACCTGATGCTGCTCCTGATGTTGTGCTGGGACCAAGCACCCTTCAGCAGCACCGGGCCAGGTTTTCCACCCCTTGCAAGCAGCTGGTCCCTCTGGCAGAGACTTCAGGGGTGTGGTGTGGGGAGCAGGATGAGCAAGGGTGGAGGCAGGGGCGTTGGGGTCCTGGCAGCTCACAGGTGGTGAGTGACTCAGTGACACTGGGGAAGGCAGGGGGTAGAGCCTGATCCAGGGGACAGCTCTGAGGCTTCTCTCAGTAGAAGGAGAGGATGAGCACCCGCTGATGGCAGGCCAGGGGGCAGCATGAAGGAGAAGTAGGAGAGGAGTTGGCAGGGAGGGTCCCCATGTGCTTGCAGGGAAGTGGAGGCTGCTGGTGTGGGTCTGAGCTCCTGGGTTGGGGGACTCACATTTCTGTTCCACAGCCTTGCACAGAGCCGGGAGGAGATGCTGCTGCTGCAGTTCAGAGCTGCCCCATCTCTGCCACCCGTCACAGCTTCTTGTAAAGACAGGCTGCAGAAGTCATCAAAACCGTGTGGTGCAGTTTGCGTGGGGAACCTCTGCCACAAGCAGCTCCTCTTGAGCCCAAGTCAAGACCACCAGTTTGAGATGATGAAGGTCTGAAGCCTTCCTGGCATAAGGTATTGAACCTCCACCTGCCCCAGCCCCATCCCAGACTGTGGGATCTGGGCTAACTGGGAGCGTTTATCCCGCCAGACAGCTTGAGGGGGTTGATTCCCCAGCATCACCTGCAGAGATGCACTGAATGAAAGTTTTTCCCAGGCAAGGCACGTCTTGTACCATCTCAGCACGTCACATAGCCGTGGTGAGGCATTTCTGGCAGCATCTGTGGCTGTGGCAATTAATTAACAGTGGGCACAGCAGGTGCCTCTTTAGCCCCAGGCTGCAATTTCACCACAGGCATTTCCCCATAACCTGCCTCTGATGTCACTTTGCTGTCAGCTGTAGCTGTTGCTCTCACTCTTCTTTCTGTTATTATTTTTCCCCCCATTTTAACGATGCCTTTTACTGCTCTCGCCAGAGCCATTTGCCAGCTGCTACCATCAGCTATTCCTTGCACATGCAGGAGGGGCTCAGAGCAGGATTTAATTTCACAGAAGGTGAGAAACTCCCAGGCTGAGGCTGCTGCCTGGCACCACTCCCTCCCCACGGTGTTTTCAGAGCCCTGACTACATTTTCTCTCTGTCTTAGGCTGGGATAATCTCAGCCTCACCACCCCGGACAGGAGTTTCTGAGGGCTGATTGCACTTCACTGCTCATCTCCTATTTCTGTGTGTGCATTTTGGAGGCCGTTCTCAGAGCCCTTCCTGGGTGGCTTTTGCCTCTTGTCTGGGATTCTAAATTTATCCCAGCTGATGCTTATTCTCTTCATTGAGTGAAATGGCTACAGCCTCTTGCTAAAGCCTAATGGGTCCTCTCTAATTAGGGTTTATGGCTTCTTCTGAAGAGATATTTTGAGCCCAAATTAGTTGTCTGGAAGTTGTACTTTGAAAGGAAAAAACATACTGCAAACCACTGCTGACTGTGCTGTAGGTAAGGCTAAACCCCAAGCAGTAGCTGTGTTTGTGTTCTCTTGCTGAGGAAGGTTTAACTGGTCCTCTCAAGTGCCCCTTCTGCTGTCTTGTAAGAGAATGGACTGAGTTAAGAATCCCTGTTTTCATAAGTGTGTTACAGACTCTACTGGTAGCATCTTAACGCCCTGTGCAAACTACTGAATTGAGCTCAGCTTCTTGTGTTTGGAGTTGCCCTCACTGCCACCTCATGTCCACAGGTTTGGCATCTGCTGTTGGCCATGAGCTGCACAAATCACAGAAACATTCAGGTTGGAAAAGACCCTCAAGATCACTGAGTCCCACCCACTGAGTCCAACCTTACTCTGCAAGGTTCACCCCTAAACCATATCCCCAAGCACCACATTCAAACCACCTTGAAACTCATCCAGGGTGGGTGACTCCACCACCTCCCTGGGCAGCACGCTCCCATCCCTGACCACTCTTGATGGGAAAAAAAAATTCCTGATGTCCACTCTAAACCTACCCAGTTGTAGCTTGAGGCCATTCCCTCTTCTTCTATCACTAATTACCTGTGAGAAGAGACTAGCACCAGCCTCTCCACAAGGTCCTGTCAGGCAGTTGTAGAGAGCAATGAGGTCTCCCCTCAGCCTCCTCTTTTCCATACTAACCATTCCCAGCTCCTTCAGTTGCTCTTCATAAAATCCCAAGCAAGGAATGCCCATACAGGCTGGTGGTGCTAAAGCCAGAGCCTGGGGCACCTGTGGAGGCAGGCAAAACGGGGATGGGTTGGTGAGGTTGTAAAGTAATTTGTCCAGGGAAGGTCTAACAAATGCACCTGCCCAAGAATGGCTCCCAGCTGAATGGGTGAGAGTGTTTGAGCAGTGGGTTTTGGACAGGCAAAACCCAGCTCACATGTAACCACAGAGCTTCTGGGAGAGGAAGATCAGGGCTGTAATTGGAGCTGCTGTTGTCTATGGTTTTTCAGTCCCTTCCAGCATGCCTTCTATGCCGCTTGCCAGGCAGCTTGGGGTTAGGCAGGGCTTCCTTATCCTGCCACCCTCTCCCCCTGCTTAGTACCACATCATTCAGGACCACACCAGCCTTGCCCCAAAGTAAATGATACATCAATAAAGCAGGAATGGCAAAAATGTTGCTGTTGCCATCTCAGGCAGGATTTAGCCAGATCTGCTCTAGTGTTTATTTATTGATTTCCCCATGGTTGGGTTAAGTCCTCACACAAGTGCAGCCCCCAAGGCCGTTTGTAAGAGCTGGAAGTGCGAGAGCACACTTTCCAGAGCACATTTTCCACAGTGGACTGTGCAGATCCCCAGTTTTACACTCTCCACTTGCTGCTGGAAGAGAAGTCTGGAACAGCAAGGGAGCTTCTCGAGAGAGAGAGACGTCCAAACGCACCTCCACGACTGGGCTTCCCCGGCGATGGTGAGGACGTTATCTGCTTTCTCAGCCATAAATCAAATGTCTGCATCTCTCTGGTGCCCAGCCTGTGCAGCTCCCAGGGGAAGCTGCTCCTTCAGGCCTTCTCTCATGCACTCCTTCAAACACTCACAAAGGACCACATCAGGAAGCAAGTGACAGACCCCAAGTTGCAGTTTTTGCAGCTCTGAGGATCCAGCCAGGGCTCTGGAGCGAGGTGGGCGATATCAGCTAGACCTCCTAAACCAGCGCCTCCCCCGAGCAGGAAGCTCTCTGGAGCCTGACTTTTGGATTTACAAATGTGTTTTATTTCTCAGGTTCTTCTCTAACCGGCTGCGGTGCTGCCTGCCTTCGCTCCCCAGCGCTCACATGCAACCTGGATGGAGATAAAGCATCACCATCTACTGGCGGCTGGGAGGATAACGGCAGACCGTTTCAGGAGGTCACGAAGCAAAAGCGCTGGCTGTGCTTTTGCCAGGTAGCCACGGGAGATGCTGCAGAGTGCCCCGCTCCAAAGAAGGAAGGGCAAGGTGGCTCACGGTGGCACTTTGCACCGCCTCATCCTGCGGGTCCCCTCCCCAAAACCTCCTTGCCTGCTTTAGAGCAGCTGAAGCCTGGTAGGATATTTCTGATTCACGCTCACTGGGGTTGCTCCTGCCCTTGGGTCTCCCGTGCAGGAAAGGGTGGCACTCCTGGCACTGCCCAGGGTCTGTGTGACAAACTGGATGGTGCTCTGATTGGCTGGAGAATTTGTGGCTTGGTTGCCTGGAAATGGGAAGCGAAGACTGTGCCCACAAACCACCCTACCCCAGGAAGCAACCAGTCCTTCCTTGCAGGACGTGGGCTCTGGCCAGCTGGGCAGCTTCCAGGCTGGCACAGCCAGGTCTCAAATGCAGAAAAGATCCTGTTTCTGCTATACCCTTTGCAGTGAAGTGGCCAATGAACCCAGGGCAGGGGTGTCTGGAGATAGGAAGATGTCATTTGCTGCTCTGTATCACAGGTGTTGAAGGATTGCTGAGATCAGACAGGGACATGACAAGCTGTGGTCACTTGGAGGACAGAGAGGAGGTGAGTTCTTCTCCTGGTGTCAGGGAGGGCACTCCAAAGCCCAGCACCCAGCGGATGGGTCATGTGGACTTCTAGGTTAGATATCACCAGGCTCTAGTAAGCGTTGGCAAAGTTACAAGGCAGTCCTATGGAAGAGGGACTGAGTCACCCCATCTTTAAGTGGTATATGCTGTTCCTTACTCTGAGGACATCATGACTTCTCTCTAAGAAGCACCATATCCTCTCTGTTTGCAGAAGACCCTCAGAAATCAAAGAGAAACACTTCTGGATGTCAAGAAAACACTGTTCATGGTGAGCCTCTCTGCCCACCCATCACTGCTGTTCCATGGTTTGGGTTTGTCTCCCCTAGCTGCAAAGCCCCAACACATCAGATTTTCTATGAAAGCAGCTGCAGCAAGGCTCAGAGCATGGACACCCAGGGGCTGTGGGCTCCTGAGGAGCTGGAACTTACGTGTCTGGGTGCATGATTCCTAGTCAAGCAAGCAGGGAACAGTGTGGGACACGTGTGGGCTCTGCTGGAACTTTGCCAGTCACAACCTTTCCACAAAATGTTTCAGCATCACCAAACTGGCAGAGTCTTAATGAGAGAAATATTTCAGCTGGTTTTTGTCTAACTTCTTCTTCTGGGTGACACATGGAACAAAGAGAAGAGCGGGGGTTAGGATTCAAAGGGAGAGAGAGTTTTCATTTTCAAGAGGCAGCCCTTGCAAGCACAGACTGTGCAGTGGGAGACAGCGTTTAGCTATGCAATCACTTTGCAGGGCAAACATATAAGGGATTAGGATTGAGGGTGCAGAGGCTGTTGTAAATCCAGTTTCTTATCATTTTCTGACTCTCACTTTTTCAAAAGGAAGAAAATTTCCCATGGTCTTCCACGCCAGTGTATGCAATAACACACAAGCAATGTGGCTTGGAGCCAGTGCAAGAGGACAAGAGCCCAGCGTAAGTAGTCATCTTTCTGCAACAGCAGGGAAGAAACTGCCAGGCAACAGGGCTGTGCCCCAGGCTAGAGAACACGGCAAAACATTTTTTGCCCCACAGCAAATGCAGCTGCAGCAGCTGCCTGCCTCTGCCAGAAAGGAGGGGAGGACAGAGGCTCATTTTCCTAGGTCCCTGCTGCTAGAACCATTAAGATTTTGGTTGTTCTCAGATTATTTTGCTTTGACTTATTTTCGTTGGAGCCAAATGAAGACACTGAGACTGCAAATGACTAACGTCTGAGCGAAATGTCTCTACTATTTTTCCCCCCTGTACCACCATGAGACAGAAGAGAGAATTAGGTTCAGCTTTGTGGCCCTTAGCTATTGAAAATATCTTCAGTATGCCAGTGACTGCACAGGGAATAGTGGTGTGAGTTTTGAGATAAGGCCATGGATCATTTGCTCTGCTATTTTTTCCCCCCCACTGCTAGTGGTTTTGCAGTTTATTTTGGCTATCTCTTTAAAGAAACAAAAACCCAACCAACACCACCACCAACAAAAAACCCCAAACAAACAGAACAGCCCGAGAAAAGTGAGCTTTAAGGCATATCAGGCATTAAATTGTGCACTCTGGTTATCCTCTGCTGCTCTTAGGAGTCCCACAAAATCGGTGCACTTCTAAAAAGGGCATTGTGAAAATACCCTGCAGCTGGGGGGGGGAAGAAAGAAAAGTGGGTTTAGTATAAAAATTTGTGCCTCAGCCCTTTTTCCCCCCTCACTGTTTTGCTGGCAACCACTGCTGTTGGAGCAGAGGGAAAAATGTGTTCCAAAATGTATTTTGCAGTGACTGTTTTGGCTCTTGCTTGCCCATTTGATTGTGCCAAGCAGGGCAACGGTCAAAACACCTTGCTAATAAGACTGACTTCTGCTTGTTTGCAAAAGCAGAGCACCAGACCTATGCGTTGGGCAGAGGAACGCTTAGGAAGATATTCCACCCTCTCCAGCCACCAGCAGAAGCCAGCTGTTTGGTTAGCTCATTGTCACTTCCGTGCAGACAATTCTGCTTGCTGAGGGCATGGTTTTCAGAGAGCTGCTAGCTGGAATCATGGTGCCAGCAGCCCTGGGTCTCCCCTTGATGTTTTTGACTGTGTAGTTTTGTCTCTGACACCTGTTGGACCCAAGTCCTCTCTGTCACTGGGGAGAAAGCTTGGGCTTGCCTCGGTGGTTAACGCTGGGTTTACTAATTTGCTCTGATTCTTAAATGTTTGTTTCCCCCAACTGTTATATTTCAATATTCAAAGGAATGCTCTGGAGAGCAATGTTGGGACACCTTCCTCAAGTCTCACCTGAGATCCTAACACTGAGCTTGTCAGCTTCAGGAGTGTCCCGCTGTCACTGGGTTCACCCACTGAGCTATGGCTGGTGTTGCTGTGCCTTGCTATGCTTAGCCAAAGTATTCTTTTGTCTGTGAAGCAATGTCCCCAGCACAAGGACACTTGCAAGACCTGTGACAGCTTTTAATCCCACAGAGTAGAGTAGAGTAGAGTAGAATAGAATAGAATAGAATAGAATAGAATAGAATAGAATAGAATAGAATAGAATAGAATAGAATAGAATAGAATAGAATAGAATTAACTGGTTGGAAAAGACCTCAGAGATCATCGAGTCCAACCCATCACCCAACACCATCTAATCAACTAAACCATGGCACCAAGCACCCCATCCAGTCTCTTCCTAAACACCTCCAGGGATGGTGACTCCACCACCTCCCCGGGCAGCACATTCCAACGGCCAATCTCTCTCTCTGTGAAGAATTTCTTCCTAACATCCAGCCTAAACGTTTGGGGTGTTTTGGAGAGCTGGAGCCACCTCAGCCAATGCATGAAAGAGACTCCAGGGAAAGCCTGGCTTTTGGCAGCTCTTCAGTGGGGTGAGAGCCCAGGACACAGGAGTCCCATTAGATGTTGGTGTCACATTGCTTCTCCAAGCACTGAAGAGCTTTTGGACAAGCTGCCCTCCAGTACTTTTTGGCCAAGTCAGTGGTTAAATGGAGATTCAAACCCCGAATCGCACTCTGGCAGAAGCATTTTGGGATTTCATCTGCTATTTAAATAATTTTACAGCTGCAAGAAAGTCTCCAGATGTGCCATAATCCTGCTACAGTAAGCCTTAAATAAATGTTTACCTGCTTGAAACAGGAAAGTTGAAACAGCTGCAATGTTCCAAACAGAAATAGGTGTGAGAGCTTGCTCCTGTGTTAACAGCAGCACCAGGGCTGCTGGCCAGCCTGGTGTCAATGGCTGCACCAGACATTAATAATCTCAATCAATATGAGGCTCTGGTTTGCTCTCAGCTGCACTGCTATAAATCCAAACCATCTCCCTGCTGGCGGAGGAATTGTTCCATACTGCTGGACTTAGGAAGAGCTCTATAAGTAGCAATGATATAATTACATCACGTAGCAATGATATAATTATATCAAGCAGTTAGGATTAAAAATGGGCACCCAGCAGGTTAGGTTGCAATTATGGATTTGATTTCTGAAGTGGGGTGCAGTTCCACACAGTGTGATTCAGAAGAGTAAGATCTGAGTTGTCTTACACGGTGTTTCCTTGCAGATTTGCTTAGACACTTGGTTAGAAACAGGTTTCCTTTCACATAATTTACAGAGATCTGCTCAAGAATCACACAATGGTAGGGGTTGGGGAAAGGATTTACTCTTGACATTAAACAAAATAGATGAACAAGCCCCTGAGGTCAATGCTTTTGATAATCTATTTCATTTATATTGATCCCCAGCTGTACTGTCAGCAGCAGAAGTGTTCAGCGGAAGGACTTCATCCTTGCTTTGAAACTGCAATTTAATTCTAGGAAGAAATACTTCCAGAAGTTTGTTTTCAAAATGGATAGTTTTGGTTCCTAGCCCTGCTCTTGTGTGATGAAAAACCAAATAACTCTTGCCTGTTTATCTCCTCTGGGCCACTCCTGATTTTATGGGTCTCTGCCATATCCTTTCTCTTAGCTGGGGATCCATCCAAGTATTAGATTATGTAGTTTCCCGCTGTATGGAAATGACTTTCTCGCTCTTGCTTTTCACTTTGTCTCTAGTTCTAGCATGTCTATTTTAGAATGGAATGGAGTGGAGTGGAATTAACCAGGTTGGAAAAGACCTCAGAGATCATCGAGTCCAACCTATCACCCAACACCATCTAATCAACTAAACCATGGCACCAAGTGCCTCATCCAGTCTCCTCTTAAACACTTCCAGTGATGGTGACTCCACCACCTCCCTGGGCAGCACATTCCAATGGCCAATCTCTCTCTCTCTGTGAAGAACTTCCTAACATCCAGCCTAAGCCTCCCCTGGCACAGCTTGAGACTGTGTCCTCTTGTTCTGTTGGTGGTTGCCTGGGACAAGTTGCCTGTTGGTGGTTTTGGGACAGAAAGGCAAAACCTATGCATGTGCAGCACAGCCATGCCTCATGGATTGGCACAGGAATAGGAAGACTTTCTATTTGGTTCACTCCAAACAAATCACAAAGTCTCTGAACAGACACTTTGGCTCAGTGCAGCTCAGCTCTGGATGAAGGACTCCACTCAGAAGCATATGGGGAAGGAGGAGCATCTCTCTGAAAGTGGTGCTGCCATCTGGAAGCTTTCCCTAAGCCAGCCAGTTGCCATCTTTCCCAATGATTTGTGGGAAAGTCAAACTCTTTCTAAAAAAATAATAAATCTGACATGGTTTATAGCTTCATCCAGGATTTTAGAATAACAACCCCCTGGTACAACATGGGGAACTCGTGGTGAATCCCTCAGGAGCATCAGCTGTACAGCGAGAGCATGGCAGGCTGGAAAAGGGTGCAGGAGAAAGCTTGAACTTCCCTTTCCTCCACTGTCCAAGCTTTTGCTCACCCTCATGCTCAGGCATCGGCCTCCTCCACTCAGAACAGCAAACTCTCCCTTGTGGAATGGCACACACCCCTCCTGCACCAGTTTGGTCTGGTTTTGTCTTCATTTTCACTTTGAGTTGGAGCGTGCTGGCTGCGCATTTGCATAATCAGGAAACGGTGTGGACGCACAAAGGGAGGCAGAGGGCCCTTTGCCAGGGAAAGGACACGGCTTGCTGCAACAGCCCCTTGGGTAGCGCGGCCAACGCCGCAAATTGGCTCCTTTTGTCCCCTCTGTCTTTTTTGTGCGTGCTTGAAATCAATCAGAGCTGATGTGCCCCAAATGAAAGGAAGAAAGTCCAGCTCCTCGTTATTTTGCTTCTTCCGTTTCACAACACTTTGCTCATTTTCTCCATCTGAACTGAATCGGCAGACGAGGGCCCCAGTCATGCCCTGTCACCAAGTTTATGTCAGGACTAACTCTTCTGGGATGATTTGTGTTTGTATGGTGGGGAATCCCAGAGAAGCCAAAGTGCACAAACCCACTCCTTCAGTTTCCTGAGCGGCTGGTGTTATAGTTGTCAAAATACTGCTTGGGTTGGGTTGGGTTGGTTTTGCAATTGAGTGCTTATGCTAAGCCCTGCTTGTTTTAATGATGGCCTCTGGAAAATTCAGCTGTGTTTCATGTGTTATTTGTTCTGAACAGGAACAACATTTAGTACCTTAAAATAATGGTCTTGAGAGGACTGGAAGTCCTTCAGCATGTGCAGATTTAGTTCAGTCCCTCTGGAGGCAGCCAAGCAAATGCAAAAGTAACAGGAGCAGCATTCTGAGTAACCACTGCTTTCTGCTGGAGATCTCACATGGGCCAGTGTGACAGGCTGTAGGAGGAATACTAAATAAACTGCTAATCCCAAACCCTTGGCAAGAACTCGCTGAGAATACCTGCCTCACTGTGGTCTTCTAGCATATAGCAGGCTTCAGAACGCTCAGTGAAAGATAAACTGGGTCAGCTGGGAGAAAAGCAACTGCAAATAAGTGCCAGTGTAATCCAGGCCATTTTTACTGCAAGTTTTGAGAGCCAAGTGTGTCAAAGGGAAAAGCAAAGCAGCAGAGATGCTGTGAGCACATTGTCTTTGCCAGCTCCTCACCAAAATTCACGTTGTACTTTCACAGCAGCGTTTACCCGAAGAACAACCCTGGGTTTGCTGGGACAGGATCCCAGGCTAGCCATGGGCTGCAGGCCATCAGCAGGTGTGAGTCAGCCAGGACAGCTGACTGGAAGTGGCTGCAGGTGTGCCCCAGACCATCAGCATCCCATAGTATAAAGGAGGAAGCTTGGTGGAGCTTTCTCCTTGGGCTTCTTCGCACTCTCTTCTTCCTGCCCTTGAAGACTGCCTCTGGGATCAGTGTGACTGCTGTGCCTTTGGTGGGCTGAGTATAACTTTATATAACTTTATGTATCCTGTACTGACAGTGGGGTTAATGTGGCCATTTTGTTAAACCCCTTTTCATTTCAATCTGTGGGTCTTTTCCCCTTCTCCTGATTCGCTTTCTCTGCTGGGGAGGGGCTGTGTGGTGGTAGAGTTTAGCCCCAGGTACAGGCTAAACAGACAGCCTGCAAACAGAGTTGCTTGGTAACTCTTCTGGAAGGTCCTTGCTGTAGTGTTTGCCATTTCCTTGACTTTATCATTGTCTTCATCTCTTCCTGCTTCCCTTGCACTAATTCTGTGTGGAAAAAACCCATCTGGAGTATTGCTTGATGAGAGTGAATGCTTCACATCTCTTAAGAAGTGATGGATATGTCAACAAGAGTTGGATTAAGATTTTCTGTGGGGTTGTGCTTGGGAAAGGTTGTAGACTTGAAGTTTGGATGTGCTTTCTAGTCATTTTTTGGGGTTTCACATGGCTCATCTTTGCAGTAACCCTTAAAAAATTCAAGTGTTCATGGAGCAGATCTTAACCTGAGGTCAGACTTTGAGTGGGGGATGCTTGCATGCTTCATCGAAGGTTCAGATAAATCACTCTCATTTTTCTCCTTGGCTCTTCATGGCCTAAATGCAATTGGTCCTGTGAATGCAAACCCAGTCGTGGTGTTTTGTATTCCTAACTGCATGCAGAACAGGAATGATTCTACAACTGTGTAGTAATAGCTTTGGAATCTGTTGGCAAAGCTGTCTAAAGTTTTTGCCTTCAAATGAGACTTTTTGATGAGAATATCTGACCTTACCTCGCAGCCTATCAGTGCATAGTCTCTGTCCACTTTTTGCTAAGCACATATAGAATTTCAGTTACTCTTCACCCTGTGTTAAAGTCATCCTACAACAGGAAATAAGTAGCTCCTACTGCCGTAGGGACCACAATTTCTGCTTCTCGGCTTGTGATGAGCCAGGGTGCCGCTCTGCGGCGTACAGAGCACGCAGTGTGTATGCCAGATTCCCCAAGGTGCTTGTGCTTGGCCTCCTTCCTGCTGTGCAGTCTGTGCTGCCACTTTTTCACTGCTGGGACCACCAACAGGCAGGATCTAGGAGTCCAAAATGCAGTGGTTTAAGATGCTGCTGGTACTCAGGTCCAACCCACCTTTCTGCCAACGTATGAAACCTGTACCTCTGCCAGCCTCTTTCACAGATCATATATTTGCAGAGGCCTCAAGCAGGGAGCCATGGAGCAGACAGCTGGTATTGGTATCATCTTCAGCCACTTCATCAAAGTCTGACAGATGTCTCTTGACTGTGTCCTTGGTTATTCATGTTAAATAGCTTAAGCTAATATGATATGCTGCAAGGTTTTTGTTCCCTGCACTGTTAAGAAGCCACGATGCTGTCTGTGAGGTTCTGAAGAAGCTCCAGTTTTACTCCAGCTTTCAGAGAGAGCTTCAAACATCAGCATGGCAGCAGTGGAAGGACTTCAGTAACTGCCAGCATGAGGTAACTAATCAACTGCAGAAAAAAAAACCAAAACATTTTAATCTCATAAATTTTCTCTCTAAGCTAGAAGTCACCACTTGCATACCTGCCCACTTGCATGATGAAGGCTTTCAGCTTCTTTTATCATCCAACTCATTTGATGAATATCTCTTATATAAAGGGAACACCCATCTCTCTGCTAGGCATAAATGAGAAAAACAACTAATTTGATGATGTTTAGAACACTTCAAGGAAGTTTCCATGATGAAGTACTCTGTTCATGTGCATTCATCATCTGTATGGTTGGAAGAACTCCAGACAGAAGGATGCCATGCAGGGAGAGCTCTTGGATGTGAAATTTGAGTAGCCCATATTGAAGTATCATGATTAGATGTGTCCTTGCAGATGTCCACAGTACAACTAGGAGACACTTGCTAGGCTTCCAAAACCCTGTTTGGGCTTTTATTGCACTGAGTATAAATCCTGAGTGGGCTCTCCAGAGGACTCTTGTCATTATTCTGGTGTCTCATTCAGGAGGCAGTGGAATTAAATGTAACCAAAGTCATAGCTAATGACTTCAGGCTGTTACAACTGCCTTGTGCCTGCCGGCTCTGCTGTTTGAGTAGCAGCAGTGGTGGAAAGAAGATAAATTGAGCATATATGTTGTGTAGCACCTGCTGATAAACCACTCTCCCATCATCCTTGCTATGGCTTTGGTTCTTTAAGGTTGATGAGAAAAATGCTTGGACTGTCATGGAAAAAAACCCACCACCACCAGGGAATTGCAGAGTTCCTTCCTAGTAGTTCAGAAGAATCCCCCAAAGTGTTTGCATAGCTGGGTGCCCATGCTGATCCACTTGCTTGCTACACTGCTGACCATGTTTTGAGGTCTGTTAAATGCATAGTGATGCAGAACCTATTGCAATCTAATTGCAAACCAGAGCCACCCCAAACCACTGCAGTGAAACCTATAATGCCTCATTTTACTTTCCAGCAGATAAAAGCAACATCTGCCTGTCTCCCCCACACTCCCCCTACTTTTTGTGAAGGTGAGTTTTCTGCAAGCCTTTTTTTCAAGGCCAGCAAATGGATGGCTAACAGACATTTATGCAAAGACCACCCTTTCTTGGCTTGTTCTCTAGAAGATTCCATTGTGTTTTCATTGATAAAGGCATTGGCAGTGGTCCTGAAAGGGAACAGAAACTGACGGCTTCAAAACAAGAGGTGGCAGGAGGTTAAGTTGGAGCTGTGTTGTGACTGGTTTCAGTGAGGTTTCTTCCCTAGTGTGCTAAAAGCATTCACCAGGTACCATTCAGAGATGGATTCCACCCACAGGCTTGACTTGAGTGCTGGTGGCAGTAGGTGGATCTGTTTCTTGCTTGGCACAGTTGCAGCTCTGGCACTCCTTGTAATACTGCTCCTCACCTGTGGGTTACAAGCCTTGTCAAAAGGAGCGGGGAAACGCATGGGTGAGAAATTGGGTTCCTGTGTTCATGGAAAGGTGTTGGCACTGCCACCAGGTATCTGCTGTCCTCACTACTTTGGCATGTAGGGTTTAGCTGTGATCTGAAGCTCGGTGTGCTTGGATCAGTGATGAGAACACACAGAAATGTGCATCACGGGCGTGTTCCTCATACACCTCTTGTGTTTTGGTGACATTGTCATTTGATCTACAAAAAGGGGACCAGCAGCAGCTCTTGCCAGTGGAAACCATTTTTTTCCTAGTGGGAATGGCAAACTGAAGGAGATTGTTTTGTAAGCCATCTCTTCTCCCATTACAAGTCCCTCAGATCACTTCTTCCTCAAGGATTGTGCAATATTGAATGTCTCTGGACAACAGCCTGCTTGTGAGTGCCAGGAGTGAGGCTAAACCTGTAACTGAAGCGTTTTGTGATGAGCTGTTGCATGTTCTCCGACATTTTAAACCTCAAACCTGTTGTGAATGCCTTCAATCTTCCCACTCCAGAGGTTTCCAAGGACATTATAGGAAAGGGATTACAATCCCTCTTCAGTTTCTTCAGCAAATATCCCCCCTAAAATTCTGAAGTAAGTAGAGCTTGGATGTGGATGGTGTCATCTGTTTGCTTTTATAGGTATCTTTCATTTCTTCCTGACATATCCCCTGTGTCTTCTGTAGCACAAGGGTTTACCACATGGCATAATCCTCTGGAAAGCAGCCATGCACTGTATGTGAACAGCACCATGACTATTTCTAGGTGACTGCGGTGCAAAACAACTCTGAGTACCGACAGTGACTAAAAGCACAGCAGCCCTGGTGTAACAGGGTAGGAGGAAGGCAAACTTAAAGCATGTTCTGCATCTTCTCAGGCTTGAAAGGGACAAGGCAAATGTGTGACCACCACATGTTTAAGAGAGCAGGCACTGCATTGATAAACTTTGGAAATGAAGGTATAGGAGCTTGTTAACTTCAACAAGAGTAAGCGCAACCTTCCTTTCCTCACTCTGTGGGCCATAAAGTCCTGCTTATCAGGAAGGCAAATATAGAGAGGAATGTGTGCAAGAATGCCTGTGAGAGAAAATTATTCATGGATCTTCTTAGGCCTTAAGAATGGTGCTGAAAGTGACTACATTTCTTTCCTGCTTGATTTTTACACCAAAATAGATATTCCCTATACCCTAATGGTGTTGAAAACGTGAATGTGCTCCTTGTGGGAGGCAAGACACTGCAAACAGGCATGTGAACAGAGAGGCAATATTTAGCTGGAGTGTTTACTATACACTGGTGTTTGGTTTTGCAAACAACTCTTTAACTAGTGTGGCTCTTTGGGGAAAGAAATGCTTTGTTAAAGCACCAGGGCTGCATTTAAGCAGGTACCACTTCAAACCTGAAAAACATTCCCCAGAAAATGACGCAGGAGGATTAAATTCAGTGCTGATATTTACAAGGTAAAATGCAGGCAGCTGAAAAATGCTTACTGAAAGCAAACCAGACTTACTGACCTGTCCTAACAAAGCAGCTGCAGCAAGCCCTAAATTCAGGGTTACAAACTTCCTCTGCAGATGCACAGAGACATATGGGGAGCTTTGTCCAAGGCAGCAATGCCCTCAGAAGCGCTGGGTGAGGTGAAGGGCCTGGCAGCACACTAGCCATGAGGAGCAATCCTCTGCTGATCTGGCTGTTCAGATTCCCAGTTGTGTAATGTGAGATTTGCTCACTTTGCTGCTCCGACCAGGAGTCACTCAGAGCCAAGGAGCCTGACAAACATCTGCTCTTTCCAGGTCTATACTGGAACAGATTGTCACCCCAAAGCCCCAACATCTGCTCTGCACAGAGGAACAGTTGTGGTGCCTGCCTGGTGCCAGAACCTCTTAAAGGCACATTTCCCTGCAAAGCAGTGGAGCCTGACAGCCTGTGTTGTAGCAGGCTTACTTGGGTCTGGTTTTGGTAAGGGAAGGTTAACTTCAGTGATTTCAGAGCTTCTTGGCTTCTTCCTAAACATTTGTGCATATAGTAAGATTGAATTGATTTTGTTGTTGTTGTTTGGTTGGTTTGGTTTTCCTCCCTTGTGTTTTTCAGCACAGCAGCCCAGAAAGGGCTCACACAGTCTGCTGGAAATGTGTTTCATCACATAATAATATAATTTAGGTTGGAAGGAGACTTTGGAGGGCATCTGGTCCATATTCTCACTCAGAGCAAGGGCAATTTTGAACCTGGCTCTGTCCAAGAAGGGAAATGAAGTGTGTTGTGGAGGAAAACCACCTATGTGAGAGGGTATCTTCTGTAATTCTCAGAGCTGAGCTGCTAGAACCTATCTGTTCCAACAAAATCTACTCCTAAGTCAATTACAAAGGCTGGACTCGATGATCTCAGAGGTCTTATCCAGCCTCAATAATTCTGTGATTCTGTGAAATCACTTTGAAACTGAGGATTAGCAAAGTGATTATCTTGGCCTGTTCTGGGTAGGACAGAAAAATAAGTCCAATACTTGAGGCTTCAATGTAAATTGGAGTACCAGTGATGGTCATTAGGGCAAGGGAAACACTGCCTATTTTACCTTCAATGACAATGCTGTTTTACACTGTGTGATAAAACTTTGGGAGGAAGAAAACCCCCACGTACCTGCCAAGCGATACATCCATTAACAGAGCAGATTATAAGGAGACTGAAAAAGACTTTTATTAGCATTCAGATAATGTCGGGGGGGGGGGGGGGGGGAGAAGAATTGTTTATACCCTCCTTTAATTGAAAACGTCCGCATGAAATACAGCAGAGCCTGCAATATCAGATTATTAATGACGGCCACAGGAAGGTTTAAACACGTAATTGCCTCGCTTAATTTAATTTTAATGGGGGCTGGGGGCGGGAAAGGATCGCGCTGCAGATGCTGCCCGACGGGGCAGGCAGAGGGTCATCCGTCAGAGGAGAGCTGGAGGCGTGAGAGGCTAAATCGCCCCTCGGGGCCGCAGCAGTGCGGCAGAACCGCGGGAACCGTGCCGCCCGCTCCCACCGGCCCCGCACAGGGCAGCGGCCGTTGGGGCGGCGACCGTTAGGCTGCGCCCCGCCTCTGGCCCGCCCGCCGGGGGCGGAGGGGGTACGGGATGGGACGGGACGGTGCCTCTTCCTCGCCGCGCCGGGACAGCGACAGCCAGGCTGCCGGCTTGCTGCCGCCCCACCATGGCTCTCAGCTCCGAGCGGCTCTTCGATTCCGTGGGACACTTCGGCAGGTACCGGGACAGCCCCGTCCCGTCCGGTCCCGAGCGGGGGCACTGTCACACTCGCACATCCCTGCGAAGGGACTGGCGGACGGCCACGCAGGACGGGGTGGCGGAGCTGCGCCCGCGGGGACTCGCCCAGAGGTGGCACCGGGTGGCATTGCCGCGCACCGCGGAGGCTGGCGGCTTGGCTGTGCTGGGGGTGGGGGCGGGGACAGGCACACGCTGCTGGACACGCGCACACGCGCTTACACACACGCTGCGTCCCGGTGTATGAACTCACACCTTACAGACACTGCACCCCCACAGATACCCATCCGTGACACACGTGCTCACGCATCTGTAATGTGCCACCTTCATCCAGGCACCCTCACGCTGTCCATTCACACCCCTGCCAGCTCCCCGTGTGTTCGGACACACACTGCATGCAGTCACACCGATGTGTAGACGCTCAAAGCCCACACATTTCCTGCACAGAGGGATGTACACCCCCCAACACACACATATGCACCCCACGCATGGTGAGATACAGAACAGCCTGGGCACTTGAGAGGTGATAGGTGGGCGCAGGGCAGTACATAGAGGAGTATGTGTGTGGTACACGGCCACAGGGCTGTTTGCACGGGGGCACAGGCTTGTGTGGGGTAGATTATGTGTTTTTATTTGAGGTTGGGCATGTTGCATGTGATGGGTAGATATGGAGGTGTATATATGTGATATGGAGGTGTATATATTTACTGGCAAGGGATTATCTGGTAAATGGGGTGAGGGGTTATCTGGAAAATGGGGTGATGTGCCATGGCGAGTTGTCTTTGGTGTGGTTTGTGGCTGTGTTGTGTGTGTACAGGCCTGGGTTTGTTCCGTGGCTTGCACAGATGTGTGGGCTGTGTGTAGCTGTGGATGCAGGGCCGGTACGTGAAGCTGCTTATAGCAGGTGATGGAGAAGAAACATTTAGAGTGGAAATGAAAGTTTAGAGGATGTGACTAAGAGGTGCACAGCCTTGCAGCGGGGTTCTGTCCGGGGCTTTCACGAGGTGCTGACCAGTGTGGATTTTGCAGGCAGGTACTCTCTGAGCAGATGTCTGGAGCAGTCCCATGTGTCACAGTGTGGCTACAAATTCAGGATGCTGAATTGCCCTGTTGTACTTTGTGGCTGGGTCACCAGTGGGCTAGCCTAACCCTCCTCTCTATCAGGAGCAGGCAGGAGTGGTGTTTTGAGCAAAGCCTGGGTACTTGTTTTAATGGTTGAAGTGCACACTTCATCAGAACAGGCTTTGAATATCATGTGCAAGTGTGGTGGGTATCAATAGCCTCTGCAGGTGGCTAGGATGGAAAGACCTTTTCTTTGCCTCACTAGGACCTATGCTTAAATTACATGTTTGGCTGAGGTGTGACTTACAGGCACATCTATCTGAACAGTATCTCATTCATTTCCAGTTCTGGGTCAGTAACCTAAATACCTCCTTCTGTGCAAACTAGGAGAGGAATCATAGTTTATTCTGCTGTTGCTCTTCTGTCTTGCATGCTCTTTGTGGAAAGCAGGCACTCGAATACCAAAATAACACAGAAGTTGTTATTCTGAACCTCTGAAGTAGATCTCCTACTTGGAAACATTTTTCAGTACTTTAAAGGTTTCACAACTACTTCTTTCAGTTAAAGGGAGAACAATTCTGCAGTGATAACCTCACTGTCCAGGGGGCAGATTATTTGAGATGCAGTTCAGTAGGGGTTGCATCAGGTTTAGGACCTTTGCCATGAACTGCAGACTGCCCAAATTTGCATAGTCCTCTTAGACTCTTGGTTCCCAAGACCACATGCTAAAAGTAAGGGTAATTGTAGCCTAGGGTCGATGCATCTGTCTAAAAACTGTTGTGAAAACCATTTTATTCCCTTGACATCCTAAGATAAATGACCCTGCTTTGCATGAGAAGTTACAGGTAAGGATAACAATGGAGTTAATTCTGATTAGTGTGTATTTCTGCATCATGGTGACGCTGGCAGAGAATAAATCATTTCTTCAGTTCAAGCAGTTCTTGCTCGGGAGGTTCATGCAGCCTGTGCACTAGATATAGGTTCTGTGGATTTGCCACAGTCAGATTCTGAGCCACCCAAGGATGACTGTTAGTATTTTGAGAGTCTTTGGATCTTCCTGAAACCTGACAGATGCAGTAAAGAAGGAGCAGCTGTTTATGTGTATGTAAATATATATGGGCAGAGTGTGCATGCATTATCTATAACACATATAACAATATATATAACATATATAACAATTATACAGATAATAAACCTTTCATCATGAATTTGCAGAACTGACATTCACATGGATGCTGACAATATTTGCTTTCCAGTTGGACTCTCTCAGTGATGCTGTAGTTCTTACTGGGGTCTTGAGACCTGTGTGATCAACCATAAAAGCATAACAGCTTCTGTATGCTTTGCCATTAAGGCAAGGCTTTATGGCTGGCTGGATTTGGGCATGGATAGCATCTGTGGCCTATAAATTCAAGAAGGTTCCTTGAAGCATTATTCTTAGGTCTGGCTCTGGAACATGAGATCACTGAAAATGAGGGGAGTCTCAAGCAGCAACAGGGGAGGTTTAGGCTCGAGGTGAGGAGAAAGTTCTTCACCGAGAGAGTGATTCGTCATTGGAATGGGCTGCCCGGGGAGGTGGTTGAGTCGCTGTCCCTGGAGGTGTTCAAGAGGGGACTGGATGTGGCACTTGGTGCCATGGTCTAGTCGTGAGGTTTGTGGTTACAGGTTGGACTTGATGATCTTTGAGGTCTCTTCCAACCTTGGTAATACTGTGATACTGTGGAAAAAAATAGTCCTGTTTGCTTCATCTCTAATGAGCTACCAGGTCTTGAAGCTCCCAATTTACCTGCACTGAGCTGCAGCCTTCTCCCATGCAGCAGTTTCTGACAGACTGTCTATAGGCTTTCACCCTCTGCCCCCTGCCCCTTCCTCAGCCCTTTTCTGCCCGCCCACTCCAACTGCAAAACCCCACTCAGGGGCTCATCAGGTAAAGGGGCTGTAGTCAGCCACTCGGTGTCACTGGGAGAGGGGAGACACAACTGATGGGCATAGGGTTGGTAGCACAGTGTGGGGAGGTGTACCTGAGGACCTGGCTGGCAGCTACTTCCCGTGTAAGGACTTCTAATACCTTCAGTAACTTTAATAGACCAGCAGGACACAGGACTTGCTTGTCTGGCTGCTGGTGAGAAACAGGCTGCATCATATTCAGCTCTGATCTATGCCACGGCAGAGTGCTGAACAGAGGCATGATCTAATCAGGAATAGCTGTCTGGAGAGAAATCTGGCAAGGCACTTACTACAGTAAGTGTAGATGAGAATAAGGATTTGATTTCCCAGCTGGCATGTCTGGTAGCTATGAGATGCAGCTCACATGGGATGCAGAGTTTTCCTTGTGATTTACAGTTTTCAAGCCCTGGCTTATAGTTTAGCTAAAAGCAGGTGGTTGAAAATTGCCAGGGAGAGCAGGGAAGATTGGGTGTCACTGGTGCTATTTCCAGGTTTTATAATGAAGTGTTTCCAGAGTCTTTTCAAAAGTAGCATTTTCTTTTTGAAGTATTTTGCCTTCTGCAAGGCTGAGTGAGTCATCCAGATTTTCAAACAGGGATTTCACAAATAATTTATTTTGCTGGCAGTTAGACTAGCTAATAAATTAGCAGTGATTGCTCTTTAGTGTTGATACAGTTTCTAATGTCTTTATATTGATGTCTTATGTGAACTTGTTGCCTGGGCTTTATAAGCAACAGGTAACAAGGCTTAGCAATGGCTGCTGAAAGGAGGAGAGAAGCAGCACAGGCTGTTTGGATGGGATGCTCACCTGTTGCAGTCAAACATGGCAATTGGTAGAAATGAACACACTTAGAAACATAGAATTGTAAGGGTTGGAAGGGACCTCAAGGATCATCCAGTTCGCACACCTCACGCTAGATCAGGCTGCTCAGAGCCACATCCAGCCTGGCCTTAAAAATCTCCAGGGATGAGGCTTCCACCACCTCCCTGGGCAACCTGTGCCAGTGTCTCAGCACTCCTGGTGAAGAATTTTTCCTAACACCTAATCTGAATCTATCCATTTCTAGCTTTGCTCCATTCCCCCACTCCTATCACTACCTAACATCCCAAAAAGTCCATCTCCAGCTTTCTTGTAGGCCCTCAGCATTTTCTGTTAATTTCCCTGGAACTTCTCTGGTATTTATAAACAGACCAGAAACTTTGCCTTGCTCTTAAAAACAAACAAACAAAGGCCTGAGTTTTCTAGAGATTCTCACAACAGCCTTCTACAATGCAGACCCTGCTGGGCTGGGCCAGAGTAGAGTAGTTTTTGAGCACTCAGTGCTAACATCATTTCTCTCCACCCTTCTTTATAGAGCTCTTGGTTCACTTCTGAAGTCCTACACCAAGTGGTCTATGTTCTTGTCACACCTTTTTTCCCAGGCTCCTATTTTCATGCTCATGCCCTTATCCTCTCTCTTGTTTCATATCTCTCAGCTCTTGCGATCAGATTACCTCTTCTGCAAATCGTTGTGCGTGCGTCCATGTTGCTTCCAGGGTCTCTTGGGTTTGTATCAGGTAACAAAGAGCCCCAAAGTATCTCAAAGATCATGCTCACCATTTCATTTCTGTGAAAAGAACAGAATGCCTTCAAGTAATGTTCAAACTCAAATACTTTACAGATGCCCTCAGAGGTTCTTCTCCAACAGGAATGCATTTTTTTCAAGTGGAGAAGTGTACTTGCTGGGCATGCAAAGACATTGGTTTTCCTTTTCCAAGTTGGTGTGGAGAAGGAGGCAATCAGATTCACACACTGGCTACTTTATACAGTGGGAAGGTTTATCACAACTTATCCTGTCATTCAGGTTTCAAGACATATCAGTGAACAGGTGTTTGTGTTTACCAGAATATGCCAGGCAGAAGAATCTCAAATCTAAGTCCTCTCTTGACCCCTAGTCAGGGGTGGTGTTTGACAGCAGTGCCTGGGAAGTGTTCTTCAGCTTTATATCTATGTTGTATTACAACATCTGAATCTGCCTGTGCTCTTCTCAGATGTTCATGGGATAAAATAAGTGGACTTGGCTGGATTTCATTCCCCCCCCCCCCCCCCTTCTTTTAGGGGAGGAACCTGTCTGGAGATTTTGCAAAGAGTTTTTGATCCAGGTGTTTGCATGGCATCATTATAGCCTTGGAGAAGCAAGACAAACCCTGTGTTCTCACTGAGCAGACTCTAGCAGCTTAAAGACAGAAGGCAAATGTAGAGATACTCTCAAAACTCACAATCAAAGTTTGGTACTGCCAAGTGCTCCTGAATAATGGTGGCAGTACACTAGCAGTGTGGTCTGCACTATTTGCTGGGATCCAGGAGCAGTCTAGCATAGGATCTGCATAGATTTAAGGGTGCTGCACCAGAATGTGCTGGCAACCTCACCCTGCCTGTTTCTCGACTGAAAAAAGTAGATGGTAATAGAAGTAGGTTAAAAGAACAGAAAAAGAACTAAATAAAAGTAAGATGCAATTGCACTTGTACTGTCCTCTGCTACTCTAAGGCTAAAATCTGCAATAAAGCAGCACTCAAAGCTAGTAAATCAGTTGTGGTTGTAAACCTGCTGCTGGGATTCAGGCTGCACTTCTGAAATCTTGGCAACCCCTGAGGTGGCTTCTAGGCAAAGCTGTAGTGTGAGCACAGTTACAGCAGCATAAACCAATTATCACACACCTCAAGGAGCTGGTGATCAGCTGTTTCATCCCAAAATATTTAGATATGATGAAATATGTAAGGCACTGCACAGTGTGTTCCCTGTAATGCATAGCCTGGGGCAGGGATGTCACTCCTCTAAAAGCTCTGTCCATTTTTTCATCATAGTCATGATTTTCAGCAGTACTAAGGTATCTCAAAGCTGGAGAGAAATGTTTTATAACAGGGCTTACTCATGGAAACTTTGACCAGTTCATTGCAGGAAGTGATATGATGCAAGTGGGGAACAACATCGAAGCTGGAGAATTTTTCTAAGGCCCCAGAAGCCTTCAGCACATGCTGTGAAAATTTCTGTGCCACCATTTTGCTACAGGCAGCAAGAACGGAGCTGAGGCCCATACACAGCTAACATTTTATTCGAGGTAGCTTGAGGTGTGGAGCTATAGCAGCTGAGCAAGAAAAGGAGATTCTCCACTTCTCAGAGCTATGGGAAGACAGAAAATACCAGCTGAGGTATTGGTTGCAAGGCTGGGAATGGAAAACAGCATTATTCCAGATCATTCCCTTGTGTGAGCTACTGTGAGAGAGAGGCTGAAGGGAAGAACCTGACAGCATTATGGAAATATAAGCAGGTAAGAGAGCATTAGAGAGTATATTTCATAAGAGGTCAAAGTGAATTCTAGCCTTGGGAACAGCCAAATCTCTCATTTACATTTCTTTGTTTTTAATTAAACTGCTTCCAGTTTCAACAGCTTACAGAGAAAGGTAGCAGAGCCATCTTCCTGGAGCGACAGGAGATTGAAAAGGCTGCTTGGCATTAAACAGTCAAGGAGAGTATAGAATAATTCAGTGTGTTAGTCATGGAAGAGATAAATGACCAATAAACCAAATGAAAGATCAATACTGCTGTTCAGGTTTTGACTTGTCTTCTTTAGAGAGATGGCAGAAAAGCTCTTTGGTTGAAATGAAAAGCAGAATGTCCAATGTCCAGGTTCTGTCGAATCTGCTTTGGGCGTTTCATACTGTTTGAAGTACTCTCCAATGTGCAAATCTCTCAGAGATTTACAGAAATGGTTTTTCCCGTCTTGTGAAGACACAGGGCTAGCCAAAGTGGTATGGAGGGCTGAAACTGGAATGGGATATAAATAAACAAAAATTGGACAGAAGTTCGTGACCAGGCTGCGAATCAAAACAAACCAAACTAAGGAGCTCACCAGTGGGAATGAATCATTTAATAAGGGCTTATGGTGGGGCAGATTCCCATGACTGTTGGGGAGGAGGGAGCTGAGCACTTCCAGGCAAAGGATGGGTTACACATTTGCAGTGAAGAGGAACAGTGTGGAGGGAAGGTGAGCTATGAGCCTGCAAAACAAGCTGAAAGTCCCCTTGTGTCACCTTCCTTTATGTGGGTTTAAAGAGAACCTCTCTTGCCATGGAGAAGACAGCCTGTTGGGCACAGTAACCTGGCCATGCCTGACTCTACCTTAAATCAAATCCCTTTCTTCAGGCTGTAGACCTGTAGCACTACGAGGATAGAATTCCATCCAGGGGCAATTGCAACAGCAGCTCCAACACCTTCAGTGGCAAAGCTGGGGTCAGGCTATTTCAATCTAGTTATCCACTTGTCCTTTCTGCTTTGGCTGGGTCAAGAGTACGTATCAGCTGCAGTTTTGAAGTTGTTTAGGTTTGTTTTGGAATTATTTGGAGTGGTGCTAAACACAGCAGAGTGGTTACACTTGAGCAGTAGTAACACTTCAGGCTCTGTGCTTGGATGTTTCCATTCCAGAAATGACATTTATATAAACACCTACCAGTCTGAAAATGTGCCTGTACCCTGTCTGCAAGATACATTACTAATGGTGCTCCTCAGAGGGAAAAAGCCACTTCCAGTCTCTTTGGTGACACTGTTTTCTTACAGTCAGCCTCTGTTGCCATTGCAGTCTGTTCTTGCTTGCCAGCTGTGTTCCCATGGTGACTGCCGCCCCCTTTGGAGCTGGGAGCTGTATAAAATGGAATGTAAATGTGTGGCCTTTAATCCTATAGCACTGATGCTTGGGTTGTTGGGTTTTTTTACACTGATCTGACTTTCTCCATCTAAGCTGTCACACCAGCTTAGATGTAGTAGTGAGCAGCTGGTGTCTTTTCCTTCTTGACTCGGGGGAACAAATGCTGGCTTGTGCAGCAGAAGTGTAATGGGATAGGTGTGTTACAATGCAAGAAAGACAGGGGTCTGCTGGAGAGGGTCCAGTGAAGAGCTATGAGGATGATTAAGGGACTTGAACATCTCTCCTCTGAAGAAAGACTGTGAGAATTGGGACTGTTTAGTCTGGAGAAGAGAAGGCTGAGAGGGGATCTTATTTATGTCTATAAATATCTGAGAGGTGGGTGTCAGGAGGAAGGGGACAGGCTCTTTTCAGTGGCACCTGATAACAGGACAAGGAACAATGGATATAAGCTCCTCAACATGAGGAGAAACTTCTTTACTGTGAGGCTGCTGGAGCACTGAAACAGGCTGCCCAGAGAAGTTGTGGAGTCTCCTGGAGACTTTCAAAGCCAACCTGGATGTGTTCCTGTGTGGCCTGCCCTAGGTGATCCTGCTTTGGCAGGGGGCTGGACTCAATGATCTCTGGAGGTCCCTTCCAGCCCCTAACATTCTTATGCTTCCATGAATTCTTTAGATTGATGAGTTGGTAAGTGCCTGCTCTCTGGGGACACACGTTGTCACCAGTGATGCTATGCAATTCCAGGGGTCTTCCTGATCCCTGTAGGCTTTTTTTTCCCTGTTGCTTCTGTGCTGTTGGTACATTGAAACTGGATATCCAGCTTAGCATCTTCTGCCTCTGGAAATAACCTTCTTGATGTTGGTTGAGACCAAGTATTAGCATGGTTTAAACTGCCCTTAGGAGGGAAGGAAGTTTGCTCTTGACACTGCAAGTCAAATAAAGCTGTGTCTGCTGCTTCTAAATCTGAACCTCTGCACCACAGCAAAAATACTGCTCCCAAGTCTCATTCAGCTCCTTTCCCCTCAAGAAAAATAAATGTGTAAGGGCACACAGCTTTTTGAGTGGAAAGAATGCTAAATGGCTTCTCTCACATTCAGGATGGAATACAGAGGTGCAAGTGGTTACTGACACAAATTCTTGCAGAAATAGTAAATAACTGGAAATTTCTTTCCACTGAAGCCATCCCCTTGAGTGTACACTGCACAACAAAAACGTGCTGTGTTTTCTGACTAAGCAACGTGCTAACAACGTGGTTGAGAAGACAAACACTATAAATAGTTCTTCTAAAAGCTGTGGAATAGTACAAATCACAAAAAGAATGGTTTGGGCTGGAAGGGACCTCCAAAGGTCATCCAGTCCAACCCCCTCTGCAGTCAGCAGGAGCATCCTCAACTAGATTAGGCTGCCCAGAGAACTGTTGAGCCTCACCTTGAATATCTGCAGGGATGGGGCCCCAATCACTTCCCTGGGCAACCTGTTCCAGTGTTCCACCACCCTCATGGTGCAGAACTTGTTCCTAACATCCAATCTAAATCTGCTCTTTTCTAGTTTGAAGCCATTGCCCCTTGTCCTGTTCCTGCACACAGTCTCTCTCCATCCTTCTTGTATCCCCCTTCAGGTACTGGCAGGCTGTTATCAGGTCTCCCCAGAGACCTCCTCTTCTCCAGGTTGAACACCCCCAGTGCTCTCAGCCTGTCCTCATAGCAGAGGTGCTCCAACCCCTGATCATTTTTGTGGCCCTCCTCTGGACCTGCTCCATCAGGTCCATGTCCTTTCTGTATTGAGGGCTGCAGTATATCTTTTGCTAATCCTTCACCTTGTGGCTCTATCCTACACTTGAAAGTATTTTAATGCAAGCTTTTGATGAGTATCTAATAATTCTCCCTCTCCTTTCTTTGATGGACAGGCAAGGAAACAAGTATCAGGAGAAACATTTTAGTTGACATACATTTAGTGTCTAAGAACCAATTTTCTCCCTGTTGTACACTGCAACAACTGACAACAGTCAAAGTATTCTGAGCCTGGGGATTTATTCTCTGATGTATACGTGGCCATGTCCACTTCAGGTGTTTTTGCATGCTAGGTGTTTTGCATGCTAGCACCTTTCCAACAGGGTGCTGCAGATTATGTGCATGAATGCAATGTATATTGGATCAAGCAACTAATCCAGCATGCTTTCTTATTTTTCACCATTCTCTGTGGATGCTTTTGTGTTAAGTTAGGTCAGTTTTGCAGATAAAGTTCAGAGCTGGTCCATACAAAAAGTACCATCACAAATGAGAGCAGAGTGCACTGTGTCTCAGGGGATGGATGAACAGTGGGAAAGGAGAAGGGAGGAAATATCTTACAGTGACAGTGCCACAGAGCTGTGTCATGAGCTGTATCGTGCAGTGGTCTGAGATCTACGTCATTATCTTTATGGAAGAATATTTCTTCAATTCAGGTATTGACACTATGATATCATTGAATCATAGGATTGTTAGGGTTGGAAGGGACCTTAAGGATCATCCAGTTCCAACTCCCCTGCCATGGGCAGGGACACCTCACACTAGAGCAGGCTGCTCAGAGCCACATCCAGCCTGGTCTTAAAAATCTCTAGGGATGAGGCTTCCACCACCTCCTGGGCAGCCTGTGCCAGTGTCTCACCACCCTCATGGGGAAGAACATCTTTCTAACATCCAATCTGAATCTACCCAGTTCTATTCTTTTTTTCCCATCTCCCCAGTCCTATCACTCCCTGACACCCTAAAAACTCCCTTCCCAGTTTTCCTAAGGCCCCCTTAAGATATTACCAACTGCTGTTCTAACTGGTGAGATCTTCAAACCTGTACAGAAGAGGTAGAAATTTTTGAAGTCTTTCTTACTATGAGCTGCAAACTGAAAAAAAAAAGGTAAGTTATTAACTGGGGAGACATTTCACAGAAGTATTTTAAGAAAGACTGGAACATTTTCATGTTGGGTCTTGCTTAAGCTCTTGTGAAGAGACTTTTATGCTCATTTGACTTCTGGCATTCATTAGGTGTCTCCACAGTGGAGCAGTAACCTATAAAGTCTTCTTGACTTCTATATTTGACACTCCTGGCAAGAGGGACAAAACGTGCTTGCCAAATAATTATCTCCCATGGCAAGTCACTGAAGGGATGGAAAAACACCGAGAGAGATTATCATACCTTTTAGGACAGTCATCATCTTCACACCTCTTAAAAAATGCAAAAAGAGTGGGTTTTAAGAAGAAACAAAACCCCCCAACAGTCTGTGCAGTAGGCTATTGAAAACTGCTCTATGCAGTAATATCTTATGGAATCCGATGTGGAAATGGGAGGGTAACTGGCACAGAAAATCCCCTTGCCAAAAGCTGCCATTTTGGAGATCACCCCAGGAAAATGGATCACAGAATTTGCTTTCTTTTGGTGAATTTCAAGAGTATGCATTGCTGCTACAGTGATATTTTCTTACTACTTCCAGGCATCAGCAGCAGTGGCTTCTGTATGCAGTAACTGGCCAGTGGGATGTGCTGCCCAGGGAGGTGGTGGAGTCACCAGTGTTCAGAAAAACATTGGATGTGGCACTTGGAGCCATGGTTTAGTTTTCAGGGTGGTGTTAGGTATTAGGCAATAGGTTGCACTTGATGATCTCTGAGGTCTTTTCCAACCTGGTTGATTCTGTGAAATGTAACTTCTAAAATGGAGTTTGGGGAGATTACTGACATGGTTATGTTACGTGTTTGCCTGCAATAGAGAGATTAAAGGAGTTTCTTATCAGTACTGTGTTCATAAATGAAGAATTTGGGGGGAAAAAGAAGTTAATAATTGACAGCAGGTAGCAAGGACAGCACAGACTTTAACCTGCGCCTCAGGGTCGGTGAAGTATGAGCTGCATACATTCTGCTGTCGCTGCCTGCCCCAGGAGCAGCTCCAGGCTCCCCAGGCAGGAGCTGTTGTGCTTCTCCAGCACCAAGGTCTCCTGCAGAGAGGAACTGCTCAGCTGTGTTTGACCATGGGCCTCAGCATTCTATGATTGGGGAAGAGCCACAGCAAGAGGGCTGAGATCAAACTTGTGTGTCCAAACGTCCCAAGGAGGGGGATCCCAGGCTAGTAACAGAGCAGGCAAGAGCTTTATGTTCCTCCTCACTCAGAGCTGTCTGCTGCCCCAACCTCTGTTCCAGCAAATCTGTGTCTACCATGAGGCTGGGCTTGTGCCTTTGCCCCTCTTCAATCTTCAGCTGCTCTGGAAAGCAAAGTTCAATGCATCTATAGTACTCTCCCATCCCACGTATCATCCTCCCTACATACTTCTCATGCTTTCTATATGTTGTCACTACCGACCTAATGAATTCCTTTTTGGTAACCTTAGAAGTTAACACATTTCCTGACCCTTATGCAACTGGTCTTTCTAGAAGAAAAGCTCTTCCTGCTTGCAGGAGCTTCTCAGCAGCTCATGAGCTTGGGCATCTCAATCTACCATCAGTGGGGATGCCGTTACTACTGTAGCTGGCAATGAATTTTGCCTTCACAGCAAGAGGAGGTTTCCAGGGTATTTGTGGGGTTTATATGTATATAGCTGGGGGAGTGTGTGCAATAAAAGGCATTAATATATATGAATATATATATAATTAAATTACTAATTAAATATCTAAATATATTCTAAATATATTCAATATCCACTAAAATGTATTTTTATATGGTGAGAGAGGCTTAGCCAGCCCACTGTGGAATTTTACTGGACAGAGCAGTAGATATTTTTTACAGCCCATTAGTGTGGGTTGCCTTCAGCAGCTGGTGGTGTTCAACACTTTTTAAACTCCACATCGAGCCTTAACCCCTGCCTGTTCCTTGGCCTTTCATTGAGCAGTTAGAGGTTATGAACTGCAGTGCAATCCATCCTGCAGGGGTCTGCCACAACATGGCCATTTTGGTGTCAAACCCACATTTTTCCTGCTCTCCAATGGAGTTATACACAGCACAAATGATGGCTATTAACATGTGGCTGGCATTCTGGTTTGGCTTTTTGTGTTGGCTTCGTATAGGTGCTTCAAATCAGGCAAGAAAAGTGATGAGGCTACAGATGGGATTTCTTTGCTGGAACTAAATGAGATTATCATAATAATGACAATGAGAGAATGCTTTTCCAAGTATCAGTTGTATCTAGCTCTAAGTTAAACCCTTGAAGGAGGGGGTGAAATATGGCATGACACAGATATTTCTCTAAAATGAATCTTTTATTGCTTTTTATAGAGGTGGAAACTGTTCTGTGGGGCACAGGAAAAATGAGGAAAGGCTAAAGGACTGCAATTTATATAGTTTTACAAAGTAATTGGAGGAGGATAACTGATAATTCTGTCCAGCAAAGTGATAAAAGACAAGGAAGATTTATTCAAGGTTGCACAAGGATGTTTTATAAGCTGCTAATAGTCTTACCCTGGGAAAAGGGACAACGAGATTAGATGTAATGAGAAACTTTCCAACAGCAAGACTTGACAGCAGAGCAGTCTGTCAAAATGGTTACTGAAGTATGATCACAAGAAGAGTTCAGGAAGAGAGAAGATAAAACTCTCAAGGGAGCAGTTAGTGGAGAGATTATCTTGATCTGAGCTAAATCATAGCCCTGCTGATGCTCTTGGGACTTGGGGGTTTAAGGAATAATGTAGTGCCTTGGTTCACGCCAACTTCTGAGTCTGTATTCTTCCAAGCTGTCATCTTCTTCCAAGCCCCTCCAACAATTAAGGGTATAAGTATATTTTTCCTGTTCCCTCTTCTGGGTAGAAGATAAGTGATGAACAGGGTATTTTTATTACTGGGAGAGCTAATTAGGGAACTCCAAACTCCAGAAGAAGTTTGAAATGGTTTTGTTCTTCCTTTGTCTGGGAAATACCAACTGGGCTCTCTGACACCGCAGTTCCCTGCATGATGAGAGGAATGCTGCAAATACTGAGGCTCCTGGTTGCAGGTATGCCACTTTTTATTAGCTAGTAGAAGATGTAAGTGCACAGCTTCTAGGGATTCCATTTCTCAGTTTGTTAGAGGTCTTCTGGACCCGATCTCAGTCGTTCCACAGGGCCCAGGTTGTTGAATTTGGTCTTGTTCTGCTATTTTACAAATCACTTGTGTCTTGTGATGGGAACAGTTAAAATGAAACTAGAGAACAGGGACTGAAAAATAGTGTTGACCAGAATTAATGAGAGGCCAAAGGTTACAATTCAGGATAATATTTGCTTCTTGTCGTTGTTTTTCAGCCCAAGGTAGCCCAAAAGCTTTTCAGAGCCAGCTTAGCCTTGCCTTGCTTTATGGCCAGCTACTTGGTCCTCAGGAAACTCTTATCTTCAGAGGGAACTGATGGGCTTAAGGGTTGCCGTGGTTGTGTTCAGTTTCTCTCAACCATAAGATCTGTTGGGAAGGAGCAGCACAGCACCTGTGTGAAGATTACCTTGAAGCACCTTCATGAGGGAAGTGGAGCCCACTTCTGAGCTGCCATAGTGGGTTTAGCAATTCAGCACTCCACTCAGACTGCTATGGAAAATTCAGTAGAGCTATTGGCTGGAGAAAGGGGGATAAAAAGTGCTGCCTCTGAACAGCAACAGCGCCACTGGAGAGACAAGATGGGCAACTGAGTTTACATTTAGCAAGGGAAGAAATAAGAATCACAAGGTAAAAGGTCAAGGAGATGGAGGATGGTGACTGGAGTTAGGTTGTATAAGAGAACTGTTCAACTGGGGAGGTTAATTGGGTGTTAAGACAAAGTATGCAGTATACTTGGGTTACAGAGAGTTTAGAAATTCATTAGAGGTTGTCATGATAGATGATTTAAAAGTCCTAGGCTAGGTACTGTTGCAATCTTTACTACAGGAATTCAAGATTAGATTAGATACATCTTGGAGAGGAGCGAGCTGGAGGTTGCATTTGTTACAGGGATTGGAATTGCTCTGACTTTTCCCATAAGATGTTTCAAGGCAATTGGTTTTTAGGTATCATTTCCCGCAGCTTCAGCAGAGGTAGCCTCTGCTCACTTCTAAAAATGCTACTTTTTGTTTCACACTGTCAAGGCCTGCTGCCCACTGCAGTAAGGATGTGTATAGGGAAGATCATTGCATGCTCCTTCAAATCAGTGCAATCGATTTTCCTTCAGGAAATGAAAAGAGGAGGAGGAACCAGCCCTATGCTGTTTGTTTTCTGAGCAGATGCTGTGCCAATTACATGCATAGTTTTAACCTTTAATTGAGGAACAGACCTCTTATGCTCAGGTTATCAGGAACTGTCTAGAATTTGCAGTCAGAGTTCATTGCAAGCCTTTTGAAATTCCAGCAGAAGTGTGGAATTTACACACGAAGATTTAATTCCATCTCAAGCATGTTTAAAAAAGTTATAAAAATGCCCAAATTCAGGCTATGCATAAAACCTCCTTTTAATGTGTTTACTTCATGATACAATCTTTAATGGGTAACTGCACATCCTAAGCCAAAACCCAACCCTGTTTACAGCTATTTTTTGGTACGAAGCACTTCATACTGTTTAGATTCTATCTTCCTCTACAAGTGTCCACATGTATTCTGTTTGGCTTTTGGAGGCAATAAGGAGAAATGGAAGACAGATGGAATTCAGTTTTATAGGTACAATTAGGTCAACTGAAGGGCCTAGTGTGTTTGGGTTGTTTTATTTGATGTGCATATTTATCCCTGAGAACCTGAGCTTGCAGCATTTTGGTTCTTCGTAGAATCCTACACTAGCTTAGGTTGGAAAGGACCTCAGAGGTCATCTACTCCAACCTCCCCACCATGGATAGGGACACCTCTCAACTAGACTCAGCTGCTCAAGGCTTCATTCAACCTGGCCTTGAACACCCCCAGTGAGGAGGCCTCCACAACCTCCCTGGGCAACCTGCTCCAGAGTCTCACCGCCCTTGTACTGAAGAATGTCTTCCTAGGATCCAGTCTAACCTTACTCTCCCTCAGCTTCAAACCATTCCCCCTTGTCTTATCTCTGGACACCCTTATGAAAGTCCTTATGAAAGTCCCTCTCCAGCCTTCCAGTATGAGGATGGTGCAATACTGGAACAGGTTGCCCAGGGAGGAGGTGGTTGAGGACAGCCTGACCTAGTTGAGGATGGCCCTGCTTACTGCAGGGGGTCTTGGCCTTTGGAGGTCCCTTCCAACCCAGACCACTCTGATTCTATGATTTACTGATATTGTGTTGGGTTTTGTTAGTGTATAGAAGGCTTTTCCTTACTAAATATTTTTTGCTTTCCCTTTACAGATTTCAGGCATGTGTTTATTTTGCCTCTGTCTTTCAAGCTATGTCCTGTGGTATCCATTACTTAGCATCTGTGTTCATGGCTGTTACTCCCAACTTTGTGTGTGGTATCCCTGGGAATGTGAGTAGTGCCCTTTTCTACAACTCCTCTGAATCGAGTATAGAGGACATCTGGACACTATGGACATCAGCAGGAAATTACATTGTAGTCCAGCTGGAGAATGGAGACATTTGGGAACTTAATCAATGCAGCAGGTCCAAACGAGAAGTCACTTTGGATCTGGCATATGAATACAAAGGCAACAAGTCCACATTGTCTTGTTCTGATGGATTTCTCTACGATGACACTAAGTGGAAGAGCACAGTTGTCACGCAGTGGGATCTGGTCTGTGAGCGAGAATGGCTTGCAAAATTAATCCAGCCTACGTTCATGCTTGGAGTCTTGATTGGAGCAGTGATTTTTGGGGACATTGCTGACAGGTAAAGTGGAAAACTGTAGCTCTCAGACTGCACTAACTCCATGTGTATCTGCCTGTTTCATTGCTCTCATTCATTATGTGTCCATAAGTGTGTGTGTTCACTTTGCATATTGTTTTACTCACAGTACTAATTTTATGTGTCGACAAATAATCTGCTTCTAATTTTTTCCCCTCCTCTTTTAGATCATTCATTTTTCTATAGGGCCTGAAACAGATTGCCCTGTGCAAATACAATTTGCCCTTAGATTTTTTTTAAACTACTTTTCTTTCACAGGAACAGTGATAGTAGCAATAGCAACAGTGAATTGGGAGCAGATTTCCGTCTCATTTTCCACGAGGAGAGATTCCTCATGGAAACACAGAGGGTTTTTTGTTTTCATGTATGATAAACAGCTAAAGGGCTACTAAAAATCAGGAAGCTTAAAATCCCAAATGTCTCAACCTCTGTCAGAAAAGAAGAAAAAGAAAGGAGAGGGGGAAAAAATGTGGAAAATTTTGGGGGAAATGAGGTGGGAACTGATGCAGAGGTTTTGAGGGTTTGATCAGGCCTCATGTTCTTACATGTTATTTCCCCCTTGCTGTCCAGTTAGTTAGTTTAAACGTCAATCTTTTGAAGGTTAGTCCTAACAGGAGGAAAAATGGTTGTCAGTTAGCTGTGCTGTGGCTTCACCTGTTTGCCAGCATGTACCGAGTTCTTTTTGAGTACGAGGGGAATCATTCTGCGGAGAGACTCAACCCGAGCAGCTCCTTGCTCATGGTGCCAAGGCTGTCCTTCAGCCAGCTCCCCTCTGCTCTCTGCATGTAACCCCACACTGAGATCCAGAGCTGGACTCAGGAGCAAGAATGAGATCCAGAACATACATCTGTGTCCTCCTGCTTCTTTGGTTTTCTCTCTCAAGACAAGCACGTGTGCAGAACAGCACCTAGCCATGGCCTTCTATCGGTACGAGAATCAAATGCCTAAGCTACATTGTCCTTGGTTTTATACCAGGCAGTTGGTGTACCTGTGCTTTGCTCTAAAGGCTGGTTTAGTGTTGTTTATCTCTTTCTATGAAGGAGCTTATTGCCTTACAGCTGTGTTAGGTGGAGGGTGATGCTTTATCCCACAGCTAGCAGTACAAGCAGAAAAAGGAGGCCACGTGAGTCGTTTTCTCATTTTCCACCGGTAGCACAGCAGTGTGGTGGGACTGTTACAACATGGGAACAGAAAAGTAAAGGGTGGCTTTTGGTTGACTTGGCTTTTAGAGCACATGGAATCCATCCTGCCTCTTGATCCAAGGCTTTGTGAAACCCTCTCTAATACAAAGCCAGAATCTAATGCCACTATTTATTCCACGTCCCTTTAAATCAGTCCTAGCTTCATTAATAATCAGAAGTGATTTACAAGGTTGTGATCATATTGTTCTCATTTTCATTAACTCAAGCCATGGACAGCAGTTAAGATAAGACACACATTCTGAGCTACAGATTTACAACTGTAGATCTGAACAGCTGAAAGTTGTTATTTTCTGACACATGCTGGCTGGTGGGAAATAAATTTGTGTGTTCCTCCCATTCCCAATTAACAGATTTCCCAACAGAAGAGCTCTGACAGCTAGGACTCACTGGGATCTCTTCTGGCATGGACCAGAGACCAAATGTTCATGACTCCATGTCAAGGTTGGAGGAAAACAGGAGTTGTTTCAATGTGGTAGCAAACACTCATGGAGAAAAAGGAAAGAAAAACAGCAGACAAGCTCAGAGCCCTGGAAGTCCTCAAACCCTCTGTCTAAATGTAATAGCCACATCTGTGCAAAGTCAATAGTGAGAATCTTATTAGGGAAGAAAAATTATTCCCTGCCTTTTGTATTATAGAACATTTGTAGACAGAACCTAATGACTCCTCAGTAGAGCCTTGTATGCCTACTGCAGGTTTCTAAGCTTTGGCCCCAGCTGAGCTTCCCACTGATAATGTGCTCACTGTCTAGGCACAAGTGGCCCTACTTAATATAGTTTCTCCTTGAGCTATGGGAAGAAGATAACCAAACAGAAGTTCCCTTTTACTAAATGCCCTTCTTTGACCCTGGCAATCACTGTGCTGTTGATGGGAAGCTGGTATTTGGCATCATTTGTTCTGCTGCTAGTGTGCAAGCTTCCTGGACTTCTAGGTTTGTATATGCCTGCACGTGCACTGTGATGCCATCAAAAAATTCAGAGGAGCTATGTAATTGTTACCTGCTGGGGAATTGAACTCTTAGTAACTGGACAAGGATATGTTACAGAAGCCTTTCATTGCTATCCAAATTGGTTGGTACTTTGGCAAGAGGTGGCATGTCTCCTCACAGCTAACTTTGGTTAGAAATTAACTAGACACTACAGAACATACCTGGGAAAAGAGAGCCTTGCCTACTCTCCTCATAAACAAGCCAGGGTAAATTTTGCCGATTATTTCTGTAGGTGGTAAACTCAAAACTGGAGATGAGCTTAGGTGATGCTCACTTCCACATGTTGCTTCCAGCCAACAACTGTGAAATGAAAGTTTCACCCACAGGAGCTTCCTTTTTCATGGAAGTTGAAATTGCTGACAGGCGACTCAGCCATTGGGGTATCAAAGTAGAGTGTTTTCAGACTGCCTTCCAGACAGGCTCTCTGGAGCTACGGAGGGAATGTTTGTGGTTATTCATCATCTCATTGCTGCTGTGCTTTGCAGGCTGGGAAGACAGCGTGTTATATGGTTCACAAGCGCTGGGCAGTTTGTGTTTGGCGTCGCAGTGGCCTTCACGTTTGACTACTACAGCTTTGTGATTGTGCGCTTCCTCCTCGCTATGGTAAGAAAGGATGCTCACCTTGGCTCTTTCTATGTGTCATTTCCTACCCCTTCTCAGGAAAAATCTCCCTTTTTGTTGTTGTTTCCTCCCCTAATTCATTATTCTAAAGCCCCCTCTGTTGCACTTATTTCAGCAGAGCAGGGAGAGTCTGAATGTTCTTGGACCACAGCACTTTTCCTCTTTGAATTAATAGAAAGCCATCTGTGTGAAGCAATGTTTGGTACTTCCTCCATCCCAACCTCTGCTGGACTGGTAATTAAATACCAAGTGTGAACAGCAAACTGGATCCTGCACTGCAGCCACCATTGCATTTCTCCTTCCTGTTAGAAATGGGGGTTATTTTCCTTCAGATAACAAATCTATAGCATGTATGGTTTTTATCTCTACCATTTTGCATGGTGGAGGAGAGATGCACATTTTCTCTTCCATGCATCCCTTTTGGTCTTTTAAGCTACATTTGGGATACATGAGCAGACCTGTTGAACTTCTAGATGTTTATACTGTACTTAAGGGTATTGCAGTATATGTGTTTATGCATCCCTGGACACATTTGTTTATCTGGATGTGTGATATATATCCAATTATCTGACACACATTAAATATTTCTACAGGGAAACCCATTTTAAATGACTGTTTTACATTCGAAAGTATAATATTTGTAGTATTTCACTATAGAATAATAATAATAAGAAGAAATAAAGACATTGGAATGCTAGCATAAGAAATATTAGCTTAGACACTTGAAAATAGCCTCATCATTTATTTTATTCTTGCTGAAAAGTGCATTAGTCCAGGCAGGATTTTGCTCCTAGGGCTCCCTTTGCCTGATCAGAACTCAGAAGGATTTCCTAGGAGGAAAAACTGCATGGACATCTTAGTCTTGAACAGTGAAAGCATCAGGAGCTCCTCTACTGACTCCCTTGGCTGTCAGTGCTCAGGGCTGTGGCAGTTCAGAAAAGCAAAGAGCTCTGACCAGACCAATGCTGCAGGTTTTAACTGCCCACCAGAGCTCATCTGTGAGATGAAGACTCCTTCATCTACCTCTACCCCCATGCCACTAAGGTCAGTGGCTTCCAAATCAGAGCCTGTTAGCTGGAATATTTTAATCAATTAGTTGAAAAAAATATTCTGGACTATTTTCTGATCTATATTGGGGTTTTTTTAGCTGTGTTTTGAAATGTTTTGGGATGCCAAGAGTTTAGCTGTGGCTAGAGAAAATGAAATATGTGTATTATTGAACATCTACATTCAGTGAAGAAATACTGTCATGCAGAGCATGCCTGGAATTACTCTTGCTAGATACTCTGTGAGGATCTATAACCACAGATATGCAATTTTCTTCCAACAGTATTAAAATGTGATTTAATGGGATCGTTTAGAAAGCTGTGGAAGGTAATTCTCAACACATTTGCAGTTCCCTGACATGCCAGATTATTAGTAGTCTCCTTAAAAGCCAAGGTTAAGATCTACAGAAGTGGCAGTTATTTCAGAGGACCTAATTTTAATGGGTGTCCAGTTTGTGATGTCATTAAGGGACCTGATTGTTGGAGCTGAAGGGCTTAGTGACATCAGCAAATTAGGCTCTTTTTCTGGTGTCTCTTGCTGCCTTGCTCTCACCACAGAGAAGCATCCAAAATCACTTCACATTTTTAAATACAGTGTCCAGGCAGTCTGAAGCTTTGAACTTTGTTTCCAGCTGATTTGTTTTCAGGGTTGCCTTTGTTTTTTGTCTGTCAGTGTGGGCCATGCCAGTGCTGTGGCCATTAAGCTCACACAAATGTGGAACACAGCTGTTTGGTTTTACCGCTGTTGCGCCGGGATTGCCGATACAAACCTCACTCTCTTTCTTTTTCTCTCTCTCCCACCCCCCAGGTTTCCAGTGGCTATCTGGTTGTGGCTTTTGTTTATGTGACTGAATTTGTTGGCATTAAAGCGCGAACCTGGGCTTCTATGCATGTCCATGCTTTTTTTGCTATGGGAATTATGGTTGTGGCACTCGTGGGATTTTTGGTTCGGACCTGGTGGGTCTATCAGATATTTCTCTCTCTAGCGACTCTTCCCTTTGTCTTGTGCTGCTGGATGCTCCCAGAAACACCTTTTTGGCTCCTGTCAGAGGAAAGATACGAAGATGCACAAAAAGTCATTAATGTAATGGCAAGATGGAATAACGTAAGCACTCCCTGCAAAGTCTCTGAACTGTGCTCAGTCCAACAAGATGATCTGGCCAGTGGTGGAACGGGTGACAATGACACATCCTCAGCAAAGAAGCACAACATCTTAGACCTGTTCTGTAACTGGCAAATTGCAAGAAGGACCATCACAGTCTGGCTGATCTGGTTCACTGGGAGCTTGGGGTACTACGTCTTCTCCCTCAGTTCTGTCAGTCTAGGAGGCAATGAATATTTAAATCTCTTTCTCATAGGTAAATATTTCAGTACCTTATTCTGTTTATGACAGAACTAGAGCTTATATAACATTTAGACATGTCTATAGGTTTGGCAGCCAGGTTTTAAACTTTTGTCCATTCAGCTGGGAACCCTGCTTGAAAGTTTCTTGCTAACTGGTCATAAAGTTGACTAACAGGAGTATCATTCACTCCAAATCTCAGTTTCTAAAGGAAAGTAAGAATAGCTTAAAATTTATGGGTGTATAGAAGTTGTCTCTGTGATTGTAAAACCATATTCTGCTTCTCTCCTCTTTGCCTTGCAAGCATACAGCAGATGCACACAAACACCAGAGGAAGCAGACCAGCAACACAAAATTCACACAGCTCTGTCACAGCCACAAGCTAGCAAAATGAGAGGGAGGGAAAAAATATTATTCCTTTAATCAGTTGGAGTCATGCTCTATTTGGTCTGTGTAGGAAATAGATTCATTATTCTCAGAAGCAGGAGTAATTTTAGATTTCTCAACAGTATAGCTTTAACTGAGTTGTATTCATTTGATGTGGTTGATCTGCCTGTAATCTTCCTCTGGTATGTAAGCTGTTTGTAAGGGCAGCTCAGTGCATTGAAAGCTTGATCCAAAGTTTATTAAGATCAGTGGGAATATTCCACTGCCTTCAGAAGACTCTAGATCAGGCCTGCAGCTCTGAGCCAGCAAAGAATTAAATCATGCTCTTTGCTTTATGCAGCCAAGTGCTCTCAGTAAAGTGAATGTGACTGCTCGTGTACCTAAGCACATGGAAGGGGCAGGACACTCATGAATTGTTTGTGTTGCCACCTATGGCATAGTGGCAGTGAAGAGTGGGTGCTGGCATTGCACAGATGGAGTTAGAGTGCAGGAATCAACACAGCCACCTCTGCAAAAAATACTTTAGCAGATTGGCAAACACAGTAATTGCAACCTGCTTTTAACAACTCCAGCCCAAAAGCTTGTTTCCTGCTGATACAGATAGAGTGATGGGCTGTAAATGCCTGGTAAAGGAATGCAGCATGTTTGTTCAGGGCTGTATCTTCTGTTATTTCATGTTGGACATAGTAGCATTCTTCATAACCAAGTTGGTATAAAACATGTCTGAACTGGCTTGGGCTCAATATGATTTGTCTAGGGGCAGATCATGTTTATGCAAGGACTGTTCCTAGCCAAATGCCAGTTCCTTTAGAGCTGCACAAGTTTTGCTCTGGGAAGAGACATTAGGAAGAGATGATCTGAGAGTGGGATGTTGGGAACAGCTGTCCTCTTTTTTAATGGAGAGGAGAGAAAACTGGCACCTCATTCTCTGTGTTTGGGGAGCTAACTCGGAAAACTGGAGCTGGAGAGAGCCTGCCTGCCTGCCTGCCTTTTACACGGGGGTGATTTTGGGCTGCAGCTGGGGGAAGGTGCCTGTGCCTTCAGTTCTGTGTCCAGGTGGAAACTGGCAAATCCTGAGAGGCGTGTCAGGGCAACACTGGCAATATTCCTTGTGGGCACACTTAAGTTGCTGATGTGCTTGAAGCAGAAGAGCAGCAGACAAGGAGCTTTCACGCACCAGGGCCAGTGCTGTAAAAGCAGAACCGTGGCCTTGCTGTTCTCTGTAATTTTCCACCCCACGAAGAACTGGAGCTGCTCTGTGAAACACTTGTCCTCTTACATCCTCCATTACCACATTTTAGGTCATATTTTCTGCCTTCTGTCATCATTTCTTGTTATCAAGTGAACTAGCCCAACATGCTGATTATCTCTAGTTTTCACACATTCATTCCCCCTAGGATTAAACTAATCCACATAAAGAGGGAGTCGTAACGTGAGTATGCCTATGGCAGGGGGTTGGAACTAGGATGATCTTTAAGGTCCCTTCCAACCTAAACCATTCTGTGAATCTATGTGTCATCATGACTTAAATAATTTCATTCTGACAGGTGCTGTGGAGTTGCCTTGCTACATCATTGCTTGCATTGCAATGGACAAACTGGGAAGGAGAAACACACTCATTCCGTTCCTTATTTTAAGTGCACTGATCTGTGTTTTAATTATGTTCATACCTCAGGTTAGTCACAAACTGTTGGAAGCATTCCTATAGTTAAAAATATATATATAAAAAAATCTATTTTAAAGGCTCTTAAGTCAGTAGATGCAGCTGCTCTAAGTCATAGAGCTGGTTAAAGGCTGTTTTATAATTGCAACTGCCAGTCTAAGACAGATCTCTGTATTTTCAGGACAGGTTTCATTGTCATTGCTGGAATCAGATGTAAAATGTTCCCAGGGCTTCAGTGAATCAGGGCTGGTAAAAAAAGTGCTATGGACACCAGTTACTTACTGAGACTGACTTTTAAAACAGCAGCATGACTTTGGAAGATCTAAATCAGTTTTGAGAGGGGTGTCATTGCCTGGCGATTCATTTCTTTGTGCTCTCTTTTCAATAGGATTTCAATATATTAATTATCTTAGCAAATATGGCTGGAAAATTTTCAATAGGTGTGGCATTTGGCCTTATCTATCTCTACACAGCAGAACTGTACCCAACAATTGTAAGGTAAGAACTGACACCAGTGATGGGTTTTCTGTTGCTTTGCTGTTGTTTGTTTTCCTTCGTTATCCTCCTGTGCCAGACCCAAGAGCTTTTGGCATCACTCTTGGTGGCCTGAAAGGCTGCTTCAGGGTTTTGTCTAATGCTTGGCTGTCCCATAAATTATTTGTTTGTCATCCCATGCTTATTGATTGGTTTCATTGAGGGAGCAGAATACTCAATACTTTCTTGAACATTATTTATGCCTTTCTGTAAAGTCCTGGTTGTCGATCCTGTGCTGAACGACGATTATACTTTTAACCTTAATAATAGAAGCAGCTGAATTTCACTGCAGTATAAATTCACACTGGTGTCACAACAGCTTCCTAATATAACTGGTTAAAGACATATCTCCTAGTGATGTTTAAGTGACTGTGCATTCCTAATTGTTTCCTTTATCTGCCAGAATTCTTATCCAAGTCCTTGTTTTATGTGTAGATCCCTTGCTGTTGGAAGTGGCAGCATGATGTGCCGTGTAGGAAGCGTGGTCGCTCCTTTCTGTGTCTATCTGAGAAGTGTTTGGATTTTCATGCCACTTGTAAGTATTTATTTCAGTGGTGAATGCTTCTGGTTTTGAAAAGGCATGTGTGTGGCTTTTTGAGCCAAAAGCAGAACTTTTGCTTTGAAAAGGAAAGTGAGGGAACCATTCTTGTCCTGAATTCCGAGTCTCAAAGATTAGCAGCTTTACATTGCTAGAGGTTTGCAGCTATGGCAAAAGGGAGGCCTTGGGGCACTGAAATCTTCTGAAATGGTTTTGTGATGGAAGACTTAAAACAATTTATGCACTGAATTCAGTATAACATTGATAACATTGATAACATCCAGATATCCAAGGTACAGATACTCATATCCAAGGTACAGATACTCATATCCAAGGTACAGATACTCATATCCAAGGTACAGATACTCATATCCAAGGTACAGATACTCATATCCAAGGTACAGATACTCAAATACTAAAGCTCTAGGTGGAGAAGAGTTTATTAGTTCTCTTTATGTAGTTTGAGTGAAATTTAAATTGCTGCCCCAGCTAGGGAGAAGGACATGTGAAAAAGGATGGGAAATGTTATTTATTTATTTATTTATTTAAAGTTTTCTGTGGTAGTTGTTGGAAGCTGCTGTACTGGAAGTGTTTGGAATACTCAGAGTTTGACTAAGGAGAAAGTCAGCTTTCAAATTAAGCCTCTGAAAACAACAATGAACTTAAGCAAACACTCCTGTCAAATTAACTTCAGTGGGGCTTAAGTGTACTTAAGTACTTTGTACTAGAGTACACTTAAATCCATCAGCATTTAACTGATTGACTACATCAGAAAATGATGGATTAATGGTGGAAAAGAGCTTTGACAAAGAGAGGTGAGACTCTCCTATTTTGGAGTATATTCTAAAATACCACTCTTGCCACATATTTATGGATCCCTCACTGCCATTACCTCTAGTCCTATTGCTGCTATGATTGGGGTTTTAATTTATCATGGTAAGAGCATCACTGTTTTGTTGTCACTGTAGTTTGTAGCACTCAATGCTATTTTGCTTAGGAAAAACTGGTTTGTCAGCCTCTATGTTTAGTGCAAGTGCAAAAAGAGGAATGTGTGCAACGGTGGCAATTCTGCTCCTCAAGAGAGTGCTTGAGACAAGCTGTCCTTTTGGGGAGGAGGGGAAAAAAAGGCTGCATGGTGCAATAGTACTCTTCAAGGGAGAGTTAAAGCACCTTCCTGGCTTAGCTGCAGATGGTAGCTGGCCAGTTCTTGTCTCAAGCTCTGTGCAAGAGGCATAGGCATGGCAGTTCCAAATGTTCCCTCTCACACTTGGAAAGAAAGTATTAAACAAACAGGACAGACCAGAGAATCGGCACAGGGCAAGATAAGGCTAATACAGTACAGTCATAAAATGGAAAAACACTGAGGCCAGGCAGGATGTGCTGTGTGGAAGCATTTCTATCAAGAGAGATTTGAGTCATTTATCACCTGCTGTTGGAAGAGTATCAGGATTTTAATGCTGCTCTGTGCTTCAGAGGAAGAAGGTATGGACTGTTCTCATTGAACAAGACACAGAAATGAAGGGAAAGGAAGGATATTCCTGGAGCATGTGTGTGCTTCTGTGACTGCCCCACATGATCCTGATCCTTCTGCTGCTTGTGCTGAAGTAAGCTGTCCACACTGTGGACAAAGCCAAGATGTGATCCCACTGCTGCAGATGTCAGTAGATTCCTGCACCCCTAACAGCTCTTTCAAACTGCGTTGGGCAAAGCATTCCTGTTAAGAGTTAGCTCACTATCTGCTGAAGAGCTCTCCAGAGCAGGGATCTGCACATCTGTGGCTCCAGGTCAATGAGCCATACTGAGAAATTCTGTTCTGGCTGTGTGCTAGAGGAGCAGGCACACAGCTACAGGAGGAACAGACTCAGGAGCTGGAGTGTGAATTGAGATGACAGGTTACAGGGATATTGGAGCTCTATGAACATGCAGGTAAACAGAAATGTATGCAGTCCTAGAACCAGTTCTTGAATGCATACCTGATATTAGCAATGCCAAAGATATCTGTTGTTTTCTCAGACAGAATTATTCCTCCTTGGACTGAATTGAACCCTTGTGAACAAATAACTTCACCTGCTACTCGTTAATTCTGCTGCATAATCTTTCATTCATGCAACAAAAAAAGGCAAATCTTTTTTACTGTACCTTTGCTTTACATTATAGTTCCTTCTGCTTCACTTGAAATGTACTCTCAAGCAAGATCAAAGGTATGTGTAACTTGAAAGGCACTTCTACCTTTACAGCTCCTGTTCTTGTTTCTTCTAGCTGCTTGTTGGAATCATGGCTCTTCTGAGTGGAATATTAACAATAATGCTTCCAGAAACACTGGGAAAGCCATTGACTAACACTTTGGTGGAAGCTACAGAAATGGGAAGAAACAAGAAAAGCTGTTCAGAAAAGACTCCTCCAGCACACAGCGGTGCCACGTTGGAAAAGATGGAGATGTTTGGTCAAGAAACAGTCAGCACTGAGAAGTAAAGCAAGAGCAAAGTGGCTGTTCCCAGTTGTAATCATTATCTAATTTATAAGGTCTTTTTAGTCAAGAACTGTGACTGTTCTATAATACCTGTGCCTTTTACTTTGTGTCCAGCCTTGCCTTTTTTAATAGAGCAGGTAATGAAACCTTTTCTACGTGACTGAAGTACTGCAGAAACTTTGGTAGGACTTCTAAATCCCTTGATAAACTTACCTAGACTTCAGCAATCCTATCTGGCTTGCTGTGACCAGTTGGGAGAGGTTAAATGATGGAACCTACTGATGACACATATGTAAAATAATACACCAGCTCTTTGCTTCACATTTTGTGCCATTAGGTTTGTAAACCCACCACAAAGTGCCCTACCCTCCCTCATCCTGCTGCAGCTGACTTCAAAACACGGTCAACTCAAGACAGTTATAAATCAAGAGAGAAGCCTTAACACTGCATTGAGTCATATCAATGATGTTAAGCTCCTTTATTCTCTTTTCCCCCCCCCCAAGTTTTCTACTAGAAAAGGTGCAATTTCTAACCAGGGATTGTATGGAACAGCTTCTGACTGAAAAAAACCCCAACAAATCAAAACAACTAAGTTTGCAATATGTGCAAATAGTTTGTATATTCATTCTGTTTGAATGGTAAATGTATTTTTATTTGTAGTTTTGGGGGGGGGGAATATAGTTCACTGGATCTGCTGCTTAGTTCTTTTCAGTTTAGGTAAAATTGAAAGGCCTGAAGCCTTTGAAAGCTGTACTCATTCCAGACCATTATCTCAGTGCTGCCCTTCTCACTCACTTCAGCTCAGACCTAGCATCAGATGCTTCATAATTTCTATAAGCTAAGCCAGCAACTTTGCTAAGTGCCTCCATCAAGGCCTTCTCAGTCCTCAGGTGAAAAGATTACATGAGCTGAGTCTTACTCAGGCTCTCTGCACAGAGATGGATTTAGTTGTTAAGGATTGTTTAGTAGACACAGTATCCACACACCATTTTTTCCTCACAGGTTAGCTGTCTGGAGCTCATTTTTTCCTTATACCACACAAAACCAGTTAGAAAAATATAATTGGGAAAAAAACCCATGATAGCTGGAGACCACTGATCAATAGAAGTTTATTCTAGTAGTTTTAATCAGTGTCTGTAAATGTCTCACTGTTTCTACACCTTGCATGTGCATCAGTGCACGTGCTGGTGCAGTGATTCTGCCTTACGACTGTGGACCACAGAATACTACTAGATAGGAATGCATCATTCCAGGTGCTACTTTTATGGCTCTCTGTCCCACCTCCCCTTTTTCAGTCCACCTCTAGACCTGGAGGTTTCTTCCTTGATGAATCTGTAGCCTCTTCCCTTGGCCACCCTTGGTCTGAGGGGAGCAGTGCAGGAACCTTTGGCATGTTGAGGTTCAGCCAGCCCTCTCTTTCCTGGGCTGGCTTGAAATCAAGAGGCTTTGTCACCTTGGATATCTACTGTTATGTTAGCTGGTATGATCCCATGAAAACAACTCTTTCTTGTTTACTTCTTTGCCATGTGTCCCAAAATAAGGCATCTATAGATATGTAGATAAATCTCTGTAGATAAGTATTCTCTATACTGGCGTTTGGAATGTGCTGCCCAGGGAGGTGGTGGAGTCACCATCACTGGAAGTGTTTAAGAAAGAGACTGGATGAGCCACTCAGTGCCATGGTTTAGTTGGTTAGATGGTGTTGGGTGATAGGTTGGACTCGATGATCTCAAAGGTCTTTTCCAACCTGGTTAGTTCTGTGTATGCTATAGAACTTAATGAGCACAGTTTTCAATTATAGCTGCATAGTCATATTCGTTTCAATGACCACAATAATGGTTTACATCCCCTTGTAAAAGATTTTGTCTTTTACTGCTCTGTCCTAAAGTGTCAAGCAGCATTTTCATCCTGGAATTAGGGTTAGTCTGTGAGGACTAACATGCTTCAAAGCAAGCAAAACTTAGTAAGTTTTAAGTCCAAGGAGTTTGTGTGATAAATACCCAGAAAGCAGAAAGGAGTCCCTATGCTCCTTTCCATTCTGTGGGTGTTCCAGTATTTGCAGAGAAAACCTCCAAAGAGAACTGCCTAGGATAGTGTGGCTTCTGTCCAGGCACATGAGTTCAGCAGGAGCATGTGCTCAACCTTCCCCCGTGTGAGTAATCACATCATTATTCAGAATGAAAGTCTGAAAGCAGACTTTGATGACTAAAGATAAGATTACTCACATGCTGTGGTTTTTTGTTTTGCTGAAGAGCAGACCCAGTATTCTTCCACTGCCTCTCAGATCCCCTCCCTGTGCTTCCCTGAGCAGAGTAACTCTCCTTATCTGCAAGATCTGCTGCCAGGCTCTGCATGCCCTGCCTTAAACAGGGGTTTAACCATGTTAAAAGAGAAAACACCACACAGTACACCTAACAAGGAATTAAGCTGGTGGTGTCTGGCATTACAACCACCCTCCCCACACACAGAGCTCCAAGTGATTGCATTCTTTCAGGGCTCTTTCACACTACTACTCCTTCCTTTATTAGTACAAGGCCTTGTCTAAAGCTCCTTAGCCTGCTGGGAACAGTACAGTCTATTTCTAACAAGATACTGCATAGTAAATTATTCCCCCCCCCCATTTCCTTACTTGCCAAATAACTGTTTGGTGGTTACCCTTCTAAGTACAGACAATGCATGTTCTATAGTCCTTTGACTCGAGGAATTCAGGACCTGGTCATCTGTAATCAGTATACATAAGATAAAGGCCAAAAAACCCAAGAAACAAAACTTTAAATGCACAATGATAATGAGCAACTCTTCCAGGCTGAAATTGAGTGATGACTCTAAAGGACAATGGGGCTTGATGGCTTTTAACCTCAAAAGCCATTTTTTCTTATCACTAAAGTCAGTTGGTATTTGGTTTTTGATTCAAATGAGACCTGAATTTCCTTGAACTAATGATGTTAATTTCCTCCCCCCCCCCCGAAATAAAATGTTCATTGGTCTACAGGTACATCTTTTGTGCTTCTATATACAAACAGCTTAGAGAATGCTTTGGGGTATCCGATTCTTCAACCTGAAATCTGTAAGAAAGGCAACAGCATATATCTCTATGTCTCTAGGATCTCTGTTTGCTTGGTTTTCCCATATGGACACACATAGGTTTAGCATTAGTCATACCAGTGTGGCACAGACAGGGTGAGTTGATTTCTTGCTCTTATATGTTCAGAGATTATCTAAATCCTTTTGCCATAACACACTGAGTTTGAGAACAAATACTTCTGTTCCTGTGGGGCATATTTCCTCTCATTGCTCATCAAAATAATTATTTTGCCATAGAAGAACCTAAGGACTGGGATAAGAAACTATCTTTGTATTTGTCATCTCCATCTTAGTCCAAATTCATTGTGCTGATCAATGTCTTGGGAGTTTACACCATGGCTTTAGGAGATAGTGGCTTAGAATACTTATCCATTTGTCTTAATTGCTGGTCACTTGCACAACAACAAATGGTTCTGTCCTAAATTTGGTATCATATTGCATTAGAGACTGTTGTAGTTTGCTAACTGTGACTTCCTTATGCAGGAACTGGAATGAGCAGACAGTGCAAGAAAACTGAGAGTGGCAGCAATTTGTAGCCCTATTCTGTGTGATCTGTCCCCCTTAGCCCTTCTCAGGAACCTATTTGTTTTCCCCTTTCCTTAAATCTTCCTCAGTCTTCCCTCAAATAAGTGCAAATTTCTCAATTTTCCCCTGCATATTTTATTAATCTGATGTTTTCTGAGCAGGTTACACCCATCACTTGGCTTCAGCATTCATCATTTTAATGGCTTTATATGTGCTTGCCAGATGATTTAGGTTCCTCCCTGAAAGTAACCAGAGTGAATGGTTCAAATATTTGTTTGCTAAGGCTGAGAAGTTTGAAACACCCCTGATGCAGTGATATCAAGAGCACTGAGCTCCATCAAGCTGAGAAAAATCAAGAATTGTGTATCTCACAGGGGGAAGTACCCTGGTTTTAATGTGACTGATATCTAGAAATGATTGCAAGAGAGGTTTGGAGACGAAACCAGATCTTTCAGAGCAGGTTTATGAGTAACCAGAAGTAATGAGGAGTACCTCATTCAGTGACAACCCAGCTCTTCCCCCCTCTGCATTGCTGTCTAACAGACAGTTGGATGCTGCTCAGGTGTTTGTTGCAGATGAGTAAGATCAAGCCACGGAGTGCTCACAGGCATCTAGTTATTAGTGTTGCCTCATAAGGTTCTGTGTGGAGAGGAACTGACTTGCATGGGAATTAGAAGAGAAACACTTAGAGGTGATCCCTGGGAAGATTCCACAGTCTCAATGCCAGTGATGAGAATGAAAAGGAGTTTTGAGAAAGGTGATCGTGAACACAGCAAAAGAACCAGGGATAAGTGGCCAATCCCTCAGTAAATGTTTTTCACAAAGCTTTTTCCAGTGGGAATGTCAGTGGTGCTGGTACCCTCCTGATACTGAGAGAATTCCCCTGGAAGTATGTAAATAACACAGGGAAACAGCAAAATGAGCAGCACCTAAACCCCTCTGCTGAAATGGTAACTTACCAAGGCCACTGATGTTTGACTTCATAGCCTTCTTAAGATCATAAACAGGCCAGCACACTGTGTCTACAGAGGTCATTTCTGCTTATAGTTACTGCTCTGTACACAAAGCAAAGGGAATGCTGAGAGCAAAGGAAACACTTAAGCAGCGTTCCGGGTGGGTTAGTGGTGAGCTGGGATGCCACTGCCAGTCATTGTTCAGAAACAGCTCTAAGTACCATCAGGGCTGTGTTTGTTCTGTGCCAGAAGGCTGGCACACTCTTCCTGAGTGACTCAGGCAGAGGATACAATAGCCACACATGACTGTTACACAGAGTTTGTCAGGAGTGCTCTCGAAATACAAACAAGTGAATGTTGCACTTGGAGTATATTTTGCCAATCATTTGTTAGTTCCAGACGACACAATACATGGAATACGCCTACCCAAACAAACATCCACAGGGGTCTTTAGGAGTGGGGCTGTTATGCAGAGCTTCTGGTCTGTCCTTGTGCTTTTCCCCATCTTGCATGAAAGAGCACCAACAGCTGCAGCAAAAAACTTCTCAGGTTTGAAGGCCTCAGTACTGATCTTCATCAGTGAGGGCTCTGGGGAATAGACCACAGAGTCTTCATATTCTGCTGTGCATTGCAGGGAAGAAAAACAATGGCAGCATTAGAGAGTTGAAATTGTTTCTCCTTGGGGACACCCGCATGGATAAACAAACATTTGCGGTGGGAAGCTGCAAATCTAGATCACACAGAAAAGGACAAACAAAGCTTTTTCTTCATCCTAAAATAGGGTGTACCCTAGTTAGGGGCTCTTTAGTAAGACACACGCTGTTCATTGTTCCAAAATACTTTAGCCTGTGGAAGAGGAAGAGTTTCTTAAGGAAATTACTGTAGGAGAGGGTGTCCCAAAGCAGCTTGCATTTCTTGAGTCTCATTCTCAGGAAAAGACACACTGAGGAATGTCCTGAAATGTTCAGCCTTGCACAAATATCCAACACAGAAGATTTCTATCTAAGTAATTCAAATGTTGCAAAGTTATAAACAACGAGCAGTAGAATCTTGGGAGGAGAAACAGCAGGCAATTTTTATCTTAGCTGGCACTGCAACCTCTGTTTATATCTGAAGGATCTTTTCCCTGTGTGAAAGGATCCTCTCCAAGGCTGTTGCAGACACTCTGCAATGACTTAGAATAGTGCACATTTTACAATCAATACCCCAAGTCCATCAGCCATTTAATTTCTAAGCAAGCAAACCTTCTCTGTTCCTCTGCTTCCTTCCATGTCCTATTCAATACCCTATTTTTAGAACTCTCAGAAAAATCAGGCTATTATTCCTTGTTCCTTTCACTATTAAATGTGTGTGGGGGTAATACTAAAAATGATGCATCTAAAAAGGTCAGTGGTTACAAATGTGTAATATATCCTGCCTTTAGTTTTACCATGTAAGAACACAGCTAGTCTAGGAGACAGGAACAACTGGCTGTGTGTTCTGCATGCTGTTGCTGTATGCACAGGGGCCCTTCAGGACTGTATCTAAAATGTCTATGTAGAAAAGGCACCTGCTTGGAAGAGAAAATAGTGTTCCACAGAGCTGGAGGGAATGGTCTGCAAACAACGAGCAAGGGACAAACACTCCGGTCGTCAAGTTAGCCAAAATATCCTGCCCATGGTAAGTGCCCCAGAGTCAAGAAGCCAAGCTACACGGTCCCATCCTGGTGACCCTGCAGACAGGTTGGTTTGGTCAAACTTGTGTTTTGCAGCTGGGGAAAGCAAAGAAAAAAAAAAGTTAACGCGGGCAGTCCCGCTGGCTGTGCTTGCCGGGTATTTGCGACGTAGCGAATTTTCTCCTCCCTCCCCCCCACCCCGGGATGACCACGGATACACCGTGTTCCTGCCGTCCTGGCTGCCAGCCCAGCTGCTCAAGCGCCGCGGCACTCTTAAGGCAGCTGCACCAACTTCGAAAAACATAATTAATTGCTTGTAAGGGGATGGGGGGAGCAAAACAAAGGAACAAGAACCCAACCAAAGCAAGCAAACAAACCAAAAAACCCCAAACCAATGTATTCTTTGCAGGGCAGCGGGGCGCCTGGGTCCTGCTCTAATCAAAGATGAAAGTTGGGAGCAGCGGCGCAGGGCAGCGCACACGGGCAGCCCGAGCTCTCTCTCCCGGGACTGCTGCCAGCGCCGGAGGCCGCCTCTGCCCGGGACAAACGGCTCCTTCATTAGCGGAGGGACCGGGGGCTGCCTGCTCGGGAAGCAGGGCCCGAGCCCCGGCCCCGCCAGCGCCCCCGCCTTCCCGGGACTTCGGCGCCTCCAGGCAGCCCCGGGGGCTTCGTCCTCCTCCTCACCGCCAGGTATTGCTTTCTCTCCCTGCTTGTTTGTTTTGTTTGGACCGTACTTCGCAGTGGAAGAGGGAGTGAGAGCTGCTGGGTGCCACAGCCCTTGCGCTGCCGAGGGCGGGGAAGGCGACCGCAGGGAGCTGAGCGCTGCCCTGGGGACTTTCCGCAGGGCACAAACCAGCTCTGGAAGCTCCGGCAAGGAGCGGCGGAGGCCACACACCGAGCGGTATTTGCAGTGCATGCGGGCGGCTGGCACGGCCGCTTGGGGCGGTGAGCCACGGGGTTTGGCCGGGTGTCTGAGATCCTCCCTGCTCAAGCTCACCTTGTCCCTTCAAATCCTCGTCTTCCCCCTGCTCCCCACACCACGCACAGAGGCAACAGGCTCAATGACCCTCACCCTGCAGGGGACAAGGACCACAGTCCTCTCCAGTTTAGGAGGAAAGGGGAGCAGCACTCGAGGTGTAGGTGCTGTAGGTGGAGGTTACTAGAGCTAGTGGCTGATAGAGTAGGTGTAACCTACCAACCTTTAGGAGGTATTTCCCGTGCATGCTTGTGCTAAAACCTATCTGAAGGAGAAGATGAAGTCTCTCTGGTAGTGTTGGGGTCTCCTGTGAAGTCTGTCAGTGGTGCTATATATTTCAGAAGGCTGAGGGGATCCCAAGGAACCTCCAGAGTCTCTTGTTTGGTGAAGAGAGAACATCCTCACCTTCTTCCTGTGGCAGGGCCTGAAAGTACATCTCACAGGGCAGCCCAAGTGACAAGAAAGGGACTGGGACAGAGTCAAAAGGTCAAAATCAGGTCCCCCTCTGCAGCAAACCCCACAGGAACAAATCAAGCTTCATGAACTACCCTTAGCAAAACGCCTCTCTGGGGTCAAGTGAAGGGAAGCAGCATGGAGGGTGCTTGTAAACTGGGGAAGTGAATAAATAGAAGTGTAATCTGCAAAAAAAAAAAGAGGAAAGGATAAAATGCTGCAGGTCAGGCACAGATGGAGATGGTGGTTGCAGTCACCCCAGAGGACAAGGAACTCCTTGGCAGCTCTGAAAAGCTGGAGCCTTTGCTGCCTGGTACTGCAGGCTTCAGGTGATCCAGAAGAATGTTTCAGCATTTAAATATGGTGAGAGTTAGTTTGGAAAAACAAACCAAACCAAACCACCCCCCCCCCCCCCCAGGACTTGTAACAGGGTTTGGTTTTCTTTAGTTACTTCCTGTTGATCAATTTCCTGGTCACTTGCAGTTGGGCTTTTTCAGCTGCTCCTTTGGGCAATAAATGTGCTGAGTCAGCTGGGTTGTGCCACAGGCAAGGAGCAGCCAGCTGCGGGGAAACACACACATGGACCTGGGCCACAGGGAGAAAAGGGCAGGGCAAGGGGCCATGCCTGTAAGAGATAGGCCAAAGCCATAGTGCTCTGCAGCTTTTCCAGCTGGGAGATGCCCTTTTCCCAGGGCCTACGGAGCAAGCTGGAAGGACCATGGGCCAAGAGGCTGTGGCTGCAGCTTGCAGAGGGTGTGCAATGTTCCTGTGTGTGTGTGTGTGCATGTATGTGTGCTGGGAATCACTGTGTTTATCCATATTGATCAGTTGTCCCCTTCTAGGATGACATTAAGGCTGAAGATTAGTGGCATTCAGTGGTGGTGCACAGCTATGAGGCAAGAAAGAATACAGACATAGAATCTTAGAATTGTTAGGGTTGGAAGGAACCTCAAGGATGATCTATTTCCACCCCCTGCCATGGGCAAGAACACCTCACACTAGATCAGGTTACTCACAGCCATGTCCAGCCTGGCCTTAAAACCCTTCAGGGATGAGGCTTCCACCACCTCCCTGGGCAACCTGTGCCAGTGTTTCATCTGGCATCATACTGTGTCCTGAGCTGCAGGGGGTGGAAGGTTGAGTCACATCACAAAAACGTTGCAGTATTTGTAACAATTCTTTGTTCTGGCCTGATGGGAGCAGGAGGGGGACTGGGATGGGCAGCCAGGTAACTATCAACCAGGAGCTGCGTGCCACTCACCAGGGCAGGTGCCAAGCTCCAACACTTGCCCAGGACGAGGCACCTCCTGGAGTAGCAATCAGCAGTTAGAAATGCTGAGGAGTGGAGTGGAGCTGCTCCAGGACATAAAACAAGGCAGATGGAGGCAAATACACAGACTCCTGGGGACACTATGTGCTGCCAGGAGAGTGTGGCAGCCTTGGATGCCCATGAATCTGTCCAAGGTCATGCTGGCAGGTAGGGGGGCCAAGGATGGGTGTCCAGCAGGGGTGTTGGTGACGTGGGTTATGTTATTTCCAAATGCAGGCAGATAACTCTCTCCTCTGACTCTGCACCCCGGAGATGGCAGCGCCCAAGGTGGCAGTGGTCGGCGCGGGAGTCATCGGCCTGTCCACAGCCCTGTGCGTAGTGGAGGCTTGCCCCAGCTGCTCTGTGGCTGTCCTCTCGGAGCAGTTCAGCCCCAACACAACGAGTGATGTTGCAGCTGGGATGCTCATCCCTCACGCCTACCCAGGTGTGTGCAACCTGCCACGGCATCGCCCATGGCACCTCCTGCGGGTGCGTGCCTCTGTGCAGCAGTACACAGAGGTTCAGGGCACAAAGTGCCATGGCCTGTGCTCCCCTTCAGTCCTGTCTCCTCCACGCTGGCTTGTGTGCTTCTCTTCCTTGCACTGCTGCTCTGTGCATGTCTGATTTTGTTCCCCTGCAGGCACACCAATCCACGTGCAGAAGCAGTGGTTCAAAGAGACCTTCACTTACCTTTTTGCCATCTGCAACTCAGCAGAGGCATCAGAGGCTGGCATTCACATGGTCTCTGGGTAAGTATGGCCCCTGGGGCAGCTGTTGGTATGTTCTGTGTGATGGAGCAGGCAGAGGGGTTTTCCCTGTGGAGTTCAGGGTTATTCCCTTCATGGAGGAGCTTTTATTACCATATTCCCAGGACTGTGCATTGCAGCGGTTCAGGTATGAATCATTTTCAAGCAAAATTCCTACACAGGTGTGCACAGGGAGACCATCCAAGACTGGTGTGGTGGTGAGAGCACTTTTATGTCCTGGAGCAGCTCCACCTCAGCACCAGCTAAAATGGTCACAAATGGCCAGCACCAAAATTTTCCATACTGTCACCCACCAGTTGCTTGTAGCAATGGTGGTCTTCTTAGGGCTGGGACTGTAGGATCCTCAGCAGCTAGGTAAAGGGATACAGTCTAGGGAGTGTGTTAGGAGTGTTCTATGCTGCTAATTATGTACACAGAAATTCACCTCTTGGGAATGTTGAGGCCAGGCACTCTGTAGCTTCATGGGATGCCCAAAAAGTTGTGACCAGGTGTGCAAGTGGCCCTGTATGAAAGTCCAGCCAGGGTGGCTGCAGCCACGGTGGGGACACTGTGTGAGGGGGGCTTTGTAGTCCTGCAGCTGGAAGTGCATATAGCTGTAGTTTACTGTAGTATAGCTGAAAGAACTTCACTTTATTTACCCCAGTGTGTCCCCCTCGAGCTTGGCTTTGGCAGCCCTCTGCCAGTTTGTCAAGGCTGGCAGCAATGTTTCCCCATTGCTCTTAGCCTTGCAGAGCCACACTGATGAGTAGGAACAGGTTCCTGGATTGCTGGGTTTGTGCTAAGGTTGCCATGACACACAACATGCTATGTTCTGCAGCTTTTTCTCTGTCTTTCGAGGTGGCAGATCTTTAAAAACACTCCCAAGGAAGAGTCACCTTTCTGGTCAGATGTTGTCCTGGGATTTCGCCCCATGTCCGAAGCAGAGCTCCAGAAGTTTCCACGGCACCGCTTTGGTCAGGCCTTTACAACGCTGAAGTGTGACTGTCCACCCTACCTGCTGTGGCTGGAGAAAAGGTTGGTTTTGCTACAGGGGCACTCAGAGAAGCCCATGCAGAGGGCCTGGAGGTGAGCCCAAGGACTGCTGGAGAAGCTTAGGTTTGAACAAAACAGGGAAGGGGCTGTTTCTCATGGGGGAAACGCAGCAAGCTCTGCCCTGGGGAGAAGCACAAGAAATAAATACCCATTTTTTTCCAAAACATGGAAAGCCCCACTTATCCAATGTCCACCTTTTCTAGCACTGTGGCTCTGCAGTGGGGCTTAGAGTGGCAACACCTCTAGGCATAAGACTGGCACAGCCACCAGGGCCACACTTGGCCAGGCAGACCTTGAAGGTACATTGGGAACCTGCCATGTCCAGGTGGGGGTTGGTCTCTTCTTCCAGGCAAGCAGCACCAGAACAAGAGGACACAGTCTCAAGCTGTGCCAGGGGAGTTTAGGCTGGAGGTGAGGAGAAAGCTCAGAAAGAGTTATTGGCCATTGGAATGTGCTGCTCAGGGAGGTGGTGGAGTCACCATCCCTGGAGGTGTTCAAGAGGGGATTTGACGTGGCACTTGAAGCCATGGTTTAGTTAGTCATGAGGTGTTGGGTGATAAGTTGGACTTGATGATCTCTGAGGTCTTTTCCAACCTTATTGATTCTATGGTTCTAAAATGTGTGGGTGCTCCTCCTTTGCCAAACTTCCCATGTAATATCCCTCTGTTCTTAAAGGGGACCAACCCCTGGGATGAAAGCATGTCTGGGAATATGTCTGATCTGTGAAAGCTTTGCACTTAGGAACTGGTCAGCAATTGGCAATTGGAGAAAAAAGGTCAAATAGCATCATCTCAGTACAAAGCTTTTGGAAGTGTTTGCTTGCATGAGGCAGGGGCTGCACTCACTCTGAGGAGTTGTGGCTTCAGAGTTTGTGCCTGGATTGAGTTGAACATCAGAAAATTTGCCAAATTCCAGTTGCCCACCAAAATATGTGGATTTTGGAGAACTGTAGGAGAGTCAGGGTGCAGGCCTAAAGAGGTTCTGCCAGCTGGGATATAACATTTAATCCAGTTAAGTGAGAAGTCAGCTGTCTCTGCTTGAGAGAAAGCAATAGCTGCAAGCTGATTCCAGGTTAAGTAGAGAGATGTGCACTGACACCGTGGTACAAATTGTCGGCTGGTGGCTTGGATGCCTTTCATCTTGCTGCAGAACTGCAAAGAACCATTCCTTGTCTCAGCAGCCAGCCGGGCTGGGAGCACTCCAGTGGCACCAGTGCCATGTTAGGCCTGTGCTGTCTCCTTGGTGGACATGCTCTGTCATGTTTCATTGCCTAGCTGAATGGGAAACTCCTGCTGCAGCACGATTAAGTTGTACAACCTATTTAATGTCTGCCACGCCATCCCTGCTCTCTCCTTTTTCCTGCTGCAGCCTTCTTGTTTCTCAAAGGATGCAGCTTAATAAGATGATCGAGATCTTTTTCTTTCTTTTCTCTCTGGTGGTGAGAAATGAGAGCATATTAAACATGTAACTAATTCTCAACTCCCTAGTGACCTGAGCAGTATTTATAGACCATTCTCCTGGCAGTCCACCAGGTAAATTGGTTTTGTGCCCACCTTGCTGGTCCAAAATGGGCTTTGGGATGTTTTTCCTGCTTGCTTGCTCACTCGACTTCAGGAGTTTTCCTCAGCTTTTTTTATTGGTGTGTTTTTGATGGCATGATGGCAGGGTCTCAATTACAGTGCTTATGATGAGCTTTCCCAGCAATCTGCCCAGCCAAAGCTGCTGCATGAGGCCTCCCCTCTTTTTGCCCCAGCCAGCCTCAATGTCTTGCTGCGCCCAAACTCCAGTCCCCAGAGCACCAGCTGTGTCCTCAGCGCACTCCCTCCTTTATGGGAAACCACTGCCTTTGTAGCAGTGTTGATCACTTTGCCAGCTGCCAGCATATTGCAAAGGACAGGATTTCCCACTCAGTGCATCATCATCACAGATCTATCTCCTCATTTACTCACGCTAAAACAGCCACTAAAGACTCTCAGCACCTGGATCCAGCTGGCAGCATGCAGTGACTCCACCTCGTGCCACTGTTTTCTTCAAGGGAGAATGGCTTCAAGCTTTGGGCAAGTTCAGGTTGGCATTCAGCTTGAAATTTAGCTCAAAGACAAACCTCAAGAGAGGGTGAATTGTGCTGAAGAGCAGACGTGGATGTATGGTGCTCTGAGCTGTCCTGGTTGATTCAAGGCTGCTGCTCTTTAAAGGTGTGGGTCTCCTGGGGGTCCCATACACATCTGCCCAGCCTGCAGGGACACCTTGGGTACCTCAGGGCTTTGTACATGATACTAGATTGCTAGGTGGCTCCTGGTAGTGGAGGGTGAGTTGGAGATGAATGTGATGGTGTAGTACACGAAGAAGAGTGTAGTACAACAGCACTGTCACTATCAGAAGTTAAGTTGGGGAATAAATCTGACATTTTTCAGCTTGCTTGGGCTGTTACAGCTTGGTATGTCCTAGAAATGAATCAGTGAGACCTTAGAGGTCCTTTCCAACTGAAACAATTCTATGATTCTACGAGGACCTGCTTGCCTGCCTGCCTAGGGTCTTATGCCAGACCCTTCTCTAACACAGATCAACTTGCTGTATCTTTTTCAGCCCAAGCAAGCTAAAAACCCTCCCAGCTTTCATGAGACCAAATCACAAACAGAACCCCCATGGCATTGTCTCTGCTGTTGTCGAGTCGTGATCGGCATGTTAAAGACAACCAAATCACATTTACCTAATGTGCATAATAATTGCCTTGAGGGTTTAGGGGTTTAGTTTCTGCCTTACTTCTGCAGGTTTGGTTTTGTTTGTTGGGTTTGGGTTTTTTTTTTGCAGGTTGAAAGCAGCTGGAGTCCAGATGTACACCAGAAAAGTTTCAGACCTGTGGGAGCTGCACAGCAAGTACGACGTCGTCGTCAACTGTGCAGGCATTGGAGCTCACCGGCTGGTGGGGGATGAGAAGCTCTTCCCCGTCAGGGGCCAAGTACTAAAGGTTCATGCACCTTGGGTCAAGAACTTCATCCGGGATGGGGATGGCTCCACTTACATCTACCCAGGGATACACAGGGTAACCCTAGGGGGAACCAGGGAAAAGGACAACTGGAGTCTCACTCCTGACCCTGGCACTACCAAAGACATCTTCGACAGATGCTGCTCCCTTGAGCCCTCGCTGCGGGGAGCTCAGGATGTCAAGGTGAAGGTGGGCCTGAGGCCATCCAGGCAGAGTGTGAGACTAAACAGAGAGGTCTTGAGCCAAGGAGGAGTTAAGCTCCTGGTGGTCCACAACTATGGGCATGGGGCAGGTGGCTTTTCGATGCACAGGGGCACAGCCCAAGAGGCTGCTCGCCTGGTGGGAGAGTGCATCGCTGTCCTACGAGGCTCCTCATCAAGGGCCAAGCTTTGAATCCTAGAGGTTCCTTTCCCATTTAGAACAGGCTAGTGTTGCATATCCAAGTAGCAGCTTTGGACTTTTTATTGGGTAGAAGGAACCTAAGATAACAGTTTCTGCCATTACAGATGCTCAGTGGTATCTCAGCTGGCTTCTGCCACTTTTGAAAGGCATGATGGAAGGAGCAGAACTGCACACAGTACTCATGATGGGGGTAAACCTTGTAGTTAAGTGATGACATCTCTCTTCCCTTCCTTATTTTCTTATCTTAATTTGCTTTATAATCAGTAACAAGCTTTTAACTGACATTTGAACAGAAATTCCTGATCCCAAGTCGTCTGCCCTGAATGGTACCAGCTGGTTCAAAGCATCAGAAGAACACTGGCACAGGGGAGAGGATTAACAGTGGAAGGTCATGAAACCTCCACAACTTCTCATGCTGATGAGAGGTGCATTTAAAGAAAGACTCAGCCATCACCTGTGCAAAGTATTTGATCCTTGTGCCATTTTATCCCATATGTGTGCAAACAAAACTGGCCCTAGCGGAGCCATTTCCTCTTTACCAGCACTTTCTGATCTACAGTGAGCCAGGACACAACCCTGGCAGATGGCAGTCAGCAGGGCAGGGAACTTCAAAGGGGTAATTGTGGCATGGACAGGGAACTATTATCCTCTGAGCCATTTGCATCAGTCCTTGAGACTGCAGACAGCGGAGGGGCTGCATGGCAGATTTTTAGCGATTGAGCACAAAAATAACAGTTTTGTGCCACAGGGAATGTTGCTGATTTTCATTGCAGAAACAAAGCTACGAAGACACCTTCTCCTGATCCAGGCTTTTGCCCCCATTTAAAACAAATTTGTCCAATTCCTGAAAAGAAAAAGGAAAAACCAGCAGGAAAATTGGCATTCACCATTCACTACAATTCTTTTCCAGTCGGAATTCTGTTTGAGATAAACTTCCTTGTGACACATGCGAGTTAATTTGGAATAAATGTAGTAATTAGAGAGACAATCGTGGCCTGGACTGGCATCTGTATTGTTTTCACAACTGTCTTCTGTCTGTGTTGCTGTGAGGCTTTGCTTTCTCCTGCTTCATTCCCGGGTGCCCACCAGAGGGGGATGTTGGATCGAGCAGTCCCTGCAGGAACCCCACCACGCTCTGTCTCCAGGAGCAACTGCAGCGATGCTCAGTCAACTCCCACACACTTAGAAGGCTTGGAGGACTTGGGTGCTGCTACAGGGGCTTAAAACAATCGCGAATCAGTAAGAGAGCTGCAAAATGTCATGGGGAATGCTTAATAAGGGAAAAAAAGGACGTTGAGGAAATAGCTTCTGCTGTGCTGCTACCTTCACATTTCTGTGGTTAATAAATAATCCTAGACAAAGTTGTTGCTATAGCAGCACGTCCCTGAGCTTTTCCCCCACCAAAAGACTGGAGGGGAAAGCACTGTTTTGGATAACCAAGTGTCCTCTGATCCTCAAGTTGCAGGGACTTGGGACTCCCCCAGCCCCTTGAGCTGTGCCTGGGATCGATATCTCACAGGGGATCCCTGCGGAGCTACAGCCTGGACCATGAGCCCACTGCTTGTCCTGGCTCCTGGCAAGGCCACACACTGCTCTGGGTGCCTCAGGTAGTAGAAACCATCACTGGTTTAAGGCTGATCTGAAATGGTTTTTCCTGCTGGGAATTTTCTCCCCAAGTGTCTGTTTTTCTCAATGAAGAAGTCAAGGTTAGGTATTTAGGAGAAGGAAAAGTGGGCATGAGGAGAACAAAGCCTTAATGAGGAAAGGGAGCAGCTGGGGAGAAAAGAAAGCAGAAAAAAACCTTTCCTGAAAGTGAGAAGCTTCATGAAAATTATATTTCCACATAGTTTCAAGGGAAGCTGTTCCTTGAGTTTTGTTTTGCTTCCTTTGAGAATGGCTCACAGCACTGATGGCTGCCAGGACTAGGAGGGTGCTCTCCCCATGTTGCTTTGTTCCTCTTCATGTCCCTTATTTAGCATGGGACAGCGTATTCCTTGCACTGCCAGAGGCATGCACCATGTGCTTCTGTCACTGTGCTGCTTTTTATTCAACCTCTTCAAAACCTCATTTGACCAGCTCGTGTTCAAGCCCTGCATTAGCCTTTACTTACCTTTATGAGCCAAATAGGGCAGGGGAAGCTTGTTTATTTTCTGTGTCACCAGCGAGTTAAGCAACCAAACCAGCTGCAGGTGTTTCTGAAGCACCTGCATGTGCACCTCCAGTCGGTATTTTGGTCTGGAAAATAATCCTTCCACCAAGGAATGCACTGGAGCCATGGAGGGAGCCTCACTCTTGCTTTTCTCCTTGCCAAATGAGTGCAGGGTTGGGCTTCAGGGAGATGAAGCCTCTCCCTGCATGCCTTGGAGCTTGGTGAGCTCTTCGCTGGTAGGACAGCTCATCTCCTTTGAGCATTCAAGGAACTGGATTTGGACTTCTCCATCCCATAGTGCTGAGACAGGGGCTACAAGAGGAGCAATCACTCTGGTAGGTGTGCTTTGAATGAAAAAGCTCCTTTCCTTTTTTTTTTTGGGGGGGTGGGTGGGTGGAGTGGGGGGCGGAAAGAAAGGACTTCAGGCATGTGAAGTCCTGGCAAAGACTCCAAGGAACAAGCCACTTCTCCACAGAGGTAAAGTGTAATTAAAGCCCTTCAGAAGCACTGGCTGCCCTGCTTCTGGAAATCCTTCGGTGGGCAGTGTCTGCGCCTGTTTTCTGTGGGGTGAGCACATCTGCATGATGTCAGCACTCCAGAAATAATCATGGGGGCAACTGCCATGGAGATCTGCAGCAGGATAATTGACTCAAACAGAAGGATAAATAGCTTTTTTTCGCTGGCATTTAATGGGCCTCTTAAGTGAATGGCAATAAGCTCTATGCGAACAGATGTTTTCCCTCCCTTTTTTCATCCTTTTGCATCTTACCCATAATTATGCACTAAAATCTTCTTGTCTGGGTTGCTGAGAGCAATTTTGCTGCTGTTTGTCTCTGCAGTGCAAGACTGAAGACTTCAACACAAAGGCTGAGGGAAAAGCCTGCAGCTCCTAGAGGATGCTGTGGCAGTACATCAGTGATGTTATATCAATGTCTTGTTAAGCTTGAGTGAGGAGTGAGGAGTTAGAGGGGGAAATTTACCTCTTCCAGCTGCTGCTCTGCAAGTCCCAGTGCTGGGTCTCCCTGCTCCAGCCAGGAGATTCAGCACACACCTGGCTTCAGGCATTGATCGGGCTATGGCTCAGAGTAGTTGCTTTCCCTTTGCCTCGTGGGGGAGGTAAGTGTCCCTCGAGACAGTCCTCCCTGCTTTCTGCCACCTCTGCAATGCTGACTGGATTGTGAGGAGATGGAAGGGCAGGCTTCCCTCTCTAGCCTCTGGCTTTGCCTCCAGCCTTGCCACCAGGACAGCAGCAGGCACCATGCAGGCTCTGAAAAGAGCCTTTATGCTTTCAGGAGTGTATACTCCTGACAGAGCACAGAGGATTTTCCTTGATCCTGAAGAAATTCAAAGGGTTGCCATCCGAACAGCCTGCAGACGAGGCAGGAGCTGGAGCACAACTGTAAGCATTCGCTTGGCTGAGCTTTTATTGCATGGAGTGATGCCTGTAGAAGTGTCTGCATCTTCACAATCCCACTCTGTCCTTACCAGAGCATCTTTGAAGCATCTGACTGGCCGCTCCTGTCCATGGCTATGGCTGAGGATGAAGGCAGACACACTGTGAGAAGACCTGTGCTGAAAGGAAGCCCCCTGCAGTAACACTTAATTTATATTCAAGCTCTCAGCTGTGGAGACTATTCTGCTTTGAATCAGTACCAGTATCTCTGTGCCACTGATGGCACACATCTACGTGGCACTGAGGGCAAACTGCCTTGGAAGAAGCCTGCGGGAAGAGCACAGAGTTCTGTCCTCACCGTCTGGTCCCAGCCAGGTTGCTTGGCTGCAGGGGAGCTGAGGCATGTTTTCTGCTTCGGGCAAGGCCATCTCTCTCCTCCCAGTTGGGATTCTTTTCAAGACATTTCAGATGTAACCAGTTGGAGGAGATGATTGGCTGACCTGGTAACAGTTCAGAAACCTTTTTGTTACAGGTAAAGACAACAATGTTGAATTTAGTGCCCCGCAAAAATGGGACAGTTTTCAGACCTGTAGGTGAGATTGCTTTATTAAATGTGGACCCATGTAGTTAAATCAGCCTGCATGCTGGCCTGGGACATTTTTGCACATCTCCTATCCTATAAAACCTGCTTTTCACCTCTTGGCTCCTTCACAGCATCACCAAGGTTGGAAGAGACCGCAAAGATCATCAAGTCCAACCTGTCACCACAGACCTCATGACTAAACCATGGCACCAAGTGCCACGTCCACGCCCCTCTTGAACACCTCCAGGGATGGTGACTCCACCACCTCCCTGGGCAGCACATTCCAATGGCTAACAACTCTCTCGGTGAAGAACTTTCTCCTCACCTCCAGCCTAAACTTCCCCTGGTGCAGCTTGAGACTGTGTCCTCTTGTTCTGGTGCTGCTTGCCAGGACTGCTGCCAGCCACTCTCAGCTTTTGTTTGATCCTATTGCCTTCAATGAGGCATAAACTCCACAGACACATGCCAGTGTATCAAACAGCACTGTGAGACAGGCTGTAGGAAAAGTGCACAGGGCATTACTTATGGTCTTAGTTTGTTTGTGAAACTGCTGCCTGGAGAGATTGCTGCTGGTGTTCTCAGTAGCTCCAGTGCTCTGGCTTGCATCCCTTCTCCCCTTGGAGAGCTCTTGTCTCCAAGTGCTTGCAGGTGAAAGTCATTCTCCATGATCAAACTGTGGCACCTGCCTGATTACCCCAGTGCCATTGCCATCCCCTGGATAAATGTTTGGCATTTGTACTGCACTGTGTAAAGCCATTACAAACATGTAATAAAAAGGCTTATAGAACTTCTTCAAGCCATAATTATTACTCCAGCTGTGATGTTTCATAGAATCCTGAGCATTACAGATTAAGCCCTTTGCCAGATTACATTTTTGTACTGAGAGATGTTCATCCTCCAGCCCAGAAGTGTAAAAATGTCAGTAAAATTGATTATATCAAAACAAAAAGGGGGGTGGGGAAAGGGGGTGGGGGTGGGGGAGGGGGGTAAGGGGGGAGGGAAAGCTGAGCCCAAAGTAGCAACAAGGTAACAGCAGTTTGTAGTAGAAATTCAGGGCAATTTTTAAGCAAAACCAGACATCTGTCTGGGATTATGAGATAGACACAGGGGAAATACAGGCAGCAAACTAACATCACCAAAATCGTTGTGCAATAGCACAGGAGCTGCATCTGAGCCATCACTCCTTAATTCCTACAAACTGGAGACTTTTTTGAGTGGTGTTTTCCAGTTTCATGCTAATATCTGTTCAATAAAATTCCCAGCTTTAAAAAGCAGGCAGAATTTAGTTTGTGCAGAATGATCAGACAGTTTAGTGAAAGGCAGACCATAAAATCACTGTTGCTCCTCCCCAGGCATGAAACACAGCTGCTGGAGGCAACACAGTTGTGTTTGTGGGTACCACAAAAATTAGGGTAAATCAATCAAGGTAAGGCCCAGGGATAGCAGAGAGCTGCAGAGCATCTTCTGCTGACGGGCTGTCTCGTTCCTCTTCTCTCTCCCACAGTGAATGCCTGTCCACAGGTACAGGTATGGCTGTGTACAAATGCACAGGAGCGTGACTCAGAGGTAAATCTTGATCTGTAATCCTCACTCCAGGCCATTAATTGTCAACTATCTCTTTCATCACGTTCAGAGTACGGGAGGCTGTGGTGTTTGAGTGGCTCTGCAGCCGGAGGGAAAAGGCAGCTTCTGCCCGTGCCTCGCTGAGAACAGCAAGATCAATCTTGTGTTAAGCTGCCTAAATAGCCCACGAGTTCAAGGAGAGCTGATGGGAGACTGCATGAACATATTTCTTTTTCAGCTGTTATCTTCAAACCTACCAGTGGCGAGCTGAGAAGTGGTTTTAATGACCCAGGCAGCTGAGCTTTATCCTTGGCAGCTGCTCAGGCAGGTATTTCTCAGCAGTGGTTAAGTGAGTAACAGACCAATGCGGCCAATTTGCTTCTCAGTTGCTAACAGAAAAGGAGAGGTTCTTTTCCTGAGTTTTCAGTGGGATTTAAGGCATGGGAAGGAGGAAGGACTGTACCTTCCTTGCAGAGATACTGGCCTCAGGGAAGTCTGTCACTTAGTGCATGGAAAACTACTTCCAGAGAATGGATATGGTGGACTTGGCAACCCTTCCCATGGCAGGGAGGTTGGAGTAGATGATCTCTAAGGTCCCTGCCAACCTAAGCCACTCTGTGATATGACTTGGCACTGCCGGGTTACCATTTGGACACAATGATCTTGGAGGTCTTTTCCAACCTTAATGACTCTATGGTTCTATGATTTCTAGCTGCACTTTTAAGGAACAGAAGTGAGACTGGGCTTGCACCGAAGCTATCGCTGAGAGGGCACCAGGGGAGCTATAAACATTTCATTCCTTGTTCCTCAGGGGTATGGCAGAACTTTGGCATATAAATATACAAGACAATAAAACAGGCCTGGACCAGAGCTCTGAATTCTGCAGACTGAGAACTGGAGGCACACACATCTTCTGTGGGAAAGGACACACTGTGCTTGTCTTCAAGTGGCTTTTTAAATGACCTAATGAAAGTTTCTAACACAATACACTCCAATACTGATGGCCAAAATCATACGACAAAATCCTTAGTACCAAGGTTGTTTTTAACCGTCAGCATCTGGTCAATTACAGAGTGCAAAGTCCTAATAACATAAAAGTTTGTGTTCGTATGGTGATGGAGAAAAAGGCACAAGGTAATGCACCTCCAGGCCATACTGACGGGCTGACAAAACAGTTTTGGGGGAAGTTTTTGCAGCAAAAGCCGTCTGAAGTTCTTCCCTAGCCAGCGTGGATCTGGGTGCGTGCAACAGTGACAGCGGCCGGCCCCACGCTCCTTCCCGGGCACCGACAGAGCATCCTGACGGCCGGTCGAAGCCGGAGACCTCCTGCGCCCCGTAGCCACGCTCCGGGCCGGGGCAGCTGCATCCCGGCCCCTCCCCGGCCAGCCCCGCTCGGGGCGGGGTCTTCCCAAGTTTCGGCGGCAGCCCCGGGGCCGGTCCCGCCGGCGGCATGAAGCCTGCGGTGGGGCGAAGCGAGCCCCCATCGACATGGCCAAGGAGCGGCCGCTCTGGCGGCGCCTGACCTTCCGCCTCTGCTTGCTCTCGGCCGCGCTCGTCCTCTGCCTGCAGCTGGGCGTGAGGCGAACCTGGTGTCCGGAGGAGAAGCCGCCGGTGGCGGAGGCAGCGGCGGGGCGGGCGGCTCCGCTGTCCCGCGGCACGGAGCAGCAGCAGCAGCAGCAGCCGGCGGCGGGCAGGCGGCGAGTCACCTACGTACGGAACGGGCGGCGGGGCAGCGCTACACCCCACTGCTGCTCCCCGCAGCTCCCCGGCGGCCGCCGCAGGAAGGTAGGGCAGGCTCGGGGGCTGCCCCAGAGGCGGGGCTGAGGGTGACGGGGCTCCAGCGGTCTCAGGGTGACCCCGAGAGGGGTGGGCTGGGGGATACCCGAGCGCAGGAGCCCCGCCTCGCAGAGGTGGTCTGTCCCGGTGCTGTCCTCTCAAGTAAGGGGTGATAAGGCAAGAAGAAACAGCCTTAGGCTGCATGACAGGAGGTTTAGGTTGGACATTAGGAAAAGCTTCACCAAAAGGTTTGCCAAGCCTTGGAACAGGCTGCCCAGGGAAATGGGGGAGTCCCCATCCCTGAAGGTATTTTAAAAATACGGCTTAGTACATGGTTTAGTGGTCTCTTCAATCAAAACTGTTCTATGATTCTGTACCTGTGTTCTGCATCTGCCTGTATTTGAGACGATTATTCTATGAAGTGTTACTGGTACTGGAGAGGTGACTGGAGCGTACTGGTGAGGTGCTGTGATGGAGCCTTTCCAGGAAGATGTCTTGCAGTCAAGAGAGTTTTGGAGCAGAGCTGTGCAGTTGCAGGATAGGTAGAAGTGTGCTCGTGTGGAGCTGAACTAGGTCAGACCTCGTTTTGGAGAGGTGACTGTGACAGAGGACACAGAGTGACCAGACTTGCTTGACAGGTTGAAACACCCCCAATGGGAGCAAGCATGGGAGCAAGCTTGGGAACAGTCACAGAATCACGCAGCATGGTGGGGGTTAGAAGAGACCGCTGAAGATCATCTAGTTCAACTCCCCTGCTAGATCAGGGTGACCCAGAGTAAATCACCCAGGAACTCATCCAGGTGGGTGTGGAATGCCTCCAGAGAGTCCTTGGCCCTTGGTATTCTGAGTAAGGAAATGCCATCTCGTTTGCTGAAGCACACCAAGAAATGTTTCCTAGACGTGGTCTGCATGAGAATTAATGAGTTAATGAGTTGGTAAATGAACCTGTAATTACGTTCAGATGTGGTAATGATTGTAAAGCCCTTGGGGAGGTGAGGACCATCATTAGCGCCTAGAGTTTAGCCGTGCGCGGAAGTGGGGAAGGCGCTGCCGGGCGGTGGGCGCCGGCTGCTGCCCCCGGGCTGCTCCTTCTGGGCTACCCTAGCCGTCCCCCTGCCTCCGCTTTGTCTCTGCCGCGATGAGGACCCTGTTGTCACATACTTCTTCAGCATAACGACTGCGGCATCCTAGTGTGCTGTGGTGTTGATACCATGTTGAGGCATCTCGATCTCGCAGTGCCAAATTCGTTGTCAGTGCCACGTTGCTTGGTTCTTTTAAAGCCCCAACTTTGCAGGGATTGCGATCATGGGAGAATGCCAGCGTTCACAGGGGAAAACCAAACCGGCAAGCGTGTGGATTCAGGCGTTTTCTTGAAAACGTGTGTATCAAACCAGGAGGCAAAAGCAAAGAGTGTCCTAAGTACTTGATTTTTTTTGAGGCAATCCTAGTGGAGAAGTAGCACCAGGGGTGGCTGCTCAGCATACCGGAGAAGGAACAGTGCCTTGTGGTGCTGAAGAGCTGGAGGCTTTGGAAAGCTTACAAGACGTTTTAGCGTGTCTCCAGGTGAAGTGTGTGAAACATCAGTGCTGTGGTTTGTGGTGCTGGGCATGTTGATGCTGAGGGGTCCTTTGAATTCCGCTAATTAAACCAAGCAAAACACTTTAGTAAATACAGGGAGGGGCTGCTGGGTGAAGTTTGAGACTATGAAGTGTCTTCTATCTTCAACTATTTGACTTCAGGAAAAAAAAAATCATCTTAAAGTGAAGATAGAGGGCAGAAATTCTGGGAATTACTGGTTTTGAAACGGAGTTGTTAAATAAAAACAAAGTGGGGAAGGGGGGACAATGGCTTTAAGTAGAAAGAGAGTAGATTTAGATTTGATGTAAGGAAGAAGCTCTTCATTGTGAGGCTGGTGAGACACTGGAACAGGATGGCCAGAGAAGTTTGGGTTGCTCCATCTTTTATCTGTCCATAAACCACTGCCAGTCCATTCTGAAGCCTGCAGAGACTCTCAGGTGCGAGCTTTTTCCCTGATGGAGGCGGCGGTGGTGTGGGAGTGTGTTGCAGTGGATGAGACAGCAGAGTGGTAGGAATGAAAAATCAACCAGGCCAAACTTTGGTCTTTTTCCCTAGTGCTGCATGGCTGTAACTCTGCTCACACTTATGTCACTGAATTAGTGCAGAAGCCTGATGAACAGAGTGTTTCCATAGATCAAGCTGAATATCCTGCTTTGTGACTGTATAAAAAATAAATTGCAGAAACACACAAGGAAACTCTTGGCTGCCTGCTCTGAATCCCTCTGAAAGTTTCCCTCAGCAGAGTTGGGTAATTTCTTTCCCAAGTTCAGCTGCACTCAAGCAACTAACAGCACCAAAAGGGTAAAAAAAAGACCCCGACAGGATGGGAAAGATGGAGACTCCTCCATCAGGGGCCTTTGGGTCCTCAGGGAACTGCCTGTACAGTTTTCTGTGTTTTTTCTGATCTTTAGTGGAACTCTGTCAGGAGAGAGGGTGGCTGTGCAGCAGGTGGGAGGGTTTGACCACCAAGGTTACAAGTGCCTGTTTGCGCCTGAAGATGCATGAGTAGAAAATGCTAACTGAAGGCATCAGGGAATAAAGTAATTTGGCTGTGTGACTGCTCTGGGAGCTGCTGGAGCTGCCTGTTCTGGTGCTTTTGGGAGCTGTGTTGCTCCCAGCTGATTTGCTCCTTGTGGAGCCTACCAAAGAGCAGATGCTGCTGCTCTTGCTGACAAATAATAAACAAAGCTGGGCTTGGAGAGGATATGATGGTCATGAGAATAATGGGAAGAGTTACATGATGTCAAGCAAAAGGATGTTTCTAATCCCAAACATTTGCGTTTTGGTGGGAGTGCTTAAAACTGTGTGGTTGCTAACAAAGTGCCCAACTGTTTATAAACTGTGACCCCAAGCTTTGGTTGTGTTAAGCAGTGATCTGGTAACGTGCAGCAGGTGCAAACTCCAGCTGGATAGAAGCACAGCCATTCTGCCACCTGTACCTGTTCTTGCCATAGGTACCAGCTAGGTCTGTATCCAGGGAGTGCTGCAGGCGCATGAGGTGTGTTTTAAAATGTTATTGCAGGGTCTGATGGAGGAAAAGATGGGGGGGGGGAAGGCAAGAAAACAAGCAACCAAAAAAGTATTGCACATTGAATTTGAAATAACAGTGAATTCTTACCACAATGATTGCAATAACAAGGTCGTGTTGGCTCTCCTGCTCTGGAATGGGGAGGAGCCCTCTTCAAGAGTCTGGTTAAGCAACACTGGAGCTCTTTGCCTTCTGGGCAGATTTATTGCCATGGAGGAGGAGGGGGAAAAAGGTTATGCATGAATGAAAACAAAGCCAGTGTTAGTCTGGGTGAGTGTTTTAAGTTCCTGCAGTTGTGCTTGCTGGTCTGTCCTGAAAACTGAGGTCTGTCTTGCTTTCAGCTGTGCTGTGCTTTGGAGATCTGGAAGGCAGGCTTGGAGAACTGCTGAAGGCTGCTAAGGCTGCTGCCACAGGTGTGTCTTCTGAAGATATGCCTGGTGGAAGACAATGAATGGCTAAATTTCATTGGAAAAGCACGATATCAGCTGGAAATCACTTTGTTGTTGTGGCTGCCCAAAGGTGGGGAGGTGGCACACTGCTGCAGTTACCCTGATGTTGTTTTGGATGCTCTTTGCCCTCCTGCCTAGGGATATACAAATATTTGCCTTCAGTGTCTAAATGCTAAGAGGTAGATTTTGCTGCTGGGACCTGTTTATATTTTGTCTGCAATTATATTTTGAAACGTGAAGTGCCGCTGCCAGAAGAATCTCATGAGATCATAGTTTTGTAGGAGATGCTTACACTTGTATACCTTTGTGTTTTCACTCTGGATAAATACAGACAAACTGCCTTTTGCTTGTTGGTTTTTCTTTAAACAGGAGCTATTTCTACTACTGCTTCCCTGCAGTAGTGCTTGATAACAAGTCTCATCCTCAATGCAGTTGGAATATGCAAAGTATTTTGGAGCGAGATCATTGCCAAACAATTCTTCCATATAATTTCAGTTCATGATATGGCAGGCTCAAAACCAGCCCCATGCAGAGAGTCATGCAATTGTTAGGGTTGGAAAGGACCTCAAGGATCATCCAGTTCCAATACCCTACCATGGGCAGGGACACCTCACACTGGATCACATTGCTTGGAGTTACATCCAGCCTGGCCTTAAAAACCTCCAGGGATGAGGCTTCCACCACCTCCCTGGGCAACCTGTGCCAGTGCCTCACCACCCTCATGGGGAAGAACTTCCTAACATCCAATCTGAATCTACCCATATCTAGTTTTGCTCCATTCCCCCAGTCCTGTCCCTCCCTGATACCCTATAAAGTCCCTCCCCAGCTTTCTTGTAGTCCCCTTCAGATACTGGAAGGCCACAATTAGGTCTCCCTGGAGCCTTCTCTTCTCTAGACTGAACAGCCCCAACTCCTTCAGTCTGTCCTCACAGGAGAGCAGCTCCAGCCCTCTGCTCCTCCTCGTGGCCCTTCTCTGGACGCCTTCCAGCACCTCCAGATCCTCCCTGTACTAGGGGCTCCAGAACTAGGGACGCAGTGCTCCAGGTGGGGTCTCAGCAGAGCGGTGTAGTTTTAACATTACTGCTAAGATTTTACTGCTCTTTCACATTTTCATTTTCAAATGGCTTCTGTTCATGCCAGTGATCCCTGGAGCTCATGCAGAGAGTCCTTTCTAATTCTTCTGCAAATCTGGTTGGAAAAAATATAACAGTATCAGACATCCCCGTTGCCTGTTTGTGTGGATGGTGTTTCCAAACCTCATTTCACATCGCTGAAAATCTGGTAAGCTTTAAATCCCATGATGTCATAGCTGGATTTGGGCTTAACTTGTATACCACTTTATTCATGCTGTATGCCTGGAGCAATGTTTCAACATTACAGCAAAGTTTAATGTGACAAGAGCTTTGGAACCTGTGCAGCAAGTTGCATCAGGCTGTGTCTAAAGGAGCAGAGTTGGCCAGGCTGAGCTGCTGGGGCAGCAGCATGGGTTTAAGGCAGCCTTTTGGATCTCCTTATGAATTTAAATCCAGAGATTATCCCAGTCACCTCACCTGTGTCCCAGGCATGACAGGCTTTAGAGTGTGCAGCACTGTTCTCTAAATGCTGCAGTGAGTAGTGGAGAGCTTTGGATGTGGTACAGAGGGGTGCAGTCCTAAGGAGTTGGATGTTGATTGCTCATTTCAGTGTCCTTGCTTCTGGGCATCTCCTTTAAAAACAGGTAGACAGACTGGAGAGAGTCAGAGTGGGAGGAAAAAGGCATTGAGAGGTGCAGGGAAAGCCTGGCAGAACTGATACTTGTTTTGGATAGGGAAAAGTAGGTTTTGAGAGGAATGTGCCAAGACTCTTCAAACTAAAATAGACTCTTTTTGGAAGGACATAATGACCAATTGCTCCCTAGGTCCACTGCAAGTAGGACAAGAAGGAGCTGGCATAATTTTTGAGGCAAGATGTTAGGAAAATCTTTTAACTCTGAAGCTGTGTAAGCAGCATAAAGACTCCCTAGAAAACTTTGGGTACCGACAGAGAGAAGGTGTAGGTGTCCTGGTGGTGCTTCAGGGCAGGGAGGTAGAGTCAGTCAGCCTCCTGAGGTCCCTCTGCCTACACTTACAGCAACCCCCCTGCTTGCTATTAGAGGAGCAGTATGGCAGGTATGATGTGATTCACCAAACTGGAATTGAGCCTGAACAATCATCTAATATCAGTGTAATAAAAAGAGGTAATGTGGTCTTTAAAGGCTGTACCTGATCCTTGTTCTACCCTCAATACCTCCCTGGAGAGACCAGACCCCATATCACCATAATTGCCCAGGGAGGAAGGAGCACTCCCCGACCCCTTTTTCCCCTCCAGCACTTGGGGGTCTCTTACCAAATATAAACTGGCCCAAATTTGCTTAGCTTGTAAGATAAACCCAAGGTAGGAGCTTATGGCTTCAGGCCATTAGTACCTTGGGGAACAGCTGTGAGAGCCTTGGCTGGGTTTTGTTCAAGTATTCAGGCTAATAGCACAGACTGAGAGAGGTTATTGTGTTTGGAAGAAAGCAAGGAATATAAACTTCTGCTGATAGCAGTTTTCAACAGCAGATGACCAATTGTGAGGAGAGCCAGCCAGCTCTGCCTGAAAAAGGGGGGCAGCTGTGGTGCTGTAAGGCACCCAAGCACGGCAATCCTTCTCCAGGCAGCCAAGCAAGGACAATATTTGGCTTTTACTGTATTTTAACTGTAGATGAAATGTATTTATGGTCGACTGTAAAGAGAAGATGGAAATGTGCTTTCTGACAATGATGTCGCTTCTGAGCTTGTGAGGTGGGCGATTACAGGGAATAACCTTGATTCTTACACACATTTGATTACCTAAAATAGGTTCTCCCTTCATGAATTTTTGAGAAGTAGCTGGGGAATATTATCCTTCAAAAAGGCATTACAGCTTTATGAGACTTAATTATAGCCAATAATAGAGATTTCTTTCAAATACCTATTCAAGGCTTTCTTTCAGCATGTAAAGAGAGCTAGCCATGGCACAGAGAAAATGTTTTTCAGGGTGCATAAACTTTCCTATTTAAGGACATAACCCAGGCATCAAAGTGGTAATTGCTTCTGCAGATGCCTTGCTCCCTGGTAGCTGTGACAGTTGTGCCATCTTTTTCTTCAACCAGGCTAGAGGTTCCATAGGCTGTGTACAAAATGAGACCTTTGTGACTGCGGTAGCAGGTGCAGGAAAAAATTCACTCTGATGCAGTTCTGTTTGCTGTCTTCAGCTCAAATTGTTGAATGGGAGTGTTCTGTGGGGAAGTGACCCACACTGCCCCTGCAGTGATGCTAGAGAGTGGCTGAACAGCTCTGGTCATGGCCTCTGTGTCCCACTAAAGGGCAGTAATTCTGTAAACACATTCCCTGCTCTCTCCTTTTTCTTTCCCCTCCACAGTTCACTGTGTTAGGGGTGCTGGTTGACAGCTCTTACTGGCAGTGAAGAAGCAGGACTCCCTTTCACATGCTGGGTACATGCTTGGACAAAGAAGGAGGTCTTCTGCCCAAAAGCAGCTGTTGAGCAGGAGATGGGAGGAGGTGAACACTGGTATGAAAGCCAGTTGTACAGTAGGTCACAGACTTGTCATGGGAAAAGAGCAAGGGTCCTTGAAAGTCAGGAATTTTCATAGCCTGGAAGACAATGAGCACTGTTAGTTCCAGAGTGATCTTTCGTCATGTTTCACTCTGTTTTTACTAAAAATAGATGAGAGGACAGTTTGGAACATGTAGCTTTCCTTGATCAAGCAGTTCTCAAGGTGGCTGAGCTTGCTGCTTTGTTGTCTAAAGCTTCCTTCTTTGGAGAGAGAAGCCCAAAAGAGACATCTGAGATAAGTGAAATTCTTCCAGAAAGCCTTGGGGCTTTTCCTTTACATGTCTGACCTTTAGCTGTCTTCTTATGAGACAAATATTTAACTTCATTGCTAGTAAAGTTCTCATCCCAGCTTGTTCAGTCAATTCCCATCAACATTTAGCCATCCAGTCAGGCAGTTAACAGAGATGTACATCTGTGTCAAGGCTGCAGAGTAGGTGCTGGCATGCCAGACATCTCTTTCATGATGCCACTTGTACTACACACTGTGGGCACAGTTCAGACTGAGGTGCAGCTGGTGGATCTTTGGTGTGAACCCAGAGCAAAACTCCAGTGGCCCATGACAAGGGATGCAGTATGGAAATCCAGTGGTGAAGAACAAAACCCTCCAAGAGCTGCCTGGTAGACTTGTACAGGCAATGTGACAAGTGCAGCATCTCTCTTACAAAACAGATGTAGAATCTGGAGGTTTACATAATGTTAGTGAGGGACCTCTACTCTTCACACAAAGCAGTTTGATTGTGTTAGACCACACTGTCCTCTTGCTGCAGCCTGGCAGTGATGGCTGTCACTCAAGGCACAGCTTAGATAAAAGTCCTGACACAATAGATGAGAAAGTCCATGTGATCCACCACTACTCTTTGATGGCATCCCCAGCAATCCTCTCTTATCACTTGTTCTAATATTAACTTTGAGTGGTGTTTGTCTTGGACAGCTGCTCAGGGCTCCAGAGCTGTCTGCAGTGGATGTCAGGCATTTAATCACCGTGGGTTTGTAGCTAGCAGATAACACACCAAGATACTTTTGTCTGTGGTGAAGCATTGTCCATCTGATATGATGCTCTGCTCCCTAACATCTCCAGCAGGAGCAGGGAGGTCTTTGTCCCTTTGTACTCAGCTCTGGTGAGGCCACTCCTTGAGTGTTGTGTCCAGTTTTGGGCACCTCAGTACAGGAGAGAGGTGGAGTTGCAGGGGAGGGCAACAAAGCTGGGGAAGGGCCTGGAGAATAAATCTTACAATGAGCAACTGAGGGAGCTGGGGATGGTTAGTTTGGAAAGAGGAGGCTGAGGGGAGACCTCATTGCTCTCTACAACTCCCTGAAAGGACCTTGTAGAGAGGCTGGTGCTGGTCTCTTCTCACAGGGAATTAGTGATAGAACAAGAGGGAATGGCCTCAAGCTGTGTCTGGGTAGGTTTAGAGTGGACATTAGGAAAAAAATTTCCCATCAAGAGTGGACAGGGATTGGGATGTGCTGCCCAGGAAGGTGGTGGAGTCACCAACCCTGGATGTGTTTAAAGGTGGTTTGAATGTGGTGCTTGGGGCTGTGGTTTAGGGGTAAACCTTGTGGAACAGGATTATTGGTTGGACTTGGTGGTCCTGAGGGTCTTTTCTAACCTGAATGTTTCTGTGATTATGTATTAGTGCCAGGGGTGCATGTGGCTGGGGAACCTGTGCAGCTGAAGATGGTGTTAGAGTCAGCGAACACTGCCTTCGCTGCTTTAACCTCTGCTTTGCCACATCCGTTCCCAGCCCTCTTCCTCATTGCTCTCCTAGCGGCCAGCCAAGTTAAGCAATTATCTGGGAGCTTCAAAAGTCAGTTTGCTTTATTTAGCATCCTCTTTCATATAAGAGAGGGTGTTTGAAACGCTGTGGGGAAGAGATGGTGATGTCTATGGATACTATGGCCTGTAACGTTAAATAACACTTGCCACTGAAAAGCCTAAAATTGACAAGAATCAGTTTGAAATCTTTCCTGCTCACTGCAGAGCTGACAACACTAGGGAAGGAGTGAGATTTATCTCAGAGGTCAACGCTGCAGGGTAGGAGCTGCCTGAAGAAGCCCCCAGGGAACAATAACATTTGTTAATGCTTAAGGTCTTGTCTCTTTTTTGGGGGCTTTCCTCATGGCTGTTCTGCAGCTTTCAAAGCTGTGAACTTTGTTTCATCCTGAACAAAGCAAAGCAATGGCATCCTGGTCCTGCCCCCTTGCTCTTTTTAAACAAGAAGCAATTATGTGTCAATTGCCTGCTCCTGACTGATGTATTTCTTCTTAGATGTCTTGATTAATGCTTTGATCATGCAATTATTTTTCATTATGGAATCTGTGGGAGTTCTGGGTCCAGCAGGAGCTGCAGGGTCAGCCCATGTAGCTTTTCAGTGCTGTAATGTGTGCAGTGCTCAGGGCTGGTGGTAAACCACTGGAAAATGACCTTAACTAAAGAGGGTGGTGCACATCTGCTCAAGCCCATCCTCCATGAGCTTGTGATACTTGGCTCTATACTTGTCTCAAACCAAAAAATCTTTCAAATTGTGTGCTTTGAAACAAGCTTGATTGCTGTTCTTTAGAAACTGGAAAATAAACTTGCACTTAAAATCCTAACAGCTTGTAAGCCACATCTGTCCCTGTACTCAGCACTGGTTAGGCCACACCTTGAGTTCTGTGTCCAGTTCTGGGCCTCTCAGTTTAGGAAAGATGTTGACTTGCTGGAAGGTGTCCAGAGAAGGGCAACAAAGCTGGGGAGGGGTTTGGAGCACTGCCCTATGAGGAGAGGGTGAGGGAGCTGGGGTTGCTTAGCCTGGAGAAGAGCAGGCTCAGGGGTGATCTTATTGCTCTCTACAACTCCCTGAAGGGAGGGTGTAGCCAGGTGGGAGTTGGTCTCTTCTCCTAGGCAACCAGCACCAGAACAAGAGGACACAAATTCTTCATAGAAAGAACTTTGGAATGGGCTGCCTGGGGAGGTGGTGGAATCACCATCACTGGAGGTGTTTAGGAAGAGCCTGAATGAGGCACTTGGTTTAGTTGATTAGATGGTGTTGGATGATAGGTTGGACTTGATGATCTCAAAGGTCTTTTCCAACCTGGTTAATTCTAATCTATTCTAGACACGGGGAACTAATTGCCCAGCACACTTTTATTTTGCTTGGAAGGTTTGTACATAGCCCTAGGCTAAGGGCAAGAACCCATCATTATATTCGGAATAAAACAGGACTATGTTTGTAGACATTTAAAGGTAGTATGCATTCCATTCTGGGGAGCTCCAGTACCTTGCTTTGTTAATTAGTTCTTGCATGAAATAAGGAGTTGAGAGGTGAGTTTTGGCTGTTTAAGTCTTCCCTGGCTGCCCAGTAAACCTCAGCAGGATCAAGCGAACTGATGGTGGGTTGGAGGGATGGAAGCCCCTAGGTACCTGTTGTGAATATTTTTTGCCTTGCCTTAGGCTATGAAATCCAAATACCTGTAGAAGTCACTCAGCCTTTTGGGTTGCCCTTGGGTAAGAGTTAATTTTTGCTTGCTTGATAACATTATAGATGCTTGGTGACAAATACTGCCTTCTCCTGCTCCCTGGGCACAGAAGGCCCTCGTGGTCCTTGCCCAGGAGGGGAAGGGATTTTCTCATGTGTCAGATCTCAGGGCTGTGGAGAACCTGACCTAATGGAGGATGTCCCTGCTCACTGCAGGGGGCTTGCACTAGATGACTTTGGAGGTCCCTTCCAACCCAACCCATTCTATGATTCTAAGGTGTAAACCATTTTTACTCCACTTGGATGAGAGAGAATGCTGCACAAGTGTGAAATGCTCTTATTTATGTGAAAGCATTAAGTTTTGCTTTAAAACACCTTCTGTTCCACTCCTCAGCCTCAGGCAGAGCCTGCTGAAGTCAGTGGAGAGGCTGCCAGAGGCATCCCTATCACAGTGTTGGAATTTGCACAGAATAAACTCTGCTTATCAGGCTGGCTGAGTGTTTACTGATAATCCTGTTTGTTGTGTGTTGCGATTTGAATATTGCAGTGAAGGAAAACAGAGGAAAACAGCTTTTTGGTGGTGTTTTGGGTTCCCTCCCCCACCCCCTTATTACATGGATGATGAAATCTGCCATGTTTTCTCAACCAAAGCACTTCATCTAAAGCAGTTATGAATACAGGCTGAAACCATGGTCTTGCCCCTGCTTGGCTAAAGCCTGAATTTGACAAGCAGTGACCAGCAGTTGCTGTATCTGTTTCTTGCTGTTACCCTTCAGTGGTGGCAAAGGTGTGCAGGCACTGGAAAGAATTCAGCTGATGGAGTATTGCACTGCTTAAGCAGTTTGGAGAATTTGCTTCCATAAATTTCCATCTGTTCTGGCTCCTGCTTTTATCTCCATCAGATATAACTGATCACACTGTCAGCCTCTGGATAGCACCGGAATGCTGCTGCTGCCCCATGTATTTATTTCATTCTGTTGCTACAGCAAAGAAACCTCCCCTGACTGGTTTTTTTTTTTAAGCTGTGTGCAAAAATCAATCTCTCTTTCAGTAAATTCTCCCTGATGCTGCTGGGATTTCCAATGGCAGAGCTGGCAGTCTGTGGTGACCTTCAGAGGTCTAAGGAGGGGCTCTCCACTGCAACGCTGCCCTTTGCTGCCTCCTCCTCCATTGGCTGCCATGGATTTATGTCTCAGAGGTAGTGAGGGGTGGTAGTTATGCTGTGTAATAATAAGCTAGGTGCAATGCTTTCTGAATGTCTAAGTACCTAGAAGTTACAGTTTTGGCAGGTGCTCCAAAACACATCCTGCTTCTAAGCCACAAACCTGCACCCAGGGTGATGTACGTTGAGTCACTGAAGTCCAGGTCTGCTGGTGAATTTACAGGGGCGTGGGGGTGTAATTGTCCACAACAACTAATTTAAACCCCCACAACAACTAATTTAAACCCCCACAACAACTAATTTAAACCCCCACAACAACTAATTTAAACCTAGAAAGCTGGATCTCGTGTGCTGTGGGAGTCAAGGCTTCGATTTGAATTCAGTGTAGCATTAGTCACCTAAATTCCTCTACGGATCTGGCTGTGTCACATTAGTTTTGGGAGGCTCTCTTTGTTTTTCCAAAGCCATTTCTTTTCTTAAAGTGCTATAAATTCTATCACTTAAAGTTGGTGCCAAGCAGCCTTTATTTTTGTCCCTTCCTTATGAGACATTTCGTTTGGGGGAAAAGACAAAAAGCTCACAGTAGAGCTGGAGGGAGCCTGAGCGTGGTGTGCCTTGCCTGCAGCTTAGGGCAGCAGTTTGAGCCAAGAGCTGTGATTTGTGTGTGTGGCTCCTCTTCATATTTCACGTGGGAAATCAGCAGCAAAAGGAGCAGAAAATAAACATGAATATTAACAAAAGGAGAGCAGAGGTGAAACGGCTTGGTGATTGCTGCCTTTCCAGGGTGGTTATGTATGCATGTTCAGACTGATTTGCTCTGCAAGGGTAAAGACTCTTCTCTTTTGGTTTCTAATGAGAATTGAAGTCAGAAAATTGCTTTCTCCATTTCAATGTAAAACTTTGCATTCAAGAAGCATTTCTGCTTTTTCCTTCCCCCTGCTGAAGCCTGAAGAGTTTTACTTATAGGGCAAACTGCAGCCTTGGGAAGCAAGTGCTGATAAACTGCTCTCAAGTGAAGCCCTCTGGATGGTGTTCAGAGCTGCCTGAGCTGGCTCTTGGAGCAGTCACATCCCACTCCCAGGCAGACGAATGTGTGCTGCACTGCAGAGGCTTGGAGGAGGTGATGCACAGAGAGCAGTGAGCAGCTAGGGGAGAGTAAAGTGTATCCTAGAAGCTCTCTGGACAATAAAATAAAATGCAGGTGTCCAGACACAGAAACCCCTCCAGTTACTAAAATTCTTCTTTTGACAAGCCATGTCAAAACCTCATCTAAATTGAGAGGCCCACTCAATGCAGAAAATGCTCTTGTCACAGGCCTGGTTTCCAGGGTTTCCTGTGGTAGTAGCCATGCTGCACTGGAGATGTGTTATGCTGCTTGCTTGCCTCGGCACAAGGCTGTTGTTCCCTAGCCTAACATTTCACACTTAGACCTTTGGGTCAGGTCATGGAGCAGATCTTCCTGGAAGATATGTCAAAGCATGCTGAAGACAGGGAGGTGATTAGGGACAGCCAGCATGGCTTCACCAAGGGCACGTTGTGCCAGGCTAGGCTGGCAGCTGTCTACGATGGAGCTATGGATGTCATCTACCTGGATTTCTGGATGGCCTTTGAGAGTGCCCCACAACATTCCTACCTTTAAACTGGGGAAATAAGTGGGTTTGATGGATGGACTGTTAGATGGATAAGGAATTGGCTGGATGGCTGCATCCAGAGAGTTATAGGCAATGATGCCATACCTAAGTGGAAAGCAGTAACAAGTGGTGTCCTTCAAGGGTCCGTACTAGGACCAATACTATTTACTTGGAGCAGCCTGATCTGGTGGAAGGCATCCATCCCCCATGGCAGGGGGTTGGCCTAGGTGATCTTTAGAGGTCCCTTCCAACCCAAACCACCCTGTGGCTCTGTAACCAGCACATTATGGTTTTGCAGCACTGGAGGTTGTTGGTGCTGGGGGTTACTGCCTGTGTGGTCTGCTTGTCCCACTGCACCAACCCCATGCACACAGAGGACAGAGCAATCAGAGGCTCTTAGAACCGTTTTGGTTGGAAAAGACCTTTAAGATCCTGTGATGGCTGGGCATGAAGCAGGTTGTGTGCTTGTCTGCAGTGTTTTCAGAGCTGCCTTTGCTTTAGATAAATAGAACCACTCTGGTGCATGAAAATTTCACTGTTGGGGTGGACAGTCTCCGTTTCAGTGGCTGCAGGACTGGATTTTCAGCTGGGTTTCCCTGGGTTACTCTCAATGCCTCAGAGGAACCTGCTGCTTCCCTCTCAGCACACACACATGCAGAGCAGGAGTGTGTGGAGCAACTTCTCCAGTGTGGTTTCTGAAGAGAAAACCTTTTATGTTTAAGCAAGCCAAACTGCAAATTAAAATAGAAAATAATGGTAATAGAAAAGAATGAAAAGGGAAGGAAACAGTTCAGACATGTTAGACATTAAATCACTGGGAGCGTTAAATGAGAGCCATGGCCACTTGGTGAGCCTGTGTTTTAAATTACAGCTCAGTGAGCCTGTGCCTGTCCCTCCTGCTTCCAAAGGAATGACGTAGTGTGGCTTGTTTTCATCAGTGTCCCTCCTGTGAGGCCTCTGGGTGATGCTGATGACACTTAGCTAGATGACACAGTACAGAATACAGAATTAACCAGGTTGGAAAAGACCTTAGAGATCATCAAGTCCAACCTATCACCCGACACCATCTCATCAACTAAACCACGGCACCAAGTGCCTCATCCAGGCTCTTTTTAAGAGCTCCCTGGGCAACACATTCCAATGGCCAATCTCTCTGTGAAGAATTTCTTCCTAACATCCAGCCTAAACCTCCCCTGGCACAGCTTGAGACTCTGTCCTCTTGTTATGTCTCAAGTTGCCAACAGACCTTTGCCAAGGCTGAGACACACTTGTTCTTTCCTCTTGACACCTTGGCTCTGAGGTGGAGTTTGCCTGCCTTGTGCCACGTATTGGTGCTGCAAACGTGCAGCATTTGGAGTTGCTCCACCCTGCTGGAGAATGAAGCCTCCCAGTGGGAGAACAGGCAGGCTCAGCCCTCTGAGATACAAACTTTTCTGCAGCATGGCATGTATGATGGTCTGCTCTGGGGTTCCTCCTCTGTGGTTTTGAATGTCTATGGTGTAGGAGCATCTGAGCCTGTCCTCCAGGCTTCCTGTGCAGGTCATGGAGAGGAATGGATGTTTCCAGTGCATGACTCATCTTACTTATTTTAGACTTCTTCTCTGTGATGAGATGAATCATCCTCTTCAAGAGCTTGACTGCTTCATCTGTCCTGTCAAATAGCTTGGCTCCTCAAGCCCACTATGGGAGCTTGGTCCCTGGCTGTCCTCACTGCAGGAATGTTCACTCCCAGCTCTCCCTTGGAGCCTGCCAGTTAATTGCTTCTGAAACTAAACGTGGGTGTTTGCAAGAGATTCTTTGCTGCCTGAGCCACACCATGGCATCAGCAAGGGGAGCAATGTGCCAGGTTTGGCTGCCTCCACCCTCAGCAGTGCTCCCACTCACCTCAGCAGGCTTGTTGCATGTCCCTCATGAGGCAAAGCCAGTACTCAGGTGGGCTGCAGCACACTGCTTTCACTGTTCAAGGTACTTTTGAATTAAGTAAAAAGCCCCTGAACTCACAAAACAATGTATTTAGGGCCACTGGAACTCTGGAGGGCTTAAAGAAAATGATGGCCAAGCTCTGTAAACCATGGGGTCAATGTACCCTCACAAGGGCTGACCTGCAGGCATGAAATCCAGTAAATACACACTTGCCTTGTAGGTGTCTGAAATGCTGCAGTTTGAATCCCACTCACTGCATTTCAAACTGAAAAAACCCATCCCTCCAACATTTCACCCACAAGCAAGCTCTGTTGTGCTGTAACCTTCTGAGAGGGGTGAGAGTGGTGATGCACAGAGTACAGCCAGAACTGGGCTGGGTGCACTTAATCTGCAGAGCTTATTTGAGGAGGTTTACCTGGAAACACTATGGAAGGTGATGAGAATTAACATGAAAAACGATCAGCAATGGCTTCCAATGCACAAAGAGAATGGCTAGGTACATAAACAGCTTGAATTCTTCAGGAGGGTACTTTGTGAGTCATGAGTGTACCTATACTGCATCACCCACTGGGAAGGAAGGTGTACCTGGTCCAAGAGTGGTACTGGATTCTCATCCTCACTCTTTGTCTGTGAATCTTGCTGTTGAAGGTCCCCATTGAGTGTTCAGTTAGAAGCAGACCCCTCCAGTGCCCTTGTTAGGGAGTGGGAATAGGCTGCTGCTGGGTAAAGAGCCAGGGACCAAGCGTGAAGTTTGTGGAGCTGCTCCAAAGCATCGCTGTCAAACGGGAGTTCAGGTCTGATCTCTCTCACAGAAAGAGCATTTGTGTAGTGCTCCTTAATTGAAACAACTATTGAAAAGGTAAAGCTCCTTTTTTTCCACCTTTATTTTATTCACTTTTTTTATTTTAACCAAAACTGCATAATTAGGTCCCTGGGCTTTTTACTCTTTATAGCTGTGTGTTTATTGATGCATTTTGGAGACAGAGGAAAGGCAATTTGTGGTCCTGAAGATGTGAAAGGACCTGAGGGGAAGCCACAGTGGCTCTTTCATATTGCACTCTGCTGAGAGACCCTCATTCACGTGGTTAATTATGGGGAGGTTTGTGATTAATTTTTTCTGTGTGTGTGTGTCTTTTTTTTCCCCCTTCCTTGTCAGCTCTGTGCAGAGGGAATTCTTGCTGCGTGTGCCATAATGGCCACCCTGCAACCCCCCTATTTAATGAGCTCCTGCTCACACAAACAGATTTCAGAATAACTGTGCACAGATGTTGAAGTGTCTGGGGTTGCTCGAGGGTTTTGTTTTGGTTTGGGTTTGGGGTGGGTTTTTTTTTGCTTGAAAGTGATTGTCAGCCTTCGTTTTCATTTCAGGCTTTCAAGCCTGCTGAAATGGCAGCATTCCTGTCGTCGCAGACAGTATTCAGCCATGTGAACTGTGACTCATTCTGAAGGATTACACAGGCATTTCCCTCCCCGGTGTGCACCTTTCCTCCTGCTGGTAGCTGTTTGCAGGCTGCCTGTTGCAGTCAGCGGGTCAGGGGGACCTGCTGCTGCAGAGCTTGCTTGCTGGCTTGCTTCCAGCTTTGTGCTTCCACCTTTGTGCTGGGCAAGGGTAGAGGAGCCTGTGGCTGCCCTGGGTGGGAGATGCTACTTTTGTCTGCTTCTGGGGGGCAAAAGAAATCCTACACGTCCTTTTCGGCATCTCTTTTCAGTCAAACAAAACAAAAAACCACCAGCCAACAAAACAAACTCAACGAGAAAGCCCTAAAGGAACAATAAACCTCATAGAGACCTCCTGGCTCACGTTCACTCCAGACTCTGTTTACTTAGGCTGCAAAAATATCAGTTTGTGATATCAGCTCGAGGCGAACACCATCTGGTGTGGTGGTCCCCTTCAGTCACCTTTCATTCACTTTCTCTCTCTTTTTTTTTCCCCTTTCCTGCCTTCCTCTCTGGCATCAGCAGATCCCTGCTGTCACCACCCTGGCTCTTGTGGCTCCACAGAGCAGCCCGATGGAGCTGTCCTCTGCAGTGGGGCTCAGCACCTCGCCTCCATCCTTCTCCAGTTAATTGCCGTTTCCTGCATGTTTTCCAGGGCTTCCTTTGAAATAAGTTCCTGGGGGAGTCCCGAATGGGGTTTCTTTTCTTTGTTTGGTGTTTTATTGCATGTCAGCATGAACCTGTGGAGGGAAGGAAAAACCCCAGCCCTCCGTGCTGTTCATTATGGAAGCTCAGTTAATTGAGGATGATTAAAGGGAAGTTTGACACCACCTGCCCGGCCGTGGAAGTGAGTTATGGCGCCTGAAGATGAAAAGCCACGAGGAATCAATCTTAATTTAGTGCAGCTTAACACCATGCTTGCGTTTTTGTCTGCTTGAGGGCAAGAGAGAACATGTCTGAACTTCCCAGCACGACAGAAGCAGGCAGGATTTGGAGAAGGTGGCACAGATGGGAGCACAGAGCCCTGTTGCTCTGCAAGCACGTGCCTCAAAGCCCTCTTTTGTCCCTCTCTGTCTGTGTGGGAAGTGTTGCTGGAAAAGCTGACGGGATCCTTCAAGTTCAGAGCTGAGGGGCCTCACAGACACTGCAGAAGAACTGAATAGAATTAACCAGGTTGGAAGAGACCTTTGAGATCATCGAGTCCAACCTATCACCCAACACCATCTAATCAACTAAACCATGGCACCAAGCACCCCATCCAGTTTCTTCCTAAACACCTCCAGGGATGGTGACTCCACCACCTCCCTGGGCAGCACATTCCAATGGCCAATCTCTCCTTCTGGGAAGAACTTCTTCCTAACACCCAGCCTAAACCTTCCCTGGTGCAGCTTGAGAAGGTATCCACCAAAGCTACATCCCTGTGGTCATGAAAATGAGGAGTGGTATGGCTGTGGGCAGCCACGCTGAGGAAAGCAAAGAATTGTGGTGCAACTTGTCAGGCAGGCACAGGGGAGGAGGAGGAGGACTTTCCTCAAAGGCTGCAGGAAGTTTGCTTTGCTACTGAAATTTGAGTTTCAGACAGGAAAGAGATTGTTTGCAGAGGCTTCCTTTGGTGATTAGTGTTTGCAGCCCAAGTTCTTGTTGTAGTGGGCCTTTGTGATGGATATGGAATCAAAGTTATTTCCCTGTTTTCAGATGCTTTGCTGGAGAGTTCAGCTATGCAGATCTTGGTTTTCTTCATGGCTTGCTTTGGGTGTCCTAGAATGACTGTGTTGACACATGCATGCTGGGAAAAGAGCCCTTCCTGAATGACCTATATCTGCTTTCAAACTGCTGCTGCTGCTAAATCACTTAGATCCTCTTTCACTGCAATTCAAACCCTGCTTTATTCTGAAATTACTTCCATGTGTAGACAAGCCCCTAGGAAATTCTTTTAGGTGGAGATTAAATCTCCTTAATTTATTAGTCCTTGCATTTTATGCATGGACCAAGGAGTGAATCCTGTTCCCTTAAGGTGTGTTTTGCTTTGCTTTGCAGGCTGTAAGGTGGCACATTGAACTCCAGCCATGGGCAAGTCCAACTCCTTCCCTCAACTATGAGGCCTTGAGGTTCCTGAAGTACATTAGCACTTCTCAGGTAAGTTTTTCATTTCAGTCTCCATTTACAGATCAGGCTGTTCCCTTTCAGGTAAGGAATTAACTTCACACCAGCCTGGTTTTGACAGTGCTTTGTTTCTAAAGGTGGTTTAACCTAGCAGGGATGGTTGTTGTGAATGAAAAAGCCATGCCCCAGGGTAGAAAGAATGCAGTATTTCCTTGCTTTTTATTTCCAGATGGGCTGATGTCCTGACAGGAGTACAGTTAAACTGAAATTCCAGTGATACAGAATACAGAATTAACCAGGTTGGAAGGGACCTTTGAGATCATCAAGTCCAACCTAGCATCCAGCACCATCTAATCAACTAAGCCATGGCACTAAGTGCTTCATCAGACCTCTTTTTAAACACTTCCAGAGATGGTGACTCCACCACCTCCCTGGGCAGCCCATGACAGGGTTGGAACTAGATGATCCTTGAGGTCCCTTCCAACCCTAACAATTCCATGGTCTTGGGTGACAGGTTGGACGTGATGATCTTTGAGGTCTTTTCCGACCTTATTGGTTCTATGATTCCATGATCACTTCTACATTACCCATGCATACACTTCTACCACTTACCCATGCATTCATTACCTGCAATGAAAAATGCAAGAGGCTCTGGATGCCTCCAGCTGACCCTTGAATACTCTCAAATACAGATGAAACTGCAGCATTGCTTACACTGAAGAACAGCCAAAGGCCTCAGAGGCTGATGTCACTCACATACAAAATGTCATTCACGTTCCCAACGTGTGGAATGTCATTCATATACAAACCCCTTTGTTAATGCAATCCTTACAAGGCTGAGACAGAAGATCTGTTTGAAACATGTCTAAAAATACACTGGGGTGGTAACTGGGAGGTTAGCAGAGTGGTCACTTATCCTCCAGCTTATGGCTTGCCCTGGCTAAATGCTCGAGAAAATGCCACCTCTGCCTCCACTGATGGCACCACTGAGAGGGCAGGAGGCAAGGTGATGCATGTGGAGGCAGCAAGGGATGTGTGTAGAGCTGCTTGTGTTGTGGTACAGAGGTTCAGACTGCAGCAGGCACATGAAGCTGAAAACATCCTTCGTCTGGGGGACTTAATAAACGGTGGCAGATGCTGCCAAACTCCACTAGTTGGGTCAAAGCCTACAAGAGCATCAATTAGCAGAGAGCTTATTGCTTCTGACACACTAATCGAGAAGCTTCGTTCCCAGAGTAACTGACCCTGGGGTTGGGGTGGGGGGGACAAGCATAAGTGAAAACAAAACAAAAACAAAAGAAAGAGAGATAAATCCTTGTTCCTGAGCTGGCAGATGTTACAGGGTCAGTAACTGACAGGATAACACCAGGACTGGCAGCAGCACTTCTGGAAGTGGGCTGATGCTTAGGCAGATGAGCAAGGGGCGTCTCATTTTCCTTGTTTGCTGAGCAAGTGTCTGCTAATTGCTGTGCCCGAGTTCAGCTCCCTGCTGTTAGTGGAGGCTTAGGGGAGACCTTCTCACTCTCTACAACTACTTAAAAGGAAGTTGTCGTCAGGTGGGGGTCAGGCTCTTCTCCCAGGCAACTAGTGACAGGACAAGAGGACATGGTATGAAGCTGTGCCAGGGGAGGTTTGGGCTGGGTGTTGGGAAGCACTTCCTCACAGAAAGGCTGATTAGGTACTGGGATGTGCTGCCCAGGGAGGTGGAGGAGTCACTGTCACTGGAGGTCTTTAAGAAAAGATTGGATGTGGCACTTGGTGTCATGGTTTAGCTGATGTGGTGGTGGTGGGTCATAGGCTGGACTTGATCTCAGAGGTCTCTTCCAGCCTCAATGATTCTGTGAAGGGCTGGAGCTGTTGGAGGCAGAAGATGCCACATCAGCAGGGCCGAGGTGTGTCCAGAAAAACCTTTTTTAATGCTGGTATCTCATGGTCAGAACAACCTTCTTACCTGTGCTGCTGTTTGTGTGACAGCAGTGAGCAGCAGCCCAGAACAGGACATGAGCACAGCGCTCCAGGGGCTGGCAGTCAGGGCAACAGAATGGTGATGGAGCTGAAGGCAGGGTTCAGGGGGTTTCATTTTTGATAGCAAGAGCTGTTAGGTTTTCTCCAAACTCTGAGTGTTGTCATTGCTCCTAATACCACGAGTCAATTAAGTGGCAGCACTGCAGAGCTGTACTTTTCTGTAGAGAGCGTGTTGTTTTTCTGTGTCTCAGAATCAATGCTTGTTATGGCAATGCCATTTATTCCTTGAGTGTTATGTGGCTGAAGGGAAATGGGTGGTGGGGTGCAGTGCAAACCATTGCTTAAAACTTGGTGAATCCTGAGAGCAGCAGGAAGAGATGCTGTGTTAGCCTTGATGAATTTTTCCATGGGAATTATGAGCTGAGCAAGAGCAGGGCAGTGGTGATGCAGTGTGCAGCCTTCTGGATGTAATGCTCCAGATAATGATCTTTCAGAGCTTAAGCTTCTTAAAGAATGAGAGTTTTATTGACTTATTATAAGGCACATGATGGAGAGTGCCTACCACAGTGGAGGCTGGGTTGCAGTTTTCACTCTCACCCCTGTGTGTAATTGTCTCAGGTCTCTGGTTCTATGTGGAGTCAAACCTGGACTTTTTAGTTTGGCTAAAACTGAGAGCTGAGCTTGGACAATCTGTTGTAAGAAGAAAGGAGCAAGATGAGAGCAGTCAGTTCAGGACTGATGTTTAACTTGGTTTTGTCTCTGCTGTTGTTCTTTCCACCTTTGTTATTGTTGGCATTCTGGCAGTGCCAGCTCCCATCCCTGCATCTAGGGTTGGCACTGGGCCCAAAGAACAGCTTTTTGTCAAAGTGCCTCTGCTGAGTTCCTGGAACTCTTCTCACTTTGCTTTCCTAGCTGTGTGTCAGCAGACTGTGCCCTGCAACTCCTGAACTGAATGGCCGGTCTGCATGTGGCCTGAAAAGTCCTTCAGCCACATGTAGGCTGATGGTGGTGCAGAACAGCACAGACTCTCCTGGCCAGTAGCAGTCACAGCTTTGGTGCTTGCTTCTGCTTCCTATTACCACTTTACCACATGCTCTGGTGACACTGGCTTGCCATCACCTGCTCTGCCCTGGCTCCCAAATGCTGGAAAGGCTGCAGCACCCTCATGTCTGCCTCCTCTAGAGTGGGTCTGGAGGAAGAGGGTGGTGCAGAAAGGTGTGGCAGAGCCTGGGGGTGAAGTGCTGGCCCCAGGCGCTGGGTGGATGGGCAGAGCTGGTCCTGCAGGCAGGGTCTCCTCCACAGCATGTCCCTCACGGGGACACAGCTCGGTTGGCTCAGTCACTGCTATGTTCTGGCCATTACAGGCTGCTGCTCAGCTGCTGGCAAAGCTGACTTCACCTCTCAGGCAAGTGATTTTTGATGCTTGCAGGTCTCTGATGATTCAGTCCTTGCTTTCTTGGTCCTTACAAGGACTTTGCCAGTGTTCTTCCCTGCAGGGTCTTTTGTCTCTTCTCCTTTTGCTGTGCTTTCATCCTGGCTTTAGGCTCTGGATGTCTGAGCCAGCACAGCACAGACACACACACAAACATGTTCATGATTCCTCTGTCTGGTTAAGCACTTGCTTAAATCCCTCTGCTGTTGGAGAGGGGATGTGTTGGGGTGATGATTAAATCCCTTCTGGAACTGAGCTCCAGGACACTCTAGGTAAGGTGTGGAGTGTACATTGCTGTGGCTCTGCAACTTGTGATCCCCATCCTGAATCATGACATGATTTTAACATTATTCAGGATGCAGAATCCACTCCAGGGTTTGTTTAAAAAAAGAAAGAACCACAACCAAAATATTTTAATGCCCAAACAACTTGTGCTCAGGAAAATGGAATTTTGGGTATGGTACTAATGCTTAATTATTTGCTTTTCAAACTGCATTGCTCTCAGGGGGATTATATAAAGCCTTACATTTCACCAAGCAGAACAGATGAACAAGGGGGGCTGGAGGGGGAAATCATCAGCTCTCCATAGCTGTGTATCGGATTGACAATCAGATTTAAATGAAACCAATTAACATTTTTCTTCTTTCCACTCTTTCCCCAGAAGGCAAATTAAAAACAAATTAAAAGTCATGTCTGGGAATGAAACATCCTTTGATTTCCACAGATTTCCTGTGAACACATGAACCTGAACAGCCTGGGAGGGTACTCTGAGCCCACAAAAAGCCCTGGTCGGTCTGTCTTGACGAGAGGTTCAGCCTCGTTCACCGGATCAGAAGCAAGCAATGTCGTCTCTACTCCCTCGGGTAAGTGCTCTCTTTTAAAGCAGCAAATTGTTTCATGACACCTAGCTTCAAAAGAGCCCTAGAAATGCAACACAGGCTGCAGCGAGGTCATCTTTTAAAACAGAGGATGTTAGGAAGAAATTCTTCATAGAGAGAGTGATTGCCCATTGGAATGTGCTGCCCGGGGAGGTGGTGGAGTCACCATCCCTGGGGGTGTTTAGGGGAGACTGGATGGGGTGCTTGGTGCCAGGGTTTAGTTGATTAGATAGTGTTGGATGATAGGTCAGACTTGATGATCTCAAAGGTCTGGTCTATTCTATCCTATTCTATCCTAGCAGCACTGACTTGTGTAATTGCCAGGTACTGCAGCAGCAGTGTTGTAAAATTTCATTAACCTACCCCTGGAATAAACCAGCACATTTCTACATGAGGGTGTGTTTGCCAAGCACTTCAGGGCTGACCTGCTGAAGTGACAATAATAAAGGCAGCTGTGGCTTTTATTTTACAATGTTTTTGTAGTGTTCACAATGCTTACAGGCACTTAAGAGGGAAGTTTTCACTCTTCACAGCACAAGTGCTTTCACAGGTAGTAAAATCACAACTTCAGCCTGTTTCCCTGCTAATAAAACACTTTGCTTCCCAGGAGGATGAGGGAGGTCACTCTTCAGAGTTTGTCAGGCCACTGGCCTGGCCTTTTGCATTAGCTGTCAGTGCACAGCTGCCCTGGGAGAATGATGGCTGGGATCTGCAGCTGGTTTCACACAGATCACAATAAAACTGTCTTTGCTGTTCTGGCTTTAGCTTAGAGGTGTGTTGCAAGGCTTCATCTGTCTTCAACCAGCACAGTTTGCTCCTGTGATTGCGCTGCTGTGGGTTTAGGTCTGGTTGGTAGCAAGGGTCCGAGTGGAATTTCTGAGTGATGGTGGAGTTACCATCTCTGGAAGTCTTTAAAAAGAGCCTGGATGAGGCACTTGGTGCCATGGTTCAGTTGATAAGATGGTGTTGGATGATAGGTTGGGCTTGATGATCTCAAAGGTCTTTTCCAACTTGCATAATTTTGTATTCTGTATTAGCACATGACAGTTAACACCAGCAATTAGTGCACAGTGGATGCACTGGGCTCCAAGGGAGTGTTCTCTGCTAATTCGGGTGGGTTTATCTCGGGATCAAACTTAGCTGTAAAGACCAAGCCCTTCAGAGGGTGAGGGACTGTCAGGTTTTGTTCAGCTGTGTTGCTCTGTGGCAGAAGAACAAGAACATGCACAGTGTATACAGAGAACAAACTCCTCTTGGCTACTGCTGCTGCTTATTTCCTGACTGTTCTTTGCCGTCTGTTTCAATGTATACTCACTTGGGCTTAATGCAAAGTACAAGTTTGCAGTGTTTTTTTATCTCTCTGTTTTTCATGTTGCTGTGATAGTTAAGAGAGAAGCTGAGTTATCCCCTGCTCAGAGCCAGACTTTACCTGCATGACTGTGGTGCTGGCTCACTGCCTGAGCCACCTCCTAGAAGTCAGTAGGGAGAAGCAGACACATTCAGGTGGCTAAATAGCATTCTGGAGGCAGGTGTAGCTTTCCTTTGATTATAGAAGTCTGTGTTAATGGGGATGCTAACTTCAGATGTCTTGACAAAGTACTCAACGTTCAGTGGAATTAATCTAGACCTTGCCCTTCAAGTTCCATGGTCATTGAGCTCCTGAGTTAATGATCCTCTTCTCTTTGGGGCCAGTGTGAACTGAGAGTGGTATTTTTGTTGAATTGGCCAGGAAGGTACAACTGCAGAGCTAACTTCATCTGTGCTAGGAGATGCAGATTTGGCAGGAAGCTGACTGGCACAAAGAGAACTTGCTAATGGTTTTGAACAAATCTGAGCTAGTGGCTGTAACCCAGTGCTATGTATGTGATGTTCTGGGTATGGTGCAGGGAGCCTGAATGATGGATTTGCTGTGCTGGTGGACCAGTGAGGCTTAGCAGAGATTGAAACTGGTGTTGGCTCTCCCATCAATCATCAGACACACACGTGCAAGGAGCAGCCAACCATGATGTAACAGCTGAAAAACAAAAGGGAACTATTGGAGGTTAAGGAGGCTTCAGTCCTCCAGTTTACTACTGCAGCCTTGGAGCTCATTACTTTGTAGTTCTTCTCTCAAACTCACTTCCCTTAGTTTATGACAGGCAGAAAAGCAATTTTGTTCTGAGTAAGACAAAAATCCCCTTGAAACAGTTTTGTTGTCTCACAGGCTTCATAAAGAGCAACGAAGGAGCAGCTGCTTCCAATGAAGAGCATCCTCTGTGGAGAGGATGGATGGAGGACAAATGTGAAAGTTCAGTGTGAGTGTTGCTGGGAATCCTGAATTAAATCCATCTATCATTAAAAATGGAACAAAGCTTGCTGCTCAGGCTTTGCCTCCTCGAATGCTGGAGAAGAGTCTGTGAATGAGAGTGAGCAGTGTCTGAAACGTCTGGAGATCTTTGAGATTCCTATTAGCTGCTTCCACTGCTGGGAGGTAGCAGTGCTGTTCCTTGGGGAACAGGATTTCCCAGTATGATACCTAATTGCAATATGCATTAGTGAGCTCTAGTTATTAGTGATAAATCTGCTTAGATTAAGTTAAGTCTGTTACAAACACCACAGGCAGGCACTCAAGCTGGGATAATACAAACGAATAGGATTTCAGAAACTTACCAGTCTGTGGTTTAAAGAGTCTGGCTGCAATACTCTACAGAACCCCTCTGAGGTGGATCTTAAAGTGTAGGGGCTTTAGGATCCACACAGGGGATGCTTGTTTTTGCCCCCAGCTGCAGAGCTTGGTTGTCTTCTTTTGAGAAAGAAGAGGAGCAGGGAGGGGGAAACACAGAAAGGGAAAACTGGACCTTAACATGCACATTTTTGAACTCTGTCCTGCAGTCCCTGTGGGAGCTGGAGTACCAGGAATACCTGCAGTTATCAGGCTGGATCAGCTGCAGGTGTCCACTAGAGCTGTGCCGAAGGAGACAAAGCAGCTTTTGTGCCTCCTCCCTGCTCGCTGCACTCCAGGCTGAGGTGGAGGCTGCAGCGATGCTCCGTGCAGAGCAAGCTGCAGCCCAGTGTTTATCCTCTGCAGGGCTCTGTGTCCCCTGACCCTCGGTGAACCCTGGGAGCAGGGGGACAGCCAAGGGACACTGCTCTCTGCTGTGCTGACCTCTGCCTTAGGTCAGTGTCCCTGCCCTGCTGCCAACAGGGCCCAGTGCCAATGAGCTCTTCCTTTCCATTTGCATGCAGGCTGGGAGAGCTGGTCCCCAGTTGCTGCTTTGAAAGCCCACCTCTGTGAGGGGCTGTGTGCAGCTGCCCTGGCCCAGCTCTCTTCTGTACAGTAAAAACAGGCCAGTGTCTTTAGCTTCCTTTATTTTACTGCTGCTGGAGGCAGCAGCTGCTTTCTCCTCATGGTGGGGAAGGGCCTCTCTCGCCTTCTGTGACCCTTCTACACTAAGAAACACCAAATCTTTCTTGGGAGACCTCATTTGTCTACATTTTTTCATGCTCTTTTGTCCCTTAGCATGATCACATGAGCCAGGAGATTTCAGACCAGTGCTTTTGGAGATGACCTTATTTTGTTCTCCTGCCTATTTGCTGGTGGTTAGATATCTCTTGATGCATAAATATGAGCTATTAGCTGCAATGCCAGAAGAGGTACCACCACTTTCTTCAGCCTCCTCTGTATTGCTTTTCCTGTTTTGCACTGCTGTGAGCCTCCCTTTGCAGCCCACATGAGAAGCAATCTCTTTGGAGGCAGCCTGAGGTGTGTCTGCATGCGAAGCATCTGGCTCTCTGGGTTGTACCAGCTGGCACAGTTGGAAGTGTGTCACGGCCACATGTGTCCATTGGTCACTGGTAGCTCATCACTCTAATGCTGTAACTGTCCCCAGCAACTCACAAGTTATTCATTTTAGCCAGCTTCTCATTCCTGAGGGATTACACTGGTCCTTGTTCAGCAGGGTCCCCTCTGCAGAGAGCCACATGCAAACAAACACGTCGATTCACTTGGTTCACTTCTGAACTTTTTTCCTCGTGTGTGTTGAATGTATTGGAAGAAAATGCCTCTCTCTTCCTCCTACACAACTGCATGGGCTGGAATCCTGTGGAATGGAGCTGTTCTTAAAAGCACACTGGGCTGTTTTTGCAGCCTTTGTCTCCTCCTGCTTTCCCAGGATGCCTGAAGGGGAAGATGGTTGAGAAGAATAGAATAGAATTAACCAGGTTTAAAGAGACCTTTGAGATCATTGAGTCCAAAATATTACCCAACACCATCTAATCAACCAAACCATGGCACCAAGCACCCCAGCCAGTCTCTTCCTAAACACCTCCAGTGATGGTGACTCCACCACCTCCCTGGTAGATAAATGCCATGCTATTAGTACACAGTGGATGTTCTCAAATAGTACAACTGGTTAAAGCACTGACTTAGAAACCTTGACTCTCTTCCCAGTGCTATAGTTGTGTAGCACAAGCCCTATGGGGAGAAGCTAAGGGAGCTGGGGTTGTTTAGCCTGGAGAAGAGGAGGCTCAGGGGAGACCTTCTTGCTCTCTACAGCTACCTGAAGGGAGGCTGTAGCCAGGTGGGGGCTGGTGTCTTCTCCCAGGCAACCAGCACCAGAACAAGTGGACACAGTCTCAAGCTGCATCAGGGGAAGTTTAGGCTGGAGGTGAGGAGAAAGTTCTTCCCAGAAAGAGTAATTGGCCATTGGAATGTGCAGCCCAGGGAGGAGGTGGAGTCACCGTCCCTGGAGGTGTTCAAAAAAGGCTTGGATGTGGCACTTGGAGCCATGGTTTAGTTAATCATGAGGTTTTGGGTGACAGGTTGGACATGATGATCTCTGAGGTCTTTTCCAACCTTATTGATTCTATGATCCTATGATATGCAACACCACAGTTCTGATTAAAGGTTTAGTGCATAGCTTGAACTGTGTTTGGAACAAGAAGACATGCTCTTCACCAGGCAGGCGGTGACAGCGGTGAAAAACTTCTGAGTTTTAGTGTGAGCCTGTGGGCTATAGGTGTTGGGAATGTGGCACAGCCTTGTAAGGTGCATTTTCCTCTTGCAAAGATAGGGACTGAGACAATTCTGTACAGTGGGGCTGTTATTTTTCTTCTCCTTTGAGGTCTTTGCCAAATGAGTAGCAGTCTTTCTCTTATGCCTATGTAAAATCTCTGCTACTGCTGTGAAGGGTTTGTTGTAAAATTTCCCTCTCTCTCTTTTTTTCATCTGTGTGTCTTCCTGTGCACAAAGAGAGTGAGTTGCTTGGTTCTTGTGTCTTGCTCCCATTTGGCATCATCTTTGTATCACTAGAGTGTGGGCAGGGTGGGAGATGTGCCTGGTTTTCACCAGCCAGTGTGGTATAAATATTAAATGTGTTTGCTGTTCTGTTCATGGCTTGGTTATTGCAAGTTTGTGCACTGGGGACCAAGGGGAGCGTTGTCATCTTGTCAAGAGAGAAGCAGACTGGAAACAGGGGAGAATATCTATCAACATCATATAAGAATAGAGGAATAGTGACAGCACAGAGGTTCTAATGTTTAATTTACTTTATTATAAGTGGTGTCAACTGCTAAATTGAGCAGAAGCTCTCTGGGAAAGTTATCAGCCTGGCCTAAAAGTGGTTTAGTGCTTGCCTTGAATCTTTCACTCTAATCATATGCAGCATATTGCAGTGAGCTTGAATTCTCTGGTGAGGTTGGTTCATCCAATCCAGCAGTTTAGTTCTGTAAGTGGAAAAATGTCACTAAAAGCTTCTTGAGGCAAGTTAGGGATGTGACACTGGGAAAAAGCACATTGCTTTACATCTGCTTTACCTATCTACTAATTCCAAACCTTCAGCAGCCACTGTTGTGGACTATTAGCTTTATTTCTGGTGGTCTTGTCAGAATTAGGGTTAGATTTTGCTCAGGGCTGTGGGTGTATCCCTCAAAGAAGCCCAGCAACTCCTCCACTTCACTTTAGAAACAAATAGGTTGGGGTTTACCTTCTTTAACTGTGAATCCCCAGAAAGTTCTACTCACCAATGGCTCTTTTTGCAGCATTTTGCAGCGTGTCCAGAGAAGGGCAAGAAAGCTGGGGAAGGGTTTGGAGCACAGCCTTGTGAGGAGAGGCTGAGAGAGCTGGGGTTGCTTAGCCTGGAGAAGAGGAGGCTCAGGGGAGACCTTATTGCTATCTACAACGACCTGAAGGGAGGTTGTAGCCAGGAGGGGGTTGGTCTCTTCTCCCAGGCAACCAGCACCAGAATAAGAGGACACAGTCTCAAGCTGCCCCAGGGGAGGTTTAGGCTGGAGGCTAGGAAGAAGTTCTTCATAGAAAGAGTGATTTGCCATTGGAATGTGCTGCCCAGGGAGGTGGTGGACTCCCCATCACTGAAGGTGTTTAGGAAGAGACTGGCTGGGGTGCTTGGTGCCATGGTTTAGTTGATTGGATGGTGTTGGATGATAGGTTGGACTGTATGATCTCAAAGGTCTTTTCCAACCTGCTTTATTCTGTTCTATCCATGCTTATATTGGTTTTGTTCTGCAGGCTAGGCAATGATGACAACCAGTTTGAGATCAATATGGCCAACAGTGGATGTGAGGTGCATCGTTTTGACCCCAGCATCAAGTCAGCGCACATCCAGGAGGGTCAGCACCTCTGGTACCATCGCCTGTCCATTGACTGGAGGGATCCCAATCCAGCCATCGCTGCTCACAAGCCCCACAGCAACACAAAGAAGCTGGGCACAGTACTGAATGAATTTGGACATCATAAGGTAAGGACTCAGGCACCAGGTTTCTGACTGCAGGATTAGGTGTTGAGAAAGGTCATAGGATCTCAGGATGTTTAGGGGTTGGAAGGGACCTTTGAAGATCATCAAGCCCAACCCCCTGCCAGAGCAGGACCATAGAATCCAGCACAGGTCACCCGGGAACACATCCAGATGGGTCTTGAAAGTCTCCAGAGAAGGAGACTTCACAACCTCCCTGGGCAGCCTGTTCCAGTACTCTGTGACCCTCACAGTGAAGAAGTTCCTCCTCATGTTGAGGTGGAATCTCCTGTGCTGCAGTTTATATCCATTGCCCCTTGTCCTATCACAAGGTGCAACTGAGCAGAGCCTGTCCCCTCCCTCTTGACCCCCAGCCCTCAGATATTGATAAACATTTATTAAATCCCCTCTCAGTCTCCTCTTCTCCAGACTGAAAAGCCCCGGGGCTCCCAGCCTCTCCTCATAAGGCAGATGCTCCAGTCCCTTAATCATCCTGGTAGCTCTCAGCTGGAAGTCCCTTCTCGCTGTCTCAGGAGGTCTGGCGCTTCCCAAGGCTATCTTCTGACAAAGGGTCATTCTTCAGCAGTCCTTATCATGCATTCCTTGTAGGGGTGTCCTTTCTGCATTGCTTTCTCTGTGTGCTGATAACAGCCAGCTCGATTTGAAACCACTAGCCGTGTGCTAAATGCTTTCCTCCTCCCTTCCTTTCCCCTTCACCTAGCTGGTGACATTGGGTGCCGGTATTCTGGGTCCTGTGAAAGTTCCTGGTGGTTGGCTCAGCATGAGCTCTGAGCTACTCGCACAGCCAAGTTCATAACGAGAAAAGGCCACGGTTTTGCAGCGATAATTAGAAGAGGTAATGGACGGCTTGTTTACATTTTCAAGGTCACTGGTCCTAATTACAGCCTTCCCCAACAAAAACATCCTGTTTTGGAGTTGGCAGCAATCTGTGGGATTTTTAGCATTTCCCCAGTTTGTTGGGTTTTTTTAAGGGCCTGAAAAGACATCAGAAATCTTCAAGTCTCAAGTAACTGTTGCCAGAATACGTTTGAGGAAGTTCCTTGTGTTGCTTTTAAGAGGAGGGTTGGGGTGGGGTATTTTTTTCCCTCCTTCGAAGGATATACAAGCGTGAATTCAAATGCTAATGGACTTCATCGCCTGCAGGTAGTTCTGCTTCTCTTTGTTTTGTAAAGAAAGAGGCAGCCCGAGCTCGGGAGGAGCTTTGCTGCAAGGTTTACAAAGCAAGCGGTGCGATGTTTGTTTGCTTTGCTGGTACAAAATGCAAGATGTCCTTTCCACTTCACCTCTTGCTTCTATGTAGTGTTTTCTTTTGGTTTAGCTCTACTGATTTAGTTTTGAAGATAAGGGGGAGGGAAGAAGTTTTTCCTAGCTCTTAGTCGTGCTCTAGCTACATTAGGCTGTGCACTAGGGAAACATCGGGGGGGGGGGGGAGATGGCTTTGCTTTGATGTTGGCCTTGCATTGATTTGGTTTAGAATAATTAATCGCAGAGCAATGATTAATGACCTGATCCAGAAAGAGCATGTGAGTCTTGTGATGTACCAGACCTTCTCAGAACAGTCAGTTCTCAGGCTGTCCCAGCGATACAGAGTGATTGTAAGCCCTTCTGTGCGTGAGCAGGGTGTAGCTGTGGCTCTGTGTGACTTAACCTCCTGGGCAAAATTTACCTGGCAGGAGAGCAGCTGGCCGGAGGGGTAGCTGAGGAACATAAGTTTAGGCTCGAGGTGAGGAGAAAGTGCTTCATAGGGAGAGTTGTTAGCCATTGGAATGTGCTGCCCAGGGAGGTGGTGGAGTCACCGTCCCTGGAGGTGTTCAAGAGGGGATTGGTGCCATGGTTTAGTAGTCATGAGGTCTTGGGTGACAGGTTGGACTTGATGATCTTTGAGGTCTCTTCCAACCTTGTTGATTCTATGATGCACATGGAACACATACAGTCAGCCTTTCCTCTAGCTGTGTAGGCATGGCCTGTGAGCTGGGTAGGTGTGTTGGTGAGTTCTGAAGAGTATATGCAGCATCTAGCTCTATTAGCCTTCAAGTAGCTCTCCCTGAGCAAAACCTTCACATTGGTGATGTCAGGGCTGACTTCCTCCCAGCGAGGATAAAGCTGCTACACGCTCTGCCATCTGCTGCTGCATCCTGTTTGGGAAATGCCTGGCTGGGCTGGCTCTCCTCACATTGTTCTGTGTAGTTTTTCTTTAATTTTTGAAGTCAGCCTAAGAAGTTGTATGTTGCATAAGAACAGAATAGAATTAACCAGGTTGGAGAAGACCTTTGAGATCATCGAGTCCAACCTATCACCCAACACCATCTAATCAACTCAGCCATGGCGCCAAGTGCCTCATCCAGTCTCTTCCTAAACACCTCCAGGGATGGTGACTCCACCACCTCCCTGGGCAGCACATTCCAATGGCCAATCTCTCTCTCTCTATGAAGAACTTCTTCCTAACCTCCAGCTTAAACCTCCCCTGGTGCAGCTTGAGACTGTGTCCTCTTGTTCTGGTGCTGGTTGCCTGGGAGAAGACACCAACCCCCACCTGGCTACAGCCTCCCTTCAGGTAGTTGTAAACAGCAATAAGGTCTCCCCTGAGCCTCCTCTTCTCCGGGCTAAGCAAAAGGACACAGAGAAGCTCCTAGTTACAGAAAGAACATCCAAGTCAAAACTGCAGCATTCAAGCTGTCATTCTTCTGGTGAATGTGAGTGGAATTTTCCCTTGACTGAATAAATAAGTTAATTCAGAACAGTTTCACAGAGGATTTTCCAAAACACTTCTTTTTTTATCCCCAGTGAGGAGGTTAAAACATGCTGGTCATCCCATTCCTCTTCGTTTGAAAATTAAGAGCATTCCTCCAAGCCCTTCAGTTCCCACTTCAAGGCAGGAATTCCACACAGCTGCATTTGAAGTCAATGCTTCATTTTCTCCTTGCTTTTGTTCTTTAAGACTTGGGACTTGGTCCAAGACCCTCCAAGTGATTAAGACTATTTCCACTGATCACAGAGAGGTTGGGTTGGGTGGTGCTGGTGAAGAGAGGATGGACAAAGCCTCTTGGAGTTCTGGATATTGTAGCCTTGAAATGAAAACGTGTGATTTGGGGGCTTGATGTGCCAGAGAGTCAAAGATCTTGGATGGGCTGTTTTGCACTGTGGCTGATATAAGAGCACACCTGCTATCCTGCAGTCAGTGCTGGGACCTCAATCCACAGAAAGGGAAACCCATCCTGATGTTAGGGCAAGAAATACAAGCAAGTATTTGGTGTTAGAGTGGATTTGAGGAATGATCAGAAGAAGTTGATCTGTCTACATTGGCTGTGTGGTGCAGCAGTCCTCAGCTCTCTGGGGAGTGCGAACAGCCTGGAGGTAGAGGACTTAGCCAGTGCTATATTGGGATGAGTCTGACAGAGGAAACACAGTCATGGTATTTTTGGGAACTGTTGGAGTGTGAAATCTTTTAAGCTCTGGAATAATCTCCAGGGGATTGTCATGACAGTCCTCCTTCCTGGTACACAAACCTAAACTGAATGTTTACTGGTTTGTCCTCTGAGAAGAGCAGTATTTTATCAGCCTGCAGGGAAGGATAAAGATGTTAAAATTGATCTTGCTCATCTTCTCTCCCTGTCCCCACCTTTTTTCCTTTTCTTTGCTGAACATGCAAACAGGATACACTGGGTAGCACACTGTCGGCGAACAGAAAGCCACTGAATGCACAAGACTTGGTTACTGCAGTGGAGTTTAGCTTTATGAAAGCTTTCTTATTCTCTTAACTACCTGCTGGGGTGAGGATGGTACAGTGCTGGTGCTCCCCATGGATTAGGGATAGACCTTTCTTCATACAGATGATTCAAGTCAGAGGAGATCTTGAGAGGCTCATAGTGCAATCCCCTGCTCAAAACAAGACATGCTGTGAGCTCAGACCAGGTTGTTCAAGGCTTTATCCACTCTGGTCTTGAGAACCACTTGCAGGGTGGGGTGGGGTGGGGTGGAGTGGGATGGGATGGGATAGACCAGGTTGGAAGAGACCTTTGAGATCGAGTCCAACCTATCACCCAACACCATCTAATCAACTAAACCATGGCACCAAGCACCCCATCCAGTCTCTTTCTAAACACCTCCAGGGATGGTGACTCCACCACCTCCCTGGGCAGCACATTCCAATGGCCAATCTCTTTCTGGGAAAAACTTCTTCCTAACCTCCAGCCTAAACCTTCCCTGGTGCAGCTTGAGACTGTGTCCTCTTGTTCTGGTGCTGGTTGCCTGGGATATGACACCAGCCCCCACCTGGCTACAACCTCCCTTCAGGGAGTTGTAGAGAGCAATAAGGTCTCCCCTGAGCCTCCTCTTGTCCAGGCTAAGCAACCCCAGCTCCCTCAGCCTCTGCTCATAGGGCTTGTGCTCCAAATTCATTCTGTGTGTAACACAACCAATGTCCTTGGAGTCAGAGCAGAGCTGCAGTCGGAGCACTGAGCATTGCTGTGCCTGAACCTTGTGTTTGGGAGTGGGGCAGTGAGTTGGTGAATTTTACTCCATTTGGTGAAAAGGGGCAACCAAACTGCTGCAGATGTTTCCCTCTGCAGTTGGAAATGCTTCCTCCTTTAACCTTGTGTTGGTTGCCCCTCAGTAATCTACAGGCTCCTGCCAGGTGATGTTTCTTTCCTGGCTGTATGTACATTTTAATTTCAGTGATAATGAGATGAGAGTGGTAATTGCTCTGCATGTGCTGAGTCAGCTGAAGGGTTTTAATTGTAACTAGGCTGAAGAGTTTGGCTGCAAGGAGGAATGAACTTAACAACCTCACGTTTCTGGAAGCAAAGATCTTTGGACAGTGATTTACTGCTCACCACCTCTCCCACCCCGTGCAAGGAATGCCTCATGCACATTCCTGCACAGGCTTTGCTCTTGGTTCTCCCCTTTTCTCTCATTTAAATTCTCTGCAGCAGGAGCAGTTCTCAAGCTGTTGTTAGAGGAGTTGTGGTGTTTCTAGGGAGCGACCTGGAGGTGCTGTTTAGTATGCAGTTGTCAGGCACAGCTGCAAAGATCCTGTTAATGATGCTGCTGGTGGAATGTGGTGCAAGCCAGAGCCTTTTCTATCCCTGGGAAAAGGGGTAGTGCCATGCCTGAGCTGTAATGAAAGCATTTCACTGCTGAAGCAGAACTTGTGCAGGTCATATTTACCCCAAAAAGAGAACATGTTATAGTCTGCTAAAAACATTAGAAGGAAAGCAGGATTGGGGGGGGAGGGGGAGGTATTTTCCCTTTTCTTTGGTTGCCACCTTGGTTTTGATTGTTGAGACCCTTCAGAAAAAAAAATCGGGTAGTAAAAAGCTGCTTTCCCAGAGGGCTGCACAAGCTGTGTTCAGTTCCCAGCACAGTTTGCTGCACTAACAAGCTGTGTGTTCCACCTTCTCCTCAGCAGCAGCAGCAGCGTTTCACTGACAGTGTCAAGCAGGTGCATTCAAAGAGCTTAGCGCTTGCTGCAAGCGCCGTGGAATCATCACTGAGGCTGCTGTAGGAAGCCAGGCGCCCCTGATTCTCTCCTCCCACCAAAACAAGAGTTCAGCAGGAGCCTGGGGACCTTCCTCTGCTTCACAAGGTGGTACCAGATGCAGGGTACCTGCAGACCTTAGACCTGTGTTCATGTTTCCCAGCTCCTGCTTAACCCATTAACAGCTGCTTCAGCCCAGTAATGGAATCTGTATGGTTTGAATCTGGCTGACTATCTGCTCAGGATGATGATCCATGACAGGACACTGGTTTTATGAGAGCTGAGAGCAACCCCTTTCCATAAGCATCCTGGGCTTTCTCTGCTACTCATCTCTCTCTCAGTTTGCAGGAAGTGATTGGCGCTGAAAAGTTATTGACACTGGATATCAGGGAAAAATTCCTGAACGAGTGGTCAGGCTTTGGAACAGGCTGCCCAGGGAGGTGTTGGAGCCTCTAGAATACTCTGCTGACTTGAAGGTGTCCAGAGAAGGGCAGCAAGCCTGGGGAGAGGTCTTGAGCACAGCCCTGTGAGGAGAGGCTGAGGGAGCTGGGACTGTTTAGTCTGGAGAAGAGGAGGCTCAGGGGAGACCTCATTGCTCTCTACAACTACCTGAAGGGAGGTTGTAGGCAGGTGGGGGTTGGTCTCTTCTCCCAGGCAGCCAGCACCAGAACAAGAGGACACAGTCTCAAGCTGCACCAAGGGAGGTTTAGGCTGGAGATGAGGAGAAAGTTCTTCCCAGAAAGAGTAATTGGCTATTGGAATGTGCTGCCCAGGGAGGTGGTGGAGTCACCGTCCCTGGAGGTGTTCAAAAAAGGCTTGGCTGTGGCACTTGGAGCCATGGTTTAGTTGTCAGGAGGTGCTAGGTATTGGGTCATAGGTTGGACTTGATCTCTAAGGTCTTTTCCAACCTGGTTGATTCTATGATTCTGATTCTGTGACAGAACAGCAATGCTATCCTGTTCTACTGGAGCTGCATGTTGTCACCCTGCAGGAGATGTTCTTTAAGGTGTGCTGAATGCTTTTGGAAGGTGGGACTCCGAGTCCTTCAATTCCCTGCATTTCAAAGGCCCCCATGGGCACTGTATTAATGAAGGCCAGTGGGACTTGCAGCCAGAATGCTGGTTTCTGTGTACAACCATTTTATGGTGGCCCAAGCTCTCTGTCCCTGGCTCACAGGCACGCAGTCACATGTCTTGCTTCTTGGGATTAGTTGCTGCCTGGGGAAGTTTAGGTTGGATGTTAAGGAAAACTTCTATAGTGAAAGGGTTCTCAAAGACTGAAACTGGCTGCCCAGGGAAGTGCTTGAATTGCCATAAAGTGTACTTAAAAGCTGTCTACATGTGGTGGCTCAAAGATAGGGTGTAGTAGTGGCCTTGGTGGGGTTAGATGATGGTTGGACTTGGTGATCTTAGAGGTCTTTTCTAACCATGGTGATTCTGTGGTTCCACAACTATTTGCCTTCTAATGCAAACCTCCTGCATCGTCTTGGCCTCTTGTCTGCTTGTGATGTGTTTGCTATGTTGCTGCTGACTTTCCCCTTTAGCAAGACCAGGACAGCTTGGCTTTATGTAAGTGTGGAGCGGGCTCCTGCTGGCCTTGCACGGTGCTGGGGCAACACAAACAGACTGCAAACATTTGTTCCTCTTTATGGGCAGAAACTCGAGGGTCCAGCACACAGCATTTATCCTTTTGAGTAAACATCCGTTCCCACAGGCATCCAGCAGTGTCTGACAGAGAAGATCAAAAGAACAGAAATGAAAGGATTTTCTCCCCTCTTTGCAGGGGGAGCAGGCAGCAGGACATCTCCTGTGAGATGGGATGGCTGAATGAGCTCTTTGCCAAGCAGCTCGTGCGCTCGGCCGGGGCTGTGCACAGCGGCTGCACCTCCAGCCTGGGCTGTTGGCTGCTGCTGGAAAAGTGCAGTAGTTCATATTTCACACGTCTCTGGGCTTCACCAGGCTCATCAGCTCTTTAAGATCAGGGTTTCTGCAGCTCCCTTGTGGGATTTTTTTCCCCCACACTTGGGCAATCTAGCCGTGGGACCGAGGGACCTGCTGAGAGGATGTTGTTTTCATCTCTTTCTGTACAACCCAAAGGCCATGCAAGCTGAGAAGCGGCAATACAGGAGTGTGTACTTGTGAGCTGCTGCCAGTCTGAGCAGGCAAGGAGGTCACTGTTTGGGGTGTGGGTGTGTGTTACGTCCTCGTGGTGGCGCCTTACCTTGTTTCCTCTGAGAAAGCATCACTTTGAGTCCTTAGCTAGTGGTGAGGTTCCCCTTGCCTGCTCTGGAGGCTGGCTTGGGGTTAAGGAAATGGGGAGCAAAGATTTTTTTCATGCTCAGGTTTTTTGTGAGGGGAAGGTCCTCTCCTTCAGCATTGTTTACTTGTAGTGCCAACCTACCCCATGCTGAGGGCTTGTAGATCAGGTTCTCTGTGTCACTGTACAGGATCCTTGGTCTTGCTGGGTAGCAATCTGGGTAGGATGCTCAGCACAATACCTCTGCCTCTAAGGTTGCTGTGGTGTAATGCTAACTGAAGCCACCAAACCTGGCTGAAAATCAGCTTGGGCTTGGGGACATGTCATATTTTATGACCAGAAGATGATTAATGAGCGAGCTGCCATCTCTGGCTGGTCCAGTGCCCAGTGTGAGTTAAGATGGGAAGATGCCAGGAACTAATCCCACAGCAAAGAAAGATGATTGTGATGACAGGAGAGCCACAGGTGAAACCCTGGTGCCTCCTGACCAAGTGCAGCCAGGGAGAGAGGATTTCAGGCCATGTGAATTCCTCTAGTAGAGGACAAAGTCTCCTGCCAGCTACAAGGTCTTTTCTTCTGTCTGTCTGCTGGAGTAAGTGACATTGCTTAAACTGGGCTGGACTGGAGGATGCAGGGGTGGTGTGGGTGTCTCTGTAATGAGTTTTCAGAGAGAAATTTAATTCCACATGGAGAGGGTATGTGGGAAGCATCGTGGCACCAGAGACCAAGGGAAGAAGTGGGGGATAGAGGTGTCAGCTCACCCTCACCCCTGGGCTCTGCAGATGTGGGAGGGAGGCATTTTGGCTGCCTTTGTGGGTCCTTGCTGGGAGCAGCCCCCAGTGGGACAGCACGGGTGAGGTGCTCATAGTGCATAGTTCTAGCAACCAGCACCAGAACAAGGGGACACAGTCTCAAGCTGCACCAGGGGAAGTTTAGGCTCGAGGTGAGGAGAAAGTTCTTCATCGAGAGAGTGATTCGTCATTGGAATGGGCTGCCCGGGGAGGTGGTTGAGTCTCCATCCCTGGAGGCGTTCAGGAGGGGACTGGATGTGGCACTTGGTGCCATGGTCTAGTTGTGAGGTTGTGGTTACAGGTTGGACTCGATGATCTTCAAGGTCTCTTCCAACCTTGGTTATTCTATTCTATTCTATTCTATTCTATTCTATTCTATTCTATTCTATTCTATTCTATTCTATTCTATTCTATTCTATTCTATTCTATTCTATTCTATAGTGCTTCTGAGCACTCAGCTGAGATTGATGCTTCCTGCATGCACCGGGTTGGCCTTCTGGCTGGGTGCTGTTGGCCATTACTCCTGGCAAGCTGTTTGTATGCTGGCAGTTGGCTGGTGGAGAAAGCTGAATAAGTTTTCTTAATATGATTTGGGAACATTTTCTCCAGCTTAAGTGGTAGACATAAAATGACTTCATATCCTGCTCCTGCTGTGTCAGGCTTTAATGGAAGCACATCTCTGGAACTGGGAGCAAAAGGAGAAAAAAAGACTCCTCTGTCACTGAGGGGACTGTGGAGGATCAGCAGTGAGAGCAGAGGAACGAAGCTCATCTGCCCTCGCTGCTGGTGCTCTGTTTCAGTGCCATGTCTGTTGTATGAGTGACTTCAACTGGACAGTTGCCCTCTACTGTAAAAGAAAAACCAAAGACCAAAGAGCATGTAAGCACCCAGCTGCACAGACTGGCTCTGTGGCTTTGATGCCTGAAGCACATGCTTAAGATGTACTCAGTCTGTCAGGTTGGGAGCAAATAATCTCGCATGACAGATTGGTCTCAGCCTCACTTTGAAGCTGGTCACAAGGACCATCACAGAGGGGAGTGGAAAGCCGAGTAGGAAGGAAGTGAAGGAGTTTAAAGAAGTGCTGCTGTCTGGAGTTCTACATCACTGGCACTGATGATTGACTTTCCTTCTGATTTCAGTATCCACATTGCTCAGAACATGCCTGCAGCAGTCCCAGTCTCCCCATGGATGGCTCAGAGAGCTGGGATAGTTCCACCGACTGCAGGGAGCTTGGAGAGAAGGAGTTGCGAGCTGCTGGGAGCATTGTTTGCTGTTAGGCTGTCATTAGGCTGTCTGCCATTAATTACAGCATGGGTTGAGAATAAAAGGGAATGAATCCCGGTGCCTGGAGGTGTTCAAAAGCAGCAGAGATGTGATGCTGAGCGTCGTGGTCTAGCACCAGCCTTGGTAGAGTTAGATAATAGTTAGATTTGATGGTCTTAAAGGTCTTTTCCAAGCAAAACAATTAAATGATTCTGTGTGAAAGGGACTTCACATCCAACCCATTGCCTGCTGGAGAGGAGTGGCTGTAGGTGCCCTTTGAAAGGAAAGTGAGAGGAGTATCGTGCTGAAAGGCTGCAGATGGGACAAGGTGGTGGGAGGGTAAATGTAAGAAAACCACACTCAAGCCGCTGTTTGTTACCTGCAAATCCGTGTGTTATCAGAGTAGGAATGAAACAGCTTTTCCTAGAGTGTTGCCTGCTGAAAATAGGGAATTGTACTTGGGTGGAGAAGGGAAAACCTGATGCATAAGCAAGCAGAGTTTGCCTTGCTGTAGAGCTGGTGCCAAAACCCAATCTCAGGGAGCCAGAGGCTCATTTCTCACAGCCTCAAATCCCAAGCGCAGCACTGTGGGTCAGGAGGATATAGGGGCGTTCAGGGCTCCACTCTACTGCTCCAAAGCTGTAACCTGCTCCCTGCTCCCAGTTTATACCACAGAGCTGCTCCCACAGACAGGGAGGGATGCTCCTTCCCTGACCCTGCACCACGTTTGCTGGTTTTGCCTTTCATGGCTGCAGCTTCCACATGCTGAGCTCCTGCTGGAAGTAATGCAGCTAAATTGCTTCCTCCAGCTACTCGTTCTCAATCAACTCCTCTCTACGGGGAGCTTTAAACGGTGCCCATGGGGCAGCACAGAGCCTGAGAACCCCGTTAACCCTGGTGTTTCAAAACCCATCAAGGCAGGCAGGGCTCTGATCTCTGCTTTAGGAAAATGATGCTCAGTTGTAACAAGTCATTACCCTAAAATGAGCCCTGTGCAGTACGAGTTAACCTTCACTAAAGAAAGCAAGTTCTTTTTTCAGCTCTTTTATCTGCCTGGCTGTGCATGAGGAAAGGCTTTTTTTCCCCCTGTCCAAGTGTAACTGGCACAGTACTGCAGATCTTTTTCTAGGCAGCTAAACAGAAAACAAACAACCCACCTTTTGCTTTACTGTGATTACCTAGTTAGTTGGTGTAAGATAAGAGGATTTGTGGAAGATAAGACGACCCAACCTTAGTCTGAGTGCTTGAATCTGGTGGGTAATCAACTGCCATCCTTTGCCTTCAGGCACTGTAGGTCTTTGCCCTCCAGGATTTTACTCCTGGCAGCAGACTCCAGCTGTGCTCCAGGGTGAATTAGAGCTCTGAATTTATAGATTTGGCTACTAATCCTTTCACTAGCAGTTAGACTCAAGGCATTGGAAGGTGGTAGTGCCTTTCTTATCAGCAGTGCACTGCTTATCACTGATGGCAAATATCTCCTGGGCTGTCTAATCATCACAAAACTTACATTTGGTGTTAGCAGGATGCTTGTTGTGCTCTGTCTGACACAAAGCTGTCCTGCCACTTCTTTTAACCTGTCCATGGCATAAAATGGAGACTCTGGAAGCCCTGCCTGGAAAGCAGTCACAGCAGTTGGTGGGTAGAGAGTTACCTTCCTCCCACCAGGTCACTGAGCAGTGCACAGCACTAAAGGCAGCAAAGAGGCTCTGGTTTGTGCAGGCAGCACATCCGCACTGGCCGTTGGTTTCTTCCTTGGTCATTTCAGTGTGTGTTTAAGCAGTTATTGTAGTAACTCTTTGAATCCTACTGAGGCATTGGTTAGCAGCCACTTTTCAGATCAATTGTTGCAAATACTGGCAGGGCTGCTGTGCCTGCCGAGCAGCCGGAGCAGCTCCTAGTGCCACGAGAGAACAACAAACAAACCTGGATGATGACTGGAAACATCACCATGGGGGTTGGGGAAAAAAGACTTCCTGCTGCTGTAAAGCAAGATCATGGGAAAACAAAAGCAAACACACTTCTGCTGCCTACCCCACCTCCAAGAAAAAAAACAAACAACCAAAGGGCTTTGGCTAATTTGTCTCCTTTCAGACTTACAGAAGTCTCCCCGAGATAAAAATCTGTGGTTTCTGAATTGTGGCAGCAAGCTCCTGTGGCATTTGCATCCATGTAGAACCAACTGCCTACAAAAATGCATTACAGGTAGAGCTGCAAGTGGGTAGCTGCAAAATAAGTCACCTGTTTTAAAGGTATGAAGGAGAACAAAGCAGCTCAGCCGTGCAGTGGTTCTCAGCTGAAATTGCAGGAGCAGCATCGTTTATATTCAGCCTTCCCTTTGGCCCCAGAGGAGCTCCTTATCAAGTTCTTTCAGGGCCTCAGGGATGGACAGACTGACAGGCTTTCTGTTGCAGACTCAAGATAGGAGCTAAGGTTGTCTGTGCAACCTTCCTCTCCACTCCACATGTGGACGTGCCACAATGCAGGCTTTAACTCTGCTAGCCCTTGCTCACATCCCACTGGCTCCGTGCCTCCCTCGGTGTGGAGGAGGCACAATGCTGCCTCAATGAGCAGACAGGCGGTGGCTTGGCTTTGTCCTCACTCAACCTGTGACCATGGGCCTCAGTCACACTCCACTCTCTGAGTCCTGCTCTGAAAGTCCAGTGTTGTTTTCAGCTCTTTTACAGCCTGTTCCATGAAAGTCGTGCAGCCCTTCATGAGCACAACCCTTGCACCCCACAGTGCTCAGTGGATGATGCCTTTTCCCACAGCTTTGATGCCACCACAAGATTTGTGTAGGATGATCTGCTTTGGCCACCCAGAGTACGAGACTTTCCAGAGGCAGGAGAAGGGCTGTGAGTCGACAAGTGGGGAACCTCGTGTGCTGTCTGTGTTAGCCCTGGGATGCATCTTGAGTACTGTGTCCAGTTCTGGACCCCTCAGTTCAAGAAAGATGTTGAGTAGTTTGAACATGTCCAGAGAAGGGCAGCAGAGCTGGTGAGGGGTCTGGAGCACAGCCCTGTGAGGAGAGGCTGAGGGAGCTGGGGTTGCTTAGCCTGGAGACGAGGAGGCTCAGGGGAGACCTCATTGCTGTCTACAACTACCTGAAGGGAGGTTGTAGCCAGGTGGGGGTTGGTCTCTTCTCCCAGGCAACCAGCACCAGAACTAGAGGACACAGTCTCAAGCTGTGCAGGAGGAAGTTTAGGCTTGGTCTTAGAAAGAAGTTCTTCCCAGAAAGGGTGATTGGCCAATGGAATGTGCTGCTCAGGGAGGTGGTGGAGTCACTATCCCTAGAGGTGTTAAAGAAAAGCCTGGATGAGGCACTTAGTGCCATGGTATGGTTGGTTAGTTAGGTTTGGGTGATCAGTTGGACTTGATGATCTTGGAGGTCTCTTCCAACCTGGGTGATTGTGGGATGTTCTCATGGCTATTTTTCAATGCGTGTAAGAACAAGGCGTGTGTTATGAAGGGGCCTCAGGGGCTGGTAACTGCAGAGCCCCTCACTGTCCCGCGCTGATGGTGTTTGTGTTGCAGATCGATGTCCTCAAGGCAGATGTGGAGAGTGCCGAGTGGAAAATCTTGGAAAACCTGCTGCTGGAGGACGTAGTGGAGCAGATAGGACAGCTGGTGTTTGAGGTGCACGTCCACTGGCCTGGCTTTGAGGTCAGCGGCAACGACAGCACCGTGGTGCGGTACTGGTACAGCCTGCTCCGAGAGCTGGAGCTGAAGGACTTCAGGCTTTTCCATACCTACAAGGACTTGTCAAAACCACAGATGTTCCTCAAAAGGAAGCCTTCAACGCTAGTAGCTGTTACACGCTGAGCTGGGTAAACACAAGATGGAAATAGCAGAGAGGGATTTATGGGCTGTGACTGTGAGCCATCTGGCCCCGCAGCGCCGCTCAGGAGCACTTGGCCACCGCTGGCTGGGCTTGCTTGGCGTGCACACACGGACTGCCAGCCAGGTGCACTGGCTTGTGCTGCCTGTGCTGCTGGAAGAACTGCCTCTGGAGGATCCCCGCTGCAATGCACTGGCCAGTGGGTGCGCTGTCTCAGCGGACAGAGGCTTCTGGAGAAGGTTGTCTGGGGTGGGACTAACAGCACAGCTTTACCAGGCTGCCCTCTGCCTCTGGGTGCTGAGGTGGAGGCCATCCCTGTGGGGCTGCCCTGGGAAAGCATAAAAATAGGGTCCCTCGTACCATGCAGGCTGTTCTTCCTGATTAGTCTCAGGGTAATTAGCCTAGCAGCTTATTGTAATTTAAGAAAGCGGTAAATAAGGGTTGAAAACCAAATGACATGATCTCTCACAGGTGGTAAAATTCCAAAGGGCTGCACATCTTCCATCATCGATTGCCCTGAATTAAAACTGGTGATGTAAATGTAAGTTCTAGAACTGCAGTAGAGGCTGATCCTGGTTCTTCTTCCCCTGACTTGGTAAAATCTCAGCTAATCTCTTGCTCAGGATTGCCAGGCAGTGTCAGGAGCAACTCAGGCTGCAGCAAATACATCTTCTGGAAGAAAATATTCCAATAACTATGGTAATTTTAAAGGAAACCTTATCTCTGATACCTGGTAGATAAAAGCCATTTGTCATTCTCGAGGCAGTTATGTGATGATATGGGAGAAAATGAACAGCTCTTATTTTATGCACTATCTGTGCCTCTCCCCTGCACATCTCTTCAAGCAGACTTGCAGCCTCCCTTCCTGAGGTCTTGCTTTTGTGCCCTTACCACTTTTCTACTGCTATTTTTCACCTAAAGCAGAGACACTGAAATGAATTCAGTTCCCATCTCCTGAAGACTGAGCTGCTGGGGACACATACAGGGGGCACAGGCCTGACTGCTCCAGAGTACAGGCAACATATATCCATACTCTGCCATCTGCCAGGTGCTCATGACACCTTCAGCCGGCTCAGCTCTGCTCTTCCCCACAGCCTTCAGTCCCTAGGTGAGTTGGGCATTTCCTCATGTCTGCATCAGCTCTGCAAGGCAGCTGGCACATTGCCTCCATCCTGGCACTGGGTGAAACCCAGCCCTGGAGCCTCCTTACTGCCCACACCTCAGGACGCTCATGGTGACTACAGCCAGTACCAACCCCAGCTAAGAAGGACATAACGACCAGCATTAGCTGGGCACCTCCACCAGGAGTTGTTTGAGCTTGGCCTGAAATGGATCTTTGCAGAGGTGACCCACGTGTGGTGGCAGGTTTATTTGCACAGAGCCTTCTGTGGGTGTGAGGCCATTTCCCCAGTGATTTCCCCACATCTGTGTCTCAGAATTTACAGGTGCTGCCTGTGGCCTTGTGAAGATTAAGAGCAGCAACAGACCATCACAGTTCATACTGCAACACTGGATCTCCACAGAGAGCCCACAGCAGCACAGGGATCATGTGCCAGGACACCAACACACCTCTCCAGAGAAACTGGCCCCTTTCTGAGCGCCCTGCTGGCTTCCTTCAAGCTTCTAAAATTCGACCAAAGAACAGTCTGTCTGTCCTGCTGCACTCTCAAACCTGACGTTTATCACCTGCACTTCTGGCCCCAGGCTTTGATCCCATGGGTGACTTGTGAAGGGCTGTTCTTGAGCACTTCTCAACTGTGAAAGATCAGAGTGTAAAGGGACCATATGCCAGACCTTTCCTGGCAGATGCCAAGAAGACAATAGCAGCCAGTAGCACACCTGAAAAATAGCACTCCTCCTCTCTGGTGAATTATTTAACAGCTGAGACCATCTGCTTCATTCAAAACCTTGGATTTCATGAGCTTCATTAGCTGCTCCCGTGCCCTTGGAAGGATCCTCAGGGTTATTCAGTAGGAAATCACTCTTGATTTCTTCCTGCTTGTTAACACAATGTGACATTTAATTGCAGTCAGTGGAGACCTGGTTTAGCGCCGGTGGAAGTTCAGAGCTGACCTACATTCAGAGACAGATTTATAGTTGCCTCCCTCCACTGCCTTCCAGCACTTGAAAGGAATCATCTGTGATAACCAACAGATCTCTTCCCTCAAACACAAGTCCCAGGTCACAGCAGGGTTTGACCTGCCTGTTGTAAAGAGCTTCAGCTGCTTCAGAAAGACCTTTGTGCAGGGCCAGCCCATGCTGTGTCCCTTACCCTGATGGCCGGACAAGGAACGATGGATGTAAGCTAGAACACAGGAGGTTCCACCTCAGCGTGAGGAGAAACTTCTTTACTGTGAGGGTGCTGGAGCCTTGGAACAGGCTGCCTTCTCCAGAGACTGCCAAAGCCAACCCGGATGTGTTCCTGCCCTAGGTGATCCTGCTCTGGCAGGGGGTTGGACTCAATGATCTCTGGAGGTCCCTTCCAGCCCCTAACATTCTGTGATTCTATGTCCTTGAATCAGGTGAGAGTAGGAACCTGCTGTGTGCTGACTGGAAGTGACAACTCCAGCATGAGGACCAGTGCAATGTCCCTGCTCTTCTCAGGGGATTGCCACCACCCCTGTTTGTTTCTCAGTGGTTTCCAGCAGCGTACAAACCTTGTGCAAGAAGCTGAAATGCTCCTTCATCCCAGCTGGAATTTTGCCTTCTATATTTGAAATTCCCTTTATGAATCAACCCTAAACAGTCTGAGTCCCACCCTGCAGGGTGTCACCACCAGCAGTAGCAATAGCATCAGGACCACCTGTGTCTCTCCCTTGAGACCAGCCAGGAGCAGTTGTGACACTGTGAAGAACACCTAGCTCCACACTGACCTCTCCAACTGACTTGCCAGGCAGGAAAGGCCCTGAATGCCTTCCAACTACTACTACTTCTTAGTGAAGGGAAGGAAAATTGTCCCAAGAAACAGGAGAGTTTGGTGTCTGAAGAAATATTCCCAAATGTTATTTTGCTCTTTGAATATTAGAGGAATAACAACAAAAAGCAACAAAACCAACTCACCCCCTGCCCCAGGGTGCTCCAGAAAGGTCAGTACCAGGAGAGGAGCTGCAGAGAAGCTGTTCTGACAAACCTGCATGGGTTTGAAAGCTCCAGGGAGGAGGAATGAGCCTTGCCTCTTTTTCTTGTGGATCTCTGGCCTGAGGACTTACTTCATCTCGAGTCTGACTTACCTCTCCGACTCCAGAGCAAGGAATATAGGAAGGGATTACATTGTACTGAGTACATACAGAGGAGCTGAAGGAGCAAGGTGGTCTGAGAATATGGAAGCAAAATATAAACCACTGGCCTGGGTGAGCAAAGCCACAGCTGTATGGAGAACCTTGCCTGGTGTAAGTGGTAGGAAGCTGAATTGGTGCAGCTCTTCTAGGACAGGTTTTTTTTTTTGCCCCTTGTCTTTAAAATGCTGCTTTGCAAGAGTTCAAGCTCCACTGAAAAAAAAAGAGGCTTTTCCCCAATGAAGAGTTGAGCTGGGGAGGTAAGAGCAAGACATCAGCTGCAGGGAGATCGTGCTGGGTGAACTGGAAACATTTCCAGCTCCCAGAACCACGTCCAGGTAACTGGCAGTGATCTCGAAGCTCCATCAAGTTCTTATTACTGAAATGACTCCCTGGAGAATTTGTGGTGTTGCCTGCCTTTCCCAAGCCAGAGGAGAAGCAGGCTCAGTTAGTCTTGACACCCTTCAGACTAACAAAAAGCCTCAAGGCCTAATGAGGGTGTCTTACTCTGCAGGACAAGCCCAACGCATCTGCAGTAGCATTTCATTTCAGCAGCCTCCCGGTGACACGAAGCACAGCAGGTTCAGAGGGGACTCAGGCAGGCTCAGTGCTCTGGCATTTCACACACTTTAAATGTTCTGTCCTACAAACAAGATAAGCAAGAGGTCTGAGGTCAAGCTGCCAGTACCCCTGGCAAATTTAGGAGGTCCCAGCTGAAAGTCATGGCAACTCTTTTTCTGAAAGCTTTAAACTGTGCAAGGAGCTTCCCTAAACAGCCCCTGCCACAAGCAGTTTCCTGAGTGCTGTGAGACAGCTGTGGTGTATCTGGGGTTTCATCAGCAAGCCTGACAGAAAAAAATATCTTTTACTGCAAGGTATAAGACTTCAGCTCTGAGGGTATGCTAATGAAGTCAACCTACAGCAGCGAGTCCTGAAGTACTCTCCAGAGGAACAACCTCCCTGGCAACGAACGCTTCTGGTGTAGAGGTTCAACTGTTTCAAGTCTTCCAAGGAAAATTGCCCTCCCTCCTCAGCTCCCTGCCTGTTCCCCCTGCTGCAGGCTGCTTGTCACATGGAGCAGGGTTTTGTAATGGCCAGCTGGTACAGAAGGCAAGTACATGGTGTGTTACTGGGCTGTCAGAGCTACGAGGCTCACTGTTTAAATCAGCCTTCAAAGAGCAGAGTGTTAAATGGTGTATTGAACATCTGCCTGTTGCTAGGAACTGGCTCTTTACAAGGCAATCTTGGGCTTTTCTGGATGTTCAGTCATTCAGAGATTTGCTCCTCATAATGAGGGCAAAGACTGCACAGCTCCATCTTCCTGGGGACAATTATAAACTCTGAGCAAGACAGATGCCAAGGCCATCTGCTTCAGGAAAGAGCCTCCTTACCAGCAAGTTGCAGGAGGATCTGTGGGATGTTTCCCTCTTGCTCAGGAGAAGAAGGGAAAAAAAAAAATCCAAGAAAAAGCAGGCAGAAGGCCAAAGGAACTATCAAGTCTCCCAGGCAGAACTCCAAGAATGATGGAGATAGTTCACTTATCTGTAAAGCTTCCACTGGAAAAGTAATTGGTATTACTCTAAGAGGCAACAGAATGGCACATCCCTTCTGGAAGCTGCAGATGCATGATCAAGGGGAAACTAAACATCGCTGCTGTGACAGCAGCCTGCACTCCAGCTTGCAGCTCCCTTCCCGGCAGTGTGCTACGCTTGCCTCCAGCCCACCCAGGAAGCTCCTTTCAGCTTCATTTTATTGCATTCTCCTCCTGAAGTTAGAGAAGAATAAATTGGGGGAGCTCAAAACAGCCTCTTCCCAGCGCTGCCTTTTCCCCGGCTCTGCTCACACACAAGGCTCAGCCTTGGGGGTCTCAGTTCAGACTTGCTCTGACCAACTTCTGTAGCAAGCCAAACATGAAATGGTGAAGGTAAGAAAAGGCCAGGGGAGTTGGGAGGTCCCTTCCAACCCCTACCATTCCATGGCTCTGTGATGTGATTGGGGTTAATTAGCCCAGCAAGAAACCTTTCCCCAGGTGGCTGCAGGAAAGACAAGTCTAGACTGCCACCACACAGGCACAGAGGGGCTAGCCTTCTGCACAGCAAACGAGCTGACAACCTGAGCTTTGGGGCTCACAACTCTCAGGCTGACAAGGGAGAATTATCCTCAGAAAAATTTTCCCTGCAGGCTTCAGGGCAGATGTGAGAAATTCCACAAAAGATTAAGAGGGTGGCCAGCTGTGAGGGACAAAGGATTTTATCTGAAAGATTCTAGGGGGATTTTTGATTCTGGGCTTGTGGCAAACATTTAATCTCAATTCATCAACTCCCAGCAGAATTGATTTGAGTCAAAGTTGCTTTATCTTTGTTCTCTGCAGGCAGTGTTCAGTATACAACTACTAAAGTTGATCTGTTTGGTTTCACATGTGGAATATAGACTCCTGTGTAGAGATATTTCTGCCTGGTGGGTGACACATGGGAAAACATAGGATCAACTACAGAGCCAAAACATTATGATTTAAAGGCTGTTAAGCATTGGGGAAAGATGTTTCTGACATGGAAGCTAATAGCCAATATTTATTTCTGCAAGAAGTTTTTGTATTTGCTCTATTCCTCCTGCCCAAGTCCCCTGCACTTACAAGCTGTTAGTGGCCAGGGCACACTGCCACATATCCATTTAGGAAATGGATTTGGAGGCAGAACACTTTTAAATGATTGCAGCCCCTTTTCTCCTGAAGCAGCACTCAGGGCACAGCACACACCAAAGCTCAACTCCCAGCTCAGGAGTCAAGGCCTGCCTTGTGAAAAGAACATCAGACATTCACCCTCTGAGACATGGCAGCAGCTCATTCCCCCTTGCACCCCGAGGAGTCAAGAAACAGGAACAGCCTTTGCCTGCAGAGGATACAGTCCTCGGGATGTGCCGGACCAGCTCCTTCCTCTCTCTCCAGGCTCTAACATTCCCTACTCTTCAGTGCTTGAGTGGGTGCAAGGTCAGGCAACTCTCTGTTGGCAGCTGTTAGACAGCTTGTGAGAACAGCTTGTGGAGTTTTTCAGGCACAGGAGGCTGCTCAGGTGAGGGAGTAACAGAAACTCAGTGCAGTTCCGTGACTTGTGTGAATGGACACTGGAAAGACTCTGAAACTCGGATTTAGAGTTGGTCTAAAGATGTGTAAGCTCTGTGTTCCCTCCCAAGGGCCTACCTTTAGCAAGTACCCCTTGTCTGGTTAATCAAACTACCAAAAACCCCAGCAAATCACCAGCCCCTTTCCTTCCACCTACACAATTTGAGCTGCACCTCCTCTCCAGAAGCAACTCATCTTCTATCCTGCTGTCAAATTCAGGCAATTGCTCCTTTGCTCCCGTTTGGAATTGATGAGCAGATTGGATTTATGGTAAACAATACAGGGTAAGTCAAGACTGTAATTAAAAACTAATCACTGGGATAAATCTGTTACACATTTCCATTCTATGCTCAAAAAAGAGAGGGGGAGGGAGTTAAAAGGATTTTTTTTCCCCCCTCATCCTTTCAGCTTGCATTAGTTTCTTTATGAACAGTGCAAGAGAATGAGTTTATCTGCCTGCTGGGACAGCTGCAGATTGAAAGATGAAAGGGTAAGGAGTGTTTTCTATGGACACTGCTAGACAAAGTGAAGGAAGAGAAGCAAAGCTTTTACAAAAGGGTTTATTAAAAATAAGTTCTGTAAAGAGGCAGCAGTGTGCCATGTATGTACATTCAACTGTCAAAAGCTCTCTGGGGCTTATAATACAGCATATTCCAAACTGAACAAGAGACATTCACTTCTTTTTCTTTCTGTTGTTGTTTTGTCATGCTTGTTGGAACAGAGCAGCACAGGGGAAGAGGAGAAGCAACACTTAACCACTGCAAGCACAATGTTGAAGCTGAGGGGTACTTCTAAAGCTGAAACTCAGTGATCAGCACAATGCTATTAAATACAGGCAGGAACCAAGGGGTTTTGAAGAGGCTTCAGTTTATACAGTTTTATCTGATGACTTCTAGCTTAATTAGTTCTTCTACTGCAAATCAACAGATCTTAGCAAGTGGAGTTGTGTTCTGTAAGGACAGAACTCTCTTGGGGACAATACAATACCACCCTGAATCCAGGTAAACAAATCATTCCCGGCTCTGCCGCAGCAGAGAGCAGAGACTTCTCCTTAGGAAGAGAGTGACACCATTTCCAGTTTCCTCCTTTACCAGCCAGAATCACAAAAAGTAGTAAGTTGTTCTGAAAGATTGTTTTATTTTACATGAGTGTTTTGCACAAAAGGTGACACCACAAACACTTGATGCTGCATGCTTCAGAGGACCTCGCCTTCTCCTTCTCAGAGGTCTGATTTAGAACTGCATCCTTTGGGTCGTGACATCAGAAGATTCCCCATTTTTAGTGCATATTTACAGAACTGCAGGACTGAAAGTGTCTGCCCCCAGCAGAACTCCCTCTGCTATCAGGTGGATGCAGGACTTGCAGCTTTGTAGCACCCTCTTTAGTCCCATAATTTAATAAGACCATCCCAGCCACACGTGATGACTTTAGATGTCTCATGTGGATGCCACACTGCACCAATACAGACTTTATCATGTGCTTTTAATCTGCTGTAGAGTTTTGTTGTCTTCCAGTCCCAGATGTTCAGTTTCCCATCTGCATCTCCAGATATCACATAGCTATGGGTAACAGGATGGAAAGAAAAGCTGGATCATGGCTGAAGACTGCTTGGATTATCATACTTTTACACTGAGCAAAAGATGAGAGCTTCACCCAGTGAGCTTTGTGCCTGACAGCCTGCAAACACCCCTGGCAGAGCAGCAGCATCCAGGCTGAGCTCTGAGGCACACAGCTCCTGCAGAAGGTGACTGTTCAGCTGTGAGGTAAACGTGCTAAGCAAGGCCGTTTTACCATGCACTGTGTCGTGGGGCTGCAGAGAACACAGCAGCAAGAGACAGTGACAGAAGCTGCTCTGGAATTTACAGACACTTTGTTCTTCCCTCCAGTGTTGCTGAGGTTATTCTCCAGTTTAGAGTAATGAATATCCTGTGTAGGCACAGCAGTAAAGGCTGGTGCTGAGTTACCAGGGAGGCTGGACTGGAGACTGCAGAGGATTCAGAAAGAGATCTTGTGTCTGTGCCAGCTTGTTCACACATACACTTACCTCATGTCAGGTGAAAAATCCACTTGACAAGCATAGCCAGCGACCATGTGACCCTTGAAAATCTTCTTTTTGTTTAATCTGAACCTGTTCTGAGCTCCAAAGATCAGAATTTGGTTATCCATCGACTGGCAAGCCAACCATTTCCCTACAAATGCAAAAGCCAAAGGTGTTAGCAGAGTGCTGCACCCCGAGAAACAGACTTCACTGGACTGTTTTAAGACATTTTCCTTAACTTTTCTTGCACTGCCTTAATCCTGATTTTCATTGTGTAGCAGAGTTCTGGGGAGCAGCTGATACTGCTTCTGCCTGGCTTGACTGCCAAGAGGCAAAACCTTATGTTTGACAGGATTTGAGAGACCTGTTACTACAGGATGTGCTCTGGCTCTTAACAACGCTGTGCTGAGAAGTTTTCAAGCCACTGAGCAAGCTTTGCTGGTGCCTGTATTCAGGTAATTCAGAGGAGGGCAAAAAACCCTCTAGCTAGCTGCAATCTTACCTGCTTTGTGAGTACTCTAAGATGGGACAAAGGGGGTCTAAGGTAGACTGAGGAGTTGGAAAATAATATTTTGCAACTCTTTAGTACTCTCTGCCCTAGTGGAATGCAGTTTAGTAAAGGCACTGTAGTGAAAGAAATAACCCCATACTTTTCTAATCTGAACTCCATCTCCTTTTGCATCTTGGCAGTGCATTAACTCCTGCCTGAGAATCCACAGATGATGGTGTGCTGCAGAACACCCCAGAAAAGAGACTTCTGTCTTGAACACTGCTTATCATCACTGCCTTGACAGTGTTTTATACAAGCAGTGACAACATAAAGTGTGCTGACTTGACTGTAAATCTCATCACACTTCCAGCTACCAGCTTGGAATTTGAGGAGTTTTTTTTCCCCAGCCTCCCAAAGAAACAAATCAAGTGTGTATCCCAAGCAGGCTCTTCCCCTCTTCTACTCTTTAGAAGGTCTCTTTCCTGTGTTGCTCAGAAAGAAAAATTTAATTGATGAGATTCCTAAATCTCTTTTGAGTTCCACATCTGGAAAGTTTTCCATTTCCTTTTCTTTAAAGGACTCATTTAACTCCAAAATGATGCCTGATGTGCCTGACACAAGCTGTATGTCAGCTGTATGTCAGACACAAGCACAAATATCCTGAAAGGTAGGGGTGTGTGTGTGTCAGATACTGGCCTTCTGTAGGCAAAGATGATGTTAGTTAATGTGACAGGTGATGTCCTGAGCTGAAAAGATGACTACTTTGTTCCTAATATCACTTACTCCATCACCTCAGTAATCAAACACTCAAATATATCTTAGAAATCAAATGCTCCAGCCAGAACTGGGGGAAAAAAAAACCAACCCAAAACCAAAACAGAAATCCAGTATAGCAATCTGGAAGCATGAGATGAACTCAAAAACTGGATGAGAATACAGCAAGTTGTGCCACAGCAGAAACAGGGACTGTAAAAGGCCGGTTGGGGAAGCTTAACATTTGTAAATGCAGCTACCCTTTCCTCCAGAATCTTCCTTTTTCTCTTGGAAAGCCACTTCTGTTGTTAAGAATGAAATGTTTACACTGCAAAGCAAACACACCTTGATGCTGAGAGCTGGCTCAAAACCTCAGCTGTGCAACAAGTTGATCAGCCACTGCTCAGTGTAATGGGATTGTTAACTGTAAATCTGGCACCACTTCACTAATGTTGACACCAAACCTATTTAACTTTGGTCAAAACAGATACCACAGATTTTGTCCTGTTGGGAGGATTCTCACTGATTATTGGAGTCACTGAACCTTTATCCTCCTTCAGTTTGATTCTGATTGAAGAAAACAAACATTAACATAGAGAAACACTGAGATAATTTGGGTTATTTGGGCTAGATCCAGAACTGAAAGGTACAGCACTAACAGGTTCACATGCAACATCAGTTTCTGCTTTAAGGGTGGCACCACAAGGACTTTTGAACTTAGAAACATAGAATCAACAAGGTTGGAAAAGACATCAGAGATCATCCAGTCCAACCTGTCACCCAACACCTCATGACTAACTAAACCATGGCTTCAAGTGCCACATCCACAACTTGCTTAGAACCTTGCAGCCATCAGCAGTTCCCAGCCTTGTTTCTCTCAATATTTTAAACACAGCAAAGAGCACGTCATAGCTCTAGGAAAAGAGAGTCCTTTGGCCTGGGCTGGATGAAGCTCTGCATTTAAAGTGATACAGTTATCCTGAGGTAACCCCTTCATCTGGACATACTTGTTCTTCCTAAGACTTTTAAATCAAAGCCAGATCTAGTCCAGTCTTGGATTTGAGGGGGTGGATAGTGTGGGGAGACAGGAGGATGCAACACAGCACCATTAGAGCTATAACCAGTAAGCCACGCCTATGTAAACCAGGCTTGAGATGGCAGAAAAGTGTTAACCTACCATTTGGAGACAAAGTCACAGCTGGCATCGAATGCATACTTGGCTCAGCTATGTACTTGAAGTCTACAGGAATGTCCCTGCAAAAGGAAGAAGTATTTGTGTTATGAAGACATGGAGATATTCCAGAGGGCTGTCTCCAGCCAGCTGATTTACTCTGCCACTGAACTGTGGAGAATCTATGGTGGTGGCTAAAAGACACAAGAAATGCAAAAGCTCAAAAGCATTGTGAATGTCCACCCAGAGAGCTCCAGCTGTGGAGCCACCCGCAGGGTAACCTCTGACAGAGTGAATTTACCCCAAAGCCTAAAGCAGAATCAGAATTCCAGCTGTTAGGGCTGTAACACAAAGGTATTCTGCTGCCTCCAGTTTAACTGCAGCACTGAGAAGATTCTTCTATAGGTAGCAAGAACAAAGTGGTAAATGCAGGTATCTCACTGCAACGCCTTGCTGGTGGGAGTTTGGTTTTCACTAGAGTATTGCTGCCTTCTCAGGGTTGTGTTTATATAAACAAACACCACCAACCAACCCAACCCAAAGCACCAAACAAACCCAACCAACCCAAACCAAAGCACTAAACAAACCCAACCAACCCAAACCAAAGCACCAAACAAACCCAACCAACCCAAACCAAAGCACCAAACAAACCCAACCAACCCAAACCAAAGCACCAAACAAACCCAAACCAAAGCACCAAACAAACCCAAACCAAAGCACCAAACACACCCACCCAACCAACCCAAACCAAAGCACCAAACACACCCACCCAACCAACCCAAACCAAAGCACCAAACACACCCAACCAACCCAAACCAAAGCACCAAACACACCCAACCAACCCAAACCAAAGCACCAAACAAACAAACACACACAACCAACCCAAACCAAAGCCACAAAACAGGAAGCTCTTGTGTGGGAGACTGTCTGACAGTGCTCTTTCAGGAGTCTCTTTCTCTTGTCTCTCTGAGAGTGCTCTTTTCCTCCTGGTCTCCCCAAATGGGATGCCAATCAATTCCAAATGTTCTCAGCTGAACTGAACCATGAACTCCACAGTCTTGACTGAGTACAGGACTGTGTCAGTGGATGTTAAGAACAGCCTGCCCTGTACAGAGGCCTGGGGACAAGAACAAGCAGTCTACTCCTTACTCTGCACAACTGTCATCTGGGTTTGACTACACAAATTGAATTACTAACGCTGTGTGCAGATCCACAGTGTTCCTCATCCCCCACCCCCAGAAGACTGGAAAAAGGGAAGGCATGCACATGGCTTGCTCATTAAGCAGAAGAAAGCTCCAGCAGAAAATAGATTTGATTAATGTATTCAGCAGAAAAGGCATGCAAAGTGTTCTGCAGCAACATTAATTAATACAAAGGGGGTGGTTAAGATTTTCATTGTCTGATGCACAGGGTAGAAGGGCTGCTGGGACACTGCTGGAGCAGAGAGCGTGGGTGGCTGCCTTGTACTGGCTGGCTGAGCCTTGCTGGATGGCAACACAGGCACCATTAGCAAGGTAATTAGAATTCTGCTTTATTGTGGAGTAAGTTATTTCCTGTCATCTTGTGTTAAACAATGTGCACATGAGCAGCAGGGCAAGGAGCTGCTCTGTTGTCAGGAAGCAACACAAATGTTCCTGTGAGTGAAATGTTAAAGTAATTTACCCCTCAGAATAAGAAGGGCAATGCCTTTAACATGCTCTGTGGGCAAGAGCAGAGCTAACTGGCTTCCCAGTGGGCAGACCTAAGACTACTGTGGGACAGTACACCTGTAAAGGAACAACAGGAAGTCCACATTATCTCCGAGGCTGACCAGCATGACAGAGAAGCTCCTGTGCCCCATCCTGTCCTTTTGCATTAAATCCCAGCCAGCTCCAAAGACCACAGAATGTCAGGGGTTGGAAGGGACCTCCAGAGATCATCAAGTCTAACCCCCTGCCAAAGCAGGATCACCTAGGGCAGGCCCCACAGGAAGGCATCCAGGCAGGTTTTCAAAGTCTCCAGAGGAGGAGACTCCACAACTTCTCTGGGCAGCCTGCCCAAGGGCTCCAGCACCCTCACTGTAAAGAAGTGTCTGCCTGTGTTGAGGGGGAACCTCCTGTGCTCTAGCTTGTACCCATTGTTCCTTGTCCTGTTGCTGGGCACCACTGAAAAGAGCCTGGCACCTTCATCTTGACACCCACCCCTCAGATATTTATAGACACTGATAAGGTCCCTATCTGCAACAGGACAAGGGCATTGCTGCAGTAAGGCCAGAACTTGATCAGCTCCCACCACCCAACACTCCCAGAGGCCACCTGGAGTTCTCAATGCCAGTTAAAAGCAATCCCACTGGAAGCCCCAGTAAGAGGCAGTCTCATGGCAAAAGATGCATGTCCACTGCTGGAGTCCTGCAGTGACAAATTCAACTGCAGTGCAGGTCGTGCTGCCTTCTCCCCTCACCTACTGGCATTTATTCAAGACAGCTCTGTGTTAGGTTGAAGCCCAGCAGCCAGGCTTGGGGCAGCTGCAGGATCTGCTGCATTAAACTAAGAGTTTAACACAGTCATGTTTCACATTTGCTTCCAGCCAAGCTGCTAAATAAGTACCATCAGCCAGCTCCCTTCAAAACAAAACCAAACCAAAAACCCTTGAAAAAAATGACCCAGAAAGATGCTGTGCTGGCTGCCTGGCCCCAAGACTCATGTGACACAGTGCTTGCTGACATCTTTCAATGGAAAGATCTTCAAGTCCTTTCCCCACTTCACAGCATTTCAAAGGCTGAGAAGGTTTAAATAGCAAAAGGACTGTCTGCTAGCCCAGGTTTAGAAAAATGTTCTAGTACAACTGCTTTCCCAAGTAGGAGAGAGAAACATGCCTTTAAAGAAAGCAGGAACAAACCCCAAACAAACCCAATCCAAACCAATGTGGGGGTCCACACATCATGAAGAGCTCTCTCAGAGCATGACAGTATCTCTGCCAGGAGTGATGGAGAGATGAGGCTTGCTGAGGAGTGTAGAAGTTCACAGAGAAGACAAGCCTCCTAAGCCTGTCAGGACAGTAACTAAGCTACCACTGCACACTTCCTGCTTTGCTAGAGGACTTGAAGGTAAAAGGAAATAAAAGCCTCCCAGATCAATTGCCCAAGAAATTTTGCTATTTATCCAAGTAGGATCAGAGCCACATAAAGCAGACAAAGACACACCAACATCTGACATTTCTAGAAGGGAAACCACAGATTATGACAGCCATGCCAACCTGCCTACCCCTGCTGGGACACAATCCCATAGAATCGAAGAACTGTCAGGGTTGGAAGGGACCTCAAGGATCATCTAGTTCCAACCCCCTGCCATGGGCAGGGACACCTCACACTGGAGCAGGTTGCTCAGAGCCACATCCAGCCTGGCCTTAAAAACTTCCAGGGATGAGGCTTCCACCACCTCCCTGGGCAACCTGTTCCAGTGTCTCACCACCCTCATGGGGAAGAACTTCTTCCTAACATCCAATCTCAATCTACCCATTTCTACTTTTTTCCCCACTCCCCCAGTCCTATCCCTCCCTGACACCCTCAAAAGTCCCTCCCCAGCTTTCTTGGAGCCCTCTTCAGATACTGGAAGGCCACAATAAGGCCTCCTCCGAGCCTACTCTTCTCCAGCCTGAACAGCCCCAACTCCCTCAGTCTGTGCTCACAGCAGAGCAGCTCCAGCCCTCTGCTCATCCTCGTGGCCCTTCTCTGGACACCTTCCAGCACCTCCAGATCCTTCCTGTAACAGGGGCTCCAGAACTGGATGCAGTGCTCCAGGTGGGGTCTCACTCATGTGAAAGCAGACAAATGCTGAAGTATTCCCATGAAGATTCCTAAAGACATCATTTACTGCACAGAGTGTGCTGCACTTGCAGCCATTCACTGCACAGCACAGTCAGACCTCTGCACAGGATGAACTCCTGGGCTGTGAGGAAGCCTGACATGGCATCCCATTACCAGCTCTGGCCAAGTCAAAAGTGTTTACAAAACATACAACACAATTCCTCTAAACAAATGAACCTAAGCAATTAGATCAGCTCTAATTACTGCCTTTGAAGGCCATACTCTGGTCACAAATCAATTCTGCTTTGTTTCTGTAGGATACTGAAGAAATACTGTGCTGGAGAACACAGGGTGAGCTGGGCATCGTTCTTCATAAGCTGCAAACCATTTTCCTTATGAACTTAGGAAAAGAGGATTTGAGGTGCAGCATGAAATAATTGGCCATGGAAGATTTCATGCTCCAAAAGCTTCTCTATAACCTCTTTTTCATGCACTGGAAAAATCTGGATCCTGAAATTGCAGGAATATGCCTAGAGACTGATTAACCTGTACCATGGCAGGTTGTGGAGAAAGGCTTTCAAGTTGTGCCTGGGAAGACAGCATTACATTTGTGTTTTAGAAAACCCAAATAATCCCTGCTGACTCTATTAGAATAGACTATGGCCAACACTTAGAGTTTCTCTTGTTCAGATAATAGGGAACCCTTCTTCAGTGTACAGCAAGCTCAGGAGATAGAGGTTTTAATTTTTTCTTCCCTTCAGAAAGAACAAAAAACTTCTGCTGCTGGAACAATCAGGTTGCAATGTTCCCATGCCAGAACCTTTTTGCCTTTCCAGCTCTTCCCCACAGTGACTAAATCCACCCACTTTGCTATTTATTTCAGCCATCAACACAAAGCTCACAAAACAAGGGCAATCCAGTCTCAAGGAAGTAACAGATTTGTGCAAGCAAGATCATCCTCCCACTCGCCAGAGAGGAGACATTCCTTAGCAGACATCATATTGTAAAGATCTTTCTGCAAGGGGCTCAGTGGATGCATGTGCCTAATTAGGAAGTACAGAACAGAGGCTCTCTTGCAGTGACATATGGTGACAGCATTACATGTCTAGCCTAAGCCTGGGCTCCCAGACTTTGGTCATTACCACTGCTGCTACTGGCAATGATAGCAGTCGATCACAGACATGCTGAGGGCTTTGCTGGCTGCCTGGGTAGCATTTGAGGACCACAGATTGGAGTCTCTTGTCTAGGTTTGGAGGAAAAAAAAACAACACAAAACCCCAGCCAAGCTAGGAAGGAACTGATTAGTCACAGAGTTAGTGCCTGTATTGTGCAACAGCTCTGCATGTGTGAACAGCAAAAGGATATGGATACCCAAAGGTATGGGAGTGATTACTGCAAAAAGAAATTGGAAATCCTAGAGAAATCTTAGGCCCTAAGCTGAAAATCTTAGTACCCAGACCCCAGTTCAGACAGGGGAGGTTTGTTTTCTCCCCAGGTTTGTTTAAACATTGGGAGCCATTTAAAATGATGTTTCTTGTGAGCTTTTCTTGGATAGACTTTCACTTTTCTGTCATCTCTTGCTTGGGTAATTTTCACTTTTCTGTTGTCTCTTGTATTCACACTGTGGGTCACAATGATTGCCAAACCCCCCAGAGTAGCAGAAAACCAGAAATAAGGCTCCACTACAGCAGCTATTTCCTACATGGGCCAAATATTATATAACAGCATGCACATCCAAGCTCAAAGCATTCAAACCCAACACACACTAATGTAACAGAGCAGGCATTTCTTTAAAAGATTCATTTTAGGGCTAATACACCCTTAGGGAAAGGGGAGAGAATAGAAATCACTAAGAGTGTGCAGCAGGCATCAAGCTGACAGGGCTGTCTTATGTCTTGCTCTGAGAGAAGAGGAAATCCATGAAGTGTCTCCAGCATTAAGCCAGCTCTTCCTCAGCTAGCTAGACTTCGGTGCACTCCAGAATCTTAAGTGCTATGTACACAGCCGAAAATAAACTCACTTCTCAGCTTGCTCATAATACACTTGAAATTAAAATAGGAAATTTTAAACTTACCATTCCCAGACTCTCAAGCTCTTGTCATCAGATGTACTCACAAACCTTCTGTTTTCATCCACAAACACAATGGTGTTGACAGCTCCCAAGTGCCTATCGTACTCCTGCACGATCTCACCGCTTCGGATATCCCACTACGAATGAAAGAGTCAGAATCAGACCTTCTTTTTTCCTAAGTATCAGCACTTTTGAAGGAGGGGATAGTAAGCAGACATACCTGCACAATTTTCTTATCTGACATTCCTGCAACAAAGAGATTTTGTTTGTCTTCATCAGGATTGAACTTGACACAGTAAGGAACCTTCCTGTTTGTGAATCTTGAAACGCACTGCCCTGCAACAGAAAAGTCATTCATAGTGCATCCAGCTGGAAGTTCTTTGGGCTGATTAGTGCCAGGGGAGGTTCAGGTTGGGTATTAGGTTGTGGTGAAGTGGGTGTTGGCCTCTTCTCCCAAGGAACTAGCAATAGAACAAAGAAAATCAGCCAGGGAAGGTTTAGGCTGGGTGTTAGGAAAAAGGTCTTTACTGAAAGAGTGGTCAGGCATTGGCACAGGCTGCCCAGGGAGGTGGTGGAATCACCATCCCTGGAGGTGTTCAAGAAACGTGTGGGCATGGCACCTGGGGACATGTTTTAATGGCCATGGTGGTGGTGGGTCAATGGCTGGACTCAGTGGTCTTAGAGGTCTTTTCCAACCCAAGCAATTCAATGATTCAGGCAAAAAAGACTCTTCCTGGTGTAACGAGAAGCCTAAACACTGAACCACAAGGCAACATTAAGGATAACTGAAAAGAATCTGACTGATGACATATCTTGATATTTGCTGGTAATTGAACATGGTGCCAATTAACAGTGCCCACAAGTATAGGCCTACCTGTTTCAGTGTCCCAGAGCTTCAGGTAGCGATCATATGCAGCGCTAAGAAACTGAGTGCCGGCGTTATTGAAGCAGATGTCTCGGACAGCTTTGCTATGTCCTGCAGAACAGAGACATTGTGATGACAAACTTTAATCCATCCATGCTTAGAATTAATTGGGAAAAAAACAAACCCACAACATTAATCAACTTAAATTTGCCTGTCATTAACAATGCAAAGAGAACAAGGAATTTTCTTATTGACATTCTTCATGAGTGAAGAATGATTCAAGTGAGAAAGATAAATCGACTCCTAAGGAACAAAGAGAGTAAGCACAAACCCCTCGCCCCACCCAAGCCCTGGGGAGAGAAACAAACAACACTGCACAGAACCAACCACTGTGCCTCAGTCAGAAATTGATATACAAGCAGAACTTCAAGTACTGCTGGCTTCAAAGACTGTTTTGGTCACAGGTAAGAGATGCAGGAGAAGTTTAAAACATCAATATCTAACGAAGAGGAGGAGAAGCAAACACTACAGGAGACACATTGAAAGTAATAACTTTTGTAACTAGAAAGCAGGTACAAAATATGGGAAATAATAGATCAGAAAATGAAGAATGCTTTCATCTGGTGTTTACTACCCCTCAACCCCAATACTTTCATCTGACCCCCACTGGCAGGCTCGTAGGAGATCTCTTTAGTTAAAATCTTGACACACAGTAACTTAAATATAGCAGACCAGCAGGTGAGTCTGGTTGGTAATAAGGACCTTTGGAGAAGAACAGTCAAATTGTTCAGAAAGAGCAGTCTATTGAGAGAGAACCTTTTCTGAGCCATCAGCTGTCATCAGAAATATTAGGTAAAAAAAAAAAAAAGACTTCTTTCTTGTTACTCAACATACATTCACTGAGTGTTCTAGAAATGTTCCTGTTTCAAAAGGGGAATCAGCTGCTTTTGTTCGCCATTCAAGGCTGCTATGATGTACATATTTTCTCTCTCTGTCTCAGGTATCTGCTTGAAAAAAGCACTTGTTACACTGACAAAGAGCAGCTGAACCTAACAAAAATTTCCCAGGCTTTTGCACTAGAAGGGGCCACTTTTTTAAGAGGGGATGATCAAACCATGAGATGCCCTTACTGAATAAATTCAGAGGGCTGCTGCTCTCCACATGAAGATGGGACAATTTCATGGCATCATTTTGCTTTTGGAAAGGACTCCTGTATAAAGAATTGATGACTGCAGTACACTAATGTTTTGCTTTCAGGGTCATAAGGTGCTCTACATCAACATTAAATTGCCTGGAATAATGACAAAGGTTCACTAAAAATGTGCACCTTTCTTCATTCTTATTGCTAAGAACATAGAATCACAGAATCAAGCAGGTTGGAAAAGATCTTAGAGATCATCGAGTCCAACCTATTACCTAATACCTACCACCTCCTGACAACTACACCATGGCTTCAAGTGCCATGTCCAATCCCCTCTTGAACACCTCTGGGGGCAGTGACTCTACCACCTCCCTGGGCAGCACATTCCCATGGTCAGTTACTCTTTCTGGGAAGAACTTTCTCCTCAGCTCCAGCCTAAACTTCCCCTGGTGCAGCTTGAGACTGTGGCCTCCTGTTCTCATGCTGGTTGCTTGGGAGAAGAGACCAACCCCCACCTGTCTACAACCTCCTTTCAGGTAATTGTAGAGAGCAATGAGGTCTCCCCTGAGCCTCCTCTTCTCCAGGTTAAACAACCCCAGCTCCCTCAGCCTCTCGTGCTCCAGATCTCTCCCCAGCCTCGTTGCTGTTCTCTGGACACGTTCAAGTGTCTCAATATCCTTCAATTGAGGAGCCCAGAACTGGACACAGTACTCAAGGTGTGGCCTAACCAGTGCTGAGTACATTTGCATAGTGAATAGCATCTGCTTTGGATGCCTCCAAGCCCACTCTATGAGAGATGAATAAACCAACCTAAATCATATCCTTCCATCAATGTTTTGAATATATATCAATGAAAACAGAAAAGAGAAACAAGACTCTTACCAATGAATGTTCTTAGACATCTTCGATCACCATAAACTTCCCATAGCTTGGGGGAAAGAAAGAGAAGTCAATCGTTAAACAACTAAACTACTGAAATGAAGTGCAAACACATACAGCAACATCTTTGAAGAACTGAATTCCAAACACATGACACCTACTGATTAGTCACAACTATCTACCCAGAAACTCACAAGGATGCTGCCACCTTCTTGTTAGCCAAACTCCCTTTAAATCAGCTTTCTAGTATGATATATGCTGGGCTGAAATGAGATTAGTTCAAGACCACAAATGCTTCAGTAAAACACTCCAGATGAAACCTATTGGTAGCTGTCAAAGTAGGCTTCACAGAAAATGAATTGCTGTCATAAAGGCAATAACCTGAGGAACTTGCAACCTTCTAAATGCTGTTACTGAATGATTAACACTGTCCCGACACCCACAGTCTTGTGCATGACTTCAGGCTTTGCTCCAATGAACAAAGTGAGGAAGATAAAAGCCACACAGAGAAAAGGCAGAAGTACCAAATGTTTAATTATTCTAAAATGCATTGTCTGTATTCAAAGATGGTATAAAAATACACAGATTTAATCAGAAAACCAAACTCACCTTAATTTTGCAATCCATGGAGCAAGACAACAGTATGTGTCCAGAGAGAGGAAACAATCTCACTGCACTGACACCCTGTATGAGGACATCATTAAGACAGTCAGTGGAGCACCTAGGTATTTCCCTCAGTTCACTTCCCCTCTTTTCTAAGCACAAAGCTAAAGGTGATCTTTGCAAAACCTACAGATCCTGTATCTTGAAAAGCAACAACCCACCTACACCCCAACCACGACTCCCTACCTTTGTATGTCCAGACCACACGTGGATTTGTTTCTTTGGAAGATAGCACTTCTCAGGTGGCACTGTAGAACGGAGATTAACTCCAACATCTTGAGGGACATGAAGATAGGATCTGCCCTGATAGTCATACATCTCCTTAACTGAAAAGATAAGCACAGAGTTCTGAGCATCTTTGCAAGGCTCAACTGCCACACGCAATCACAAAGTTTTTCTCAGCACAGCTGCTCTGCTGTAAAGTGGGGGAAAGAACAAAAAAGAAACCCCCACTTCACAGGGTGGAGATGTGGAATCCTCTTTGCAGCAACACATCTCACATGAGGCAACACATAGCCGCCACTTTACTGCATGTAAGAAAGGATGCTCCAGCTTGCATGAGAGAGGCTGGCTGCAGAAAGCGGTTAACAAAGTGAGACTTAGTTTAGCTGTCTGTGTCAGGTGGTACAAGGCAAAACTCTTCTGCACATAGAGAGCTGACCTAAGTTTCCACAATTCTCTTAGGTTTTACTTATCAAATAATCATCTTTAAAGATACCACAGGGTATAGGCTTTTGTTATTTGATACACAATTATTCATACTATGACAGCAAGAACATTTACATAAAGAACTGAGGAGGCAGAAAGTCCAAGTGATTTTCTAAATTGCATGCAAGTCATTACTCAAAGCACTACCTGCTGATGAAAGCACTGACAGACAGAACTGCAGTAGTTCTGAAGCTGAAACTGAGCCAAACTCCTAGCTTTAAAATGCTTTAACTGCTGTGTGAAACAGGAAAGGGACACATGCATCTGCTGACATTAAAAAAATAAATAAATAAACCCAGTACCCTGAAAGATGACATTTCCACACTGCTCTGCACAGCATGAAGTCCTTTATGCTTATGCCTATGAGTGTTATTATCTCCAATGCAGGAACATCAAGGTGCCTCAGCAAAACTGCTGAGGCTCTCTGCCATCCTTACTAATTAACACAGCAGGCAAGAAAACACAGTAAGAAAATGAGAGCAGGCAGGATGATGCTATTACCATGTAATATAGTCTTTTCCTCTCCAGGCTTATCATCTTCTACTTTTCCTCTCTTTTGCCTCTTAGCTGTTATTTCATCCAACTCTTTCTGTTCTTCCTGGAAAAATAAAATATCATAGAATCAGTCAGCATTGGAAGGGACCACAAGGATCATCCAGATCCAACCCCCTGCCATGGGCAGGGACACCTCATGCTAGATCAGGCTGGCCAGAGCCTCATCCAGCCTGGGCTTAAACACCTCCAGGGACGGGGCCTCAACCACCTCCCTGGACAACCCATTCCAGGGCTTCACCACTCTCATGGGGAAGAGCTTCCTCCTCACATCCAGCCTGAATCTCCCCACCTCCAGCTTCATTCCATTCCCTCTAGTCCTATCACTACCTGATAGCCTGAGAAGTCCCTCCCCAGCCTTCCTGTAGGCCCCTTCAGATACTGGAAGGCCACAATGAGGTCACCTCGGAGCCTTCTCTTCTCCAGACTGAACAGCCCCAACTCCTTCAGTCTGTCCTCATAGGAGAGGTGCTCCAGCCCTCTGCTCATCCTCATGGCCCTTCTCTGGACATATCTTCTAAACATATCTGGACACCTCTTCTGAAAATTCAGTGTTCAGAACCACACAGCAAAATCCAGACCTCTACTGGATCTCCTCTACATTTACTCGCTATTAAGGATATATTTATTTGACAGAAGAGATTAGAACTATTGCTAAGCATCAGTAAAGAGAATACCTTTACCAAAAGACTTTGAAAAGCTATGCACACTGAAAAGAATTAAATGTTATCTTTTTATGCACAGACCACTGCCTGAATAAGAATGGTTGGTGGTTGCAGGGCCAGGGGGTGGTGTTATTGTGAGGTTATTTTGCTTGGCTGTTTTTTTTTCCCCTTCTTTTAAACAAGTTTTACTTTCAGTCCTTTTCATGCTTCTAAACACCTTTTAATCAGACTCTCTACTCTTCATGGTATCATAGTATCAGTCAGGGTTGGAAGGGACCACAAGGATCATCTAGTTTCAACCCCCCTGCCATGGGCAGGGACACCCCACACTAGATCAGGCCAGCAAGACCCTCATCCAGCCTGGTCTTAAACACCTCCAGGGATGGGGCCTCACACTTCCCACAGATAAAACGAATTTTATTTCCAAGCAGTTCTGGAAACAACTGAATGTAGACTATTTGGAACACCTTACTGGGACATATCACCTGAAATGTTCTGTCACCCTAAACCATAGCATGGATCAGAAGATCAGACACTGCTAGCACAGCTGGATCTCTGTTAAAACCACTGCAATGTAATAATTTGTGTCAACAGCAGTACTTACTTCTGATGGTTTGGCTACTTCTTTTTCATCAACATACTTTGCCCATGGTCCCAGAAACCCATCAATATTGGATGCATCATTCTCTTTAAACTTCTTCCTTTTTTCAATTTTCTTTTGTCCTGTTTCAAACACTGTTAAACCTGAAGAAGAAAAACAAGACGCTGCCTAGCTGCCATCACAGCACACAACATCACAGGTCACACCATAGTCAGTCCAAAAGAAAAGACAAAATAAACCCCAAACAAACAGAAAAACTCAGTCATCCCCACCAGTCCTTCCAATACACACAGCAACATGCAAAAAGCATTTGAGCAAAACTGAGCAGAGCATTGCTAACTTCTCCAGCTACCACCACTGCTACCCGTGCACAGTAACAGAGGAACCACTTAAACTGTGTGTCATGCTTTGCTAGAGTATTTTAACACTAAGTCTGCAGACTCTATGAGAGCATCAACTTTTGTACTTCAAGCAGTGCAGTGTTTGAAAGCAGAGACCTAACCATTGGCTTCTGACCCTCCCCATCTATCTCAGTTTCAAAAATCTCATCAAAACCCCCAAATCCCCTCAAACCAAAGTACATCTTCCACAGCCCCAACCACAACTGCGTATTACAGTTCAGTAACAATTCATAGAATGGATTGGGTTGGAAGGGACCTTTAAAGGTCACCCAGTCCAACCCCCTGCAATAAGCAGAGGCATCTTCAACTAGATCAGGTTTCTCCCCATCCAAGCTGGCCATGAATGTTTCCAGGGATGGGGCATCTGCCACCTCTCTGGGCAAGCTGGGACTGTGTTTCTCCACCCTTACTGTAAAACATTCTTCCTTATAGCTACTCTGATTCTACCCTCTTTCAGCTTATTTTCTTTATCTTACTTTGAAAGACAAGAGCAATAACCTTGGATACATTCCCTGGAAGAGGACACAGAAATAAGGAGCCTTTGCATGGATGTGTGAATAAGATGTTAAAAACAGACATGTAAGGGAAAGCACAACCATAAAGTTTACACAAGTACTACTTCCCAGGGCAAACAAAGTCACTCTGAGTATTAAATGTCTTGTATCAAGGTATTATTTATAAACCTCATGCCTCTGGTAGTAAGTCCTCTCAGTGGCAGGCCACGCCTTTACCATTTGGCAGCCTTCCAATGCTTTTTCTTTTCCAAATAACCCAAACAACTGTGTTATGCAGAGATAAGGTGCAACATCCAATAGGAGCGCTAGAGCTTGCATACAGAGTGTCAGTTTGCTCCTGAGGAGCACAGTGAAGTTGATTAGCCCAACCCACAGCTACCCCAATGCAGATATGTGATACATTTTTCACCAAGATAGAGCATAAGAGGTCCAAAAAGCTGTTTCAGACAGACAGATCAGTTCCATGCAATGGCACTTGCTGGGTTCCACTTGCAAATCCCAATTTCAGATTTGACAGCCTGAAATATTTGCTACTTCAAGAAAACAAAGCACTCCAACACCTCTCTTCCCTCTTCACATTGCAAGGGCAACTCTTCTTTCTTTTTTGTGTCTTTGGACATGGGCAAGTCTCTCACAATTCCTTATTTTGCCAATACCTATTTCCATTTCTCCTTTACCAAGTCATCAGTTGCAAGTAATTTGTATCAGATCCTGAATTCATTACCTTGATTTTTTCAGCTTCTTCTACAGAACCAATGTATTTGGTGGCGACTTCAGCATTATCTATAGAGGGATCTAATGCATAACCTAGAACAAGAGAGGAAATAAAATGCTGTTATTTCAAGCTGCTTAGTTTTGTACGGCTTGTATTACCCTGCTCCCCCTCCTCCATAATTACTTTCCCCTCTGGCTCGCTAGAGATTTCAGGAAGGGTTGAGGCATTTTTGAAACCTCATCCACATTTCACTTGGCCTGAGTATTAAGGTTACTACAAAGGATTACCATGAGGTCCTTGAGTAAGAACTGCTGCCAGGATGCTTAAATTTGCACAAGACAGAGAAACACACAACTGTTAATAGGCAACAGTTAAGACACAATGGGACAATAGTTACAGGAAGCAAAGTCACAAAATCTTTCTGGTGGGAAGGGACCTCAGAAGGCCCGTGGCCCAATACCTTGCTCCAAGAGAGTTCAATGCAAACGTTAGACTTTAAAATGCTGTAGCAGCTTCTTGTTGGAACGTGGCATGAGGAAAAGACTAGCTGAAAAAAAGATATTTTAGTAATGTGATTCTCAGTAGATGCTGCTTTAGCTCAGGGCACTGCTCCTGGGTTTGTGAAGCCAGTAAGGCATGCTGAAACCAGCCCATAGCTGATGGACACAAAGCCCTCCAGCTTTACAAGCATCCTCTGCCCCTGCAGCCCCCTGCTTCTGCTGGGTCAAAAAGAGCATTGCCATCTCTGGCAGTCCTGGGGATGGCGATAGCTGGAAGGAAGAGGACAGAGATGGAGGGGAAGAAATCGAAAGCAAACCAAGTTTTCTAGGACTTTGTGCATATTCTGTGTCCTCCAGCAGATATTTTTCCATCCTCCTCCTGCCAGAGTTGGGAAAGCTTGTTCCTTCAACTTGAAAGCCATTTAACTAGCATGGATGGTGTCAGAAGCAGCAACAATAGCCTTGAATTCTTAAGAGAATTAAGTATTCACATCTTCATTTCTTGATTGCAGCTCTTGAGTCTTGTTCAAACAAACCAACCCCAAAACAAGAAAACACAAACCCCAAACCTGCTGAGCTTAGCTATGAAATGGTGATACAGTTTGTAGAATATTTTTAAGGCTAACCAGGATATTTACCATTTTGGATAGTGAGGCTTTCATTTTAATAAGCACATCTTGCAGTTCTCCCTCTGTTTCTCCTGCAGTGACTAGCATGATCTTACATGAATGAGAGAGACAAATTCACCTAGTTTCCAAGGAACAGGTGCACTGAACAGTTACTGACCACCACAGCTTTCTTTTGGGGAAGACTGCACCCTGCTGGACACAGCACTAATGCTTATTAAATATTATTCAGGTCATAAAATGTCCCTTGAGGACCCAGTGAGAATTGCTCTGTATCATGATGGAAAAACCAAACCACAGGTTAAAGTAGTCACACACCCAAAAGCAAAGAAATCCCACAGCACACAATCTAACTCTGACATTTTTGTTCACAGGGACAATTAAGAGTAGTGGGAGATCACTCAGTCCATCCCCAGAGACCAGTGGCCCACCAAAGCCCTTGAGTGCATACAAGTCGAGAATCTGTCAATAACCAAATCTATCCCAGTAACCAAAGGAGATCATTTCCCTAAACAATTCCCAGGAAGAACATGGCCTAGTTCATTTCTTTTTAGATGCTGAGAAAACCAAAGAAAAAACAGATAAAAAAATTACTGTAACTGGTAAAGGAGCCATTCCAAGAACACACCAAGTGCTTCCATACAAAAGTGTTCCCAATACAAATCCCCCTGCAGAGCAGCTACAAATCCGGTAAGACCCAGTTGTGGCACAGCATATGGCCAGATGCTCCATGAATATGAGACATACCTATGTCCTCTTATGAAATACAAATTCCCATCATATCTAAACCAAACAAAATTCTCCTAGGCTATTATTAGGATTTACTTCCACAGATAAGCAAACTGAGCAGGCACTGGAAGTGGACTTTGCTAACTGCCTGCTTTTATTAAGCCACTATTTCAATTAGCTCTCTCCCAAACTCAAGGGTTTTTCTGTTAACAGCAGAGAGATATTGCTTTGGATTGATGTCAAAATCAATACAGAGGTTTACTTGTCCTCCAACTGTATTGACACAGTCTCTGGGACTCCATTTGATACTTGTAAAAGAGGGACAGTATTCCTATGAATAGGGCCCCTGGGCCAAGCACAGCTTCCCGTGGAAGTGGAGGCTTCTTATAGCTGGGTTGAATTTGGTCCAGCATCATTCTCATTTGGTCTAGCATCATCCTCATAGAAATGCTCTGAACAATTTCTACTTTCTAGGGGAGACGTGAAAGAGAATCTCTTCTTTCTGGCTGGGACTCCTCAACACAGCTGCAAAAGACAGCTTGCTTTTATCCTTCTCAGCTGGTCTCCCATCTAATGTGCCCTGGCTTCTGTCTCTCCTTCAGTTTTATTGAAGAGGCAGATATTTCATGTTACATTTTAGCAGGGAAAGGAACAACTCCACCTACATCCATAATTTCAGTAGGTCTGAAAACAGTTGGTTAAATAATCACACTTTGATGTGCATTCCAGAAGGACAGCTAATTAAAGTGTGTTTACTGCATACTGTGCAATGCAGCATCCAAAGCCCCATGACAGCTCAGGTATCTGGAAAAATACAGCTGGACTAACCCATGCTGAAGACACTGGGCTCTGCAGAATCTAAGTGATCAGAGAAGAAAGTGCCTACAGTTGTAACAGGTAACTGGAGGTGTTGCATGTAACATGAGCAGATGACAAAAAGATGAGGAGTGTTACTGCATTTAAGATCTTAAAATAGCAGTCTCACTGCTGAAATAATCCTGTTCTAACCAAGTTACTGAACACCCAACAAAGAGCTTGGAGATTCACAGAGAGAAAGTTGTTTCTTATTAAAAAGGACACCAATTGCTTCTGAAGGACAGACTTTAAAATACAAATGCTGCATGAATGAAGCAGTTCACTTCTAGGAGGAACTCTGATGCTGAAACAGCTATGGAGTTGTTTTTCTACCCCACTTGTGGGGGGGGAAAGGGAGAAGGGAGAAGGGAGAAGGGAGAAGGGAGAAGGGAGAAGGGAGAAGGGAGAAGGGAGAAGGGAGAAGGGAGAAGGGAGAAGGGAGAAGGGGGAAGGGGGAAGGGAGGAAGGGGGAAGGGAGAAGGGAGAAGGGAGAAGGGGAGGGGGGGAGAAGGGAGAAGGGAGAAGGGAGAAGGGAGAAGGGAGAAGGGAGAAGGGAGAAGGGAGAAGGGAGAAGGGAGAAGGGAGAAGGGAGAAGGGAGAAGGGAGAAGGGAGAAGGGAGAAGGGGGAGAAGGGAGAAGGGGAGAAGGGAGAAGGGAGAAGGGAAGGGGGAAAAAAAAAAAGGGTGGGAAAAAAGGTGGGAAAAAAAGGGGGGAAGGAAGTGTGAGATTTACTGCAAAGGAAAAAAAAAAGCCATAAAGCATGGAACAGTACTGGCAAGGTCTGAGCTCGATCTAGCTCCTAGATCTAAGCTGGTCTAATTCAGTTTTGAGCAAGTATTTAGAAGAAAAACTTGGATAAAAAGGAAGAGTACCAGTAACACACTGTCGGGGGGAGGGAAGCCCTAGAGAAGATTGAAGAAACACACTTGTCAGTCTAGCCAGAGATGAAGGACAGAAGGCAAAAAATTATGTGCCTCAAGGCAGTGTCAATATGCGAAGCATTAGAGACAACAATGACACATGGCTTGATAGGGCTGCTGAAGGGAACATGAGAAATAGTTTGTATTTGCAGCACTGCAGGGTTGGGGTGGTAGCAATAAAGTCTCAAGGATTACACAACCAACTACGATGTTTATGCAGATTTCAAACCCATGCAAAACGGTAGGAAATCAGGAAAGCAGCAATTTTACACCATGTACTTGTACTGTGAAGCAGTCAGAGATCCACATGACAAAAAAAGCCATCTGAGCAGCGCAGGAAACTTGATTTTAAGACTCTTTTTTTTTTTTTTTTAAGGATAGACATTTTAACAACAGCCCTAATGCACTACATATCGACACTGTTGAGGAAGCAAAGACAGACTGGAAGGACTCTCAGTCAATGCCAGCATGGAGGTTCTGAGCTATCCGAGCACCACAGGGAAAAAGCATTTTGGATGGTAAGTATTTCCTGCAGGAGAAGTAGGTGAGAAAGACTGTTTGCCAAAAACTACTTGGGTTTGTGATGAAGATGTAAGTTTCTCACTGCATATGTATTAACTTTCAAGATGATATATAAAGCTTTTTTGAACTGCTTTAGATACATGGTCTCATTTACCACCATCTCTGACTTGTACCACACTCATCCTTCACTTATAGCCGCTGTTTATCTACATGCCAGTCACTGCAGATTTGTTTGAGACTGCCTGCCTTACAGCACAACGCTGCTAAACTGCCCAACACAGGCAAGAGGCCTCAGGATCTGCAGCTTTTAATTAAGAGGTTTACTCTCTGTTCTTCAAGCATGGGGTAACACAGTCATTAAGGACTTGTTGGACTTAGATTTATGCCTGGCTATTATACTTGGGGGTTTTATACTTGGTCTCTTCTGAGGAGACGTTTATATTCTCCTTCCAAATGGAAAAGAGAATATTTAATTGACAACTTTCTGACAACTTAAGGGAGTGCTCTTTTTAATAGACCTTCTAGACAGCCAGGATATCAAGCTCATTTACTGCATCTTCTAGCTTGAACTCCAGCCTCTCGGTGCTCATTCTGGCAGTTTAAATTGTCTATCTCGGCCTTTTCATAGTTCCATTTTCACTGTACCCAGATCCTTATCCATGGAATGTTTCTGGAAAGTTGAGCATGCTAGCTGCACAGTTGTCAATGTTACTGGTCTTAAAAATACATTTTTACTCCCTTGTAATACAGCTTTCAAGGCAGCTGCTGTACACTGATGATACAGAACAGTAACAAGCTTTGAGCAGACTTACTAATTCTGTTTTCTCCCAAACACAACATCACAAGCAAAACCCCAAAGACTATATGCCTACAGACCCTTCTTTCCAGTACTTTACACACCCCAAAAATGCACAACTCACACAATATAGCATTTCATTTCACAGAACAAAATCTAATCTGTTCAGATCCTGCACAGGCTCCTACCCACACTGTCTGTCAAGCTCAAACAAAAAAATTGCAGTCAAGTCAGTTAAAATTATGGTATGGAATTAAGGTTGTAGCCAGGTGGAGGTTGGTCTCTACTCCCAAGCAACCAGCACCAGAACAAGAGGACACAGTCTCAAGCTGTGCCAGGGGAGGGTTAAGCTGGACGTTAGGAAGAAGTTCTTCATAGAAAGAGAGATTGGCCATTGGAATGTGCTGCCCAGGGAGGTCATGGAGTCACCATCACTGGAAGTGTTCAAGAAGAGACTGGATGAGGCCCTTGGTGCCATGGTTTAGTTGATCAGATGGTGTTGGGTGATAGGTTGGACTTGATGATCTCAAAGGTCTTTTCCAACCTGGTTAATTCTATCCTAAAGTGACACTTCAACTGAACACAAAGATTCTTATTTGCAAGACAAGCACTGGCAGACAAGTTTAAAAGAGAAATGAAAGTTTGAAATGAAAGTTTTCAATGAAACCCATCAGCAATATTAACCACTGCTAGATGCAACTGCATATTACACATTACTGCTATATGTAGTATATATTAGTTATATGCAATTACATGTAGCAGTTTTGTTCTTTCAAACACACCCAAAAGAATGTTTAGAATCCATAGTCTTTCCATGACTTCCCTATTAAAAATCCATTTACCTCACAATCCCTAAAAAGTCTATTTGAAACTCAAGCCTTTCCACAACTCCAGTGTTTCATTTTTCAAATGCAATTATTTTCAAGTGAAAAGGGCTCTTCAAGGTAAGAAAGCAGCAACCATAATGACCACCAAGATAGAGTTCTTTGGGTCTGTCTTTGCTAAGAGCATTCCAGTAATGTACTCCCACTTGTTACAATTCCTGTTCATTCAGCTTGTATCTCAAGGCAACCACCTTGAAGAATCTGACAGTAAGGATTCCTCTTGGTTATGAGAGAGCTACCTTTAGCTCAAATCACATGAAAGAGCCTATCTGCATCACAGATCTACAGTTATTTGTCATGTGAAAAGTGTGAAATTTTGATTTGTGTTTTCTACACTGATGCAACTAATGGAAGGATTAATTAAGAGGGGTTTGGTAGGAGGTCACACACTTGATTACATTTTCAAAGGGAACTACAAAATGAGATTTCCCAAATAAGTACTATGATCTCCAGCTGCATGGATTCTCATTCAAAGACCTTTCTCCTTTTTAGTAAGTCTACTAAAAAGCCATTTATGTAGCTTGCAGTCCTATACAGCACAACTTATTTATCCAGATTGGAGAGAAGAAAGGTGGAGGTGAATTCCACTGTTAAGGACTTACCATAGGTTGCAAATGTTCTTCTTTGCTGCTCAAACATGAAATCATTGATGTGAGCTGGTTCTGCATATCCAGAAAGCATATTTCTAGGTGCAGCCATTTGTTGAGTCCTAAATGGGTTTTCTGGTCCAAACTATATCAACAATGTTAAAAGAAAGCGTATCAGAATTACTAATTTCTGAACTCTGTGTGCGTACTTCTTGAGGAGAAAAAAAAGAAGTCATTCAAAACCTGCAATGCAAAATCACTTCAACTTTATATTTCTTTCTGACTCCTGAATGAGCTTCTTAGTCTGTTATTTCACACAGTAATCTCTTACACAGTTGCTTTGAATAGCTCATTTCATGAGTGAGCTTTCTAGCCTGTGTTACTGGTACAGAGGCCAAATCAATATCAACTGCTTGACACTAAACACTGCCATTCAGTATGTTAGCAGTGCAAGTATTCAGGTGACAAAACCACACCATTTTGTCCCTTGTAAGGGGCAGACATCAAGAAATAGATATCAGGTTCTACTAAACTCATGCCCTCAATGCAGAAATTACACTGCCAGCAATACATTTGTGCAGGTAAAAAGCAACTGGGGACTTGCTGTATTATCCCAGAAAATACACTTACGGAACCCTGCTTTCCTTTTCTTCTTGCAAGGTAACAAATGTCAGTCTTCCTGACCACACCATGGTTAGGGGAAAGGACAGCCAATACAAAAAAATCCAATGCTCTGAGACTAACATCAATTAAATGTGACTGTAAACCCTATGCAAACACCTGAGACTCCCCCAGTATTAGGCTTCCCTAAGCAAAACCTACAAAGTAATACTGCAGTAAGTTTAAACCAGTCTTCTCACTCACACACTTCATGCCACCTTGCAAAATGCAAGCTTCCTACGAAAAGGACAAATTTATGGGGTTCCACAAAAGATTTTCTAAGCAGGAAGCATAACTGTGGCAGAAATTTCAGACTGATGCAGCCGTCGGCCACCCAGCACGGTAATCCCTGGTCTAACAGAAGGCAAACTGTACAAAGAAGTTAAAACACTGAGAGAAAGTTAAATGGCTGAACATCTATTTTTATCTTCCAGATAGCCTGGCAGTTATAATATAACAAAGTGGTTCACCAGGCAATCCAAATGCAGCCTAAAATGGTTTTCTGCTACACGCATTCAGAATAGCTTGAGATGCTAAAATACTTGGAGGTGAATAATTCTACTGCAGGTATTTGGAGTTTAATGTTAAATCCTCCTCTTAAAAGCCATATAACCACAAACCTGAAAACCATTCACTTTGATCCAAGTAGCCTGATGAGTAAATAGCAAAAATGTTAAGACTAGTAAGAGACAAATAGAGTTCATGTTTTACTTGGTGTCTTCATAATGCCATTTTCCTAGCTTGGGTTTTAATTTCCATACCTATAAGCCTGGTAAACACTTTCAAGATTCTCCTTAGAACAGCTTTAGGGAGAATATTGTAATTGAAGCATTAAAAATACCAACACACCTGTGCAGTATCTTTCTCCAGTCTGCCCAAACTAGGTTCCAAAACACAGCAAGCATCCAAAGGAGGCATGTCTTACAGGAATTTCATAAGAGAATGGAATCTCTGACCTTTAAGCCAAAGGCATTTCTGTGCTCAAGAGGGATAATGTTTCTTACCTCAGGTGCAAACATGGTTTCATAAGTGGGATTGTACTGAACTTCCTTGATGGCAGGATCAAGGTGGACTCCTGTTTCCACATCTTCCTGAAATAAAACAGACATATTAATAAACCACTTCTGAATCTATGGCATTGCCCCATGTCAGACCAAACTAAGGCTGTAGTTCAAGCTGACACTTTCAGTACTGTGAAAGGTGCAGAGTACCTTGGCCAAAGTTTCTATCTTTAAAACATACTGATTGCAAATCCAATGCCCAGCCCTCACTGAGACATTTATCTAAGATACTAGTGGCATTTTCCATGTGCATTATCACTTTTTATGACATCATGCACACATTTTAAAGCAAGCAGCAAGATTGGAGGCAAGCTTTGTTTTTTTTCCCCCTGAGGATGTCTGAAAAGCAGACCTTGGGAAAAAGAGCCAGTTTAAATGGTCACAAATGTGATATAAAGGGGTGAAGAGTAGAGTTCTATAAAAGACAGGAGGCACAAGGAACTGTTCTGAAAGGTAGTTGGGGGAAAAAAGTATTAGACATCAGCACAAACACTTGCATGAGTTTCAGAGAATCCAAGGAGCCCTTCTCTCCAAGTGTTTAGCAAAAGGTGTAAACATAATTCAGCTACAGTATTTCAACACATTTCCAAACCTTCTGTGACTGCAATTTAACTCACTAGATGAAAGGCCAAGAAAAAGGAGCTAACCAAAAGAATAATTTCTCAAGCAACTCCAAGAGGCACATGCAGCTGAAGTGGAAGACAGAGAACATGGGAAAGAAAACGCCTGATGAGGTGGCAGTGCTCAAAAAGACCTTGTTTCACAGCTCTACAAAGGCTCATTTAACACGGATGCTAAACAGTCACTATCTGACCCCCCTGCCCCTCTCCCCTCCCTGCTCAAGGGCTCAGTCTAAGGAGAAGAATGTTATCTTGTGGTATTATGACTTGTATGGCTTCCTGCATCTTTAATGCTAGAATAAATGCATTTGAAAGGGATTAACAACATGCCAGTATATTGATAATATCCCTAGTAATTACACTGCAGAAGGTCTCTTAGCATTAGCGTTCAATTAATGCTCACCCACAGTGTTTGCCACTCATGGAAGGAAGTAGTGGCAAAGCAGAGGATTAAATTTTAGCTGTCATTTCACTGATACAGAATTACCTTGACCAAACCGATGTTACAGCAGCCTTCCAGTACATGAAGGGGGCTACAAGAAAGATGGGGAGGGACTTTTAACAAGGGCTTGTAGTGATAGGATGAGGAGCAATGGCTTTGAGCTGGAAAGGGGGAAATTTAAATTGGGTATTAGGAAGAAATTCTTTACAGTGAGGGTGGTGAGACCTTGGAACAGGTTGCCCAGGAGGTCATGGGTGCCCCCTCCCTGGAGGTGTTCAAGACCAGGTTAGATGAATCCTTGAGCAACCTGGGCTAGTGGAAGGTGTCCCTGCCCATGCCAGTGGGGTTGGAACTAGATGATCTTCAAGGTCCCTTCCAACCCAAACCATTCTATCATTTTATGAATTAATAATGTGGTAAAATTTCTCTGAACAACTGCCAGCGATACTAAACAGTTATCAGTTTACTTGAAAGGAAGACACTGCAAAAGTGAAAATACCCAGATTTGCAAGAATGTCAGGAATTCTTCAGTGCTGCTATTTTTCCTCCTCTTTTTCTCCCTGTTAAGTCCTATGACATGCCGCTCAGCAGCTGAGAAAAGAAACAGATTGTGCCATGAAAGCTGATCCTCTGCTGGATGATTATAGCAATTCTGGTTCTACTTCGCTGCTGGTGGAACAGTGCTGAGTCACTTGGAAGCCACACAATATGCTTATTCCTAGACCACCACAGGCATCGTCTTTCTGTGTGAAAGCCACCCAGCCTTGAAATTGAAGCACATGTTACATTTATCAGAGCTCCAGCCTTATTCGTGCTTTCATATCTTTGGGCATCAAAGGATGACCTGTTAATAGGCTGCCGAAGCACGAAGTGGTCATCACTTCTCTGTGCCGCTTTGCTTTAACCTACAGAATAATCTGAACCTGCCTCAACTCCCCACTTCACCTTCTTAGTGTTTTACAAGCCTGGAAACCTTGGTAGGAGAATAATGAATTGACACAATATATTCTGAAACGTCAGGCTACACACAGCAGGAGCTCCAGCTGCTGCAGCCAAATGATCCCTGAGTCAACAGCTAATAAATGCCATTTTGTACTGCGTTATGAGATTCTGATAGGTAGCAGAAACATTAAAAGTATTAGCCCAGTCCATGAATCATTTCACAAAGAGGCAAGCAAAATGTTTAGGTTTGGGGGTTGTTTGGTTTTCTTTCTTATTTGTTTGGTTGTTGGCTTGGGATGTTTTCTGGTTTGGGTTTTCTGCTTGCTTGTTTGTTTTATACAAGAGGAAACAACTCATCCCTAACCTCTGCATGTGGTGAAGATCACTGGGGACAACTGCACGCATTGCCAGAAGACCATTTCAGCAGAACTCATATTTCTAAGACCCAGAAAGCATAAAATAAAGGAAACTTACAGGTCTTACAACTCTGTCCCTTTATGCTGGCTGCTGTCAGCAACAGCCAACAGAAATTGCCTGCAAGCATTGTAGATGCATTTGCCATAGCTACAGCAAACAGGGAAAGGATCAGAGAGCAGCAGTCTGGCAAAGCTGCGGCTGAGATAAGGTAATCTAAGGGATCACATCCCTCTGCTGGGCTGCAGTTTTTCCTTTGGTCAGACATGACATGCTCTTGATTTATCTAAAAGTCTAAGGTGAGCAATCCATCATGTAGCTTTATGTCCCCAGTGTGACACAAGTGGCTCTGAAGAACGGAAGACTATCAGTAGCTAGGCTGAAGAAGAGGGCATCTGTGAATTCTGTGATGGGCTAAGTGTTACCCTAAGTCACTTCCCACTCGCAAAGGCACAGGAATCATAAAAAGGAGGGTTAAGAGGTTGTGAATTTAAACAGATAATAGTGCTCCTCCAGAGAAAGGTAAAAGCTCAGCTATACGACTGGCAGAGAAGCAGCTTGTGGCGGCTGCAACTTGGAAATTGTTTAACTATGGGCTCTATGGCATTATTATTAGGTAATAGCACTACTAGAAATAGTGTGGCCAGCAGGACTAGGGCAGGAATTGCCCCCTGTATTCAGCACTGGTGAGGCTGCACCTCGAACACTGGGTTCAGTTTTGGGCCTCTCACTGCAAGAAGGACACTGAGATGCTGAAATACAGTGATCACACTGGGAACCTCATAGCAGCTACTGAAAAGGGTCCAAAAGAGAAAATAATCAATGATCAGAGGCCTAAGAAAATACAACCTGTATAGAAGAACTCAACGACCTAATTCAGCCTAAAAAAAATATACAGATTGTACAACTTGGCAGAAATAAGGACAGCCAAGAACTGAAATTGCTCAGTCTATAGATCCACTGAAGTTTGGTAGACAGGTTAAAGGAGTTTGCCCAGACATATGCAGGTATCACCCTTCACACAAGGCAGAACAGAGGCAGACGATGTCTTATTATCAAACCACTTTGTGTTGGTTGTCTTTTAAGCAGATGTGAGGTCTACTTATTTGCAGTACCAGGTTTACAGTTCAGATCTGACTTAAGTATAAAAATTCTTTGATAATTAAATGGTCTCCTTCTGCCTCTTTCATCCTACAACACAGCATCACACTCTCAGTGGAGAACGGTGCTCAGGGCTGTATCTGGAGTATTACCATTTCCTAAGGAATCTACTTTGAGACAGAAAGAAGCTTTTGATGCTAAGTATAGACAAGCAGGTGCTTCATGATAACTCCCTACAGATCACAAAAAGTCTAGCTGCCTCCAAGGTATGCTCCTTTAGTCCTACCATAAAAGCCCTCTGGCCACTTAAAAAATCAGCACAGGAAAGAACACAGGAAATGGAAAGGATTTTACACTATACATATGGTAAATCAGAGCAGCTTCCCTTCTTATGGATTCCTTAAACATAACACAGAAAAACTCCACCTGAACACCATAAACCAAAACCTTTACCCCCTAAGAAAAGTACTTGGTTTATAGAATAGAAAAGAGTTCAATAATGATGATTAAAAAAAAAAAAGGCTGTTTGAGGTTTTCTTTTCTATGGATGCAAGACAAACACACTCATGAATTAAACACAGGCCAAATCCCTGCAGTGGGCATCAAAGCAAAAACTGAAATAAAAGAAATGAGCTGCAGCACGGACTGCAATGCTGGATGCTACTTCTGCTCCTCAGAAAGGGTATCATGTGGTTTGGGTTAAGGCAGCTCACACTCCCTTTCATCCACCATATTTCTAACAGCCAAATTCTGAAATCCCCACTGTGCTAATATGTGGCTACCTCTAAGTTTAATGAGAGCCATTTATGCATTGACAAGAACAACCTGACACTTGCAAACACTTGAGATTTCTGAACACAAAGTCTGTCAGAGCAAAGCAGAGATCAGAGTTTTCCAGTTTCCTGTAATGCAAGCAGAGAGTTGTGATGTCTTCTATGTTGCTTTTTTCTGGACATTATAGATAATAAACCTACAAAGTTTCCTTAGAATCATAGAATCAATAAGGTTGGAAAAGACCTCAAGGATCATCAAGTCCAAACCTGTCACCCAAGACCTCATGACTAGTAAACCATGGCACCAAGTGCCACATCCAATCCCCTCTTAAACACCTCCAGGGACGATGACTCCACCACCTCCCTGGGCAGCACATTCCAACGGCTAACAACTCTCTCTGTGAAGAACTTTCTCCTCACCTCAAGCCTAAGCTTCCCCTCTCCCCATCCAAATTAATTACTAATTAGCCAAACAGTAAGAAGGGGCAAGCTGCTTTGCATAAGATTTAATTGGTTTTAATCATCCACTAAATTAAAATGTGGTAAATTAAGACCCCCATCCCATGAGCTGCAGAGACTTAAGCAATTTGTCGCTTCCCAATTCTTGCATGAACCACTTGGGGTGACAAATACACAGTGCTATCTCATTCTGAGGATTTCCAGACTTATTACCAAGAGATGAATGACATTTACATTGAAGTCCCAGCATTAAGATTTGGCTGTTATCAGCTTTTAGTCATTCTACCCATTCACACTCTCTTAGTAGTAAATGTCCATCCCACTGGATTCAACAGAATAAAAATCAACCAGCAAGGAAAGGAGATGTTAAATGCTGAAATGATGTAGTTTTGTTAAACCAGGCTAGAAGCCCAGCTTCTTGCAGGATGACTAGTTCTAAACATCTATTCTCAACAAGCTAGTGTGTGTCAAAGAAAGTAAGAAACCCCCTATGTTAAAGGAAACCAAACCAGTAACACCTCCCAAGTCACTACATGCTCAACACTGCTACAGAACTGTCACACGCTGACTTTGTGCCTTCCCCCTCTCTGAATCTGGGCACTGATTAGACTTTAAAGAACATAGAAAGGTGACTGAAGGTATTTGGATTTTAATGTTAAATCCTCCTCTTAAAAGCCATATAACCACAAGCCTGAAAACCATTCACTTGGATCTAAGTAGCCTGATGAGTAAATAGCAAAAATGTTAAGACTAGTAAGAGACAAATAGAGATCATGTTTTACTTGGTGTCTTCATAATGCCATTTTCCTAGCTTGGGTTTTAATTTCCATAGCTATTTCTTTCCCAGAAGCAGTATTTTTCTGGACATCTGCACAATGTCAAAAGTAAATAGATCCAACAGAGAAAGAGAGACTCCCAACCCCTTTCCACACTGAATACAACACAAACCCTTTGGCTCCTGTACTGCACAAAGCATCCATGGAAAACCAGTACCAAAGCACCAGGAGGGTGTGTGCTTAGCCACAGCAGTTACTACAGAGCCATGACTGGATGGCTGAGCTATGCTTCATGAGCTGCTTCTGCAATTAGTGGAGGAACCTACTGTACGTTAGAGACAACAAGGAGAAAGGGACTTTATTTTTGCCATACAGAAAACAACTTCCAGCAGAAAGCTGACAAGAGCCTTGCCTATGTCAATGAGTTCATGAACAGATGCAAATCCTTCCAGAGGTCACAGGACCTGACTTTCCTCTGAAGGGAAGTCCACTCATGATGGAATAAACAAGTAGAAGCACTGAACCTCCACAAGCAAGTGATGAGGACACCACAGAAGTATTTCACCTTTTCTGCCCCTCATGATGACCACTGCTGGAGGGAAGATACTTCCTAGCCCTAGCTGTTGGCAAGTAGGCTCCTTTCCCTTTTATTTACTGACACCTCTTCCTTCAATGGATCTCTTTCAAGTACTTGTCCAGAGTGTAAACTTCTTGCATACACAGTATTTCTTGGCATGGGACTAACCCTACTACACGTTGCAAGAAGAAATGCATCCTTTTGTTTGTCTGCTTTGAACTCAGCTCCTAGCTTGCAGCTGCTGTCCTGGAAGAGGCAGGGAGTATTCAGCTCCTTTCCATACTGTTTAATGATTTTGTAGGTCTCTGACATGCTTTTCACCTCAGTCATCTCCTTTTCAGTTTTGGCCTCCAATAATTCCTCACACAGAAGCATGACTCTTCTTCAGCCCTGTTGCCCTTCTCTAAACTTCATGCATCCTTTTCTGGATGAAGGATCCAGAAGTGCACACTTCCTCCTCCATCACCTTTCCTCAGACACTGTAACATTTTCAGCGCTTTAGTGGTGCTAAAAATAGCAGCAGCAAGATGCACTTTCATCTAGTCAGCTTTCCAATGTAAAATTGAAGTAGCACAACTGGATTGAAGTAACCGGTAATTATAACTCAATGTTATTTACTATGAGTAATTAACATCATGACAGGCTTATTTTAACAGGCAGACTGTAAGAAGGTGTAACAAACACCATGCCCTCAAGCTTGTAAACCGTAGTTACAGATCAGTACATTTTTCAATTATGGAAAACATTATTTTCCCCAGAAATATGATTTGATAATTTTATGTTGTGAGGCAGGAACTCAGCTGATTTCTGGAGAGTAAAGAAATACATCTTGGAGTAAGATCTTTGGGCTGTAAGGTGCTTTGATAAGCACCTTTAAGTAAGAACAAAAAGATGAAACGGTGTAGCTGAGTGTGCTACCAATTAGGCTTGCTAATAAAGAAGGTGAAGAACCTACTCCTCTTTGAAGTGCATGTAAATTGAACAACTGTGCAAGTTAGCAGGAACCAGAAACACATACAATGATTAGAACTAGGATGTAGAACACCAACCACTTAAGATTTACATTCTCAACTGCCAAAACTGTACTTGTGTGCAGCTGTCATTTACATTTACTGCACGACCAACCTTTCTAGCCTCCCCTCTTACCACCAGCCTTCCTTATCCATTCCTGGTCCCTTGTGTAATGCATATCCATGAACTTAAGAGTATTTGATCCTTAAACATGTCAAAACATTTGCACAAGTGAAGTGATACTAATGAACTGAAACTCTGCTTTCCACCACGCTCATCTGGCTGTTTTTTCAACCCTGTACTTAGAGAATTCTTGTGGCCTACCCTCAAACACCACGTTTTTAATATTTATTCAGCACAGGCTTTCTAATCCTAAAGAATTAGGGTAAATTCCTGAGGGTGACTGGCAACCTTTCACTGCTGGTTGGTGGGGTGCTATCATTTTTAGACACAGAAGGTGTGGGGGAAATGTTGGCTATGAGATCAGCATTTCTTTCTTGAATTGTAAAAGTCTGAAAAGAAAGCCTGATACCACTCTACAAGGAAATGATCTGTAACTCCTCAAGGAAAGTTGTGGTGCTAAAAGAAGCTTCAATATGCTGCTTATTTAGACAGCCTCAGCTTGAAATCATTATATTCTCAGTTGCATGCAGATCATATACATTCTTAACTTAAAATACCAGACAATGTTTTAATGAGACACTTTGATATTCAGAAACCTCACATTCATCTTGGTTAGCAGAACACCTAGGGCACAGGCAGTCCGAGTTTTACTGATGAAGTCTCCTTCCAGGGTCATAGCCTAGTGAACAGCTTTGAAAAGAACATGATGCTGACATCTAACTCTTTCCTCCAGCTGCTGGCTCCTACTTTGGTTTTGGGCATTTAACTGTGCTGGCATAGCCTTTGTGCAGTTACATTACAAGCCAGACCAAGAGATGGATCCAAGGACAAATACCTCACCAGAATTTTACTACTGGTTTTAAAATTCATATCAGTTCCCTGATGTCAACCACCAACCAACTGCATAAACCTTTGTACGGCATAGCAAAGGGGAAACCTGTGGCTACAGCCTGAAGAGTGGTGAAAAGCACAGCTAATGCTACCTGCCACTTACTTTCATTTACACTCAAAAGATATTGCAGATGTTAATTAGTATTGCTTTCAAAGCCTGCACAAGACAGTCTGCCAGAGGATGCAATTCAAGAAGTTAAGATATTTCTAAGACTGAGGTGTAAGAAAATGCACATCTAGCCAGCATATGCAAATATGATCAGGTGTGATAGCATAGGAACTAACCGATGGCAACAAAATGCAAGATTCCACGCACCTCTTTGTCACAAAGTAGGAAACTTTTTAGAACAACTGGAAGCAACACAACAGCACAGTGTGAAACGTCAGCTTTCGATTAGAAATTAGTTGCCTAAACTAAAACGCCCAAACCACACCAACACCCTCACCTTCCTCCTTCTGAAATCCCAAAAGTAAACCAGCATGATACAGAACTTGGAAGGTTAAGGTTTCCCAAGCAACACTTAGAACGAAAACAAAACCACCAATCAGCTTTCAGATGGCTCTTTAGAACAGGACTCAGGCACGCAGGGTATAAAGCACCGATTTCACCCCGACAAATCGCACAGAAAACCATCATAAACTCGGGGGAACAGGAGACAGGAGTACTTGAGACAGGAATATCTGAGAACTCCAAGCAAGGCATAGCTTTGAGATACAGACAATACGCTTTTATTAACTTATCTGCCACTGAGGGATCCATCGGCCAAGGTCCCCGGCAGAAGCCCTCCCTCCCCAACTCTGGGCCCCCTCTCCCCCGCCATCGCGGGGGAGGGCAAGGCCAGGCAGCGGCAATGTCCCCGCGTTGGGCACGCAACCACCTTCCCCGACACCCCCCACTTTCCACGCCGGTTCCGCTGCCCCACGATTGTCCCCAGCCCCAGCGTTAAAGACCGACGGTGCGGATACAGCGGCGGGCGGGCGCTGCGGACGCCAGCCCCAGTACAGCGAAGGGACTCCTACCTTCACGGCTACTTCCGGGGCCGCGTCAACGGCCAGCGTCGGGGGGCAGCAGGCGGTCCCCGGAGGTGCAGCACGGCGTCGCGACTGGCGAGCACCACAGCACTCTGGGAGCCGCTTTCGGCCTCGGGCTCTGAGTCGGGCTCCGAGTCGGAACCGCCGTAGGAAGCAAGCGCGGCGATCGCCGCCGACATCTTGGCGCGGTGGATGACGGGACGGGAAGGTCCTGGCAGCTCCGTGGAACTTAACCGCGTCCCTTCCCACGCAGGGCGAGCAGGCTAGGGCTGTACCTTACAAGGTAACTCAGTAAACCGGGAAATATGCTCTAAAGGACAAACTATGGTCTTCTATGGGATACCAAGAGTACGAAGGGGTGATCATCTCCCTTTGCTGTCGTTGGTGCTTAACCTTCCAGGACTCCCGCGCGGCACTACAAGCTCCATCGCGCATCGCGGCTCCAGCCGGTCCGGGCACAACAGGCTCCGTGGGGTGACGGCATGGCGCTATGGGTGCCATGGGGTGGTGTGGCTGTCTTGCTGCCCCGGCGAGGGAATTATACAGAGGCACTCTTGCCGGGGAAACGAGCGTGACAGGGAACTCTCGAAGAACCCGCGCCAGCTGGTGACCGGCCGCACTCAGCCCTGTTCCAGCCCACTTTAGCTGGTCACAGGCGCTTGGGGTTTCCCCTCGCATCCGCCTGCACCTTGCATATTAGCAAAGGAAAGCCGATAGAGGGTGGGCGCGATAGCTTCTGAGCACCCGCCTCCTCCCGAATACAAAGGGGTTTCGCCATCTCTTCGGCAGAGAGGCGGCAACAAAGCAGGTCGCTTCGCAGCCGGAGAGCTCGGCACAGCGGAACTGCTGCCCGAACCGGGCCCTGCGCTCACCCGCGAGCTCCCACAGCTCCGGCCCGGGCAGCCCAGGGGCGGGCTGTGCCCCGGGGAGCTCTGTCTCCGCCCGCCGATTGGCCTCCACCGAGCCGGCTTTGGTTACGTCACAATGGCGGGCCCCGCCCCTCCCGTGCTAGGGACAGGGAACCAGCGGGCCGGACTGTACCACCTGCCTCCCACGGAGTGGGGAGGGGTGAGCTTGTCTCCCTTGCACCGCTGGGTTGGGGGCGGTGGTGGCAGCTCATGGACCAGCCCGATCATCGGGCGGGGGGACCGGGTCTGGCCGCCGGGTAAACAGCGCTGCCTGCCTCCCGCCTCGGCGCGCCGGGAGAGGCCCCTCCTCCCGCGCACACACACACAGGCACACACGCTGTCCTGTGTCTATTGTGAAGCTTTCGGGGGAGCTCCGCGCCGCCACCGGGGCCACACGCGGCTGCCGCCGCCTCCCTCTCTCGGTCGCCTCGGAGCCGCCGACTCGGCGGCGGCGCGCACGGAATGGCCAGCGCCGTTTGAAGTTCCAGCGCCACAACGGCGGCGGAGGCAGTGCGGAGGCGAAGGCGGAGGGAGGGGCTGAGGCGAGCGGTGTGAAGGTGTGAGGCGAGGGGACGAAGCACCCGGGAGCCGGGCCGGTGAGTGCGTGCCCCGATCCCCTTTTTCGGGGACCTTGAGGCGGGCGGGACCCTCTACCGCCGCACCCCCGCTTCCCTTCCCCGGCGCTGCGAGACGTGCCTGCCCACTCCACAAAGGGACCGGCCCCCGCCAGGTGTGGGCCCCCTCCGCTTTGTCCGTGCCTGAGAGGGGGCGGTGGCGGTGGGAGCGAGGAAGGGAGGGACAGAAGAGCGTCGCGGCCGCGGAGCCCCTTGCCCAGTCTCTCCGCCACCCCCGCTAGCAGGGACAGGAGGGGGCGTGTTGTAAGGCGGCGGAGGGGAGGGGGCCGCACTTGTGCCGGAGCGCTGGGGGCGCTTCTTCTTTCCCTTTCCTCGCCTCCCTGACCGCTCGCCCCGTGTGCCCCGTACCTGGCGAGGCGGCGGCGGGATCGGCAAGCGGGGAAGGTGGGGCCGTGCGGGGCCGGGGTCATCGGGCGAGGGGCGGTGGGGGTGACGTCAGCCGCCTGCAGGTCGGGGCTGAAGTGCGGGGCTGCCCCTTCCCCGCTGGCCGCCGCTCGGAGTGATTGGGACTGGGCAAGGCAGAGGTAGGGGCGGGCGGGCGGCGAGTTTGCCCTTCGGAAGCGAGAGGATTCGATCCCGTTGGCGGCAGATAATGCTGGCTGGAACACTGCTACCATTGTTAGGCAGGCTGGGGGTCGCGGCGAGGCTGCGAGCAGGAGGAGCACGTAGGTTCCAACTTCTCCAGCCGGCAAAACGCCTCCCTCTGCGCTCCCTTCACCGGCAGACAGAATAAATAGAAAGTGCAGAGCGCTGGAGGCTCGCTTTAACGCCAGGTATACACATTGCATGCGCTTGCACCTGGAGCAGAACATTGCCATGACTTCCTTTCATGCTGCATGTGCTTTCGGAATTCAGCTGAGCATATAGTGACATCTAATTGTGACACAGAGGCATTTAATTAGATTAAATGCTCTAGTTTGATTTTTTCCTCATCCTTTGCAGCAGTCACAGCTTTAAAAAAAAAAAAAACAAAACGAAAAACCTTAGCTTGAGAAGGTAACTTGGATTATTATTTAAAAAAATGATAGAATAAACGTAAGGGCAGACAGAAAGTGTTTGTAGCATGGAGTGGAGCAAGGTGCTGCATTTGGATCCGTTTTATTCAACACATACCTCTTCGTATGCCAGAATCGGGCTTCAGGTAAAAGTCTTAGGTTTTCAGCACAGATCTTTCTTTTGTTTGCATCTCCAACAGCTGAAACATGCTACCTTTAACTAGCATTTCATATGGTAATGAGCTGACTTTTAAATATATGGATGATGAATCTATAAGTAACGAAAGCTGTATGACGCTTCTTGTGAGTCACTGCTGGTTAATATCAAAAGTGGATCTTCCACTGCAGTCGATTTGTTTATTGGCTGTAATTGTTAACTGAATCCATATGACTGCATTCCCATTGCTCTTGGCATGCAGATGCTGGGTGCTGTGTGAAGTTGAAAGGGTGCTTCCTGAGAAGTGAAATATTTCAAGATCTATTTGTGCAACCAGTCTGTGATATTTTATTGGGGGGGGGGAAAGGGTTTGAACCAATTAAATTAATTCTTCTCTATTATCTTTCAGTAGACAGTTGACAAAGATTTGGTAGTTTGCTCAAGTTATGTTCAGCCACATTGTGTCCAAGCATCCTGGGTGGCTTGCCAGTAATCCTCTGAGGTTCTGGATGCTTTCATTGTAGAGCCTATGAAAGTCACTTGCAGTTTTGTATTAGCTGCTTTTCTGGTACCGTCATCTTAGTATATAAGCAAGCAGCAAGAAGGCTTTCAGTAGAACACCATCTGAAGTTCCTGTGCTTAAACTGTAGCAGAGGTTCATTTGCAGCAAGTGTGCAGATGCCATTTTTTAATATGAAACCCTGACTTGACTGCTTTAAAAGTGTAGATGGATAATATAGATGGTTAGCTGAAATCTAGTTTTATTGGAAAAGATGAGGAATAGCTCTTCATATGTGTTGAGATAATATGTTAATATATAGTGACTGGTCTTGAAGGTCTCTTCCGACCTGGTCTGGTCTATTCTATTCTAGTCTATTCTATTCTAGTCTATTCTATTCTATGAATTCAAGAAGGATTTGATTTGTTTTATGCAAACCAAGATAGTGATAGAGCTTTTTAAAATGTCTTGTCATTGATGCCTGTGTGCTGTAAGTACATTCTGTTTTAATCTGGTTCCAGCACACATAGTATGGAGCTGGATGCTGCTGGCTCTGAAGGCAGACTGGAGTAGCGGGTGGGAGGTGATTTGGGTTACTTGGCTTTTCTTTCCATCCAGCTTTTCCATTGCTGTTTTTTTCTTGCTGTCTCTTTGCCTCTCTTGCTTTGATTTCTCCAAAGGAAGATAAAAATGTCCCACTTTGTAGAGTACTTTCACATATAAAAAGGGCCTTTTGGTGAATAGTGTGTCAAGTATTGCCATGTATTTCTCTTTTCCCAAGGTAGAGGAGGAAGAAGTGTTTTAAAGGAGTAGTTCCTTGAGCAGTAGAAGCCTGGTTTCATACCCTTGTTTTTTGGTGATTTGGATTTGTTTGTTTGTTTTTGTTAAATGTCACATTTGTAATGTGAGGTGGTTGTAATTTGGGTAGTTGTAATCCCTGTGTTGGGGTTTTTTTGGGTTTGTTTCTCCTGTTTGAAACATTTACAGTCTCATCCTTTTGTGGATGTGGATCATCTAACATCTAATAAAGTCTTAATGCAAAGTGCAGCCTTTCCTTTGCTCAGGACACTCAGAGCATCTTGATTTCATCTTGATTCTTAGGCAATTATGTTCAAGACCTTTTACCCTTCTGTCAAATTTGATTGAATTCAGCCAGCCAGTTTCTAAGTGGGGGAAGCCCCTGTGCCAACACTTCCTGCATGACACTGATTTCCTTTAAAAGCTGGGGTAAAGTATATCCAGCTTTAACTCAACATTTCCCAATTTTTCTTTTATAACAGTCTTTTCTTCCCTATGATTGATCATGAAATCTGTTTCCCTGTGCTTTTAATGTATTTTATCCTAGTTTCTTTTTCTTGTACTTTCCCTCTCAGTTCTTTTTTTCTTGCTTTCCATGATAGATGTGCTTTACCTCTTGCCCCATTTCCTGTTGATTTGTCTCCCCTGCAGAAGATGATGCATGTAATCCCAGATGTTCTAGTTTGTTTATATATATGTGTGTGTGTTAAACAGGAAGATGGGATTGCTTAGCCTAGAGAAGGGGAGGCTCAGGGGAGACCTTATTGCTATCTGTAATTACCTGAAAAGAGGTTGTAGCCAGGTGGGGGTTGGTCTCTTCTCCCAGGCAGCCAGCACCAGAACAAGAGGACACAGTCTCAAGCTGTGCCAGGGGAGGTTTAGGCTGGATGTTAGGAAGAAGTTCTTCATAGAAAGAGAGATTGGCCATTGGAATGTGCTGCCCAGGGAGGTGGTGGAGTCACCATCGCTGGAGGTGTTTAGGAAGAGACTGGATGGGGTGCTTGGTGCCATGGTTTTGTTGATTAGATAGTGTTGGATGATGATCTTGAAGGTGTTTCCCAACCTGGTCTATCCCTATCCTATCCTATCCTATCCTATCCTATCCTATCTATCCTATCCTATCCTATCCTATCCTATCCTATCCTATCCTATCCTAACTGCTATCAGCCCACTTGAATATGCATTCACTTTTCATCCACTAAGATCTGTAAGTCTGTAGTTGGGAAGGAAGGAGAAAAAAAAAGGGGGGAAGGAGGCAGAAAAGTTACCTACTTCCCAGACAGAGGATTTAACTAAAATATGAGGTTCTATTGCCTGTAGGAAATACAAGATTTGAAAGAAAACTAGGTGGTATTTTTTTTCCTTGGTTCTTATGCTTTTAGTGGTTGAGACGAAGTATCATGATGGAAGTCTTGTCAGGTTACTGTTACTGCATTCGGGTTGGACCTTGTTATAACCTTCTGCCGGTGTGTCTGATGCATCTTACTGTACTCTATTTAACTGCTTGGGGAGTAAAGCACCTTTTATAACTCATGCTTTGTTTTTTTCTTCCACCTTGGAGCCTCTGACTGCTGCAAGGTTGATAGTACCTCTTTCCCAGTTTTCGCTTTTTTGGCCTGTGTCCCGGATTCTCAAAGATACCAAGGCGCCAGATTGAATAGGAGTGCTGTGTTCCAGTACATCTGTGAATCAGTCTCTCTAAAGTTTTTTGGGAGGGATCTTGAGGTCGTCTGACACAGATTACAAGCTATATATTTCATGTTTACAAGAAGTGGTTTCAAAGAAAAAGAAGAAAAAAAGAAGAGATAAGACTTGAAGAACTTACTGTTGTACTTACTTCACTTGACTTTGCAAATAAAATCATTTTTCCTGCACAGCCAACTCCTCTCTGTGTAGCCTTTTCAAACTACTCAGGTGCTTATCCAGTGCCATGACCTGCAGCTTCTAATGCAAGCTGAACAAAGGATGTGTTGGAAAAGGGTGGCAAAAGATTATCTGTAGACTTCCAGGAAAACTAATTAGCATAATTAGAAAGTCTCATCCCCTTGATACTGGATTTCTTAATTCTGTTATTTTTTTTGTCCCCCCCATCAGTTAAAGGGCAGAAAATGTCATCAGAATTGTATACATTCCAAAAATATTAATTTAGGTGCCTGTGTTTTGGAGGAATGGGAGGCTAAATTGAATGCCAGCTTCCCTGTGCCACTGTGTTGGTGCAGGGAATTGCAAGGGCACAAAGAGCTACAGAGTAACAAAGGTAGTTACAGTTTAACAAAACACTTAATGAAGAGCAGAAACAATGGAATGAATTCTTATACCTTGCTGTTGATTGACTTTTTAGTTACATGCTATGGTTGAGACAAGAATTCAGTCTTCCAGCAGCAGACTCTGCATGGAAGTAGATCATAACTGCCTGACACTTAGAGCTTATTAGAAAATGAATCTATTCTAAAGTCAGGTGGATTTTTTTGGCATCTAATAAAAGACACTGAATTCTCTTGAAGCATTTCTTATAGCTAGGGTATTTGTACTGTCTTTTCCCCCCTTTTTTCCCTGCTCTGTGGTAAGCTGCATTCATTTTCTGGGAGCATTAATAGAGTCTCTGTTCTCTATCTGGCTCATGTTTTCCCAGGTTTGGAGAACCTCAGTGTACTTAGTTCTGGGACCCTCAGTTTAAGAAGGATGTCGACTTGCTGGAATGTGTCCAGAGAAGGGCAACAAAGTTGGTGAGGGGTTTGGAACACAGCCCTATGAGGAAAGGCTGAGGGAGCTGGGGTTGCTTAGCCTGGAGAGGAGGAGACTCAGGGGTGACCTTATTGCTCTCTACAACTACCTGAAGGGAGGTTGTAGCCAGCTGGGGTTGGTCTCTTCTCCCAGGCAACCAGCAGAGAAGAGGACACAGTCTTAAGCTGCGCCAGGGGAGGTTTAGGCTGGAGGTTAGGAAGAAGTTCTACACAGAGAGAGTGATTGCCTATTGGAATGGGCTGCCCAGGGAGGTGGTGGAGTCCCATCATTGGAGGTGTTTAGGAGGAGACTTGATAGGGTGCTTGGTTGCATGGTTTAGTTGATTAGGTGATGTTGGATGATAGGTTGGACGTGATGATCTTGAAGGTCTCTTCCAACCTATTCCATTCCATTCCATTCCAATTTGGTAGAAATTGGTCAACAGATTTTAAGGTGCTGAAGGAGCACATCCCACAAATGCTCTGCAAGTGACCTCTTAAACTTTATGTAGGAAACAACCTTGAAAACTGTTGGGTGCTCTTACAGAAAAAAGCTGCAGGCATAATTCTTAACCCTTACAGTGACAACTGCTTGTAGGTAGAAGTGTGTGATGCCAACAAAGCCTGGTGGTAGACTGAGCAGTACTAACTACTCTTACTCATGTAGTTAGTACTGCTTCTGCAAAGGCAGTTGTGCCTCGCTAATCAACTAGGGGTTCTGATTGCAGTAATAGCATAACAGATTAAATTTTAATGGGGTTCTAATTTACATACACTTGTGAAAGGTGTAATTGAAGGTTCCTCACAGCAGGCTATTAAATAAAGAAGCCATGACGTGAGAGGTAAAATACGTTTATGGGTCACAAAAATCTCTGAGAGGAGATAGCAGGAATAAATGTGAAGTTAGAGGAGGATTAATGTTTTGTCTCAAATCAGGAGCTGTTTGATATTTCCCCTTAATCTGCACAATTTGATTTCTAAAGTAGAAGGATTTTCCTGAGGATTCAAAACTCTGTGGCCAAACACAGAAATAGCAGAGAGGTCATGAGGGAAGCAAGCTGTGCGAGAGAACAGCAGGATGAGGGGAAACTTCATTGTTGGGATATGCAAAACAGTGTGCTTTGGAGGCAGACAATAAGATACCATTTCTATGTCTCAGAAGCTTCTAGACTGACAGTGTTCATGTAACAAGAAAAATTTGGGCATCGCCCCAGTTTGCTGAAGTATTGTTATCCAATTTACAGCTCTAATCAGAAGTGGGGGAAAAAAGCATCAAGAAGTGTCAGTCTCCACAAATTCCTTAACTCTTCTATTTGAAGTGTGCTATTAACTATCAATTAGTTTAAAGGAAAAAAGATAAATCACAGTTGTTGTGGTGGATTTGCTATTAAGGCCACGGCAGAGTTTTTCAAAAGGGTTGGAAAGAGTGGAAGGATTTACCCAAGGAAATGTGTTGATGAGACTAGAATAAACCAGGTTGGAAGAGACCTTCAAGATCATGGTGTCCAACCTATCATCCAACACCATCTAATCAACTAAACCATGGCACCAAGCACCCCATCAAGTCTCCTCCTAAACACCCCCAATGATGGTGACTCCACCACCTCCCCGGGCAGCACATTCCAATGGGCAATCACTCTCTCTATGGAGAACTTCATCCTAAAATCCAGCCTAAACCTCCCCTGGCACAGCTTGAGACTGTGTCCTCTTGTTCTGGTGCTGGCTGCCTGGGAGAAGAGACCAACCCCCACCTGCCTAACAACCTCCCTTCAGGTAGTTGTAGAGAGCAATAAGGTCTCCCTGAGCCTCCTCAGAAGCTATGCTTTCTTTGCAAGCAGAGGGGAACTGAGGGTTTTTCCCTGCTTCCACTCAATATACCTGTATTTCTCTCCATGTATGTATAGATATAACTGTCTGTCTACCTGTCAGTGTTAGACTAGTTCTCTTGAATACACAGAACCAGCTTAAATTCCTCGCTTTATTTGCTTCAAACCAATAGCTTGAACTTTGCTTTCTCTCACCAGAGAAGGCTGCTCAAATAAATTAATACTCTTTGCAGTGAGGTATGCTCAGTCTTTTGTGGCTGAAATGAATGTTGTAATTTCTGGGCTTTGGAGTCATCTTCTGGCTGTTTGATGTAATGAAGTGTTTTACACAAAATGAAACAGTCCACAGCAGGAGGATAATGACAGGAACTCCTACATCAATATGTTGAGTATGGATATGGCTTGTAGTATGGATGAAAATTGATGTTTGAAGAGAAGCTGTCTTAGGCAAATCCCTCAAGCATATATATATATATATATATATATACACACACACTGAGGGTGTATGGCAGAGGAGCATGAGCATCCTTTTTAGGCTCAAGTCATACTTTCAGATTAACCCTTTTATTTAATGTCAGCACTGTATAATAGATGATGGAAAAGTGGAAGAGTGATTGCCACTGAGGTACTTCACTGGTAGCACTTGGGCTACATGCTACATTACAGCAGCTTGTCCAGCAGCACCCAGTTGCCACCTCCAAAGTAATGCCTGTGGAGTGGTTGAAATCAAAGTTAACAGCTGTATCTCTACAATGTGATACTGGTTTTGAGGGCCCAGAATCTTTTACCTCCAGGCACATTCGGGATGGTGATGTGGATTCTGATAGGTTATCTGCCACATCAGCTGCAGCAGATAAGCAGGGTCACTATTGAAGAGCCATTGTTGGTGGCTGACAGCAGTTTCCCCCAGAAGATTCTTGTTATCATAAGGCAAACCAAGACCCTCCACGGTGATTTTGGCACAGACCTTCAACTCCTTCATACCGAGAGAAAAAAAGTTTAAAAATTGGAATTTAATGTCATTTCCAGTTTGATCATCTGTGTGAACTTAAGTAGTTGAGCCAGCTCTTGTAAAAATGGCATGCAGAGTCAGCTTTTCAGTAAAAAAAGGAAATGCTTAACTTGTTAAATCTTGCTCAGCCACTAGCCACCAGCGTGTGCAGAAATGCTTAGGGAGGTCTTTTACGCTCAGCTGGTTCTGCCTTTTTTGTTGATATTGTAGGAGCAGGCTGTGATTGGTAAACTCAGATTGTAATTCCATGTGAGAACAAAACAAAAAAATCCAAGCTCTCAGGAACAGGGGCTTTACAAAAATTAAGTCATTGGTGGGGAGGAAATTCTCACTTCTGTGCCTCCCAGCCTGCCCGGTGTGGCAAATGTCAGGCTCTGCTGGTAGCACAAGACACTGATAGGACTAGGGGGAATGGAATGAAGCTGGAGGTGGGGAGATTCAGGCTGGATGTGAGGAGGAAGTTCTTCACCATGAGAGTGGTGAAGCCCTGGAATGGGTTGTCCAGGGAGGTGGTTGAGGCCCCATCCCTGGAGGTGTTTAAGACCAGGTTGGATGAGGCTCTGGCCAGCCTGATCTAATGTGGGGTGTCCCTGCCCATGGCAGGGGTTGGAACTAGATGATCCTTGTGGTCCCTTCCAACCCTGACTGATACTATGATATTACCTCTTAATACTCAGCAACCTGCTCTAGTTGATTCTGCCCTAGGCAACCTCAAATCACAGTATCACAGTATCACTAAGGTTGGAAGAGACCTCGAAGATCATCGAGTCCAACCTGTCACCACAGACCCCATGACTAGACCATGGCACCAAGTGCCACGTCCAGTCCCCTCTTGAACACCTCCAGGGACGGTGACTCCACCACTCAACCACACAAATGTTCTATGATTATATGGTCTTCATAACAGGAGGAAAAAATATCTTACAAATAATCTGGGAGAAGTGATAGATGGCCTAGGCTGCCGTAGAGGTGGTAATGAAAGTTTCTGGCATTGCAGTCTGATCTGAGTTTCCTCTTCTGAAAATACATCACAAATGATACAAGAAGTATTCTGGGTTGTGGGGGATCTACAGTGCAGCTGAGGAATGGCTTTACATGGCAGAATACACATGCATATCACTCACAGACCAGATGAACTGATGTTATTCCATAGTCTTGAAGATTCAAAACTGTTGTGCTCTGGAAGCTTCAGATGTGGCTACCCACTTGAAGCAACATGTCTGCATCCTCAGGCAAGACCACGGAATGCATTCTGTGGCTCTACCTAGCATGAGTGGCCTGTTAACAAAATGAGTTAGAAAGGAATTAAGTATTTGTTTCCCAAGGGAATGAACTTCAACCAAATCTGCCTTCAGCAAGTTCCATCATACAGGGAGAGGTTCAGGCTAAAACCAATACACTTTCTACCAGCAATGATGTTTCCAGCAGGGGAAGTTGGATGTCAGGGATCATCTGTGGCTAGCCTATCTAGCTAGACTTACCCATTCTACTTCTAACTATGAAAAAGATTTTACTTTGTTGAGGGAAGGAGAAAAGGTTTTATTAATAAGAAAAAAGGTGTTTGGTTTGGTTTGCCCTTTTTTTTTTTTTTCTGATTGGAGGAGAACAGGACCTCTGTTCCATACCTGATGTGCATGTCTTTAAGCTCTGGATTGGTTTGTATTCCTCTTATACAGTCATCTGTCTGATCTGCAGGAAAGTTCATGTAGACCTTCATTACTCAAACCTTTACAAGTACTGGCAGTATTCATGAAGAAAAATCATCACAGTAGAATAGAATAGAATGAACCAGGTTGGAAGAGACCTTCAAGATTATCACATCCAACCTATCATCCAACACCACCTCATCAACTAAACCATGGCACCAAGCACCCTATCAAGTCTCTTCCTAAACACCTCCGATGATGGTGACTCCACCACCTCCCTGGGCAGCACATTCCAATGGCCAATCTCTCTTTCTATGAAGAGCTTCTTCCTAACCTCTAGCCTAAGCCTCCCCTGGCACAGCTTGAGACTGTGTCCTCTTGTTCTGATGCTGGTTGCCTGGGAGAACAGACCAACCTCCGCCTGTCTACAACCTCCCTTAAGGTAGCGATGCTAAGTCAAAGAAGAAAATTATCTCAGTCCTTCCCTGGTGCTTTGTATACCAAATTCTGTTGCAGTTGAGGTAGATGGGATTGATTCTTAGGATCTACCATATTTGATAGATTCTTGAAGCAGTAATACATTTACAGGCTGCCTTCTGGTAAGCTCTAGGTTCCTCATGAGTTCACTGTCTGCTTATTCATCAGAGATCTGCTCAGTGTTGCCAAGAGATTGTTCTCTTGAAACTTGCAGAACATCCTGTGATCCCTTTGTGCATCTGTGCTTTGGTTAGTGCAGCATAGCATATTATACTTGGAATGATTTTCTTGCAGTGGATCAGCGTGGCCCAGTGATGAGACATCTTGATGACTGCACAGTTTTATGGCCTGAGATTTTTCTTAATTCTGAGCTGCTGACAGCAACTGAACACGTGCTCTCTGCCTAGATATTGAGAGATTCCCCTTGGGAAACAGCTATTGAATAATCAGGGTGTCCTAGAGCAATACTTGGTAAGAGGTTTCATGTAGAGTAACTTACTGGTAGAGAAAAATCCTTCTTGCTTTGAATACTTTCAGACTCGTGCCTTGTCATTTAAAATAGAGCAGGGCAGCAAAGCTGGTGAAAGGTCTGGAGCAGAAGCCCTGTGAGGAAAGGCTGAGGGAGCTGGGGTTGCTTAGCCTAGAGAAGAGGAGGCTCAGAGAAGACCATATTGCTGTCTACAACTACCTGAAGGGAGGTTGTAGCCAAGTGGGGGTTGGTCTCTTCTCCCAGGCAGCCAGCACCAGAACAAGAGAACACAGTCTCAAGCTGTGCCAGGGGAGGCTTAGGCTGGATGTTAGGAAGAAGCTCTTCATAGAAAGAGAGATTGGCCATTGGAATGTGCTGCCCAGGGAGGTGGTGGAGTCACCATCACTGGAGGTGTTTAGGAAGAGACTGGCTGGGGTGCTTGGTGCCATGGTTTAGTTGATTAGATGGTGTTGGATGATAGGTTGGACTCGGTGATCTCGAAGGTCTTTTCCAACCTGGTTAATTCTGTTCTCTTCTAGTCCCTTAATTCTGTCTCTCGTTGTTCCTGGGAATACATTAAAGAGCAAAGCCATATGTGTATAGAAACAGTCTAAATGGGTCAGCTTCTGGGTCTTTTCAGAAATGTAAGCACTTTCCCCTAGCTCAGTGCCTGCATGTGGGACACTGGCTACCGAAGCTGATTTTTGAGCACGAATGTAGCATCCAGCCCTTTTGATGTGGTAGGAAGGAAACGCTTCCGTTTTTCAGACTCCCAGGCCGTATGCTTGTTGTAGATAGTCTAGTCCGTCCTTGATTGTGGTGAAAGAAGCTCACAGTTAGGTGCTTTTCTTTTGAAACCTTCTGTATTACCAGGGAAAGAATCTTTTCAGAAAAAAAAAAAAAATAATAATAATAACTTTTTAAAAGTCGAGATAAGGATGTGATTTTAAAATGGAGACAGCTAGACCAGAAAATCACAAGGGCTCTGTGATGCAGTCCTAAAATGTGGTGGATGTTGATTTGTTGCTCTGGTGGCTGGATGGTTTTTGTTCTGAAGCGTATTAACTAGAGAGCTAGGGATACTGCTTGATGCTAACCTTCTAGAAGGCTGAGAAAGCCTTTGAAGGACAAATTCCTCTCTACCTGCTTTATGCTCCTGTTTTTTTTTCAGGAATTCATAAGCTCATGTTGCAACACTTTCAAACCTGCACTGTAAGAGTTTTTTAACCTTGCTTTCCCACCTTCCTCCAGCACCTGACTTGCAGTGCAAGGCTTTTCCTGTGGTGTTCAGATACTTTATTTTTTCTGACTTGCAACTTACCTTTTTGCAGTTTAGCAGTTCATGTTAATTTTCAAGGTGTTCTTGTCCCTTTAGATCCCAAGCCACATCTGTTAGCCTTATTTTTAGAGTGCTTGGCTATCTCTAAGCTTGAGTTGCAGGCAAAATGATAGATGGGTTTGATTTCACGTTGGGACACGAGTAACCCTTTGGACACTGTTGTTGAAAGGATTCTGGAGGAGCCTGATTCACCTGTGCTTGAGAACAATGCTTTGATTCAAAAGGCATACTTCAGAAAAATGTATTGTGTCAGGACCTTATTTCTGTAAGACTGTTGGAGTGTTCAAATATCTGGAGTCATAAAGAAAATGCATGGTCAGTGCAGAGTTATAGCCCTTGGAAAAGTGCAGACATTTTAGAACAGAATAGAATTAACCAGGTTGGAGAAGACCTTTGAGATCATCGAGTCCAACCTATCACCCAACACCATCTAATCAACTAAACCATGGCACCAAGCACCCCATCTAGTCTCTTCCTAAACACCTCCAATGATGGTGACTCCATGACCTCCCTGGGCAGCACATTCCAATGGCAAATCACTCTTTCTATGAAGAACTTCTTCCTAACATCCAACCTACACCTCCCCTGGCACAGCTTGAGACATTGAGCAATAAGGTCTCCTCTGAGCCTCCTCTTCTCCAGGCTAAGCAACCCCAGCTCCATCCCTTTTAGGATGCCTAAACCAGATAAGGAAACATTTGAGTACATAATGATGATAATCTTCTTGTTGTTGAGATTGGTGGGTTGGGGTTGTTTGGTTTTGTGTGGTTTATGGTTTTTTCCTTAATGAAAATTTGTAGCTGGGACATGGTGTTCTCATTGTAGTGTCCATGAATTCGGGGTTAGAAGTGTGCAAGCTTTGGAGATAAGATTGAGCGACGTGCAGGTGTGTTTAAGAACGATAAAATCATAGCTTCATTTGTGGATTTACTCGGACAAAGTGATGCTAATTACTGATGTGTAATAATTTTGCTTTTGTTACAAAGGCTGTGGGGCTTGCTGTATGGATGACACCACGATTGAGAGCTTCAAACTCACTTGGTATCCACAGTTGGTGAAAGTTTGTAGTAAAAACGAAATATTGTGATTGTTGTGTGTTTAGAAAGCACAAATATTGCCACTGCTGTTACTGTGCAGCTGTGATGATTTTAAAGATATATGCTGTAATTAGAAGGTACTCTGGGGAGAGGAATTAGCCTGCTAAAAATAATCAGCTGGGATATGATGTGGGCAGATGAGTGAATGGCATCCAGTTTGATTCTGGTCCCAGGCCAGTACAAGCCAAAGCTTGGTATTTTCAGTGGATGTGCTCATCCTCAGAACTGCTGTTAATGCTACCACAGATCAATGAGGAATCAATTGATCTAAATCTGTGGTAGCTGCTTCTACTGCATTGTTTCACCAGCCACTTGTGGTGTTCCAAAGTTTCTGTGTCAAAAGTACAAATTAGAACGGTACTCTTGCCAAGTCTTGAGTTTCAATATTTCTTGAAGCTTGCATTTATTTTTAGCATATCAAGCTTATTAAGGAAGTGTATTTTGAAGAAGAGCTGCACAGAAACCTATTTAGAAAAACATGGCCTTTAACAGTCCTCTCCCCTACAGCATACACTGTGAGTTCTTCTTCAGTTTTCATGTGTCAATCACACGACAAGCTGTCTTGTGCTGATGAAGCCAGAATGAGGTCATGGTAAGAACTCCTGCATGGTAATTTTTTTTTGCCTGCTTCTGCTGGGATGCCACTCTCAGGCTTTCCCGATGAGCCAAAAATTAGTGCTCCAAAATCCCAGGTAACTAATGTGTGTTCTGTGGGAGAATAATTTTAGGCAGGTTGGATTAACGTGTGCTGAGCCTTTAGTACAACCAGCAATGGCAAGAAGACACCTTACTTGTGAGAAAACAGTTAAAATGCTTCCCTTACCGAGTATGAAAGCCAACCTAAAGCTCATTAAGTTCAGAATTCATATTTTCAGTTAAATAGCTGTGATTTGTCAAGTATTAATAGAAAATAATATTTTGTTTTGACCTGTTTAATACACAGTGTGTTTCATTCCCTCTGCTGCAGCTTGGAGTGGTTCCAGAAACTTGCAGAAGGAAATTAATGCTTGTCAACTTGATTGAGATTTGGCTATCTTCTCATCTATTCTGAGGAACAGGCATGAAAATGAGGAGAGAAGGTGGCTCAGCCTGATTTTAGTGCTAATTGAGCTATGATGTGTCCACTCCATGAGACTTTAGGATAGAAAATACAGACTTCAGGCATCTTGTTTTTCAAGAAGTGCTGGATTGCTAGCTTTCAGTCATGGAATACAGCTGCATGCTGCTGCTGGTGGACCTCTACCATTTAATAAAGGTGTTAACTGCTTGCTGCTTTGGTCTGTGGCTAACAATTGTCAGGCAAATCATAGTATCTACCTACTTTTTTTCCTCACAAATAAAATGGAAATAACAAGGTCAAACTTCCTGAGAACATGGCTTTCTTCAGTGTTTAAGGATGTTGTCTGTGTTCTGATTTGTAACATCTTTTGTTGTAATAATAGAAAGTTAAGTGAATGACAGAAAGGCTCTCTGAAGGATGTATTGTGTCTCCTAACCACTGTCACAAGGCAATGCTTGCTCTGTTCCACCCTTTGCGCTGCCTCGATACCCTTAATCTCTCCTCTCTGAGCCCTGGTGGTGTGTTGCAAACCTTCACTGATGTAAGGCAGCTAATAAGAATGTCAATGCAACTTTTTCTTAAGCTAGCAGTTTTCAAACCTTTTTTTCCTTGAAGCTGCTGAGCTGTTTGCTGCAGGTTGAGAAATGCCAGGTTGCTGTGCCTAGCTTTGTGTACACCCACAGAGCACAGCTGCGAGTGAGGAGTGTAGAGAAGCAATAGTTCACTGTCCACTCTCAGTGGAGAAAGGAAGATAGCTGAAACTGTTGCTTTTTGAAAGGGCAGAGATGAGTTTCCCTCAAAGAATGCTGCCTAATACCTTTCTTCTCACCTCAGAACTTCACCATCCTTGGTCTGTCACACCTGCCCAAAATGGGTCTAGATGGAGCCTTGTCTGTAAAGGGTCACTCCTTTTAGTATGCTTCAGTCCAACATTAAAAGCCCCTCAGATTGAGAGCTGCTGTGAAGGAGATGTTGGCAGATGTTTCTTAAGAGCAGAAGAACCTTGAGCCACTTGAACATTCTGTTCTGACATGCACACAATGGATATCTCACAGAATTCCTAAGTTACTCTTTGTCAGAACATTTTGAACTTCAGGTATTAGAGCCTAATTGAAGTGAACATTTCACTTCAGCCCTTGCTGACCTCCGCAGTCCACGTTAGGGCTTGGGATAGTGGTTGTGCTCACTTGGCCATTAAACAACTTCTAAAGCTCAGCTCTCTGATCTCAAGAGCATAGTGTTCTTAATGGGATTTTTTTACTTTCTTTCTTTCTTTCTTTCTTTTTTTGAAGCTGGCCAGAAGAAAAAGACAGCAGCTGCTGTCAGAAGTATTGAGTAGTGTGCAATGCGAGCAGGCTAGTTTAACTTGCTCCCAAATATAGTTCTTCCAGATTCTTCTGAAAATAACTCTCCTCCAAACAATAAAAATTGACATGAATTGACAACATATTTAAAAATGTAGCTTTCTGCTTTTTGAGCTTTTAGTTAAAATAAAACCAGAGTAAGCAAACCATGATGGGGTCAGTGTCCCTGGAGGTGGCACTTTGGGATATGGTTTAATGGCTGTGGTGGTGTTAGGGTGATGGTTGGATTTGATGATCTTAGAGGTCTTCTCCAGCCAAAACAACTATGATTCAATGGAGAAGAGGAGGCTGAAGGGAGACCTTATTGCTCTCTACAACTACCTGAAGGGAGTTTGTAGCCAGGTGGAGGTTGGTCTCTTCTCCCAGGCACCCAGCACCAAAACGAGAGGACACAGTCTCAAGCTGTGCCAGGGGAGGCTTAGGCTGGAGGTGAGGAGAAAGTTCTTCACAGAGCAAGTTGTTGGCCATTGGGATGTGCTGCCCAGGGAGGTGGTGGAGTCACCGTCCCTGGAGGTGTTGAAGAGGGGTTTGGACATGACACTTGAAGCCATGGTTTAGTTAGTCCTGAGACGTTGGGTGATAGATTGGACTTGATGATCTCTGAGGTCTTTTCCAGCCTGATTGATTCTATGATAATTTAAACTCTTCCTGGTAGATGATGTTGCTGTATTACCCTGTCCTTGTTTGGTTCTTGTGTCAGATGAACACAACAAATAAGCATTTCATTTGACTTCTGGTATTTTTCCTCATCCCACCGTTCATTTATTCTCTTTTATATGGGATTGTGATGTTTTACTTGCTGAGGTGGTGTCTAGGTTGAGCAGGAGACAGCATCCTCAGTTGTGCAAAGAAGCTACTGTTCACAGTTCTTGCCTTTGTTCCTTGTTTAGTGAACCGGTAACTAAACTGCTTTGTTCTCTCCTGGTGGTGGAGGTAAGTCTTCTCTGCATGATAAAGCAGAGTGATGACATGCAGGACTTGTTTTAATGTGTAGGTGTCATACACAAGGCTGGCAGGTAAATGTATTACAGACTTTTACAGCAGGTATCAAGCTATGCTTATTCATATTGGCAGGTCACTTTAGTGGGAGTATGTGGAAGGCTTAATCATGTTTACAGCCTAATTAATGAGTTGTATATTAAAGATATTGCTTGGGTTTCCCCCCGCCCCTAATTGCTGTAAATTGTAATACCTAATTTTCCTTCTATTGTTGTTCTAGTTGTAAGGCTTAATCACCTTTTCAAATGCTTTTAAAGGTAGGAGTGCTAATAGGATGTGTAATGGGCTTATTTTTGTAAGCAGGAGTTCATCATTATGTACCTAAGCCAAAAACTGCATTTAATAGCAACTGAATTTTAAAGTAAAAGACAGACATTTGTAGCAAAATTAAGGGGATAGTAAAGTAATCTTGGTTTGACCAGCACAGAATGTAAAGACAATAAACATTAGGTTTATTTGTAATAACTAGTATCATTTCAAGAGCTAGGGATATGAGGAGAAGGTAAAATTTACTGTGGGAGTTTTGAATTCCTTAGAATAGAATAGAATTGGAAGAGACCTTTGAGATCATGAAGTATTCCTTAGAATAGTATAGAATTAACCAGGTTGGAGAAGACCTTTGAGATCATCGAGTCCAACCTATCACCCAACACCATCTAATCAACTAAACCACAGCACCAAGTGCCTCATCCAGTCTCTTCCTGAGCACCTCCAGTGATGGTGACTCCACCACCTCCCTGGGCAGCACATTCCAATGGCCAATCTCTCTTTCTGTGAAGAACTTCTTCCTAACATCCAGCCTAAACCTCTTACAGCACATATTAAAAACTTAATTGCCAACAACTTCCATACATCAGGAGGTTTTTTCATATTGTTTTTACATTATGTAAAGCTTCCTCAGGAGAGAATTTTTTTAAGTCACTCAATGCATTTGTGTATACCTGGGACTTCAGAGAACACCTTTCTAAACAAAACTTTGTAGCTGACTGCTAAACATTTTTTGCTTGTGCCTTTATTGTAATTCAAGGCAGAACTGTATGGAGAACAAAATAAACCCATAATCCTGAGTGGTTTCTGTGCATTCTTTATTGTACCTTTTTATTAAAGCCAAAGAAACATGCCCAAGTTCAGAGAAAAGAGTCATCTTTGGTGACAGGCGGTGTGTGTGTGGAATCCTAAAGGATTTGTGTGTGAACATTGACAGCTCTGCTAAGCATAAATATGATGTGGTTGTAGCCTCTTCTCCTAGGCAACCAGCACCAGAACAAGAGGACACAGTCTCAAGCTGTGCCAGGGGAAGTTTAGGCTCAAGGTGAGGAGAAAGTTCTTCACAGAAGAATAATTGTCCATTGGAATGTGCTGCCCAGGGAGGTGGTGGGGTCACTGTCCCTGGAGGTGTTCAAGAAGGGATTGGACGTGGCACTTGGTGCCATGGTTTAGTAGTCACGAGGTCTTGGGTGACAGGTTGGACTTGGATGATCTTTGAGGTCTCTTCCAACCTTATTGATTCTATGATTCTATGTAATAGCCTATAGTGTTTAGAGTTCTGATAATGAAAACCAGATGGAATATTTAGAGCTCCTCTGCTCTCCTCCAAGCCTGGGCAGCAGCGTTGCTAAGGAATAAAACTCTTTGGGTTCACCCTATTATTGCCTCAAAACCTGAAGAAAGCAATAACTAGAAATGAGGTTTAACAGGTGAAAAAGGCATGAACAGAGAGCAGTTTCAGCATCACCTGTGGCAGTTCCATTCTGAAAGGAATCTGCTCAGCCTCCCAACCAAGTCCTAAAAATTCTGCCTAAAAATTCTGTCCTAAAAATTCTCTGGAGAGAAGGAGGCTCAGGGGAGACCTTTTTGCTCTCTACAACTACCTGAAGAGAGGTTGTAGCCAGCTGGGGGTTGGTCTCTTCTCCCAGGCAGCCGGCACCAGAACAAGAGGACACAATCTCAAGCTGTGCCAGGAGAGGTTCAGACTGGAGGTTAGGAAGAAATTCTACACAGAGAGAGTGATTGCCCATTGGAATGGGCTGCCTGGGGAGGTGGTGGAGTCACCATCATTGGAGTTGTTTAGGAGGAGACTTGATGGGGTGCTTGGTTGCATGGTTTAGTTGATTAGATGGTGTTGGATGATAGGTTGGACTCGATGATCTTGAAGGTCTCTTCCAACCTGGTTTATTCTATTCTAATATTGGGGTTCTTTCTACACAAATGAGGTCAAACTAAGCCTCTTCCTACTTTTCTATTTAGCTATTTCTTTTGAACATACAATTTGAACATGGAGGAGTGAGGTCTGATAGATTTGTGTGTGAAGAAATTGATTTTTGTTAATCTGTTCCTTAAAATGATAATAATAAAAAAACAACTTCAGAGTTTTCCAGCCAACCTAACCTAGTGGTTTTCATTTCAGATGTAATATTAAAAGAAGAAACGAAAGAAAAGCATCCATAGTGGTGTGGATAGAATCATAGAATCAGTCAGGGTTGGAAGGGACCACAAGGATCATCTAGTTCCAACCCCCCTAAAGAAAATATTCCTCACAGAGCTGTTATTACAGGCTAATGTTCATCCAGTAATAACATAGTTAATAGAGTTAATAGCAAATAAGTTGAATAATGAGTGCACAGACAGTTAATGTGCCTGAGATGAAGAATGCAAGAGTGTTTCTGTATGGAAAACAGATTCTCAGAGATACACAAACAGAACTTTCTTGTGATTCTGATAGTTTTGTTGCTGTTTGCCAATTAAGACTGCAAGATGAAGACCTCAAGTGCTTATGTTCACTAGACACATGATAAGCAGTGGTAGTAGTAATGCAAGCCTCCTGCCCACACACCAAATGCTGTTCCTTGCTTTCAATTCATATTTAACACAGTTGCTTTAAGGATGTGAAAAGAAGCTGGGTGTTTCTTGCCTTCTTGAAGCTTAAAGGTTATTTTCCACCTTTGAGTGCACTTTATTTTGTGTTTTAAATGGGAATTGCAGAGGTATGAGTGGTCTCTTGCATTCTGCCTTTCTGAATTGGTAACACATGTAATAAATGCCCATGGCAGAGGGGTTGGAACTAGATGATCGTTAAGGTCCCTTCCAACCCAAACCATTCTATGAATCTATGTGAACTGGAAGAGAGAGAGGCCTCTTCTGGTTGCTCTGCACTTCTGCTGGAAATCTGCCTTGGGTTTTAGGTCTCTGCTTTGCAACAGTAGTAGCACCAGAAGACTAGGAAGTGTGGGGTTTCGGTTTTCTGGGCAGGAGGCTTTTCTGATTGATGCTGATGGTTGGTTTGGTTTTTCTCAGCTGGAAATGTAGTGTCCACACGTATGAAGTCTCAGAATGGAGTGCTGAGTTCCCAGTATGCCAGCAGATCTCAAACAGAGAGCCCCAGGTGGAGTAACTTATCCATCTTAGTTTTGTCTTGCCTGTTAATTTGCCATGAGCTGGCTAATTTAGGGCAAAATTGTAATCCCTGTAGGTATCATGACAATCCAGACAATAGTGACTCTGGAAATAGATTGTAGGACATTGTGTTCTTTTTATTTCCTTAGTTTTACTGCAAGGCAAGCAAATGCATATTCTTTTGGTCACAGTTAGTACACCTGCTGAAGTGCAAGTCCTTTCCTCAACACTATTGCTCTGTGACAAGAGCATTATTATTATGACTGTGTATTTTTTTTCAGTCAGAAGAGCAGTAGGAGGAATAATGCATTGAAATATACCAAATTATATTTAATTTGTTGCTTAGCAGCCAAAGCAAATTATGGAAATCTGGGATAGATGCTGCTGTGGTGAAGGGGTTTCAGATCAGCCTGTCTGGCTTTGTTGTTACTCAATAAGTTCAGATTTTGGGGGAGGGAGGTGTCTTTTCCCAGTTACTGATGCTCTCATCAGCCAGCATCATTTTAATTAAACCTGGAAGGCTATCAGGAGAAAAGTGTGTGTGTGGGAATGAGAAAAGGAAAACAGCTCTACCTCTTTTAATCTTAGCAGATGAGCACTTGAGTTAGGTACCTCAATGAGAAGATGTAAGATATCCCTAGCCTGAGTGTTCAGGCAGTTCTCTGGATCCTAAAACCATCAAGGTCATCTCCTTGTGTAGTCTTGTGCACAGCTGCACAAGACTATTTACTTATTTACTGTATACTATATTTGCTATTTACTTATGTAGTGTATTTACTTGTTTGCTGTACTAAGTGTATTATAGCAGTTTACATGCTTTGGAAGTAAAAGATGGAGTTTTCTTTTTTCACATTTACAACCAGATAGCTGAGTGCACTTCAGTTTCAGGCATCTATTCTCAGTGGCTTGATTGGAAACCTGAAAAGCAAAGTTTCTATGTGTTAGCAGGTCTCTAAATATAGTCAATAATTCTGTTTGCCCATTTGCTGTATTTTGTGCAGTGGCAGTGAATTGAATAGACTAGACTAGACTAGACTAGAATTAACCAGGTTGGAAGAGACCTTTGAGATCATCAAGTCCAACCTATCACCCAACACTATCTAATCAACTAAACCATGGCACCAAGCACCCCAGCCAGTCTCTTCCTAAACACCTCCAGTGATGGTGACTCCACTACCTCCCTGGGCAGCACATTCCAGTGGCCAATTACTCTTTCTAGGAAGAACTTTCTCCTCACCTCCAGCCTAAGCCTCCCCTGGCGCAGCTTGAGACTGTGTTCTCTTGTTCTGGTGCTGGCTGCCTGGGAGAAGAGACCAACCCCAGCTGGCTACAACCTCCCTTCAGGTAGTTGTAGAGAGAAATAAGGTCTCCCCTGAGCGTCCTCTTCTCCAAGCTAAGCAGCCCCAGCTCCCTCAGCCTCTCCTCATAGGGCTTGTTAAAATGCATTTGAAATATCAGCAGTTTTGTAGCATTCTGTCAAATTATGTAAATTAAAGACATAATCCTTCCCCCCAAGTTTTTAGTGAAGAACTCAGTAGTTGCTCCTCTTTTTATTTCCACAAACAAAAAAGGTATCAAACTATATTCAGTACAGCAATGATGAACATTTAAGTATCCAGTTCTTTAGTAAATGTGACTGTAGGCAACTTAAATTGTGCCCAGTGTTTGTTAGTCTTAAGATTATCAGAGCAAATAGATACAGGGCATGAGAAAAAAAAGGGGGTTAGAGAGTTAGGATCTGTGTGGATATACAGAGAATTGTGGCAGCAACAGATGTCTTCAAAAGCACAAGACTGTTTTCCTCTCCACTTTGTGTATTGGTCCTAAAGTTGACTGCAGAAGCTCTGGCGACAGACCTCAGACCTGAGACTCTTTTGACTGCAGAAGTTCTGGCAACAGATCTCAGACCTAAGCCTCTTTTCTGTTCCTTTGGCACTCTGGGTGAGGTAATGCATTCTCTTCACCCAGCAACGTGTAGCTTTGTGCTGACTGGAAGAAGGGAACATTCTGCCAAAACAGAACTGGATTGCAGAGGAGAGACAGTTACAATGGTAACAAATGTGAGAATACATGAGGAGATAAGATTCAGAGAGAAATTTAGTATGAGGGTGTGGATGAAGGAAATGTAAATAAATTGATCTCAGATCAGGTTCATCGTTCTCCAGACAGGCAAACACATGATGTGCATCTGGGTGGAGGCAATCCCAGGCACAAATCCAGGCTGGGCAGTGACTGGCTGGAGAGCAGCCCTGAGGAGAGGGACTTGGGGGTGCTGGTGGACGAGAAGCTCAACGTGAGCTCTCAATGTGCACTTGCAGCCCAGAAAGCCAATCAGATCCTGGGCTGCATCAAGAGAAGTGTGGCCAGCAGGTCAAGGGAGGTGATTCTCCCCCTCTACTCAGCTCTGGTGAGAACCCACCTGGAGTACTGCCTCCAGTTCTGGAGCCCCTATTACAAAAGGGATATGGAGGTGCTGGAAGGTGTCCAGAGAAGGGCCACGAGGATGAGCAGAGGGCTGGAGCACCTCTCCTATGAGGACAGACTGAAAGAGTTGGGGCTGTTCAGTCTGGAGAAGAGAAGGCTCCAAGGAGACCTAGTTGTGGCCTTCCAGTATCTGAAGGGGGCCTACAAGAAGGCTGGGGAGGGACTTCTCAGGATCTCAGGTAGTGATAGGACTAGGGGGAATGGAATGAAGCTGGAGGTGGAGATATTCAGGCTGGACGTGAGGAGGAAGTTCTTCCCCATGAGAGTGGTGGAGCCCTGGAATGGGTTATCCAGGGAGGTGGTTGAGGCCCTATCCCTGGAGGTGTTTAAGCCCAGGCTGGATGAGGCTCTGGCCAGCCTGACCTAGTGTGGGGTGTCCCTGCCCATGGCAGGGGGGTTGGAACTAGATGATCCTTATGGTCCCTTCCAACCTTGACTGATTCTATGATTCTAAAAAACAGTGCAAAACAAGACACCAACCCACCACCACCCAGTAACACCTCTTTTCCTCTTCATTGTCTGTCCCCATGAAAGGTGCCTCTGATGCTTCTTATTCTGTCCATAATTTATGTACCTGTTTAAAGCCAACGTCCCAAACTGTTGTTTAAAATATTGCATATCCATTCTCTCCTTATGATAATATAAAATAAAATACTCAGGTACTGGTTTGACATCATCTGGGGCCATAAAGAAAGGAAACTTGCCAACTGTGCTTGAAGGCATGGTTTATGATGTAGTAAATGTGGCTTCACTTTCTTCTTTAAGTATAGCAGCAGAGAAGTCAGGAAATTTGCTTTTAGAATCAGGGTTGTCTGAGTTACTCTGAAAGTACCCACACCTGTACTGAAAGCTCCCTGCTGGAAAAGGACCCAGCTAAACAGTATGAGAGGGATGGTTTGAAGCTGGAAGAGGGGAGATTTCTTGACAGTGAGGGAGGTGAGACACTGGAACAGGTTGCCCAGGGAGGTTGTGGATTCCCCCTCCCTTGGAGGTGTTCAAGGCCAGGTTAGATGAGGCCGTGAGCAGCCTGGGCTGGTGGAAGGTGTCCCTGCCCATGGCGGGGGGGGGTTGGAACTAGATGTTCTTTAAGGTCTCTTCCAACCCAAACCATTCTGTGAATATCAGCAAATAGTTGCATAGTTGAAGACCTGAAGCATGCAAGATTGCCTGTACAAGGGAACTATTGTTTTGAGTTGCACAAAGCACTCCAGTCGCATTTATGCGCAGTGTTAGATTTGGAAAGCAGAGGAAGAGTAGGCCTTAAATACTTCAGCACAACCAAATGTGAACAGTGGTATGGAATTGGCATTCAGCTATGTAATCAGATTTTCAAAATAGACACAAACAGAGAAACTAAGAATATTTATAGTGCCCATGTACGGGCGAGGTTTATGGTTTTTAAGGAGAGGTAACCTGCTACAACAAAAGGAAAAAGCTGAATACTGTGTAGACCAAAGGTGACAGTTGTACTCCTGATTTTGATGCTCACAAAATAGTAGAAACCATTAATGAAAGGCCATGCCGTTCAGCCTGAATTAGCTACTGAGTTCTGGGTGAATGGCTGGGTTTTAATTTGCTTGACAATCCTTTGAGAAGCGGAATGATTTGAAATAGATGGGGTTTGCCTCTCTTTACACAGAGGTGTCTTATTTGTGGGGTGGTCGTGGTTTGCTTTCAGTTCTGATTTTCAACTGACTGTGCTCCAAGACGGGAAAAAGCAGGGAGAGATGAGCAGCTGGGAGCTATGCATAGCAAGAAGAAGATGGCATTGTTCCCTGGAAGAAATGCCCGTGATTCAGTTTGGACCGCTTGTGGAAAAGACGGCGTGCTTCCATTTGATCCTGCTTCTGGTGCTTTAATACAGTTATGTACAGAAATGTACAGGCTCACTGAGGCATAATGGAGTAAAGAAGCAAAGATGGCCCATTAAGCACCTTCCCTCCCCTACAGCCATCAGTATTTCAGTGAAAAGAGTAAAAGCAAATCAGATTTCAGACTGAACGTGTCTTCTAGCTATGAGGCTGCTGAGGGGTCTCGAGCACAAGCCCTGTGAGGAGAGGCTGAGGAAGCTGGGGGTGTTTACCCTGGAGAAGAGGAGGCTCAGGGGAGACCTTATTGCTGTCCACAACTACCTGAAGGGAGGTTGTAGCCTGGTGGAGGTTGGTCTCTTCTCCCAGGCAGCCAGCACCAGAACAAGAGGACACAGTCTCAAGCTGCGCCAGGGGAAGTTTAGGCTGGAGGTGAGGAGAAAGTTCTTCCTAGAAAGAGTAATTGGCCATTGGAATGTGCTGTCCAGGGAGGCGGTGGAGTCACCATCCCTGGAGGTGTTCAAGAGGGAATTGGATGTGGCACTTGAAGCCATGGTTTAATTAGTCCTGAGGTGTTGGGTGATAGGTTGGGCTTGATGACCTCTGAGTTCTCTTCTAACCTTGTTGATTCTATGATTCTAGGGAAGCAGAGCTTCCTAGTTTCCCCTTTCTTCTCCCCTCAAAGTCAGCTTGCATTTCTTTGCCAGAACTATTAGGAAAGTTGTTCCACAGGAGGCTCCCAGGATGTTTATGGCTGGAGCAGCACCACTTCCTAAAGAAATGTTATCTTTATCCATGGAAGCAGCTTATCAAGTGCAAATATTTATTCCTTTTTCATTAATCTAGTAGATATATGCAATGAATATATAAGACAGGTTGGTTGAAGTATTCATTCCATAGTGCTATTCTCACTGCTAATGCCTATCAAAGGGCAACTGCATTTCTCAAGTGCCTGAAAAGAACTTACAGACTTTTTGCAGTCAAGAGGATTAAGTCAGATTTATTCTCACAGGGTATGTCCGTGCAAGTCACAAGTCAAAAATATTTATGCCTTGATCTGCACTTGCTTGCTGGTTTGTTTTCCTTTCAAATCTACTACTGCCACCAAGAAATGGTGTTTATAGATGGAGTGTTTAAAGTGAATGATAGAAGCCAGTTTTTAATGGGAAATAAAGTGCACTGGCAATCACCTGGAAAAAAACATCTAAACACTAATAGAACTGCACTTGGAGAAGTGAAGAATAATTTGTGGTTTGCTTGTTTCAGGTGGTGTGGGTTTTAAGGTTCAAATGCAGAGTTCTGGAAATTTGTGTAAGTATAGGTGTCCCCAGATTGCCTGGCAAGACTCGCAAAACCTGTGTTAAGGGCTTCGATTCACAAGCCTGTTGTTGTGTTGTGACGAGAAATCTCTCCGAGGTTGGGTATTAGGAAGAATTTCTTTACTGAAAGAATGGTCAGGCCCTGGAACAGGCTGCCCAGGGAGGTGGTAGGGTCACCAACCCTGGAGGTGTTCATAAAACAAGTAGATCATAGAGTCATAGAATCAATAAGGCTGGAAAAGACCTCAAAGATCGTCAAGTCCAACCTGTCACCCAACACCTCATGACTACTAAACCGTGGCTTCAAGTGCCACTTCCAATCCCCTCTTGCACACCTCCAAGGATGGTGACTCCACCACCTCCCTGGGCAGCCCATTCCAATGGCTAACAACTCTCTCTGGGAAGAACTTTCTCCATGGTCTAGTGGTCATGGAGGTGCTGGATAAAAGGTTGAACCTGGTGATCTTAGAGGTCTTTTTCAGCCTTATTTCCTAGGATTCGGCTCTTTGCTTGGGTTTTAGCGCACAGTGTCTTGCAAAATGGACTGTGTGTATGTGAAGAAAACTTGCCAGGTGCAATTTGCATGCACAGTCATACAAAACTACTGCTTGTCATTCTCATGGTATTCATTCTTTAATAGATGTAAAATAATTAATTATAGCCCATCAAAACCCTCCTCGTAATTTGTTGTCAAATACCTCCCAAAACAGGCGTAGGCGATACTAGAGCCAGTGTTTGTCTGTGGTGTTCTGTCTCTTATTTTCTTGTCTCCCATTGCAAGTCTCTCAGAGATACCAAGCTTAGTCAGTACAGAGGAGGTGGGAAGATGAAATCTGTAGATGAGATGGGGAAAAGCCTCATTAAATGGTGAAAGATCATGATATTATAGAGGAAAGCTTGAACAGTTCTGAAGACTGAACTGCTGAGGGTGAAAAGTAATAGAATGTGCAAATGTTTATGGGTAGAAGAGTGCATGAGAAAACCTGAGAAGTGCTGGCTGCCCCAGATGGTGATTGCCAAGCAAAAATGAATCTGAATTCTGTAAAAGGCACATTGGATGTTAGGCTGCATTAGGGTAAGTATTTCTGAAATAGCTAGGAATAAAATAGTGCTGCTTTACAAAGCACTGGGAAGATCTAATGGGAAATGTTGTACTCAGGTATGATATAGAATGATTGTAATGCATGCAGCTGGGGACTAGGAGAGTGATTTAGTTGATGAACAGAGTTAAAGTTTAAAGGAGTTGTGGCAAAACTCCCTCTCCTTGTGTAAGTACATCAGAGGCAAACACTAAAGGAAACTAAAGATACTAACGATGGTTCTGTTAGAAGAAGGTTGGGCATGAATTACATGGAAATTAGTGTTTAATCATTCGGAGTTGTGTGTTCTGAAATAGCTTTCAATTCAAGTTTTATCCTTTATAGCCCTGCAGGAAATATCAACTGGAACTTGGTTAACAAAAAAATCTTAAGCCAGGATTGGCCACGTTGGACTTCCTTACCTAAATCTGGCTGTATGCTGCTGTTTGAGCAGCACTACAGAGCCTTAGTCTGCAGCTGTGGCTCCGAAGCACTGCAGTAACAGAAGGAATGATGCACATCATCCATATTCTATAAATTCTTCCATCTGAGAGGTTTATTCTAACCTGGCTTTGTGTATAACCTGAAGAAGTTCAAGTCCTGGTTAAAACGTTCCCTTCTGCAGGATGGTATGTCAAGGTTTGCAGTCCTGGTGTCATGCTTTGGGCTTCAGTGCTTTCTTTAACAACAAACAAACAGGCCCAAACCCAAGCAACCTTTTCTGCTTTGACCACTGGCTATTAACTTGGAAAATACAAACGTTCAAGGCAGCTGTCTCAAGTGGACTGGGCTTTCAGAGCAGAGAGCAGGAATTTCATCTGCTTAATTGTGTAATGCAGGGAAAGAAAAGGAGAGGAGAGAACTGCAGCCGTGACCTGACAAATGAATGTGCTATGCTAGCATGCAGGAAATGTTTAGAAATTACAGTTCTGTTGGTTTAAAAAACAAAAAGGGAGAATAAATGTACATTCTGTAAAAAGGAAGTAAGAAAACCAAAACCAAACCAAAATCCAGAGGAAAGAGCATTTCAAATAAATGATTGCAGAGAAACTATTTACTGATCTTGCCTAACTACTTAGGTTTAGTAGCTGAGCTTCAAGAGGGAAGGTCTGCATGAGTGTGAGTTCAAGGACAGTGGAATGCAGTTGGAGTGCTTCTCTTTTAAATATTTAAATTTATGGAGGCTTATGAGGTAGAATTGCACACACACACACACACACACACACACACACACCCCCTTATCACAGCCTTCCTGAAGTGCATACTCTGCAGAAAATGGTTCATCCAAATAGCCAAATAATGAAATCTGCACCAAACTGTCTTGCTCACTATTCTTCCTTCAACAGTAGCCACCAGCAGATGCCTGGAGAATAGTGACAGTAGAAATAGACACAGATGATACTTCCTAATATTCTTTCAGCTTCTGAACATTTTCATCTTGAAGGTTTTGTAAACTTCCGGGGATTGGTCTGTTTAGGTACCTGCAATGAATCTTTCTCACAAGTGCTTGTCAGGTTTTCCCTTGACCTCATCACATGAAGCTTCTTGCATTCAGTGCCCCTGACACAGAGTCCAGGAGGCTGCTGCTCATTGTTTGAAGTCCTACCACGTTTCCTACCTTTATGTGATACCCATTTGTTTGTCCTGTTGGAAGAAACCATGAATACTTAATCTCCAAGGTGTTGCCACTACAGATTTTGCAGATCTCTGTCACAGCAGCTCCCAAACTCACATTTTTTTGCAAACAGAAGAGTCCAAATCTATTTGAGCCTCCTAGTGTGAAGGCAATTCATACTGTAGGTTGCTCTTGCCCTCTCAGAACCCTTTCCACTTCTACTATGTCCTCTGTTGGGAGCAACAGGCAAAAGGCTTTGTGCAGTGTTTGCAGTCTGGAACAAACATAAGTTGATATAATTATCTAGAATGACCTCTTCCTGGTTTGTACTCTTTTCCTTTCCTAGTATTTACTTATTTTCATAATGCCTCTTGATTTTCCTGGTTTGCCTTTTTATGGCCAAGCACCAAGCTGCTGCTTTCATGGAGTTACCTAGCATCACCCCACTCTTCTGCTCCTTAGTGTTGCTGGTCTGCTCAGAGCCTCTTGTATTATATATGAAGCTAGGATTAGTTTTCCATAGGTGTATCATTTTACATGAATCTAAATTGAATTTCACCAGCCATTTTATTTCCTGATCACTGATAAGGTGGTTTTGCTGGTCTTTAAGGCACTCATCCTTACTACCTTTTAATAAGGACATACCATCAGTAGGTTTTCTCACCTCACTGATGTACTGCCATCCCCTTCTCCTTCCTTCTCCCTTGCCGTGTTGCTTATGCGTGCGTTAAACAGGACAGTTCCCAGTACACCCCCTGTGCAAGTGTCTTCCCACCCTTGTGAGAGCTGATCCAGTATCAAAGCAATGAGAAAGGAGATGTTTCACAATTTATATCCCAATCATACATTCAACCCACTCTCCTACAGAGAGCCAATAACCCTGGTTCCTCTATTGTAATCAGTTATTTTTCCATACCACAAGCTTTGCTTATAAAAGCAGCAGGTTAATTTCCTGAGAAGCTTTCACTGAGGAATTTTGTTCAAAGCCTTTTAAAAAATGAGTAGGCTTTGTGTGCTTGGTCACCCCTGGGTACAAGGTTGTAACCTCTGCAGAGGGCTTCAGCAGGTAAGGTGAGACTTGCCTTTACAGAAGCTGTATTGGCTCTTCACTGATGGCTTGTATTTAGTGAGATGTCTACCAGTTCTGTTCTTTATTATACTTTCTATTACCAAATCTTAAGTCTTACCACACATGCATTCACCAGAACTTTTGTTTCTCAGGCTTGGCATTGCATTTGACAGCTCCTGTGCCAAAGCAATTTAGTCATTTGGTTACTTCATCCTGTATTTCAATAGAACTCTTGGGTGAATACCACGGAGCCTAGGCAGTATGTTAACGTGTGTGTTTGTACCACAGCTTCCTGTTGTTTTCCTCTTAGTGAATTCCTCTCTGGTTGGCTCTCTGTAGGAGAGTGGGTTGAATGTAGGATTGGGATATGAATTTTGAAACATCTCCTATGAATTTTGAAGCATCTCCTTTCTCATTCTTTGATGCTGGCATTGCTGTGCCAGCCTCTCCCACTGACTGTTGGATTGGGTCATCTCAACACTAAGCACGTGAGTGAAACCTTAGTTCATCTAAACACATCTGTGGCAAGGACCATCTCAGTCCTAACAGAGTAACTCCAAGCATGTAGGAGTTGCCACGTGGAGTTAAATACTAATTAACTAAGCTGGTGCTAGTCTTTAATGATGGCCAGGAACTTAAATTGGAAAGGAAAATACAGATGACATAAGCAGAAGAGGTTTATCAATGGTTATTTTTTGGCCTTTTGATAAAGGTTTTGATTGAAAATCTTGCAGAAGAGCCAAGCAGTTGGGTTATTTTTCAGTGCATCTGTCATTGTGGTATATAGGGTAATGCAAGGAATTTATTTACAGCTTGTTTCTTGTGTTTAGTGGGAAAAACAGACATATTTAACTTATTTTCAGATCATTTCAAATTAGGCAGCTTAGTGGCATAGAATTACTACCTCACTGAAATCAAGAATTTACTGCAGGGAAATATTGTTTGAATTCATTTCAATTTGTTAGTTTTTACTGACAAAAAGGCAGAAGGGTGCCTCAGTTTGCTGTATGAATAGTCTCACTAAGCTTTGAATGCATCATAGAATCATTGTGTAGGTTGGAAAAGGTCTTGAAGAACATCAAGTCCAGCCATTAACCCAGCCCTGCCAAGTCCACCACTAATCCATGTCACTAAGCAGCATGTTTGTGCATCTTCTAAATGCCTGCAGGGATGGCCACTCAGCCACTTCCATGGGCAGCCTGGTATGATGCTAGACATTGGTTGTGGTGATCTTATGTTTAATAATAACATGTTTTAATTATGTCAAGTTGGGAAGATAGTGAAGGAAAGAAGTACAGCTGGACAGACAATTTTCTAAGAACCATGGGCAGTGAGGAACATCTTTTTATAATGAGGAAAAGTAATACTAATTAGAAATGTAGGGTGAGATTGCCATATTGTCTCCTGTCATCTAAGGAGTGAATTGTGCTTGAACTTAGTATTGAGGCAAGGATTTAACTAGATTTAAGATGGAGCTTGGTTAGTTTAGGTCATTCCTAGGATTTTACAGTGTTGCCTTCTGCAATGCATAGGATTAGATTTGTGGTTTAAGGATGACATATCCTTCCCAAAGTGCAATTTAGCTACTTAAAATGTATACATCTCAGATGGTCAAATCTATTTATTTTCCAAGGCTGCTGAGCACCGTGTGTATAAATACATTAAACCCCACCCTGCCTAGCTGAGACATTTAGCTTGAGTCACCCACACATGATTAGAGGTGCTTAATTTATCTAGGTGTCTGGACAGCCTCCTCAATTCTCTATCGTTCCCAGGAGAAACTTGAAAAGATGAGCTGAGGATTAGATCCATGACTGATTTCATCTCATGTCAGAGTGGTCATTACTGTTCCTGACTGATGGAGCATTCAGTTTGTTATGCCATATTGCAGCACTGAGAAATATGAGTGCAGCACTCAAGCTGGGTGATGTAAACCCATGTCTTCCCATTTGTAGGGGAGGAAGGGCTGGGCAATAGAGGAAAAGCGCCTTCTAAGTAACCAGCACATTAAGCTGGAAGGGTGCATATCAAATTTCCTAATCAATAATTCTGGAGATGGTTTTATCTAATGACAATTTTAATGTTTTTATTAACACAATTATTTTCTTAGATGAAGAGCTGGAAACGTACTTATGCCACTGGCAGCTAATTTCTGGATAAGATTTGGCTTCTTTATTTGCTTGCTCAGTTTCAAGGGCTTTCACATGAAAGCATTAAACCACAGAACATTTTGATTGCTGCAGTAAGGGAGGCATGAATTCATTCCTCTTAATCTGGCTTCAATCCTTTGATCAGTCTTTCTGTTCCTGAAGTGGGTTCTCCAAACAGCAGGCTGTTGTTCTAGAGGCAAGAACCATCCTTCCTTTGGCTCCTGTACTTCAAATAGAAAGGCTTAATCTGAAATACAGGGAGGCCTTTTAGAGTTCTTGTTGGTTCATACATCTTTAGTAGGAAAAAACCCAATCAACCAGGAAATGGAGTGGGTTGCTCTTGATAGGCACCTGTGATTTCTCTGGAAGTACAGACATGGAGCCCAGGTATGGTGAATTGCCACTGCCTGTCCTCAGAGACTGCCCAAGTGACTGTTGCTGTCTTCCCAGCCACGTCCACTCCCTCCCTTTTTCTGTGCTTGAAACCAGTATTTAATAATTAGGTTTCTGCACAGTTTTATTCCAGTAGTGTGTCCTAAATTCTCCAATTATCTACAGCTGGCAAATCTTAAATGCAGAAGGAATTACTGAGCTCCTTGGTTCTTACATTGCACACCTCAGAGGCAAACAAGTGTCTTTATTACTCCATAATTGTATGTACTAGTTCAAAGTCTACCAATTCTAAGCTATCTTTTCAGAGCTCCCCGTAGAGACAGCTAATCTCATTTCTCCATCCCAATTCAATCGCTATCAGCCCTTTGCCGATAGAGAGGAGCAGCCAAGTTTATTAACTCTTTTACAAGGTCTGCCCTTCCTCTTGGCTGACTGAGCTGATTTTTTTGCTTTATCATAGACAATAAACAGATTCACTTTCTTTCGTTTTCTTTTTCGTGTCTGTAGTCCTTCGACTCCTTCAAAGGAGTCAGCAGAGGTCTGTGTTGACTCAGTGTTTCCCTTGTCACAGAAGATGCTATGGTTGTCTCATGTCATGGTCCTCAAGGCCATGGGTGTTTTCCTGCAGACTGTGAACACCTTTTTTCCACTTACAAATATTCACATGCAGGGTTTTTGGTTATAAGAGGTTCAATAATGTCGATGCCATAAGGTGTGCATTTGCTGTCTCTTTATGAAGAGCTCTGATGTTAAGAGGAGCACAGTCCTGAAAACACTCTACTGGACCCATGAAGATGACTTCCCTCACAGAGCTTCCAAGTATGTCCAGTTTGTCTCATCTTAAAACTGAAATGGCATCTCCAGTTTAGTGTCTGTAGTTTTCATTCCCATGGACTTTGTGTTTTCCTAGCCCAGATCAGAAGCTGCAGGAATGTGTGAATTTCAGAATGCTCTTATTTCATCTTTGTGCCTCCAGTTACTTAAGCTGCTAGCTTGAAATAGTTGCTGCTTGAAGCATAGCACAAACCCAAGGTATTTTAAAATCAAGTTTCCAAACCTAGGGTTGAGAAGGTGAATGCAGTCATTCTTTGTCCATTTGTCTATGATTTCTGTTTCATCCCAACAATTTCTAAACTGCTGTCTGATTTGGAGCAGTTTTCATAAGGGAACAGGTATTTGGAGCATTTTTGAAGTTGCTGCCCATATGAAAATGTATGTCTTGTGCAAATGTTATGGGCAATGGAAAGGTGAGAGGTGTTAGTTTACATGTAAACAGATACAGGAAACCAGAGAGGAGAGGCATCTTACAGATATCCCAATTATGGGAACAGCTTTAGTTAAAGCTCACAGTAAAGCATGACACAAAAGCCTTGGGAGGAAGTGTGGGGAAGGCTGTGGATGTAGTCTACCTGGACTTCATTCAGCAGGGCCTTTGACACTGACCACCACAGCAAACTCCTGGCCAAGCTGCTAGCCCCTGGCTTGGACAGCAGCACTCTGGAGGGCTGAGCCCAGAGTGGTGGTGAATGGTGCCACATCCAGCTGTCAGCCAGAACTAATGGTGTTCCCCAGGGATCAGGGCTGGGCCCCATCCTGTTTAATATCTTCACTGATGATCTGGATGAGGGGATTGAGTCCATCATCAGTAAATTTGAGACAGAATGAGAGGACACAGTCTCAAGCTGCACCAGGGGAGGTTTAGGCTGGACGTTAGGAAGAAGTTCTTCACAGAAAAGAGATTTGCCATTGGAATGTGCTGCCCAGGGAGGTGCTGGGGTCACCGTCACTGGAAGTGTTTAAAAGGAGACTGGATGAGGCACTTAATGCCATGGTTTAGTTGAGTAGATGGTATTGGGTGATAGGTTGGACTCAATGATCTCAAAGGTCTTTTCCAACCTGGTTAATTCTGTATTCTGTATTTAATTAGTTCCAGTGTTGACCTTATACCTTCCCTGGCAAGAGTATTTCTCAAACAAAGACATACACAATAAAATTGAATTCTGGCTAGAATGAATCTTAGTATTTAATGTCAGGGAAGAATACATACATAAATATGAGGTCTTTCAATGCTGCTTGTGAAATGACAAGGAAGCAGAATTTTGCCTGAGAAGTAAGTTTTTCTTCACAACTTTACTTTAAGGTGACTTAAGTTATGGCTTACAGAAATGATGAAACACTGGAACTCATTTGTTAAAATAATAACGAGTTTTAGAACTTTCTTGCAAGCAATCCCCACTTGCTACAGCAGTTTGCTAAATGAATATTGATTCTTTTTACGAGCCAAGGGCTGCAGCCTTATTAGTCTTTTATCAGAGTGTAATGGCAGAAGGGTAATTCTTAATAAATATTGGCATGAGTAGTTTCTGCTGTGTAAAAGTTTATTTGTTCTTTGGAGTTGATAGAAATTAGGCTAATAGAAAAGAACTCCTATTGCAAGTTCTTTAATGTGGTCTTGAAAAGAATCTAATTTCAGAATACCTACTTAAAGGACCAAGAGTTTCAGAGTCTGGACCTCAGACCTCAACCTTACAAGGACATCCAAACTAGAAACTCAGTCGGGGGGGGGGAGAACAGAAAACCCCCAACTCTAACTTGCAAAATTGAATTTGTGCAGGTCCAGATTTAGAGTAGGTGATGGCAATGAATAATGATATAAATGTGCCTGAGATGTACCCTCCTCTGTGAGACTGAGGGAGTTGTGGTTGTTCAACCTGGGGAAGAGAAGGCTCAGAGGACACCTAATAGCAGCCTTCCAGTACCTGAAGGGGTTACAAGAAAGATGGGGAGGGACTGGGACCCCTGACATCCTGTGAAGGTCTTGTAGTGATAGGACAAGAGGGAAAGGATTGAAGCTTGAGGAGGAGAGATTTAGACTGGAGATTAGGAAGAAATTCTTTACAGTGAGGGTGGTGAGACACTGGAACAGGCTGCCCAGGGAGGTTGTGGATGCCCTCTTCCTGGAGGTGTTCAAGGCCAGGTTTCATGAGGCCTTGAGCAGCCTGGGCTGGTGGAAGGTGTCATTGCCCACAGCAGGGAGGCTGGAACTAGATGATGTTTAAGGTCCCTGCCAACCCAAACCATTCTGTAATTGAAGATTTTATCCAAGAAACTACTGTAAAGCCTCTACCCAAAATAAAATAATGAAAATTGAATGGGAAAAATTATGTTCCCAAACAGCACTGCAGTGGGTAGCAACTAGGCACAGTTTAGTCCTCCAGTCTTTGCTTAGCAAATCTTTTATTCACTTCAGTTGGGGAGTTTCTGACATAGTGAGTGAAGAATTGAAATGATCAGTTTCTAGCCTTCAACAGTATAAATCATCAGTGGTTCCAGAGTGTTGAATATTTAATAACATCTCTGTTCAAAAGCAAACAACTTTTCTGTGAATGTTAATACCTTTTTTTCCCCACAGCATGTCTGTTCAAACATGGTAAGTAGCATAAATGTTGTTCACCCAGGGTTGGTGGGGGGTTTTTTTGCAACAAATCTTCTGAGGAATTTTATTGTTCACAACAGGGAAAAGTTCTTCCACACAGAAGCTCGGCTAGCGATGGTGAGGTGGTTATTACACATCTGTACATACCACTTGGAAGTTGGTCTGTCTTAATTCTCCTTTTAAAACTGTGAAAAAGGAAAATCAAGCCCAAGAATCCTATTGTTCCTGGGTTTGGTATCCTAGCATAAAATCCTTTCAGGTATTTGGAATCATAAAGTGCAGTGAAAATGTCATTTTTTAATGTATGGCTTCTCTGGCTCTTCCAGTGCTACCATCACCTCTTCAAACACCTAGTCATGTTTTGAGAGCTACAAAAAGCTGCTGATCGTTGCTGTTGACATCTGTTGGTTTACTGAGTACTAGCTAGTATGGTGTGGGTCACTGGGGGATTACTGTATGGGAACTGCATAAGTAACTCCTGCACTGTATGAGGTCTCTCAGTCACAGCCTCTCTGTGCATTGGTCTCTTTACCACCGCAGCTTCCCGACGTACTTATAATTTCAATAGCATCCAGCGCCCTTCTCAAATTCAGAAGTACAAGGAAAGGCTCAGCCTGTCATATCCCCCTTCCTTCCTTTCCTCACCCCTGCACAGCCCTTCATTTCTTTCATTATTGGCACACCATGATTCAGTATTTACCAGTTGTGGCTTAGTACCAAAGGAATAATTCTTCCTTAATCGCTCTGCCTTCAGGGGGTTCTCCACTTGTGTCTGGGGAAAAAGGGCAGGCTTTGGTCACCAGGGGTGAGCACTTGTGTGTGTTGCCTTTGTAAGGACAGCTCTGTTGTTAAGGCCAGGCACCGTGTGTTGAATTCTAATGCCTCTGTGCCAGGGCCAGCCCGCTTGGGAGCTGGCTGGCCTGGGAGGTGTTGGCTGCCATTGCTTAGTGCTGCAGCCTGGAGCTCCCTCAGCGTGGGGACTCCTGGAAGTTGGCACCGACCCACTGCTGATGGGGAACGTGGCAGTTCAGTGCCCCAGCCGGCGTGGAGCACCACTTCTTCCCACTACCTACTAGGTTACTTTTCTTAGCATCTGGAAAGTCCAGGTGCCTCTTCTTCAAATATTTATGATTTACTGCCATGAGATAGTGTCCTTTCAACAGCAGGTTGTACCCCTGCAGTCAGGAGGAGTGTGTTGGCATTCACTGCACATGCATTTGGTAAATCTTATAAAGTTCAGTTGTTAAAGTGATTTGCATTTAATAGAATCATAGAATCAATAAGCTTGGAAAAGACCTCAAAGATCATCAGGTCCAACCTGTACAGGTCCTATCTTGAGCTGGTAAAGGGCCATGTAACAAAGGTAACTTCATAGAGAGGATACACAAGAGAAAAAATGCAGAAAGCTTCCAAAGGTAGTGTGTTATGATAGCTAAAACATCAGAAGATGTACCCTTAGTTCTGGTACTAAGGTTTTGATTTTAAATTAGCACTGGATTAGTTATCTGTCTCTGTCAAGACTATAATAGAGAGCTTTTGTTGCAATCCATCATAGGGCTTTTGTGTTCCACACTGTACGTAGAAACTGTTAACAGGCAGAGTAGATTAATGCTGGGAGGGAAAAAAATGTCATCAGATAAAGCATAGGTCTCAAAAAGCAATTTCAAATCACATAGTGTGTTATGCATTGATACATTTTTTTAGCCATTGGGGAACAGAGGAAAACTTGTAATCAAAAATTAATTTGAGCATTCTTGGCTGTACCTAAATTAGAACCCAGGATACTTCCCAAATTGTTTTTTAATCAAATGACCTGACAGCAGCTCGCTAGGAGAAAAGTAATGAGCACAGGGGAATCTGAAGAATATCTTGTAAAGATGAGCAGAAGTATTGCAGCTCTCTTTTTGGGGGGAAACCTTACATGTAAAAGATTGTGTGTGTGTGCATGTCTATAATGCAAATCCATTGTGCATATGGTTTACATCTTTTTAAATGAGCTTCTTCAGAAAGCTGCTAGTCCAAGCAGTCCCTTTAAACTGATTAATACCCTAACAAAGTACAGTGGGGTTCCACATGACTTAAAGCTTTCTCCATTAATACATATAGAATAGAATAGAATAGAATAGAATAGAATAGAATAGAATAGAATAGAATAGAATAGAATAGAATAGAACAGGTTGGAAGAGACCTTCAAGATCATCATGTCCAACCTATCATCCAACACCACCTAATCAACTAAACCATGCAACCAAGCACCCCATCAAGTCTCCTCCTGAACAACTCCAATGATGGTGACTCCACCACCTCCCTGGGCAGCACATTCCAATGGGCAATCACTCTCTCTGTGTAGAATTTCCTCCTAACATCCAGTCTGAACCTCCCCTGGCACAGCTTGAGACTGTGTCCTCTTGTTCTCTGCTGGTTGCCTGGGAGAAGAGACCAACCTCTGCCTGTCTACAACCTCCCTTCAGGTAGTTGTAGAGAGCAATCAGGTCTCCCCTGAGCCTCCTCTTCACCAGGCTAAGCAACCCCAGCTCCCTCACCTCTCCTCATAGGGCGGTGTTCCAAACCCCTCACCCACTTTGTTGCCCTTCTCTGGGCATGCTTCCCGCAAGTCAATATCCTTCCTGAACTGAGGGGCCCAGAACTGGGCATGGACACATATCATGAATAGACTAGACTAGACTAGACTAGACTAGACTAGACTAGACTAGACTAGACTAGAATAGAATAGAATAGAATAGAATAGAATAGAATAGAATAGAATAGAATAGAATAGAATAGAATGAAGCAGGTTGGAAGAGACCTTCAAGATCATCGCATCCAACCCCTCCTCCACCACCACCCAATCAACTAAACCATGCAACCAAGCACCCCATCAAGTCTCCTCCTGAGCACCTCCAGTGATGGTGACTCCACCACCTCCCCGGGCAGCACATTCCAATGGGCAATCACTCTCTCTGTGTAGAACTTCTTCCTAACCTCCAGCCTAATTATTTTGTTGCTGTTGTAAGATGTCATTAGAGCTGATGCTTCTTTGGGCAACAAGTCTCATCTTTTCTGTGAAGTAGTCACAAGAATGGTCATGGTGAGGCTTTACTGTAGTTTAATCCTGTAGTTTAAACAGCTCTGTATCTTCCAGAGTCCTGGTGTCCCCAGCATAAGATGGACACAGAGCTGTTGGAGCAAGTGCAGAGAACAGCCAAAGATGATCCAAGGGTTGGAGCACCTCTGCTGTGGGGATAGGCTGAGGGAGCTGGGGTTGGGCAGCCTGGAGAAGAAAAGGGAAGATTCCTGGGGAGGACCTTAGAGCTGCTTTCCGATACCTGAAGGGATCCTATAGAAGGAGGGACTTTCCATAAGGGTGTCTGGCACTAGGACAGGAGGGAATGGTTTGAAGCTGGGAGGAATTTCAGACAAGTGTGCAAGGAGGTGGTGGAGTCACCATCCCTGGAGGTGTTCAAGAGGGGATTGGACATGGCACTTGGTGCCATGGTTTAGTCATGAGGTCTGTAGTGACAGGTTGGACTTGATGACCTTTGAGGTCTCTTCCAGCCTTGGTGATTCTGTGTGACCCTGAGGAAGCTCAGAGGTATTCAGTGGGTTGTAGCTGGAGTCAAACTTTAAAAGCTCTTCCCAACAGAAGTGGAAGTGGTGTGGGATTCCCAAGCACAGGACTAAGTGGGTGCTGCATGCTGCTGTGCTGAGCTTTATTACATGCAGCTCGTTGGCTCTTCCCAGACTGCAGTGTTTCCCTCACTGAAAACAGGCTGTTGCCAACTCCAAAACTTGAGGTAGCCCCTGTACTTAGGAGCTGGTATGTCAGCTTTCTCCCTTGAAATACTGCTGCTGGGTCCATTGATGGTGTTCTACTTGCTGCACTGATGCCAAGGGGCCATATTCTGCAGCGTTATCCATATTGAGAATTCTGGAGTCATCTCTGTGGCAGCAGCTATTTAAGATCTTTTGGGGAAAGCTAATTTATCACTGATAAAGCTCTTAAAAAGTCAGCATATGAATAATTAATCTTTCCATTTCTTCCCACTCATAACTTCCCAAAACTGTCTTCATTTTGACTGTATTATTTCATGGTAGGCACCACCAATATAAGGCTGAAAATACAGATATTTTTCCCATTTCTGCCCTTTTTGTTTAGCTGAATAAAGGTGAAACTCAGACATTTTGGCAGTTGATGTCTATAATCAAACCCATAATTTTCACATGTTTTTTTCCATGTGTTTTCAGGGTGAGTGTGCCTCTGTATGTGCATGCATGGGGGACGGATTGTTGTCTTATGATACACCTCTGGGGGAAAATCTGGGTGGTAGAAGCTGCAAAGTAATGTTTTTAGGCCTGCCTGTAATTATGCCTTAGAGATAGACTAGAACCAAGTCCCACCTATTTTTGTTGCTGTGTTATCTGTTTTCAGCTTATCTGATGTGACAGATGTGCTGAGGTGGTTACAGATTGTTCTACAGGAAGGAAATAATAATTGCCACAGACAATTAATACAGAAGTCAGTCAGTACCAAAACCAGGATAAAAAATTCAAATGTATTTTCAACACATTTTATAATGGTAGGGGGCAGATTGGGGGTTACAATCTGCTCATTATTACCTTGCAAATCAAAGACTTTCCTGTGCAATGATACTAAGGTGGAGACTTCACCTGACATAATAAATCCATGCCTGCATAATCTTCAGCAATCTAGACAACATTTGAGAGACTGTTACTGGTGTTGCTTCAGGAACACTGTTGTACATCTGTGACTACAAAGAAGTATTTTATTAATGACTCTATAGTTTAATAAACAATTAATTGTCATCTTCCAACCACTGACATCCTGTGATCCTGTGAACTTTGTTTATATATAATGTACATACAATGGGATGGGATGGGATGGGATGGGATGGGATGGGATGGGATGGGATGGGATGGGATGGGATGGGATGGGATGGGATAGCATAGCATAGCATAGAATAGAATAGAATAGAATAGAATAGAATAGAATAGAATAGAATAGAATAGAATAGAACCAGGTTGGAAAAGACTTTCGAGGTCATCAAGTCCAACCTATCATCCAGCATCATCTAATCAACTAAACCATAGTACCAAGTGCCTCATCCAGGCTCTTCTTGAACACCTCCAGTGATGGTGACTTCACCACCTCCCTGGGCAGCACATTCCAATGGCCAATCTCTCTCTCTGTGAAGAACTTCTTCCTAACCTCCAGCCTAAACCTCCCCTGGTGCAGCTTGAGACTGTGTCCTCTTGTTCTGGTGCTGGTTGCCTGGGAGAAGAGACCAACCCCCAGCTGGCTACCACCTCCCTTCAGGTAGTTGTAGAGAGCAATAAGGTCTCCCCTAAGCCTCCTCCAGGCTAAGCAACCCCAGCTCCCTCAGCCTCTCCTCATAGGGCTTGTGTTCCAAACCCCTCCCCAGCTTTGTTGCCCTTCTCTGGACATGTTCCAGCAACTCAACATCTTTCCATTAACTGAACGCATAAGTCTTAAGAGGTAAAGAATTCATTTTGCACTCAAGCAGCAGTGATGTCAGTCCCCCTTTCTAGTATTATATTTTGCATGTATTTTCTTTGACTCTGCTTTTGAATTACAAGAAGGTCATCTTTTCCTAGTCAGTTGCAGTTAGAAAAAAAATCTGAGAGTGAGTTGCAGAAGACTGAGATCTGAGGGAGGAGTTCCAAGGAGATCCTTCCTTCTGTGAGATGCTTCTTACCAGACAGGACTGCAGAACTGTAATTTTAACACATTTTAGGTTGAATTGTCAATTTAAGATGTCAGTTGCCATCTTGTCGATTCCAAGGGGATGTTAATTGCCTTTGGGGCTTTAAAGTTGTTGTGTTGACTCAGCAGTGGGTGGTAGTGGCCTCCTTTCTTGAAGGACACCATACTGTTGGTGTCTGGGGCTTTTTCCTCAAGCTTTTACCTGCACTCTGATCTTCAGTGAGAGCTGCAGAGAAACAAACAGAACTGCAGGAAGTCTTTGCACATCTGCCTTTTCATGGGAGAGGTGTGGATTATAAAATCCTCATCTTTGGATTTTCTGCAGCTGCATAACATGACAACCATGTCTCACAGGGTGATTAGGAGAAAACCTGAGAAGAGAAGGAGCTTGTGTTGTTCCCTGATACAACAGGCTGAACATGAGCCAGCATTCTGCCCAGGTGGCCAAGAAGGCCAGTGGCATCCTGGCCTGGATCAGGAACAGTGTGGCCAGCAGGAGCAGGGAGGTCATTGTGCCCCTGTACTCAGCACTGGTTAGGCCACACCCTGAGTCCTGTGTCCAGTTCTGGGCCCCTCAGTTTAGGAAAGATGTTGAGATGCTGGAATGTGCCCAGAGAAGGGCAACAAAGCTGGGGAGGGGTTTGGAGCACAGCCCTGTGAGGAGAGGCTGAGGGAGCTGGGGTTGCTTAGCCTGGAGAAGAGGAGGCTCAGGGCAGACCTTATTGCTGTCTACAGCTGCCTGAAGGGAGGTTGTAGACAGGTGGGGGTTGGTCTCTTCTCCCAGGCAGCCAGCACCAGAACAAGAGGACACAGTCTCAAGCTGTGCCAGGGGAGGTTTAGGCTGGGTGTTAGGAAGAAGTTCTTCATAGAAAGAGAGATTGGCCATTGGAATGTGCTGCCCAGGGAGGTGGTGGAGTCACCATCATTGGAGGTGTTCAGGAGGAGACTGGAAGGGATGCTTGTTGCCATGGTTTAGTTGATTAGGTGGTGTTGGGTGATAGGTTGGACTCGATGACCTCAAAGGTCTTTTCCAACCTGGTTAATTCTATTCTATTCTATTCTATTCTATTCTATTCTATTCTATTCTATTCTATTCTATTCTATTCTGTTCTGTTCTGTTCTGTTCTGTTCTATTAGCACAGAATCATAGAATGGTGTGGGTTGGAAGGGACCTTAAAGATCATCTAGTTTCAGCATGTCTGAGGATTTCTCTTAGCTGCTTTCATTCTATCCCAAAGTCTATATAGTGGAGATGCACTTAGTCCATGGTTATGTAAGCAAATATAAAGCTATTGTATATTCTATTTCTGTTTCTCGGGGGTGTGGGGGGAAGTGTTAAATTGATTGCTGCTTTTCAAACTGTGGTCTGTTCTGCCAGCAGCTAGAACATGATCAATTAAATGAGGCATATGAAAGGCATTGCTGTCAGATGTTGTTAAAGGAAAATTACAAGGAGTAGGGTAATATGAAGGCATAAAGATGTGCTGTGGTTGGAATGAAATTTAACTCCATGTCAGCAAGGGCATTCACTTGTGCTGTATTTGTACTTTATAGAGAAGTTATAAATGAATGTCTTTAATGTTAAGAAAATAATGCCAAGTTTAGTCAGGGTGAAATGGAACCTGGTCAGAAGTAAACTTGCATGAAAAAAGTATGATCATGAAATTTCACCAGTCTTCTGGAAGTAAAACTGAAGTACAGCTTAATTACCAGTTAAACTGATGGGCACATTGGTTAATTAGCTACTTTCCCCCACCTTAATGTTGTACTTTCATTCCTACTTGTCTTACTGTACTTGCTAGAAAACCTGAATCATGACTGTGACAAGTGACACTGGGGATATGTCACAAGCTTCTAATACAGTAACATTTCTTCACTCATCTTGCAACTCTGTAATGTATCTACAGGAGCATGCCAAAGGGAAAATGAGAGCTGTTTCCTGCACCAGAGGTCCCCAGGGGCTTCTGGTGGCACCCAGAGCAGGGCTCCCTCAGTTCAAGAAGGACCTCAGGGAACTGCTTGAAAGAGTCCAGTGCAGAGCCACAAAGATGGTGAAGGCAGTGGAACATCTCCCTTGTGAGGAAAGGCTGAGGGAGCTGGGGCTCTTTAGCTTGGAGGAGACTGAGGAGCGACCTCACTCATGTTTATGAAGATGATGTGCAGGGCAGTGTCAGGAGGATGGAGCCAGGCTCTGCTCAGTGGTGTCCAATGATAGGACAAGGGGCAAAGGGGGCAAGCTGGAGCAGAGGAGGTTCCATGTGAACATAAGGAAAAACTTTTCTACTGTGAGGATGACAGATCAGTGGAACAGGCTGCCCAGAGAAGTTGTGGAGTCTCCTCTGGAAACATTCACCTCAATGTGTTCCTGTGTGACCTGCTCTAGGCAATCCTGCTCTGGCAGGGAATTTGGACTGGATCTTTTGAGGTCCCTTCCAGCCCCTGACATTCTGTGAAGCCATCCCAGTGAAAGCTGTGGGGCAGCATGGCTGCTGTTGTGGCTGTGGTGTGGGCACCAGAGGCAGATGTCTTAGCTGCTGCCAGCAGTGTTTGAGAAGCATGAGACAGACTGAAGTGTGTCACCTGTAAGGTCCCTGATAGCTGCAGAGGGCTGTGCAGCACACTCAACAACTGGCCTGTTGAAAAAGAGGTGCAGGCAGATGTCTTCTGAAAAGACATTAATTATCTTGCATTAATGCCATTGTTCTGCAGTTTTTGAAGTGACAGGAATCAAGTGAAAAAGCAACTGAGGCATCTTAGCTAGTTCCTAAGAAAGCCTGTGTCAAAGCTGGGTAGATTGGTAACAGCATCAGCAGCCCTCATGTAAATGTATTTGTATGCTGCACTCACACTCACAGCCTGTGTGTGTGGGATGAGGTTGTGCCAGCCTTTCTGCAACTGAAGGAGCAGAGGGGTGAGTAAAGAAGATTAGAGTTGGCTTCTCAAGTGGATTCAGAGTACTTCAAAGGATGCCTAGGAAGTGAGGGAGAAGAGTTTTCAGTGCAGCTCTCGAGTTTGAGTTTAAGATGGCTACAGAATAAAGCATTTCAAGTGTAAACTAGTGCCACTTTCTAACAGTTGCCTCAAAGATGGGTGTGGGACAGAAGGGAAGAGAAGATCTTAGTGTTTGAGCCTTGCTTTCCCTTCCCTGAGTTTTGAACTGGGAAGCAGTGTGGCTGAGAGTAGGGAGAGCTCTAAGGCTGTGTGACAGGGGAACTGGAAGCCTCTGAGGAGGTGTCATGTAACCCCTCAGTCTAATGAGCTGCTTCTCTCTTCGAGCTGCTTGGGGTTATGAGCAGTTTCCAGGGCTTACTTGGGAGCAACACAGTGCCAGGATTTTATCATCTAGGCTTGGGTAATGTACACTTTGGGGCCAGAGGGTGGGGGGTTGTGTGTTTATTTACTTTTAACCTAAAAGATATAGTAGATTATAAGAATGCTTTCTTCCCTTCCCCCTTCACAGCTCTAGAGCTGCACAATAAATACAGTGAGTGCAGAATTATTTTTCCAGCTTTCTTGATAAGAACTGCATTAGGAAAGACATCTTTACAAGGAGTGGAGAAATTATTTGGTAAAGGTCTGTTTGCTGATCACACCTGTGGCTCCCTGTGTTGGGATCACAAAATACAACTGGGGAAGAATCATCAAGACCTTCTGGTGGTTTCAACAAACTACAATGGATATGTGGTCTGTAGTGGACAAATTACCAGCAGGTACTGTTGTGGTGTGCAGCAGCTTGTGGCAAAGAGTCCCACAATTAGACAGTGTGTGAAGTGCCTTTCCTTTGTCTTAAGCATGTTTGGGTGCTGTGTCCCTTCATTCCTTGTTCTTGTTTCTGTGGGAAATGGGGAAATAGTCTCTCCTCAGGCTTTGCAGAGTTTTCAAACACAATGTATAGATTAGAAGGTGTCAGTTGCATCTTGTCATTTGTCTGCCTTCCAAGTTTATTCTCATTTCAAAATGATGCTTTTTACCATTCTTACTGTTCCCTCTGCTGCCTTGTTGTGTGACACTGTATCTTGGGCAAGACAGTCACAACTGTATTATTTGGATATTGGGAAATGGTATTTGTAGGGTTTTGGGGGCAAAACCAAATCAAAGAGTAGATTTTCTGTGAATTCTGGAGAGGTCAAAGCCATAAAATTCCCCTTGTCTTAAACAGCCTTATTCAAGTTCAAAGTTGTGCATTCTGCTGTTTGTGCTGGGCTGAGCTGGAGTTAATTCTCCTCAAAGCATCCTTCTAGTGCTGTGTTTTGCAGCAGTAGTTGGTAACACAGCAGTGTTTTGGCTACTGTTGAAGAAGTATCCAGGCTGAATAAGTATCCAGGTATCTGAAGAGCCTGTCACTTGAACATCTGAAGCTTTATGATCTATGCATGCTGTAAATTGGCCAAGTTTTTTCATGAGTGATACAGAGTCAAAGAGGGAGAGCAATATATCATCACTTATTAACACCTTGATTATATGAAATAAAAGCAGTGCTCTAGACACAGCAAGCTTTTGCGGTTTTTATTTGCAGGTCTTAATGTTTACCACACAGATCTACATCTGAAATGCAGAAATGGGGATTATATGGAATTTGCTTCAAAATGTTTTCTGTGGAAGCATATCTTGACACACTTGTTTGGACCTCTTTATAAAGGACTTAACCTACTGTGCTGTTTCTACAATGGTATCATTAAAGCAGTAATCAAGAAAGGGCTTAACTCTGGGATTAATATTTAATTGCTTCTGTAGAACATTGCTCACATGTCACTTGTGTTTCTTTGACAGTGACAGAATGGTTCCTTTATTTTCTGTCAGGGAACTGTGATCATGAACCTGTAGTTAAGGGCTTCTTCAGGGTCTTTTCAGTGTGGGGAGAGAGGTTGTGCACTCCTGTGACAGCAGGAGCTCTGCTGGTAGGGCCCCATTTGATGTTCCCTGCTTCACCTTGCACCTGTGTCTTGTACCAGCAGGTGTAATTTAAATGACAAACACTTTGTCATTGCTTCTGCCTACCTTGGAAGATTGGGGATATTCCTAGAAAATCAGTTTCACAGAATCACTGAATCAGCCAGAGACCATCAAGTCCAACCTATGACCTAATTTACCTCTGCCCCATGAACACTTCCATAACGTTTTAGAGTTAATATTGAGAAACTGAATGCCAGTGTTTTAAGAAGTGTATCATATTTTTTCCTTAAGACAGTGACTGGAGGAAACCTTTTAATTGGATTTTATCCAGCAAAACAAAAAAAAAAAAAAGCTTTTGATTATTCTCCAGAAAATAAGGGCAGTAGGCATGCTGTTAAAATGCAGTGAAGGAAGTCTCATCAGATCCTGGAAGCAGAGGTGTTCCTAAGGATCCTGCCTCAGCAATGAGCCCTGGATTCAGTGAAAGATTATACTCCCAGGAAAAATGGCAAGGGGAAATCTAAGCAGTCTGAGAGAGGAAAATACCCCATTGCAATCATCTTTGACTCCTTTAATTGCCTGTGCCATTCTAGGTCAGCTAAATTTCAGCTCTGCCACCATGGTCCTAGTTATCCTTATCCAAAAGACATCTCTGTTTTAAGCAAGTGAAGAAAGAGTGGCTGAATGTGTCCAGTAGGGAAGATGCTTTCTGTGGTGCAGTATGAAGGCCTAGCTGCATCCTGGGAACATTTTGGGATAGAGCTTCTAGGCAGAGGGCAAATAAAGCTGTGGCAGACTGCTCTGGTTGAGGGGTTAGGACTGGAGGTTGTGCTGGGGAAAACTGCCTGGAGAAGGTGTAATCTCTTCTGCAGTGGGCAAGGAGACAAAGTTAAACCAGTACCAAGGGTATCCATTCTGTGTGTATCAGAGGGCAGTTTTGTATTGGTCATTCAGAGTTTTACGTGGCATGATAATTACAGAATGTTAGGGAATCCATTTTTCATGAAGAAAAGTTTTAGTAGTCAGATCTTAATGAGCAGCACTAATAAGATGAAAGGCATAACTTGCCCCCTGGGAAACTTTCCAGTCAGTGCTGTGGGTGTGCAGAACATTACAAGCCTGGGATACACAGCTTGAGATTATTCTTATTTTGTCTGCAGAACTAGGAAAGGCTTCTGATTCATGTAACCTGGATTTGGAAAGGTGCAGAGGGTTAGGAGTTCTGAGTCATGGAGGTCTTTGCAATACAAGTTTACTGAGGAGACTTTTGCATTTGGAAGATGCCTTCTTAGCTGAACTTATTGCCAGTAATGATGTAGGTGGAAGTGAAACATCTTCTCTTACCTTGATTAGGTGTGATTTAGAAGTGACATTTAGACTAGAAGTGTGACTCCTGCTAGGAACATGACATATCATATCTACCTTTCAGATGGAATAGGCAACTAGTTTGACTTTGACCTCATAATGAAGGGAATTTTCTGTTGGACTTTGCCAAGCCTGAAGAAGGAAGTAGTCCATCAAAAAGCAAATCATTCTCTAGTCATTTTGTACTGCAAAGATTTCCCTGTCCTATTTTACAGGGGAAAAAAGGCAAAAAAGGTAAAAAAGTTATTTGTCACTTCACCAGCATCTGAGTCAGGTAAAGGTTTAAAGAGAGAATTGAAATAGTCTTTCATTGGGCAAAGAAGAAGAGATTTAAGTACTCCTAGAGCAATGAATTCCATCAGCACTGGGGAGGTATTTTTATCTCGTGAGGATTAGTCAATTTAACTTCAGACATAATCCCAGTTTGAAATACAATTAGTTTTCTGGCAATATTTTGTCTTCTTTCTTTGCAGGTTTGCTGGTCCTCTGACATTTCAGGATGCCACTGGTAAAAAGGAACATAGACCCCAGGCACCTGTGCCACACAGCTCTGCCCCGAGGTATCAAGAATGAACTGGAATGTGTCACCAATATCTCCTTGGCAAATATAATCAGACAACTGAGTAGCCTAAGTAAGTACATTGTCCTGAGAGCTGTATTTAGAACTAATGTATTTCACAGTCACAGCTTCTGTGGTGGAGGCAGCAACAGCTTTTCACATCCTCAGGAGAAAATTGCAGCTGAGCCTTGAATCTGCTCCTTCTGTGGCTAGTGCCTAGCATGGATATCTGTGGAAGAAAGAGAGGAGTTGTTCTAGCAGCACATCTTAAAACTCTTCAGTCATGTGTTTCTGTTACCAGTGGAACGTGACAGAAAAGGATATCTGGTAGTTAATGAAGTCAGTAATTGCTGACCTTAGAGCAACTCTTGAGTAGGGAGTAAGATATAATGAGGAACATATCAGTGCTTGCTTCACTCTCTTAACTCAAACCTTTGGCCATGTTGTGGTCATTCATTAAAAAACAGAGTGGTTGCCTTTATGAGTAATAACCCCAGACATTTATTTATTGCATAGTGTTTCAAGCAGCTTAAGATTTTTCTTCTTCCTTCTCCCTTCTGTCAACAATTTTTCCTTTGGTGCATTTGAGGGGAGTGAGTGCTGCTCAGACTCTAGGATTCTGAAGGTGGTTTTCTGAAAAGGCTGCTTTCTGGGTGGTTTTCAGTTACAGCAACTTTAAGAAGTTGTGGGATGAATCAGCATGATAGCATTTTGAATTGCCAGTGCTACAGGTGCTTTCTAACCACTAGGACATTGTTAAGACTACCAGCACATTAATTATTAAAATGTGCATCTGTATACATCCACAAGGTGAAAAGTCTTTCAGCTCTGTCAGTATTGTAGCTGACGTAGCCTAATTTGTTAATTAGATTGATTTAGCTATTGGTTTGATGGTGTGCTGTATGGTGACCCTGTTTTGTCAGCCTTTCAAAGCTGTTAGGATGCTATTAGGTAGAAAACTCCAACTGAGGACAGTGAACTATGCAGTCAAGACAGGAATGCTTACAGCACATAAATATGAACATTGTTAGGTAGAGCTGCTGCAGCAGCCAGGAAAGTAACTATTTACATTATTTTCAGTGAACCCAGAGCATATCAGATTTGGATGCAGAATAGGATCACCATCTGTGGTCTTCCTTTATTCTGCCACATACAGCACGGTTAGAAAGGTACTTTCAAGGGAATGTAACCCTAATTATATAAAATGTGATGCCTGCAGTCATAGGGATGAGCCCTGAATTAGGTGGTGTCACTTGAGAGGAGTTTCTGTCATGAACTTGTGACTCACTAGTGGTCAAGAAGGTGTTCAATGTTGGAAATGAGAGGGAAGAGGAAAGGGGGGGGAAATGCACTCCTGTGCTCTGCCACAGCAAGCCCAGAATAGGTAATTCAGGATTTTTGATGAGCAACTTTAACACTAATGAGCAGGACTTGTTACTTCAGTCTCTTGTTCTTCCCTCCAAACAGCATCTTAGTCTTGTAGGTTTTCCACATGCAGTCTTTGTACTGACTGAAGTAAGTTTTTTGGTGTTTTCAGCAAAAAAACCCCACCATTTTTTCCTCCTTTCAAAATCACTCTGAGTTCTCAGCAGCGTTAGGGATTGCTCTATAAAAACTGAGATCCTGTGAATGATTTTTGCTTTTCTGCCTCTTTGTGCTATCAGCAATGCAAATTCAGGCCAGAATTAGGAGTTCTGCCATAGGAATTTTGTCTCTCCCATGCTTAACCCCAAATAACCAGCCCTCACTTCACTTGTTACCAGCCCGCTCGCTGTTACAGGTGCACAGCGAGGTCTGCTGGCATGCAGAGAGATCTTGGTAGCTGCCTGTGAGTCACAGCCAGCAGGCAGGGTTTCACAGTGGTCCCCTGGCAACCAGCTTCTCCCTAGGCCTTCCCTTTTTGTTCTCTGTGGATAATGTCTATGATTGAGAAGCAGCCTTTAAGCTGTAGACGAAACGAGGCTTCACTCAGAGCGGAAACAGAGTTCTGGTAGGGTTTCATTTCCTTTCAAGTAAAGCTGCTTTGGCTCTTGACCAGAAAATGATGCAAATTTAAATGAATGGTCTTGGACCTGGTTAGCACTTTGTCATTTCTGCCTCTAAGATTTTTCAATTACAAGCCCTCAAATAGAGGGTTTAGCAGGGGATGCTAAAGTAGGTGATCTTCAGAGGTCTTTTCCAGCCCCTGCCATTCTGTGAGTAGAGCATGTGTGCAGAAGCAATAGCTACTAAATGACAGGAATTCTGTTGTAATAGAAAATGAAAGGAGCTTTACATCAGCTTGTCAGCAATAGCTATGTGCCTCTGCACAAATTCTCAACCCTTTCACATTTTATTTGATGTGTTGCTTTTAATTGTTCAGTTTGAAAAAAAAAATTGACCTTTAAAAGGGGTAAAGATGAAAGGGTGAAATACTTACCTCTGCTTTGAGTGATAGTCATTGCCTTTCTCCCTGGAGCATGAAAACACGTCAGTCTGTCTTGATAAAACATCAAAAATTGCAAGTAAGTAATTTTTTGCCCCCCCCCCCGTCTATTCCCAGTCTTGCCTAACATCATAAAAGGATCTGCCTTTTGACAGCCTTTCTGAGCACTGTGGCAACAGAAACTCTCTGGACAGCAGCAGCAGCTGTTTCGGTTTCCTAGCCATTCCATCCTGTATTTCTTGCCTTCTGACTGTATCTGCTTTGGAGAAGTGCTTACATATTTTTTTTTTCCCAGCAACACTGCTGATAAATTCATGCTCCAGGTCTGCCTGAGTTGGTTTATGTTGCTGTATGTCAGGCTGGAGCATTCCAGCATATGTGAAGCACAACTGCTAGCACCGTGCAGCTGTGCCATTGTTAGAAGATGGATAAATAGTTCTCTTGTGTGCGTGGAGCCTCCTCACTTTGTTCACAGCTATTGACCAGTCTTGGTTTTTCCTTTCATTCAGCTGTTCCCTGGGCACAGAAACTCAGTGCCACACAAGAAACCTAAGTGATGGGGTTTGTTCTTGGCCCCAGTGTCTGACACCTCCATCTGGGGAGGAGAACATTTCTCCTTTTGAGTATGTTCCTTTAATGAATATTTATGTTGCAAGGATTCAGAACAGGGCTTTTATTCAGTCATAGCAAGATGTCATCTCCTTTTTTTCCCCTTCTACCTCTGGATATACAGAGAGAGAATGCTACATAACTGTTTGCTAAGCTCCAGTGCCTTCTGTGTTGGTGAAAACAGTTTTCCATTAACATTCAACCTTCAGTAGCCTTTCCCCTCTCTCTATCTTTCCTTTGTACTCTTTCCTATTCTTACCCTTTTCTCCTAGTTAGTTACTACTTCTCTTCACCCCTTATTATTTAAGTTTTCAGGAGTGAAGCCCTGTCTTTCAAGCTTATTAATTCTCCCCCTGTTTTCCTCCCCCCTCAGATGCTTTTAACTTTTCCTTCTGTATTTTTGGCTTACCATGCCATCCCCGAAGAGGCTTTTAAACACTGCTCCTCTTGTGACTGACATTTTCACAGCTCAGGAAAACCTTGTTTGCCATGTCTTGAGGTGTTAACATTCAATAAGTGGGAAATGTTTCTCCAGAAATACTCAACAGCAAGGTGTCTGGACTGCAGCTAATCTTTAGAACCAGGCCTCTTCATCCTGTCTGGAGATCCTCAACACATTGTGAGGCCCCACTTATTGAATGTGGGGCTGTCTTGTGGTCTGCTTGAATGATCTTTTATTTTGCATTACTTTATTTTCCTGTTTCAGGTAAATATGCTGAAGATATCTTTGGGGAACTTTTCAATGAAGCACACAGTTTCTCATTTAGAGTCAACTCCTTACAGGAACGTGTAGATCGCTTGTCCGTCAGTGTTACGCAGCTTGATCCAAAGGAAGAGGAATGTAAGTAACCTCCTTGCATTGAAGAGCTCTTCTTTTGGCACTCAGGCAACAGTGACCCCTGACATGGAAATAACCATAGTGTCAATTGTATTTCATAGAATCATAGAATCAATAAGGTTAGAAAAGATCCCAGAGATCATCAGGTCCAACCTGTCAACCAACACCTCAGGACTAATTAAACCATGGCTTCAAGTGCCGCGTCCAGTCCCCTCTTGAACACCTCCAGGGACGGTGACTCCACCACCTCCCTGGGCAGCACATTCCAGTGGCCAATTACTCTTTCTGGGAAGAACTTTCTCCTCACCTCAAGCCTAAACTTCCCCTGGTGCAGCTTGAGACTGTGTCCTCTTGCTCTGGTGTTGGTTGCCTGGGAGAACAGACCAACCCTCTCCTGGCTACAACCTCCCTTCAGGTAGTTGTAGACAGCAATAAGGTCTCCCTAAGCCTCCTCCAGGCTAAACAACCCCAGCTCCCTTAGGCTCTCCTCACAGGGCTGTGCTCAAGACCTCTCCCCAGCCTCGTTGCCCTTCTCTGGACTTGTTCAAGAGTCTCAATGTCCTTCTTAAACTGAGGGGCCCAGAACTGGACACACAGAGCAGAGCACAGAGGGAATGGCCTGTTTCTATTTCTGCTGCTCTTTATAGCTTTGAGCAGCTTCCTGAGCTCAACATCTTCAGGGTTGCTCCATGTATTTGCATAACAACTATTACAGGGCTCTCTGTCACTTCAGTAGTGTTAAGTATTAGTGTTACCAACATCAATACTATCTGAATGCTTGGAAATAAGTCTTTATTTTCTATTTTTTTTAACCTTTCTACTAATTCCCATGGGACATAACCATTTGTCCAAGCAGGGTTTTTTTTGCATTTTAACTTGTTACCAGCTTATTTTTCTCTATCAAGTTACAGTTGTATAGCTCTATTTGTTGATGTTATATATCCCCTTCTTTCTAAGTAGCTCTAAGTACTATTAATATTGTTGATATTTGTTGGTATTATATATCCCCTTCTTCCTAAGTAGCTCTAAGGACTATCAGTATTGGTTAGCACTGAAAGCAAGTTCTTCCAAAAGTCACTAGGGTATGGCTCATGCCAATAAGATAGAATTTGTCTTGGTTTTAAATGATGCATGGGCTTGGTGGTGACTGCAGGAATGCTGACCACCTAATAAGTAAATGAAGCCTTCTTGCCTTTCTTAATATCTGTTCGTTACAGGTGGAACTACAAAAGGTCTTGTAACCCCAAACAGTTTTAGGGTGTTCTAGACTGAATGGAATGGAATGGAATGGAATGGAATGGAATGGAATGGAATGGAATGGAATGGAATGGAATGGAATGGAATGGAATGGAATAGAATAGAATAGAATAGAATAGAATAGAATAGAATAGACCAGACCAGGTTGGAAGAGACCTTCGAGATCATCCTACAGAATCATAGAATGGCCTGGGCCAGAAGGGACCTCCAAAGGTCATCTAGTCTGACCTCCCCACAGTCAGCAGGGACATCCTCCACTAGATCAGGTTGCTGACTAAGACCTGGAAAGTAGAGCAGCACCCAATAACTCCAAATTGTTTGTGCCATTCAGTTTTGAAGTATAGGGAACTGTGTCAGTTCTGAATGTCTAGGTAGAACAGGAGAAATGAAGTGCCAAACCAAGGGCATGGTCTCCAGGCTGTCTTTAGTTTCCAATGTTGAAATTTCACTAATAGCAAAATTAAGTTAGGAGAAATTTGGTTCTGTGTTTTGTGTGACATTGATTTTAGAGCAGGTTTTGAAAGGCAGCTGTTCACAGCTACCAGCAGATTCTCCACGAGATCATTGTGACTTGCCTAGGGGAATTCTGACATTAATGGGATTTTCCAGGTCTCTTGACAACTGAGCATACATCATACCCATACACCTCTTTTCCCAAGGAAACTCCATATTTACTATGACTGGGTAATGACAAAAATCCATTCTGTGTACAGCAACAAATTGCCAGCAATTGTAATCGTGTCAGAGCTGTGATACTGTTAGTGTCGTTCTGAGTTCACCCCTGGCAGGCTGGTTTTTGGTTTGAGTCAGAGTGGGATGTATGTGTTTATGTGGCATGTCTAGTGTGGCAACCATTCACACTGCAGGAAAATGGAGAGACCATTTTAAATCACTGAGGATGGGGTAAGATAGCAAGATGGAAAAAAACATAGATTCATAGAATGGTCTGGGTTGGAAGGGACCTCCAAAGGTCATCCAGTCCGAATGGTACTTCCCTGTGTGAATGGCCTTCGACAAGTCTGGCTGGAGGTTCCAGTGCTAAATACCCATAGGTGTTAGAGAACTGCTAGAAGTATTTTTTAATAGCATATAGTGCCAGCTCAAGAGCTTTCCACACTACTGTGTCTGCTGTAGCATTTGCTAAGTGCACAGCTGAAGGAAGGGACAGACATTGCAGTTAAGGAAGACAGGACTGAGGTCTACTCGATCAAGTCTGGAGTGATTTAGTGTGACTTGAATCTGATACCCTGGATTTATCTCTCATGCCACAGAACGGGAGTGCCTGCAAGTGCTTCAGAGGAACACATGGAGTCCCCAGTGTCAGGAACTATTAAATGACTGATTTTATTAACTTGAGAATATCCACTCCTTGAGCCATAGCTGGTGCTCTGTTTTCACAAACATCTGCTCGTGATGAATCACCAGATGAGGACAAAGGAGATGAGAGGAAATTCAATCTTGTATTTCCTTTAAAAATTAGGGATAACAAATCTGCTTCTCCTTCAGTGTCCCATTTGGGGCTTTAAATGTAAAAATTCATAGTTTGGATTTAGCCCTGATCTGGGCTCAAGTAGCTGGAAGATGTTAATGCGTGAAGGTGTGGGGAAAACATTTGGATTTACCTTTCTTAACCCTCTAGGCAAGAATTAAGCCCATTTCAGTACTTCTGCTCAGCTAACAGCATGTGTAAAATGGGCTATACTTGTAAAATGAGTCTCATTTGCTAGTTCTTTGCCAGCAGGCAGTAATACAAGATTTAATGTGTTCCTTTGGGCCTGTGCCATTACACAAGAGGAAGAAATTAAGATTCATTTAAAGCTAAGTGGCATGAACAAAACCAGCCCGAGTCAGATTCATTGAATGAGATGCAGATACTTGACAAGATGTTTCTGTTGGAATTAAAGTAACAGAAAGCTCTGGATCTTTTTTCTTTTTTTTTTTTTAATAGCTTGTGTGTTTTCTTGTTTTGAATGATTACAATCTCTCTCTTTGAAAGAATAAAAACCACATGGAACTATGGTTGAGGTTGTGTCCTGAAAAACCTAACTCCTGATGCACAATGTGTCTCAGAGGCAGTGCTGTGAAGTGAGGCTTGTTTTTAATTATGACACTGTTTTCAAATTCTTGCTTTCTCAGAATTATTAATTTCATGTTGAAATCAAAATGCTAGTGTAATTTATCCTTTTGATACACATGTGCTTTTTCCCCCTCAGAAGAGATACATCTGTATGATTTATATAGATGTTATTTTATATGTATTACTAGGTGTTCTTCAATTTACTTTGTAGTTCAGCCCAGAGGAAACACAGTTATTCTATCTTAGAGAGTCATAGAACTGTTTGGGTTGAAAAAGACCTCTTAAGATCACCAAGTCCAACCACTGACCTAACAGCACCATGGCCACTGAAACATGTCCCAGCGTGCCATGTCCACATATTTCTTGAACACCTCCAGAGACAGTGAGTCCACCACCTCCCTGAGCAGCCTGGTCAAAGCCTGACCACTCTTTCAGTGAAGAAATTTTCCCCCAATATCCAGCCTAAACCTCCCCTAGCATAATTTCAGGCCATTTCCTTTTGTCCTATCACCTGATACTAGAGAGCAGAGACCTCCCCCTGCCCAGCTCATTGTTGGCTATAAATAAAAATGGACTGGCACCTCTTGTTTCAAAGCAAAATGTACAGAAGGTTGATAGCTCAGCTTTCTGACAGAAATAATTTCTGCTTTTGTGGGTAGTGTTGTGTACAGGAAGTTAGGTTGGCTGATGTAGTTGGGTCTTTTTGCACAGCCCCAATTGACAGAGTAAAGATCAGCTGCCTTTTGTTCAGACTGTTGAAGGAATGTCTGACTTCAGTTGTGAGCATCAGAACATTGAAGGAAATTATTTAAGACCCCATTTTTTTGTTTATTGTAGTAGACACAAGTGGTGTAAGAGAGGGAGAGTCAGGCAAATGGATCCATGTGAAGTTTAGGATCTTGGGCTCCAAGAAAGTTCTGGTACTACTTAGGAACTGAGCAACTGGAAGCTTAAATTTATCAGCACCAAAGCAAATGCCGGCAGCATTTCCAATTCCTTCTTCAGTGCCCTGTCTCTTCTCACACCTGAATTCATACATCCAATTTGTCTGACCTGTCCTCTTGCTGTGCCAGTTTGTCCATCAGCCAAAACTAAGTGGCTGGCTGACCAGCCAGGTTTTTTCGTCCTCTCCCCCCTGAGGTGGCAAGGCCACACAGGGCTCCTGTTCTTCAGCCAGCTGGCAAGCTGCAGCAGATGGCTTTGTTAGCCACAGTGTGCACAGCCCAGGATTACATTGTGCTTGCAACATGAGATTTACCTGATCCCTGTCTGCAGGTGAGTGAATGAATCAGTGCTATGATTCTCAGTGTTTTGTGTGCCACTTCCTTACTCCTGTTGTGCTAAGGCAGTGGTTTTGAGCAGTGTCTTGCTTTGCACTCAGTGTTGGTCATCAGATAGCAGCATGGAAAGTGCTGTTAGCTCTTTGAAGTTCCACACTGGATGTTTTCTGTGAAGACCTTTGCTATGTAGCTGAGCAAGAAAGTAATCTAGGCTTCTTGTTGGGGATTGACTGATGATCCTCACGTGCCTTATCCCCTTGTACATGTTTACAAGGAGTGGAGATTTAAACAAGAACGTGGAGATTATGAATTAGGCTGGCAGTGTTTGCTCACTGAGGAGATTAAGGAATGCTAATAAAGAGTTTAGAGAACAATGCCTATCACAGTAATGTGGTGTCACATTCTCTGTCAGCATTTTAATATCAAAACAAAGAACTGTCTCTATTTATTGGCATATTTGACTTTGCTCCATTGCCTCCAGAATGTACACAGGTTCAAAGAGAAGTATACTTTTAATATGTTGGCTTAGTCTCCAGTAAGAGACAGTTGAAAGCCCTGCAGGACTGCCAAGCCACCCTGAGCAGGTGAGATTTGTAAAGCCAACAACCCAAAGGGGAAAAAATAAGAGAAAGCTCTAGTATAAAAGAAGCTAAGAGTTAGGGTTTCAGATGAGATAAACTCCAGTTCTTCTGATTGTGAACACTTGCCAGCAAAGAACAACCTGTGTTTCATGATAGCTACAAAATTATGTGTGGTTATTTATGAGTGCAGAAGTTAAGACTTCTTGCTGACATTCATACTTCATAGTGATTCGTTCACATGCTCAAAAGGGCTTCTGAGCAGCTAATTAAAGGTATTAAGTTAATAAAAGACACTGCAATTAAATAGAACCTAAGGGTAAAAAGGAGGAAAGTTCTCCAGGAACACACAATCTTGCCAGCTGTAATGAACTTCAAAAGCCAAACTGAAAAGCAACTAAATCCCATCTTTTGCCTAACCTAGGATACTGCCAATAGGTAAAAGTATAGGATCTTCCAGGAACTGCAAGCCCTCTGGAAAACATCCTGCCTTCTGCCCCTGGTCTCTGTGTGTGTTTACATATGATTACACTTGTTACAGGAGCCAGAGTAAAATACAGCTTTCAGCTTAAACAGATGAATGCTTTAAATTGTTGCTGAATGCCCCAGTGATGGGAAGTGTCCTCTCATCTTGAGTAAAAGGGCCCCATTAGCAACCTGTTTGTGTAAAATAAACATCATTATTGCTAGATAAAAATGCCTGTGCTGAAAGAACTCTCTTGGCTGGTGTGCTTTAAAGCTGTTTCCAGTACTGCTTGTGATTTTACCAAAAAGCTCAGATCAGTGTTGGGCTGCTGCTCTGTCTAGGGGAAGTCTAATGCTGGCTGCAGAGTTTGTCTTGAGACACACTTGGACTTCACAGGTGTAGTAACAGAAGATCAGAGAGGGAGAGGAATGACAGACTGAACATGGACATTGCTTCCAGAACTGAAAGCTCAGGTTTCAGCAGTTGTGGTCACTTTTCCATTATTAATCTTTTTTCTAGATGTTAATGATTGTGGAATACAGAATTAACCAGTTTGGAAAAGACCTTCAAGATCATCAAGTCCACCCTGTCACCCAACACCATCTAATCAACTAAACCATGACACTAAGTGCCTCATCCAGTCTCTTTTTAAACACTTCCAGTGATATGGGCTTTAACAGCAGCAAGTCAATCTATACCAAACCACTGTTTGTTGAGTTCACCTAGTGTTGTTTTCCTCCAAATCCTACATAAAGATCATTGATTATTCCTAACTATTGTCTTAAAACCCCAAGGTGTCTCACTTGAATTGAGCAGAGGAGTCTGTTCTCAATGAGCCTGACTGAAAAGTATTTGACTAGTTTCATGTGTTGGAACACAGTATCGCCTCCCATTGAAACTCACTTGTAGCAGTAGCACAAGCTTAGGTGATTTGCTGGTTTGGCATCTCAGCTGGCCTTCAGTGGAGTTGCCCCCTAGCTGCAAGGAATGCAGAGTTTGGCTTGCTGATGGTATAAAGGTAACTGCCTCTAGGTAGAGAGTAATCTTTGCGTACCAAAAGCATTGTGAAATGGAGTTAGTGAGTGTTCTGAACTACAGGATGATATTTTAGAGCTGCAGCAAGCAATTTATTGAGCTGCTTTGGAGAGACAGAGTTCTGTGCAGGTGAGCAAAAGTGTCCTCTGAAGCTAAACAGGGGCTGATGTGCTAGAACATTCCAGAGGTGGTGTTCAGCTCATCTGGCAAGACGCTGCTGTGGCAGCAGTGCTGGATGAATTTGTATTTGCTGTTGAATGTCTGTGAGGGTAGTAGTAATGCTTAACATTTATGTGCCAACCAGCATTAAACAGTTCCAGAAGAATCCAAAAGAGCTGTCTCTGGCACTTTTTAAAGATAGCAATGTCCCCTTTCAGTGTCACTGCAGGACATTACGATGAGGAAAGCTTTCCGGAGCTCCACCATTCAAGACCAGCAGCTGTTTGACCGCAAAACTCTGCCTATTCCTTTGCAAGAAACTTATGACATTTGTGAACAGCCTCCTCCACTTAACATCCTCACCCCTTACAGGTTAGTGAAATAAAACTACTCATGGCCAATTTCTAGCTTATTTTGTCCAATAGAAGTGCTATTTCCTGGCAGCTTGCTCGTGTCGAGTAGCACTTAAATATTTCAGGAGCCACGCTAGAAACCGGTGAAGCTGCCAGAGAATACAGGCAGCAGATGATGTTGTGTTAAAACTTTATACTCACATTTTACCCCAGTGTAACAATGGTAAGAAAAAGCCCTTTTTATTCTCTCTGTTTATTAAACTGCTTTTGGAAACAAAGTGAAGAAAAGAAGCAGCTAGACACGTAGGAAGAAAAGTCTTTAATGGAAACAAATGTTGTTTGCTGTCCCAAATTGATCTGAATCAGTAGTTGAGCACGAGCAGCTCACTGTTTTAAGAGCAAGATTTGAGTCACTGGAATGGGAGTTCTCTGATTGATAATACTCTTTTGTTATCTACTGCTTGCATTAAAGCTGCTGTTCTAAAATCAGGACCTTGAATACAAGGAAGGATAGTAAAGAATGATGCCAGTGGAGGTCAATGTTTGTCTTTTTCGTGATCTTCAGTAAAATATTTCAGGATCTGGCACACAAAGTATTCCTTAATGTATCCTTAACAGCCTTGCTGTTTGGATTCATGTGTTGTCAAATAACTAGTATGCACTGTTTGTCTCATTGCATCCCAGGGATGACGGAAAAGAAGGTCTGAAGTTTTATACCAATCCTTCATACTTCTTTGATCTGTGGAAGGAAAAAATGCTGCAGGACACCGAGGACAAAAGAAAAGAAAAGAGAAAGCAGAAGGTATGTGTGTCTCTCAGGAGACCTTATTTTGGCCTTCCAGTACCTGAAAGGGCCTACAAGAAAGCTGGGGAGCAACCTTTTAGGATGTGGGGTAGTGATAGGACTGGGGGGAAGGAAGCAAAACTAGAAGTGGGTAGATTCAGATTGTATATTAGGGAAAAGTTCTTCACCATGAGGGTGGTGAGAGACTGGAACAGGTTGCCCAGGGAGGTGGTGGAAGCCTCATCCCTGGAAGTTTTTAAGGCCAAGCTGGATGTGGCTCTGAGCAACCTGATCTAGTGTGAGGTGTCCCTGCCCTCAGCAGGGGGATTGGAACTGGATAATCTTTGAGATCCCTTCCAAACCTGACAATTCTATGATTCTCTGTGCTAGTTTTGTTTAGCTTCTGCTTGGTTGTTTTTGCCTGTAATGAGTTTATATGCAGTTAATAACAATCCAAGCTTTACAGTCATCCTAATTCAGCTAAAATTGAATTATTTCAGCTCCATCAAATTCAACAAATAACACTGAATAATGATTGGAAAATACATAGAAAGGCCTAGAGTTTTTGTGCTGGCTTCATGTAACCAGCAGCAGGTTTGCCAGGGCTTGTAAGCATTCTAGCAATGGCTCAGGAGAAGGAAAAAAAAAGGAAGAGTACAGCAAGAGTGAAGAATTTCACTGGAACACTATTTTATAATACAAAATTCTGACAATCTGACAGGTCAGAAGAGCCTGAATGACGTTTTAACAGATATGTTTACTCTAAACTAGAAAGAAAATAGTAGGAACAGGGCACTCTGTTGATATTTTCTTAGAAGTAAACACTTACACAAAGATAATGCAAAAATCAGAGTAAATACAAGTGTCAGAGCCATCATTTCAGTCATAGAATAACAAGCTGCTTGTACAGTTGTTTCCCTCTGTATTACTCAGCTAATTATCCACTAGACTGATGGCTCTGCCTTGTACCAATCTTTTTGCTTTATGCATCGTATTTAGACTGAAAGTACATTTTCCTTGCACTTGAATTGGAATGGGTTTTGGTTCTTTTGTAGCTGATGTTAAAATGCAATTCATTTAAGAAAAAAAACCCAAACAAAACACTGTCTCAGTTGTCACTTTTCTTTGCACCACTCTCCCGCAGCAGAAAAATCTGGATCGCCCTCATGAACCAGAGAAAGTGCCAAGGGCACCTCATGACAGGCGGAGAGAGTGGCAGAAGTTGGCCCAAGGTCCAGAGCTTGCAGAAGATGATGCTAACCTCTTACATAAGCACATTGAAGTTGCAAATGGCCCAGCTTCACATTTTGAATCAAGGTTTCCTTTTATTTGTTTATCTTCTATCCTTTCTTAAGTACAACTATTCCTACTGCACAGGGAACGTGCTTGAGAAATGGTGGATGGGGAGATGCCACTGCTGTGCCGTCTAAAGGGAGGTTGTAGCCAGGTGGGGGTTGGTCTCTTCTCCCAGACAACCTGTGACAGAAGGAGAGGACACAGTCTCAAGCTGCACCAGGTTTAGGCTGGATGTTAGGAAGAAATTCTTCACAGAAAGATTGTCCATTGGAATGTGCTGCCCAGGGAGGTGGTGGAGTCACCATCACTGAAAGTATTTAAAAAGAGACTGGATGAGGCACTTGGTGCCATGGTTTAGTTGATGAGATGGTGTTGGATGATAGGTTGGACTCAATGATCTCAAAGGTCTTTTCCAACCTGGTTAATTCTGTATTCTGCTTGAAATGCCCTGGAAAACATTGCTTGAGCTCAAGCAAAACTATTTTAAGATGCTTAGGCAGAGTGTCCTTAAAGGAGCAGTTATTCTCTTTTTAAGAGTAGCCTCTATCTTTGGAATTCATTCTATCTTGGAGGATGTGGTATTGTCTGCAACTGGGAGAAGGAAGGTGTAGTGTCACTGTTGCAAGCTTGCCCCCAGGTGTGTCACTGCCCTGACCTACAAAATGCCCTTTATTCCAGTCTCTTGGTTTGTCTCAAGCAGGCACTGCCAAGATTATATGGTGGGTGTGATGTGAACAAACGTCCACTTGGAGCTCAAAGGAGAACGCTGAGCTTCTCTTTACTCTTGAGCAAACCCCAGATTTGATTGACAGTTCTGCTTATAGTCTATTACAAACCCCAACCTGCTGGATTCTCATTTCACAGCATGCATTTGCTGGTGGCTAAAAGTAGCATTTCACAAGGCAAACACCTGCTGGCTTTACGCGTCTGGTGGTTGTGCAAAACTAAGTCCCCGTTTTACCAGCCAAGAAACATCTCACAGGAAAGAGAGCTGGCAGAGACTATTATTAGAAGGTTGGGGAGGGGAGGGGGGGAATGTTTTTTGGGAGTTGGATTTCTTAATTAAATGTATTCATTTTCCTGCTCTGGCAGGGGAGTTGCACTAGATGGTCTTTTGAGGTCCCTTCCAGCCCCTAACATTCTGTGATTCCTCAAAGGAAAAAAAGTTCCATTTCCTTCCCCTGTCCTTCGCTGGCCAAAAGTGCACCATAAGAGAGTATTTTGTTTTGTCTTTGTAAGGCCTTCAAACAAACTTAATAATGACAGTGGATAATTGTGCCACTTATTTACTGCTGCTACTCAATGTTAGGAATTGGTATTATCTTCCATATATCTGTTGTATAGCTACAAAGTATTTGGTCTAAAGTGGCAAGTTCTCTGTGTGTTTGGAATATAGATCCTCTGACAGAAGCCCAGCTAAGTTACTCAGTTGTAAACTCTACCATTCTAGCGTTGCTGGATGTTCCCCGAATGCTATAAAAGGATATGGCTGCAGATCTGTAGGGACTGAGGAGCAGGAACAGTTACTGAGCAGCATGTGTTTCATAGCACACTCTGGTTTCCATGCATTGCTGATGGTACTGCTAGCTTTGCTGTACTCAGTGTGACTAACAGGCACATCCTGTAGAAATGATCTGATCTATCTATCAAAACCATTAAAGCCTTGAGCTGCTGGAAGCAGTGGCATGGGAAGTGGGATCAATTATTACAAAGCCACGAAGCCCAATCTGGCACATCCGTGCAGTTCAGAAATCTTAATGACGTGCAGAACAGTAGCTGAGGGCACTGATGCTTTTACTGAAGGTTCCACTGGATCACTTTTCACTGTTTTCCTGCAGATCCCAAGCATATGTGGACCATATGGACGGATCATACTCACTTTCTGCATTACCCTATAGCCAGATGTCTGAACTTCTGAACAGAGCCGAGGAGCGAGTGCTGGTCAGACCACACGAGCCACCACCACCGCCTCCCATGCATGGAGCAGGAGAGGTGAAACCTGTGCCTCCTTGTGTTAGGTATGAAGCTGACAAAACTGTGTTCATCACAGCTGCAGAATTGCAGCTAAGTTTTGGGGTTTCTTCCCCCAAGTCTGGATGCATTCCTGTGTGACCTGCCCTAAGTCATCCTGCTTTGGCAGGGGAGTTGGACTCCGGAGGTGCCTTCCAACCCCTACCATTCTATGAATTCTCTTTTCTGTGCCTTTCCAGAACTGGATGCACAATTATTGCCTAGAGTGAGGCTCTGTTTGTCACTCCCCTTTTGCTGTATACCCCAAAATCTTACCTTTTGTTCGAGTACATACATGTTGGAGCAGAGGACAGTTAATTCAGACATGGTTGTTACACCAGCAAGATGTCAATCTCTTGAACATCTCTTTACAGTTCAGGAGATAAGACACAGAAATGCATCACTCTTTAGATCCATTTTTCACAACAGCTGAAATAAATCCTCCAGTGATCTTCCAGGAAAAGAATTTTGCTGTTCCCTTCTGTGTTCTTCAGCTCACCTCTTAGTGCACTGTAATGAGTATCTAGCCTATAAAAACACCTCTCTGGACATAGAATTGATGATCTTTGATACTAGCCTCACTCATCTTGGTCATCAAACCTTAAATATGTATTTCAAATGTAGCCCATCCTCATTGCTTGTACTGTCTGGTTACATGTTCTCATGTTGCAGAAATGAGTCTGTTGCTGTTTTTTCCCCCACTCTCCTGCTCTAATAATTTTGTCCTGTTGTTGGATGTTTCAGTTCTACTACTGGCTTGGTAGAAAATCGTCCTCAGTCACCAGCAACGGGCAGAACACCAGTGTTTGTGAGCCCCACTCCTCCTCCTCCACCACCACCACCTCTTCCATCTGCTTTGTCGACCTCATCATTAAGAGCTGCAATGACTTCTACCCCTCCACCCCCAGTCCCACCTCCTCCACCCCCTCCCACAGCTGCTCTGCAGGCCCCTGCTGTGCCACCTCCACCAGCTCCTCTCCAGATTGCTCCTGGAGTCCTACATCCAGCTCCACCTCCAATCGCTCCTCCCCTAGCACAACCTTCTCCTCCTGTCACTAGAGCTGCCCAAGTGTGTGAAGCTGTACCAGTTCACCCAGTTCCTCCACAAGCTGAGGTACAGGGACTTCCTCCACCACCTCCACCTCCTCCCTTGCCTCCTCCCGGCATTCGACCTTCCTCTCCTGTCACAGTCGCAGCCCTTTCTCACCCTCCTCCCGTTCTGCACCCTCCTGCCACAACCATTGTCCCTGGCACTCATGCGCCCCTAATGCCTCCATCTCCGCCGTCCCAAGTGGCTCCTGCTCCCGAACCCAAACGCCATCCTTCAACTCTTCCTGTCATCAGTGATGCTAGAAGTGTTCTACTGGAAGCCATACGGAAAGGTAAGGTTTGGCTCTCGAGGGGCAGAAAGGAGTCTCAGAAACTCACTGTAAATACACATTAGCTCTGAGAGATGGAGTGTTTCACATGTGCAGGAAGCTGGAATGCATCTTAAATCTGTTCCTGCTTTCTAGTCTCTGCAGCATATGCAATGGCAAGGAGACAGGCTGGTTTATTTTGTTTCCAGTTGGTGATTGCACTTCTCAGGTGTTTAGTTTGGATGGCAGCAGTGATTCTGTGGGGAAGGTGGATTTTAGAAAGAATAAGCTCATCTCTTTATAGATAATCTGTGGGGGTGACCTCTTTGTTTCCCTGAAAATGTTGCTGATTCTGAGCAGTGCAGCAGCAGAGAATGTCTGCAAAAAAAAACCCCAACCAGTAAAGGAGATCCTGCTGGTACAGTTCAGGTGATTCCTGAACATGCTTTCAGCCAGGTTCTGCACAAGAAGCAAAGCCTGAAGTTACCACAGCTTAAATTCCACCTCAGGACCTGTGCTTGTGCTGCCTGACAAGAGAGTATTAAGCACAGGGTGTAAATCACATTTTGACTGTGCTGGTCCGTGGTGTTGTGACTGTAAAACCAAAATGCATCCTCTCTGTCGTGTTTCTAGCTGAGCTGTGGAGGTCACTTTCTCATTCTATCAGTAGGTGGTTACTTGTCCTCTGTGTTTGATCTTGAAGTAATACTTTAACCCAAACCAGACCATTACATGATCAAAACTGGGTTATAGGCAGTCCTGTCTCGTTAGGATGCTCAAACACAAAGACAGGCTGAGGCAGCTGGGGTTATTCGGCATGGAGAAGGCTCTGAGGAGACCTAATAGTGGCCTTCCAGTGCCTAAAGCGGGCTACAAAAGTGCAAGGCAAGGCAACTAGAGATCAGCCTGTACATACATCTTGCCTGAGACTCACCTGGAACAGTGGGGCAACCAAAGCCAGCACATAGTTACCCAATGAGAAGGGATTCTGCCAGGCTGTGGCCATAGAAGGCAGAGACATAGGCCTGGTCAGGGAGGAGCAGCAGCCAGCACACGTGCCCTTACCCCAGGAGGAAGGTTGTTTACCAGACACACATGGTCCTGTGCCCTTTGGTCCTTTTCCTGCGTCACCCCAACCTTCTGCGGGAGGCAGGGAGGAGAGGGGGACCATGTCTGCACACAGCAGGGTCTGCCTGGGTTCGTGCTGGGCCTCCTTTGGCCCTGCCACGACAGCCCGACACGGGACGCAGCACGCCACGAGCGTGTGACGCGTCCGCGGTGTGTTCCCAGGCATCCAGCTGCGCAAGGTGGAGGAGCAGCGCGAGCAGGAGGCCAAGCACGAGCGCATCGAGAACGACGTGGCCACCATCCTGTCGCGCCGCATCGCCGTCGAGTACAGCGACTCGGAGGACGACTCCGAGTTCGACGAAGTCGATTGGCTGGAGTGAAGCCCCCGGCGCCGCCGGCCCCCGCGGGACCCCAGCGCTGATGTCCGTCGTGGTGCTTGTTCTTTGGCAGTTCGCTGGCCAGCCCTCCTGGGGGCTGCTTTGTACGGTCTTTCCATTCCAGGCTTAATCCATCTCGTCCTTTCGTTGGGGGCTTTGGGTTGGGGTTTTTCTTGGGTTGTTTTCTTGGGTTTTTTTTTCCCCCTTGGTTTTTTTTTTTTTTTTTCTTGGTGATTTTCTTGGGTTTTTCGTTGGAGTTTTGGTTGGGTTTTTTTTTTTTGTTTGTTTGTTTGTTTGGGGTGTTTTCTGTCGGGTTTTGTTGTTGGGTTTTTCGTTGTGTTTTTGGGGGGGTTTAGCTGTTTTTTTATTTGGTTGTTTGATATTTTTTTCTGTTGGGTTTATGATTTGGGTTTTATTTATTTGGATTTTTTTGTTGGGTTTATGATTTTGGGTCTTTTTGTTGGGGTTTTTTTGATTTGGGATTTTTTTTGTTGGGGTTTTGATTTGGGGTTTTTTTGTTGGGGTTTTGATTTGGGGTTTTTTTGTTGGGGTTTTGATTTGGGTTTTTTGTTGGGTTTATGATTTTGGGGTTTTTTGTTGGGTTCTGATTTGGGTTTTTTGTTGGGTTGTGATTTGGGTTTTTTGTTGGGTTCTGATTTGGGTTTTTTTTTGTTGGGGTTTTGATTTGGGGTTTTTTGTTGGGGTTTTGATTTGGGTTTTTTATTGGGGTTTTGATTTGGGTTTTTTGTTGGGTTTATGATTTTGGGTTTCTTGTTGGGGTTTTGATTTGGGGTTTTTTGTTGGGTTGTGATTTGGGTTTTTTGTTGGGTTCTGATTTGGGTTTTTTGTTGGGGTTTTGATTTGGGTTTTTTGTTGGGTTTATGATTTTGGGGTTTTTTGTTGGGTTCTGATTTGGGTTTTTTGTTGGGTTGTGATTTGGGTTTTTTGTTGGGTTCTGATTTGGGTTTTTTTGTTGGGGTTTTGATTTGGGGTTTTTTGTTGGGGTTTTGATTTGGGTTTTTTATTGGGGTTTTGATTTGGGTTTTTTATTGGGGTTTTGATTTGGGTTTTTTGTTGGGTTTATGATTTTGGGTTTCTTGTTGGGGTTTTGATTTGGGGTTTTTTGTTGGGTTGTGATTTGGGTTTTTTGTTGGGTTCTGATTTGGGTTTTTTGTTGGGTTGTGATTTGGGTTTTTTGTTGGGTTCTGATTTGGGTTTTTTTGTTGGGTTCTGATTTGGGTTTTTTTGTTGGGTTCTGATTTGGGTTTTTTTGTTGGGTTTTTGATTTGGGTTTTTAGGGGTCTGATTTGGGTTTTTTGTTGGGGTTTTGATTTGGGTTTTTTTGGTTGGGTTCTGATTTGGGTTTTTTTGTTGGGTTTTTGATTTGGGTTTTTAGGGGTCTGATTTGGGTTTTTTGTTGGGGTTTTGATTTGGGTTTTTTTGGTTGGGCTTTTGTTGGGTTTGGTTTTTGGGTTTTGGGGGTTGTTGCTTTTTTGGTTGGATTTTGGTTGGGGTTTTGAGGGTTTGGGGGTTGGGGATTTTTGGGGCTTGGTCGGGCTTTTGGTTGAGGTTTTGCTTGGGGGTTTGGGGTCTTGTGTTGGGTTTTGGTTGGGTCTTTTTGTTGGGGTTTTTTGGTTGGGTTTTAGTTGTGGAGGGGTTTGGGGGGGGGGTTTCTGTTGTTTTTTTGTTGGGTTTTGGTTGGGGTTTGGGGTAGTTTTTGTTTGTGGGGTTGTGGTTTTTTGCTGTTTTGGTTTGGGGGGTTATTTTTGGTCGGTTGGTTGGTTTTTGGGGGCTTTTTCTTTTGTCTGTTTGCTTTTTGGTTTTTATCCTACTTTTGGGTTTACCAAACCGCTCCTAGTGCAGCTTTGGAAGCTAAATGTTTTACCAGTGGCTTTCTTTTTTTCCTTAACACATCTTTTATGATGAAAGAACAAATGAAACTTTGTTCCCATAGACCACTAAGTATTAAGCATGGGCAGCTGTTGGTAGAGTAGCAGTTTTGATTCTTTGGCATATCTTTAACTGTGCACTTTGTGAACTTCTTTAAGTTAATGAAGGCGACCGAGGTTGACATTCCAAGGGCAGCTGTATGTACTCATGAGCCTTACTCCACTCCTGAGAGGGGTTTAAAACACTAAACCTGGGCTATCCAGATATCACTGCCTCCATTACATCTGGACACTAGAAGTACATATAGTTAGCAGCACTGAACACACTGAAAGGAAAATGGATCTTTGGGGGGTGGGTGAGGGGTGGGGTGGTGTTATTATTGGTTTATTGTTGTTTTTAACTAATTATGGCCTTATTTGAATGTTTAGAGATGTCCCCTTTCCCTTCTTCCCTCCCAGGTACATATTGTGTGGTACTCTTTCTGCCTGCATAATAAAAGTTTCATTTTTTTTCCCTGTGTTTGGTTTTTTTGTTGTTGGTTTGGGGGTTGGGGTTATTTTGTTGTTGTTGTTGTTGTCGTCGTTTTTTGTTTCTCCTCGTGGAATCTTTTGACTTAAACATGCTGTGTAACTTATGTAACTGTTAAAATAACAGTTTGCTTTAATAAATGGTTCATTTTAAACGTTCCTCGTTGTTGTTTTCAGTGCAGCCTGCTGTCCCCTGGTATGCAGAATCCCAGGAAACATCCAGTTGGAGGAGACCCCAAAGATCAGCCAGTCCGACCCTCGAGCCAGCACTAAACCCTGTCCCTCAGAGCCAGGCCCACATACTGCTTAAACACCTCCAGGGATGGTGACTCCACCACTGGGCAAGACCATTCCAGTGTTCTGAGAACCCTTTCTGTGAAGAAATATTTCCTAACATCCAGCCTGAACCTCCCCTGGTGCAGCTTGAAACTATTTCCTCTAGTCCTGGTGCTTGACACCAGGGAGAAGAGGCTGTCCCCTCCTCTCTCCAACCTCTCTTCAGGTAGTTGTAGAGAGTGAAAAGGTCTCCCCTCAGCTGCCTCTTCTCCTAAGGGATCCTTGAATACTTAAATGATTAAATTTGTGATCTACAGAGTTGCAATAAACATTCTGCACTTGATCTAAGGACTGATGTTAAACAAGGAAACATGTCTCATCCAATGCTGTCTTACTCTGAGACCTTACTGTCATCCACTAGTTCAGAAAAGCTGAAAGTACAAAAGCAGGAGCTTGTGGCTTGGGTGTTTGAAGGTGGTTGGGGTTTTTCTGAAGACTTTGCCAGCAGTGTATCCTGGGCAGAGGAGCAGGAGCAGTCACAATCCTGGTTAATGGAAGATGACAGAGAACACAAGTGCTGCTGCAGAGGTGTTTGTACTGCCTGGTGTGATTCCCTTCTCTGCCATTCCCTTCATGTCTGAGCACACACTCAAAAGCCTGTTGGGAAGGGATGCGTGAGAGAGTGCAGGAGCTCTCTTGTGATGTTGTTCCTGGAAGCTGGAATTGTGTAATAGAAACAAGTGTTGAAAAGCAAAATGTGATTTCTGAAGGTGGAGATGAACTGTTCCGCAGGCTGTAGAACTAATTACAAGGGCATGTGGTTACTAACCTTGGGCCAAGGTACAATCTGGAGGTGGAATACCACACAGCAGCCCTTCCACCTTCCCTGGCACCATCTCAGCCTCCACTAGAGTTTCATACATGGCCTACCACATTCAAGACACTTCCCACCAGAACACCAATGCTTTTGTTGTGATTATGGAGATGAATTATGGTCGTGGCTGTTGAGTCTGCAGTGTTACAGCTATGGATGCAGTCCTTCTCTCCACACTATTCTCTTTGATAGTTTTCCTCACAATAACCACCTCTGCTCTGTTCTGCCACTGTGTTGCTTTCAGAGTGCATGACCTTCCTTATAGCTCATCATACTGTTAAAGAACAGGAGTCAGAAACACCACTGCATGAATATTTGATAGTCTAAATGTTTCCTTAGATCTCTGCAAGCCTAAATTGCCAAATCTTGCCCAGTAACTACATCTGAGATCTCATTTACACAGCTCTAAAGGACTGAGCTCTTCAAGCCCAGGTGCAATCCACACACCTGCAGCTACCCTTTAAAGCAGGGAGCCAGACCTGCACTTCATGCAGCTGAAAGAAGTGCTTGTGCCTAAATGCCACATCTGAGCAGTTCTGCCAGGTGAAAAATTAGCCTTCAACTGATCTTTAGACCTGTTACCTATACCTTGCTGAACTCTAAACTGATTTTCCTGGTGGATATTGCAGACAGCAGCCTACAGTTAAAGTCGGCAGCAGCAGCATGGCTGTGCCCAGGCTGTAACTGTTGAAATCTCCTCATGGCACCACTGTAGGTATGCTCTGAGTGCAGCTGGGGGCTGTGAACTGGGAGGAATTTGCCTGAAGTGAGGAGGCAAATTAACAGGGGGAAAGGGGGGGGGGGGAAGGGGGGGGAGGGAAATAAATAATAAATAAATAAATAAATGGGAAAAAAGCCAGAAGGCCCTGAGGTGATTGCAGCTCTCACATATTGGATTTGAAGGTCCAGAAAAAAAAAAAAAGCCCTTATTGCCAAATGGTTGCTATTGACCTGCTTTGCTGTCCCGGTGATTAATAATATCCCTTCCACAGGGGCAGCCGGCGCAGGCAAAGCACTCATGGCACAGTCACACCAAGTAATGAACCTTGGCTGGGAAAAGTCAAGAGTTAAATTCAGTTAACATTTCAAAGGCAGGATTCTTGGCCTTCTGCCACTCCCAGGGGCTTTCTGCCATAGCAACTGGTCTCCTGACAGCGACAGCAGGATGCAGCAGCCAGAGGTGATGCTTGCATTTGAATATTTGCATTTATAGATCCCCTCTCAGCCAGGCATTTGCAGTCCCAGTGATTTGTGTCCCTTCCTAACCGTGGTCCCCAGCCGCCCTTTTCGTTTGGTGGAATGCTGTGCAGAGGGCTGCTGGGCTGTTCATGCCTGTGATTAGATGGTTAATAGATTATTGATTGCTTTGTCTTGGAAGGTACTACACCAAGTTTTCTGTATTGAACTGTTTGCAGAGTCTGTTGTTTACTTCTGTACGTTTACAGCAGCTGGTTAAAAGCAAAGGCTCCAAGTTTGGCACAGAACTAAAGTGTCAGTAACGGTCAGCTGGAGCAAAGAGAAACTTCATGCTGGTCTTGAACTGTAATCCGGGACAGGTAAAAGTCATCTGCCCCTCCCCTGCTGCAAAATGGAGGGGGAAAAAAGGGCAAAAGGAAAAGTGTAGAAAGAAGAAACAAAAGTTACTTGGTGGCAGAACTGGAGTAGAAGGCTGGAGAGGGGCAAAGATTGGTCACTTGGGAGTTTTGATCAAAGAACACAGCAGCACCAATGGCCCAGCCTCTGCAGACAGACCAACAATAAACAGGTAAAGGAAGAAAGGAAGCACTGAAGAAGAAAGAAATCACAGAATTCTGGGTTGGTTGTCTTTGGTTTGGGGTTTTTGGTTTGGGTTTGTTTTTTTTCCAGGGATGGGAACAGCAACCATTAAGTACCAACTGTCATTAAGGGATTATGTTATCTCCCATTGAACTGGGATTTAAAAAAGCAGGAGGCATTTTGACAGAACCTTTAGTGGATAACATCATCCTTGCTGTGTGTGGCACAGGGCTGCTCTCAGCTTTCAGATGGACCCTGACACGAAGCCATCCCCAGGCTAACGCAGAGTCAGCTTCAGAAGGTGCCTGTGGGACCTGAGCGTGCTAGCAGGCACCCACAGCCCTAGATGTGTTGCACTGGACATTCTCCAGGGTGCTGGCACCATCCTGGCGTGGGTGCAGCTGCCAGCCCTCAGCCACATCCCATTTGCTTTACTGGTGGCCATGAGCCCTTGGCCTGCTCAGAGGACACAGATAGAAACACCGTGTGGGCTGCCACATCATGTCCCCAGCCATGGCAGGGGTGGGGGCATGGGGAGGTCAATACAAGCTTTGAAGTACTGCATTTGCACAAACCAGAGCAGTGCTGAGAGGAGATGCCAAGGCACAGCCGAGGCAGCAGCAGAGACCTGGTGGAAATTCAACTCGAGCTCCATCAAGTGCCTGCTCCCTCTCCTCCCTGCAGCCTAGGGGAGTTTCACTCTCACTCCCTTTTGCAGGTGGCAATTTCAAACACTGAGAGAGTACTCATAAAAGGGGGCCAAAGGCAGCAAATGTCTCCTTCTGGGGGCACTCAGCTGCTTGTCCCCTTCTCCTTTCCACTGCTTTTCCCCCTTGAACAATTGTCAGGAGGTGCCTGCCCATGGGACACCTTCTGCACACCTTAGTGGCTGCAGCCTGGGCAAACCTTCCTGATTTTGTATACCTGAAAGATGTGTATGACTCAATATCAGATCAGATCTCTTCACTTGTTCCTTTGGTAACATTTTATGGACAGCTTAAATAGGCAAGGGGCAAGAAATTTGGGTATTAGGAAGAAACTCTTTACTGAAAGTGTGGTCAGGCACTGGAACAGGCTGCCCAAGGAGGTGGTGGAGTCACCATCCCTGGAGGTGTTAAAAAATAAGTAGATGTGGCACTTTGGGACATGGTTTAGTGGGCAGGGTGGTGTTGGGCTGAGGGCTGGACTCCATGATCTTAGAGGTGCTTTTCAGCCTTAGTGATTCTGTGATTCCACAACTGCTTCTTGGGTACATCACCAGCCCTTGGCAGACTTCAGTGCCCTCCCATCTGCCCTTTGAGCTGCTTGGGACAGCACTGCCTCACCCAGCACAGCTGTGATGAGCTGGGGCAGGTTTCAGGGCTTCAAAAGCACCTTTCTCTCAGCTCTGGAAGCTGCTTTTCGACAGCACACAGGGAGTGCACCTGTGAGCAACTTGGCCGCGGCAAGGCTGACCTCACGCCCCCTTGTGGCAGGGTGAGAAAGTTCTCCCCCCACACACAAAGATGCACGTAATACAGAAGACCCTCCCTCCTCCACCCGCAAGGGTTCCCCCGGCTGTACCCCCCTCTCCCTCCCTACCTCCCTTTTTTCCCCAAAAAGGGTTAGAGAGAGAGAAAGAGAGAAAGGCAATTAAGGAGAAAATTCTGTTAGCTCAAAGAGTGTGCAAGAATTAGCTTTCTTATCTGGTTAGCTGTGTTAGTTCAAGGTGGGCTCCGTCCGGCAGCTGTTGCTTCAGCGAGAGAGAGAAACAGACCGGCCGACAGGAACAGAGGAACAGAATGAACAGACAGAACTAACTGAACTGGTAGAATGCAACTTTAAGTTTCAATCTACCAATGAAATTAGTTTAGAATAGCTTGTTTTCATTTAAATATCAGAACATTCAGCCAGAGTGTTCCTGCAACTGTCCCTTTCTTAAAGGCACAGCCTAAAACGGTCACACCCCTGCACCAGGAGGTGTTTGGGGGAGCACCAGGGCCAAGCCCCTGCCTCAGCAGTGACCACAGTGCCCTCTGCCACGAAGCCCTAACAGGTCTCACAGCGACACACCGAAGGGGCCCCTTCCTGGCTGCAGCCACACGTGGCCATCACCCTACACTCAAGCTAAACAAAAGCCCTGCTGGAACATCCTGCCCTCATCCACTTCACCTCCCAGTGCTGGCATGGCCACTGACACTACTTAGGAGGTGTTTAACAGAGGTCTGCTGGCAACAACATCCTCCCTTCCCAACACAGGGGTGCCTGTTTCCAAGTTCCCAGGTTTTAACAGCCCTTTCATTCCCCACAACCGTCATTAGCTGGATTGATGTGGTCACTGAGCTGCTTGATACAGTATTACACTCCCAGCAGGAAATGATTTGCCATTCTGGTGAAAATGAGTGTTTCCTAGCTTTGTCAGCACGGGGAATTACATTATCAGGGAAATAATAACCAGCTGAGCTGAAGGAGGGTTTGATTCATGGTAATTACTGATTATATGCAGATTACTTTATGGCTTTAATTCTTTGCTCTCCCACTGTTTGCTTGCTAAACCTCTCCATACAATTAAAATGGGGAGTGAGGCTGGGAGCATCTTGTTTGGGAGGTAAATTACAGAACCTGATTTATTGATGACATCAGCACCCAGTTCACATCCCCAAGGCTGCAGCCCTCACCTGTGCTTCTGCTTGGTTTTACTGGGGCTGTTGACATGCTGCTGTTCCTTCAGCTCACACTATCAGCCTTGCAAGCAGAAATCCCCACCCTGGATGCAAGACAGGATCCTCGGGCTGTTCCTGAGTGCCCCAGCACCTAAACAGCAGCCCCATTTGTGGGGTTGCATCCTCTGAAGTGGTCTCACCCCTCCCACAATGTCCACAGGGATGCTTTAATCTTTCTGTTCTGCAGAGGTGAATCCACCAGCAGATTTCTACCTGCCTGTCCAGGATAGCCACCCCTTGGACTCCCACACTTTCCCTTCTCCTTTTGCACCTCCTAAACCTTTAGAACAACATCCCCCCTTGCACTGCCCAGTGAGAGCTGCCCATCCCCACATTTGCCACCTTGTTTCTCTGCCTTCCTTCAGTGCAAGAGCAACAATGAAAATGCAGCCATAATGAAATGAATATAATGAACAGTGACCTGCTTTAATGTGGCTGTGTGCTGTGGAGAGGCTGCTTCTCCCCTGCCTGCCCCTCTTGTTTCCTTCACACCCACCATCAGACAGCATCTGATCAACCACCACAAATTAGCAGAACGCAGATTAGATGTTATTTCCATGCCCTTGGGTGCCTGGAGACAGTGTGTGTGGTTTTGCTTTACCACTGAGCCGGCTGCCCCGGGGTTAACCATAAACCACTCCAGGCCATGGAGTGGGCACTTCCTCTGGGCACTGGGGAACCTCAAAGGCAGTCCTCTAGACTCCTGCTGGGAGGCAGCAGCAGCTGCCATGGCCACGTCCCTTCACCGAGCTGGAGATGCACATCAAGAGGTGGCAGCATTTCCCCTCCTTGCAGAGTACTCTGTGCAAGAGACAAGACCTTTATTACTTTTGCTTTCAAGGCTTCCCATTTATCACTGGTTTCCAATTTCAGCTCTTCCCTTCTTTTCCTCCCCCCCCTTTCCTTCTTATTTTTTTCTTCTTCTTTCCCTTTTTTATTTTTCTTCTTCTTTCCCTTCCCCCTTTTCTTTATTTTTTTTTCCAGAGATGAAAGGAGGTAATAGGTAGCAAAAATGCAGCAAGCTGTCGAATGTCAGCTGGAACAGCATCCCAGGGTCTCACCCCAGCAGTGCTGGTCACCCCAGCCCCAGTGAGGATTGCACTGAAGGAGAGAGAGGTCCCAGGTCACCCAGGGGATGCTTGCTGCAGAACCAGGGTCCCTGCCTGCTCAGAGGGATGCAGGCTGGATGCCTGTAGTGGAGCTCCCCTCAGCCTCCTGCTCACCTGGAACATTTTTAACAGCACAGAAAATGAATGCTCTCAGAGCCTTCCTTCCTCTTCTCCTCAAGCAAAGCCACCACAAAGAGCCAGCTCCAAAGCAGCACAGAGGCGCTGCGGTCAGGGCGTGCTGCTGAACAGCTTCATCAAGCCGACGGTCATGGAACAGCGAAGGCTGTGGGAAAATATCAGCAAGGAAACAGATTTCCTGTGGCACTGGGTGGCACAGGACTGCTGTGTGCTTTACTAGGCGCACTTTGAAGCTGGCTGCCAGGAGCACTGGGTGTGTGCAGTGGAGGCAGGACAGAGAGTGTACTGCCAAGGAGCTGCCATAAAAGACCATCCAGAGCTAGGTGCAAGACCCTCACCAGCCAAGATACCACACAGAGGAGCTCAGCCCCAGTAAGGAGCCCCAGCCAGCACCTGTGGATGATATTGGAGGAATCATCAGTCATTGCCCTAACAACCGGGGGCCACCAGGCCCCCCGGCCTTTGTTGTCACCACCACCATCACCCAGTGTGCACCAGGGGCACTCACCAGAGATGAGAGGAGGATCCTCCAGCCCAGAGGGGCTTAGCTTAGGGCTTCTGCCTTTCCTGGGAGGCATTAAATAGGGGAGTGGGTGGGGAGGGCCAAGTGGCCACACCTGGGGTGAGAGAAGACTCCAACAGAGCCCAGGTGCTCTGGGATTTGAGGAGAAAAAGAAGGGAAATGGGGAGGGGGAGGGAGGGACTTTTAGGGTGTCAGGAAATCATAGGACTAGGGGGAATGGAACAAAACTATACATGAGTAGATTCAGATTGGATGTTAGGAAGAAGTTCTTCCCTATGAGGGTGGTGAGACACTGGCACAGGTTGCCCAGGGAGGTGGTGGAAGTCTCATCCCTGGGAGTTTTTACGGCCAAGCTGGATGTGGTTCTGTGCAACCTGATGCAGTGCGAGGTGTCCGTGCCCATGGCAGGGTGGTTGGAACTGAATGATCCTTGAGGTCCCCTCCAAACCCAAGAATTCTATGATTATAAAACAATTCTGCAGTTTAGGTTGGATGTTAGGAAGAAAGTCATCATAGAAAGAGAGATTGGCCATGGGAATGTGCTGCCCAGGGAGGTGATGGAGTCACTGTCCCTGGAAGTGTTTAGAATAAGACTGGATGAGGCACTTACTGCCATGGCTTAGTTGATTTGATGGTGTTGGGTAATAGGTTGGACTTGGTGATCTTGAAAGTCTTTTCCAACCTGGTTAATTCTGTGATTCTGTAATGAGTCCATAACCCTAGCCCAAGCCCTGGCCGTGGAGCAGGACCATGTACAAGGGACTCAGTCAGCCTACTCATTGCTGAGGACACAAGGCTTGGAGTCCTGCACCAAACTTAGTCCTATGAGCCTTGTATCCAGCTGCACACAAGGCACAAATGTCCTCTTCAGCTAACAGCCATCTCTGCCTAGGCACTCGGTGCCACATGCTGCCCTGCCTGCCCCAAAACAAGTGCCTCTGTGAGCCCTTAGCTCCGTTTCCACCACTCAGGAACCCTTCTGCTTTTCTTCCTTCATCCAGTTCTTGTGCCGCTTTGCAGAGTGTGTCTATGGGATGGTCCTGAGGCTCAGACATCCTTGGAAAGACACATCCAAGTGACACCAGCCAGAGTGAAACTTGCTGTGTAACACAAACCACCTAAGTGATGCGAAGGCTTTCGCTCAGCATTTAGGGCAGTGAACGGACAGGCATTCTGCAGGGGTGGTCTGTGCTCCGTGCAGCTCCTTGAGCGTTGGGCAGAATCAGAGTGTTAGGGGCTGGAAGAGACCTCAAAAGCTCACCCAGTCCAACCCCCCTGCCAGAGCAGGATCACCCAGGGCAGATCACACAGGAACACATCCAGGCAGGTTTCGAATATCTCCAGAGAGGAAGACTCCACAACCCCCCTGGACAGCATCTGGCCCCAGGCCCTCATTCAGAACGTGTCCTGTCAGCACCCCTCAGAGAGCCCAGAGACTTGAATCGTTGCCTGTCTTTAACTAAGTCGACTAATTCCAGCTCAGCAGCGTGAGCAGATTGCTTCCCCCATCCCAGGTTTTCTGCAAGGTTCTTTGTCAGAGTTCCTGCATTTCAGACTAATGTCTGCTGCTGTCACCAAGCCCATAGCTCTGACAAAGGCAGCTATTGATCTGGTCAGATGTGATCTATCCTGAATGAACACACGCAGCTCCTCACTCCTCACCTCCTTATCTGCTGCCTTATTACCTATCGATTCCCTTATTTGCTCACTGTTTACCAGCTGTAGAAGTTGGTGGAGTTGTTTGGTGGTTTGGGAGACCAACCTTCACAAAGACTCTTTGCTTTACTCCGGTTGTCTCACCACAGCTTGGCCAGAGTTTGTCAAAGGGATGGCATTTTGCCTGCTAGTTTCCACAGGTTCCAGCAGAACAGGACCTGGGTGATCTCTTGAGATCCTTCCCACCCTGACCTTTCTGTCAAAGCCACAAGACCTGTCCTCTGAGGTTGCAGACAGTGACTTGTGCACACAGAATCACAGAATCAACCAGGCTGGAAAAGACCTCAGAGATCATCAAGCCCAACCTATTACCTAATACCTAACACCTCCTGACAACTAAACCATGGCTCCAAGTGCCACATCCAAGCCTTTTTTGAACACCTTCAGGGGCGGTGACTCCACCACCTCCCTGGGCAGCACATTCCAGTGGCAAATTACTCTCTCTGTGAAGAACTTTCTCCTCACCTCTAGCCTAAACTTCCCCTGGTGCAGCTTGAGACTGTGTCCTCTTGTTCTGGTGCTGGCTGCCTGGGAGAAGAGGCCAACCCCCACCACATACCATAATTCTGCTGTCAGACACCATTACATTGTAATTACCATTAATTAAAATGAATGGCTGCATCCTCATGGCATGGCCTAGAAGTTGCCCCCATTTGTTCATCCACACCATGACGATTTCATTCAAAGTGTCTCCAGTGCCATGCCAGTTGCTGCAGAGCATGAACAACAGACTTGAGCATCTCAAGGAGGTTTTCTTCCACCTGATGTTATTCAGTTGCTGGAAGCCCTCCACTCTGCCTGGTCACACACAATCATGTTGATGGGGAAAGGCTCAGATCAGTGGTGCTGAGCAGAGGCTAGCAGTCTGATGTGGGGAGCTTGCAGTGATTCAATAACCCTTCCCTTCCATCAGCTGTAAATAAAGGACATCTCCAAGGAAATCTCTTCGCTTGGGACGTTTTTCCTTGGCTGTTATTTGTTTGCCACCACTTTCCAAGCCCAGCTTTAGCTGGAGAGGAAAGATGTGCTACTCCATCTCTTTGCACAGCTTCTCAAGGGAAGAGTGCTCTAGCTTCTACTGCAGGTACAGCTCTCCTCAGACAGCTTCAGCCCTTTCTTCATAGCAACTTGGAAGTCAGCTGGGTCAAATCATCACAGGACATGTCCCAAAGCACCTCCTAGGGTGAGGGCTGATTTGCAGCACTGCCTCCTGGCACTGGGCTTGCACACAAGGAAGTCCGGCAGAAGAAAACTTGATTTAAAGAAGATGTGTACATGCACACACAGAGGCAAACCCCGAGTTCGGTGCTTGACTGAGGAGATGCTGGCACTCTGCAGGGAATATCTTTTGGGGAAAAAAATCCTGCTGTATTTATCCATAAACAATTCTGCCTGTATGGACTCCATTCTGGTGCCTAGACACTGTGTGAAGTGGAAAAGAATTGCTGGCCCTAGGAGGATGGCAATACATAACAAAGTCATCACAAAGCCTGGCCTAGACAGAAGGGAGGGAACTGGAGCATCTGAAGTGTCTGACCACCTGCTCCTCAAGGATTTGCAAGCAGCAAATTAAAGAAGTCCCTGTGGCTGTGCCAGTGACATACTAAAGCAGGGCTGGGGGAGGCCTCATGCATTTATTTAACCTGTTGCTCAGTCTGCAGACAGAGTCGTTCTCCCTGCAATTTGCTATGAGAGGTTTCCAGTGCGGGAGAGCCCCACAGCCTCCCTGCACAGATTGGTTTAGTTCTCCTTTATTTCTGGCAGTTTTCCAGGGTCGAGCCTGACTCTTCCTTGTTGCCATTTAAGGTCATCATTCCTTGTGCCATCATTCCAGCCATGGATGTTGCACGCACAGCGTTGTCCTCTCTTTTAACAACAGCTTTCATGTGCTGAAGGAGCTCCCCTGAGTCTTCGCAAACAGTAGCATGGAGCTACTCCTCTTCAGGTGCAGGGCTCTGCACTTGCCCCTGTTGAACTTCATTATATTCCTTCCTGCCTGGCTCTCCAGGCTGTCCAGGTCTTGCTGAACTGCAGCACAACCCGACGGTGAGTCAGCCGCTCCTCCCAGTTTGGTATCATCAGGCTGAGGGCACAATCCCTCCCTTTACCCAGGGCTTTAATGAAGATGGTTAACAACACAGAGCGTGCAAGCAGCTGCTGAGACACGCAGCTTGCTGGGAAGCTGCACCAAGCAATCTTTCTTCTCTCTCCTCTGCTTTTCCAGGGGTGAGCTGGGGGAACAGCCCCGGCAGGCAGAGCGGAGCGAGCAGGCTGCAGCGGATCGATGGCCCAAAGTGCTGGAACAGCCCAGAAACGGTGACTATGGATTTATGCAGGGCTATAAATTTTAAAGAGAGGTCACCTGAGAGCAATCTTAAGAAGCAGGAACAGCAACTTCTTTCCTGTGTGGCAGCTAAGAGAGGTGAGTCCAGGACAGGCAAAGTTGTAAACATGGCATTAAAGCACTTGGGAACGGAGCAAAGGCAAGATGATGCAAAAGTTGGCTCAGGTCGTTTAAAAGGTAGTTTTATCGCCCGTGGGTGATACATTCAAGGACATAAAATGTGGATTTCTCTGTCTCAGCTTCTGATTAAGAAAGCCAGAAAGTCGCAGGGCACGACTGGAGCCCCTCTGAGAGGCAGCAAGGCAGCAGCTTTTTAAACACTTCCATGACTGGAAGTGTTTCAGAAGAGAATGGATGAGGCACTTGGTGCCATGGTTTAGCTGATTAGGTGGTGTTGGGTGATAGGTTGGACTTGATGATCTCAAAGGTCTTTTCCAACCTGGCTAATTCTGTATTCCAAAATTAAGGAATAGGTAACCTAATTCCTTTGTTCTTCTATCCAAAGGGAGTTGTATGGATGGTTTACAGGGCTATTCTTAAGATACCTCCTCTTGTGGGGGTTGGTCTCTTCTCCCAGGCAACCAGCACCAGAACAAGAGGACACAGTCTCAAGCTGTGTCAGGGGAGGTTTAGGCTGGAGGTAAGGAGAAAGTTCTTCACAGAGAGAGTTGTTAGCTGTTGGAATGGGCTGCCCAGGGAGGTGGTGGAGTCACCATCCCTGGAGGTGTTCAAGAGGGGATTGGACATGGCACTTGGAGCCATGGTTTAGCAGTCATGAGGTGTTGGGTGACAGGTTGGACTGGATGATCTCTGAGGTCTTTTCCAATTTTGTTGATTCTATGATTCATTAACATAATGCCAGATCTCAATCTATCTGTGTGTTCAGTGGCAATTTCAGGTTAAAGAAAGAGCTGAGGAGGTGCTTGCAGTGGAGCTGACTGCTGCAGCTCCCCTGAGCTGTGTTGCTCGTCTTGCCCATTTTATCCCTTCCCCTTGTTGCTTCTGCCTGCAGCTGGGCAGCCAGGCTTCTGTGTCTCTATTAAAAGGGACTCATCACCAGAAGCACTGCCATGGAGACAGAGCCTCTGCCTCCACCAAAGTGTGGTAGTTTCAGGGTTAGGAGCAAGGGCTCATACGATGGATTGCTTTGCCGTGTCACGGTCTGTGCCATGGAGCATCTCAGGTCCCTGGGAGAAAGGAATCCATCTTCAGCCAGGCCAAGCTGGGGAGCTGCTAATCCTTGAGTTTACACCTGGTGCACTGATCACACTTCATCCCCACACTCCCCCTGCAGAAGGCTTTCTGACATGTTGATTTTGACAGCCTAATTTCATCAGCTTGATTATTTTCTTTGAGCCACTTACAGAAGGGCCAGAGTGCAGCGAGGTGGAGCCCTGCCCTTACCTGTCTCCCGTCTGCCGCTGCACAACGACATTTAATGCAGGATACATCACCCCTTGCAAAATGAGAAACGCTTCAGGAAAAATCCAGCTTCCTGTTGATTAAGGCAAATTAGCAGAGTATCAAAAGTCAGAGAGTGATATTGGGAAGCAGCAAGCTCCTCACATTTACTGATGCTCTCAATTGCCGATGGCAGAGACCTCTCTTGACAGCAGCTTAATATTACCCTCGATGCACTTCCTTCTATAAAAAGCAGCAACGACCAGAAGTGACAAATGGCATCTGCCTGCAGGTATGCAATCACATCATTTCACTGTGATGCAGAGGATGAAGTGTCACTGACTAAAAAAACCCACAATCATTAAAAAAAACCCCAAAACACCCAAAAATTCAAGTCACTCAAAGTGTGTCATAGATCTAATCACATTTTATAGGAGACTCAACCTTTATTTCAACAATCTGTCTTGGAGAATGTTTTCAGAGCCTTTCCCTCCCTGAGTGCAATTCAAGAAGGACATTGAGACTCTTGAGTGTGTCCAGAGAAGGGCAACGAGGCTGGGGAGAGGCCTCGAGCACAGCCCTACAAGGAGGACTGAGGGAGCTGGGGTTGCTTAGCCTGGAGAAGAGGAGGCTCAGGGGAGACCTTCTTGCTGTCAACTACTTGAAGGGTGGTTGTAGCCAGGTGGGGGTTGGTCTCTTCCCCCAGATCTGAATTTCTTTCCTTCCCCCAGATTTGATTAGCCTCCTCCTGACTCCATCTACCCTCTGTCTGAAGCATCATAGAATCATAGAATTGTCAGGGTTGGAAGGGACCTCAAGGATCATTCCAGTTCCAACTCCCCTGCCATGGGCAGGGACACCTCACACTAGATCAGGGTGCCCAGAGCCACATCCAGCCTGGCCTTAAAAACCTCCAGGGATGAGGCTTCCACCACCACCTCCCTGGGCAACCTGTGCCAGTGTCTCACCACCCTCATGGGGAAGAGCTTCTTCCTAACATCCAATCTGAACCTACTAATTTATAGTTTTGTTCCATTCCCCCTAGTCCTATCCTTACCTGACACCCTGAGAAGTCCCTCCCCAGCTTTCTTGTAGGTCTCCTTCAGATACTGGAAGGCCACAATGAGGTCACCTCAGAGCCTTCTCTTCTTCAGACTGAACAGCCCCAATTCTTTCAGTCTGTCCTCGCAGCAGAGGTGCTCCAGGCCTCTGCTCATCCTCGTGGCCCTTCTCTGGACACATTCCAGCCCACTCCCAACCTCACTGTGTCACTGAGCTAAAATCCCCTATGCTAGAGAGGAGCTTCCATAAGCACTGCTAAACCTCCACTGCATGCAAAGAACCTCTGCCAGTGCCCTGGGCTCAACCCTTTCCTCTGCTGGAGTGAATTTAAGCCTGTGGAAAGAGTGGCCAGTGCAGAGACAAACCACCTGCATCATCTGTATCCCACGTGGTGCTCGTGTGCTTCCCTACCAACTGGAGCCAGATGGGAAACACAGGGATAAGGACAGAGCTCCTCAATGCTCACTGAGCTGATGGGCAAAGCAGCTGGGTTATTTGCATGCTGAATTCCTGCCCTAGGGGAATGTTTTTCCCAGGAGAGCTTTCTGTGGTCCCAGGAAAGAGCTTCAACTCCTAGAGGGCAGTGAAAGGAATGTTGGGTTTCCACCCAAGGGAATTCTGTGTGGCACTGCTGAGCACAAGGCAGCAGCTCAGGAGCTGCTCTGTGTGCTCTCAGCTGCAGCATGTCCCAGAGAGGAGGTCACTGGATGAACCAGGCAATGAGGAAACACCTCACAGCTCAGAGGGGCCCCTAGACAAGCAAACCCACCAGGGCTTGAGGTGAAGGCCCTGGCGAGGCCACATCTGGCTTACTTGTTCTGGACTACTCAGTCCAACAGAGCTAGGGAACTACTGGAGACAGCCTAGTGGAGGGACACAATGGTCATGAGGGGACCAAAGCATCTCTCTTACAAGGAGACACTGAGAAACCTGGGGTTCTTTAGCCTGGGGAAGAGCAGACTGGGAAGGGATCTTCTCCATGCTTATCAATATCTAAAGGGTGGAGGTCATGCGAATGGAGCTGGGCTGTCTTCAGCGGTGGCCAGTGACAGAGCAAGGGTACAAACTAGGACACAAGAGGTTTCACTTGAACTTAAGGAAAAGTTTTTCCCTGTGAGGCTGCTGGAGCACTGGAACAGGCTGCCCAGAGAGGTTGTGGAGTCTCCTCTGGAGGCTTTCAAAACCCACCTGGCTATGCTCCTGTGCAATCTGCTCCGGGTGAGCCTGCTCTAGCAGGGGGACTGGGCTAGATGATCTCCAGAGGTCCCTTCCACCCCCCACCATGCTGTGATTCTGTGGGCTTCAGATGTGCTCATCCTCTAGGCAGGGCTGAATCACATCTGCTTGGTCAGTCCTTGCCCTCCCAGTCACATGTCTCCACCATGAAGCAGCAGGAAGGAGAAAACCTGAGGGTTTTAATTCTCCTTTTGCATTTTTTTCCCCCTCTGTCAATGCCTGCCACAAAAGCCAGCTGAAGAGCTCAGGAGCAGCTGAATGATCAGAAATTATTTTTGCCTCATTAAAATAATTTCAAATGCGAGCAGCAGAATGGAGATTAGAACTTCCAGTGCTTCACTGGGTGTTACTTAGTACCTGTGGATCATTACATTGATAAAAATATGTACAGGCTCACTTTCCAGGTTTATAAGTGTTTTGTCCTTTTGTTTGCTTAGCTAAATACAGAGGTTTTATTTGACCTGTGATTTTGAATCCAGCTGGCTTTTTAATACCCAGTGACTCACACAGAGCAGCCTGCAGGGTCAGTCTCATTTTCACTCTTACACCACACAGAAAACCAAGCAATGTGTGGTGGGGGACTTTCAGCCCAGCTCCTGACCAGGTCTTCCTCACCAGAGCTCTGCTCTTCTTGTAATTGCTCCCACCAAAATGAGGGGGCTAATCATCACAGAAAGAGGTACTTCATGCAAGCCAAATTGCCAGGAGGAGCAATTCACTGCAAGTCCTGCAAGATTTTCAAGGTTAGTAATAAACCATTAGTTTCTCATCAAAATTGGAGCTGGGGCCAAGGGCTTCCTGCCTCAAAATGGTAATTGTTTATAACGAGACACTGTCATTATCTTGGCTGATGTGCAATAGAGCATCCCTGGCTCTAGTGGGAGCAGGCTGGGAGCTGTCCAGATCAAGCCTGACAGTATTCCGTCTCTGGCTTATTTCAGAACAAGCCAAAGAATTGTTAAGGGTGGCAAAGGAGGAGGAAATCTCATTTCTCTTCTCACTAGAGGCTACATATCACATGTCATTCCAAACACTGAGCCTGATCCTTGCATCTCACTCAGTGTGTGTCTTCTCCACCTCAAAGACCACACCAGCAGACCTCAGAACATCAGAAGCACTGAACAGTCGTGTCCACAGGGACAAGGAAAGATGCATGCTCAGCAGTGCTAACAGCACTTTCTGTTGCAGTTCTGCCGGTTCTGGGCAGGCAAAGTTGCCTATTCTGGAAACACAGGAGCAGGCAGAGCCCCTGGTGGTCCCACCAGCTGGCTCCCCATCAGGGCTGTGCGGGTGTCAGGGCAAGGCACTGGCACTAGGAGCTCCAGGAATTTTTGTCTTCCACAAACCACTTACTGACCAAGGTAAAAGTGCCACTGGAGCACTGTCTGCAGGAAACAGTAAGGGAACTGATGGCAACTCTGCCCTCAGGTCCTCACAGGACTGACAAAGATTTATTAGACTAGAGCCCAGCAGATGGTAAGTTCTCCAGTTCTACCAGAAAGTTTTGCCAAATCTCACCAATTCGAGGCACTTGCTGATCTTTTCCCTCAGCAGTCACTACTGTGGGTGATGCAGCATCTGTGGCTGGGGCTCTGCAGGTCACTAGAAACTGGTTAGGATGCTCCAGCCAGCAGTTGGATTCCCTGGGTCTGCACGGGGAAAAGAGCTTAGCACTCCATGTGCACCCAGCCACAGAGCTGGAGAGCAGGCTTTGGTCCATGAGATGTAATGGACAAGATATGGTCTTATAAAGTGGGGGGAATGGAGAAGTCTTTCTCACTAGCTACTTCAGGCTTTTTTATTTGAGCAGTGCTTTGACCTATTCTAAGTTCTGGCTTAAGTCTTACTTGTAACATGGCTGCAGCTGATGCCTTGTGTGCCCGGTGCTACTCATCCATCACAACATCACACTTGTGCCTGTTTGAACTGATAAAAAGATTAAGGCTAGCAGAGCCTGGAATGCAGTGAGGTTTTAAATGAAATAATTCTGTATTAGCAGTGAAATGATCCTTGTCTTTCGGAGTCCTTGCACTCCCACAGACACAGCACTTGCTGAGCTTTGTTGGATACTTGTGACCCCAAGAGCTCAAGCAGGCAAACGCTTGATGCACCGCCTTGTCAGAAGCTGGAAAACACATTAGTCCAAACTTCATGTATGGCACTGTGCACACAGAAGTTATCTGCTCCAGGCCTTACACACAAATTGAAAAGATAGTGATAAGCTATAGGGGAAGCAGGATGGAAATGTAGACTGAGTATAAATAAATAAGCAGCAACAGTGGCTCTGAAATGTGCCGCCCACGTTATTGCTCCGAATCAATCAGTCACCAGGGAGTTAGAACCTGAGCGGAGAGTTGTTTCTGAGCTCTGGGCAGCATTGACCTCTGATGGGCTCTTTGAAGCCACTATGCCATGGGATCATCAGAAAACCGTACACTGCTCTGAGACAGGCAGACAGCAAAGATGCACTTAAATGATTTTTCTGCAGCATGCAGTCAAAAAAAAAAAAAAAAGGAGGAGGAGGAGAAACAATTCAGGTTCCTCTCTGAGCTGTGGATGGTAAGGAAAGGCAATTTACTGCGGCATTTGACAGGCTTTTAGGAAAGAAGATTGTGACCTTTTTTCCCTTTTGTCCCTTTCACTGTTAGACTTAAAGATGAACAAAAGAGCCCAGCTTATAGTTGGACTTTTTTTACCCCCAGTCTGATGTCTTTTCTTATGGAGCATTATCACTGAGGGCTAACTTACAACTCCGAGAGGAAAGCTACCGGAAGCCTGGAGACCAGTTGCAATGAGCAGCCTGTCCGACTGGGCAGGTTGTATCTTAGGCTGCTGAAGAACAACCAGGAGTTCATAGAGTCATAGAATCAATAAGGTTGGAAAAGACCTCAAAGATCATCAAGTCCAACCTATCACCCAACACCTCATGACTACTAAACCATGGTTTCAAGTGCCATGTCCAATCCCTTTTTGAACACCCCCAGGGATGGTGACTCCACTACCTCCCTGGGCAGCACATTCCAATGGCTAACAACTCTCTCTGGGAAGAACTTTCTCCTCACCTCCAGCCTAAACTTCCCCTGGCACAGCTTGAGACTGTGTCCTGTGTTCTGGTGCTGATTGCCTGGGAGAAGAGACCAACCCCCAGCTGGCTACAACCTCCCTTCAGGTAGTTTGTGCTCTTTGTTGCTCTCTCTTTGCCAGAGTGAAGAAGAGAACAAACAAGCAAGCAAGCAAGCAAGCAGGAAGGTGCAGTGTTTCATCTCCACAGTGAATGATGAGCTCTTTAGGCAGAATTACATGGGAGAGCTCTCAGAAGTAAACAAAGGGGACTTTGCCCAAGTGGCAAAGCCTGCCAGCTCCTCTTTATTTCTGTCAAAAGACACCAAGTTGTATGAGATGTCGACTTCCTTTTTTTATTTGTATACAAAAAAAAAAAGAAGAAAAAAACAAACAGAAAAAAAAGTTATAATTTATCCACCTTGTGCAGCAAAGTCTAGAGACACACACACATAGACACACATAGACACACGCACACAGACACGCACACAGACAGCCCGACACCCCACCCCCCCCGGCACACGCACCTACAAACACGACACAAACACAACTTCCTTTCTCCCCGTGCCCTTTCAGGACGGCAACACTGTTTTGGCAGGTCAGCAGCTAGAGATAAGGTGCTAGAACGAAGCGGCGTCGGAATGTCGTCACTGGACAAACGTGTGGGGTGCAAACGTATTTACAAACGCCCTGGGGGGCTTGCCACGGCACCCCGGAACTCCCGACCCCGAACCACGCTCGGAGATACCAACACGTGTAAAGTGCTAATGACTGAAGCATGTTTCCCACGACCTCACGATGTAGTTTGAAGTTTAGGACAGGCACTGGGCAAGATTGTCACTCGGGGTGGGACGACAGAAAAGTCACTCAGACATCGCTGGGGGACCGGGAGCGGAAGGACACTTTAGCCTGAAAGCAGCCGCAGAAGAGCACCCACATGGACCTCTGGATTTCCTGGTTCCTGTAGGCATAAATGATGGGGTTGATCATGGAGTTGTAGGTGGCAGGTAGAAGCGTGGCGTAGGTGTAGACGGAAGGGTAGTCAGGATCCCCCACTACACAGTAGATGGCAAAAGGCAGCCAGCTGGCTCCAAAAGTCCCGAGGATTATAGCGAGGGTAGAGACTCCCTTTTTGGTGGCCACATAGTGTGAAGCAGTCAGAAAGTGCTGCTGGAGAGCTATCTGGTGGGCATGCCTGCAAACGATCTTGCAGATCTCAATGTAGAGATGGAGCATGATGAGGAAAATGAGGAAAAAAGAGGCGGACAGCAGCGTCACATTGCTCTTGGTCAAGGGTCTGACGACGCTACAGGCGGTGTGGTCATGGAGGCAATTCCAGCCCAGGACGGGGAGCAGCCCCAGGCAGAGGGACACCCCCAGGCACCCGCCAGCATGGTGTGGATGCAGAGCACCGTCCTCTCCGAGTAGTAGGTGAGGGCGTTGTAGAGGGAGAGGTAACGATCCACCGTGATGGCTAGCAAGCTACTCACGGAGGCGGCGAAGGAGGCGACGAGGAAGCCCACCGTCAGCAGGCTGACCGTCTCGGAGCGGATCACGTACTGGAAAACGAAGTTGAGGATGAGGCCGAGCCCAGCCAAGAGGTCAGCCGTGGCCAGGCTGCCCACCAGCACGAACATGGGGGTGCGCAGGGCAGGCGAGTAGCAGATGATGGCCACGACCAGAGCGTTCTCGCAGGCGATGGCGGTGCCGGAGACGCAGAGCATCACATCCCAGGGGTTGAGGGCAGCGGGCGCGGGGGTCGCGACGACAGCTCCAGCGAGGCGTTGCCGCCGCCAGCAGCGGCCGGCAGCCGCGGGGCAGCCGCTGCGCTCTGGTTGAGGCCGGTCGCTGCCTGCATCGCGGCGGTGCGGGGGCACAGGCGCTGGACGAGCGGAGGCGGCGGGGGCGCGCATGCCGGGCGGCGGCGCCGCGCCCGCCCTGTCTGTGGTGCTGAACACGGAGAAGTTTCCCGCCGGCCCGGCCGCCCCCGGGCCCCGCCCCGGCCCAGCCTCCCCGCCGGCGCCGTTTGGCGGGAGCAGGCGGGGGCGGCCCCCGGGGGCGGGCCGGGTTGCGCGGCGCTGGCGTCAGCGGCGGACACCGGGGAAGCTGGAGAAGGGGGCACGGACGGCGGCCGCTGCTGTGCGGGGCGTGGGACGGGCAGTAGGAGCCCGAGCGAGGGCTTCCGAGGGGCGCGGGGTGGGTGCTGAAGCGGGGCTGGGTGGCTCCATGACGTTGAGGCAGGAGAGGCATTCACCGGCCGTTGCTCCCCGGCGGCGGGGCGAGCCCGGGGCGCAGCACGTCCCCGGCACCGGACGCTTGTTCCAGGGTGGGAGTGGAGGAGGGAGCGAACGCTCCCGGCAGCCGGTGGCCGAAGCAGCGCTGCTCCGTCCCGCTCTCCTCTTCCGCCGCTCTGGCTAGGATTTCCCGTTCTAATGGGTTCGTGGGGAGTAAAGGCAAGTTTGGTGTTGGTGCAGCACTCGTGGTATAACGGCTCGGAGTCCCCCCGGCAGCTTTTGCGCCACCCAAGGTAAAGGTGTCCGAGCAGCGCTACGGATCGCTGGGAAGAGCCCACTCCGTGCTTGCTCTCTGCAGGCAGCACTTGGGCTGGGTGAAGAAGCTGTTTACCACTCAGGAGTACCCCACGATGTCCTGAGCTCTCCCAAAATGGTGAGGTCAAACCAGAGGAGACCCAATTGCAGGAGCAGAGAAACTACCATCTCTCTCCTGCTCTCACCCTCGGTCTCTCGCAATGAATCTGTTTCCCCCTTGAAGCACTGGAACCGATGAAGCAAAGGATGCCTGGCTCATGCCAGTCCCTGCCAAACCCACTGTCAGACAAACGTGGCCAGCAGGTAGCTTCCATCTGCAGCAACGTGGCATTTCTAGGACTGAGGGGACAAGCCGCAGGGTGCCTCGTCCCCCACCTCCATCCTAGGACAGCGTGTTTGTTCTGTTGCTGCTGATCAGAAGAATGGGGGGAAGACCTGCTGGTAATGGAAACAGCATGCAACACATTTAGACACTATTGTGAAACAATCACTGGAAGAAATACGTGTTAGGCGCCTTGGGCAGTCCAAATAAAGAAGTCACGCGGGACATGCCATGGGGGAGGTGGGCACATTGGAATTACAGTTGTCAGCATTCATTACACCCATCCCCATTCATTACATCCATCTCCATCCCTGTCCTTCCTGCAGGCTAAACACTGTTCTCAGGACAAGGTGAGGACACTTTGTGTCTCTGAAGACATGGCTTCCCAGGCTTTCTGAAACATGGGTGTCAGAGTAGTTTAATTTGGAGGCACCCGTGGAGGTTGTCTCAAAGTCCATGCCAGGTTCTTCCTGAGCTCACTCAGCAGCTGAGTCACCTCTCACATTGTTGAGTATCAAATGGCAGGGGTAGGGATCAACTCCACACTTAACTACAATGCTTACACCTCCTTGGGAACCGCTTGTATTTCCAGAGCTATCATTAAAAGCCTTTTTTCTTCTCAGTACATCTTCTTGTATCAGTCATTCCCACAAAAAGGGGAGCCATCTGGATTTCTCTTAATTTCAACTGGTTGTGGGGAAAAAAAGAATTCAAAGAGCAGATAAAGCTGGCATCTCACAGCCCCACTCATGTACCACAGCACCATAAGGAGCAGCACAGAGAGAAGTCTGGCTGGACCGCCCGCATTGCCGTCAAGATGCTCCCATCTCGGCCTCCCAGCTGCGACTGGGACCACTCAGGAGAAGAAGAAGCTGTGTCTCAGCAGTGCACACCTAAGCATGGTGTACAAGGCAACTCAGTAATTATCTCAGCACATTTCCAAACAAAAAAAATAAAATAAGCAGCCACAGGAATTAAAAAGTAGTTGCCGAAACCAATGATCTAAAAGCTCTCTGCTTGGCTTCTCCATCTGTTCCGAGAGCTGAGCAATAGCATGCTGTCATTTCAATATGTGATTACTTAATTTTGGTTAAGTATGGATTGTTTTGCTAGTGGGTGCTCTTTAATGATCAATGAGTAGGCTGAGTAGATGTGAGGCTCTATTAAATGTGCTTTACATACCGTGAGCTGGAACCACAAGGAAAAAGCACTGCAAAAGACATCTTTCCAATAAGACGCCGAAAATACTGAAGAGTCATTTTTCTTCTGGCAACCTAAAGAAAAGCAGGAAGGAGGGGAAGAGAGAGAGGGGTAACACAGATGGTGAGCTATCCAGCACCGACATTTCAGAGCTTTCTATGCAGCTGGCATTAAGAGATGTTTCAAACACTTAGCAGTGCATTTGGGGTTATGAGTCCTTCTCCTCCTACTGCAGGTCGGATGAGTTTTTGATGCATCTTTGACCTCTTCAGCTTAGTCAGGCAAGGACTCTGTCTTGGGAGATGTCTCTGCTGAGTGCTCACCACCCAGAGACATTTTCTTTTTTCCAGGTGTTTGAGCTTTCATAAAATATCTTGGTAGGGACTCAGTGACTATGAGAGAGATCTACACATAATCATCAGAGACTCATAGAATATCTTGAGTTGGAAGGGACCTTAAAGATCATCAAGTTCTGACCTGCTAGACCAGGTTGCTCAAAGCCTCATCTAGCCTGGTCTTAAACACTTCCAGGGATGAGGTGTCCACAAGCTTCTCTGGGCAACCTGTTCCAGTGTCTCACCACCCTCAGAGTAAAGAACTTTTCCCTCTGCTTCACAATCTGTACATCTCTGAGCCCACTTCCACCAGCCAGCCAGGCTAAACCAGAGGACCTGGCTCAGCTTCTGAAGGAATAATGTTTGCCAGCATTGCTTGGAAGCTGAAAGAGCTGCACATGGACTTGCACAGAGTTCATTAGAAAAGATTCCATGGTCATTTCATACCTTTGTTTAAAAAGATAGCCTCTGGTCCACTCTATTTCTTGAGATTAATGATGAATAAAGTGAAGCTAAATAGATGCATTTTTGGAGCTCTCCCTTCCTTGCCCTGCTCATTCTGTTGATAGAAACAAATAGGCAGCAGCAGAGGCCATTCAGTGTTAGATGTGTCATAGGGGCAAAGGAACAAGTCCTTTGTTTGAATTCTTTCAAACTCCTCCAAAAAACCCTCTCTGATCAAGTCTCTAAATGACTCCAAACAAGCCTCTAAATTGTTCAAGGGCTTTTTCCCCCTGCACACCTAAGTGAGGAAGCCCTGACTTCACCTGGCCAATGCTTTGTTCTTGGTTTGTTTGGGTTTTTTCCAACTTTGTTAACAAGGCTTCAAATTTCTTTCCCATTTCTTTCTTTTGTTGTTCCAGAGGATCTGTAAGTCACTGCCTGGTTACTACACAGGAGGCTGGAGATGTACTTTGTTTCATTAAAGTTAACAGCAATTTTCAGAACCATTTCCCACCACCCTCCACCACCCCCACCCCCCCCAGATACTAGAATGCAAGCTAAAAATAGATTTCATTGTGGAAAAATCGCTGTGCCCATCTTCCTCTCTGAAATTGCTTGCTCAGAAATTGCAAGAAGACAGCCCCATGATCACCCAGAAGCAATTTCACTGCCCACAGCACAAAACCAGCTCTGCAGGCCAGTCCCTGCAAAAGGGCTTGCAGCACTACAGTGCCTCCCACAAAATAACACAAAAAAATCTATTTCTAAGCCAGGAGTCCCAATGCTGAGGGTCCCTTGAGCAGAGAGACCTCAGACTAGGATCCCAAGAGAATAAGGCTTGATCTCTGTGGACCTGGCCAGAGGGATGTGCAGAGGAAGCAGAGCTACACCTCTGACCAAGAAGGATCTGCACCAGAACTCTCTCCCCAACCCTGGTGGCCATGTCCTTGCTTTAGAGAACTGAGCAAGGCTTAGTCATTCCTTTTCTTAAGGTACAGGAGAGAATGTTTGTCCAGGTACAGCCCTCTAGGTACTCACCTAATGGCTGAACAAATCCTTGTGGAAATGGAGGGGGGACTGGTTCTCTACTCCACATTTCCCATGGGAATAAGTTAACTCCATACCCTACCAAAACCCTGGGCCAACAGCTATATGGCATGAAGCAAGCACTGGAGGTAGTACAGAGACATCCTTTTGAGGCAGGACCAAAATCCCCATCTTTGAGCTTGTCTCCATAAGCAATCTCTTCTAGGGTTTAGCTAACCTCTGTAATTACCAGGTGCTAGCCAAGAGGCACTGGATGGGTTTGGCTCCCTAACCTGTGAGAAACCATTGAATCATAGAATGACTTAGGTCAGAAAAGACCTTTAAGATCAAGTCCAACAGTAAACCTAGTATGGCCAAGACCACCATTAAGCCATGTCACTCAGCACCCACCACATCTACACATCTTTTAACTACCTTTAGGAATAGTGACCCAAGCACTTCCCTGAGCAGCCTGGACCACTGCTTGACAACCCTTTTGGTGAAGACATTTCTTCTAATGTCCAGCCTAAACCTCTCCTGCACAACCTGGGGATGTTTCCTCTGGTCCTGTCGCTCCTTACTCACCTTGCTCCAACCTCCCTTCAGGGAGCTGTAGAGAGCAGTAAGGTCTCTCCTCATCCTCCTTCTCTGCAGGCTGAACAAACCCAGTTCCCTCAGCTGCTCCTCACCAGATTTGTTCTCTAGACTCTTAACCACCTTTATTGCCCTCCTTTGGATGCACGCCAGCACCTCAAAGTCTTTCTTGTAGTGAGGGAGATCCACGACAAGAGGGAAGAGTGTGAACTAAAACAACACAGAAGGGAAGAGAGGATCTTCTTTGTTAACAGTGAGAAAGTGGATGAAGAGCTACTGCAGAGAGGAAGGCTGGACCTTCAGGAGTGGGACATGATACTGAAAGCAAGCAAGCTCCCTGCCCACCAGTGAGAATGCTGCATGCATATATATATACACACATGCACACACACATACCTGCTGGGTATGTATATATAGTTAGTACTTTATATACTTTATCTGAGCCTTCCAGATACAAATGCAGCTTCATATTTCTTTACATGACAGCTTGGCAACACTTAGCAAAGACATTTCTTCTAAGAGAACAAATTAAAGCATCTTCAAAACAAGCCTGTTATTGCTCAGCAGCCTGGGGTCCTGCCAGCAAGAAGCAAATTGATGATTATTTAGCTGTGGCAGTAAACCAGAAATGTAAATTCTCAGAAAACTTGTTTTTTCTCCATATATATATATGTATATATGTATAGTGGTGTCAGCTTTAATACAAAAATAAACCAAAGGTAAAGGTGGCAAGGTAGGAGGTGTTAGCATCACAGGGTGCTTCCAGAGCAGAGTGTAGGGGCTGGGCTGGTTACAGCTCCCAAAAGAGCAGGAAAAGCTGGAGAAAGTTCCTCTTGCTGACCCTGCAGGCAAGCACATGTCCAGCTCAGCAGCAGCAAGTGCAGGGGCAGGGCCCAGAGGTGCAATATCCATCTGAGCTCCCCGGGAAAAAATGCTCATCCTGATGTATATCACAGAGGAGCAGTTTTCCAGACAGCTGGACAATTGCTTCACCTCTGCATCCCTGCAGAGGGGCCTCTTTCCTGAGGTGACCATCAGAATGGCCTTTTAATACACATGGTCAGGATCTCACTATTTCCAAAGAGCCCTGTGGGATAGCAGCACCGAAACCCAGTGCTGGAACAGAGAGAGCTTTAAACTCAGGCCGATGGGGTGAGTCACTAGCCAGAAGCTGATTAAAAACAATGAGGGAGTTTGAAGAGGCAGCAAAGTGCTCTGGGGAGGGAGGGCATGAGCCGCAAGCTGAGTGTCGATACTTTACTAAGGTGTTGATATATGTGCTAATTGGCAGCATCCACTTTTTATCTAATCAAGGAAATGTGTACATGTGCCATGAAAACTACAAATCAATTGCTTCCTGCCACGGCCAGAAGCGCAGCAGCACAGTGCACGGTGGCTGAGCTGAGCTGAGCCTTCAGCCCCTCTTCTGGGGAATCCTGGAGTCGGGGGCAGCCTCCCCGAGACACCACTCCCCTCATGGACATCAGATGCAGGAAGCATCCCTTGCCACCAGAAATCTTGGCTTTCAAGTGGCTAAAAATAGCAAGAAGGCCTCTTCATTTATTTAATATTTTTTTCAGCCCCGACAGGGCTATATTCAGCTGGAGATAATGTGATGGTAAATCACGTTCTGACAAAGAAGAGTTAATCACTGACCTCAAAATTAGCTGTTGCCTAGGTACCCCTGGCCAGGTTCTGTTGACATTTACGTTGTGCAAACAGAATGCAGTGCCAGCCACTCAGATGTATATTTAGGGCTCTGAAATTGCTGCTTTCCCAAAGTATGAGGCAATGGCTGGGAACCTGAGTTTAATGGTGGAAATGCTGATGCCACCTGGATATCACTCAGACAGTTCCGTGGATGCTCTTGCAGGTACAGTCCCAGAAATGTTGGGGAAAGCTCCCAACCCCCCCCCCCCGCCCCCCGTGTGTTGGGGAGGAGCCACCCTGGTGAAAAGAAAGCGGCCATTGGAATGTGCTGCCCAGGGAGGTGGTGGAGTCACCGTCCCTACAAGTGTATAAAAGAACACTGGATGAGGCACTTGGTGCCATGGTTTAGTTGATTAGATGGTGTCGGGCGATAGGTTGGACTTGGTGATCCTGAAGATCTTTTCCAACCTGGTTGACTCTGTGATTCTGTGAAAGGTGCAGAGGTAGCTTTGGCACCTAAGTATTACATGCTGCAAGTCTGACTCATGTGGTTTGCATGGCTGCTGCTTCAGAAGACAAATCACATGGCTTAACCTTTCCTCTCCCTCTTTGACAGGAGAAACAGAACTTTGGGTTTCTCCAAAGTGTGTGACAAGGTACTGGGGGACATTGTGATGTTAGAGATTTGCATGACCTGGGGTCAGCAAGGAGTAGGGGTCAAAATCTGCCTCCCTGGCAGCTCACAGCAGGTAGTGCAAAGCTGGGGCAGAGTGGAACCAAAGGCTCTTGTCTTTGCTGATGTCTCCTAGTAATTATTATTATTATTATTATTATTTTACTAAGTCATTCAGGATCAGCAAACCAGAAAAATGGTAAAAAAGCCCAACCTTGGGAAAGTTCATAGCCAGCTCCAAGACTAGTGGTGGTGTAAAGAGCAGAAAGACAAGCTACCACTCTGGGAAGGGCAAGAGCCTCTGTTTGAAGGATTGCCACCTGAGCAGGTGCGTTTCAGTTACAATTAAAGGCCACAGGAGCCATTGGGAACAACTCACTGGAAGCCTCCCTGGAGAGCACAGCCCTGTCGAGGAAAGCTGCAGGTCACAGGAGGGTGACATACAAAATGACAAAGACAGAATGACATGGGTGTCTGATATAGATAAGTCTCTTCTTTGTCCAGAGAAGGACTGGCAGACCTGCCCCATGAAGAAAGGCTCTGAGAGAACTGGGTTTGTTTAGCCTTGGAAAGAGAACGGTTAGGGAGCACCTTATAACCATGTACCAGTACTGAAAGGGTGGCTAGCAGGACAATGGAGATTCTCTTTTTACACGGAGTCCCACAGAAAAGACAAGGGGTGATGGGTACAAGTTACTCCCTAGCAACCAGCACCAGAACAAGGGGACACAGTCTCAAGCTGCAACAGGGGAAGTTTAGGCTGGAGGTGAGGAGAAAGTTCTTCACCGAGAGAGTGATTCGTCATTGGAATGGGCTGCCGGGGAGGTGGTGGAGTCGCCGTCCCTGGAGGCGTTCAAGAGGGGACTGGATGTGGCACTTGGTGCCATGGTCTAGTCGTGAGGTTTGTGATTACAGGTTGGACTCAATGATCTTCGAGGTCTCTTCCAACCTTGGTAATACTGTGATACTGTGATACTGCTGGGGAGAGTCTCATTGGACTCCAGAAGACAATTTTTCACAGTGAGGACAGCCAGACGTTGGAATCATGTCCCAGGAGGAGTGGTGGATCCCCCACACTGGACAGGTTGAAGCCTCAGCTTGACAGGGTGCTGGGCCAGCTCATTTCAACTGCACTATCACCTGGCATTCTGTGATTCTGTGACTGTTCCTTCCAGGTTTTGGATCAGGTAGGATCCACATCTTGTGGTCATCATGAACCTCATGTACCAAACTGACTTCTCAGAGGGATCTCCTTGAAGCTCAGTGCTTGCTCGTTTTCCTCTCCTCTGTGTGCACAGCGCGCAGGTGTGTGAGCGTGTGTGCATAGAAATAAGGCTTAATAATATCATTAAATTAATTCCTCCTGTTGCTATGGGAACACACACTGTTGCATCAGGAGTGTGCAGCAGAGGTTGGTGGTAAGGCTGACACCAGAGCAGACCTTTTGGGCCTCTCTCCTAAAACACATTTTCTGTTTTAAAAGCAGGCAGAGTTAAAATCAGACCAACAGCACATGAGGAAAACCAACTTGTCCCAGCCAGGGCTGCTACACTCTCATCTTGTTAGAGCAGGGAGTCAAGGTGCTGAGGCAGAAAATGTGGAACCATCTTCATCAGAGCAGCTGATCAAAATCTGCCTTTATTTTGGTTGCTTCCCCAACCTGCTGTTACCTCTTTGGCCCTGAGATTCCCCACTTGGAATTCATCCATGCTCCAAAAATATCTGGATATGGAGAGATGAGTCACCCAAACCCCAGCCTGAAGAATTAAAGAATGCATTTTAATTACACTTTGCATTAATTTAATGCTACCTACAATGCCTTTCATGAAACAGGCATTTATTTTTAGCACCAAAACACAACAAAACAGCCTTTATTTGGGGGGTACTTGGCTGTCAGCCTATGCAAGATTCAAGAGGGAGATTCAGCTGTAGCCATCATGATGTAGTCTATGGTATTATCATTTCCCAACCCCAGTTGAGTCTTGCAAGGACACAGATGGGACCCCTGTGGTTGGACTCAGTGATCCCCTGAGGTCCCTTCCAGCCCCTAACATCCTGTGACCCTGTGATTTGCTGGCCATCAAGAACTGAGGACGTCAGTGCACAGAAGTGAACTCAGTTCCCTATGAGTACCAGGCAGTGCACAGTGAAAAGGCAAAGCTGCTGAGTTTTACAAAGCTGTTTGCAGGTGACTTTAGAAAAAACAGCTCTGGTCATGGTTAGTTCAAAAAAATCTACTTTTGAACCTGATGGCTTAGCAAATAATCATCTCATATCAAATATCCCTTTCAAAGCCTTAATGCTGGGACATGCAATGCTGATATGGCTGAATATAAGCACTTAAATAAAGGTGGTTATTTGCAGGTCTGGTGGGGGTAGGGGAAGGCAGCAATAGGGCAGCTGTGTTCAAAAGATGCTGAATTAACTTATTCAATGCTAATTCTGGTCATCTGTTTCCCTCTATTAGCTTGCTGCAAGCCCACGAATCACTCCTTGCCCCAGTGGTGCTGACAGCACCTTCCTTGGCTGGCTTCAGGGGCAAATATGTCCCACTTCCAAGGATGTCACTGCACTTTGCTTACAATACCAGGGCAGATAAGATATCTAATTTACAATATATAGTAGCTGTAGAATATCTACAATCTATAGATGTGTAAATGGTGAATCCTGTCTTCCTTAGAGCAGCCAGAAACACAGAATCACAATATTGTTGGGGTTGGAAGGGACCTCAAGGATCATCCAATTCTAACCTCCCTGCCATGGGCAGGGACACCTCACACTAGATCAGGTTGTTCACAGCCACATCCAGCCCAGCCTTAAAAACCTCCAGGGTTGGGGCTTCCACTACCTCCCTGGGCAACCTGTACCAGTGTCTCACCACCCCCATGGGGAAGAACTTCTTCCTAACATCCAATCTGAATCTACCTACTTCTAGTTTTGCTCCATTCCCCCAGTCCTCTCACTCCCTGACACCCTTGTAGCCACCTTAAGATACTGGAAAGCCGCAATAAGGTCTCCTTGGAGCCTTCTCTTCTCCAGACTGAATAGCCCAAACTCTCTCAGTCTGTCTCCACAGGAGAGGTGCTCTGTGTTGAAGGCATGGCAACAGCAGCTCCAAGTGTCTTGCTGCCCTGCCATGAAAAATTCCAGCCTGAAGAGTGAAGGTCAGCAAAGGCACTGAAATCAAAAACTAGGGCTCTGGAAACAGTCAGGGAAGCACAGTGGAAGGCACTGCCACCTGCTCTGCTGCTGGGAAGATAAGCTGGAAACACAACCACAGTGTGAGATGAACATGTGTTACCTCCAAGTGTTTCTGAAATGTGCACAGTCCCCTGGACACATTTCAGAGGAAAACACACAGGGGCAGTGACAGGTTGCATGCTCTGCTAATATTTATGCCTGTGTGCACCTTGTATGATGTGTGATGGGTGATGTGTCAGGTTCTGCAGGATAAACACTCTAAACGAGGCACATTTTCAGCTCAGAATGAGTGAAGGGTAAGCCAAAGCACTCAAAACACAAAGCAAATGCAAGTCAGCGCTTTCCTGAGCAATCTTACTGAGTAATCTTACAAATGAATGTCACTTCTGTCACCAACCCTTGATGAGTCATCCTTAACCCAGACTCTTCCATCCTGGGTTTTGCTGACATTTTCCATAGTGGTCTCTGTCTGGTTGCTGCCAGGTCAACAATGACTCTATTCCTTGAAACTATTTGTTAAACTATTGACCAGGTCCTAGCTGCTCTGTGATTTCAAAGTCTCTGGGAGTCAATTTATCTGTGCAGCCTAGGCTCAGGCTTCAGTGCTAATGGAAGTAACTCCAGTTCAGAAGAATATACCCTCTCTTCTCCTGAAGTTAATTATTTTCTCAGATCAAAGTATGGTCTATTGAACTCTCTGCTCTGAGACCAAGTTAAGTTCCTGATAGCTTAAGTAGAAAGTTAGTTAGTTCATGCCTGGTAAGACGGAGCCTTGACTCATGCCACCCAATACAGCGTTCCTGTAGTGTTGTAGTTACTGGGTAGGAAGGATGAAGTCAGAAGTTTATTGCACAGAAGTTTATTCCTGGAGTCTCCATCCACCTACACATACAATCCATCAGCAACAGCCACCTGAACATTAGCCACCCATCTGTGAGACAGAGACCATGCCACTCCTACAGCCCAGGTACATCAGTGTGCCCCGACACCTTCCTACCCTGCCAGCACACCCTGGCTGGGGGGCACAAGGGCTCATCATCACTTGACAGAGATGTAGAGAAGAGCAGGGAGATGCTAGGACAAAAGAGTGTAAATCAGTGAATGAAAGCAGGTGTGGTGTTCACACCAGGAAAACAAGAGGAAGTCATGGTGAGAAGAGGATGGGGAGAACAATTATACCACATTCCTCCTAGAACCTGAAACCAACACAGGATTCTCTGGGCTTGGTGCCCCTTTGCCAGGGGATACATACACATATACATTATGGCATCAATCTGCTGGTCCTGCAGACCAATGTGCACCTCCAGACAATTGCTCTGTGGGTTTCAGGACTTGCCTGCTAGGTCAACATTTGGTCACCTCTGTGGCGTGCCTGGTACACATCCCCCTCTGCTCAGGTGGAGAGCAGACAAGCCGGAGGCCTGGGTGGTAGCCCTGCACTGCACTGCTCAGTTACAACAGCATGTCCTGAGGTCACCGCACAGGAGCAGCTGGAGACACTTGTTAATGACAAATGTGACCTTTGGAAATGGAAGTGACACTTGGCACATGTACCTTCCAGCCGAGCGCTGCGACTGCCGCCGGGGTCGGTGCGGAGACAGGGGGTGGCACACGCTGCCGGTGTGCCATGTGCTGTGAGCCTGAGCCAAGCCTCCTCCCTGCCAGGGCAGCCCCAGCCCTTCTCCCCACGTGTGCCCGTGCATGTCGGGGTGTGCGACACGCTGTGCTGGGGCTGTGTGCCACGGCTGCTCAGGCTGTGCCAAGCCACACACCTGCCTGGCAACGTGCGAGCCAACTCCCGTGCCCGGCCGGGCTCCTGCCTCTCCTGCTCTCCCTAGCAACTGAGCCACGGCCTCCACGCCGTAGCCAGCTGGGGGTTGGTCTCTTCTCCCAGGCAACCGGCGACAGAATGAGAGGACAGAGTCTCCAGCTGTGCCAGGGGACGTTTAGGCTGGAGGTGAGGAGAAAGTTCTTCACAGAACGAGTAACTGACCACTGGAATGTGCTGCCCAGGGAGGTGAAGTCACCATCCCTGGAGGTGCTCAATAAAGGATTGGATGTGGCACTTGGAGTCATGGTTTAGTTGTCAGGTGGTGGTAGGTGATAGGTTGGACTTGATGATCTTTGAGGTCTTTTCCATCCTGGTTGATTCTGTGATTCTGCTCAGCCCTCTAGAACACTTTGGTTGTTCAAACACACCTCGCTGAGGTCCTGCCCTCTATTCTCATCCAGACAGCTTCAGCTCTTCCCTTGCTTGCCTTTTTCCCTTTGCCCCTTGCCCCTCCGAGGCACTGCCCTCTATTCTCATCCAGACAGCTCCAGCTCTTCCCTTGCTTGCCTTTTTCCCTTCGCCCTTTGCCTTGCTGAGATGCCAGCTCTCGCTCACCTCTGTTTTCAAGTCCACTGTAACAGGAGAGCAAAACGAAAAACACACCTTAAAAACTCACCTAGGCCATGCTGTGGGAAGGTTATGAGAGTTTTGGGGGAAACCAATTCTCTGCCAGATAACAGATCTAACTCCCCCTTCAATCCCTGCCTCTGTCAGGAGAGGGAGATGTCCTTCTCTTGCTGAACAGGGAGTTTGGGATCCTATGAAATGCCCTTGTGGGCTGTGGAGAAAGGAGACAGAAACTCTCAAAATAGGATGCAGGGCCTTAAAGCCAACATCGGGATTTGCAGCCTGGACCCGTGAACATCTGAGTTTATTATCCAAAGGTTTGGTCAGGGACAAACCTGGGAAGAGACAGGCACAGAACTTTTATCATTGTTACGGGAGAAATTGCTACAGGATTTTTGGGCTGTGGAGATTGTCTGCATGCAATGAGCTGGGATTCAGTTTGACTCAGAGTTGACATCTCACCACTTTCCTTAGTTTCTTCTTTTCCTTTCCCTTCCTCCTTACATGATTCAGGCTGTATTTCCAGGGAAATATGTGGGAAAATTGAACATATTGGGGAACAAAAAAAATCTAATTGATTGATGTCAACTCTGAATACATCTGGAATAAGACAAGCAAGGGAAAGTAACAGAAATGCAGATTCAACAGCAATGTGCACACCCTGCTCTCCCAGCGCCTTTGGCATGCTATCAGAATAACACTGAGTTAGGATTTTACCACAGTTGAATTATTGTGTTGGGGCCACCTGACTCAGAAATCCCAGGAAAAGTGGAAAGGGCCTCTGTGGAGATTCAGATCCCATCCATTCATAGGCTGGTGACAAAAAGAAGCAGGGCCAGGCACCAGTACAGACTAGGGGGTCCTGCTGCCATCAAAGAACCTTCGGCTCAGAAATGAGGGTGCCCTAATTGATGTCTGTGCCTCCTGATGCCACAAGAACCTGAAGTCACTATTCCCCAGGTGCACCTCTTAGTGCTGTGTATTTCAGTGCAACCTTCAAGAACACTGAAACAAACGAAGTCTATTTTGGAGGGAAACCAACACATTTCTCATAAATATTTTATTTGGCCATATAGGTTAATGTTAAAGGTGAGCATTAGCACTGAAGAGTAAAAAAACCAAAGCACCATGTCTTCAGAGCCAGCACAGCATATTTTTTGGGTGTTTATACTTATTTTACACACTTCTGCCTCAGCTTCTGGAAGAGGAATGCAGGCATTGATTCAAGACTTCTGACATGGTTAGGAACTGAATCTTCTTATCACAAGAACAGAAAACAGTAGGCAGCATGTCTGGAGTCTTTTGTACAGCTGAATTTGTTAGATGAGACATCAGCATATTTTCTTTTTACATTAACCCTTTACATGCACCAGGCAGCAGATCTGCTTGGGGCACCTTAGAGCTGCCTTCCAATATCTGCAGGGATCCTACAGGAAGGCTGCAGAGGGACTTTTCATGAGGGTGTCTGGCAATAGGACAAGGGGGAATGGTTTGAAGCTGAGGGAGAGTTGGTTTAGACTGGACCTTAGGAAAAAGTTCTCCAGTAGGAGGGTGGTGAGACTCCAGAATAGGCTGCCCAGAGAGGCTGTGGACACTTCATCCCTTGGAGTGGTTCAAGGCCAGGCTGGATGAGGCCTTGAGCAGCTGAGTCTAGCAGAGAGGTGTCCTTGCCTGTGGTAGGCAGGTTGGAGGAGATGATCTCTGAGGTCCCTTCCAACCTGAGCCATTCCATGAGTCTATGATCTCTTCAGGTTATCATTCAGGCTGTGTCAATCTGGGAGCCCTGGTTTGTGTGGTGTTTTATTTTTTAAACAGTTGAGATAAGCACCCTGAAGGATCCTTAGCAGCTGCTAGGAGTACAACGGCAGTAGATCACGCAAGCTATCACCTCAGTATTAACAGCCAAGCGTCTCATCAGATGAAGTAACACACGTGGCTTAAACCCCTCGAAGCAGCTAGGAGGAACAAGCAGCAGCTCCTCACACTAGAAGATTCAAGGGGATGCCACACCAGGGCTGCCACTGCCCACGTTTAGAGAGAGTGAAAAGCCTGGCATTGTATTACAGATAATGGACTGAGATGTCATTCATCTCTCAGAACTGTGGAAACAAAACCCTTTAATCTTCTTTTCCCGAGGAGTGTTTGAAGTGCTGCAGGCTGACACGTTTTCTCTCAGAGCTGGAAAATCAGCACAATTCCCCTATTTTGCAACAACATTAGCTGCTGAAAAGGAACCACCATCCTTTGCCTTATCTGTGGTTAAGTGGTAATGCTTTCAAGGGCAACTTCTATGAGTTACCAGTATCCACAAACAACAAAAGGATTGAGATAGTCTGGAAAACATTCTTGGCCACAGCTTAAGTGCAGGCAGAAGAGCATGCATCTGCCTCTCTAGGAGAGGGACTCCAGCTCTATGCTTTTGCAAAGCAAGCACTTATTTAATTTTTTTTCAATTTATTTTTCATATTGGACAACAGAATTCATTGCAGGGGTTCCTTTTAGATTAAGAACAAACAAACAAAAAGGCAGAGTCCCAACGAAGTATTATCTGAAGTGCACATTTCATTCCTGCACCTCCTACAATACAGCCATTGCATTTTGCTGTCCATCCTCTCACAACAGAGGATGGACACCAACAGTTTGGTAGCTTCAGGGGCTGTGCTCTCCAACTGCACACAAATCCCTGAACCACACAAGCTTCTGCCACAGAAAACTTTAGATTTTTTTCTCTTTGCTCATCTTTTCTAGCATTGAATTCCTGACCAAGGTGCAACTTACTGCATAAAACATTCGAACGCATTCAGAGTACGTTTGCAGCGTGCTGGCAGGGATCTGCAGCAGCTGTGCGTGTGCCGCGTACCACGAACACAAAGGTGTTCTTCACATCCAGTACTTGCAGTTGGCTGACATCCCTCAACAGCTATTCCAGAAAGTTCTGAGATATGGTCTGCACCAGCTTGTGGAATACTATGGTTTGCCAAGGCTGCTGCTGCTGCTCTCAGAAACCTTCAAGGCAAAGGGCTAGGAAGTAGTTGGGAAGTGTAGCTTGTAATTGCAAATGATAGGCTCCTCCCCAACCCCTTCTTATTCGAGCCTGAGAAATGTTTTCATCACAAAGCCAAATGAAACAACCCATTTCAGACACCTGCTGCCTCTCCACTCCTTACCTACTTCAGTCCTGCATAACACCACCACTGCCCCAGATGATCCAGTCTCTGTATGTCACCAACACCAATTTCCTGGGTGGCTGTAAGCTTGGAAGTATCTGACAGGAGCACAAACACAGGGATGGAAAGAGTATGCTGCAAAAAGGGTAATGCCTGGCCTACAGAAAAGAGACAGGATGGTTTTGTGCCCTCTAAGAGTCTAAACCCAGTGAAGAAGATAACATCCCTTCATTTTCAGACACAGTCAGTGTGTCGTTCACTCACATTCCTGGAAGCCCATGGTAATTGGTCACAAAGCCATTTTTACCCTGTGTGGGGCACAGATCCTGTAGCTACTAACACCCGTGAGATTACTTTAGACACAAATCAGGGTTACAAAGTTTGTTGCTCTTGATGCAAATTCTGATGTTGATATAAGCCACCTATTTTTCACTTTTCACTTAAGAGAGCAGCAAATTGTAAGCAGTCTTTTTAGCACTCAGATTGCTGAAAATCTCAAGAGACATCAGAAAACATTCTGCTGTAAACAAAAGATTGATTCCTGTCATGGAACACAGAAGCAGCAAACTATTCTCTTCTGATTCTTATGTGGGAATCACTTCAGCTTTATTAGCAAACATAACAGTGGAAGAAATTAACATAACCTCCCCCCCCAATGCAATATTCTCTTTGCCATAAATTGCTCCACACTCTTCACTGACTGCAGGTGCTCAGATTATTCACTTGAGTCTCTTAGCTCACATTTTCTCTTTCAGCTGAGGAGTAGACATTAAATCACTTCTTTCTCTCTTTTATTTCGCTCTTCCTGTAGAGCACAACAGTGTAAATGGACAACAGAAAAGGATAATAAATAGAAATGTTTGATAATCAATTTATTACTGCAAACCAACAACCCCAGACTGCCTTTCTGAAATGGATTTTAATGACCTCTCAGGACAGCTGAGCCTTGGCAGGAGAACCCAGCTGCTTTTCACATGTATCTGTTTCTGATGTACTCTCGGTACATGAGGAAGTCATCTTTGCCCAGGGGCTGCATGTTTCCTCTCCCAGCCTGAATGTGTGCATGGAAAATCTCTACTGATTTCCTATCAGCTCTTGGAGGCTGGACTTCATAAATATTGTCTTGAGAAAAGGAGGAGATGGGTACTCTGGAGAATAAAAACAAAACAAAAAGAAACATGCATAAGATTCTGAACTTTAGGTACTAATTTTTCAGAGAGATTGAGAGAGAGTATTTAATTTCCTTGGAATATAGAGAAGAGCCAATGAAAGGGCAGTTCCCCACTAGATAATTCATTTACCTAGATTTTTATCACTACTGCAGGCCTGAGAAGACCCAGCTTTCCAAGTAGGGTAATTAGGTAAAGTCATCACTAATCACATTACAGAATACTTCCACTCTGTCCTCATTTCTTCATCCTCCCTCAGATCTGCTATGGTCAAGCTGAAGCAGATCTGTGCCATGCAGTACAGCAGCTAACAGAAAAGCTTTACTGAGCTATCCAGCAGTTAGTACCAATTACAAACAAGCAAGTGATTAGATTCTGAACCAACATGTAGAAAGTATTTATCAGGTAAGAAATTCCCATCTAATTTCCAGCAATCAGACAACTCATTACCAGCAACAGCACTCTGTACCTTGGGACCACTCATACTTTATTGAAGTCTTTTTTCAAACAGCTTCACACAGTGAATATTGTCTCTGAATCCTAAAACTGAAACACACTCAGGGGAAGTCCATGGAATTTGGAAAGTTGTGGAGCACCTGAGTTTGTCATGACCTTTTCTAAGCACTCCTGTCAGTCAGAAGCTGGTGTTTGAACTCTTAACTGTTGGCAACTGCATAGCAGCAGGCCGAGGAAAAGTGATTGCTTCCCTCTATGCAGGGCTTCAGAGACCATTACCTGGAGCACCGTGTCCACTTCTGAGCTCTCCAGCACAAGACAGGCAATGAAATATTTGGGTGAGTCCAGCAAAGGTCTCCTAGATGATTAAAGGGGTGAAGCACGTGGCATGCAAAGAGAGATTGCAAGCACTGGGTTTGTCCAGCCCAGAGAGGAGAAGCTGAAGTGGACTTCATTGCCACCTGCAGCTACCTAATGGGGGTGGTGTGTGTGTCTGTGGAGCCAGACTCTTCTTGGAGTGTGTGATGAAAAGCCAAGTTGCAACATATACTGATCAGATACAAGGGAACTCTTCCCCACTGTGAGTGTTGTCGGTCACTTCTTGCTCAGAGAGGCTGTGGAACCTCCATCCCTATGGATATCCAAGTGTATGTAGCCCTGAGCTTTCTCATCTAACTGGTCCTGAGCAGAGGACTGGATCAGATGACCTCCAGGGTCCTTTCTAGTTTTCAATGTTCTATGGCTCTAAGCCAAACTCTTCAGTATCAAACATGCTCCACACAGCCAACTGCAAGGTAGCAACAGAACTATTTATACTCATCCATGGTTCAAAAGCAGATTGCTTGTCAAAGCAGCCACAGCTTCTGCAGATACTTACCTAAAGCATTCAAGCTGCCTCTAGCAGTGGCATCTGATACCAGCACACTGCACTAACTTACCCATGTCACTGTCTAACACCATAGGAGGTCACTTACAGCTGCCCTGTCTAGTCCACTAGCAAGTGACCAGCTAAAGACAAGAACAAAACAAAGCCATAACACTGATTTGATGCCCTCTCTATTTATATCTCTCCACATATTTATGTATTTCTAAAGACAGGACATCTCTGAAGCACTGGTGAGTCAAAAGTAATTTCCTTAGGCATAATAGAAACTAGGACAGCAAAGTGTATTTAATTTTGAGTATTTAGTAACTAAAGCTCAATTTTCCACCTCCTTGCTTCAACATGATAAAAATATATTGAAAGAACCTCATGTTCATGCATGCCAGTTTTTATTAATAACCCTGTATTAAGCTGTAACTATTTGTAGAGTGCTTGTATTATCCAGTCAGTTAATTAAAGCCATTTCTCTAACACTATTCATGTAAAAATCTAATCTACTTCATAAGTCTAATATCTTACAATGGACTCATGAAGGAGAGCACATTATTTATTACTTGGCTATCAGATCTCCCTAGAGACCTGTAGCTCTATGGCCTCCCAATGAAAATTACATAGATAGGAACATAAACACCATATGGAATATTGTGTTATGGGCCCCTCGGTTCAAGAAAGACCTCAGGGAACTGCTGGAAAGAGTCCAGCACAGAGTGACAAAGATGATGAAGGCAGTGGAACATCTCCCTTGTGAGGAAAGGCTGAGGGAGCTGGAGCTCTTTAGCTTGGAGAAGAAGAGACTGAGAGGTGACCTCATTCATGTTTATAAAGATGTGAAAGGCAGTGTGGGGAGGATGGAGCCAGGCTCTGCTCAGTGATGTCCAATGATAGGACAAGGGGCAGTGGGTGCAAGCCGGAGCAGGGAGGATGTGAACATAAGGAAACGTTTTTTCACTGTGAGAGTGACAGAGCCCTGGGCAGGCTGCCCAGAGAGGTTGTGGGGTCTCCTTCTCTGGAGACATTCAAAACCCACCTGGATGTGTTCCTGTGTGACCTTCTCTATGTGATCCTGCTCTGGCAGGAGGGTTGAACTGCATGATCTTTTGAGGTCCCTTCCAACCCCTAACATTCTGTGATCATGAAGGACAGCACCCTTGACATGCCAAGTGTAATTATTTTCACCTCACTTGTGAGTAGGCTTCAGAGTGTTATGGTTTCACTGAGAGTAGCATCATCTCTACAGTAAGAGAAGATACAGCCTAAAACCTTCAGTTACAAAGAGGATGTTCCATACTTTGAAGGAAAAGTGCATAGTGATGTGCTTAGCTCTCAGATATTTCTGAGACATCAGTAAAAGTCACCACATCTGTTTCAACATTGATTAGCTCTCCTCACGTCTCCAAAGGACATCTAAAGGAGGAGTCAAAATGTACTCTGTTGCCTTGTTGGAATCCTGAGCAAATGCATCTGACATATTCTGGCACAGCACAGTTTTTGTTTGGGGTCTTTTCCCCCCATGGATGTTACCTCTTTAAATTACTTGCTGTGCTCTTGAAAAGGCTTTCAACAGAACTCTTCCCTAGGCACCAACATCTTTCGTAAGTGAAGAGGGCTGAAAAATCAAGAAGCCTTCTCTGTCCAGTAAAACTGCAGCTTGTATCTTACAGACCCAACCAGCAGCAAAACCTGGACTGCATCCTGATCCCCCAATTACCTGAAACTCCAACAGCATGTGCAATTCAAAGCTTAGAGGAAAAAAAGAGACTCTCTTTACACAGCTATACATCCAAAGGAGCATTTTACAATCCAGAAGCAGCTTCTCTACAGTGCAGACAGGAGGAATATGAGAGGTGGTCAGAACACCTGATACAGGAAGGTGATCTCTGAGGAAAGATAAATCTTTTAAGAAGGGATGACTTACACTGAACACAAACTCATTCAAAATGTAGACCTCACAAACCAAAAAAAACCAGGACAAACCAAAACAAGTATCAAAAGAACTCAAGAGGTAAAAAAGGGAGGGGAAAAGAAGAGGAATATTGTGCTTCTTGTGGGAAAGGAAAAGCTTAGACTTACTTTTTCCTATTATTTGAGGAAAACAGTTCTCTGAAACTGATGAAGAGACATTTATCACTTCACAGAGAAGACAGAGGGACAGGTTGAAGAAGGGTACTGAGAATACTCATGCAAAGGTCTGAAAGCAGATGGGCTAAAGTGCCATATAGTTTAGTACTTTCTGGTTTTTGCTAGAGACTGTTAACAATACAAGATCCCAAATGGGACAGGACCATAATAAACAATGTAGATACATCACAGATTTACTGCCGTGTTTCACAGCATTTTGTTCCAGGGGGTTTTGTTGAATTAGCCTGCTGCAGAGTGATGGGCTGAAGGGATTTATGAAGCACTGTACCAAGTAGCAAATGCTGCACAAGTAACTGCAAAAGGAAAGACAAGGAAGGTGGGAAAGAGCATGACCTCCCCCTTTTGGTGGCAAGGAGCTCTTAAGACTTGGCTCAGCTCTTTTGGCAATTTCTCCCATTAAATCCAGTCATGCTGGGACTTAACTCACAACACCAAACCGTTTTACCTGACAAACTTCAGCAGCACATTTCACAAACCATCACAACAAGGACTTCCTTCTTCCAGTCCCCAGCCAGCTCTCTCCTGGAGAGTCCTACAACTCTGATCATGCTATTCTCCAGAAGTGAATCAAAACACTGAATTCCCTGTTTGGGAGAGACCCAAATTCCTCATACTCCTAGATATAAGAAGTACATCAAGGCAGTGACCGAGAGTATGTTTTTCTACAGCAGCATTTATACCACACCACAATGAGAACAAGGGAACTAGGAACAGCTGTACCGTGTCAGCCAACACTAAGCACAGCAAAGTACTCAAAGTCTCTCTTCACATATGAGATACTAAAGTGTGCTAAAAGCAGTCCAGCTCTTTTTAGCTCTAACTCAATTTTTTCCCCTGTTTCCCTTCATGGAATTTCTATGAACAAAGAGAGGAACTCCAATATCCTTCCACACTCTCTTCTCCTCTTCAGTATTATTTCACGGCACCACTTGTAGTCCCTGTTCAAGTATCCAGTTTTTGTTTCTAACCTATACTTAGAGTCTCTAAATTGAAGCCAGAACTTTCTCTTCAGTATTTCCACAACACATATTTGAGTTCACAAATATCACTGAAGTAGCACTGTTAAAATAAGAAACTCTGACATCAGTGACACAGATGGGCAATGAGTGCACAAAACAAAGCAGAAATCAATGCCCACTTGACCCTACTTTTTCCAGCACCCATCTGACCTCTCTCAAGGCTCCTGAAATGTCCATTAAAACAACTACAGGGCAGCAGTAGCTTGCTTGGAACAAATATAGTCAGATAAGTGCACGCTAAAGACCGAGTTGCAGCTTTGGAGGTTGTTTTGATGATGAACACCACAGGGTCAACCAACCCCTTTCAAACTTTCTCTTTCAAAAGCAGTCACAGCGAGAAGGATTTGCCTTTTACACCCAGTAGCTTCAGCACTTTGTGTTGTGATAACTCATGTCTGCTAAGAGTTTTGACTATAACAAAATCTTGGCATTGCAAAAATAATAATGAAAACCAACAAACATCAAAAGCCTAACTCCCTCCTCAACCTCATCAAAAAAAAACCCAAACCAGTAACTTTTTTAAAGTTACATGGGAGAAGCAGGAACCTAATTCCCCATCCCATGCACTGAATCCCCTTATGCAGTAGAAACAACAGAAGTGTGACTCTCAAACAATTTAACATCCAATTTACCTGAGGATTTTTCAGGTCTAATGACAAAAGTGCAAAGCAACAGGCTGAAAGGAAAAAGAAAATACTTACAAATTTATAACCTTATCCAGGTGGTGCTTTGAGCAAAGCTGCTGGCTGCTCTTGTCTGTTTTGTGCTGGCTCTGTCCCAGCTGAACAAACCTGGGAGAAGCAGGACAATAAACCAAAGAAAGCAAAAGAATTATCCCCCAAAACTCATCAAATGAAAGAAAATTACATCCAAAAATAAGTCTTTGAGTCATGGTATAGGAGTCACTGATCATGGACTGCCTCCCTGGTAAATTAATTTGCTGATTACTCTTGGGGTGCTGACAGCTCACAGGTCCCGCAGGAGATGATGCAGAAACTGCCTTGTAGAGGACTAAAGTCCAAGTTATCCTGGAATAAAAGCAGTTGGTTTTGTGGAGTTGGGAGCTAGGAGGTGGGACCTTGATGCTTGCCTACCAACTCTTACCTCTAACTGCTCAGGGTAAGCCAGCAGCTCCCAGCTGCTGAGGAGAGCCTGCAGGGGCCATGCAGTGTGCCATTGCAGTTTACCTCAAAGTGCAGGAACTGGGTGGGAAATCGCTGGACTTGGAAGATCATCTTTTCCAATCTCCCTGCCATGGGCAGGGACACATCTCCACTAGCCCAGGATGCTCAAGGCCTCATCCAACCTGGCCCTGAACGGTGGAAGCATCCAAGACATCCTTGTGCCACCTGTTCCAGAGGCTCCCCACCCTCCCTGTCTAGAATTTCTTCCTAATCTCCAGTCTCAGTCTCCCCTCTTCCAGCTCAAAGCCACTGCTCCTCACCTTGTCACTACCAGGCCTTGTAATAAGTCCCTCCCCACCTCTCCTCTAGCACCCTCCAGGTAGTGGAAGGCTGCTCTAAGGTCTCCCTGGAGCCTTCTCTTCTCCAGGCTGAACAGCTCCAACTCTCAGAGCCTGTAAGCCCAGTCACTCAGACTTCTCAATAACTTCCACTGAGAGGGGACACAGACATCTGCAAAGGTTTGTATTTTAAACCCAGGAGAGTCTATATACACCAAAGTACCTCCAAAACGTGTGATTTCAGTAAGTTCAATCAAAGGCAGCACTTTGACAAGCTGCTCAACCAGCTCCAGTTAGATTTCTTGTGGTAATCAGTAAGAGATATCTCACCTAGCATATATTGTGAGATCATCCTCTGAAGGAACATCTGACAGATTGACTCCATACACATCCTTTGTTGACTGCACTACATTCTGGAACATAAGAAGATTCAGACTATATTCATTGTAACAAAAGGCAAATAGAGGTTTGATTTCAAGGAAGGAATTCTTTCTAAACCTGAAAGTCCTTTCAGAAATGCAGTTTCTCATACACACAGTGCTCTGGCCTTGGGCATGTTCTGGCTTTTTAAAGCAAAAATGTATCCAAAATGTTATTCAAGACATGTGTTCAACAAGTAAAGGAAAGAATCCTTGAAAGAGAACATCAGATAAAACATATCAGGAGAATTAATTACCTTCAGAGGGCATTTAATGATGTGGATATTAAATTCTGTTCTGTGTTGAAACTGGATAGAGAATAAATCCCATTTGCTGAGAATATGCTCCCACATTTGCTTTCACATTTCCTGCTGGCAATTGTGAAAGAATTACAAACTTTGGGTTGAACAAAACCATTTTTATTGTATCCCTCACACCAACCTGTCAGTCAGCTATTGCAAGGATCCAATGCACTTGCAATACTTCACTCATTGTGTCTGATGATTCAGTGTTAAACTGAGGGGGTTTACTGACAAGAAATGTGTGACTGCAAGGAAGGTAACTATAAGAATAGCTTCCTTTTAGTAAAAAAACCCAAACATCTAAAGTCAAAGAAGAACTTTGGAAAGTTATGGCCTGTCTTGAAGCAGTATAAAAGCATTTTATTAATAACTAATAATCCAAGCCAGAGGAGGGTGGATTTAGATTAGATGTTAGGAAAAAGTTCTTCCCCATGAGGGTAGTGAGACACTGAACAGGTTGCCCAGGGAGGTGGTGGAAGCTTCATCCCTGGAGGTTTTTAAGGCCAGGCTGGATGTGGCTCTGGGCAACCTGATGTAGTGTGAGGTGTCCCTACCCATGGCAGGGGGGTTGGAACTGGATGATCCTTGGGGTCCCTTCCAACCCTGACAATTCTATGATAATACTAGGCTGTTACCTGAGTTAGATTTCTGTCTTTGTTTATTTGTTTTACATCAGACCATTTAAAGATGTTCACATAAACCAGGCTGGGATTTAGCCAGGTTGAAGAGGAATTTACAGTTACATCCACCTTTGCAAGTGCCTGCCACAGTAACTTCTTACCTCTGTGATTTTTGCACTGTCTCCTGTGTCAGTCACCTTGACCGGTGTTGAACGTTGAGAAACAGTGCCTTCATCTTCTTTGTCTGTCCCAGAATCATCTTCAGAGCTACTTGACACTGCTTCCTCACTTGGAGGTGGAGGAGCACTAGCAGCTGTTTTGCGCTGCAGCACAGTTTCTTCTCTGTTGCTCTTGTTCCTGTTAGGAAAGGCAGTGAGCATTTATGAAACCAGAGAGATACTAGCAGCAAGTATTTCATTTAGAAGCCCCAGTGTTGAATGGAACCTTCCTGAGGGAAACAGGCATCCTCTGGAGCAACTTGCTGCTCATCTTTTGATTCCCCCAACTGATTTGTCTTTAATCTCTTATCCCAGAGCATTTAAAGATAACTGGAAGGATTATGCCAGCTTTTCTCCACCAATACTCTGATTCTTTACTTAATGAAAGAATAGAACTAAAAATGAAAGAAGGAAACTAGCTTTATTCATATTAGTCCTCAAAATCTTCTGCATAATGTCACTTTCCCCCCTTGCTTTTCTCAGTTGAGTTCTTATTAAAGAACATTTACTGATGTATTTCTCACTCTTGACATTCTAGTCAGTATAAAGAGCCTTATTGCATAGAATCATAGAATGGCTCAGGTTGGAAGGAATCTCAGAGATCATCTCCTCCAACCTTAGCATTCTTCCCAATACAACATCTATATTTTAGCAGGCTAACACTGGGTTGAACTCAACCAGCTCTGAGAGGCATATATTACTTTATCCATAATTTATTGCTGGTTCAGGCTATGTTCTGTTTATTCACAGAAGCACAGAATGTTAAGGGCTGCAGGGGTCCTCGAAAGATCATCCAGTCCAACCCCCTGCCAGAGCAGGATCACCTGTACCAGATCACACAGGAACACATCCAGGCAAATTATGAATACCTCCAGAGAGGGAGGCTCCCCTAACTCCCTGGGGAGCCTGTTCCAGGGTTCTGTCACCCTCACAGTGAAAAATTTTTTCCTCATGTTTACATGGAACTTCCTATGCCTCAACTTCCACCCATTGCCCCTTGTGCTGTCATTGGGCATCACCAAGAAGAGCACAACTTAGGAATAATTTTTCTTTAAAAAGACCAAAATAACATATGCTTTCTTGTCACCTCTGGCAGAGAAGTGTGAGTAGTATGAAGAGATGATCAAATTTTAACAGGCTCTGTATCTTCTAGATAAAATTTTCTCATGGGTTTCACTTAGAGAAGCAGAAGCAGCCAGACAAAAAGAACTCTTTAGAATAGAATAGAATTAACCAGGTTGGGAAAGACCTTTGAGATCATCGAGTCCAACCTATCACCCAACACCATTTAATCAACTAAACCATGGCACCAAGTGCCTCATCCAGTCTCTTCCTAAACACCTCCGGTGATGGTGACTCCACCACCTCCCTGGGCAGCACATTCCAATGGCCAATCTCTCTTCCTGGGAAGAACTTCTTCCTAACATCCAGCCTAAACCTCCCCTGGCACAGCCTGAGACTGTGTCCTCTTGTTCTGGTGCTGGCTGCCTGGGAGAAGAGACCAACTCCTACCTGGCTACAACCTCCCTTCAGGTAGTTGTAGACAGCAATGAGGTCTCTTCTGAGCCTCCTCTTCTCCAAGAAACAAGTCTGAATGAAGAATTCCCAATGTCAAACAAAACTCTCAAATCAGATGATTTTCAAAGTGTACCACTCTGCAGCTTAACACCAATGGTTTATTTCCCATGTAACAGAGAATATGGTACACACACACACACACACATAACAGTTTACACATTTGCATTACAATGTCACTGGTGTTAAACCAGTACAGCATTTCCTGCTTCAGGCTTACCCCAACACTGATTTTCCAGTTTCATCAGGTTTACGAACCGTAAATGGACTTGGATCAATCCCCACGTTCTTAGGCATGAAATCTCTGGTAAAACAGAAAGGGGGGAAAAAAACCTCACAGTTCAACAGATAAGATTTTATCATTTCCTTGACAAACCATCTCTAACACCTGCCTCTGAATTTAAATTAAAAAAGTACCCCCCACCCCAAGTTCTAACTTCATTATTACAAGCCACGTAAATGTAAACCCCTTCAGGTACTAAAAGACCTCTCATTTTGCACCATTTGGCCCATTAAGACATCTGCACACATTGCCATTTGCCAGGGAGGCTCCAGCAATGTGCTCCTCCATTCCTGTGCTGCAGAAGGCCCTATTAACAGCTACATTGTTTTCAAAATGCTGCCAACACTCAAACTGGGTCAAAAAGCCACATGAAACATAATCTGCCTGCAAGTCTTTAGCTAAAGCATGATTAAGAGTATGCTTAGAATATCCATCTGACTGCGGCCGACAACACAGTTTCTATCCAGCCAGCTGTGAGAACCTGATGAAGAAAACAGTTCTAAAATGAGAGCTGAGCAATTAGAAAGCAATTGCTTTGAAGGTAGCTTCTGTGATCTGAGTCTACAGAGCTCACTGCTCAGGCTTCAAACCATTCAAAACCTTCAAGCCATCTGACACCCCACAGTGGAAAATAACTGGAAATGTCAAGTGCTGTCTTAACAGGTATTTTTTAGAGTAGCATTTCCATGTCCTTGTTGTGATTTAGTTTCTAGAAGTTTGCTAAAAACCAGAAATACCCACCCAAACCAAACACCTAACAAAACCTGGGATGTTACACAGATTTCATAGAATCACAGAATGGTCTGGGTTGGAACAGACCTCCAAAGCTCATCCAAGTCCAACTTCCTCTGCAGTCAGCAGGGACATCCCCAACTAGAGCAGGCTGTTCAGAGCCCTGCTGAGCCTCACCTTGAATATCTCCAGGGATCTCCCTGGGCAACCCGTTGCAGAGGTCCACTACCCTCATGGTGCAGAACTTGTTCCTAACATCTAGTCTGAATCTACTCTTCTCTAGCTTGAAGCCATTGCCCCTCATCCTGTCACTGCAGGCATTATCAAATAGTCTCTCTCCATTCTTCTTGTAGCCTCCTTCAGGTACTGGCAGGCTGCTGTTAGGTCTGGAGCCTTCTCTTTTCCAGGCTGACCAACCCCAGCTGCCTCAGCCTGTCCTTAGAATCATAGAATCAATAAGGTTGGAAAAGACCTCAGAGATCATCAAGTCCAACCTGTCACCCAACACCTCATGACTACTAAACCATAGCTTCAAGTGCCACATCCAATCCCCTCTTGAACACCTCCAGGTACAGTGACTCCACCACCTCCCTGGGCAGCACATCCCAATGGCCAATTACTTTCTGTGAAGAACTTTCTCCTCACCTCCAGCCTAAACTTCCCCTGGCACAGCTTGAGACTGTGTCCTCTTGTTCTGGTGCTGGTTGCCTGGGAGAAGAGACCAACCCCCACCTGGCTACAAAATCCCTTCAGGCAGTTGTAGAGAGCAATAAGGCCTCCCCTGAGCCTCCTCTTCTCCAGGCTAAACAATCCTTGTAGCACAGGTGCTCCAACCTCCTGATCATTTAACCAAATAAATCAAAGGTACATATAGTTTACACCACTTCAGGGTTTTTTATGGCAACCCCCCTCCCCCATACCTGGTGGAATTGGTCATTGCCAAGCAGAAGGTCTCATCAAAGCTGCTCAGCTCATGTGGCCGAAAAAAACTCGTTGTGGATATCAATTTCCTCCTCGTACTTGTGGAACTTCTTCACCGTCAGCTTGCGTCGGTTCTCAGCACAGATCACTGAGGGGGAAAAACAGAAGATCTTTTTACTAACAACTACTGCCTCTGTCAAAATCTAAACTAACAGCAGCCTGCCCACCTACAGTCACACCCCCTGTTAAGCCAAGAAAATATGGCATGAAGAAGATGCACAGCACATGTTTCATAAAGATGCACCATCAACCAGCATCAGGAGACCTTACTGTGACCTCCCAGTATCTGAGGGGGCTACAAGAAATCTGGGGAGGGACTTTTTAGGGTGTCAGGTAGTGATAGGACTGGGGGGAATGGAGCAAAACTGGAAGTGGGTAGATTCAGATTGGATGTTAGGAAGAAGTTCTTCACCGTGAGGGTGGTGAGACACTGGCACAGGTTGCCCAGGGGGTGGTGGAAGCCCCATCCCTGGAGGCTTTTAAGTGGCTGGATGTGGCACTGAGCAACCTGATCTAGTGTGACACGGCAGGGGCTGGAACTAGATGATCCCTGAGGTCCCTTCCAACCCTGACAATTGTTTGATTCTTTGATTACCCCTCATGAGGACGATTCCTAATCAAACACGCTCCCACAGTACCCTGGAGAGATGAGACACTCTAGCTATGTGCTGTCATCTCTAAAAGCAATGTAACCACCAGCATGTCAATAGGCAAAGGACAAATCAAAAAGGAAGAAGTAGGTGTACCCTGGCACAGACACATGGAGGGCAAGTGTCAGCCAATTAGGTATCACTTGCACTCTGCAGCTGAAAATTCATAGGGATTAAAAAATATATATTCAGCAATAACTTGTGGTGTTTTTTCCTCAGATTTGGGATCTAAAGCACTTTGTGACTAAAACTTCTTCAAGATACTCTGTAAAGCAAGGAGCAAACATAGTTCCTACCTTCATCAAAAGGAAGAGGTAAATGCTTCAGCACACCTGTGGTCCACCAGTAAGTATAGCTGCACAGAAAAAACAGACACACAATTGGTACAGAAGATTTGATCTTGTATCACAGGAAGAAACAGAACAGCAAAATACCTTCTCCTGCTCTGGGACAGACTGAGGGTGTTCTTGTGATGCAAATAAAAATCAGTGGGTAGTTCCCAGAGATGAGGTTTTCCTTCTGTAGGCTTGAATACTCCCAGGAAGAGATTGATAGACTCTTGCCTGTCCGCATCTGTGAGACGAGAGGCAGACTTAAACGCCAGGAACACTGCAGGGCTCAAGTCCGTTCACACATTTGCTTGTCTGTGGTTTGCTCCTCACTGAGTGTGCATACCCTGTGACTTCCACAGGGACCTCTGGGCTTCAACTGCCATAATTAAACTTAATTAGACCTGACCTTCTGCCACGGTGCAGTGCACATGTGGCAGGCACCAGCACTGCCTCTTTCCATGGCTTCTCTCACAGGAGCTGAGGCAGAAGGAAGGAGAAAGACTGCACTGATTTTTCAAGAGATACTGCAAAGCCTGTGTGTATCAGCACACTTTTAAGACCATCTGGAAAAAAAACAAACCCAACCCTGGAACTGAAGGGGCCATTTAATTGAATTAGCCTAAAATAATCTGCTGCTCTCAATCTGCGTTTGCAGTGCACTACATGACAAATTACTACATCATGAGAGATTTAGTAATAGATAAACAATCCCATTTAGTAACAGACAACGATCCCATGACTAAAGGGTTGTAATAATTGAGTTTCAGACAACACTACAAAGCAGTTTACGATGTCCAGTCCTGTTTGTGGATAAATATATCCAGAGGCTTTTTATGGGTGTTGAAACTCTAGCACTGAAGCCTGCAAAGTCACACTGCTTTGTAAAAGGCATAAAAGAACATTACTTGGAATACTATTTCCTAATTTCTCCATCAATCACAAATGAAAGAAAAATGTCAGAATTCAACCAAGCAGAATGTCTGCCAGAGAGGCTGTTGCAGGAACAGCCAATTCTTAGCTGGGTGATGTTCTTTTTCTGGCACAACTCATTTGCTCAAAAGATAAGGTAAGAGGACACAGTCTCAAGCTGCACCAGGGGAGGTTTAGGATGGATGTTAGGAAGAAGTTCTTCCCAGAGAGATTGGCCATTGGAATGTGCTGCCCAGGGAGGTGGTGGAGTCACCATCACTGGAGGTGTTTAGGAAGAGACTGGATGGGGTGCTTGGTGCCATGGCTTAGTTGATTAGATGGTGTTGGGTGTTAGGTTGGACTGGATGATCTCAAAGGCCTTTTCCAACCAGGTGAATTCTATTCTATTCCATTAATAATATTTTGCCACCATTCCTAAGCTAAGGTACTTGGAACAGTTGGCTTCACAAACTACACTGCATCCTCTAAATCTTTTAAAGCTAGAATTAAAAACATGTTTGCCCAAACCTGTAAGAATTTCTCAAGTCATTATAAAATCAATTGTCCCACAGTTTTAAGAGGAAACTGTTTTGTTTGTGTTTCAATCACAAACTTGACCCTGAGAACAATTTTTTTCACTCTTCTATTACACAGGCAACAACTTATAGATCCAGAAGGTCTATAGAAGAGCTAAGCCACTCATCATGAGCTAGGGTCAAAATGCATTCAAAGTTATCTTCCTTACAAGGCCAATTCTTATCTACTGGATTAGTATCTCCACTCGAGTCACTTCATTAATACAGGTCTTACTTTCTCTCAGCTGTAACATTTAATTAGTAGGGATTATCTTAAGGGCTTTGAGAGCAACATTTGTCTTAAAAGTGTGAATTATTTTTAGAATCTTTTTTCTGTTATTTATTTTATGATAAACAAGCAGAACAAGTGTGGCTAAGTGGTTTATTTAGGAGGCACTGTTAGCCACAAGTGACTTGTAACCTTGTTCTGAATCTGACATATACCTTGACTTCAAAAGTAAGTCACTAACTAACATCTTCTGAGTCTTTACTATTGGTACATAAATTTTTTAAGCATTAAAAAAACGTTTCTCAGATGAAAACACACAGAAATGCTGTCTCAGGAGCTGGCTAACCCTCCCACTTTGAGTTGGTTTTTTTTAAAGGATATGTGATGGATAGTGACAGTAGTATCATAGTATCAGTCAGGGTTGGAAGGGACCACAAGGATCATCTAGTTCCAACCTCCCTGCCATGGGCAGGGACACCCTACACTAGATCAGGCTGGCCAGAGTAGAGGGAACAGGAGGAAGTTCTTTACAATGAGAGTGGTAAAATACTCAAATAGGGATGTGGATGAGGCCCTACCCCTGGAGACATTCAAGATCAGATTTGATATGGCCCTTCACAGGCTGGTCTAGTTGGAGGTGTTCCTGCTCGCTGCAGGAGGGTCGGAAAAGATGACCTTTGAGGGTCCCTTCCAACTTGATGCAGTCTGTGATTCTATAAATAAGTGCAGTAGAGCAAATCAGAATCCTGTTCTAAAAATGCTCACTTTATCTCTGCTTTCTGAAAACACTGAAAGAACACTCAATGTACCACAATGACTGAAACATCCCAAATAAGATGCTTTTAAAACAACAGCTTAAAATAAGCACTTAAATTCACCTGAGAAAGCATTACTGTAATATCTTGAGAGTGTCTGCATAATGTCTTTGGAATGCTGAGTCCATGGAGCTATCTTTCGATAGGTTTTCACTCTGTGGACAAGCTGAGAGCCTCCATACTGCAGGGAAAGGGTGTCCCCATGATCTTCATATAACTCTTCAAACAATCTGAGGGAAAAGCAGAATGTGTCATCGATCCAACTGCCGGAAAGAGCTTTTTAAGAGACCAAATAATGAAGTACTGCAGCAATAAAGTCTTGCTGTTTAACAATCAACACATTCTTTTCTCCTAAGTACTTCTGCCACTTTACAAAACTGTGCTTAATGAAACATTTGTCTCATTAAAACATGCTATGAACTTACTAACACTGACACTTCAAGCCAGGCCTCCCTTCTTTCTACAGATAAATACAGGGGAATTTTATGCAGATACAAGAATTGCTAAGACAGTTTAGACTGTAGGATTCCCACTAATTTATAATGCAGATCATGGGCTTCTGTAGATCTATGGAGATGAATATATCCTCTTCATCTGTGGGGGGTACCTTCACCAACTAAGGTATTTTGAACACACTACACAGGACAGAACACATCAATATCCCAAGGATGTGTTTTCTGTCAAGTCCACAGGGAACGAAGTTAGATTAACGTCACAAAAAGTCTCCCCAGCTACAATACTGATGGCCAAATAAAACACAACTTGGAAGAAACACAAATGGCAGTCAGATACTGTTTGTTGGAGCTGGGAAAGCATGCAAGAAGATGGTAGAAAGAGTTGGCTGCTGAGAGGATCAGGGAGAGCTGTCTAAAAGCAGCGCAGTCCTCTAGCATCAACAAGCTGACAGTAGGTTCCAAACTGAGAGCAAAAATTACCAAGCAGCTCCCTGTCATTGACAAGAACAAGGCATTTGTCAGTGCTTTTCTGAAACAGGAGCTACATCTCCATGCTCCAAAACTATCAAACCACTGGTCAAACCAGCAACCAGGCCATAAATTTCACAGTCATGACATCAGCTTTAAGGAATAAAACCACATCACCTCAAGAACTCTTACATTAATCTCTGAAGCAAGTTAAGCAGCAGAGATCCCCATGACCCCTAAAACATCCCAATTTAAATGCTGGGTTTCCTTAAATGGTTTGAGGTTGTTTAAAAACCATTGACACTTGATCTGGGAAAAAACCCCAACTTTGCTGAAAACCTTTGTGCAACACATCAATTAGCACACATTTTTTTCCTCCCCCAAAGCAGGAGATAGCTAACTAAGATGCACATCTATAAAATGTCAGCCTGACACTCTCCATTAAAGCATGTACTTATTTCAGTTTTCTTTTTGACTCAAGCAAGTAAAGTCAAGTATAAAAGACTAGGATCTTCTATTTGTTTACATTTATTCAAAAGGAAAACTCGTAGCTCGAAGTTCAGGCATCTAAAGAGAATGAAGTCAAGCAGTTATCAAGTAAGAGAATGTAAAAATAAAACCTGGAGACATTTTATTACTGTATCTTACCTAACAGCATCTGTATCAAACTGCAAATTGGGTTTATCAATCAGTCCCAGCGAATAGAGTTGGTATGCCAGAGCACATTTCCCCACCATAAACTGGGCTGTGTTGGTGCGGTCTAAGCAGTCCACACAATTGGTTCGCAGAACTCCAGTCTGATAAAAGGCAACCCAAACAAGAGATTTTTCCTCATTAACAGATTACTACACTCATGATCATTACATTTTTCCTACTAGCCAAGACTTGACAAATTTCAAATGATGTCACTTCACCAAAGACATCTCTAAGAGATGTTCAAGAGCAATTAATCTCTAGCAGCCTATATCAAGTTGCTGTACTGCCTACACGCCAAATATTCTTGCTTCCACCGTGACACAAACTGCATCTCTCCTTCAACTCATAAATGCTGTTTACTATAAATATTCATTTAAGAGCACACTGTGAATAACCAATCAGATATTTAAGTGAAATTGTTCCCTGGTACCTTGGGACTGCTGATCTACATCACCGTAGCTAGGAATTAATAAAGCATATTTTAGTACCTGCAAGCGACCCGTGGGAACAACACAACCTCCCAGTTCATTCCACCTGAAACAAAGCAGAATGGCTTACAAATCATTGAAGAAAATAACAGAACATGCCAGGCATTGATCAGTACAGTGGGAAGAGGTGACAATTAAAACCCTGCCAGCAAGAAAACCTGATGTCCCTGAATAGCAGAAAGCAGTGAGAGAGCTATGCAGCAGGAAGATGCATTTAAACTACACTGCAGAAAAAGAAATAATTAAAGCAAGTTAGTCTTAAAGTAGAAATATTCTTCAGCTACACAAAATATTTCCTTTGCTCCCTGTAATGAGCAACACAAATGTGGCCAGAATGGGTCCTGAGTGCACAAAAAATGAAGTAGGTACAATGGCAATGACTGGAAGGTGGAGGCATGACCTACGCTGTAGCACAAGCTGGTTGATTCACGTCTGCCCCTCTCCCTGGTTCTAGGCGGAGGTGCTGCAGACAAACACATGTGCAGATTGTCCAGCTCTGGCAATCCTGTATAGATCTTAACTGTACCCTAGTGCCAGAGAACATGAATCAAAAACTAATGACATTTTGAGGCTGAGGAGCAGCTATGCTCAGTGTAAGACAGCCCTGAGCTACTGAGTATTTTCAGCTTAGCCCGATCAGAGCACTAGTGCACAAAGGCCATGCACTACCTTTCAGACTCGCCAGACTTATCTCTATAGAATGTAACATTAAATGGATGTATCCATCTAGTTCCTGCTAGTCTACAGTTGCCATGTTTGTGGCACTGCATGGAAGAGAAAAGCTGCAAGACAGCCTATCAAAGCTTTAGCTCAGACTGTAAATGCACACAGGTTAAAAAAAGGCAAGGATGCCTAATTCGGGTGGTGATGAATTAGATCACCAACATGAAAACTTGACTCAAAAATTTACTGCACTTCTAATGTGGAGGTTAATTTACTTTTGGATTTCCAGGGACTTGGGAGAATTCAGCTAATTAAGCCCCTGTACTTCTGCAGCAGACTAAGCAAATACAGTTCCTGGTTTTGAAGTAGTTTTAATTTCTGTGTGTATGAATACCATTAAATCCACTGGAAAACACTGGACTCAGTAACATTTAGATAACAGTTACCTCAGGAGCATGCCTCAAAAGAACAGAATAGAATAAACCAGGTTGGAAGAGACCTTCAGGAAGGCACTTATTAAATTCCAAATGTTGTTTGCTTTGTTAAATTTACCCCCAAATTTAGGATTCCTTTGGCTAAGGTGATAATGTGATACTGTCACGAGGATGATCAGAGGGCTGCAGCACCTCTCCTATGAGGACAGACTGAAAGAGTTGGGGCTGTTCAGTCTGGAGAAGAGAAGGCTCAGAGGTGACCTCATTGTGGCCTTCCAGTATCTGAAGGGGGCCTACAGGAAGGCTGGGGAGGGACTTTCACGCTATCAGGTAGTGATAGGACTAGGGGGAATGGAATGAAGCTGGAGGTGGGGAGATTCAGGCTGGAGGTGAGGAAGAAGTTCTTCACCATGAGAGTGGTGAAGCCCTGGAATGGGTTGTCCAGGGAGGTGGTTGGGGCCCCATCCCTGGAGGTGTTTAAGCCCAGGCTGGATGAGGCTCTGGCCAGCCTGATCTAGTGCGGGGTGTCCCTGCCCATGGCAGGGGGGTTGGAACTAGACGATCCTTGTGGTCCCTTCCAACCCTGACTGATACTGTGGGAAAAAAAAAACCAAACAAACCCAAACCAAACCTTAAAATAAATACACATGGCACAGATCACCAGTTACAAATAATGGTTTGAAGTAAGAGTTGATTTTAAGTGGAATAGCTGCAGCAGGATTGCACTCTTGCAGTGTATTACTATTTCTTTGCCTGTGCCTCTGACTCCAATCCTTTCAGCTATAATACGCACTACATTTTTTTTGGTAGCAGTTTAAACCTTGAAATAAGAAATAATGCAAGAGACAAGGGAATTCTAGACAACTGTGCAAGGAACTGATGTTATTGATTATTACACATCAATTAAACTCTAGGTACTTTTCATCTGGCCGCAGGATACTGCAGTAGGAATCGGGTCGGTTCACAAAGAATCCTGTCTTCTTTACCACACTTTCTGCAATCACATTCAGTCTGTCAAGGACATTGCAAAGTTTGCTGAGGAGAGAGGAAAAAAACAAACAAACATCACAATCAAGATTCCTTAATACTAAAACCACACCCATAAATTGATTTACACTGCTTGGCAAGTCTTTAAGTAGCAAAAATGACTGAAAGGAAGACTCATGCAACTGTGATTCTCTCTTAGATTTTTCAGACACACTTGACTGTGTCTGAGCAGCTGTAGGTTTAAAATCATAGAACCATGAAGGTTGGAAAAGACCTCTAAGATATTTGAGTCCAACCATAACCCAACCACCATGGCCACTGAACCACATCCTGAAGTGCCACGTCAACACACTTCTGGAGCACCTTCAGGGATGGTGACTGCCACCTCCTCCCTGGGCAGCCTGCTCCAATCCCTGACCACTCTTTCAGTAAAGAAATGTTTGCTAATATCCAGCCTAAACCTGCCCTGGCACAACTTAAGCCCATTTATTTGTGCCTTGTAAATATTTCTACCTTTAAGAAGGCATTCTTCCTTTTCACATGACCCCAATACTTTATTCTATTGTCCAAAGTTACAGAACAAAAAGTTAGAGACCATATTGGCCTAAGATACATGCTTCTAATAAACTAAATATTTATAACATTAATTCCTCCTTTTCCACTTGGAAAAGGAATTGAAAAAGACAGATTGGTATGAACCCCTTTGCTTAGCTAAAATGCTGTACCTCAATAAATGCAGTAACAAAATGCAGTGTTTTGACTAATTCAAAATAAAAAGCAAGTATTGACACCTTTTGTGTGGCTTTTCTCTAAAATTTTCCTTTGCAGACAATAAGTTCTCAAGCCTTGCTCTGTTTTGGTAAGAAACCACAGAAAACATCCTTCAAAAAGGTGAGGTTTTATTCTGGCCAGGCAGAGAGGGACCTGGGGGTACTGGTTGACAGTAGGCTGAACATGAGCCAGCAGTGTGCCCAGGTGGCCAAGAAGGCCAATGGCATCCTGGCCTGCATCAGAAACAGTGTGGCCAGCAGGAGCAGGGAAGTCAGTACTCAGCACTGGTTAGGCCACACCTTGAGTACTGTGTCCAGTTCTGGGCCCCTCAGTTTAGGAAAGATGTTGAGATGCTGGAAGGTGTCCAGAGAAGGGCAACAAAGCTGGGGAGGGGTCTGGAGCACAGCCCTGGGAGGAGCTGGGGTTGCTTAGCCTGGAGAAGAGAAGGCTCAGGGGAGACCTTCTTGCTGTCTACAACTACCTGAAGGGAGATTGTAGCCAGGTGGGGGTTGGTCTCTTCTCCCAGGCAGCCAGCACCAGAACAAGAGGACACAGTCTCAGGCTGTGCCAGGGGAGGCTTAGGCTGGATGTTAGGAAGAAGTTCTTCCCAGAAAGAGAGATTGGCCATTGGAATGTGCTGCCCAGGGAGGTGGTGGAGTCACCATCGCTGGAGGTGTTTAGGAAGAGACACTTGGTGAGGCACTTGGTGCCATGGTTTAGTTGATTAGATGGTGTTGGATGATAGGTTGGACTCGACCTCAAAGGCCTTTTCCAACCTGGTTAATTCTATTCTATTCCATTAATAATATTTTGCCATCATTCCTAAGCTACACAGAACTGAAAAGCAACCCAGTAGCTCCTTGTACTATGGCTAAGAGCAGTAGCACAAAGGAGGATGCTTTTGTCTACCTTTTGGTGTATTTGGCCATATCCCAGGGTATATATATAATTGCATGCTCTGGGGGTAAGAACTGGTTCAGATATGTCACAGCAGCAACGAGTTCTTCACTAAGAATCCTTTCATGCTTTCTTTTTTCACGTTCCTTTAACAAAAGGCCAGAGAAGTTAATGTTACCATTCTCATTACAAATGCACATAACCACATATCAAATGTACATAACCACGTCTACATCAGAAATTAAACATCAGCAGGCACTTCTGCATAGCTAGTACAATTAAGTTAAGGGCAGAAGAGACAGAAAAATTCTGCATTTTTAACAACCTGCATTGGCAGCAAAAGCCACCTGTGTCAACTGTGCTCAGTCACTGGCTGAAAAATGGAACCCTGTAAGAGGAATGAAGAGCACAAGGACACGAAAGTGGCAATGCAGAGGAAATGGATGGACATCAAACTGTTGGAGAGGGTCCACAAAGATATCTGATCAGAGGGCTAGGGCACCTTCCCTATGGGGACAGGTTGAAAGAGTTGGGGTTGTTCAGCCTGGAGAAAAGAAGGCCCTGGGGAGACATTACAGTGACTTTCCAGTACCTGAAGGGGGCTGCAGGATGCTGAGAAGGGACTTTCTACAAAGGCTTTTAGCGATAGGCTGAAAGGGAATGGGTTGAAGCTTGAGGAGGGCAGATTGAGAGTGGAGATTAGGAAGAAATTCTTGACAGTGAAGGTGGTGAGACACTGGAACAGGCTGCCCAGGAAGGTTGTGGATGCTCCCTCCCTGCAGGTTCTCAAGGCCAGGTTGGATGAGACCTTGAGCAGCCTGGGCTAGTGGAGATAGAAGTGCTTAGCATTGGTGTAAGAATCAACAGCAACATCTAAAAAGCTGTTCAGATTTGGGAGTCTCCCCCCCCTACTCCCCTCTTGCTTTTGGTTGGGTTGTTTTGGTTATTTGAAGCTGTATATAGAGTAAAAAAGGAAAATTAATTTTAGCATCTTAATATTGAGCATGTACAGAGAGGGAAATAAAGAGTTGTATTATCAACCACTGCATCAACAGCCCTGTGAATAAAAGCATGTAATCATTCACATGTCAAGGTCACATGAGCCCAGGCTCACACTACAACAATGCCTTTTGAAGGCTACGGCTCCAAAGAGGTAAAATAATTTTCTTGTCAATAAATGCTATCCAAAGCTGATTCCACAGGCTTGGACAGTCTTAAAAGAACTCCCAGACAGGAAAGCTTCTAGAAATAGAAAATAGTTTATCTAGTTCCCATTTATTACAACCCTGAGTTTTTGAAATGCTTCCTTTTGAATTCTCCCTATTTTTTGATGTTAGGAATGGGTCCTGCATGGACATAGAGGATCCTTTTTCAACTGAATAAAGTTCTACATGATAAATTCAACCTTTTTTTTTTTTTTTGATGACTAGATATAAATATATTATGATTCACAGAAAACAAACCAACGTGTCAAACTTGGATGTGGAAACAGAAAATAGCTGGATCAGAAGAGACAAAAAAACCCAAATCAACCACAAACAAAACAAAACCCAAACCCAAACAATAAAAAAACCCATAACCCCAAACCAACAAAAGAAGAAGCCCAAACACAACACAAGATTTAATAACCAAAATTTGAGTGCCCCCCAGAACCCCTCAAATATCAGTGAATTCAAGGACTGCAACAATGACAAAGCTCCCCCCATTAGTCCAGCTCTGCTGCTAATGGCACTGCCCCTTTGGTCTCCCACTCATACTTCCATGGCACTATCAGACAGAGTGAAAAAAAAACAGAGGGTAAATCTTTATCACAGTAATTTATCTGGACTTATTCACATCTAAGGAGTAGCAAACCCACAAAGCCAAGAGTGGAATAGTGCAGCTGTGGAAGCAATCAGAGACTTCACTTATACCATGTAGGATGAGATTTATGAAGAAAAGATTCCATTTATGAGCGAATATGCATTCAGAACACAAGCAAAATTAAACAAAGAAATCATCATAATCTGAAAAATGGGAATTAAGATAGAACCTATTCCAAATACTGTACCTTCACAAGGTTCAAAATGATAATGGGAGAGCCAAATCTCTGAAGCATTTGGTCAAAGTGAAGAGCAGCAACGTGTGCAAAAGGATCTGCTTGGTCCACTGCAACAAATATGTATTCAGGGTGATATGAAACAAGCTGTAGGGTCACTTAAAGATTATTTCCCTCTTCACAGAACACACACTAATTCTGATAGTAATGATACAACTCCACACCTTCCCCTATGCTCACGCAAAAGGTCTTAACATAAAAATCTTCCCTTTTCCAAACTGAATTATTAACCAAAAACTTTGATAAGATGCCTACAAAGAGCAATTATTCTGGCCCCATTAAAATCAGCCATTAGACATTTTCCACTACTTTCGAAAGGTCTGAAATGTTATCCACAATACTGACAAATGGAGATAACTCTGTGCACAAAATCAGCTGCAAGCAAGCTGACAGCTTCAAAGAGAAGTCTATTTTTGTGTTCCATTTCTCAATGTGGAATCTAAGATGGAGATTTTTTTTTCCTAACCAGTTTCATCCAATGCAGCTTTTTAATATGGTTGAATGTTTGCATGCTATGATCTGTAACAAAGAGCACTGATTTACCTTAAATGATGTCTTCCCAAAGACCAAATGCAGAGATAATTAGTTCTTTTTTTTTTGCAGATTTACTTTTCACTTACTCTTTCAGGTGCTCTTTTAGGACACAGTGCTAAACATAATCTCTCACAAAGAATAATTTGTACATACATGTTATGGGTGGCTTAGGCATCATAGTTGAAATATCTTGAGACCAGTACAGAGGAACAGATCCTCGAACCTGAACATAGGAAGAATAACTCCCTGCAGAAAATGACATAACTGAAGCATCATAAAGGATTTGTTCAGTTTCCACTTCATTGGCAACATCTCCCTAAGACAAACAGAAATGCACACATGATGTGGACATGGCATTTCAGAGCTGCATATATTACTGAGAACTGATCAGAGTACAATTAAACTGTACAACACCCAATCACAGCAGTGACAACACCCCTGGTTAGATTCCCATTTGAGCCTAAATGTGTATTACCAGATTTAGTTTTTTCTCCTCCTATGTGGGAAACAACATCATCTCTAAGTGGAAAAACAAAATAAAACCACCCAATAAATGATGGTTAAGACTTACTGTTTTAAGAACAGCTTCATTATCTCAATTACAAATGCAATGACAGCTGTAGTAACAGGTTGGATGAGGCCTTGAGTGATCTGGTCTACTGGAAGGTGTCCTTGCCCATAGCAGATGATCTTTAAGGTCTCTTCCAACCTAAACCACTCTATGAATCTAACAGCATGATTTACAGCTAAACTATTAACCACCCTTTAAAGCATTTCAGTTCTCCAGTCAGTGAAGCTCAGGCTTTCACATTGTTGGGGGCAGGAGAGAATCCCTCAAATCAGTTTTCATTTACCTCACAGTTTGATCCTCGCTTCAGAAAACGTGTCCCAGCAAACTTGCTTGACCTTCTGGCTATCAGAGTGACATATATAGGGCGACCATATATTGACAGCTCTTAAGAGAGAAGTCAAGGTTTACATCTCACATGCATTTTTTTGTTCACTACTTCACACATGCAAAAAAAACAAAACCCATCTGCAAACTCCTTAACAGCTGAAAAGACACCACTGCCCTTTTTGAACAATCATTTTTGAGAACTCTGAGAAGGGAATCTACATGACAATGCAGCAACCACTTCTCACACACTACAGAAGTGTTTCTCTTTAATGAAGTGACAATGGAGGCGAAATAGTGCCCTGGTTTGAGTTAGAACACAACTAATACTGTTCAGTGACTTTAGTTTCAGTTAAGTCTCTTCCAAGTAACTGCACTCTCTGAGGTTAACAGCATACTCTTGCAGACAGTGTCTGCTTCTGGCAGTGATGATGCTCAATGTTTACAGTTACTACCAGGATTTAGCAGCGACCTTGCTCCATAGGAGCAAGTATAAGTGGAGCCTTTTTGCATACTAAATCCTGTGTGCCATGGGGTGCAGAACATACAAGGCCACACCTACAAGTTTTGGGTCAGCCAGGACTGCTAATCTGAGCTGGCTCAGAGGTGCATCCCAGACCATAAACATCATGCTTGGTCTGAAGTGAGAAGTTTGCTGAGGACTGGGGGCCTTCTCCTATTTCTTTCCCTCATCCCTGGAGGAGGCTTGCTTACCATCCCACCCCCAGGGACTGCTTTCCTGTTGATTGTGACTGCTGTACACTCACTGGGCTGAGAATAACTTCACATACTTTGATATTAGTTTGGCTGTTTCACTACTCTGTTTTCATTTAAATCCATGACTCTGCTCTCCTTTTCCTGCTCCCTCTTCTCTGCTGGGGAAGGGTCATCAGGTGATGGAGTTACTACTATAGTTTAGTGGGCTAAGTGTAGAAACCAACCAATAACTCTAAAATGGAAAAGTATTTACATAACAAAGTAATAATTCAATGTATTTCATAGGTTCACTTTAAAAAGGTAATTAAAAGAAGCTTTTAAAACCTCTATAACCCAACATTTATTACACCTGCCAAAGGATACTGGATTGCCCACAGAACCCATGGATAATATACAGCAGCCAGTCACGATGTACAGCATTTTTCACTGCCTCCAGAAGCTTGCCATTCCACACATACTTTTCATAAGGCTTGCTGCAAATCCCAAAAACACCTAGGAAGTTGTTAAAATAAAATGCATTAGCAATTAAGAATGGTAGTGTTTTAAAATCCAGGTCCTTGGACCTTTATTTTGATCATCCCTCGCCTGCAACTCAGCATACAATTTACTCACATCCCTGGAGTTTGCCAGACACAGCTAAATTCAGGCACCTGCTGAAGGGCAGCATTTTGGAGGATTTACAAGTTTTCTATGGTTGCCAGTCACTGCAGTATTTGATTTTCTTCTGATACTTCCAGTACTGAAAAGAGATCTCTGTATAGTGGCAGGAGAGGAATTGGTAATAAGGAAAATGAATGAAGCTGTGAATTCCAGTTACAGCACAAATACCTTCATAGGAGGAGGTCTTCCAGCTCTGGAGCTACCTGTTAGGCTCTGGAAAATCATGCATAGCCATGGCTGCCATTACAAAAAGCATGTCAATCCCCTTCTCACATACTTGAGGGTAGCTTTCCTAATTTGCACTGTCACCACAGAATGCAGCTACTGTAGACCTGCAAATTAAACCTGAGCCTCTTTTCTGTTTAAAAAAATCCAGATCAGGATGAAAATCGGCACTAAAAGAATTGAATTGAGTCTGAATCTTAAAGAGAAGGAACAGGACAAGAACTCTATTACCCTTTTTTTTTTTTTTTTTCAAATGAAGTTTCTGGCAGGGTGAGTTACATCACAGCATGGCAATCACAGCAGCCAAATCTCTGCTGAGGGAGTGGTTTGGGACCACTTTTTACATCAATGTATTCCTTGTGAATCAAAGGCAGCACTGTTATTTCTCATCTTTCACAATTAAAGTGGTGTCATACCCAGTACAAAAAAAAGTGGAAATCTGTTTTTTAAGAGCATTCAGATCATTAGTAAAAGTCACAGGGCAATAAAACATAAACCCCATCAGCTTCAACAGAATGAAATCCAATATTAAGAACTTCAGGGGAAATTTAATGTGTGTGTGTGTGTGCACATGAAAGGGAGAGAAAACAGCTTTCCTGTTTGACTGATTATCTTTACACTCTTATGAATATGCTGGATCCAAAGTGAAAGCTGTAGTTTCCAACTCAAATCAGTAATTTCTCTTAGACTTCATGACAGTGCTTACTACATCAAGTTGATCCTGACTTCATACAGTTCCTCTGTCATCAATATTTTCCAGCATTAAAAAAAAAGAGGCTTATTAGTACTTAATCTGTTGTTGCTTCCCACTCTCTTTGTAATTCATTCCTGTTGGGAATCTTACAAGTCACTTGAATAATCAGTTCCTGAAAAATGTCAGCATGCTCAATTATCTCCCTGACTTGCAATGTAAATTAACAAAACGATGATTAATCACCTCTAGAAGTTGCATTATTCAAACTCTGTAATGGCTACTTCATGATCTTTTATTAGCTCATGTCTGTAATGAGCAATACAGAAGGGTCAAATGTTTCTCAAAAGCAAACTCCAGTGGAACACATTGTAGATGACCAATAAAATTCATTAGGTGCATTTGCTTACCACTTCCACCCTGTGTTGAAAGTCCTTCATCTTCAAATATATCAAAACTCTCCTGCCGTGTCTGGGTTGTTTCAGTTTTGAATGTCTCAAGTGGCATTCTCAGGACAGTAAGGTTATACTGAAGGGAGTGAGACAGATCATAGCTGTAACTGATAGACAGTTAACAGTTAATTAACAACTGTAGATGCACAGGGGTTTTCTGAAAGCCTTTCCCCTCCATCTTACTTGTACATAACACAGTGCTATTTTAGCCATTGAAAGAAAGGCTTTTAAAGAAGATACAGGGACTCTGATCCTGTAATGCCAAAGGGTACAAGTGGTTTCCAAAAAAAGCTTTGCAAACACAGAAACTGTTTACAGTACAATAGCTGACACTGTATTGATATTCTTCTTGGAACTGAAATTGGAACTGAATGCCTTCTGAACAAAGTGCATCAACAAACTTAATTCACTATGTCCCAAGAAGCAGTCCTGAAGATCAAAAACAGCTATTCCCCCAAAAGTCTCCACATATATCATGTCATGTTTCTGATTTAAGTACTACTCTCTACCTACTTACCTGAATTTAAAACAGCCAAAAAATTTGGTCCCCAAAAACTGAATCTTCTTGTCAATATTAAAGACAGAACATGCAGAATTTGTTACTCTTATGGAACTAATGTGTTTAGTAGCTACTGTATTAAGGGTGCATCTGTGCTGCAATCCCAAATTGGAGGACAGGACAAACAAGCTCTCTGAAATTTGACACTTCTCCAAAGGAAATTTAACACTTCTCCAAAGGAAATTTAACACTTCTCCAAAGGAAATTTAACACTTCTGCACAATTTGGCAAGGCTGAACAGTCGGTGGAAGCTGTGGACACTTTCAGTGCCTACCTTCTACCATGCCACTAATAGTTCTACACAACCCTCATACAACCAAATTCTGATCAGTTTGCTGAAGGAGAAAGCAGGTGCAAAAAACCCAGATGAAAAAGGACAACCAAGGTCTCATTTCCCCAGAATGCCAACCTAAAGATCTCAGCCATCAAAATCCATGAGCAGAATCCTACAACAAGTGTGACTATACTCACTTATTTTTTTTTAAAGGAATTAGTAACTGATACCTACCTAAAATAGAAGTTGCTAGAAAGGTCCACATTTTGAAAGATTCTCAGATACCTGGCAAAATAGTTGAAGTTCAAGGGAAAATTATTAGTTTCAGCAGTTAAACTGTGCAGTGGGTCAGTTAATCACCCTTTACAACACTCACAGGGTTCTAACAGCACAGAATCACTAAATAATTTACTCAGCACCTGCTTGAAGGGTACAAAAGGTCTCTTCAGGTGAGAGCAAAATGATGCTAGAGCTACCAATAAAAGAACAGTACCCCAAACAATACAAACCAGTACTAGCACTACTTAGCCCTTGTAAGAACAATGACTGTACTGGTCCACATTTGCCAGGATGTAGCTATGACACGGAGATGTAGACAAAAAGCTCTGGAAGACTGCAACAGTGGTATCTGCCTTACAGGTTAGAGGGCACACAATCTGTGGCCCACTTTTCAATCTTTCCCACTTATTTATCAGCTAAGATAACATGGCTTGAATGACGTGCTAACAGAAGGGAATCCATGACCAGAATTTCTAGTTGCACTTTACAATTGCTTAGAAAATATTCCCTGGAGATGTTCAAGGCTAGGTTGGATGAGGTCTTGAGCAATCTGGTCTAGATGAGATGTCCCTTCCCAGTGGCAGGGGGGGTTGGAACTAGATGATCTTCAAGGTCCCTTCCAACCCAACCCATTCTATGAATCTGTTATTTACCTGGCTTCATCTGGATGAGTGACTCTAACAGAATCATTTGGAATGTAGATCATGTTTGTATCTTCTATTTTATATATTGCATGACCTCCAATATCTGCCATTTTTCTTCTTTTTGTTATCAACACAATGTAGTAGCCTTCTAAAAATCTGACAAAACCTGTTAAGAGACCATTGAAATGCTCTGAGGTGGCTGTTTGCCTGGATTTCATCAAATGTATGCAGAAAAACAGCATCAGAACTGGTTCATGACTTCACAGGATTGTTGTTTGTTCTTCATGTTGTATGTAAAATGTGCATACATGGAGACAAAAATAAATGTACATTTATTTCTTGTACATATTATTTATGTCTTATAATTCACCTCCAGTAAGTGCTAAGCAATGAAGTAGGCAATTTTGACTTTTTTTTTCCCCTTCCACTGTGCATATTTCTACTATCCTGTAGCAGAGATAAGACACTGGAAATTCAGAGTAAGTTGCTGTCTACTTATAGTAGGTGTACTTGCTTTTTATAGGACTCTCACCATTCAGAGCAAGGCATAATGAATTAGTTCAGATACCAAAGATTAATTTTCCAGGGCAAGGAGCAATCTCAAGCCCCAATTTTCTTCCCAGGTTTATGCATTGTCTACTGGAGAGGGGCACAGAATAGCAAAAGGAGATGAGTACTACAGCACCTTTAAGCTCTCACTCCTTAACAGGAGGAAATTAAATTGTCTACAGCAACACCTCCTCCAAATTAGCCATTCAAAGAACCATTCTTTCTATTTCCTCTGTCAGATACCAACACTTGACCCTGCTGAAGTCCAGAGGGCTAAGGAAGCAGAACAGGCAGTGAGTGTCTGGCCTATTGCCTATAAAAAGATAAACAGAAATACATAACCACCTCAAAATCAGATTTGTTTCCAATACAGCACAGGCAGTGATACAGCAGTACTAACTTTCAATAACTAATAAATCACATTAATTAGCTCTTGGAGGTAGCTGCTTTGATGGGTTGCTACCAGTAAAGAGTCTGAAACTCAGTCACTGCTACACTGTCAACAGATACATTAAGTGGAAGGTGGGGGAGCATGTGTGGAACCCTCACAATTCACCTTTACACTTATATATTCAGTTCTTTTAGCTTTGCATTATAAATCAAAGAAGAAGGATGAGCAAAGCACATGTTTCCCTCCCTGTCACTGCTGGAGGCTGCAATGTGATTGAATGAAGAGCAATCTTCTCTTCTGCCTTATTAGCCCCCCTTGGAAAAATGCTCTCACCTGCACAAGGACAAGAGACCCTGCTGACAATAAGAAATAAAGCCTTCCATTTGAGGCAGCCAGACTATTGAATTGCAGCTGCTAAAAGGCAGTCAAAGTTCTTCCTGCATCCTCCAGGTACTGAATTCACTTACGTGAACAGTCTTCATCCTTTGAATTTCACCCAATATTATAGCAAAGGCTGATTAAGTAACCCAGCCTTTCCTCTCCATCTAAAAGTGATTTCTACTTCTAAACATTAGTGAAATAACCAGAGAACAGAACAAAGCTCTATAAAAGGCAGCCAAAACTCTAGAAAAGATAGGCCCTGCCCTCCTGAGCTGAGCCAGGAGGCAGAAAAAAGGGACCAGCTGCAGCATTCCTCGAATTACATATTTATACAAATATGATTTGGGAAGGATCAAGACATCTAAAACACATACTTTAAAAGAGCAAGGATGATCTGAAGATCACTAAGCATGTTACTACCTAAAAAAATTAATTTAGAAATAATTTCTGCTAAGCAATGCATCTGTCCAGCTATGGAACAGAAACTCTCCTGTTATGAAGAGTGCATAGAAACAAACATAAAACTGGGAAGCAAAAAAACTTAACTGAACACAACCACTTTCCAACCAAATATATTAACACAGAGGGAGCACTGATGGTCTGTGCAAAAACATACCCCACGCTGCAAGGCTGTTAGAAGCTTCTTTGAGCTTCTAATTAATAAGGATCAATTAATATTTTAATTAATAAAATAAATTAATAAGGATCAAATTAATTAAGGATCAAATTAATAAGGATCATCAAGTTCATTGGAGGGATTGCTGAGCAATGGATCCGCTGACAGGTTCCAAGTTGGGCAGAAAGAATATAGAAGAAAAGTTTGCTTAATCTGCCACTTGACATTAGAGTGCTAGGAGTGTTTTCTCATATTTTGGTTGTTAGACAAAATTCAGGAGCATCTTTTACAGTAATTGCATTCTCTGCCCTCTCTGCAGCTTTGGATTTAGATGTCCCTGTGTATATTGATGCAAATAAAGCACAAAATATTCTTGGGCCTGTCAGAGCACATACTACCATTTCCTTTGGAGACATGACCCATCAATATATTGACCTCAGTATCTGACAATAGGCAGGGAAGTAGAAACTTTCAGATGAAGCTGGGAGCTATTAAATCCTTGAAACAGTTCTCTAGGATTCTGGACAGCTGATCAGCATTTTAGAAGTCAGAACTGACTAAGACAGCAACTACTTGTTCAAACATGAAAAAGAGATATTTTGATATGTCACTGCAAAATGTTCATCAAAAAGGAAATCAAGTCATCTTTCTGAATAGCATGTGATGAAGAAATAACATTTAATAAAGGATGTTCTCTTTTGAAACACATCCTGTAAGCTCTGGAATTCAGGAGGCCAAGCTCCATGTGATTTGCATCCTACAATCAGCTGAGTTTGGTTAGATCTTCAACCAAGCATTTAGAATTTGGCTGCTTCCTAGATCCCTCTCTTAGTGACAAAGAAAAGACTAGCTCCAGCACACCTCTCACCTCTCTACTGGCCACCTCTTCTCACAAAATACATAGGAGCTTCTTTGCTATTGAGAATGAAATTTCTCTATCCTCATCAGTTGTAAAAAAAAAAAAAAATCAGATCAGGGGGAGATACACAGCATGACACAGTAAGAAATAAAAGGCTTTGTAAAACCAACCCAAACACTTACCCACTACACCAAAAGCAGAGACAGCTCGAGATAACCCAGAGGAGCCTTTCTGCCCAATCTTTGTTCTGTTTCCCAGGTCTAAACGGCCAAGAAGCTCCCTCACCTCTTGCTGGGTATACACATGCTTTGGAATAAAAAGTCACCCAGGTTATTGCTTTGGTAGTTAAGTGTCAGAGAATAGCAGAGTTTATTTAACATGCAATAAACCAAACTTTTGCCCTACATCCTCTGTCTCCTCTTTCACGGCTACCAGCAAGTACAAGATGTTTTCATGCACAAAATTCACTGTAAAAGAACCAGTCATGATCTCCTGTCATTTCAAACATTTCTAAATCTCAAGTGTTAAGATTTTAAACTATAAAGTTCCTGGAAAGGAATCAAGTTTTATTCTATTGTGCACACTAGAACTCCTGTTGCTGTTGTTTATTTTGCTTCAGATGTATCAGAAACGCTACAAACCTGGGCAGATAGCAACAAAATGAATTTTGCACTCAGAACAGCATAGCTGAACACAAGAAATCCACTGGAAGCATGTATGGAATAAATGCAAAAACTTGGGGGGAACTTCATTGAAGTGAATGTGCTGCTTGGAGATCTTGTGGCCACTCCCATACTGTCACTAGTTATTTTCATGCTACTACTGACAGAGGAGAAGAGGTTTAGTGTCGATATTGATCAGCTTGCTGAAAAAAAAAGCTCAGAGGGGATCTTTTCAATGTGTATAAATACTCGGTGGAAAGGAGTAAACAAGTCTGAAGCAGGCTCCTTAGAGTGGTATCCACTCAAAGGAAAAGAGGCAATGGGAACCAACTGAAATACAGAAGATTCCACTTGAACACAGGAAAAAGCTTTTTACTGCGAGGATAGTTTACTGTGAGGATGGTTAAACACTGGAACAAGCTACCCAGTTGTGCAGTCTCCTATACTCAAAAGGCAACTGGGCATGGCTCTGAGCAGCCTAATCCAGATGATGCTGTTCAGAGCAGTAGAGTAGGACCATCTCCAGAGGTCCCCTCCAACCTCAACTGCTATATACCTCTGTGATTCTGCGACATACTGTTGTTGAAACAGATTGCATGTGTAGTACTTAAATCCAGTTCAATATACACAGTATTATTTGGAATAACTGAATAAACCCCACCACCACCACCACCAGTAGAGAGACACCCACCTTGTCATCAATTATAACCAAATCCTTTGGTTCAGTGCGGTCTATTTTCAGCACACGGTATTTGGTTTCTGCAGGATTGCTTCCAACAAGAAAATATCTCTACAGTAATGAAAAAACAAAGAGTCTGAATGCCACACAAGAAAAAGCAACCAAAGTCCACTGCATCACAAGACATCAACAATGCCATTTCCACACTCCCTAGACCGGACCCATTTTAACCAACAGCAAACATGCGATATTCCATAGGGACTGTTAATAAACCTGTCTAGGCATCAGTATGTTAGGTAGATACGGTCATATGCAATCAACCCTCACGATCTCAAAGACCTCATTCTCTCCACTTCACAAGGAGGGAAACAAATTAAGAATTGAAGAAAAGCAAAAACCTGTTTAGAGAGGAAAAAAACATCACTTACAGCAGGCACTGTCCAACTACATCCCGCTCCACCCATTACTGTCTTCCCATTTGCTGTGTAAAATGTAGCAGAAGCTCATGTACAGGAGTTTGGAACTTTCCATGACCCAAAACTACTGCTGCTACACTGGAGTCTGCTGCTGTTTCTGCCAAACAGTCTTCCTACAGGAAGGCTGGAGAGGAACTTTTCTTAATGGCGTCTAGAGATAGAACAAGGGGGAATGGTTTGAAGCTGAGGCAGAGTTGGTTTAGACTGGATCCTGGGAAGAAGTTCTTTGGTACGAGGGTGGTGAGACTCTGGAATAGGCTGTCCATGGAGGTTGTGGATGCCTCCTCCCTGGAGGAGAGCATGTGCAGGGGCCCATGACAGAGAGGTTGAAGTAGATGATCTCTGAGGTCCCTTCCAACCTAAGCCATTCCATAACTCTGTGATTTAGTTCTCATTTAAAATTTGAAAGGCCATAACACACAATGTGTCCATTTCTCACATATGGGAATTGAACTATAAATCAGAGGAGCCAGCAGTAAGCACGCAGGCTGAAGGACTGCCTTGCTCCAAGCAGCTTTCATTTTACTAACTCATTTAATCAGTGTGGTGCTACCACACAGCAGGGTGTAACTCATTAATAATGCTCAGCCTAGTAGGAAAGCATGGCAAATTCATGTGCATCTGTGCAGCCAGCTCATAACTTTTAAAGTCACATGGATTTAAGACGTGGGAGAGGAAATCAATAACACCATTCACACAAACCTCAGAATTTCATGATTTATACCAATTAGATGTTAATAAACATCTTTACTTTCAGAATATTTAAGGTGAAAGAAGAACTTAAAGACCTCTTCAGCTTCTTTGAAATTAGAAAAGCATCTGGATCAGTAAGCTCTAAAAAATAGGAAAAGAAAATATTTAACTACATTTAACTTTTGGGGCTAGAAAAGGAAACACCACCAACTCCTGGCTGCACCTTGCACATTGACATTCCAGTGGAACATTTTGCTATCTGCTCCTAAATGATGGTGCAAGAAGGCCCTGCAAGTCCATGGCATCAAGCACTCCCTCACTGGAGCCTCTGAGGCAGCACTTGGGCACAGGAAACTCTTTCCCTCTGTTTTTTCACAGTGATGTGACGCTGCTCACAACCCAGGCTCCCCGGTCTGCCCCTCTCAGAGTACCTTCTGCAGGAGATGCTATCAAAACCAATGCAAAAATTAAACAACAACATGAAAAAAAGACATTTCAGCATTAGCTGCTTCTGCTGTGTAATTTACCCTTCTAATGAATAAATAAATGTCCTACTGGATGATATGGAACACAAATAAAATGGTATCACTGACATGTACGATTGAATTTGCCATCACATGAATACTAGGAAAGAACAAAGATAAATACCCAATCAACACAACACTGAGCATGTAACAGCAAGGAAATTAATATCTGAGGCTGCAATGTAACTGTGAAATTAATTGAATCGAAAATGCATTTCACTGTTTACATCTAATTTGATTATTAGAAGTCATTACAGTAGAATAAATGAGAAGCAACAAGTAAGATACAGAAACCTTTCTGGGAATTTCTATCCTGAGTCTCTTACTCCATTTGTTACTAAATTGAACTGAATAAATTGGAGCATTTTTCAAATGCCTCCAACAGTTCTACTCCACAGCAAAGCCACTTCATGGAGATAAATGGACAGCCTTGACCAACAAAGTATTTCTCTACAGAACAGTATACAAGGAGAAACAGTGCAGAATTCCTCATACTACTCCTCTAAAGTGCTTCAACACACTGTTTGCAGATTTAATCTACCCTTAGCCTTTGCTGAAACTTGCTATCAAATGCACTTTGCCAACCATGGCAGTGCATCGAGCAGCTATGAGATCTGGACTTGCACAATTATCACTAAGCAACCACAAGATCGGAAGATCATTACTCACTTCCACCTGGGACTGAGTTTTAAACAAAGCAGTCTAATTGAAAAGCTTTACACCCTCTTTTATTAATCTTCTGATTCAGCCAAACCAATAAAAATAGCCTCTTCTGAAAGGAGTCTAAACAATGTGCCCAGGTCCCTCCCTTCAAGAGGCTGCTCTGGAGCCATGCAGCATGTGGACGTGTGCCCCCCGTACAGGAAAGTATTTCTGTGCCAGTCACACTTTTTGTCAGTCTAAAGCAGCATGCTGGGTTGCCAGATGAGAAACCTTCATGTGAACATTGACTTTGGATCAGCACACCATTATCTCTCTGCTTTAATTTATGCTTCACTGGGCAGCGCAACGGTAGCTGTCACCTGCCATCAAACCTTCACAACAGGCACAAAGTTATGCAAGAAAAAGTCTCTCCCTCAAAAATCTTCTGGTACTTTTAGCATGTACAGAACTTGATGGCAGATCAGAAACCTTCAAAGAATAAACAAGATGTCAAACAGAGCTTAAAAAAAGGTACAGGTTCAGCCTTTTTCTCTACTCCACTGAATGGAAGAAAAATAATTACACCCGGATATGAGATACAGAAAAAACCCTCAACTATGTTCTTTCTTTCTATAGAACCTACAGCAGATCAGGGGCTCAGGGGCTGTTTTTCATCTCTCATAGAAACTGGTAAAATTACATGAATAGAAGAGATGATAAAGGGCAAAGAGAGGTACCTGAAAAACAGCAAAAGTTCAGCTGGCATGCTGGCTGCTTCCCGGAATCCGCTGAAACTCTTCAAAAGCTCTTTCAAGATGAGAAATTTTAAGGACACACCCTGCCAAGCACCAAGGAGTAACCTCCCACTCTGCATCCTACAGCCACAGCATTCTGCCATTCCCATCTGACCCAGCACAACCAAAGCCTTTTAATCCAAACAGGACTTTGCTCTTGTTGCTCCACTGACAGGTTCCTCCAGATTCTCCCTTCTAATTTTCAGCTAAATCTACTAATCTTCAATCCATACATTTTCCTTTAGCCAAATACTTCTCCCCTCTTTATCATCTATGCTGCTGGAAATGTTTCAGAAATAGAAGTAACTGGATGCCTTTTCAGCAGTCACCTCAACAGACTGAAGAAATCTTGCTATCTCTCTGCTCCTCCAAGAAATCTCTAGCATCTCAGTTACCTCACTGGACCTGTTCCTGGTTGAATTCTTAAGTTAATAGGCACAGAAAATGTACACAACAGACCACACAAGGTGGAGCTACATTAGTATTTCTCATCAATGACCATGCCACAAATGACCACATCTGCCTTTTTCAGAGCTGTGCTTCTTCAGCAGCAGCTCAACTTCTCACCCCTTCTTCAGATAAAACACCCCCAGATCCCCATCCTTCTCCTCTACTGTTTCTGAATTGATAAACACTCAATGAATTTCTCCTCGTGTGTAACCTACCCTAAGGTGCACAAATCTCCATAGTATATCATTCTATTTCAAATTATTTAGCTACTCTTCAAGGTCATCATCATTTCTTGCAATCTTCTGCTCTGATTATCCTAATTATTTACAATATCTCAAAACCACAGTCAGAGCTGACCCACATTCAGGGTTAAGAAAATTACTGAAAGTGATGAACTATATTGTCCATAAAACCATTACTTGAAAAAAAAAAAAAAAAAAAAAACAGGTTTATGAGATGATTCTCTATTCACTCCACACTAACTTCTCTACTAACCTCCCTCCTTCCACCAGCAAAACCAGAGGTTTTCCTTGTGGCATTGCACCCCTATAAAGGGTTTGGTTGAAATGGATAAGGCCATCTAAATTTCAGATGAATATGTGCAAACCCACCACGTTAATATGATAGCAACATTGTAAGTCTAGACTTCATGTTAGTTAATTTACCTCCATTTTCAATGAGTTTCCTACAGAAAATTATGTACAGGACTTCAGAATGGATTAAGTATTCCATTTGTCATGTTCCTGTCAGCCCTTCCTTTGACTTGAAAATATTTACTGTCATGCCACTTTCAGTATGCCTACACCTTCAAATTTGCATGTTGAATATAGTTAATTCTATTTTTACCCCAACACTGATTGTTCCCTTTTTCAGACCCTCACCCTTGCTTCTCCTTTTATCTTCACCCCTTATTCAGTACATTTAAAACATTGCTATCATATTCACATGGTTGTTTTGCACATATTCACCTGAAATTTAGATGGCTCTTATGTATTTCAACCAAATCCTTTATGGAGGTGCAATGCCACAAAGAAAACCTCTGGTTTTGCTGATGGAAGGAGGGAGGTTAGTAGAGAAGTTAGTGTGGAATGAATAGAGGTAGGCTTGAGGTGAGGAGAAAGTTCTTCACAGGGAGAGTTGTTAGCCATTGGAATGTGCTGCCCACGGAGGTAGTGGAGCCACCGTCCCTGGAGGTGTTCAAGAGGGTACTGGACATGGCATTTGGTGCCATGGTCTAGTAGTCATGAGGTCTGTGGTGACAGGTTGAACTTGATGATCTTTGAGGTCTTTTCCAACCGTCCAACCTATGATTCTATGATTTATACTCCTAAATGCTTACATTAAACAAGGCAAACCATTCATTTGGTTTTAGGTCCATAACAAACCTTGCTTTGAAAACAAAACCCAGCAAGATCAAATGCCTATTTTTCTTCATCCTTCTGGTACATTTAAACAAGCAAAGTTGTGATCATTTATCCACAAACCCCTCATCATTATGCCATCCAGAAAAGCAGATTCACAAAAAAGAGGATCCTGTTGATCTAGTGACTACCTGCTGACACCCAGGACAACAGAAATAAAACACGTGTCACCAAACCAACTCAGGCAGAAATCTGAAGGCACACCTTCCATATGCAGTGTGGTGCTACCTTCTTCCTCTGCTACCAGCTAATGAGTGCCTAGCATATTGTTCACTACTTTCAGCTTTTCCAAATGCTCTCCAGATAACCACCTAGAGAAATCAGTGCACTTCACAATTCAGCAAAGCTTTTTAGCTTTTGCTGTGCAACCATCTCTGACATTAAAGTTTCTCCCATTTGACCACAGCCTAACTTCAGTGAATCTTGGGTTTTGTCAATATAAAAATGTTCAAATTACTTGTAGGGAAAAAAAAACCACCAACCAGCAACCAACCACTACATAGCTTTCCCTAGGGAACAGGGCAGGAAAATCTACAGGTAATTATGCTAGTCACATTGCTTAATAAGCTTGTGCAAGTCATTTGGATACTGGGGAGATGGAGAATGCAGAAGAACCTGATTAGAATAAAATAGTATTAATTAAGCCATGTAATATCCTGAAAGATAGGCAAGTGATATGCCTTTAGAGAGGTGGCACAAATTGACTTGTTCAATGTCACAGCACCTCAGGGGAATGATAATTTCCAAAGAACTAACCCACAGCTTTCAGGTGGGCTTCATATGGGGGATCAAGAAAAGTTCCATCTTCTGAAGAAGAAAGGAAAACATCTTTTGTTTCTTGTTCTTCTTATTGCTCCTCAAATATCATTACTGCCCTCTGGTGTGCATTTCAGCAGTAGAGAGATGCATAAAAGAAAGGATAATTGGCATTGATCTGAGTACAGTTGTTTCAGTTCATTTTTTGAGTACTTCTAAACAAGCCTGCAACTTCCCTGGACAAACAGGAGACACAATTCACATCTCCATGGTATTTATTGACCCAAAGTATCAGTGTAGAAGGTGGGTCTCAGCAACTACCCCAAATATAAACATTAATAGAAAACACAGAATTTTGCTTCCTATTGCTTCAATTGACACTGTGAATTCAGTTCTCCTCACCTCTAGGACACTTTCTTGTTCGACTCCAGTATTACTACCACAGCCTCTCCTATTTGACTCAAATGATGCTGCTGTACTCTTAACTTAAAAGATAACAACCAAAATATCATCTACCCTAAACTATTTCCATTTTCTCCTCTTTGCCGTCTCTTCCTGCTTTGACAGCGAGGCTTTACAGGACTAAGCAATATGATCAGTGTGAATGCCACCATTTCTCCCACTGATGACAAGTCATCCCTTCCTTGTACTCTCAAGGTTTCATGCAAGGAATCTCAGGGTAGTTTTGTGCTACCTTGCACCTGACATAACTCTGGATCCTACATGCTTAGGTGGTATCTAGCAGGCATATGGCCTTAGGGAAATCAGAAGAGTAACCTGAACCAGGAGAAAGCTATTCAATTTTATGTTTGGGTGATGCTTCAAGCATATCAGTGACTGTCACAGTTGGAGACTGCATGATTGTCACATTTTATGCATGAGGAAGAGAGACAAGAGAAGTTTGCCAGCTGCCCAATGTGACACTGAATCAGCAGCAGTTTTCCCTTTAAAATTCTCTGTGACATGATCAAGGTTGAAGTCCCTAAATCATGTCCCTAAGCACCACATGTACACATCTTTTACATATCTCCAGAGATGGCAACTTAACCACTGCCCTGGGCAGCCTGGGTCACCCCTTGACAACCCTTTCAGTATAGACATTTTTCCTAATATCCAATCTAAACCTCCCCTGCAGCCAATTCCACTTGTCCTATCACTCATTACTAGGGAGATGAGAACAGCATCCTCCTCACCCCAGCCTCCTTTTTAGACAGCTGTAGAGGGATGAGGTCTCCCTTCAGCCTTGTTTTCTCCGGACTACACCACCCCAGCTCCCTCAGCTGCTCACCAGACCTGTTCTCCGGACCCTTCACCAGCTTCATTGCCTTTCTCTGCACACGCTCCAGCACCTCAGCTCCGAAGTGCTGTATGCTAACAGGAATTTTAAGTTATTCGCATGTTTTGGACGTGTGACCAAAACAAAAATCCAAAAACCAAAACCACAAGGAAATAACAGAAAGGTAAGGAACTTTTGACAGGCTGCAGGCCAGCCCAGGCAGCAGCACCGAGCAGGGCCGGGCCAGCTTGACAGCTGTGGCCCAGGCGCGGTGCTGCAGCCCCGGCGCGGGGGCAGTCAGAAGGGGCTCGGCTCGGGGGCTCCTCCCCGCTGCCCGGCGGCGGTGCAGACGTTACTTACAGCCCTGGTCTCGTACAGCACCAGCTTCTGTACTGAGCTGATCATGGGCGCGGCGGCAGCCGGCGCAGGCATGACGGCCGCGAGGGGCCCGAGCCTTGTCACGGCCACAAAGCACGACGGGGACAAGACGGGCAGTGGGCTACCCGTCAGTAGCCGAGGGAAAAGCCGAACTCCTGCCGCAGGGGGTGACAGGGCAGTACTGAGCACCGGCGATTGGTGTCTCCGGCCCGGTGTCGGGGCGCGGGAAGCCGGAAGCGGCGGCTGGGCGCCGCGCAGGCGCGGCGGAGCGTCTGGGCAGCGCTTGAGGGCGGGGCGCCGCGGCTCCTCCGCAGCGCGGGTACCGGCCGGGCAGCGCGGGTTACCGGCGCCGTTGCTGCTCCTCCCGCTTCTGCTCGTTACGCGGTCCGCCCCAGGACCGGTTCAGAAGCCCCATCCCTGCCCGCTCCGCCCTGCTGCCTGCAGGAGCCCCCACAGCGCATCCCTCTGTAGGTGTTGGGGGGGGCCTCCTCCAGCATACTCCTCCCGGGGAGGCGGGCGAAGGGAAGCGGGCTGGTGCTCTCCAGTTGCCCGGGCTACGGGGGTATACAAGCCGGTGGCGGCGGGTTGTGGGCAGCGGCCTCGGTGCCCCCGCTAGCTCCCTCACTGCCCGAGCTTCGCTCAGCGTAAGTGTGCCCCACGCCAGCCTCCTGCCCCGTCCCTCAGGGCCACCGCCCGAGGCGACCCTCCGTGGGGCAGTGGTAGAGGGGTGCGGGGGGCGAGCTAGGCCCCGGCAGGCCTTTAGTTAGGGCGAATGGGCTGTATTATTCGTTTGGCTTGGTTGAGGTGGGGTTTGCAATCAGGATTGGGAAGGAGTGAATCAGCTGGAAATCCCAGATGAAGTGCAGCCAGTGAGTTTCCACGAGGGAAACTGAGGGTTGGTTGGTGTCTGGTGGGGGGGGGGTTAGTATTAAATTACTGACCCAGTTGTTCAGAAGGTCTTGTTTCAAAAGCATCAAAATGTATGAGGTGGATGTTTCAAAACAAAGTTATTCAAGATGTTCGACCCAGAAGTTTTTCATTTAAGCATTCCTGAGGTGGGCAGGAGGCAGTTGAGACGTATGCAGCCTTCTAAAGAAAGTGAGGGGTTTCGTTTGCCTTCTTCAAACGTGCTTCATCATCCTCATGTTTTTTGGACTCTTTACTTGTTTGAAAGGTCCACTGAAATTTTGCTCCAGCTCACCTTAATTAGAAACTTTGAGTTTCAACCTTGCTGCATAGTCTTGGATGTGCACTCTCTTGGAGTCCTGGAAGGCCTGGGATTTATGAGAGGATTGCAGAATGTACCATGAACCATGATTTGATTCTGCGAAGCCTTATTCTTGTACCTAACTCTGCACACAGTGAGTGGTTTCACTGACCATGATGGGGCTCTACTGTCTCTGAAGCTCACAAGTGAAGAAAGTCTTAGCAGGGCTATGGTCCTCTGCAAGGACCTGAGAGATGTTACAAGTGTGTGATAATTGGAATAGGAAGGAAAAGGCAATGAGAAAACTACATGATGTTCAGAAAAGAGCAACAGGTACTTTGAGGTCAGGAAGAATTAATTTTCCAACAATCATGCAGTTGCAGCTGGGTATTAAGGGTGGTTCTGATACTCTTATTTTTCAGAAGCAGTTCATCACCCGGTAATGGGTGCATTGTGCACCTTCTCTCAGTGCTTTGTGTTCTTGCAGCAGCTTTCATTACAAAGCAATTCACCTCATATCCCATAACTACCCAGTTCCACCTTTAAGTATGTGTCATTTCACACACGTGTAAGCTATTGTATTTTGTGACAGGTTCTTTTTTTTCCTCCTCCCAGTCTTGGATAACATGGCTTCACATGAGGAAAAACAAGCTCAGCCCTTTGCAGGCATCTTTGATGAAGACGAAGCGGAGAAATCCTTTCTGTTGTCCAAGCCTACTTGCTTACTTATACTTGGAAAGCCAGTAAGATGTCTGACAGACTTTTTTCCTTCAGATAGTCTGCTAACAATCTGATTTTTCCATTCAAAACATTGCAATATGGCACAGTGAGAAGAGAACAATGTTACAAGGGTACATTATGATATGTGGGGTTTTTACTACTTTTCTATGTAAAACTTAACTGGGGCAAACAGACTATCAAAAAAAAAGTCTTTAAGTATGCTCTAGAAAAAGGGCATAATACCATTCATGTAGCTGTACTCTTAGAGGCCTCATTATTCTTGGTTATATTGGTTCCTCAGGATTCCTTTAAGTGACAAAATATTTTGTCAGCCTCAAAACCAAATTTGTGGAGTAACAAGGGCAATTTTTAGTGATAGTTTTAGGCAAAGAATACTATCCTTGCATATCACACTCAGAAGCTGCTGAACAGGTTTGCCTCAGAATTTGCTTTGAGACTGAAGAGATTACATTTCAGTCCTAAAAAGTTTCTCTTGGGTATTTGTGGACAAATCATAGCTGAGTTTTAGGTAGTTACTTGGAAACAAAGTCACTATAATTCCTTTGGAGATAATTAACTGCAAAGGGCAGTAATAACATATTAGCAATGCTAGGCAGTATGAGACAGAGGAGGGCATTACAAAGAGTGTTTGTGTTTGCCCAGTACATAACCCTACTGCTGATGGTAGCTTTTAACTGGGTTCATCATGTGAAAATACATTTTTTTGTGTAATGTGTTTAAAATACTTTTCTTCTGCTTTTTCTTTTCACTTCAAGGGCTCTGGAAAGAAAACATTAGCTAGAAAACTGGCACAAATGTGGAAGTTCATTTTTATAGAAGGTAAACATTGGAATGGGCTGCCCAGGGCGGTGGTGGAGTCACCATCCCTGGAGGTGTTCAAGAGGGGACTGGATGTGGCACTTGGTGCCATGGTTTAGTCATGAGGTCTGTGGTGACAGGTTGAACTTGATGATCTTTGAGGTCTCTTCCAACCTTGGTGACTCTGCGATTGTATGTTTGAAACATTGTATTGGCTACATAAGACTCTTTAGTTTTGAATATCCTTGCTGTTGCCTGTAATGCACATTTAGTGTTTATTTAATTTTACATAGTTTGTATAAAGAGCAGGTTTGTAAGAGTTTTTTTTAAGGCAGATGGGTGGTTCTTCTAAAACTTGATTTTAAATTTTGGGTAGTGCTTGAGCTCAAGAACCTCTGGATTACACAGCAGTAATACCAATTCTTATATAAATCAGTAGTTGAAATAATCCTACAAGGCTGCTGTTGTGCATTTGTCTGTCGTAACTCTCTGGTTAAACATCTGCCGAGGCATTGAGGAGGCACCAAATTCTGCATGGACCAAATCTAATAGTGGCTCTAAAGATAAGGTCTGTCCATTCAAAAATGGCCTGGTTGCTTACAGCATACATACATGCTCCTCTGTGTGTATGTATCTGCATGTCTGTACATAAAATATTTTTATCCATAATTCAATTCTCTTGGATTCTGCAGCTTCAGAAGTAATTCAAATGAATATTCGTGAAGAGACAGAATATGGGCTCAAGGTAAAGACCTAATATTCTAGTAAGTTTTGTCACATTCTGGACAGATGCAGATTATGTAAAACTATGTGTTTTGGGTTTTTTTTTTCATTTTACCTTAGTGCCAAGAACTGCTTTTTAAAGGCCAAAGTGTTTCTGAAGAACTGGTTACAGAAATGATTCTGAAAAGGATTGAGTCACCAGAAGTTGCTCATTTTGGTAAGTATATTTATAGCCTTAATAGAATGAGCTAGCTATAATTTTGAACACTTTGCTCAAATATAATTTATTTTGTATTAGTGGTAGCACATTTGGTTTTTGTCCTTCTCAGGTTGTAGAATATTCATAAACTAAGAGTGCATTTAGGGATTAATTTACCACCATGAGAGATCAGAAAGTGTCATACCAGTCCTCTGCTGTGTTAGCAGCAGTCAAAACCAGAGAAATAGGGAAGAAATAAGAAAAAAGGAGATGATGGGGAAACAAAAAGTTGAGGGAAGAAGTAGCAGAAGAGATGTCAGTCTCTTATCCCCATGTCAGGACTATAATAAAAGCCTGAGGAGATATGTGTCATCTGAGTTCCCTGCTTTGAGGCAGTCTGATGATGACTGCCCAAAAAGTGTGTCCCAAAGATCCTGGAACCTGTAAACATGACTAGAAAGTTGATAGAATTTGATCCTTGTCTACAAGCCATGTTCTGCATTACATTCCAAGGAAGGAGGAATGTAATGCAGTCCTAATGCCTCATGCAAAGACTGCTGCTGTGTTTTTATGCTGCGCTTTCATTTACATGTCACCACATAAAACTCTAAACATTTGGAGCTTGCACTCTTTCTCTAGTGTCAAAAGTGGTCACTAAAAGCCTGTAACATTTTAGGCACTACAGTGAGCTAGGTGTGTGGGGTCTGTGTGTGTTTGTCAATGTCTCTATATTTCTTAACTGAATTAACAAACTTTGAGAGTCTTACATCAAGTTGAAAACACCTTGTTGTCTGTGTTTCATCTGAAGTAAGACATAGGAGGAGGAGGATTTTTTGGTGGTGTTATATCATGTATATGGTTTAAATTTGTTCCACTAAACAGATGTATTGTTGTGGCAGTTTGGGCTGGGTGCCTCCTGCTGCTGCTGCCACACGGGGTGCACCTCTGGTGCCCCAGGTGTCCAGTCCAGTGGGTGGGCACAGGAAATAGCGTATTTCATTCCCGTAATGTCTGCTCCCTATAAATCTATCAGCAGGGTCTCACACTTCCTCTTTCTTCCCTTGCTGCCCCTGTGGGAGATGCTCCCTATCTGGTAATGGAGGGGGAGTTATCTCAAGGCCTCTTGGGCCTGGCTAGGCCTAATGCCAGGAGGAGAAGGAGGAAGGGCCAGCTGAGATTAGCCTAACAGTGGAGAAGGGGGAAGAAAGAGCCCTGGGGGTTTTGGGTATACCCTCAGGTAGGGAGGAGGAAATGTTGGGATGCTTCTGGGTATGCTTTGTGTTCCTTTTTGTCACTATGCTTGTAGCTTCTGTAAAACACTCACTGCTTTTCCAGTTAAACTTTCCATTGCTTCTGCAATCCATTTGTCCGAGTCTCATTTTTCTGCCCCGGTGGGAGGCAGGGGAGGATCTGCCTCAACCTGGGACAATTGTTTAAAGGAGATGAGTGTAGCTAGTCCTACGTTGGGTACAACCTTCCTAATAGATACTTTCAATAAAATGTATTTGGCAGGTTATGTTCTCAGTGGATTTCCTTCTCTCTCGGAGGAATACATGACAGTTTCCCAGCAAATAGAGAAAATAAAGAATCTAAAGTTAAGACCGGATTTCCTGATTAACATAAAGGTAATGTCACCCTCCCTCCTAATCTGAAGTTCCAGGAAAAACATAATATTATTATAGCAGTACAATAAACACATGCTTTCCTTTTTAATTTATTCCTTGCCAGTGTTCAGATTATGATTTATGCCAAAGAATATCAGGACAAAGGCAACACCCTGATTCTGGGCAGGTATACCAGAGGAACCAGTGGGATCCTGACGTTATTGGTAAGCATAAGAAAGAGAAAAATCAGCAGGAAGAAGAGAACGAAGAAGATGAAGAGCAAGATGATGATGAAGAGCAGGAAGAAGAGGAGGTAAATATTGCTAATTTTTAAAGAGTTCCAGGCAACCAGCACCAGAACAAGAGGACACAGCCTCAACCTGTGCCAGAGGAGGGTTAGGCTGGATATTAGGAAGAAGTTCTTCACAGAAAGAGAGATTGGCCATTGGAATGGGCTACCCAGGGAGGTGATGGAGTCACCATCACTGGAGGTGTTTAGGAAGAGACTGGATGGGATGCTTGGTGCCATGGTTTAGTTGATTAGATGGTGTTGCATGATAGGTTGGACTCGATTATCTCGAAGGTCTCTTCCAACCTGGTTAATTCTGTTCTATTTTAGTCTATTATTGCCAGACCAGTACATATTCTGGTACTCAAAAATATCTTCATACTACATTATGGGTTGATTTTGCTTGATTTTAATCTTACTTCCATTTTTGTTCTGCTTTAAGGAGATGAGGGTTCAGTACATTATTTTTTTGCACATTGAAATATTCATTCTGCAGGCCGCAGAAGATCCACTTAGAACATCAGATTCTTTGCATCAATTAGTGCAGAGGCCAGAACATATCCTTGAGAATGCAGAGGAAAGAATTGGAACCTATCAGGATATAATGCTTCGTCCTTTGGAAGTAAGAAAAGGCAAAATAATATCATTATGCATAACAAAAGATGTTTCTTTTTATATCTTGCACTGTTTTGGTTTGTTTTTTTTTAGTTTGAGATTTATTGTATGGAGGTGGGCACAAGGCATGCTACAAATATCCCCAGGCTCTGAAATTCACATGGAAATTAATGATAAAAGGATTGTCATCTGATTCTAGCCTTTGATGCATGTAGCAACAGGATGAGCTTCAATGGAATTATGTAGATAACTATACTCAAGTTGGTGATTGTGTCCTTGTTCCTAAACAGGACTGGATGGCTGAACAGGACTGTCAATATCTCATTGAGCTGGACGGTAATCAGCAGCCAGATGATCTCTTTATGGTAAGCAAGCCGGAGGTATTCAGTGCCAGGTTGGATGGAGCCTTGAATGACGTGGCCTAGTGGCCATCATCATAGTAGATGATCTTTAAGGTCCCTTTGAACCCAAACCATTCTGTGATTCTATGCAACAGCTTAATCCACCTCCACTAGAACATAATTACTCAGTTCTGGGGATTGTTTTCTTTTTTAAGGTGTTGGCAAAATTTTAAGTTGTGTGTAAAAGTCATTTGAAAGGCTTAGGATTCAGAGCATAATGAGGAGATACAGAGGCTGTGATTCAGCAGTTTGCACTACATATATATATTCAGAATATGTTAAGGCTCAGCTCAATAACTAGCTTGACTCCAGGCTAATGTCCACGTAGTCATTATATAAATAATAAGCTGCCACTTAAAAAAATACTTTGGGGTCCTTTCAGGTCATAAAAGCAGTTTTGGTTTAACCTAAGAATTATATTCTCTTCAGTCAGTGGTAGCTCGACTTCAGTCTCTGGGTGTTCAAAATGGAGCTCCTATAACTAGACTTCAAAGTGAGGAAGAGGAGGGTCAGCTGGAGGGATTGGAAAATGTAAGTGTGCTTTTCTAAACCAAGATTGACTGTGGTAATTATAAAAATAACTGTCCTGCTCTGAGCTTGTGACATCTTTGTTTCACAGCAACCAGTTTGTGCAATAAGGGCGTTTCCTGAGCCTTGATTTTTCCACAAATGTGAATTTAAGATAATTCTGGGACTGAAATCTACTTAAGAGTATGGGGGAGGGGAGGAAGTTAGATGATTATAACAAAATTTTGTGTCTCTTTTGCTTTTTTCTTTTTAATCTTCTGAAAATAATGAACAAAGCCTACAGGAACTATTTTAAGTACCCTTTGCATTAAATAAAAATTGAGTCACCAAAGTTTTCTTCTTAGGTTTGCTTATTTTCCAACAAACTGTTTCAAACAAAGGCTAAGCACAAGGCATATGTAGCTTCAGACACAAATTGCATATGCTTGTTGCTGCTGTTTTAACAAACAGGATGAACTCCTCCGGGTTCTGTCTTCTTACAAACTGATAGCACCCAGATACCGATGGCGCAGGAGCAGGTGGGGGCAAGCATGTCCTGTGGCTCTAAGGGAAGGTGATATTGTGATGGGAAACCCAGACTTGGCTGTCAGGTTAGCAGAATTTTATACTTTTTATTACTATTTTATATGATGTCTGTATCTCTTAGCTTCTCTTCTGTTTTAAGTTTTCTAGGTAAGATGTATGTCCTATCATCTCCAGAGGCACTGAAAACCTTCATGTTGAATCCACGGCCTTACCTGTTACCCCCAATGCCACTTCCTCCTTGTAAAGTACTGGTATTTGGTCCTCCATTCTCTGGAAGAACAACTATTTGTAACCTAATTGCAGACAAATATAAAGGAAAAGGTATATAAAGTCTTCTGTATCTGAATGTCTTCTGTATTGGTTCTGAATGTCTTCTGTATTGGTTCTGAATGTCTTCTGTATTGGTTCTGAATGTCTTCTGAACCAGTTAAGTTCTGAACATTATTACTCCTGTGGCGTTATTAACATACACACTGCAAACATATGGATTGCAGAGGAAATATAATAATTCAATGAAATTAATTTATAGACAAGTAGCTAAATATTTATCTACTCCCTATGCATGACAAATATGTGTCAGTTATTTGTCTTAGCATAAGAATTTCTGTTTTAGACTGATTCTACTCCTGTATCTGAGATAATTAAGTGTAAGTTGTTGGGTGGGTTGGATTGTTTGATGGGTTGCGATGATCTTGAAGGTCTCTTCCAACCTGGTGTATTGTATTGTATTATTGTATTGTATTCCCCACCCCCAAAGAAAACTCTCAGCACTTGAATTATATGTCACTTTGAAGATCTTTTCCAAATTAATTTCCTTGTATAGAATTGGATCAGATGCTGTATTTCTCTTCTGTGATATTTTGATATTTTTTTTTTCCAAATCATTTCACTAGGTTCTTGATATGGCTGAACTCATTCAACCCTCTATGGAAGAATTAAGAGAAGAAAAGATTGAGCAAGTGCGAAGGGATGCAGTGGAAAAGGCTATAGCAGCAGTGAAAAATAGGTTGGAATTAGAAAAACAGGCAATAGGCTCAGGTGAATAAGGGGTCTTTGAAAGTAATATTACTTGGTTTATATTATTTAACTGAAGCAATTTCTGTCACATGGACTTATAAAATGTCACAGAAGTTGTTATGGTTGTGCATTAAATATGAATCATAGAATCAATAAGGTTGGAAAAGACCTCAAAGATGATGAAGTCCAACCTGTCACCCATGCAGTGGAGGGGACAGCTGAGTAGAATTCAGTAAATCCTCTGAAGCAGAGGGCCACAAGTATTTAAGAAAGTATTATGAATTTTTTTTGAAAGAGGAAATTGTTTCTGACTGAAACTAGTTGGAAACTTCCATCTGAGTGACCTTTGACAAGTTAAATGTCTGCAAAATGGACATTTTCAACAAGAAAGTAGCTTGAAACCTAGGCTGATATGAACCCACAATCTACAGATTTTCCACTTTGGAGTGGCATTCCAAGGTGCTGACTCAAGTGGCACATTCACAAGACTCTCCAGCTGTGGTCATTTTTAGCCTTGTTAAGCTGCCCAGGCTTTTGCAGCTTGATGAATTCAGAAAATATGTTGAAAAGGTGAAAACAAAGTATTCTTTTAAGATCTTTTAAACAACATTTGGATTTTCTTTGTGCAGGAAATGTAGTTGTTTTGGGGATTTTTTTTGTGTTTGTTGTTTTTGGTTTTTTTTTAACAAAATTATTTCTTTTGAAATGAATTTTTTTCCATTGAATTGGAATTGCCTTTTCCATTTATCTCTAGTTATGGTTCAAATGGACAATCAGGCTCTTACTCAACTAAGCAAGGACTCATCCTACTTGACTTACCTTTATGAAATACCCTCTGGAACTGCAATCAGAAGATTTGATTCTTTCCCAATGTGATTGTATAATATTGTTTAAAATGATTGATGCAATGTAATTATGAAGTAGCTGGATTTAGTTGGTCTCCTGACCAGGAAAAATAACCATTTCAGAATTTTGTGAATCTGTATTGTTAGGTATGTCAGAGATCACTGCTGAGCACCTAGAAGTTCAAGCAATGGTAGAGGAAACCATCACTGCTGAGCACCCAGAAGTTCAAGCAATGGTAGAGGAAACCATCACTGCTGAGCACCCAGAAGTTCAAGCAATGGTGGAGGAAGCCATCACTGCTGAGCACCCAGAAGTTCAAGCAGTGGTAGAGGAAGCTGTGAGTGGTGCATCAGACTCTGAGGTTACATTGTCACCTGAAAGATATGCTGAAGTACTGGAGAGGGCTATTGCAGAGGTAAAACTAGAAGTAATGATACAGCAAAGCAGTTTTTTTCCTAAACCTGTGATAGTTTTTACGTTATTGATATATGTTCTTAATTTCTCTGTTTGAAAAAGGGACTTTTTACAAGGACTTGCAGAGATAGGATGGGAGGGAATGGATTGAAGCTTGAGGAGGGCAGATTTAGACTGGAGATTAGGAAGAAATTCTTGACAGGGTGGTGAAACAGGTTGCCCAAGTTGGTCGTGCATGCCCCCTTCCTGGAGATGTTCAAGGCCAGGCTGGATGAGGCCTTGAGCTTAGCTTTATTGACCTGAAATGACACTAGAGAAAAATCATAACATTTAGGAACTCATTTTTTATGGTGCAGTGTTTTTTGAGCAGCTCCCAGACTGTCTTAGTCTTTTTCTGTTACTGAACCTGATATTTTGTAACAGCTTATGAAGAAGAACAGAGACAGGTATCCTGGTGCTCCAGAAAAGGAGGATGGGTAGTTGATAACTACCCTCTGTCAGCAGATCATTGGTCAGCTTTATTAGAAAAAGGACTTGTACCTGACACTGTTGTCTGTCTGAAGGATACAGAAAGAGATGGTTAGTAAATGCAACTTCATATTTTCTTTTTCTATGTTGCACCCTCCGTAGAAGTAATAATTTTCCTAACACAAGTTTAGTCTTACACAGATTCATAAACTACTGTTGTGTAACTGTACTGCAGGAGCCTGCATTCTGGCCAGAACATACTCAGCAAACAGGGATGAAATAAATGCTAAGATTTTGAAAAGGCTAACAGATGAAGCATTAAAAAAGACAGAAGAGGAGGAAGTAGTAAGGTAAAATATTCCAAGTACCTGAATGTATAAAATGAGCATAAAGATTCTAGCCTTACTTGGTGTTGAAGGTATCAGTGTATTTATCAACAGAAATGTACTAAAACAGTACACTGAGCCTAGCTGTGATGTGTAGGAAATAATCCAATATGTGTTAGCTTGGAAAAATGTCTCACTGAGATCAGTAACTATGGTGGTAGAAGATGCTCTTGTTAAATGCTTTTTCAGTAGCCTTTCATTAGTCCAGTAAGTCAATTACATTTTAGATTAATACTTGATTTCTATTTTGTACAAGCCAAATTATGTTTTGATTCCCAGCAGTGTATTCCCACACATGGACTTTACATTTAATATACCTGCTACCTGTTTCAGCAGTGTTTTAGATAAGGCTTGAGATGAATAATCTTTTACTTACAGAAAAGAAATGCAAGAAATGCAGACATCAGGGGAAAATTGGTCTCTACAGTCTTCTGATGAGAAAGGTAAAAGTACTAATCATTTGCCTTCTATTTTCTCTAATTATGTATTCCAAATCATGTAGCAGTTTGGGGTTTTACACATATTTTATGGGTTTGATTTCATTTTTACATTCAGCATCTGGAAAAATGACTTTATAGCTTTGCTTCCTTCACTGATTCAGGCACTCATTTCTATGTGTCATTCTTAATGGATGTTACAGAAGAGAGAAGTGTATTCAATCTCCCAGCACAGTTGCAGTTTTCAATAAAGGAAGGACAGGACACTCTATCTCCTCTAGTAACTTTTCTAAGTGGATTATTACCTGGATTGAAACTTCCTATGCATTAAAAATCTGTATCCCCTCACAAGTAAAAGCATTGTTATGAGTTAGCCAATAGCTAATGAGAGAATTGCAAAGCTGTCTGAAGCAGTTAAAGGGGAATGGAAATTATTTTAGGATTGACTCTCTTAACATGCATTAACAATTGCTGAATCTGGTAGCAACAAACATTATTGAACTGTTGAATCCAGTAGCTCAGTAGTAGTGAGGCTGCTGCAGTGCCATGTCCCCAGGACCATGCAGTAATGAATCTTAATTCCCATTTTCCCTTTCCCTTTTACTCTGTTACCCATGCTTGTTCCTCCCCAATTCACTTTGATTCTTTCTCCTTGATTTTAGTCCTTCTCAGGAGTGCTTCATAATGTTATAAGTCTTACAACCTCAAACTGCTTTTCCTGGCATCCCCTAATGAATCTCATACCCTGTAGGCAGTAATTCCTCAGAGAGGGAGGCTCTGTGGTTGATTCACCTTAATAAATCTCACACCCAGATAATGCCTTCATCATCCTCTTCTACTGACCCTGAGGGGAGTCAAGGCTATGTTTGTTCTGATTAGATTATTTGGGTTCCACCAGTCATTGTTCTTCCCCTCCTTGTTTATAGAATCAAAGAATCATTTAGGCTGGAAAAGACCCTTAAAATCATTGAGTCCAACCATTCACCTAACACTGCCCAGTCTGCTGCTAAACCATGTCCCTAAGCAACATACAAAATACTGGAATTGTGTGTTGCATGAGATTTTCCCTCTAATGATAAAAATTTTGGTGGAGACTTTATTACTTCTTTCTGTTTGCGAGAACTGCCAAGATCCTACTTTGCTATCAGAATTGTGCTGAACTGTGTTTCTAGTAGGCTGGATTTCTACACCCCAGACTGCTCTGTCAGTTGCTTTAGAATTAATTCCAGTTAGTTTCAATATCTTTGATCCTCAAGAGACAGAAAATTTGCAGGCTTGCACTTTCCTTTTTGCCTTCTTTAATCACTGCCTACTTGCTTAGAAGAGTGTTGCTGTCTGATTTGGGTCTTCATCAAGGTGCAGCATCATGCACAAGGGTCTGTGTCTACATTAAGAACTGGGTTGGGGATTTGAGAGGTTTTTTTTCTCCCTCTGCTGTGGGATCTCAAGGTTTCTCCACTAAATTATCATCCAGGGCCTGGAGCTGGAATTAAAAACTGAAGCACATTAATTCCTACTTCTTTTCTTTCAGCAGTGGGGGGCCCAGACTGCCTTTAAGGTCTTCCTTTCAAACAGAGCATACTGGTTCTGTTATGTCTGATTTTTAATTAGATAATATTTCACCTACTCTGAAAAAAAAAACAACTTTTGTAGAGTTATCTGAATTACACATAAATTTCTGAACAACTGCTACTTTGTAACTTTTTTCAGTCTCTAATGAAACATGCAGCTCTCCTCCAAAGTGAACGAGTTCTCAAGTATGAAATATGAAGAGTTCTACCCAGTTACTTTATCTCTGTCTCAAACAGCAGTTTGGCTTCATTTTGAATATCTAACTCATTGTGATCTGAGTACATCAAAACAACAATTATTAATGATAGAAGTAATAATGCCATATAAACACTCGTGCTCTTAACACGTGTAAGTCCTCCTTCAGAGACATTCTTGTTTTCCTACACCTACATTTGATACCAATAATCAAATACTGACTCACCCAAACACTTCACTCATGCTGCTTTTAGCCTGGCATCTGTTTTATTTCACATGTAGTGCCATCAGCACATTGACTGCAGCTTTTCATCCATGTGACAGGTCTTTACAAAAATACAAATGAATGATATGTTCAGTTTGGGGGGAGGAAGTATATAGCAGTTACAGTATCAAAATGCAAACTCAGAGCCCCACTCATGCTCTTTTTATGTCTCATGATTCATATGGGAATGGTTCAAAGCTCTACCAGGGGAGGTTTAGACTGGACATCAGGAAGCTTTTCTTTACCAAGAGGATGGTCAAACCCTGGAACACCTCTGAGAGGTGACCTTATTGTGGCCTTCCAGTATCTGAAGGGGGCTACAAGAAGGCTGGGGAGGGACTTCTCAGGATATCAGGCAGTGATAGGACTAGGGGGAGTGGAATGAAGCTGGAGGTGGGGAGATTCAGACTGGATGTGAGGAGGAGGTTCTTCACCATGAGAGTGGTGAAGCTCTGGAATGGGTTGTCCAGGGAGGTGGTTGAGGCCCCATCCCTGGAGGTGTTTAAGGCCAGCTCTGGCCAGCCTGATGTAGTGTGGGATGTCCCTGCCCATGGCAGGGGGTTGGAACTAGATGATCCTTGTGGTCCTTTCCAACCCTGACTGATACTATGAACAGGCTTCCTAGAGAGAGAGTTGATGCCCCAAGGGTGTCAGGGTTTAAGAGGCATTTAGACAATGCCCTTAACACAGCTCTGAATTGCTCAGGCAGTCGGACTAGATGATTGTTGTGGATCCCTTCCAACTGGAATGGTCTGTTCTATGCCTATTCTATATAGATGTTCCTAGTCTAGATATTTTTATAATTGTAATTTTTAGTAACCTCAGAGGGACATTGCAGTAACTGGAGTTGCTTCAGGACTCCACATATTCAAATTTACAACACTGTTTGTGTTGAAAAAATGGTTCCAGTAGTGAGCAAGGTAGTTATTTCATTAGTGAAAATGAAAGTAAATGGAGATGGAGACTTGGGGTAAAGTTAACAAATGTATTTAAGTGAGTTGCAAAGCTGAGTTCAGTGCTGAAAATGTCTATTGAAGGTGCACAAAATGACTTCTGTGGTAACTCTTGCCTGTAGTATCTAGCTGAAAATTCTAGTCCCACATCTTTTTTCATTGACACAATTATTTTGAGCTTAAATTGTTTTCAGGACTTTCTTACTGTATTCAAGCATTTATTTATTTTTTTAGTAGCTTTGCGTGAGTGTGGATTTACTTATCCTAGGAGACAGCTAGATGACTTCATGAGAATGTGTTTCAGGCATTCTAAAGTTACATAGCTTCAGGTAGATCTCTGGGTTCATTCCAGTCTTCCTAAAGTAAAACTTGGCATATTTCTTTCCTGTCTTGTTTCAGCAACAAAACACTCCTTACAATTGATCTTATCCACTGATGCAAACAGTTGTGGTTTTAGTATTGCATGTTCTGTAGTTAGTCAGCCTTGCTTTTCTGCCCAACTCAACAGGAGCACACACATGCCTGTGTCGTAGTAGCTCAGGGTGGGATACTAGCACAACCTGATTTTCACTGATGTTTCCTCTGCTGCTCTTGCAAGAAATAAATGGGTAGCTGGAGCTGGTAACTGAAGCTGCTGTCTCTCCTGCACAGCTGTTAATATCAATATTTGCTATAAACTTGAATATTGATTTCCCCCCCCCCCCTTTCCCAGATTGCAGATGGTGGAGGCTTGAATCAATACCCATCTCTGCAGCTTTTCTTTTTTGTTTGTCCTTTTTTATTTTTATCACTGTGTTGGAATCAGGGAGAGACTTTTAAAACCAACAATTATAATAATGAAACCTGTCCATGTGAGGACATTTCCTCCTCAGCCTTTGAAGATAAAAGCTTTTTGGAATCAATTTTAATTACATTTACCAAGCAGTTGGATGTGTGCTCAGTCCTGCAGCCTCTAAATATATTTGGCTTGCTTTTCTTGGCTGGATTGCATTCTGAGTTTGTGGTTTGTTTGGGGTTTTTTTTTCCTACCTCTAACTGGAGGCCTTTCAGTGGGAGAGTTTGAACAAGGACAAAAGATAACAAATTACTTGTGCCATAAACTTCAAAGCCAGCAGCGCTGATATTAACTTCACAGTTTGTTCAGTCTTTGAGCAAAACTGCCTGATCTTCAAAGCCTCTTTCTGCCCTTCTTCATAAGCCAGATATGATAATTACATTCTAATACCTGTAATCACAGCATTTTAGGCAAGAGAAACTTCAACATTCATAACATTCAGAAAGGTAATGGGCAACTTTCTCAATTAGAGCCCAAATAGCTTCAGTTCTTAAATCCTCTTAGTCTCTCATTCAGAGAAATAAAGGCTAAGGTAGATTGGTTTAGTACAACTAAGAATTCCTTTGCAGGAGAAAAAAAAAAAAAGTAACAAAAGCCTATGATAGAGTTTTCAGGTTCTCTGAAAGCTCTTCTCACTTTCTAAACATCTATTAGAAAAATGACATCATCTTAATTTAGCTTAATGTCTGTCCATCTGTCGTCTTTGGCACTATCCAGCACCAGACTTGTAGGTGAAATCTCCTAAGTGTTTAGACAGTGTAAAAATTCAGATATGCCTAGCTTCTGTGCCACAGCTATTTCCTCTGAGGCATCTGAAGAATCTGCATGTTGACAGCCTTAACAAAGTGTCATCCATTTTGCACTTATTTTTCTGCATGTCATTTTCCTCTGTGTATGTTACGGCCTCTTGATCTGTTTGTTAGGGAGCGTCACAATTCTTTTTACTTGACTGCATTCCTGTATGTATCAAAAGCAAATGAAGAACTGGAAGTGGTGAAGCACTTTCTCAGTTTGACACATGCTAAAATTGTGGGGTTTTGTCTGGCTAACCACAGAAGTTGTTTGTTTACATCATAGAATTTCCTGATTCTGCGTTAAGTCTGAAATTCAGTGTTTCCAGTCTGGTTTGCAAGATGTTTGTGGTTTCTTTGGGTGTGGGGGGAGTGTACATGAAACCAAACACTCTAATTTCAGATTTTCATAGAATCCTGGAATGGCTTAGGCTAGAAGGGACCTCAGAGCTCATCATCCAACCTCCCTGCCACGGTCAGGGATGCCTCTCAAGCAGACACAGCTGCTTAAGGTCCCATCCAGCATGGCCTTGAACACCCCCAGGGAGGAGGCATCCACATCCTCCCTGGGTAACGTGTTCTGGAGTCTCACTACCCTTGTACTGAAGAACTTCTTCCTAAGATCTAGTCTAACTCTGCTCTCCCTCAGCTTCAAACCATTTCTCCTTGTCCTGTTGCTAGACACCCTTACAAAAAGGCCTCTGTAGCTTAGGATCCCTTCAGGTATTGGAAGGCAGCTCTAAGGTCTCCCTAGAGTCTTTTCTTCTTTTTGAATTACATTCTTGTTTAAAAAGAATGAGTTTGGGGTATTTGTAACTTGAGATATACTAGTGGTGGTTTATTACTCTAACAGTGATCTAAAGACATAAAGAAGACAAGGCTTGTAGAAAAAGTAATACTCTTTATTGACAAATGGATACAGCTGCAAAAACTACACCAGCCTTCAGGTAGACAAACCCTGCTTCAAGGCTGCAGTGCTTCATCCAGTAGGAGCTGTTCTGTAGAACACCAAATGTGTTTTTTGCAAGGTCTTTTGAGGGTGGTTTGAGCACAGAACACAGGTTATAACAAATGAAAAATACTCATGTGTAGACAATGAGTACTCACTTTATTCCTCACTGATCAGGTAGCTGAAGGTGCTTTGGCCAACATGTTATATTTTGAGTACTAAAGAAACTAATTTCTTTTTTTTACAGGTGATCAAGAATAAGTTTTGCAGAGTGAACCAAAAATACCTGTATTTCTGTGCTGCCTCCCATTATCCCTCAGGGTGTTTGTTAAAATTACTAATGATTGTACTTGTGCCAACAGCAGTTGAGGACAGTGACAAGCAACTTCCACCTGAAAGTGACCAAACACCCCAGAAAGAACCCGGTGACTCAGCAGGTTATGAAGAAGAATCCAAACCTGCAGGTGGGCCTTGCAGCACATACAATTTCTTTTACTTTTTAGTACCAAGAATTGTGTGCCTGCCTTTTCTGCAAGATTTGAAAATTGAATGCAAATATCATCTCTTACCTTAATTTTTTTTCCCCCTCTAAAGCCAGGTTCAGGTTACCTCAACACTTTGAAATGCAATTAAAAACATGTTCTTTGCTGCTTAAAAACAATTTTAAGTGTGGATGCAAATGATCAAAACATGTCCTGGTGTTTTCCTTCATCATCCATTGTCCTGCTAGTGGCTTGCTAGAATTCACATGGAGTCATGTTTTCTTCTTTTGATATAAGATAAAATTCTGCAGCAGATGGAACTCCAAAGAATAATGAGCAAATGAATATAATATCTGAAATCCTATGATTTCTTCTCTCTCCTCTCCTTGAAGGCAACTCATCTTTAATGGGCCAGCCTGCTTTATAGAAACTATATAATTATATCTGCTAGAATTTCTAGCATATACTCAAGTCTAAATGAAATAAATCCCACATAAACCACTTTATTTTAAATAGCAAGTAGTTAAATTGGCACCTTGTTAAATGCATTAGTCACCTCAATCTGCAAACCAAACTGCTTTCCCCCCAACACCATACATCTGTGCAGATGTAAGTCTGTCTAAATACATTTCACTGTAATATGTTGAAAATTAGTTGGCAGCATATGCTTATAAGTAATTAAAAGTCTAGATAAAAAAAACAAACAAACCAACCCTACATGGTCTGTTTCAAAAAGGCAAATGAAAATCTGTCCATAATGAAATAGATGTCAGTTCCAAGGAATGGAACTCTCGCTCTTCCCCTATATTTTTTGTCTTTCTGTTTATATTGATAGCTAAGCTCTAATGAAGAAGGCATGCTGGCTTCTGGTTTCTCTGTCCTAGCCTTGGAAGGGCTTAGAGGGTGGAGGAAAGAAGGCTTTTTTCATCTTTTCAGTTGCTGAATGTGGACTGAGGGTAGAACAAGTCGTATCTAATACTAGCAGAACACTAGAAAAAAGATATTAAAGCCTTTCCTTCCCCAGCAACTCAATTGGAGAACATGGGGGCAGAAAGCCTTTGAGGATTGTTTGTCACTATGGTAACTATGCTCAGCAAAAGCAAAGGCACAGCAAAAGAATATGAAAGTCTGCCAGAGAGGCATTCCCTGTGAAAACTCCAGGTCTAGGGCTGCTGAGGATTGTCACCTCTGTGATAAGGAAAAGCAATTAAGAGCAGCACCACTGGATAGGCCACCACCTCCTCTGAAGGAAACTTGTTTGCATTTTTAGATTATTTTTAAACCATTTACTCTCTTTCCAAGTATTTTTTTTCTTGATTATATTTCTTATTTCTTCAAGAATGTCTTCTCACTGTAGATCTTCTCTGCCAGCAGAATCATTGTAACTTGTATCTCATGGCAAAGGTAGAGACAAGTCAAAGTTTCAGCCTGATCTAGTGTGGGGTGTCCCTGTCCGTGGCAGGGGGGCTGGAACTAGATTAGGTGATCCTTGTGGTCCCTTCCAACCCTGACTGATACCATGATACTATTTTTGATCCCTGAAACCCAGTCTGGAACTGGCATGGAGGCAATTTTTTTGTCATAATAAGGTTCAAATACCTGAACCCAAACCAAACAGTGTTTAGGTTGCCCAGTTTTGGGGCTGTCCCTTTTCCATAGGAATGTAACCCTTTTTCTTTGCTACTTTTCTCCTTTTCCAGGGGAAAGTTTCTCCAGTTTGTTTAGGTTTGTGTGAACTGTTTAAAATCTATGAAAAAATTACTGCTGGATACATTCCCTGAAGCAGGAAAACTCTGATAGAGGTAATCTGGTGGAGTTACATGCTTAGAATAGAGAATCAAAGCTGGAACGCGTTCTGGTCCCTTCTTTATGTGAGGGTGGTGGAGCCCTGGAACAGTCTGCCAAGAGAGATTGTGGAGTCTCCTCCTCTGGACACTTTCAAAACCCATCTGAATGTGTTCCTGTGTCACCTGCCCTAGGTGATCCTGCTTTGGCAGGGGGTTGGCTTGATGATCTCTGCAGGCCCCTTACAACCCCTAATGTTCTGTGACTTGCTAATTTAGGAAGGCCTGTCAGGAGAGGTGCAAGAGAAATTGTGGGGAAGCACTCTGTGGAGTGGATTTGTTACCATGTTCAATATTCTGTCTCAGATTATATCAATTACTCATTTAAATCCATTATTCTGCCTTTGTATTTCCAAAGCTTCATGACCCACTCAGAACTGAGAGGTTTTTGAAGGGCAGGACTATAAAAGATGATCCACACAGCACACATTTCCATCTTCCATGCTTTTTTGCTTTGAATAGGGCTGTGGGTCACAAGGCAGCACATGTGATTTGTACAGTGTGAATGTGCCAGGGCTAACACGTGCAAAAAGCAGTTAGTGCAGCCTAGCTATTAATGTATCCTTGGCTGGCTTAAAATCAGTGTTCCTAATGGAATCATCATTACATAATGCATTAGAGTTGCCCAAATTTAAGCAGGTTTTACTTGGCTACATCTCTGTCCCCCTTTGGAACACATCACTGCAGAATGCAACATAATTAATTGCAGCATTTACACAACACCTTTTAATCTACATTAAAAAAGGGGAGTATTTTCATGTTCTTATGTAGAGGCATGGCAAGAGATAGAGATGTCATTGCAGGGGCTAATTAATTTCATGCCATATGTAGAATGAACTTACAGATTAGTAAAAATGCAAATGTTCATAAATATTTTCAGGAAAAAAAAATGTCTTTCCAGCTCAAGATCAAACTATCAGAAATCTGCCTGATGTTTCTGCTTAATGATATGCCCTTTTGCACTTCTGCTTTATGTTTAGACTGAAAATTGTTCAAATGGAGGGAAATTTGGCCACTGATGTCAGTCTAATAGCTGTGGTGTTGAAAGCTTTGCAAGAGAAGAGATTCATTAAGTGTTCTTTGTTATAAAAGAACACAGAAGCTCTTGCCAAAATACTTATTTATTAACCTGGTTTTTTAGCAGTGACTCAATTAATAAAAGCAAGTTTTGCAGTTCATCTTGGGGGACAGCATGTAAGGACATGGTGAAGGGCCAACTGCTCCCAAAGGAACAGGGAGCTGGGGCACAGTGTGGTAACATGGCCATCAGGACAGAGCCCTGGAGCCAGCACTGGTTCCACCACCCCAGCCAGGAGCAAGGCCGCTCTGGTCCTAGGCACCTCCCTGGGGACAGGGATGAGCTTAGGCTGGGGTGAGATGTTGTCCCATGGGTAGGCCCAGCTTGGCAGAGACCAGAGCCTGGTAGGGCTGTGAGGAGCTGGGGTCCTGTCCTGCTGCAGCATTGGTGGGCCAGTGGCTTACATGGGGTCTTGGGTCCTGGGCAGGTGGGAGCAGCCCCAGGGACCTGGGCAGGGAACAAGCATGCCCAGGGCTGCACTCAGGTCCCTCAGCCAGAATATGAGTTGCCACAGAGGGCCTAATTTATTTCAAATGTCAGTTTATCATATGTATATAGCAGAGGTAAGTGGGGATTTTGAAAGAATAAGTGTTTTGGCCTCATAAGAGAAAGAACCAACTTCTTACAAGCAGCCAAGTATCTAGAAACTTCCTGTATTTCTAGGCAGGGCACTGGCTTGCTTTCTTCTTCTGGACAGGAGTGGCACTAACCTTTGATGCTATAGCTTCAAGAGTAGCTTAGCCTTTCAAGTCACAAACATCTGTTTGATGTGTTCCTTGTCCTGCAGGCACTCACCTATCCCAGCTGCTATTGATGCTTCCAGGTGATGGTTTAGTTGGCAGCATGTTAGACAAAAGTCAGGCAGCTCCTCTGCTCGGAGCATTATGTTTAGTCTTGTTCCTTTCTGAATCTTACTGGCACCTACTCACTGAAATCTGGCTACAATGTGCTTAGTAACAACACTGATCTGGCTCTAGCTTGGAAAAGTTGAACGTGGTATTTGTGGGTTTCTTCAACAATCCACGAGAGAACATTGAGAGACATTCAGCTCTGGGAGGAAACAGTCAATTTCTTATAAAGAAGGGAATTGTAACAGGGCAATCTGACTCTTCAGGAGCCAGAGAAATGGTCTGGATTTTTCAGGTTGGGGCAAGCTTATGTGACAGTGCTGCACTGACGTGCTTCATGCCAGGGAGTAGCCATAAAACTCTGGGGTTTAAATGGGCTTGGGGGTTGTGTTTAAAAAAAAGATGATGGACAGGTCTTTTAACATACAAAGCATTGCATAAGGCTTTCATTTTTAGTAATACTTCTGTTTTACCTGTAGGAAGTTATACAAGGAAAAATAGTAGTAATAAGTCTCTTTTTTTGTCAGAATCGGTGAAAGGGCATTGAAATAGACTGAACCTGTTGTTGCTTCTGTCAAGATGTGTTCCTGCTCTTTCAATCAAAACAAGATGGGAAGGAAAAAGAAAAGGAAAATGATAGCAAAGTAGAAAATTGCTCCATCTGCTATTCAGGCTCTTTCTTGCACCTTCATTTCTGGCAAGAAACAAACAGCATACACCCTGTGAGTCCCAGCAAGTTAACAGCAGTGTCAGACCATTTAAGTCATTGCTGTCAACTGCTTTCCCGCCTGTTAGGTGAAGGCACTGATAGCAGGCTTAATTAAACATCACACAAAAGAAAAATGATAAGAAGGATTGGAAATTATATGAGTGCAGGAAATGGGAACAGCAGCAAGAATACCACATTGCTGCTGTCAGGGACTGTTGGTGGTTTAGCAAGGACAAGGTGGTGATGGCATCATCTAGGCACGCTGAGCCACAAGGTTGTCTCAGGTCTTTCAGGGCCTATATGGATGCTAATTGCAACCTTAGGAACGAATGAGTGTTTTTCTCCTTCCCTGTTGTGTCAAAATCAAGCTTTTAAATCAGTATCTGCTGCCAATACCAAGATTTGAATGCCCTCAGGCTTCTCCAGCAAAATGGATGGCAGTCACCTTTTGCAGTCACGTCAGCAGCCACCCTTTGTCATTTTGCTCACCCATGGTGACCATCCTTTTGGTATAGTTTTGTCACTTTTACCACGAGTACCATATGCAAATGTGCTTAAGTAATTTGACTTTGTTTATTTTCCTGGAGAAACCTCAGTGTGTGTTGTAGCAACAGAATGCATTTGCCATTTCCCAATTGTCTGGTGCTATAATAATTGTCTAGCAATGGAACAGTTTGTAATTATAAGGGGGAGGTGAGTGGAAGGAAGCAGCATTAAGAAAATATGCCACCATAGCTGAGGAAAATACAAAAGAAATCCTAAAGCACAGTGATATTTTTTTTTCCATGCAAAACATTTGAGAGGATCATTGCCTTCAATGTACTGTTTGTGTTTTCAGAAATTGCACTGCCTGAGCTTGCAGAGGATGATTTCCCAAATCTACCAGAAATGGAAGCAATTAAAAGGAAGCTTGACCTTTTCATGCATGACTGGCAAACAGTGGAGTCAGAAATCAAGCAGTCATCTCTAGTTCAAGTTGCTGGTTTAGAGATTGCTGAGCAAACTCCAGAGAGTCTGCTTAATCAAATTGTGCTGGTTATGGAAAGTAAGTAATACTGTTTGTGACTTGCACTTTAAAGTTTGAAGAGCTTGTGTGATGAATGTGCTGGGTGGGGAGAGAGGGGTAGGTTATGCTCAGTTCTGCATTATTCACATGAAGTGGGAACAGGACATGCTGTGTTCTGTGGGTGACATGAAAAGCACACTGGCAGCCTTTAAGGCACAGGAAGAGTGAGGAATATGGATGTTTGATAAATATATATATATGTTTGGTCATACAAATATCTACTTAATAGCTCCCTAAACATTCTGACAGTACATTTCCCCAGCTGATTGTTCTATCAGAACAAGAGGACACAGTCTCAAGCTGTGCCGGGAAGTTTAGGCTGGAGGTAAGGAGAATGTTCTTCATAGAGAGAGTTGTTAGCTGTTGGAATGTGCTGCCCAGGGAGGTGGTGGAGTCACCATGCCTGGAGGTGTTCTAGAGGGGACTGGACGTGGCACTTGGTGCCATAGTTTAGTAGTCATGAGGTCTTGGGTGACAGGTTGGACTTGATGATCTTTGAGGTCTCTTCCAACCTTATTGATGCTGTGATTCTATGTTAGGATACTGGTTTGATAAATGAACAGCTAACAAAGGGTCATGTGTAGACAATATCCATTGAAGTCAATAAGGCCTTCAGGGGCTGTAATAACCTAACCTACCCAGCTGCAGAGATTCTTTCAAGCCTGTACTTTTTACAGTACTGATATTATTTTTTTTTTGGCAAACTACCTTTCTTCACTTGTGTGCTCAAGTCTCTAACAACCACTGGATGAATGATATTAATACATTTTTCTTACTACTACAATAATTTAGCTGGTTTATTAGTCAAAACACCTCTTGTGCTAGCTTTATAACCAAATAAAACTTGGCTGATTATTCCACACACACCCCCAAACTGGGAAAAACCTATTGCAAGCAGAAATGGCTCTATCTCTGTGTGTTTATATAACACATTTTTACCACAAGTTCCCATTGAAAAGACCAATTTACTTCAACCCCAAAATGACCACTAGACATTTCCACTGTTGGAGGAAGCAATATATTAATTCCTACATCTAGGGAGAACCTTTTATTCTATGAGGAGGAGAGATGCAATATACAGTTGGCATGATTTGCTTTCATGTGTGTGCTTATTTCTAACAAAGAGAATATATTCTGGCATAGCCAAATAAATACTGGAACAAAAAATAAATTTACCTTTTCAGAACCTTTTAGATACCATGCTTGGGAACTGTCTGCTGAAGACTTACAGGAGGAAGAAGATGATCTGGCTGCTGAAGGGGAAGATGAAGAAGCTGAAGAACGAGAAAATGAAGATGATGATGATGATGAAGAAGTAAGTATTCTGGCTTTGTCTATGCCTTTATTTTAATTAATTTATTTTCACTTTGAAGTCAGAGCTTGCACCTGATTTTGTATGGTCCAGTTTCAGCCTTCTTACAAAGTGAGCATCAGCACATGCTCCAATCCACTTCATTGTATCCCTGTGTTCTGGCTGATAGTAGTTTTACTCCGGTGAGAATCATAAATACCCCATGCTAATAGAGAGAATGAATGTGCCTAGTTCTGCCAGATGGTAAGGAGGGGGTTTGTTAAAGAAACAAATGTGAACTTTGATTTCTGTCAACTAACAATGATTCTGTGAGGCATGATATAAACATCAGAGGATGCAGAGTCCTGATGTGCAGTCCTCTGCTTCATCTCAGCTGATACTTTTTAGATACCTAATTTAATGAAATGAAAGCTTCAACTTTGCCTTGCTTTTATTTTCATCCTATATTTGAAGGTTTCTATCCCCAAATTTAACAGCACAGGGTATCCACATAGTGTGATGCAGCAGTACTGAATTGATTTATTTCTTTTAAATCAGTTTTATTGGATAACTATTCTGACTTCATAATGCCATCTCTCACTGCCTTTTCTGAAGAAGTCTGCTTCTGCACGTTTAGAAGCAACTCAAAAGGAGTTTCTGGAACACAGCAGGAAAAGATTTGATTATAGATATTTCTAGTCTAATTTTGGTCCTCAACAGCTAACTCTGATAGCCTTTCAAATTTTAAATGATCAGTCTTTCCTCAGTATTTCTCTCTCTAGATTGGACAGTAAGACTTTCATAATATTTTCAGGATGAAGACAAAATTAAGGAAAAGAAAAGACACATGGGGGACACAAAACACTTCTGTCCAGTCAGTCTGAAAGAGAACTTTGTCCTTTGCCCAGGACTCTCTGAACATGCAGCTAAATATCAAGAAAAACTTTACTACTTTTCAACTTCTGAGCACAGAGAGAAATTTTTGATGAACCCAGAGGATTACGTGGCTCACAATGAACCAATACAAGTGAGAAGCTTCAAAACTGTTCTAAGCAGATAATGACAGATTAAAATGATCATTTATAATTGTTTATTGCTGATACATTTATTGCTCCCTAAAAAAAATATATCAGGCAAGTCCTTGAAACAAAATAAACCACACTGCTTCTTTCCTAATGACTCTTTATTGCCACATTGAATTTAATGATGCAAACAAAGCAGAACAGAGAGGAAAATGGTGAAGGTTTACAATAATCATAACAACATGTGATTAACAAATCACACACATTGGGGGAATTTTGCTCTCTCTAAGGCTTTTATTTTATTTGTGAGTGGAAGAAAGATAAAAAAAGGGAGAATTTACCAGCATTGTCCAATGAAGATTCATTTGTACCTACAGTGTATTTGTTGAGTATTTGCAGAGAGCAGGTTGTCTGTTTGGAACAGCAATAGAAAGCCTGGGGGAAAAATTAAAATGCAAAATTATTTGACTGGTTTTGGTGCAATTTTTAGAATGGTGTTTTGGAAGTGAAAAATGGTAGAGTGTGTGCTGTGGACTTCAGACTGCTACAAAACACTCCATTGTTTTCCTGTAGGCTCCTCCATTACGGGTGTGCTTAATTGGGACTCATGGAGCAGGTAAAAGTACTTGTGCAAGACAGGTAGCAGAGAAGTTGGGCATTTTCCATATTCAGTTTGAAGAATATCTACAGGAACTGATCTTACCCAAAACTAAAGGGAAAGTTGGACCCAGTTTTGAAGAACCTGAAGAAGATGGTGATAAAATCCCAAATCTAGCAGAGGAACTGGAAGACTTCTCTCAGAGCATGACTGAAACTGAGACTGAAAAAAGCAAACAGGTAATAATCTGATCTTTTTTTTAATGTCACAGATTGCATTGGGTTGGAATCAAATGAAGACAGTACTTTACTTGGTCAAAAACCAATAAATGTTTCAGGTAGATTTTTCTCTCCTCTCTTTTCCCTTCTCCTCTCTCCTCTCTTTTCCCTTCTCCTCTCTCCTCTCTTTTCCCTTCTCCTCTCTCCTCTCTTTTCCCTTCTCCTCTCTCCTCTCTTTTCCCTTCTCCTCTCTCCTCTCTTTTCCCTTCTCCTCTCTCCTCTCTTTTCCCTTCTCCTCTCTCCTCTCTTTCCCTTCTCCTCTCTCCTCTCTTTTCCCTTCTCCTCTCTCCTCTCTTTTCCCTTCTCCTCTCTCCTCTCTTTTCCCTTCTCCTCTCTCCTCTCTTTTCCCTTCTCCTCTCTCCTCTCTTTTCCCTTCTCCGATTGTTTTGGTCTCATTTTCATTATTTTTCCTTTTTTTGTGGATTTTCTTTATGTAAAGGAAGTGGAGTTAACTGATGAGGAAGAAGCAATCAAAGCAAATCTGGTGGATAATGAGGCACTGCCTGCAGAAGTCCTTGATAACATTGTTCCTGACTGGTGGAGGAAAGAGCCATTCCGGTAACTGTAATTAGATTCTCTCTCTCTTTAATTAATCTTAGGAAGTATATCATCCATTGTGTCCACAATTACAAATAACTATTGCAGAGATTATTTCAGTGTGCTTGTACTTGTTATGAATTATGACCCATCTCTCATCCTTGGTTTTGTTGCTGTATTTTAATGAATATTTTGACAGTAACAGAGTATCTCCTGGGCTCTGCACAGAGCTGAACAGAAGTATTTAGTGACTTGAATTGGATTAAACCTCCTGAATAGCTGGGTGGGTTTCATGGGCTTACAGGCCAGAAATGTAAAGAAACCTTTTGTGTTTTCATGTAAAACATGGAGAACTGTAGCTGAATAGAGCTATAAATAGTGGTTTCCACATATAGCAAATGTCGTGTGAAACGCAGACAAGTATCCGTGTTCTTTACAGTAACACAGAATCAGCTTAGCTTGTGCATGCACCATAATCTGCACTCCAGTGATGTATCCACCACAGACTTCCTTTCATATCAGAAAGCGCATCCATAACGGTGCTACATGTGGATTATTATAGCATAAATAAGATCATCAGCTCCTAGAAAGAAGACTGTCTTTTTCAGGATGTCATGGCAGCGGGCAAAATCCCTTTTTCCACATCTCACCTATTCCATTCATTTCCATCCACTTTAAACTACGTTGTGTAATGGTAAATAACCTTGCTTTCCAATTAGGTCCACAGGGTTTATCCTGGATGGTTTCCCCCGTACTTTAGATGAAGCTCAGTATTTGTCAGAGAGAGGACTCTATCCTGATGTTGTGGTTTGTATTGAGATGGAAGACAGTGACATTCTTGACCGGCTCTTTCCTCCACGGCTGAAAAAATGGAAAGAAAGACGACACAACAAAATGGAAAAGAAAAAGAAACTAAAAGACCTGAAAGCAAAAATCAGGGTAAGGTTGCAGTCCTGCCTACTTTTTCTTTTGCTTGTAATCTCAGCAGCACAGGTCTGAACACGGGTTGTAAAACTCCCAAAGCAGTGCAGAGCACACAGAGAAATGGATAAGGGAGCCAGAAAACACAGTAACAGCATTCCTAGATTTACCACAGGAATCAACAAGAGTTTTAGGGCTCCTTTCCTCCTCTGTGCAATTAGTTGGTGCAGGAGTGTAATTACCTTGCAGCCCAAGAAATGTCTGATAGAATGGTAGACATCTGCTAAGTCCTGGACAAAAGGCAACTAGATGAAGAATGTAAATATGGCCATAAAAATTATGTTGTAATAGAGTTTTCAGTTACACACTGAGTGTTTTTCCAAAGCATCCAGTTGTGAGGAAGCCAGTGAGCAAGCAGCATTGTCTTTCTACATCTTTTGCACAAACAGGACGAGAGGATTGCTAGGAGGAGGGAAGAACTTTTAGCAGAACGAAAGCGAAAGAAGCAGGAGGTAAGAACACAAGCTCATCAAAAGGATTTGAAATAGAAGTGTTTGCATTCATACCTTAGAGATCTCTAGAACTTTTAATCAGAGTTTTCAGGGCAACGCAGAACAGTAGAAGTGTTTACCATGAGGGTGGTGGAACACTGCAACATGTTGCCCAGGGAGGTGGTGGGGGTCTCATCACTGGAAATATTCAAGGTAAGGCTCAATAAGGCTCTGGGCAAGCTGATCCAGTTGAGGATGCCCCTGCTGACTGCAGAGGGGGTTGGACTGGATGACCTTTAGAGGTCCCTTCCAGCCCAAACCATTCTCTGATTCTATGATAGACTGTCAGAAACTTCTGCTTTCAAGAGTAATTTGACATGCTGTGGAACCATTGACTCGTGAGCACTAAAAACACTTCTAAAAGACTTCTCTACGACCTCCAATTTAGCAATATTCTTACTTTGAATGTATCTAATTTGTAAGCATCAGAATAGCCCCACTAATTGCAGTTTTTAGGCATGTTTTTAAGTACCCTGTCAAATCCATGGTTAATCCAGAATAGGACTGTGCCAGGATTTGTGCCCAAGCCCAATTACATAGCATATTTATGAATGCATTGATGTACTATGTGACTGCTCCTCAAATTCTGACAGCTACCCTTTCACCTACCAAGCTTGTTTAGAACAAAGCCCTGCCAAAGTGCAGCTCTGTGGCTGAAATAAAATACACTTCAGGTTTTTAAAGCACTCTCCAGACTGGTTCAGTGCTGTAGGTGCTTTGCAATACCTCTGTGTTTTCTTTTGAAATATGATATACCCCAAAATGAAGTGAGAAAATAGCACATGTTCCTTCAGCACACCTGTATCAGAGACATGAAACAACCAAATATTTTACCTTTCCAGGCTTTAGCAAATAAAGAACCTTATGAAGCCACTGAGGAGGAAGATGAGAATGAAAATGAAGATATTGAAGCTATACTTGATGAAGAGTTTTTAGAAGAAGAAGAGGAGGAGGAGGAGGATGAAGAACAGGAGAGTGATGCTGTTGAGCGCATACAAAGTGAAATTACAGAAAAGTTTGAATCAGAAATAGAGAGTTTGCAAGGTGTAAAGGTACCTGATCCACTGCTTATTATACCTAATAATGGTATAGATATTTTATGTAAGGTGAGAAATCCCACAGCAGTAGTATCACATAGTATGGGTGGTGAGACACTGGAACACGTTGCGTGGGGAGATCATGGATTCCCCCTCCCTGGAGGTGTTCAAGGACACGTTGGATGAGGCCTTGAGCAACCTGGGCTCCTGGGAGATGATCTTTAAGGTCCCTTCCAAAGCAAACCATTCAATGAGTCCATGAATCATAGAATTACATATCAGAACTAGATACTGTAAATATTCCCTCGTTGCAGGTCCAGGTCCTGCCTGTGTTGAGGGCTCTAGAGCTGGACACAGTACTTCAGGTGAGGTCTTACCAGAGTAGAGTAAAGTGGCTTCTCAGAGTTTTAGCTTTATCATAGTAGATCCCTCAGAGTTAATTGTCAGATTAGACTTTTTTTTGTTTGGTTGGTTGTTTTGGGGTTTTTGTGTGTGTGTGTTTGGTTTTAAGAGTGTTTTACTTACTGTAATCTGGGTAATTTAAACTGCAGTGGGCAGGAAGACCAACTGTCATCTGAAATCAAATTCTGCTGCTTCGTGGTGACCGAGAGCACCCTCAAGAAATCCTTGACAGTTCACAGAAAATCTTGCTGTCAGCCTTTATTTAAAAAAAAAAAAATAAATCTGGTGGTGTTAATAATTCTAATAGTTCATTCATTATGTTTTCATTAACCAGGAAGAACTGGAAAGAATGTCAATACCAGGAGTAGAGGTCAGCGGAGGACGGAAGCCCCACGTTGTGTTCTACCAAACCTACAGCAGACTGAATTCTCTGCTGGAAACCCGTGGAAGCATTTTTGAGAAATGCTACCCAATAAGTTTGCCACTTGCACACAAGATGCTGGGATTCTCATACAAATTTCCAAGTGCTTTTGGTCAGTGGGATCCAGTCAAGGTAATGTTCTTAAAGAGCTGGGGAATATTTTCAAGCAGTAACAAGATGTTGAGATGCTGGAACGTGTCCAGAGAAGGGCAACAAAGCTGGGGAGAGGGCTGGAGCACAGCCCTGTGAGGAGAGGCTGAGGGAGCTGGGGTTGCTTAGCCTGGAGAAGAGGAGGCTCAGGGGAGACCTTATTGCTCTTACAACTACCTGAAGGGAGGTTGTAGCCAGGTGGGGGCTGGTCTCTTCACCCAGGCAACCAGCACCAGAACAAGAGGACACAGTCTCGAGCTGCATCGGGGGAGGTTTAAGCTGGATGTTATGAAGAAGTTCTTCATAGAAAGAGAGATTGGCCATTGGAATGTGCTGCCCAGGGAGGTGGTGGAGCTGCCATCACTGGAGGTGTTTAAGAGGAGACTGGATGGGGTGCTTGGTGCCATGGCTTAGTTGATTAGATGGTGTTGGGTGATAGGTTGGACTCAATGATGTCAAAGGTCTCTTCCAACCTGGTTAATTCTATTCTACTCTAACTTTTAAAAATACCTTTCACACAAAAATACATCCAGGACCTGAAGGGGGCCACAAGCAAGCCAGAAAGGGACTTTTTAAAGGCTTTGTAGTGATAGGACAAGAGGAAACAGCTTTAAGCTTGAGGACGGGCAGATTTAGACTGGATGTTAGGAAGAAATTACAGTGAGAGTGGTGAGACACTGGAACAGGTTGCCTGGGGAGGTTACACATGTCCCCTCCCTGGAGGTGTTCCAGGACAGGTTGGATGAGGCCCTGAGCAACCTGGGCTGGTGGAAGGTGTCCCTGCCCATGGCAGGGAGGTTGGAGCTAGATGATCTTCAAAGACCCTTCCAACCCAAATCATTCTACGAATCTATGATTGCTCCCAGGCCAGTGGCATGGCCTCCCCAGGAAAGATAGGAGCCTTGGCACCTGAAGGAAACATATTTTGGCTATTATTTCACTGTGCTTATCAATCAAGTAAGTTTTACTGCTTTTCCTATAGTTCTCATGTTTGGTCTTCATCTGTTCCAGATAAACATTATCTTCCTTTAGCCTTGGCAATCAGAATTGTATACAGATCAGCTCTTATTACAGCTTTATATAATCAAAATACTTGAAATGCTTTTGGATCAGAATTGCCTTTTCCATGGCTGCATCAAATTGGCATCTAATAATCTAGGGACATATTAACAGAAGTAAATATTTCTTCTGTCATGTCCAATTACTGAACCCCAGCTTGTATGTGAAATTCTTATTAGTCCCTACACATTAGACCTTGCACTGTGTTCTCTTAGATTTCACTACATTTTTGTTACTCCATTTCTCCATCCATGGTGTGCAGTGGGGTTTTTAGCCACCAGAAATACAATGCAGCGAGAAGGAAGAAGCAAGATAAAGCTATTAGATAAAATCAGAGTGGTGTGCTGTTCTTGGAAATGTATGTGCTGGTAATAATGGAAGGGAAATAGAATCATTTGGAGGGTATTTTAGGGTATAATAGAAATGATGACATTGATTAAGGACTGGAGTTGGTTTGTGGGGCTTTTTTTAGAAAGGCAGATATGCCAATTACTTTTAGATTATATTGGTAGGGGGAGGGAAGTAGTTATACAACTGATTAGATAAGCAGAGAATAAATATTATGAGATGAGGGAGGGAGGGATGGTAGCAGATAAACAGTAGAACAGACTCCTGGCAAGTTAAAAATTGAAGGCAAACACCCTGAAATGACTCTGTGCAGGAATAGGAACCTCAGAATCAGAGAAAGTTTTGGCAAGGTAATGCCATGCAGTGGGACAGTGTCATGTCTTACTGCAACAACCAGATCACCTTACCCTTATGCATTTACTGACTCCTTAAAACAAAGATTTGTGAGGTATGGTTTCCCTCTGCAAGAAGCTGAGTTGCCTGTCTCCCATTATTTCACATGTACGCCTCTAACTGTTGGTTTCTTCCTAAGTATATTTCAGTTTGCTCAAGGCAGGGTCATATTTACTGCACTATGTTTGCCAACATCCATCCTGGAGGCTGCTTCTAAAGTGGTCACTTTCTTCACCTTCCCTTTTTGTGGAAGGCAGCCCAATAGCTTACACAGTAATCAGCAGCAGTTTCACTCCTGAGTCTCTTTAGAACTGTGAGGTGAATGCTCTGTGGGCTGGGCAATTTCTCCTACGGATGGCCACAGTTTGTTCTAAACTGCCCTTGAGGGCAGTTCCTCCAAGAAGGGCTGTGACAGGGACATGAGCAAGTTCTTCCACGCCGGTGCAAGGAGTTCATTGAACATTTCTGCAATGACCATTTCTGCCATTAGCGCTCCTCTTACATCTCCGTGATCCACCAAACCCCCCCCGACTTCCTAGTAAGCTGTGTGATGTGTTTGAGAGGATTTCAGCAGCAGTGCATGGTTTTTAACAAGGGGGTTTTTTTCACTTTCTTTGTGGGTTTTTTTCACCCTTCACAACACTCTTTAAGTATTGATATTCTTCTTCTGTTTTCTTTCATTTGTGCCTGACTTCTGCTGAAAACAATATTCTTAGTACATCTACTGTCAGGCAGATAAGAGTGATAGATGAATAAAATGATTTTCTTTATTATTTGGAAATGAAACAAAATATATATGTTATTGCTTTGTACCTCTCTGCACTTGATGGCCAGAAAGTGTTACGGTACCACCTGCTGGAAACAGGGAATATTCCTTCTCTCTTCAGTGCTTCCTTCATTTTTTTGGTGTGTGTGTGTGTACAAGAATTGCATATGCATGGAAGTTCCTCAGAGTCACACAACACATTATGTCCATATGTATGAATCCCAGGATGCTCTGATGGCTTGTTTCATGCAGTTTTTACTCCTCTAGCTTTAGGATGGAAGGAGAGGAGGCTTTGTCAAACCTAATCAACTGCTTCCCATTTTCTGTGTGTGCAGCTCAGTGAAGGAAATGTAATCAGGCCCCAAGAAAGCCATGAGAAAGCAGTCTTTCCTCTGATCCATCGACAGTACATTTATTTCTTTTCAAGTAAAGAGAATCAAGAAAGGTTTATGAGAAATCCCATCAAATATATTCGTCAGCCAAAACCTAAGCCAGCTGTGCCAGTGAAAATTGCAATTGTGGGACCTCCAAAATCTGGAAAGACTACAGGTGGGAGCCAGTATGATCTCTAAAGCAAAACTTTACCTAATGACCAAAGCTGTGTCAGTCATTGCTGCTATTAAGAAAATCCTAAACCATTAGGGTTTATGGCCATTTTGGCCATTGGAATGTGCTGCCCAGGGAGGTGGTGGAGTCACCATCACTGGAGGTGTACAAGAAGAGACTGGATGAGGCACTTGGTGCCATGGTTTAGTTGCTTAGATGGTGCTGGGCGATCGGTTGGAGTCAATGATCTCAAAGGTCTTTTCCAACCTGGTTAATTCTATTCAATTCTAAGGTTTTTGGGCTCCTTGCTTTTCCTGCTGGACACAGAATCCTTTACTTCTATTCTTCAGCGTCTCATTATACAGCTGGATATTTATGCATTGTCCATCTGAATTTTATCCCAGCTCCTTAAGAAGCCAATGAGCTGGTGTGGCACTTAGAAAATCCAGATGTGCACTCTGTATACCTCTTGCATGCTTTCTGAACACTCTCCAGTTGTTTCTTATTTCAGTCAATACGATCTAACGTAAAACAAAGAAATATGCCTAGGGTAAGGACTGGAACCCAAAACTCCATGTTTCCCCAGTCTGTTTCCAAACTTCTAGACAAAAAAAACCCTCAGGATTTCCATCTTTCTGCCCTTTCCTCCTTCCTCTGTGACTCTCTCAACCTTTTGCTGAGGGAGAAGAATATTTCAGTTTACACAATAGACTAATTAGAAGAAATGGGTTTCAGATGATCTCATATTAAGGAGGCAATTGAAACCATACTTCCCATTTCCTGGGAGTGATCAAACTCCAGGCTGCTGTGTAAAAGAGGCAGAATGGAAGCATGTTTTCTAAGATATTTTGTAATTATATTGACTATTGCTGCTGAGCTTTGTGCTGAACTGAGCTGTAAGCTCCCTGGGAATGCTCTGCACATCTGCTAAGCTCTGAAGCCCTTTGGGGCTAACCAAGATTACTCATGGGAAATGACCCAGGGGATGAGCTGAGCAGCTGGCTTGTAAGACTAAGGCCAGCCTGCTAGGTTGTGGTGTTACTTACATACAAATTGTGTGCTGCAATCCAAATGTTTTGCAGTTGCCAAGAAATTTGCAAGCGTGTATGGGCTGCTGCGCCTGAGCATGGGAGACGCCATCCGGCTGGTGTTAGACAGCCAGCCAGAGAGCCAGCTGGCACTTGGCTTAAAGTGGCACCTTCACAAAGGACAGACTGTGCCTGATGAACTGGCCATCCAGGCTCTGGATGTGGCTCTGATGAATCACGTGTGTGCTACCACTGGGTAAGAGTGGTATGTTTTTAAGGGGATTTGTTTCAAGACAGGCCAGTCCCTCCCTTGGCTAATTCCCATCTTCCCAATGTGAAACCAGGCTGGATGAGGCTCTGGCCGGCTTGATCTAGTGTAGGGTGTCCCTGCCCCTGGCAGGGGGGTTGGAACTAGATGATCCTTGTGGTGCCTTCCAACCCTGACTGATACTATGAAACAGTGCCACTAAAACACACCAGTGGGTTATAAAGTAAAGAAATATTAGATTTTTAGGAAGAAATTCTTTACTGTGAAGGTAGTGAGACACTGGAACAGGTTGCCCAGGGAGGTCATGAATGCCCCCTGCCTGGAGGTGTTCAAGGTCAGGTTGGATGGGGCCTTGAGCAGTCTGGGCTGGTGGGAGGTGTCCCTGCCCATGGCCAGGAGGTTGGAACTGGATGATCTTCAAGGTCCCTTCCAACCCAAACCATTCCATGCATCTACGAATACATGAAAAGCATTTCTTCTAGATGATTGGAGAAAAAAAAAATAATAATCCCAAGCACTGTAAATAATTTTGCTTTTGATTTTAAAAACTGCTCCAAATCCATGTGGAGATTTGCCATAATTAAAATTGTTTCTCCATTTTCATAGGTGACATCCATCCTCTTACTCCTATCTAGTCTCCATTCCTGCTTTTTTTGCCCTTTGTGTATTTCCCTACTTCCATTTTTTATTCTATCTACCTGATTTTGGGTATTTTTTTTTTTTTAATTTATAAATTCTTAGAAGTGAAGACTCTCTGTTGAGTCAGGGCAGTGATAACTTTCTAGCATGGGCACAGACTGTTGTCCCTGTGTACCAGGGATGCACACGGTCCACATGGTTAATTAGAAACTGACTTCATAGGAAAACTGCTTTCCTCTTTCTGTTTGCATGCAGAGTTGTCATTGATGGCTATCCTGTAACAAGAAGACAAGTGAACCTCTTGGAATCAGCTAGGATAATTCCAGTGAAAATCTTTGAATTAGAAATGGATGCAAAAGAAGTGTTCAGAAGAGCACTGCTGGATGAGGAAAGCACAAAGAGGTAGTGATGCTCCCTGACAGCAATCCTTTCACCCCCAGTGTCATATCTAGAGAGGCTGTATCGAAGCTAGTGCATAACCCAGCTATCTCCAAACTCCACATAAGAAAAGGCAGGGGTACCAATCCCTCTACATCCTAATGCTTTGGTTCCCATAATCCAGAAACAGAGACATCAGAAACTTGAGGCACATTCTGGCCAGACCCCCAATAGCACCACTGGGGTCGCAGATTTGCAGTGCTGTGCACTGCTGCTTACTTCAATTGGTTTTAATGAAACCATACATGAGAAATCTTACTAAGACAGTCTGCTGCTGAAGTTTAATATTTCTCAATTACTATCATCAGAAGGGAAAGTGATACCTCATCTAATGAGCTTCTTTAAGTCTTTGAGTTCTTCTTAAGAGATGGGGCAAATGTATACTGGAGTAACATACAATTCCTCAGTTACTCTCTAAACCTTTAAAATAAGCTCACTCCCTTCTTTGTTTTTCTAAAGAGATAAAGATTCTGTCCAAAGAGCTGTTGGTTGTTTTGGAGGAAAAGCAGTAAGTAGCTTACAAATGGACAGAGAATTATAAAGAACAGAACATTCACCTTAAAATTAAATTGTATAAGAACCTGGTTCTCATTAAAAGGAAATGGTTCTAAGAAGTTCCAGATAGCTCAGAGTGTCACTGCATGTCTCTTTCATTTTGTCTCTCTCTTTTTATCAAGTAATCAGTGCAGTGTTTGCTGAAAGCCTGAAGACACTTTGCATTAAAAAGAAATATTAAATTAATGCTGCATTTCTGAAAATATTTACTTCAAACTTTTCATGTTAAATACCAAGCTAATTACATTTCATATGGTTAAATGCAAATCAAATCTACAATATCAGCTAATTAGGAATGATACAACTTGCAGAGAAATTAATCCTATTAAAACAGGGGTTTGGTTTTGTTGGTGGTTTTCTTTTTTCTTTTTTCTTTTTTCTTTTCATCATTTACATTAAGAAGCAGAACTAGAAATGATTCTGTGTTCTAGTCAAAATATCTCTTCTGGTCTTGCATCAGATGGATTCTTTTCATTTATGTACATGTAAATATGGCAGTATTCAAAATATATCCAATGATACATCTTGGAAAATATCATCACCCTACTTCTTGATTCCAGACAGCAGCATAATTACAACTGAAGCCTGTTTTTCAGTAAACATTTGACTTCCATTTCAGAAGTCTCTCAGCCTTTTGTCCAGGGTACAATTTAATGGTGCATTGTTTGTTTGTGTCAGTTAAGATGTGCTGATACATTGCAAATCCTTTACAGGATGACTGAATTGGATTTGGGGCAGAAATAGGAAGAGTTTTGTTCTTTGTTTCTGAACCTAACTGATCAGCAGTGTGCTGCTTCTCATGTGTAACTGGTAATACTCACAGTAAGGAAGTTGTATTTCTTTAATATGTTCTGCAGTGGCAAAGAAGCAAAATTTGGTGACAAGGACTTAAAATGAACTCTAGCATTTACACCTGAAGTCTAGTGAAATGATCTAATCTTCAGTGTTACTTTTCATTGTCTACAGACCACCTTACCCCAAACATGACAGCTTAGAGATTCTAGCCATTAAAAATTCCTGCTACAAGCAGCACATTGATGCAATTAGGACTTACTATGAGAAGGAGCATCAGAATTGGTGTGTGATTGATGCCTCACAGAGCAAATGGTGGATCTGGAACAAAGTACTGCAAGAAGTTGAAATGGTTGTTAAAGAAATTCAGATATACCTGGAAAGAATAAAAGAAGGTAAAAGAAAAGCAAAGCTTCTTGGAATACTATCTGCTACTTTAAGAAGCTGCATGTAATGGGTGCAGTTCAACTTTAACTTGCTTTGGGTGAAGCTAATTCTTGAGCACATACATATCCTCAAATTCTTAGATGTCATCTTGGAGAGCAAGAGCAAAACTAACTACAGGGCAGTCTGAGACCATCCTCCAAAGAACAGGGTAACAGAACACAGCTGAAGGAGGTCAGAGGTCTTGTGGTGCAGCTAACTTTTAAAGACATAGCCTAAAACTGCCACAGGTCTCGTGGTCCATGGCAGATTCCACAACACTGGCTGGTAAATCGCAAAGGTATCCCAAATATACAAGGGGGACTGTGACTTGCAGCTTCACTTCAGTATCAGTGGAGGAAGAGAGAAACAGAGGGGAAATGTTAATTATCAGTTCAGAATTAAGGTTAAATATGCCATCTGAGTTAATTGCTGTGCTGTGGAAGGAAAACCACTTGAGTCTAAAATGGCACAGTTCCCACTTGAATTTTTGTGTGTCAGCACTGGTCAAGAGTAAACAGGCATTTTAAACATGCCTGTAAAGTTTAGCCAGAGTTCCTCTGACAGTCAGACTTCCTTATCTTCTATCCACACTTTGGTTTTAACTTCTACAGGTCTGTGGCCGCACCCTTCTTAAAAATTGCATCCATAAGCTAAGAATAGCTTACATGCACTTAACCTTTTTCTTTTGCATCAGCTTGGAAAGCACAACGTTTAAAATGTCTGGGCTTCATGTGACATTGCAATCCAGACTCAACAGATTTCATCCAGACAAACCTTAGCGTTTGCAAGACATGGCTGAACAAAGGGAGGCTTTCATCACACCTTGTGCTCTTTTCCACCAATGTAAAGAACTAAAATAATAGCCAAATGTTCCTTAGCAGCACAGTGGAGTAAAACAATAAATCATACATAAAACTCTCCCAGGGAAAACACACTAATACATTAAGCATGCAGAGCATCCCACATCATTAATAATCATTCTGCTTCTTAAGTGCTAGAAACATTTGATTGCAATTGGTAAAGAGGTTGCCATTTAATAGGTTCAGTTTAATATCAGCCTATAAAAACTGGCATTGGGATTCTCATTATTTCCTATCATTTTTCACAGTGAATTATAATATCTTCTGAACTGTATTAGAAATCTTTTATGGTCCCCTGTCTTTCAGTAATGAAACATGAATTGCTTTCATTAACAGGCAAAGCAGCTGGCATTGCTGATTTATGTATCACTCCTGACGAGCTGCAGCTCCGGCTGGGGGAGTTTGGGCAGTACTGTCCTGTCAGCTTGGCAGAAAAGAGGGAATTGGTTGATTGCTCTGCACTGTCACTGCAGTTTGCTGCAGAATTTCGAGGGCACTATTACAAAATGGCTTCTCAGGAAGAACTGGATGTAAGTGTCAAGCAGGGGATTGCAGGAAGAGGGGACATGGGTGCTTAGATTCTTTGATGCCACACAGAAACAAGACTTGGTGTCATTAGTCTTCAAGCCTCTGCTCTGCACACGTCTGCTCTCAGATGTCTAGGCAGACAAAATGCAGCAGAGAGTCCATACAAATTGGTATAGATCAAACATTCACTTTAAAACAACTGTTTCCTCCTTTCTCCATCTGTTTTGGGGAGACTGGGGGTAAAGAGTGGCTAATGATAGCAATAGATGGTGACGGATGGTGGGTGGACAGTGATGACTTAGCTGAGAGTGGGTTGGAAAAGAAATTACTTATTCCAGCACACTAAAGAGAGGCATTGTAGAAGAAACAAGTATCTAAACTGTGTGAGCCAGTGCTCTGGACTTTTGACTTGCAGTGCTTCCTACACCATAAAACCATTTCATTTCTTGTTCTACAGAAATTCTTGAGCCAACCAGAGGTTTATGTGCCACCACTGGCACCTCACCCTCTCCCACTCCCAGATATTCTACCACAGAAACTGACTGCAGCAGAAGTGAAGGCCTTATTCCCAATCAGTGCTGAAATGCAGGGGTACTGTCCAGTCACTTACCTAGATGGAAAACTGAGGTACACCACTGCGGTTCTCATACTCTGAATTACAGCCTGGCTGTTTTATATTAACATTGATGAGGAAATATTTTCAAAGTACTTTTTCCTGTCCCAATCCTGAATGTTGTTAAAAGCAATTACAGTTCTCTCCATTGTGGCTGCAGCTTTGGAAATCAGTGTAACACCACTATTTGAAACTCACATGGCTACAGGTTCCACAAGGTGCTAGCTGACTGTCTTTTGTGATGAAGACTGCTCAGAGATGGGTTGGGTTTTCTCTATCATAAGCCTTCAAAAGTTCAAATAAATCTCACAAAACCTTAGCAGATGCAAAACCAGCTGTTATGATCCCTAGAAGAGACCCCTGAAGTCCCACTGATATCCTCAGTGTGCTGGAATTTCTCGTCAAGGTGGAACCACAGTCAATTCTATCCTGCCCCTTCTTAATCTCCTGAACAGCCACAATTGACATATTAACTAGAGGAGCTCTAAAGAAGCCCTTCAGTAAAAGCCCCTTAAGAAGCAGATTTTTTTAGGCAGAGACTCTTGGATTTTGAGCCTTTTATCTGTCAGTCAAGTGACAGAAACATGGATGATCTAATTGCAGCTTTTCTGTAGTTCTTACACTTGCTAAATAACCAGAAGGCTGCCAGTAGCTCATGAATGTACACCTCCTGAATGATGTTTTACATTTCTTGTGAATTAATAGTCTTCCTCACTCTCTTTCTTCAGGTATGAAGCTTTGGTGCCTGGCAAGAGCGAGTATGCAGCAAAGTATCAAGGGAAGGTATATGTTTTTGAAAGTGAAGAAAAACTGCTGAAATTCATGAGGTGAACATACTAACTTAACTGCCTTTTCATCTTTACTCATGTCAAGGTTTATACATCTCTCAAGTGCTTCCTTTTTATCTGGTTAGGTTACCAGAGAAGTACTGCAATCTGAAGCTTCCACATAAACTGCCTCCAAGAAAGGAGCCAATACTACTCACTGCACTTCCTCTGCTTGGATACCTTGAGCAGGCCAGTGTTTGCTTTTCCATTTTAAAACCTGATTTTGCAGTGCATTGTTTATCTCACCCAGTTTATTTCTTTTTTTTTAATGCCCTGGAAGCCTTATGTTTATTAAAGGGATTATATTAAATTGCAAGTTGTTTACTTATGGTTGAGAGGAGAGCTTTAGCATAATTGGTGTGTATGGCTTTGATGGGGGAAACACAGATGGAGGCCATCAGAGGGGAATAGTAAACTGCAGTATTATATGATGGATTCTCTGGCTCTTTTGTTGATCATATCCTGTAAGATTACATTTTGCTTTGCTTTTTAACACCAGGGTAGACACAAGCCTATCTGGAGTCATTTAAGGATAGAAAGCTACATTTTGAGACATGAATATGACCTAAAAAAAATGATTCATGGTCACTTCTCCACCTATTTTATACTATTTGTTATCTCCTGCAATTCCCCAGCTTGGGTATCATGCTGTATTGTTAGATGTGCAAGACAACAGGATGAAGTTTGGAATACAAATAGCTGTAGAAGAGTTCTGTGATGATCTTCTGTTTCCTTTCTTTAGGGAGTAGCAACTTCTCTAATAAAAGCTCTGAGTGAAGTAGGCTGCTTAAAGCCAAAGTTTCCATTCCTAAGTGTAAAAGGCACTGCTCTGCTGTTTGTTGCCTGCCATTTAAAAGGTAGTGTATTAATTCATATGCTAGAAAAATAGTTAACTGTATAAATGCAGGGATTCATCTGATACAACACTGATAACCTACTTGTGTGGTTTTCTTATGCCCAACTGGGGAAAATACCATTACATGCTGATTTAAGAACAGGCTGCCAAGCTTCTTGGCAATATGTAAGGAACAGGGAGGAAAATAAGATTAATAGGATAAGTAAGTGGCCTCTCACAAATCATGAGACCTCAGTGACATGTAGAAGACCTGTCACTTTCCCAAAAAGCTTGCTTTTTTTTGCTTGGGCTCAGTACTCATAGGCCACTTTACACTGTAGGAAAGAATAGAGGCAGATTTGATTAGATTTTTTTCAGGGGGGTTGATTAGATTTTTTTCAGGGGGGTTTAGCACAGGGCCATGAAATGTTATTTATCAGTCTGCTGATTTGTGAAATGTCCTGGGAAGACCTGATTCTGCACGTGCTTCAGAGTATCAATATGCTGATTAACTTTTAAATGCATTTTATTTAATCAACAGTCCAACTGACAACCTTACTTCTCTATAACACACAGCTCAAAATCAAAACTAGGGGGTTTGTACTCGGCCCACAAAATAAAGATGAAGTCAAACATCTCATGGAGCTACCAGAGGTTAGGACTGCTCCTTCACTGAGGAAGGTTGCTCAGGCTTTGTCTCTTGTGCTCATACTTGTTGTTTATTTAGAATTTGTGGTTGGTTGGTAGTGCTTTGGTTTGGTTTGTGTTTTTTTCCCAAGACAGCAGCTGCAGTTAATAATCTTTCATAGTTTGCCATCAGCCTCAACAGTGCTGAGTTGCAGGATTTCTACATCCTGCTTTGCAGTTTTGCTGTAGCTTTGGTCTGGATTTCCAGTCCTGCTGGAGATCTCTGGAGCAAGGCAGCCACTTCTTCAACCCACTAGTTTGGCCTCTTCCAAGCCAACTTGTTCAGTGGCTGAACTTTACCTTGCCTTTTGTGATTTTAATTTTTACTTATTCTTTTTGATAATGGCAGTCTTTAAGTTCTTCACATCCTGTGTTTCCTCATGCAGTTTCCAGATTCTCTTGGGCAAACACTGCTTTCCTTGCTAGCATAGGAAGAGCACTGAACAGCACAGGCACGTGATAAACCCCCGTGGAGATGTACAGCTCTTAACCCAGCAAAACTGCTTTTATCCTGGGCTTCATTTCACCCACAAAGACTGTTCTCAGTCTATTGTTAGCATAGCTTTGCTAACATAACCATGTCCACACCAGAAATGCTTTGCTCATATATTACATCATTAAATCCTTATTAGCACTGGAAAGGTTATGCAAATGCACAAATCTCTTCATGCAGTAGCAAACAGTATGACTACTGGAATCTGGGAAAACAAGTTACCTTCTTCTAATACTGGTTAGAACTGCTTCCAGCTTTAAGATACAGCATTCCAGTATGCTGCAAACACAGCATTGTTTATTGTGGGTGTCTCTTCAGAGTAGTCACACTGTCCTTGATCAAAAACCTGGTCAAAGTGCTTCATGTTATGGTTCCTTGGAAACTTTCTTCATCCTATTTCTATCTGAAGTAAGATTTTTCACATCCTCAACTAATGTCACATTCAAATAGGGGACAACAGCGGTTTAGTTGCTCTTGCAGCTTTCCCAGCAACAAGACTAGATTGCTATCAGTATCTGAGAAGAACAGATACAGGTAATCAATCATAAATGCAGAGAGATTTACTCCTGGGGGAAAAAAAAGTAGGAAGCCATGCATCACTGGAGTGATTTAATGCCTTTCAAACTTGTCTGCTGTAAGAGCTCTACATACAGCTTGAAAAATCACTCAGGAGCTGTTAAGTGCAGTTGTCTACAATTTAAAGCGAGTGGACTGAAGTGTCTCATAGTTCTTCATGCTGTCCAGTTTTTATAATAAGCTATAAAGTACCATGCACAGGATAAAAAATGGGTATGATTTTCTGTCTTAATTCACTCCTTCCCCTTTGCCTCAGGGTAACAATTAAAATAACAAGGAATACCCTGAGGATTGGCACTTGATACTAGTGCACACTAAACTATGCCTTAGGGCAGAGAAGAGAGAAGAGTGACAATACTAACTTCATTGTCAAGTTCTTGGCTTTGACATTTCCTTACTTCTCTGAACTGTCAGTCAGCTCTTGACTCTTTTGATTTTTATTTATTTTTTTTTTTTTTTAATGGGCAAAGCATTTGGACCATAGACCAACCATGCCAAGGACACACAGGGACCTCACACCAGCCACACCGTGCCTGGGCTGTCCCTGCATGGTGCCATTTCAGGGTCTGTGCCACCTTATCCAAGTCTGTCATTGCCTGGAGTGCTACAAGTCCCTCCTGCCCCGAGGAATGGGAGGTTGATGGCAGCTGAGCATGTGTGTGTTTGGTTTTGTTTACAAAAGCCTTGATCTTTCAGAGTGCAGTCAGCATTAGGGACTTCTGAAACACCAAACTGAATGTGTTGGCTTGGCATCACCAGGCACAGCCCATGGCAATTTCGCCTGTACCAGGGATAAAAACATCCACTGTAGACTCAATGCCTTTTAAAATGTCTGTAATATGATTCCACCAAGTTAGGCAGGGACACTAAACCATGGCTTCCCCTCTTGCAGCACACAACCCCAGGAGCTCGGAGCCGGTGCGGCAGATCTACCAACGGCGGTTGGCACAGTTCACAGAGCACTGCCAGCTCATCCCCTACCTGAAGGCAGCCATGACTGGCCCCTACCTCGAGCCCTGCTGCAGGCCCCTGGGCTTTGACAGCAGGCTCCAGACTTTCTTTGCCCTGAAAGAGACTGGCCCCAGCTTGGTGTAGTGGTGGCTATGACTTCATCCCCCCACTCCTCCCGCTGTTCTCCCTGATTACTGCAGGCACTATTGCCACCAGCTGCCTGGACAGCTGGAGCATGGCTGGGGAACATCAGGCCCCCTGAGCCATGGAATCTGAACATTAAAATCTCATCTAAAATCACACCTTGTTTAATATTGTTGGGTGGGGGGTAGGGGCGGTGTCGGTCTCTTTTCCCAGGGAACTAACCCTAGGAGGAGAAGAAATGGCCTTGAGTTGCACCAGGGGCGGTTTAGGTTGGCTCCTGGGAACAATTTCTTTGGTGCAGGCATTGGAACAGGCTGCCCAGGGAGGCGGTGGAGTCACGTGTAAACAGGGCCCTTAGGGGCACGGTTTAGTGGCCACGGTGCTGCTGGTTTGGCGGCCGGACTTGATGATCCCGGAGACCTTTGGCACCCTTTCCGGTTCCACAACGCCACGTGAAGCGCCGCGGCAGCGGCAGCGGCAGGGGCCGGGTGCGTCGTGACGTCAGGACGCAACACGCGCCCGCCCGCGCCGGAAGTGCGGCGTTTGCGCCAGGCGCTGGTGGTGGAGCGGTGAGTGCCGGCACCGCCGGGTGTCCTGTGTCTGTGTGTCGTGTGTCCCCCCACCAACGCCCGGCCGCCGCCAGCGTCCCGCGGACAGCTGCAGCCGGGATGGAGGAACACGGAGCAGCTCCCGCTCCGTCCCGGCACCACGGAGTTGAGCCCCGTGCTCCGCTGTGTCCCCCGGCATCGCTTCTCCCCGCTGAAGGAGCGAGCGGCCTTTCCGGGGCACGGCCAGAACCTGCGGGAGCGAGCTGCGGAGCTTGGGGCTTAAATGGGGCGCTGGGACGGGTGAGGCGGCGTCAGGTCCTTCGTCTCCGCTTCCCGCTGTGGGTTTCTCGGCTTCTGCCCCATGGAGTGCGGCGCGTGCCGCCGGCCACCCCTTGCCCGCCGGCCTTGCTCTCACTGACCGTGTTGATGCTCTGTTACTCTGTCCAAGGCCGTGCTCTGTTACCTGGGGACAGCCCCTCAAAAACTTCTGAGCCCTTCCAGAGTTCACCAGCAGATGGACTGGAGCGTGTCTGACCACGCTGCTGGCAGCCTGTGTGCCGTCCTCTTACATAGAGCCTTAGTGTAGAGTTATTAGGGGGGGGGTAGGTAAGTGTGCTGGCTTGGATTTTGAAGTCAAAATGCTAATGATGTCCGCTAGTGGTTGACTACCAAAGTCCTTTACATGATCAAAGCCACCTGCTGCTCATAGGATTGAAAAACACTCTTTGAAGAAAATCTGCATCAGCGTTTGTGTCGGGTTTTTGTTTTTATAATTCTCAGGGGCCTCAGCCTTGCTTCAGAAACTGTTGAAATCTGTTGACTTATAGAGCAAATGATACTGATTATTTTATAATGCAGGCTTCTAAAATGCTCCTTCATTAAAGCTATTCTGTTCTTGTAGGCAGCTCCTTTCAAATCCACAACCAAAATGGCAGAAACACCTCCCGATGCTTCTGAGAAACTGGTCGTGATCCACTCCAAAGCTCACAAAGATACCATTCTAGCTAATTTTGAAGAGCAAAGGAAGAAGGATTTTCTGTGTGACATTACTCTAATAGTGGAGAACGTGCAGTTCAGAGCCCACAAAGCTTTGCTTGCTGCCAGCAGCGAGTACTTCTCCATGATGTTCCTAGATGACAGTGAAATAGGGCAATCGATTTACATGCTGGAGGGAATGGTTGCAGACACCTTTGGGGCACTGCTGGAGTTTATCTACACTGGTTGCCTCTGTGCCAGTGAAAAAAGCACAGATCAAATCCTGGCCACTGCACAGCTGCTGAAGGTGACTGACCTGGTGTGGGCCTGCACTGACTACCAGGCTGGCCGCAGCCCGAGTACCGCGGTACCGGCTCCGGCCGCGACCGCCAGCGACAAGAAACACGAGGAGCTGCCAAAGAGAAAACGAGGGCGACCCAGGAAGATCAGGAGTGTCCAAGAAGAAAAATCAGCAGCAAATTCTGCTGAGGATGTGCAGCTGAGAGAGAACAACTCTGTGCAAAACAAGCAGAACTTCATGAGAAAAGATGCGGCGGCAGAAGAAACGGCTGCCAGCGAGCAGTCCCCGGCGAGGAAGGATACAGAAGAAGATGAACCTGCTTGTGGCTCAGAAGCTGCTGTCGAGCTGTCAGCTGAGAAAGATGAGAATTATGACCCCAAGTCTGAGGGAATACAGAGCACTCAGAGCCGGTACAGCAAACGCAGAATAAGGAGATCAATCAAACTAAAAGATTACAAACTTCTGGGTGAGGAGGAGGAGAAAGGACTGGCAAAGAGAAGCGAGGGGAAAAGAAAACGTGCAGGGGCTGAAGCTCGCTGTAAAGACTGTGGCAAGGTGTTTAAATACAATCACTTCTTGGCTATTCACCAGAGGAGTCACACAGGTGGGCATTAAGAGGCTGCTGTTTTTGGGTTAGGGTTCAGTGACTTGTTGCTAAACATGAGCTAGTTGTTAATTGAGGGTGGTGAGACACTGCAACAGGCTGCCTACGGAGCTCGTGGGTGTGCCCCCTCCCTGGAGGCGTTCAAGGCCAGGCTGGATGAGGCCTTGAGCCTCATCTAGCAGTCTAGAGGAAGGTGTCCCTGCCAGGGGGATTGGAACTGGATGATCTTTGAAGTCCCTTCCAACCCAAACCATTCTATGAATCTATGAAATGTGTGCTGTCATCTACAGCAAGAACTGTCCAAAACAGCATCCTGATCCAGACTGTGGTCTCTGCTGTGTTCACTGCTTTATTCTTGTCAGTAGGACTCTTAGCTTTTATGTCTTACCTTGATTACAGTTTAGTTAATAATTTTTCAGTTTAAATGTTAAATTATGTGGCAGTGATCAAAGATTTATTTTATTGCTATGTTAAGCTTGACTCTTAAGTCTCTTTGTCTCTATTTAGAAGTAATATTTAGTAGCTGCTGCATTGCAATGCATCTCAAGGGCTGGGACACCTCTACTATGAGGATAGGCTGAGAGAGCTGGGATTGTTCAGCATAGAGAAGACTCTGGGGGGAACTTAGAGTTGCCTTCCAGTACCTGAAGTGATCTTACAGCAAGGCTGCAGAGGGACTTTTCATAAGTAGGACAAGGGGGAATAGTTTGAAGCTGAGGGAGAGTAGGTTTAGACTGGTTCTTAGGAAGAATTTCTTCAGTAGGAGGGTGGTGAGACTCTGGAATAGGTTACCCAGGGAGGTTGTGGATGCCTCCTCCCTTGGGGGTGGTCAGGGCCAGGTTGGATGAGGCCTTGAGCTTGGAGCCAAGTCTAGCTAAGAGGTGTCCCTGCTCATGGCAGGGAAGTTGGAGTAGATGATCTCTTGAGGTGCCTTCCAGCCTAGGCTATTCTGCGATTCACTGTCAGAACACCTAGTGACAAACAGTGCATCTGTACTCAGTTTGCCACCTTCTGCTTCCAGGGGAGCGTCCTTTTAAGTGCAGTGAGTGTGGCAAAGGCTTTTCCCAGAAACATTCCCTTCAGGTGCACGAGCGGATGCACACCGGGGAGCGGCCCTACACCTGCACCGTCTGCAGCAAGGCTCTGACGACCAAGCACTCTCTCCTGGAGCACATGAGCCTGCACACAGGTGAATATTCCCAGGCAAATGTCACCTCTTTCCTCCCCACAAAATTTGCCTTTCTGTGAAGCATTTTCTGCTCCCTCATGTGTGCCAGTGTATTAGTTCATTTAATGGTGCTTGCTTTGGGTGCAGCTTACGTGGTAACAAGCGGTTTGCTTTGCAGGGCAGAAGGCTTTTACCTGTGATCAGTGTGGGAAATACTTCAGCCAAAAGAGACAGCTCAAGAGCCACTATCGAGTGCACACAGGTATAACAAGTTTGGGGTAAGGAGCTGGCTGACAGCCAGTGCTGATTTGTCCTCCTGAAGACTAAGGCTGGGACTTCTTCTTGGGTGTTGTGTTTAGTCTCTGCTCCTCCGGCGCGTTGTTGACGGAACAATGCACAGGATGAAAGAGACACAAATGATAAACGGAATATTTAGAAAGTAGTAGTTCATGGAGAAGGACTCTTCTGATGATTCAAAATTGCTTCCACTGTGCTTGGCAGGCAGCCCAGCTCTTTTAGCCCTGCTGCCTGTGTTGCACAGGAGCTGGGAACTGTGTGAGCAGTGCCTGTCGTGCAGGTTGTCTTGTGGTTTCCTGCTACTTTGGACTAGTAATGGCAGACAAGCTTTAAGAAATGCCCTCCTCGTTTCTGGAGCAGGGTGGAGATTAAGCTACACAGGCAGAAAGTGGTGAAGAGAACCAGAAGTCAGAAAGCTTCAAGCGAAGGCACTTGTGGGAGTGGAGCAGGGTCAGTCCCCTCTTTTCCCATGATAAACAGAGAAATAGGAGTGTAAGACAGGAGGGAGGCAGTGCATCTGCTTTTGTTTTATCTCCATATTATATCCCAGTGGTTATTTTGCAGGAGAGTGCTTTAACAAAGGTCACTGAAGAGCTAGAGAGCATCACTTAGGCACTGACACTTTTTTTGTTGTTGCGACAAGGCCGCTCGCTGCCGGAGTGCAACCAGTGTCGGCGCAGGTTCATGGATGCAGCTCAGCTAAAGAAACACCTAAGGACACACACAGGTAATGCCATCTGCCATGGGTTCTGTTGGGTTTTTTCCCCCTTGAAGTAACACAGGCAAAACAATGTGTTAGACACCTGACATTTGTCTTTGGGGGATGAACTTGTGCTCTTCTTCATAGAGTCACAGAATGGCCTTGGCTGGATGAGACCTTAGAGATCATCTAATCCAACCTCCTGGCCATGGGCAGGGACACCTCTCATCTAGAGCAGGATGCCTGTACATAAGGATGTCTGTATTGCTGATCACAGAACGGTCTGGGTTGGAAGGGACCTCCAAAGCTCATCCAATCCACCCCCCTTGTACTCAGCAGGGGCATCCTCCACTAGATCAGGTTGCCTCACCTTGAATATCACCAGGGATGGAGCCTCAACCACCTCCCTGGGCAACCTGTTGCAGTGTTCCACTACCCTCATGGTGCAGAATTTGTTCCTAACGTCCAACCTGAATCTGCTCTTCTCTTGTTTGAAGCCACTGCCCCTTGTCATATCACTACAGGCCTTTGTAAACAGTCTCTCTCCATCCTTCTTGTAGGGCCCTTTCAAGTATTAGGTCTCCCTGGAGCCTTCTGACATAAGAATGCAGGAGCACAAAAAAGCTCAAGCTGCAGCAGCACATAATCAGTGCATATTAGAGGAAGAGGTTGGGTTTTCCCCATTCTCATAAAGCCTGCTGCAGAAAATGACAGTGGAGTCTGCTGGGATATAATCCAAGTCTTGAGAAGAGAAGGCTGAGAGGGTATCTTACCAACATCTGTATATATCTGAGGGGTGTCCAGATGAAGGTGCCAGGCTCTTTTTGGTGGTGTACAGGGACAGGGAACAACAGGTACAAGCTAGAGCCCGGGAGGTTCTACCTCAACACAAGGAGACACTTCTTTATGGTAAGGGTGACAGAGCTCTGGAGCAGGCTGCCCAGAGAGGTTGTGGAGTCTTCTTCTGTGGAGACTTTCAAAACCCATCTGGATGCATCTGTGCCATAGGTATGGGTTTGTATGATCTGAGAGGGTTTGGATCACCTGATTCTTCACTGTCGAAGAGGGGAATGCCAGAGGTGGATGTTCAAAATACTCTCATTTTACTAGAGAGTTGATTCAGTTGCAGGTATCTGTCCTGACCCATGGCAGGAGCATGAGGATTTGACAGTACACATTTGAAACTGTGTGTGGTGAAATACAAAATGCTTGTCAATAGCTGGATGGGAAGTGCTATATAAAAAGTGATGGCAGATTTCTTTTTGATAGGTGAGAAGCCCTTCACTTGTGAAATTTGTGGCAAATCCTTTACAGCTAAAAGCTCTCTTCAGACTCACATCAGAATTCACAGGTAGAGTATATCTGCTTTTCAAAGTGCAGCTTCTTCTCTGACAGCTGTAGGCAGAGCTTGTTCAAACACGGAATGGGGAGGGCTTGTTTGGAGGGGTGGTTAAAGATTAACCTTTTCATTTATGGAAGGAATGTTCTGTTTTAAATGCTAGTGTGCCAAGACCTTGTAAGATTCTCTCAGGTGTGCTGTGTCTGTGTGACTACAATGTGCTTGCCACCATATCACTTCATGTGAAAAGTTCACTGCAGAGTTTTGTTTGACAGCAGGAGAGTGGCCATGGTGTGACAATGGAGCACTGCCCTGTTGCCCCTGTAGTCTCTCATCTCTCTTTACTAGTAGTAGTTACCTTCCACCTGTGTCAGTGTGATGCATCACAGATTCTAAATCACTGAAGGACTGTTGTGGACCTTTTGTTTCCAGTACAATTTCTTGTCCCTTGGAGTTGGGCAGCAAGTTAGGATTTGGACACTTCTTGATTTAAAGCCCACACTGTCAGTGAACATTCTTAAAGCAGTCAGTGCTTACAGCTGTGCAGAGGAAGCTGTCGCGTTCTCGCCATGGTCTGGCAGGCAGAGAGTTTGCATCTCTGGGTTTATGGCAGGAGTAACTCTTGAGTATATACTCAGGGAAGTGTGGTACAGTTTGTGAAGTCAAATGGAAGTAATGAGGAAGCCATACAGAGAAGGTTTTTAATGTCACTGTTCTGAAGTGCTTCTGATTTAGCAAAGCAAGATAATAACTCAAGTGTTGTAGACTGTAATGAGCTGCAGAAAGCAGCAGTGCCAAGTGACTTATCATGAGAGCAAGTCACATTCTTTTGCAGAGGAGAGAAGCCTTATTCTTGTGGTACCTGTGGGAAGTCCTTCTCTGATTCCAGTGCCAAGAGGAGACACTGCATCCTACACACGGGCAAAAAGCCTTTCTCCTGCCCGGAGTGCAGCCTGCAGTTCGCTCGCCTGGACAACCTGAAGTCCCATCTGAAAATCCACAGCAAGGAGAAGCAGTTCCAGGAAGGCAGCAGCGCCCCCAGCACCAACGCAGACTCGGAGGTGAGGAACATCCTGCAGCTGCAGCAGTATCAACTGGCCACCTCCGGAGGGCAGGAAATCCAGCTGCTGGTTACAGATGCGGTGCACAACATCAACTTCGTGCCTGGTCACAACCAAGGCATCAGCATTGTTACTGCAGAGGGTGCCCCAGGCATGAGCAGCCAGCAGGCTGCAAACCTGGCCCTGCTCGCTCAGCCACCGCAGCAGCTGCAGAACTTGTTGCTGTCGGCTCAGCAGGAGCAGGCAGGGCAGATCCAAAGCATCAATATGATGCCCAACCAAATAGAGAGTGCCCAGCCTGAACAGATGCATGTCATCACTCTTTCCAAGGAAGCACTGGAACACCTCCACGCTCACCAGGGACAAAGCGAAGAAATCCACTTAGCAGAATCTTCGCATCCAGCTCCACACGTGCAGCTGACTCAGGAATCGAGTCAACAGTCTCACTCTGGCCAAGACACACTCCCTTCCCAGCAAGCCAGTGAAGAACAGAATCCAAGTGTGCATGTGTCTGAGTCCCACCAACAGCCTCTGTCAGTAAATGAGTCATCTCATGAGCATCCTGTTCAAGGCCAGGCTTTCTGAAGTGTGTATTTGTCACCTGGGAGCTAGGCCAGCACACGTTTCTCATCCTTTCTTTTCTGCAGCAGAGTCTGTCTGGAGATGCATTTTGGGCTGATTTTGATGTGTGAATTTCACTTTCCTAACCTTATTTATTTTAGACTTTTTCAGTTTTCCAGATGACTCTTTCTCTACCCACTTGGTAGAGGTCTCTCTGGACCACTTGGTCCATACCTCACGAGTGATTCGCCTTGGGGTTTGTGTCTCATACACATCCATACCTACTGAGAAGATACTTGTCCCTGTATCTCTTATTTCTGAGTGACTCTCCAGAGAAGTGTACCTTGCTGGTGGGAGAAGTGTTTGAGGTGTCTGCTGATCCCAAAGTACAACTTCTGTGAGGCTGCATTACCTGAACTGCTGCCAAGCTTGGGACAAGCAGTACTTCTTGCAAAGCTATCATGTGTCTTACGTTCAGTGAGCTTGCTCTCTCTGCAGAGTGCCATTTTGTATGTGATCAGCCCCTGAAGTGCAGTTGGATGTGTTGATTACCAAATTGGTTTGGGTTGAAATTGTTGCAGCTTCTCTCTGGCCCTGGTCATCCTTTCTCTTTCCTGCCTGCTGTATGAGTTTTGCTCCTCAGAAATGCTTAAGCCACTGCACTCCAATAATGGCAGTGAGGTGTGGTGGTTAACACTGGACATCTGAAAAGCCTAAATTCTTCTCTGTTAGTTCTGCTGCTCACTTTCTGTGTGACCATGGGTAGGGTAGCTGACCTCTGTGCCTTATTTTGTCATCTGATAATTTGGGATAGTGCTCAAATGCTCTGCCAAGCACTTTGAAGAGCTCTTGATTCTGGGCCCCTCAATTTAAGAAGGATATTGAGACTCCTGAATGTGTCCAGAGAAGGGCAAGGAGGCTGGGAAGAGGTCTCAAGCACAGCCCTGTGAGGAGAGGCTGAGGGAGCTGGGGTTGCTTAACCTGGAGAAGAGGAGGCTCAGGGGAGACCTTATTGCTCTCTACAACTACCTGAAGGGAGGTTGTAGCCAGGTGGGGGTTGGTCTCTTCTCCCAGGCAACCAGCACCAGAACAAGAGGACACAGTCTCAAGCTGCACCAGGGGAAGTTTAGGCTGGAGGTGAGGAAAAAAGTTCTTCCCAGAAAGAGTAATTGGCCATTGGAATGTGCTGCCCAGGGCGGTGGTGGAGTCACCGTCCCTGGAGGTGTTTAAAAGGGGATTGGACGTGGCACTTCAAGCCATGGTTTAGTTAGTCAGGAGTTGTTGGGTGATAGGTTGGGTTTGATGATCTCTGAGGTCTTTTCCAACCTTCTTGATTCTATGATGTTGAAGGCACTGCCTATTGAAGTGCAAAATTCTCTTCCTGACAGGAGCCAGCTTAGGAGCCAGCGTTATTTTTGTACTTTGGAGAGCAGAATGCAATGTTAACAAATGTAAAAGCTGGTGGTTGTTCTTGTGAGGACTTAAACAATGCCTGGAAGCATTCAGAGCATCATGAGCTATATAAATGGGGCATATCAAGTTAAAGGTGTACAGCTATTTTCATTGACTACATTAGATGTGTACAGATTGGTTTCAGTGACTGCTAACAAGAAGAAGAAAGATTTGACCACCTGAATAAAAAGCCATACCAGCAAACATGTTTGTGTTCCAAGCTGGGCTGCTGCTGACATCTCACATAGTGATCAGTGTGTTAAAATCCAGCTCAGATGCCACTGGTGCTTAGAGCAGTGTGCTCAATCATCACTTCAGCTTTAAAACACCGTCCTTGTGATCTGCACTGCTATTTCATGGCTTAACAAACGAAAGCTGTGAAAATGAAGGTGAGTTTATTCTTGAGTCTTTTCCCACTTCATCTCAGCTGAAGGCTAGGATGGGATCCATTCCTCAACACTGACCCAGTGGCCATTTTCTGTCTCCTCACATCTTCCACTCTGCAGCAGACTGTCTCTCTGGCTCTGGGAGCCTCCACAACCAGGAGCAGTTGTGTCTGACTTGGGAGTGGCTGGGAGGAGATGTTTGCACAGCAGGTGTGCCCCGGAGTCTGGGCAGCAGTTGAGGCTGCTTCCTGGATAGGCTTCTCTTCCCATGGGCAGAAGTTCCTCCATGCAGGCTTTTTCTAATCTTACTGCAGTTTCTCTTTGGGAGTGGAGAAGGAACTGGCAAGGCTGCATTTGCCGTAGCTGTGGTGTCAGGACTTCTCTTACCTATTCAGCAGAGGCATAGAAGAGTCTGCTTCTTGCAGACCTGCAGCCCTATGTGCTCCACCCCTTTCCAGATCCTCCATAAACCACAGTGAACAAGGAATGGTTTTCCACGACAGATGGCCCAGTTCACCTCTGGCCCCAGCAATTCTGAAAGGAAAGAACCACCTGCAGGCATGCCTGGGGTGAACCAGCATCCTGCTGCAGCGAGCTTACTGCTCCTTTCTGACTAACATTTCACTGCTACCTGCCTGAATGTCCCTTTGGAATGGTGGGATGCAGAGCTCTGCTTTAGTTAGCAGCTCCTTACCCTGTCTTACAAGTTCCTCTAATGCCTGCAGCTGTATCCCACTGCCTGGGCCTTCCTGAGGGGCACTGACTCCTCTGTTCATGGCTTTCCCCTTGCCCTGGAAGGGGCTTGCTCAGGGCTGTCCCAGCATCACCTTGAGCAGAGGCTCAGCAGAGGCTGGCAGAGTTGTGGGGAAGTGCTGCTCCCCTGTTTTTTATCCCTAGCTCTTCTTGCTGGGTGTCTGCTGTTAGCCACCCTTCACCCTCTCTTTTAAACAATCCTATGCTGACAGCATCTGTCAGGAGCTCCAGAAAGAGCTTCAGAGCTCTGCTCTGCCATGCAGTTCTGCCAAACCTCATTTTGCTTCCCTCCTTCAGGGGAGAACAGGACTCGGAGCATTTCCCACCCTCTGACAGGGAAGTGCTTAGAAATGCAAGGGGCGTGTGTTGGTGTCTGCTGTTGCCATGGAGCTGAGCTCTGTTGACAGACTCAGGCTGCTGGTGGCCAGGGTGCCGCGGGCTGTGGCAGGTGATGGTGGTGGTGACTGTGGTGGGGCTTCTCCAGGATCCAGCTTTCCATGCAGCCAAGTGCACAGCAGAGGTAACCTCTGGGCTACAACCTCCAGGGTGGGTTGGGAGCAGCATGGCCTGAAAGTGAACAAGCAGAGCACTGCCTGCACTTTGGCAAGGCTCTTGGGAAGAATTCTTATTTCTATGAATAGCTGAAGGGTAGAGGTCATGAGGGTGGGGCTGGGCTCTCCTCAGTGGTGGCCAGTGACAGGACAAGGGGCAGTGGGTATAAACTAGAATACAGCAGGTTTCACTTGAGGAGAAACTTCCCTTCGAGGGTGCTGGAGCACTGGAGCGGGCTGCCCAGAGAGGTTGTGGAGTCTCCTCTCTGGAGTGTTTCAAAACCTGCCTGGACACATTCCCGTGCACCTGTGCTAGCAGAGGGGTTGGACTAGATCTCCAGAGGTCCTTCCCCACCCCTGCCATTCTATGACCCTAAGAAAATACTCCAAATTTTGGGTGTCTGCTCTTCTTTGGCACTGCCAGGCACAAGCAGAGCCGCTGGCACCAAGGCTGTTGGACTGTAGGCTCAGTGCTGCTTGGGGCAGCATCCTCCATCCTCATCTCCTTGTTCCCACAGCTCCGAGCTGTCCCACAGCTGTGCAGTGCTGGGTGAGGTGTCATGCACGTCATGCTGCTGCCCAACTTGCTCAGCACCTTGTGACAAGCCCCTTCAGGCAGCTCTGCTGGCACAGATGAGAAAGCACAAGTCTGCAGCCCCCAGGAGGTTGGGGGGCCTCTCCCCGGCAGCTCAGCTGTGCCGCAGATGCACAGTGTGCAGCCCACCATGGGAGGCACAGTGATCTTTGAGACCCCACTGCCAGGCCTGTTCCCCAGCATTACTTACAGCCCACCAAGCTCTTCCATCTATCAGCAGCCCTAAGGACAAGCCAAGCCAGGAGCTGGGGCTGTGCCTCTTGGCTTTTTCCTTTGTTTCCCCCTTTTCCCCCAGCCACCATGCCAATGACAGCAACAGAAGCCATGAGCTGAACAGAAAGTCAGTTCTTTGCTTTATTCTTTTTCAGGCCAGCTTGGGGCACTTTAAGTCACCTCTTGTGGCACTTGTGTACCCCAGCCCACAAGGAGATGGGGCTAAATCTATGGACAGGAACATCCCATATCTAAATAGTGGTGAGCTCGTGGGACAAGCAACAGGGACTGGAAATGTTCATCTAGCAGCCTTCACCCAGCCACCTGCTTGCCCCAAGGCCCTGGGCCAAATCTCCTGGGTCAGCAGAGGGCTGCAGCTTCCCATGCATGCAAAAAATGGATGCAGAAAATGCAGCTGATGATGCTCAGCAGTTTCTTTGAATCTCTCACCACTTACATCCCTCTCATGTGGAGGGGAGGCGTGGAGGGAGCACCAGGAGAATTCAGTAATCCTCGTGAGCAGCCTTTCAGAGGAAAGCCAGGACACTAACTACTTGCACAAAGAGGGATTTACAGCAGCTGGAGGTGCTTCTGCAAGTGCTGGGAAGTACTCCAGAGGTGTATGAGGGGTGCAGAGCAATATCTGGATGAGAATATGGCTGTGGTTGTAGTTCCTAAGGGAAATAGAAGCTGGGATGGGATAGGATAGAATTAACCAGGTTGGAAAAGACCTTTGAGATCATCAAGTCCAAGCTATCATCCAACACCATCTAATCAACTAAACCATGGCACCAAGTGCCTCATCCAGTCTCTTCTTAAAACACCCCAAAGATGATGGTGACTCCACCACCTCTCTGGGCAGCACATTCCAATGGCCAATCTCTCTCTCTGTGAAGAACTTCTTCCTCACCTCCAGCCTAAACCTCCCCTGGTGCAGCTTGAGACTGTGTCCTCTTGTTCTGGTGCTGGTTGCGTGGGAGAAGAGACCAACCCCCACCAGGGTAGGGTAGGATAAGGGGGATAGGATAGGATAGGATAGGATAGGATAGGATAGGATAGGATAGGATAGGATAGGATAGGATTTGGGAGGCTCTTGAGCTGCTTGTAACCAGTCTTTCTTCCCTTGCCTTGAAAACACAGGCTCTGAAGCTGAAGTTCCCACGCAAGTTTGCAGACCCTGTGCTCCAGCCTTTGGTAGAAGTTGCATGGCATGAATACCTGCAGAAGAAAAAGAGGGTAACTCAGGAGTCCTGTTCCCAGGGCTGCAGCTGCTCCCAGCTTGGTGCCAGACACTGTGGCAATCAGCTTTTCCACCCCAGTTTATTTAATGCTCTCAGGAACCCCTGGGACAGGATGGGGCTCTCAGGTGCTTTTCCTATTTATTCACTCTGAGCTGCCCCTAAAGTGACACCCAGATGACTCCCATCACAATGATGTCCCATAGCAGCAGAACCCAGACCCTGAAGGCACACACACCTCACTGAAAGCTGCTGCCAGTGACAGGATTGGTGGGTTTAAAAGTAGGAAAGGCATAAAAATACCACACGCCACCTCACCTGTGGTGGATGTTACTGACAGAGTGTGTGATTAATCCCTGGAGGCTTTGTTGTCCCTCTGAAATGCAGGAACTGAGAGGTGAGGTGTGGGCATACACCTCCTCAGTGATGTGCTTCCTCGATGGCCAGCTGCTGGGGGATGAGAAGGAGCTGCTCTCATGGTCCTCCCATGAGTGGAACTATCAGGACACCAAGCCCAGCACACTTCACCAAGCAGCTGCTGAGGAATTCTACACCAACTACCTGAAAAAGAGCCAGGCAAGTAGCATGGTTTAGACCTGGAGTACAAGGCCTGACGAAAGGGCAGGTTCCAGCAGGAGGAAGCAGTGCAGGCACAGCACTGGCAGGTTTTTTGGGTTTCGGCCCTGTGATGGTGGGGCCAGAGCTGGGGCTGGAGAGGCTGATGGGGAGCATCACCAGGACAGCAGAGCCTCTGTGCCTCTCAAAGCCAGGAAGGGACAAACAGCAGCCTGGGTGCCCAACACCTATTAGCTGCTGCAGGGCTGACCAGTCTGACCAAAGCACACTGCTGACTGAGCTGCAGCTGTGCTGCTCCAAAACCCCAACGTGCCCAGCCCTGGGGTATTGAAACTCTTGGGTACCAAGAACCCAGCTGCCAAACCTCTCCTTTCCCAGCCAAGATCCCCTAAAACTCCAGTGACATAGAATCATACAGTGGTCTGGGTTGGAAGGGACCTCCAAAGCTCATCCAGTCCATCCCCCTGCAGTAAGCAGGGACATCCTCCATTAGGTCAGGTTGCCCAGAGCCTTGTTGAGCCTGACCTTGAATATCTCCAAGGATGGGGCCTCAGCTACTTGTTCCAGTGTTCCAGCACCCTCACAGTAAAGAAGTTCTTCCTAACATGCTGATGTGATGCTGCTGGCACTGAAATGCTACAGAGAGCAGAGTGAAATAAAATGTCCTAACAAAATGATTACCATAGAAGATGCAGCAGTGATGGCCTACAGATCTGAGGCTGGCTGGGAAGAATGTCTGAGGCTGAGAATGTCCCTTTGGGTGGGATGGACATAATTCCTCTGGATCCACTTAATATTCCTCTGGATCCACTTATTATTCCTCTGGATCCACTTATTATTCCTCTGGATCCACTTATTATTCCTCTGGATCCACTTATTATTCCTCTGGATCCACTTATTCCTGCCTGCATTGCATGGGCTGCAATGGGCACGGAAGTGAAGAAGAAAAGATGAAGGAGCCTGGGAGGTTGCTTTTAACACTGTGGGAATTATTTCTGCCCACAATGAACCATCCTCTGCTCTTTTCAAACACTGCTGTGCAGTGGCAATCCCATGGATGTTTCCTGACGCCTCAGAAAATGAATGAGAAACCTCAGCACTGAGCAGCTGGACCCTGGCCTGTGTTAGGAAGCCAGCAGAGCACGGAGAGGTGGCCTTCCCCTCACTGCACTTGTTTTTCTGCTTTAAACAGCATGTGTTTGTGTACCTGGAGATTGCCATCGAGGAACAGCCCATTGGGAGGCTGCTGTTTGAGGTATGTTACAGAGGAGAAAAGCAGAAGGGAGGAACAAGCATCCCCAGCGTGCTGCTTCCACCTGCTGAAGGAGGGAGGACAGAAACCTGGCCAGGGGACATCACAGAATTATTTGGATTGGAAGGGACCTTAAAGATCATCCAGTTCCACCCCCTGCTATGGGCAGGGGCACCTCCCACCAGCCCAGGTTGCTCAAGGCCTCGTCCAGCCTGGCCTTGAACATGTCCAGGGAGAGGACATGCACGACTCCCCTGAGCAACCTGTTCCAGTGTCTCACTACCCTCACTGGAAAGAATTTCCTCCTAATCTCCAGCCTAAATCTGCCCTCCTCAAGCTTCAATCCATTCCCTCTCGACCTATCCCAACAAGCCCTTGTTACAATCCATTCCCATTTTTTCTTGTAGGCTCCCTTTGCACGTTCTCAGCTGGGAATTTCACTCTGTGTTTCCCTCTCCTCCCCTTTTGCAGCTCTTTTCTGATGTGTGTCCCCGGACCTGTGAGAATTTCCGCGCCCTGTGTGCTGGAGGAGCGAAGTCTCTGCGGGACGGCCGGGAGCTCACCTACAAAGACTCCGTTTTCCATCGCCTGCTGAAGAGCTGGTGGATCCAAGGAGGAGGTGTGTCTCCATCCAGGTGTCCTGAGTAAAGCCCAGTCACAGCAGAAGTGTGGGGGTGGGATGATCTGCATGAACAGCAGTCTTCATCCATGGAGATGTAGCTGCACTGCGTGGCAAAGCAAACCTCTGCAGGACAAGGTCTCAATATTTAGTTAGTTACTTATTTACAAAGCAGAAAGCAGTTTCTCTTTTAGCCATCCTGCTTTCCAAGCCGAGGAAAAGCTTGGCTCATTTGTTCTTTTCCTTACCCAAGGCCTTTTCCAAAGAATTTAGGAAACTAATTGAAAGCATCACACTTTCCCCTGAAGTTCTTTGCTGAAGTCGTTAGGAAACTAATGAGAACCACGAAAACACTAAGAATAGCCACAGGAAAGCACATCACTTGCTTTGTGGAGAGATTAATTTACAGAGGCATTGAGCCAAGTGTCAAAACCTTCCCAAAGGTGCTGGTGAGTTGCTCTGAGTCCCAGCACCATGCCTGGAGTTTGGCACTGACAAGAAAGGCCCCACAAATGATGGGGTCCTGCAGCTTGCCCAACATCCCCAGGGACAGCACTTAGGTGCCTCAGAACTATTCTTTATTACTCCATCTGCATTATATCTCTCATGAAGCTTACCTACCTGTGTTTCTTGCCTTGCCTGCCCCAAATGTGAGTGTTTCCATCCACTTAAAGCTTTATACTTTAAAGATGCACCTCCTCCTTGTCATGGATCACCATGCAGGGATCTATGTAGTCCATAAAAGCAACCTAAGACTGCAGGCTCCCACTGTAGAGGACTAACCATAACCAACATGAGACTATGTTTATAAAGTAACTAAACAGAAGTTTAAAAGAAGTTTAGATAAAAGTAACTAAACCAGACTGCCTTTAATAGAACTATACCTGTATTAAAAAAGCATAGTTTTCTGTAGCACCTCATCCATCAGAAATCTGCTTCAGCTGGAATTTCTCTCTTACCAAACCTCTCTTCTCAGACAAGGCACTGGTTTTACCTCACCATAAAACCACAGCTGCAATTTTGTCCTTCCTGCTTCTAACCCTGCTCTCTCTGAGAGACTCCCTTCCCAAGGCACCCCTCAGGAGCTGTCCCAGGAGGAAGGATGCCAGCTTCAGAGGGGCAGTGGTTGAACACACCAGGTGAAGCAGTTCTCAGTAGAGAGATTCTCCTGGGATGGAAGCAGAGCTCTTCCCAAAGGTCTGCTCAAACGTCAGTAACAGAGCAGAGGGAGGGATGCAGTTCTTCCCCAGCCTACACCTCTGAGCACAGCTGAGCTGCTCACTGATAACCCCTGATAACAGCTGTGATAAGCCTGGTCTCTGATGGTTACTTTGATCTACCCTGCAGACATCGTAACTGGAAAGGGAGGTGGAGGAGAGTCGATTTATGGCCCCACCTTTGAAGGTATGTCCCCTGAGCTATCTTCCTGCACAAGTGGCAGATTTCCACAAAAGATCAAGTTGTTGATCTGATCTTATTCACAGAATAGCCTGGGAATTTCCTTACATCTCCCTGAAGCAAAAGGGTCTGCTGCTCAGCCAGTTATCTGCTTGCATTAGCAGGAGCAGAATGCTTTAGTGAGGACACTTTTTGATCTTGTAATCTTGTCTCCCTCCCTGCCTGAGGCTGAGCTCCATCAGCCCCTTCTCTCTGCCCAGATGAGGGGCTGATGGTCACCTGGTGCCTAATTCAAACTTGGAATACCCACCTTTGTGGACAGGACCTTAGAAATGCAGAAGTGGCTTAGCTACAGCTCTCCAGGCACCCCATACCACTTTTAAAAATGCATTCAAAGCACAGGAAGGAACTCAGCTTTAACCTCAGTCAGCTTTTCAGGCTTGGGGACACTGCAGGTGTTGCTGCCAGCAGCTGTGGCTCTGTGGACATGAGGGGAGCTGCTTCTGAATCTCACCTACAACTGTGAAAGTCCAGGAATGACAAATGTGAGATAAATTTAACAACCACCACACATAAAAAAATGTTCCCTCGTGCTGGTAGAAAGTAATACAACACACTGGAAAAGCAACATTATCATTTGCAATATTTAAGAAGACCAGCCCATGTAATTGATGGAGATGCTTGGGATCTTCTGGTTAGGTTAAATGCTACCCATAAGGAGGGCTTATGACAGTTAAAGCACTTTTGAACCTGATTTATGTTTCCTTATATAAAAGCTGCCCTGCTGCCAATGGCACAAAGGAGGTGACGTTTGAGCAGGCTGGGCAGCAGCCAGCAGTGAGATCAGAACTGGCAAGTGCAGCTCAATACCTTCTTTCCCAGGATAGAATCATAGAATTGCTTCAGCTGGAAAAGGCCTCTAAGATCCTCTTGTCCATCCATCAACACTGCATGGGCACTAAACCATGTCCCCAGGTGCCATGTCCACATAGTTTTTGAGCATCTCCAGGGATGGTGACTCCACCACCTCCCTGGACAGCTTGTTCCAATCCTTGACCACCCTTTCAGTAAAGACATTTTTCCTCATGCCCAACCTAAACCTCCCCTGGCACAGCTTGAAGCTGTTTCCCCTTGTCCTATTGCTAGTTCCCTGGGAGAAGAGGCCAGCACCCACCTCACCACAACCTCCTTTCAGGCACTTTTTCAGCAGGATGTTTTCCATTAGCTTCTTTACTGGCCTCAGCACTAGGCTGTTGTAGGAAGCTCTTTATAGGAATGAAGGACTATAGCAGCTGAGTCTAGCTGAGAGGTGTCCCTGCCCATGGCAGGGAGGTTGCAGTAGATGGTCTCTGAGGTCCCTTCCAATCTAAGCCATTCTGTGATTCTATGGCATTGATTCAAACCAGGATTGAGCTCACACAAGGCTAAAGACCCTTAGGGGAAAAGGAGAAGGGAAAGGGAGAGTGGGGAAGGAGGAAAGGAGCTTGTGGGAGCTGGCAAAAGGGAGCTGCCTGGTGAAGAGCAGCAAAGGGAACAACACAACTGCAGCCTTTCACCCCCAGGCTCTTTCCCTAGATGAAAGCTTTGCCATCAGTCACAAGGGCAGAGGTGTCCTGGGGATGGCCAACCAGGGCCACCACAGCAACAGCTCACAGTTCTACATCACCTTCCAGCCAGCTCCCTACCTGGACAGAAGATACGTGGCCTTCGGGTAGGTACACACAGGCTTGCTGCCACTGCACTGCCTGGGAGCTCTCCCTGGCACTGTGAAAGAAAGAAGCAAAAGATGTGTCTCAGGGAGTCACTTCTAATAGTGTCACTTCTGACAGCATGGGTCTTGACTTCTTTCTCCTCAAAAGTAACAGCCACTGGTAGCTGGGGCACATGGCACAATGCTTACTTCTTTAACTAGATGTAGCTGCATAAGGCCAGGGCATTTTCACCTCTCCTAAAATGACAGCTACAGGCTACTTAATCAAGAACTGATGGCATTGTGAAGAGCCATTTTTTAAAGAGCAGAGTGGCTGCAGCCTGTCAGTAGGAAACCAGAGCCTGGCTCTGTTACTGCCCCGCACAAGCTGGAGGCTGCAGAGCTGGCTCCAGATGGATTCTGATCACATGTGCACTTTCTCCCTCCCACAGGCAACTGATCGAGGGCACAGAGGTGCTCCAGAGACTGGAAGATGTACCTACATGTAATGAAAGGCCCACAGTAGCCTGCAGGATTGTTAAGTGTGGGACCTTTGAGCCATGATCACCAGCCTCTGGAAGGTAGAGCACTGTTTTCCACTCAGCTGTTTACAGATCTCGATGGCTTTCACTTAAGGCAAAAATAAAAAGCACTTCCTGCACTTGCCAGTGGCTTAGAAATGTTCTTGGGGCTTAAAAAGCTGTTAAGAAACACCTTTATGGGAGGATTGAAAAAAGACTTGTGAATACATCTCAGTGCCAGTCTACAGCTTATGGGAATGGTGTTAATAACAATGATCTGTGATACAGTGACAAGTGGGTATGGCACATATGGGTAGAGAATGTTGGACAGAAGGATGCACACCTACAGGATAAAGCTAAATTCTGCCTCTACCACAACCTGTCCTGCCAGGTTTGCCCTGTACAGCTCAAATACCAGATGCATTCTGCATACAGTAATTCAGACATCTCAGAGGAAAGGAGGAAAAAACATTTCTTGCAAGGATTTTAAACTATATTCAGAAGTGACAGAATGAGAGGACACAGTCTCAGGCTGCACCAGGGGAGGTTTAGGCTGGGTGTTAGGAAGAAGTTCTTCACAGAAAGAGAGATTGGCCACTGGAATGTGCTGCCCAGGGAGGTGGTGGAGTCACCATCACTGGAGGTGTTTAGGAAGAGACTTGATGAGGCACTTGGTGCCATGGTTTAGTTGATTAGATGGTGTTGGGTGATAGGTTGGACTCAATGATCTTGAACCTAGTTAATTCTGTATTCTGTTTAAAGTCAAAAAAGTCATTTTAGCTCCATAGGGAACAGAGGACACTGCTAAATGACCAGTTAATTGGGGTTTAAGTGTTTTAAATTTGCTGTTGGCTTGGTCACCTGTGGCAGGTCTGCTCTGTAGGATGGCTGCATGCTGGTGTCCCCAGTGCTCCCACAAGAGACTGAGCCAGAGCACAGTGTGTGTTTTGAGTCCAAATGTCCTGATCGGAGCAGCAGCCAGAGCCCAGAAACTCATGCTCTGGCAATGGGCAGTGTTCAAGATCCCTCAGGCATTTGCCTGATGATGTCAAGTATCAGAAAGCTGATCCTGTGCCAAAGGTCACAGAGGGGGTGACAAGTATGATGGCTGGATGTATGAAGTGCAGGGTGTCATGCACAGGGTGACTGGGCAGGGGACAACTGTTCAAAGTTACACCACGTGGAGAGCGAGAAGAGGAGAGTACAGCCAGGAAATGTTTTGAATTTCAGGCACAATGATCCTTCAAGCAAGCCACAGTTAGGCCTTGGTCACGACAGGACACTCTGCCAGAAAAAAATACCATGTGGTCACATTTTTCATCCAGTATTAAGGAGGTCACCTAAAAGTAAGTCTGTCTTTCAGCCCTGCTTCTCACTGCTTGCAGACTGGATCTGCTTAAGGAGCCCAAGGTGATGAGTAATGAAACAGGAAAGGAAGAATTGTCTTAACCTCAATCCAAAATGATGTTTTGTAACTCATGTCCCTGACCAAGTCACAAGCAATGCATTGTCTCCTCTGAGAAAGCCAGACCAGAGAAGTGGTGTGCACAAGCATCCAGAGGCCACGCAAGTCCAGGTTCAAGCCACAGGGTCTCCAAAAAAGCACTTTCTGAGTGATTACAAAGGCAGTGGATGGCACCAGGATCCACTAATGATCATTATGTAATGGTGTGGAATGCCCCAAATGCTCTTTGGATGGTGAATCTTCCTTGTCAAGTGCTCACCAGGTACTGACACTTGACACACACCGGAGGATGAAATAGCAGTTTGTAAATGAGAACCAATGTTTACAAATTGAAACAAGTGTAATTTCCCTTCAGTGTGCCTGCTAAATGATTGTTATTTATTGCTGCCACCCCAAACTTCAGTACACTCCTCTGGAACCTCTTAAGGGCCTCATAGTTGTTATATCTTAGCAAGCACTAACTGATGGAACATGATCTAAGAATCCTGGGTATTGACTGCATTTAAAATGTGCTTGCTTAAAATGGGCAGCTGCAGACCCTTAGGTTTTACCCATTTTTTGCCAAGGGCTTTCAATAAATTTTTAGCAACACAGTGCTTGGAATTCGTTATAGATTGAAAACAGAGGGGAATGCCTTACTAACCACTAAGTATATACCAGAACAATGAGAAAGGAACAGAGTGCTGAATGTGATTATTTTCAATCCAACAACAACAACCCAGGCTGCCATGCTGCTGCTGACTGGATGCCACAACACAGTCCCAAGATGCTGACTTCAAGAGAAAAAAAAACTCAGACAAACCACATTTATCATTCACTCAGATTCCCATCACCCCCAGGATTACAGGACAGATGTTGTCACTCACTTTTGGAGATGTGTTGTAGCTGTCATTTTTGCCCTGCTGGTAATCTTAGTTCTGTTTTGTTTTGTACTTCATTTTACCCTAGATTTTCCATTATCTATCTATCTATCTATCTATCTATCTATCTATCTATCTATCTATCCAGATAGATACACACACACATCTCTATCTCTGCCTCTTAGAAGATCAAGCTGGGGATTTATTCGGTCGTTTCCTCTTTCCTGCCCAGGTCCATCTCACACTTAGGAGAAACCAAGGAGAATTTTCCTGCTGATGTTTCTCTTTCATCTGCCTTTCCATTGTGAGGACACCTTTCTCAAATCAGGGCCATACTAAAATTTGCTTTACAGCTCTAACTTGGCTCTCCTTGGTTACAAGCAGGCATGAATGTTTGTTTTGGTTTCCCAATGCTTGCCTGTGTAGGTATTGCACAAAATGTTGAGGCAGATTTAAACAATTTTTTGTTTGCAGAGTCCAGTGTTGATGATACACATTGATTCAAGCTGCCTTAGGGGAAAACAAAGGAGAGAGAGAGATAGGGAACAGGACAGGCAGAGGGGGAATTCTCCCCAGGGGTCAGAAGGGAATCACAGAATCATTTAGTTTGGAAAAGACCTTTGGAAAGGACTGCAACCACAAACCTAACACTGCCAAGTCCACCAAAATAAGTTATGGGATGGCCAAACATCCTTCTCCAGGTGCTCTCTACCATACCCCTGGAAAGTAATGAAGATATGTGTTACAATTTTTACTGTGCTTCCTCTCTAGTTCCAAGCTGTGATCACATTAGCACGGACTGGAGCAGTCGGACAACCATGTGCACGTATTGCACACTGACTGCTAAGCTTGATCTGATATTTGCTTGATAATATTTGGTTGAAGTACTACTGTATACTGTTTTTCGAGGTAGAAAAGAGAGGAGGGAAGTGGAACCTCACACCAGTGCCAAGAAAAATCCACCGCATAAAGAGCTGTACTGGAGGGGGCAGGGGCACATGACCTGGTGTCTGAGATGTGGTGAGAGGGAGGTTAACACGGTGTAGACAGCCCTGCCTCAGCAACTTCGGGGAAAGTCGGAGCAGCTCAAACGAAGGGCTGCCAGCCCGCAAAGCAGGGCTCGGCTACGGAGCGGCAACTGGAGCCCGGGAACCCCCAGGTCAGGGAAGCACAGGAGAGGTGCCAGGCCACGCCCGGCCACCCCCAGGCGGTTAGTTTCTGCTAAGGTCTGCCTCGTTCTCTGCCGTTCGGTGGCAGCCCCGCAACCGACAGCTGGCACACGTGGGGCTCCGCGGGAGAGCAACGGCCCCAGCCACCCTTCCCTGCTTCGCCCTTCAGGGCCCTAGAGCCAATGAGCGGCCGCCGCGGGGAGGAAGCGGGGAGGCGGTGGGGCAGCGCGTGGCGAGCGGGAAACACTCTCGGTAGGCGGCGGGGTCACGTGAAGAAGTGACGCCACGCCGCAGTGGGGGCCATTCCATTACCCGCCGAATGGGGGGGTAGGGGGGGAAGGGGAAAAGGAGGAGGCGACTGGACGGAACCACGCCACCATGGCTCCAGCCGGTCCGCGCGGGGGGAAGAGGCGGGGCCAGCTCGAGGCGGTGGCGCTCACGTGACAGCGGGAGGCGGGACAGCGGCGCTGGGAGGGTGCGCGCGGCAGAGCGGGGCGAAGGGGAGCGCTGAGGAGCGGGAGCGGTGACCGCTCACTGCACCGCCGCCATGGGTCGGGTATTCGCGCTTTCCCTCACCGCCGTCTCTCTCACCTTCTACCTGTCCTGTCTCTGCGGGCTGGCCGTGGGGAATCCCGACACCACGGTCGCTGGTGAGTGCCCCCACCGACAGTTGCTGACGGGGCAGCCCCTCCCCCTCCCGCGCCCCGCCCGTTGTTCGGCGTTGAGGGGAGCGAGGCGGGCTCCCAGCCAGGCGGGCGGCCGGCCGGCCCTCCGTGCTCGCTGCTCTGCCGCGCCCGGCGGGGCGAGAAGTCTGTGGGGCGGGAGGGGGCGCTCAGCCGTGCCGGCCGCCTGCTGTGGGGAGCGGCCCTGCCCTATCGCAGCTCGACCGCTTCCGTGCGGCGGCAGCGTTGCCACCCTTAGCGTCCGTGGCCGCAGCCCGCCGGCAGCTTCCCTCCCGCTCCGTCTCGTCTCGCTTTCGTGTTTCGTTTCGCGGTGGGGGTGTTGGGGTGCATAGGGTGTGAGATCCGTTAGCACGGCTTAAAATGCCGTCTCCGGTGGCCCCTTCGCAACAGCAGACGGCTGCTCGCCGGTATCTGCTTTGTGCCTTCGGAACCACACACGGCACGCTGGTTTTTGTCAAGCTTAGTACAGGCGAAATCGCGGGTGAGCAGCGGTGGTCTGGCACTGCTGCCCACTGCTCCTTATTCTGACCTTAGCCTCTTTATTCGTTCTCTGGGTTTGTCTGAGCTTTCTGGCTCTGTAAGCCGCTTGCCAAAGCGTTTACATGGCCAAAAAAAAAAAAAACCAACAAAACAACAAACCAACCAACCGAAAATGTGCTGCATGCCCAAAAAAGCTAAGGGAAGAAGTTTTTCTGCGAGTGTCAGTTCCCTGGCCGCGTTGCATAACGCGCTGCAGCTAAGCGTGAAGCTGCCTGGTAAGCTCTGCTTCAGCCCTTCCAGATTTCCTCCTCAGACCTACCACCGACGACGGGCACCCTATGAAAACCACAAACTGCTTGAGGACTGCTGGGAGTCAGAGGTGAACAACCTCTGCGGTGCAGCGGGAGAGGGCAGTGTTGGTCCGGCAGGACAGACTTCTGATAGTGTTTCCAGGTTTCCTCAACTGTAAGAGGAAAATCTGAATGTACCCTGTGTGAGTGCCAGTACAGCAGACGGGTTTATCTTGGGAGCAAACAGGAGCTTGCCTACGCTTAAGAGCTGATTTCATGGTACCCGAGTCAGGGTTGGTTTTTCTTTCACTGAAGAGTAGGCATCTCCTGATGGGGAGAGGTGGGGAGCTTGCTGTTGTGCCGTGAAATGGCATCAGATTACACCGGGGAGGTTTAGCTTAGACATCAGGAAAAACTTCCGTACTAAAGGGAGCCGTGTTGAAAAGGACCTCTGGAGATCTTCAAGTCAACCCCCTGGCAGAGCAGGACCGTATAATCTAGTGCAGCTCACACAGGAACGCATCCAGATGGGTCTTGAAAGTCTCCAGAGAAGAAAGCGCCACACGCTCTCTGGGGAGCCTGGTTATCAAAGACTGGAACAGCCTGCCCAGGGAAGTGCTTGAATCACCATTGCTGGTTGTAGGTAAAAGCTGTCTAGATAATAGCGCTCAAGGATATAGTGTAGAGTTAGATAATGGTTGGGCTTGATGATCTCAAAGGTATTTACCAACCATGGTGATTCTGTGGTTGGTATACAGAAAGAGCCTTTCACAGCAGGAGTAGCACTGAGAGAACATCTGACACCCTGCTGCTGATTCTGGAGTTAACAGCTCATTCTTGAGGCCTGCTACTGTGATTAAAAATATCTCCTGATCCTGTACTCTTGCAGATCTGTTCCTCCTTCAGGCTAGGCTGGGAAAGCTTATTTTGAAAGTAAACTAAAAGTCCTAGTGCACCTGGTATTGGCTGGCAGCACTGTCTTATCTCCCCTTGGAGAATACTGAAATTTCTGTTTACCAGTGAGGACCTCACAAAAGTGAACTCTGCTTGTTTGTTAGAAGTGCATGCTGCAATCATTCTTCACGTGTATACCCAGAGTAATATATCTGGGATCTGTTCTCCAGAAGCCGTCATATAGCTCTTGATGAGATTTAAGTGCCTTGTTTCTGCTTACTGATGAGCTACAAAGGTCTTTCATATCTTGTTCCATTTCTCAAAAGTGAAGATACAGTGCCAATATTTCTAGCTTGATCTTACCATAACCAGGAGAAAAGCCAAGGCCAATTAGGGCTTAATTCAAATAATTGTATTTGTTACTGTGATATGCAAATTACCATGCTGATTGACAGAGATCAGTGGATAGGAGCATTCCTTTTACCAGGGAACAGAGCAGAGAAAAGTCAGAGGTTGCCCAAAGGTGCCTGGAGGAGGTGGATGTGATGTGAGATGTGCTGGAGAGTATGTAGCATAAGGACTTGTGGGTTGTATGTGGGTTTTCAGAGTGCGATGGCTGTATGAGTAAGTCTTAATTAAAACTAATGCAGTAAAATTGTGGATTGGGTGGAGATACTGTATGATCCAGACAGTGGATGTATTGTCACTGTGGTTTTAAGGCAACAATGTTTGAGATTGGCATTTAAAAAGCAGCTGGACTGGTTAGGTCCTTGCCTTCTGCCATGATAATGATAGAAGCAGATTAATTTCCTTTCTGCTCTCCTTCATATGCACTTGTATATGAAGTCTTCTAGGTTCTTGTCTTTATTTTTCATACTTTGGTTACTTCACTGTAGGGTGCTAGGAACGTGCTCAGTTGCACATCTACTAAAGTCTTTTCATTCATTTGTGCTTGCTCTGCAAAGCAGATTTGCAGGATGTGAACAATTTAGATTGCATCTGTTTCACTTCTGTATGAAATGGAAGTTTCAGATTTTTGTCTTTCATTCTAGTTTTTCTGAAAGCTGACAGGAAATGGACTTCAAAATGGTATATTTTTCTGGTTTAAAGATCCAGAACAGCAGATGAAAATTCTTCATACTTTTGTCTAGATGAGTTCAACAGTGCTGCTGAAAAGTCTGGCTCACACCAAGAGAGATGAAGCTTCCATGCTGCAAAGGCCTACGTTGTGGTGCTGGCAGCCAGGCGGAAGAAGTTCCATTTGACTTGGACTTGTGTTGTAAAACTGTAGCAGTCACCTTTTAATCAGGAATGTTGAAAGCACCATTTTTCAGTGCTTCAAAGAAGAGCGTGTTGTCACAGTGCTTTGCTCTATATCTAAGAGCAGAATTTCTGCAGTCTGTTTCTGGTAAACTTGTAGAGACTTTATCAGGTTGTAGTTTCAGCTTCTACACATCCAAGGACACTTAATTGTCACCTTTAATAGAGAATCTCTGCTGCTGCAAGAGGAACTTGTATACCTTAGCAGCTCTTACAGTGTCATGGCTCAGCCCTATGTTCAGAGGTTGACATGAGAAAAAAACAAAACATTAAGGTGGCCCTAAACTAAACTAACTTGATGCCAGTGGGATCTGAGAGAATGTAGATTCTGGTGTATCCAGCCTATCTGTAGAAACAGTTTGCTCTGGTTTCCTGCCATGCTGAATTGTTTCAAGATGTAAATAACCACATTGAAATGACCCTGAGCTGTAAAGGCTTCTGGACATAATGGCATTTCAGCAGGAGACTTGCTGATGTATCAGTATATGATTAAGCAGCAGTTTAGATAAGCTGTCCATGTGTGATTGACTCAGTGAATGCAGTAAGTTGCAAAAGGCTTCACAGTTTTGTTTTTTAGAGCATCAATAATGAGCAGTGGCTCTCAGAAAGCCTTAGCTAAGCTTTCCAGTGACTATGTCTTGATTTTTCTCCCCATAGTGCTGCAGCTGTCTGAACGCTCTGATTTCTGGTTGAACTTGATAGGTCAGGTTCAATCTTGGCAGCAGTGATGTTGGGAAGAGTACCAAATACCTGGCTTCCTATTGTGTAAAGCATGCCCATTGCATGCTTGGACAATGGGACTCTTTCCCTTCTTCACTTTGAGGACTCTTGAGTTGCCAGTTGGACACTGGCTTGGTTGAGCTGCCTGTGAGCAGGGTTTTCATGCATTCACTGGTGCAAGTTTTGCTGCTAGTGTGGTGGCTTGAACTTTCATCTGCTTTGTCACTTCAAACCAAAAGTACAACAGAACTTGCTGCTGTATGAATTCCCTAAAACTCAAACACCTGCTATTGTGGGGTTTTAGTTCAGTACTGCCATTAATTTATTTAACATAAAACTTTATTCTTTCATAGATCCTACAAGTGCTCCTCTTTCCAATGCTACTACAGCGGCTTCCAATGCTACTACAGCGGCTTCCAATGCTACTACAGCGCTTCCAATGCTTCCAATGCTACTACCCCAGCTTCCAATGCTACTACACCAGCTTCCAACAGTACCACTGCGTCTTCCAATACTACCACAGCCACTTCTGCTACCACAGCCGTTACTACTATAGGTAATACAGTAACACTGAACACGGAATGGCACTGAAGTAGGAACTGATGAATAAAATAAAGGACAAGAGGTCCTTTTCCACAGGTCACTAGTAGCATAACTACTGAACATCTGAGGTAGGGAAGAATAAACAGTCCTGAGGTTTGGAAGAAGTGGGTTGTATAAATCTCTAACAGAGCAAATTCTTCTTTCAAAGATAAGTAAGGGGGAAAAAAAAACCTCATCTTTGAAAGCATCTGCTACATAAGGAAGCTGGGAGGTAATGACTTAGTACTAATTAGGCTCAGAACAGCCTGACGTACAGTAAGGTGGTGTTTAGCTTTGAGTAACCCTGCAAAGGTTGGCATTTGTCCCAGGCACATAGTGGAATACTGATTAATTTTTAGTAACACTGATCTGGGGAGGGGGTGGGGTGTGGGGGGTGGTCAGAGACCCAGTGTTCTGGCTTGATCAAGGAAGAGCTACAGGCAAGTGTTTGCTTATTTCAATGATGCCATTCACAGTTAATGTTTTGGGGATGGGGAGAGAGAGGAAGTTTTGCTATCGTGTCTAGAGATTCCATTTAGTACTTTTTTAGTACTCCAAATACTAACTGTTTCTAAGGGCTGTTAATGAAAATCCTCTGCCTTGATGGAGAGTCTCAATTGTCTGGAAGCAGGTGTCCTGATTCTTGTTCAATACCAGCATTTATATCAGTGCTTGAAAGAAAAGTGGTTTTGTCTGAACAAAGAATCACTGTCTGAGCTGTGGAGAACCTCGAAATATTTGGGTAACAATGATATGCAAGTTTGGGGGAAAAAATATATCCTTACTGCAGAAACTTGGCTCAATGCCATGCAGCTGAACATCTAAATTCTGTGGGGTGCAGTGTGAGGTCAAAGCTTAGTCTTGTTCAGGCAAAACAAGACAAATCATTGCAGTAAGAACCTCAGTGCTTGCAGACGTTGCTGTTGAAGTTTATGGTATGCACTTCCTGTCTTCTCTCGAGCAGCTAACGTCACCAATGCGACCACACATGCTCCTCTATCTACAACTGCCATTCCTTCAGCTAGAACAACACCCACTGTTCCAGGTAACTGTTACTACTAGCATAATTAAAGCATGAAATACTGGGAAATCAGTGTTGCTTTAAAAGCATTACCTCAAAAGAGCTATTAGCAAGTGACACCATTAAAGTAGAATTGGTATACCTGCTGCTGGCACTTACAGCTTCATGGCACATCTAATTTTACTGAGGTGGTGTTTGCATGCAGCAAGTTAATGCCCTGAGAAACAGCTAATTGGTGAGATACTAAGCATGAGAAGCATGTTGGTGAAATTAAATCAGCTGGCTGTCTTTAAGAGCCTGGCTGGAAGGAACTTGCTAGCTCACCTGTTGGGGGGTGCTATTTTTGTATTTTTCACTTGCAGTGGAAAATGGGAGACACATTAAAAAAGATTAAACAAACTGAGCTACAGAAATGGGAATAAGCTGAGTTGTTTTATTTCAGCATCAGTCCTGACTGTGCTGTTTCATGGAAAGCTCTCACAAAATAAAGCTCTTTACAACTAGCCATCAGCAGCTGGCTGTTACTTCCAGATTCACATGCTGTGGCTTCAGCTTATTGCTTTAAATGTAATGTTTGGGGTTAAAGTACAGTAGGTGGAAGATAATTTTATTTGAATTTAAGCAAAAAAAACCATGGAGCCAGCAGCAGAGATTAGAAAATGTGTTTTGAATGTGTGTCAGGAAGATACTTCTATCTAAATTGGGAAAGCTTTGGGTTTTTGACAAATAAAATCCAGCTGGGACTTGCTCAGTATTGAGGTCCAGAGCAGTTTGACTGTAACTAGCTCTAGCCTTGTACAAACAATACTTAATCAATTTTAGTATCAATAATCTAAACACAGCTGCTGGCATGTCTTTAATTGTGATTTATTTGTTTGTTCTCTTGTTGGTGTTTGGCTGTTTTGAGTAATTTTAATGCACGGACTCATGTATTAAACATGGACTACGTGTTTGACGTCAGTAAAACAATGGTGAGCCTTGTGCACTCAAACTGCTGTGGTGTTTGACAGGTGCGAATGCTACCGTGACTCCTGCTCCTTTTTCACGCAAGTCTACGTTCGATGCTGCAAGTTTCATAGGTGGAATTGTCCTTGTCCTGGGTCTGCAGGCTGTTGTTTTCTTCCTGTACAAATTCTGCAAGTCCAAAGACCGAAACTACCACACGCTTTAGGACTTGCCACGTTCCCCTGGACTAGTAGCTCGACACCTGTAGGTCACCGAACCAAAATATTTTCTGTTGCTCATGGAAGACAGCAGTTCCTAATATCCTTTAAATCTCTAAAAGAAGACTTTCAAAGAATATTTTTGCAACCTTATACTTGGCAAGAGGTGATACGAATTTCTTCAACAGGATTACTTGCAATACGGTGCATGGGTTCTAATGGCTGTCTTATTTTCCTTTAGTGGCTGCTGCTGTGGGACTTTTTTGGTTTCTTGGTATGCCAAATGTAGATGTTCAGAGATGATTCAGTAGCAACACCATCTTGAGCAGACAATCTCATGCTGACTTACTCTGATGGCTAATCAGCATCTGATACAGTATCCTTTCACTTTTATCAAGATGTGAATTATTGGTGACTGACTTCAGGGAGTGAAATGCCATTTGTGCTAGTTTATGGCTCTGCTAGAAAGATGGACAAAATTGTAGCAGGTAGTACCTTAACAGAATGACGTAACCCATAGCTGTTTTTACAGGAGAATAAAGGTTGCCTGATAAAGTACTGCATTCCAAACAGAACTCCTCTACCCTTTCCAATTAATTTCGAGGGAGAAGAGGGGGTGCAGGGATAATCCTTCTAAAGGGGAGATGAAGATTAGTGCCTTAAAAAGACTGAAATTCAGTAGGCTGCAGAAGTGTCCCACCCATCTCAGATGAATAAGACCATTAAATGCTAGATTTGTGACTTGAGCATTCCAGTTTCAAAAACTTTTTACAGTAAATAATTGTCCCTTACTGACCTTGTTTGAGGGTGAGGGAGCATGGTACGGCAGTGCTGAGCTACAAAGAGAAGCTTTACGTTGTTTACTTTTTTCTTCTGACCTACAAAGACCAACCATAATAATAGTGATAAAATTCAGTTCACTCCCTGTCTAAAAAGGCAACAGCTTAGATTTATACTTGAAATACTGGTGTTCAGGAAAGCCTGAAGTCTTTCCTACTCAAATGGGTTTTAAACTCATGGCAATTAATTTTAGGGTCTTGGTTGTTGGGGGTTTTATACCTGCTGAAGGAGCAGTTAAGGGTGTGGTTCAGAGGATGTGCTGATTGATCCCAGTCAGAATTGCTGTAGTTCTGGGGCTGCCAGGGCTACACCTTTTTTTAGCCCCCTTTCTTTCCCCTCCTTGTTTCCTGGCATCAGATGCATGGCACCTTGCTGTGATCTGCTTAAGGAAATCTGTTTGGCCAAATAGTATTTAGTTGTTTTTCCCTTGGTTGGATCAGCCATGTCATCTGAGCATCAAAGGTACGTCATCTCCCATGCAGACTGACTTGAGCACCTCTAGAAATAAACCCACAGGGAAAATGGAAGTTGAGATAGAATCAAGTGGTGGGTGTAGCACATAGTCCTTAGCTTTTGATGCTATCCCTTGATCATCCATTTCAGGGTAATCTGTAGTACTGTGTTGCTAGCTCTGACTGAACTGGAATTTGGCACCCAATACCAAATGATAGTGTCAAAGCAGAGGGCAGTCACGGTGGTGGAACTTGGGTAGGAAGCAAATTAAGTGCACTTCAGTTGGAGACTTAAGCTCAGTGTTGCTTTTTGGCATTCTTCTAGTTTGAATGGCATTGTTTCTATTGTGCTGCATTGGAGACTCAAATTGCTGCAGAATACAGAAGTTACTCACCAGTACTGTATCTTTCAGTTTGTTACCTTTTGGCTTTCTAAACAGAACTTAAGACAATCACCTCAGGTTTATTGCAATGGCAGAGTGAGCAGCCAGTTTCCAGCAAAAGCATGTGTGTGGGTTAGATGTTATATCCTTGGCCTTATGGTGTAATCACTTCAATCTGTCCTTTCCCTCAGCTATTTTCTTAAATTTATTTGTTTAAAAAGATATCCATGAGCTTGTATTCTGTGCTTTGAAGTGGGCAAGATTCTCTCCTAAAGTGTGACTCAGCAAAGCAAACCGTATGCCTAGTATGTAATTATTTTTTGGCCTCCAAGGGCTGTCTTTTAGGAAACTCACAGACAAGTGCTACAGAACACTTCACAGCATGGAAGACACAGCCACACAAAAGTTGTTGCTCTGTAAAATGTTGCTAAAGTGCTTATTCATGAGCTGTGCTAGTCCTCATTTAGGTTGCTGATAAAGTCTGCTTGTAAAGCAAACTAAAGAAAAAAAATGTTTAAAGTGCCTTAAAGTTGCTTAGTCTTTTGCCTCAGATTTTGTTTAAAAGGGTAGAAGGGATACCTTGCCTTAGTTACTAAATTTTTCTTGGTGCCAGCAATTGCTACTTCCCAAGACTCTAGGGAACCCAGGATCTCTGACACGTACAGAAGCCAACCTGAAAAACTCAAGGTTGTACTCATTCAGTTCTGTCCTGGAAGGCCTGCACTATGCACTGCTTGCTCCTTAGCCTTGCCAAAAGGGTACAGTCCACAGTTTACAGAGTTGTGGCTTGGGTTGTTTCCCTTTCAGTTGTTTGGGAGGAGGGGAGGCTGGGTTATACATCTTCACCATGTGCTTGGCTGCCTCACTACAGAAATTAATTACTCCTTCGAAATGGCAGTTTCAGCTGATCTGTGCTGTGTGCTAGCAAAACAACACAACCAAGCCTGAAGTAACAACTTGCAGTTTTTCTTGGCCTTGTGTTTTGAAGTGGAGGGTAGCTCATAGATCTGTAGTTTGTATTTGCCCTTAAATCAGTTTTAGGCACTGAGCTGTAGTGACTCAAGGTTACCTGGCTTTTTCTGGAAGCCACTTTGTGCAAATACGGAGCTGTTATCTTATGAATGTTCTCTGCAAAGCGTTGCTGTAAAAGTTTGTATTTTGTCTTCAGTGGAAGAAACCAGAAACAGTTGTAATTGCAAAACCAAATTGATAAATAAAATCTGTTGGATGGAATTTTACTTGTAAGCTTTCTTTAATGTGAGCAATCCCAGCGAGGACTTGCTGCTGACTTCTTGGAGATAAGAGCTGTTTGCCACAGGAGCTAAAGCACCCAGAGGAGGAGAGCAGAAGGTGAAGAGTTCAGTTAAGGTAGCTCTCCTAAATACAGTATTAACTTTGCATGTGGTATGTGCAACAATACTGATTCAGGTTTAGAATCACCTCCAGAAGAATTCTCATTTAGGTCATGTTTTCCATGTTAGTTTAACCCTGTCCTCCCCTTAAAGCCAAAGAGGAGGAAGGCATTTAGTGAGTGTTCCAATTGCAGCAACCCGTAAGGCTTCAGTGCTGCTTTTTCCAGTAGCAAAGCAAAGCTTGCAATGCTCTTGGCAGCGTGGAAGGTGGAACTGCAGTCTGTGGTTCCAGGAAGGTTGTCAGTAACCCCCACAATGCAGCATCTTTTCACACCAAAGTCTTTGAGAAAGGTATTGCTCAGAGGCTTTCCTGACTGCATGATGAACAGGAGGATTGTTTGCTAGGTGGTAACTGTCACTGTGATTGAACCAGAGAACAGAGGGGTGTGGCTCAGTAGTTGCAGACTGACTTAAATAACCAGCCCTGAATGAAGCCACCTCCTCAGTGTCACATCATGACCTGGCAGGGATGATTCTGTGGGTAGAGAGGGATGTGTCACTAAGTTGTACTGGCATAACTCAGCCTCATTACAGGAAACTGCAGAACCTTTAAGTAATGTTTCTGGAAAGTCTGTAGAATGGAAATGGAGGAAACCTAAAGCTTCCTGATGTGCTTAAAATCACTGTGCCTTCCAGAAAAGCATCCCTTTACCTCATACAGTCCAAGCCTCAATTCAGTGTTGCAGTGCATCACTGAAAGGCTGTGCACAATTGTTTATCCCTGTAGCAGTAGCCTTGTGTAGCTGCTGTCCTTTGAGGGTGGCCTCCTGTAGGTACAGCATTCATTCTAAAAAGACCTTTGGATTTTGCTTCATTGAGTAATACTTGAAGAAGTACTTTACCAAGAAGCTGTAATTAGCCTGAGACAACCCTTTTTACTGCTGCACTGGCATGTAAGTGCTGCCATTGTTCTACTTCCAAATTGGTATCTGATTCCTGGAATGTGCTGGCGTTGCCTTTGATGGCTTCTCCAGTAACAGCTGACCTCGGAGAGTTACCAGGTGCCTTGTCATTCATTTAAGGTGTACCTTAAAAAGAACTCCTGTTACTTGGTAACTGATTCCATGGCGTTCTGGGCAGATTGTGACTTGTCTTGGTGTATCAGCAAGCCGAAATGAAGGAGGGCTTGCTTCAGTAGTGGGGGAGGATGTCTTACTCTAGGAGTCCTCTGTCTTTAAACACTGCAGCATTGCTAACAGAAGAGTGCCTTCACTCAGAGTGTAACCAATGCAATGCTGTTAAGGGTTGGCTGCATTTAATTCTAGGTCTGAGTTATTTTAAAGAGTATTGAGCCATTTGATTAGTCATGTTCACAGGCAGCCAGGGATGTGGATGATGCTAAAGGGCACACAGGGTGGTATTCTGACTCCTCAAGAGCTGCAGTACAAGTTGACACATCTGAGAGACTGCTCTGAGTCTGTTATTGGCTGGCCTATAAAAACTATTTAATTTTTTTTCCCTTCAAGACAAGTACAGATAAATTGATGTTGGGGTTTTGTGTGTGTTTTCTTCTAGTTAGTGTAGCAGTGTGCAAGAAGCTACCCCTCTTCCTCTTTGTAGTGGGAGGGGAGAGAAGGTGCTAGAGAAGGTGGAGACACTTTTCATGTGCATGAAAAGTTCAGTGTACAGGCAGCGACCTCTAGGCTTGAGAGCACTGCACTGGGCAGGATATGGTCAGAGGTTGCAGCAGGAAAGCAGTTTAAAAAGAACAAACCCAAACACCAGACCCTGTGCTTTTGTTCTGAGCACAAGGCTGTGCTTTGCATCCCCGCGTTCCAGGGTTACCACGACAAAAGGAAGGCTTAGCTCTGACTGTTCTCCTTGTCCTTCTGTACTGCGGTTCACTGCTGGGGAAAGGAGGAGCTGCAGCGCTGCTCTTGCTCCAAAGGAGGCTCTGCATTGCTCAGGACCTAAAATGGAGCAGCAGATAAACTGACTTTGGTACTGAATTGTGTGTCCATATATGTTGGCTTGCATCCTACACAGCACTGGACTATCACTGCCTCTTTGACAGGTACAGAAATCCTTTTCCTCCTGCATCAAAGCTGCCAGTGCAGTGGCATTTTCTAGAATGCCCTGGACTGATAAAAATACATTCAGGTTTTCTTCTGGAGCAGCCTTTGTTCCTGTAGCTTTCCATTTAGGTGTGCCAATAGCTTATCTGCATCACATGAGCCCAGAAAAGTGCAGCAGCTGTTTCTCATCACTGAGACATCACTCAGCTGCATCTGATGGGAAAGAAGAAGTGAAAATGGAGGAGAAAGAATGGATGAAAAGTAGTTGCCTGACTTTTTCCTCAAGATTGTTTTAGGTCTTTCTGCTCTAAATGCTTTTATTACAGAGGGGGTCATCTCTTTCCTATTTGGCTTAAGCTGCCTGTTGCTTCAAGAGTTCGGGGGGGGATTCAGAGCCATGGACACATGGCTCCCCCCAAAAGCAGGTTAAAACACACAACCCACCCTTACCTGCAGTTGCATTCCTCTGGGAAACTGCAGCTTCCAGGTCATAAACTTGGCACTGCAGTTCATCAGCCAGTTGGAAGGCCTTCCATTTTAAACTGCACTTCTGGGTTAACTGGCTTCTGCTCTCAAAGGTGGTGAAAGGATTAATGGCTGCAACAAAAATTCATCATCTGAGAGCTCTGCCTGAAAGCAGGAAAAGATGTTGCTGCCCTGTGCACTCTTGTGAATGAGAGGCCATCACTTCTTGCTGGCTGAAATAATCCATAATTACAGCTTTGCTAAACATGCAAACTACAGCCCCACTGCTGCAAATTGATCCCCTCATTATTGGTTAATAGGGATCTGGAGGAAGATAAAAACAACACAGAGGCCTCTTCTCACTGTTCTCTCCATGTAACCCTAATTAAACAAGACCCTGGCTCCATTTTCAGGGCAGGGGTTACGTGGGGAACACAGCAGCTCTCCCCTCATCTCTCTCCCAGACTCTAATTTGCTAAGCAAGATTAAGTACAGGGTCCATTAGTGTTAATGACCACAGAGGTGCCAGCCGCAGCTGGGACTGCTGGGTGGCAATAAAAGCCTGCACAGTGCAGTTGCCACCTTCCTTTCTTCTCTCCTCCAAGGCTTGACCCAGCTGTCGCACTCTGATCTTTCTCGAAGGGTTATTTTGTAAACACAGCAAAACAGTTCAGAGTCCCCTCAGCGACAGACAGCAGTGAAATCAGCAGTCTGCTCTGGCTGTGTAAAAGTCTCTCATGAATTTGGTCAGAAACGATGCCAGCTGTCCGAGGAATTGTTCCCATCAGAATGGCATTTGTCATCCTGACTCGGGAAAACAAACAGCCTCTGCTTTCACCTGGATGCTTTGGAAGGCTGAAGGCAGAATATGCTTTGCTGGGTTTACAGGAGAGGCATTTAGATACACTTATAAAGCTTTTTTTAACTCTATCTAGACCAAAAAGCAAGGGCAAGGAGACTCCAGTGCCAGCAGAGTTGTCAGTCAGTAGATGGAGTCATCTAGTTTGATCAAGTGGTTGCCAAACTGCATTTGTTCTGCAGGCTACGGTGCAAAAGAAGTGTTGCACATTTCACAGCCAGGAGCCCACTCCACCAGCTGTGCTAAACACAGAGGTTGTATTTACTTGGCTAAATGAGCTTTAAACTGGAAGCAGTTAAAGCTCTGTGGCCCCTTTGACAGGGAGGTGAGCTTCAGCATGGATCTGGTTACTCAGTTACACTAAATCAATGATCAGCAGTGCGGCATCCATGCTTTTTGTTACCACACTACATGGCCAGTCCTCTCTCCTGATATGGCTCCTGTCCTGCCCAGGGATGCTGTTTCTGTAGCTTGTCCTTGTCTGAGGTTTTGCAAGAGCTTTTCTCACAGGCATGAGCTGCCCTTGGAAGGAAGACAGTTCTGGTTCTGCCATCAGCTTTGCATTCACATGTGCTTTTTGTTCTGAACAGCTTCTGTAAGCAGAAAGTACCTAACAGAAACAATGATGAGAGCAGTGATTTTCTCTCTTACGTAGCAGTGGGTTTCTTGAAAGGTAAATCCCTCAGAGATTTTTAGTAAAGTGGGATTGAATTGTTCCTGTTTTCTAATAAAGGGCTGGGTGGAGTACCGGCTGCACAAGAGGACACAGTCTCAAGCTGTGCCAGGGGAGGTTTAGGCTGGATGTTCAGAAGAATTCTTCATAGAAAGAGAGATTAGCCTTTGGAATGTGCTGCCCAGGGAGGTGGTGGAGTCACCATCACTGGAGGTGTTTAAAAGAGGATTGGATGTGGTACTTGAAGCCATGGTTTAGTTAATCAGGAGGTGTTGGGTGACAGGTTGGACTTGATGCTCTCTGAGGTCTTTTCCAACCGTGTTGATTCTATGATTCTATGATTCTGTGATTGAGGATCATTGCAAAGCCAGACACAAGAAAGCTCTGCCTGAGCAAGAGAAGCTAGGTTCTCATGTTAAAAAAGCCAAACTTTCCCATTCATTTTTCTCTGCTCCAGCCTTTTCTTTTAAACCCTGTGAAGATAGCTCTTATTTCTTACCTGCATTGACCCCTTTGCAATAATTCAGTCCCTCTCTGACTGATCTGCTTAATAAAATATGCTAATGGTTTAGCATCTCCCCGACACAGCTGCACTAAATGGATGCACAGCCAGCTTTATTTGGGTTTTAAATTAACAAGCACACAACCCCCAGATTGTTTTCACTCAAGTTGGCAAATATGATCCATTCTGCCTTCCCTTTGCTAATTGACCTCTATCACAATCAATAACCTATTTGTTGCATTCTAATCAGCCTCATTTAAAGTAGCAAGGCACTTTTCTTTCCATCCATCTTCACTTTAGTTTAATTTAGTAACTTTTGTGCTTCATCTTGTGTTTCTGTAATTAAATTTGCAAGCCTCCTGCTGTGCTCTGCTTTCTTTAAGGAGAAACCAATTTAAAAGTTAAAAAAAAATCAAACCCACAACTGAGCCACCTCCCAAGCCAGCAATCTAGCTGCTTTTCACTTCATCCCTGCCTTTTTCATACATAGAATTGTTTTGTCTGGAAAAGACCTCTAAGATCACAGAATCACCAAGGTTGGAAGAGACCTCAAAGATCATCAGGTCCAACCCGTCACCACAGACCTCATGACTAAACCATGGCACCAAGTGCCACATCCAATCCCCTCTTGAACACCTCCAGGGATGGTGACTCCACCACCTCCCTGGGCAGCACATTCCAATGATGAATGAATCTGTGAAGAAATTTCTCCTCACCTCGAGCCTAAACTTCCCCTGGTGCAGCTTGAGACTGTGTCCTCTTGTTCTGGTGCTGGTTGGGAGAAGAGACCAACCCCCACCTGGCTACAACCTCCCTTCAGGTAGTTGTAGACAGCAATGAGGTCTCCCCTGAGCCTCCTCTTCTCCAGGCTAAACAACCCCAGCTCCCTCAGCCTCTCCTCATAGGGCTTGTGCTCCAGGCCTCTCCCCAGCCTTGTTGCCCTTCTCTGGACATGTTCAAGTCTCTCAATGGCCTTCTTAAACTGAGGGGCCCAGAACTGGACGCAGGACTCAAGGTGTGGCCTAACCAGTGCTGAGCACAGGGCACAATGACTTCCCTGCACCTGCTGGCCACACTATTCTTGATGCAGGCCAGGATGCCATTGGCCTTCTTGGCCACCTGGGCACACTGCTGGCTCATGTTCAGGCAGATGTCGATCAGCACCCCCAGGTCCCTCTCTGTTTGGCAGCTCTCAGCCACTCTGACCCCAGCCTGTAGCTCTGCCTGGGGTTGTTGTGGCCAAAGTGCAGCACCTGGCACTTGGATTTGTTGAATGTCATCCTGTTGGACTCTGCCCATCTGTCCAGTTGGTCGAGGTCCCTCTGCAGAGCCCTTCTGCCCTCTGACTGACCAACATTGCTCCCAACTTGCTGTCATCTGCAAATTTGCTGATGACTGACTCGATCCCCTCATCCAGATCATCAATAAAGATATTAAAGAGGATGGGGCCCAGCACTGATCCTTGGGGCACACCACTGGTGCCTGGCTGCCAGCTGGCTGTGGCACCATTCACCACCACTCTCTGGGCTCGGCCCTCCAGCCAGTTCCTAACACAGCACAGAGTGTTGCTGTCCAAGCCACGAGCTGACAGCTTGGCCAACAGCTTGCTGTGGATCATCAAGTCCATCCTGACACTAAACCATGCCCCCAAGTGCCCATGCCCACACATTTTTGGAACACCTCCAGGGATGGGGACTCCACCACCTCCCTGGGCAGCCTGTGCCAGTCCCTGATCACTCTTGCAGCAAAGACATTTTTCCTAATATTCAACCTAGCCTTCCCCCAACCCTGGCACTTCTTCAGGCCATTTCCTGGTTGATTTTGATGCAATGATTAGGTCTCCTGAGTCAACAGCAGAATTAGAAACACTAAGGCTACTTACACTCTGCACTCTTGCTTCAAGCAAGCATCAGGGATTTGCTTCACACTCAAAGACCACCACTAAGCCCATGGCAAAGAGGGGGAAAAGCTCAGATTTTTAAGCTAAAATCTGCTGGCTGAACCACAGTGACTCTGCCCAACACAACCATTAGTCCTGCAGGAAATTAGGATATTAATAACAGATTAAGGGGTAAGGGAACATCACCCTCTCAGCATCTCGTAAGCTCTGCAGAGAACTGTGCCTTCCAGGAGTTCAGAGCAGCTTGCTTACAGAGCAGCTTGCTTAGCCTGATGTATGCATCCCACAAGAGCTGCAGCAGTTCCTGCTGAAGAAGAGGCTGGTAAGAGTAAACCCAGGAAGGTTACTTTCCCCAGGAATAAACACGTGGTTTGGGAGTAAACACAGTTGTAAAAGCACACCACTATTAGCATTCATTTTCATTTCCAAAGGCTCTAACTTTTGCAGTTTGAAACAGTGCAGCCTCTGGCAATAAATTTCTGTAACTATGTCTCCAGGGAAATAGGAAATGTGAACACTGCCCAGAAACTGGGGTGGGGGGGAAATGGAAGAAATGTAATCCAAACCAGCAAGCAGGTAAAGCCCTCCAAAATGGCAATGGTGATAAACACTCTCATCCCCAACTGGGGATGCTGCTTCATACCATGTTCAGTAACCTGCTTTACCCTAATTCCAGTGTGCCTAACAAGAGCAAAATCAGTGGGTTTGTGAGGCGTGCAGTCGAGTCACCAGGCTGCTTTGTGCCAAGGAGCAGACTTCCTCCTGGAAACTGTTACAGAGGACTGCTGGAGGTCTTACCCCCTCAGGCAGCGGTGTCTCCCTGCACAGAAGCTCTACCATTCAGAGCCCTCTTGCCCTTTGTGTCCCGCAGTAGTTTGATCTGCAGCTGGCCTTTGGCCTTCCCGATTTCACCGCTGTGGGTCTGAACTCTGCTACTCTCCCTTTGTTGCCTGTCCTTCTTTCCACTATTTGCAGTGTTTCTGTTTGCATTTCATCCTTAAACAAGCTGCTTGCTGAGGCAAGCAGAGACAAGTTTCTGCTGAAGTCCCTGGTCTTCTCACATAGCAGGGGTGTTGGGTTTGACATCTCTTGAAGTTTTCTTTACTAGTCAACCAGCTTTCCTCTGCTCTTTCCCCCTCTTGGTGGTTTCCCAGGGCTTTTCCCTAGCAATTCCCTAAATAAGTCACAATCTGCTCTCCTGGAGTCCCAAGTCCTAGGTCTGCAGGATAACTTTGCAGCCATTCTCCTGCTGCTGGAATGCCTTCATAGTCACTGCAGCCTCAGATGACACTCACCACCAGTTTTCCCTTGTTTGTCACTGTGGTTGGCTGCTCTAGTGTTCTTAGGATAGTCACCAATGCTGTCTAGGAACTGCCTAGGCTTTCACAGTGCTCTGTCCCTCTTCCAGGTGGATAAAACCTCCATAAACACCAAGGCCTCAAATCAAAAATACTTTTATTAGCCCTCTGGAGACAGACACATCTGCAGGCTGTAACAGATTCCTCAGTCATTAATCACTGCCAACATCCCTCCCTCCTCTGACCTTGACTCATAGGCTTTCAGTAATGTATCTCCACAAACATGCACAACCCCTGTGCAAGGAAGGGACTTCTTACACAGAATGCAGTTCTCACTCTTCTTCCCTGCTGAGATGCTTCTTAAACACCCTGCCACCACCCATGACCATAGTGGGCCCCAGCCCACCAAGTCCTCATGACTCTGCGCAAAGCACAGCCCTGAGATTCCCACTCCTGGCTCCCTGCTTCTGCACTGTCCTTTCCAAGGGGGATGTGGAAGTCTCCCTGCAGCTTTCTCACTCATGAACCTCTTCCATTTCCACCGGTTTCTCATTCACTTCTGCCTGTCCCTATTGTGCAGGTTGACTGGGAGTGCTGAAAGCCTTTCTCACTCTGTTGGCATTAAAGCTAGATTCTGCTCTGCAAGCTTCTCTGCTTGAGAGGTCTGCAGGCATATTTCCTTTAGACAGAAGTATTTAGCCATTATCCATTCGATCTCATTTGTATTCACCCTCTGACTGCCACCATTCCAGTACAAATTGAACTTTGCTGAGGAGGAATATATTTGACTATAAAAGGGATTGATTTGGAAGTTGTAGCCTGGAATGACTTTCCAGGCTTTAGTTTATAACTCCCGGAACATGAGTTGTTTGGGGGACACAACATAAAGCTGAATAAATTGTTGATTCTGAGTAACCCCAAGTGGAGAAAAAGATTCTGTCCCTGTTCTTTTATGTCACAAGCTTGCATGACAAGAAGATGCAGCACATTTATCAGGGTCACTGAAGCATCACATTCTCTTTCCCCCACCCCCAAGAAAGGGACAATGGCAACACATGACAATGCTAAGTCATGAGTTCACATTCATACTTCTTTAGATCCAAGTTCAACCTCTCTGATGTTCCCCTGTGTGGAAAGCATGCTGTTAGTTTCCCTCAGAACATACTGCAAGCAGAGTTCCCAAGTTTAGAACCAAATTCAGTGCAGCCCAGCTCCACGTCAACAGCTTGACTTTATTTTTCTACTTAGCAACTGCCTCCCACCCAGAGAAACCACCTTCCCCTCTTCTCAAGGAGTAGTGCTCAGTGCTCTGAGCATATTTGTTCTTTCTGGTGAAGTAAATGATGCTGCTGCTAGAGAAAAACATGGACTAGGTCTCAAAACTGCTGCACTCTCTGCCCATGATCACTGAATCACAGAATGGTGTGGGTTGGAAGGCACCTCCAAAGGTCATCCAGTCCAAATCTCTCTGCAGTCAGCAGGGGCATCCTCAACTAGATCAGGTTGCCCAGAGCCCTGTTGAGCCTCACCTGGAATATCTCCAGGGATAATGGCACAGCCTAGTATGGTGAGACCCTGTTGTAAAGTGCTTGTTTTAAAGCAATCTAGGAAAAATAAACCAAGAAACCTTGCAGGTGGCCTGAGTCACAGGAGTTGCTATACACAGCATACGTCAACATGACATGTGGCCCCCTTACTGTAAACAAAATGCTTCTGCAATAGCAAATCAAAGCAAAACCCAAACTATTCAGTGTAAATGTTTTTGTCCAGTCCACAGTTTCACTGAACTAATGGAAATGTAGCTATATCCTGTAGTGTTTCTTTTTTCCATCTGAAGCTAAAAGAGACTTCAGTTGGAGATGAAGTTATCAGCTCAGCAACTGTCTGCATTAAAGTTTGGCCTCAACATGCTCTCGCTCTCAAAAAAAACCCCAACGGACCCAGTTTGTGTTTTTCAACCAGAAGTGGTCATATTTTCAGAAAACTCTTCAAATTTGACTGAAAGAATCCAGCCTGAAACTGCTTTCTGACATGCTGCTGGGCCCTGGGTTTAGCAGTGACCCAGGAGGCAGAGTCCCCACTCCTGAATCCACGATTCAGTCCTGCAATCATAGAATCAATAAGGTTGGAAAAGACCTCAGAGATCATCAAGTCCAGCCTGTCACCCAACACCTCAGGACTAACTAAACCATGGCTCCAAGTGCCACATCCAATCCTGTTTTGAACACCTCCAGGGACAGTGACTCCACCACCTCCCTGGGCAGCACATCCCAATGGCAAATGACTCTCTCTGTGAAGAACTTTCTCCTCACCTCCAACCTAAATGTTCCCTGGCACAGCTTGAGACTGTGTCCTCTTGTTCTGGTGCTGGTTGCCTGGGAAGAGACCAACCCCCTCCTGGCTACAACCTCCCTTCAGGTAGTCGTAGAGAGCAATAAGGTCTCCCCTGAGCCTCTTCTCCAGGCTAAACAGCCCCAGCTCCCTCAGCCTCTCCTCACAGGGCTGTGCTCCAGACCCCTCCCCAGCCTCGTTGCCCTTCTCTGGACACGTTCAATCCTGCATTGCAGTTGCATACAAACCTCCAGCCCTAACTCATCTTCCCATTATTGCAGTCCTGAGAGCTGAAATAAACCTGTCAGAAGGCAGCAGGGCCATACACAAGTCTGCTGCCAATGCTGCTCTTACAAACCAACATTATCTGAATCTAAGCTCCATAAGCTTAAGAAATGTGCTTCTCTTTTGGTTCACTGATTGACAAGAGCTTTAGTAGATAAAGCTGTAAAGATGACTTAGCTGCTGCTTAGACAGAAGTACAGAGCATTTGCCTCTATATCTGATTCCTGGTTATTTTCCATCACCCTTTGAAGAAGCGTTTTAGCTCTCTGTGGTTGCACAACTGAGGCATTTTCTTGCCTTAGTCTGTGTTTCCAGAGCTCTGCAGGAACAGAAGGAGGGGGAAAAAAGAGCCCACAACCCCAACACACATCCCTGGCTATCACTGTCACAAAATATTGATCCTCCAGCAATCCCTGGGATTTGACACTGGCTATGCTTTATAGCTCAGAGTTTCTCAGCTTGCCTCAAACGTTCACAACAAGTAGTAAATGTCGTTGCAAACAGATTGCAAAGCCTGTGCTGAGCAGCAATATCAAAGTCATTCTGGCAGCAAAGCCCGAATGCAATTCCATCACGGAGTGGTTCTGTCGATAATGACCTGGCACACGAGTTTTCTGTGAATAGGGAGTCAAAAAAAACCCTGGCTTTTGTGTGAAATGGAACATTTCTGGCCACTCGTTATTGCTGCCTCCCAACTACAACAGGGCATGGTTTAAATTCCTTTCTGTTTCCCCTTTGTCTTTGTTTTGCTGTTTGTGCCTGTGAATGCCCGAAGTGCCCACACCCACGCAGCAGCTGTACCAGGCAAACACCTAGCATGCTAAAAACTCTGGCAGTTACACTGCATTGCTAGGCCTTAAGATATTAACACTCCAACACAAAGAAGTCATTTCTTATCAGTCTGTTTCAAGCTGCCTGCAAACTGCAGAATAATTAGTGTCCAGCCTGGCTTGCACAATTGCTTTTGCAATGATTGTGGCCAAAGGGTCACTTAATAGAGAGAAAGCAAACACTGAGAGTTAGAGAATTGCAATTTGTTCAACAGATAGAGTAACACCACACACACACACACACTTACCTGCTACAGCTTCATCTTGATTGTTGGTGTTGAGGGCTTGCTGAGGGGTGTCCAGTTCTGGGCCCCTCAGTTTAGGAAAGATGTTGAGATGCTGGAAGGTGTCCAGAGAAGGGCAACAAAGCTGGGGAGGGGTTTGGAGCACAGCCCTGTGAGGAGAGGCTGAGGGAGCTGGGGTTGCTTAGCCTGGAGAAGAGGAGGCTCAGGGGAGACCTTATTGCTCTCTACAACTACCTGAAGGGAGGTTGTAGCCAGCTGGGGGTTGGTCCCATCTCCCAGGCAACCAGCACCAGAACAAGAGGACACAGTCTCAAGCTGTGCCAGGGGAGGTTTAGGCTGGATGTTCAGAAGAAGTTCTTCACAGAAGGAGAGATTGGCCATTGGAATGTGCTGCCCAGGGAGGTGGTGGAGTCACCATCACTGGAGGTGTTTAGGAAGAGACTGGATGGGGTGCTTGGTGCCATGGTTGAGTTGATTAGATGGTGTTGGGTGATAGGTTGGACTCGATGATCTCAAAGGTCTCTTTCAACCTGGTTAATTCTATTCTATTCTAGTAGACTCTCCAAACTCCTGCTCTGTGCCCCTTTGTCTTTCATGGATGGGAATGGTGGTGTGGGGTTGATGGTTGGACTTCATGATCTTAGAGGTCTTTTCCAGCCTTACTGATTCTGTAATTCTCTGAATCTCTCTCAAAATTACTGCATTTGCATTTACTGACATAATCTTTTCTTCCCCTGACCCATGCAGAGCATGATTAAGTCTTAGCTCACTGCATTAGCCCCACATGACCTACAAGTGGGACAGGACAGTCTCTTCTTCACTGGTCCTGCCTTATTATGTACTTCAGCAATTTGTCCAAGTTGATAATAACACAAAGCTAAAGCCAAGGGGAAGGAACGAGGGCTCAGCCAGATAAAGCATGGAAATCTGGTCACTGTCATTCAAACAGACCAAGAAACTCCTCCACTTCCTCCTGCTGCTCTGCCTGGTATCTGATCGTGGCTTTGCTAAGTGCTTCTGAGTGCTAAGTGCCAAGGCAGACAGCACTTTGCTCTTAGAAGCAGAGGAGCCATCAACAAGGCATGCATGCCTCCTAAAGGTTTATTGCTTTAATCGTGCTGCCTTTTAAACCCTTGATGGCAAGACCCAGAGGTAAGCACCGAGCTTGGAGAGGCAAGTAGGGAGCTCTGTATCTGTGGGAGGGAATGGATGAGGATGTGGAGGAGGGAAATAGTATGTCCCAGGCGCTTTAAAACATCCCATCCCTACTGCAGGCAGACCTCCTGCTACAAAGAACTGTTCAGCTGCCACTACAGAATCTTCTGCTCAAAGGCTAGTGAAAGCAAAACTGGGGGCAAGAAGCTCACCTCTCTTCCCAGGAGGCAAAAACTGCCAAGCCTCAGACATTGCCACAAGAGAGCTATGGGTGAGGAGGGACAGGGACACGCTGAGGCCAAGGGTCTCCTGTAGCTGTCATGCCCCGTGGTGGAAGCACAAGCTGCTGATTGCTCAGCATAGAGAACTCCTATCCCTGACTCCTAGCCCTCCTGCTACCCAGCCCTGCCCTGCCCCACAGCTGCTCCCTCAACAGGGTTTACAAATTAGAGGCAAAGACTACAGGCACCCGGCTTTGGGCTGTGCTCCCTCTGATCTGGTGGTGCTGCATGGGAGGCAGCACTGGGATACAGCTCAATGGTGACCAGAAAGGAGCAGATCTGACAGCAGCTTGTTACAGTCACACATTTCCTGCGACAGATTCAGGCTTGTCAGTCTAAGATGCCCTGGCCTTGTAGGGACAGGCCCACTGAGCTTTGCTTCCTCCGTGCTCCGCTGCATGGCAACGACGTTTTCTAGCGCCCTCCTGCACAGATTTCACCCTTGCTCTGTCATCTCACTCTTTCACTTCCTTTCTTGTGGTTTCCAGGCTTTTTAAAAACCCCTGTTCCATCTTCTACTTTCAGAAGGGCCTCTCTAATGGAAATCTTCTCCTTCTCTATTCTTGACTGCTCAAAGTCGAGCCAAGCAGGAGGATTAGGAAGAATCCTGCTACAATTCATCTACCAGGCTGCCACAATTTCCCTGTATTCAAGTACTTCATTCAACATTGCTTATGGAGCCTGAAATACAGAGGTGGGTCACACAATGTGCTTGGAAAACATCATCAACAGTCTGAATAGACATTGAAAGAAGGGGAAAAGACAACCATGCTGAGACAAAGGCAAAAAGTAGCTCTCAAGCTTTCAGAGGAAAACAAAAGGTTAATTATAAGCAAAATCAAAGCAAGGTAGAAAGAGGTATTTATTTAAAGGCAAGTGACAAGGGGGGAAAGTGATGGAGAAGGCAGAGCCTTTCCTCATCTTTCATCTTTCCAGTCAAATGTTCTTGCATCCAAGGTAACTTGCTCATATTACTCACTGTAGAGAGGAACTGTACTGATGTTGTCAGTCCTCAGCTTGAGCTGGCTCCATTCTGCCTTCAATATTTCTAGCTGCTTGCACAGTACCAGAAAATATCTCAGCAAGTTCAGTGGTAGGACTGGATCATGGAGGCCTCAGCAAGAGTTTGTTCTGCAACCAGTCAGCCATTTCTGCCAGGTTCTGCTGGAAGCCACAGGGAAATGTTTTGCCTCCAAGAGCTCTGACTAGGTTTTTGCATGATTGTCTTTGCTTCATACCATCTCATGAAGCATACAGTGAGATGAGACAGGTTATTGCACAACCAGAACTGGCCACAGGGCCTTACAGCAGTGTCCTTACAGGAAAGGAAGAGTCCATGCACTGGAAAAGAGAGAAGCTTCTAGTATCACTTCTTGGGAAAGGAGCAATAAAATTCATTCCAGAATGCATTTCCTACCAGGATGCTGTGCTACTTCTGCCTCCACGGAATAGCTGCCATGTCCTTACCTACCAGCTGTCAGCTGTTTATTGCTGGTCCTATCTGAGAGCACCAGGACAACTTATTCATCTAAGACATCCAGATTTTGCATGCTGGTGCAAATCCTGTTTCTCAGTTATGCTAAGGGGATGGGGGGCTGTGAGTCACTGTCACCTAAATTAAGGCAGGAGTGACAGAAGATGGTATTCCTATAACTCACTGTTTGGGAAAGGCATTAGTAAATGTGAAACAACAGCACATACAACTGGATCATTAGCAGGATAGCATTCAAATGGGGAAGCATGAAGTTAGGATGATTATTTAAACTGCCTATTACCTCAGACCATGCAAATATCACCAGCAAGATTCACCTTTACTTTCCCTGACCTGACACCACCTCCTTTTTTTGCTGGTGTCACAGGTGTGCAATTGGGCATTATGCAACTCTGTGTGGTGCTATGGCTCAGAAAACCATTAGACCTAAATATTTTGCACACAACCATTAAGAGAGACATTGGGCAACCAGAAACTACTGCCAGGCAATGAGAGAGCTCAGAAGTGTAATTACCCCACATGGGGAAGTTGGTAGGATCACCAACATCTATCACACAGAGCAATTCCATCTTGGTGACATCAGCATGTTTACATTCCAGCTCAGATCTTCACTCTTCACTTCTCCAGAGAGTGGTTTCTGGAACTCCTCGAGGTGAACCAAGTTAATAAGTTGTGATGATGGGAATTCTTTTTTTTTTAATTAGCTCTTAGTGGTTAGGTTCTCTGCACCATGGTAGGGAGGGAACAAGCACCCCAGCAAGCACTGCAGTGCCCAGGGAGCACAGTGCAAAGAGAGGAAGAGTGGCTCTGAGGGAGTGCTTTACTCACCCTGCAGCTTTCAGGATTCAGAGGCTGTGGGAGCCTTAGCTGCGAAGCAAATGCACTCTGAACCACAGAGTTACTCAGGTGGAGGCAGGGCACGGTACATCCTGTCTGTAACACTCTGGTAGGCCGAAACATTGCCTGAGGACAAAAATTACTCTCTGTGAAGGAACCAAAATGTCTGAGTAAAAACAAAAAAAGAAGTAAGACAACTTCAAATTTGTGCAGATGGTCTCTAACAAACTGACCTGCACCTCATGAGAGCCCATCATGGTTGTGATTGATAAGGAGAGTGGCAGATATGGCTCTGCTGCCTCCCATTCCTGATATTAGGATAATTTCTTATACAAAGGGGGAGAGCCACTGAAGCTTTTCAAGGTTTTCAATAGTGCTTATGAAGCTTTGGAACCTAAGTTCTAGGATACTCAGAGTCCAGAGCTAGGCTTAGCAGCAAATGCTCCTCACTCATTTTCATGAGATCTGGTTTCACACAGGCACACCAGAGCCATGTCGACACACCAGAGCCCAGCTGAGCAGCAGGAGCTGCTACACCAGCAGAGTCCTGTTCCAGCCCTTTTCTGTAGTGCTTCTGAGACCCATCTGGCTCCTCAGACTTGGGCTGCATTGTGCTGTGCACTCCCATAAAGCTACCATCCATGCATAAAGGTGCTTTTTACAGCACTCTGTGCATCATGTAGATACATTACTCAACCAAGCTTAGAAATGTTGTCAATTCACTGCAGCTTGTCATCCTCAGTTCTCCTGCACTTCATTCCCATGCTTCTTAGACAAAGTGCCCCTGTTCAGTCAGTTCTTGTGATAGAAGCAGCAACCTAGACTGCAAATCTTTCTGCAGCTGCACATGTTCCTTTGAACGGCAGCTGTAAGACAAGGATCTAGTTCTTTGGGGGTTTATCAACCCCCCCCCAACCCCCCAAGTGCTATTAAAAATAACATGGAGTTTGTCTCAGCTGCAGGACCAGCAAAGGAATTATAGGGACAAATAACAGCTACCAGGATCAAACTTGGCAGAGAAGTTCAAAAGAGATTAAATCTGATCTAGTGTCACACTCTAAGCCCTGGTATGGAGAAAATGGAAACTAATTGCACTGGCAACAAGGAACAAGAAAGATGAAGCATCTGTTACCCTGCATTTGTTACTTCCTGTAAACACACAGTTCCTGATCTGAGGAAAACATTGCCCTCACCAATTGCCTTTGGAGTATTTTCATCAGGAAATTAGGAATAAAAGCACAAGGTACTTTTGACTCCTTCCAAGTCTCCAGGAAAATCTTTGGTCTGTGAAGAAATGCAATCAGAACACCACTGGATAGCACAGGAGTTGGTCATACCGAGTCAGAGCAACAGTCAGAGTCTTGTCTCCCACAGTGATCAAAAGTGGACTCATGGGAAGACTACCAAAGCCTTCAGAACAAGCATATGTTGATATTTCCCACAGATATTCTCATGGCCTCCAAGAATTGTAGCTTGGGCACTTCCTCAGCCAGAGCCGATTGCTAAACGCTTACTAACCCTTGGTAGATTTGTCTTCCACAAGCCTATCAGTTTCCAGCAGAGTGCTATGGATGTTCACCACCCACCACATCCTGCAGCAAGAGATCCCACAGCCTAAGTACAAACTTTGTACAAGAACCACCCTTCTTGTTGTTGTTCAGAACCAGCTACCTGCTGTTCACTTGGGATGCCCCTTACGTTGGAACAGACCACGAGCAAACACTCCTTGTTTACCTCCTGCCCTTGACTGCTGGTTTTATAGAGCTCTCCTGCAGCTGTACTGCTTGTTCCATCCAGCATCATTTCATCATCCATGTGGCTCCTTTGGGAACCTTTCCAAGTTCTCTCCCTTCCTCAGCTTAGGGATCAGAACTGCATGGGCTCCTCAGCACAGGTTTATTCAGCAGCACAGCGGTGTTCTTATTTTCGCTCTCCTAAAGGGAATCCATTTGCCTTTTATTTGTTGTCACTGCTGAGCTGAAATTTTGACAGAATCATCTGTCATAACACTGAAGGTTTTTTTCTGATTCTATGATTTCATTACTGCCTGGTAGTGGTGAAGTCAGAGGCTATCATTTTATGCACTGGTGTTGGTGCATCATTTTACTCACACACTGAGCTTCTGCTGGTGTTTTATTTTGCAGTCACTCTGTGCTGTAAGGTCCTTCTCCAGCCAGCCCTTGTCCTTGATATCCTGGGTATCCTTTCTTTATAAACAAGCTCCCTCCCCCAGCTTTGTACCAAACCAGTGCCAGTCCCATCCCCAACACGTTGCAATTCCTACCTTAGTCGGTGCCTGACTGCTGGATCAAACCATAGAAGGATCACACCTCTGTGAACAGCCAGCAGCTGGGCTGCTTCCCTGGGATCCAGTGGATTCTGGAGGCTGTCAGTCACCTCTTGTGTGTCTTGAAATGCAGTTCCTGGCATCCCAAGAACAGTACATTTATCAGAGGTGTCAGGAAAGCACCTAAAAAGATCTCAGTTATGTAAACTTGTTTTCCCTCCAGGAGTTCTATACTTCAAAACTTTCTTCCTTTTCTGCCCCTAGCATTTTACTTACTCCAAAGACCTAAACTAGTTGCTACTGATAAGGAATGATAGGGACAAATTCTCCAACTGTGTTTAATAAAAGGTAGTGGGGCCCCATTCTGCAAGCTAACAGATATTTTTCTGCTGAGGCTCCAAGGTTTTTGTATTTCCTTTAAGCCTAGCAAAAATCTGAAAGCAATAGGTCCCTACAAGTCCTTGCCCTCACAAGAGCAGCTGCTGGTAGTTGGTGCTTGTAGGAGATGTGTAGGATTTGATTGCCTCCCAAGACAGGGCCACCACCACAGAAGTGATTTAACTTAGAAGCACCTGCTCTAGAAACCCAGAGTCCTCTCTGCTGGGCTGCAGGTGCTGCCATCCTTTAAGGAAGTTAAAGGGTCTGATCTGGGGGAGAGGGAAAGGATTCCTCAGCGGCAGCAATGAAAAAAAGATCACTATCAAGGGGGTTAAAATGCCTGCACAAAATGTGTCATAAAGACAGTGCTGGGGACCAGAAGTGTGGTAGCCAGGCACCCATCAGATATGTCTGAAGCTGAAATACATTGCACATTATACTCCTCCTACCTCTGGCTGTGTGGTTTCTCACCGATCACTGAGCTCAGGCTCCTCGATCGTTTCAAAGCTCATTAAACACACTAATTTATGTGAGCTTTCCAGCCACATAAAATGAAGCTGCTAATATGCACTTGGTGGTACAGTGAGCACACACCACAGAACAGGCAGGGCTTGCTATCAGGGGAAATAAACCCACTTCAAAATCAAGCCTTCACAAGCAAAGTGTTAAAAGCAAAGCTGTAATAAGTATTTCTGATTCACTGAGTCCTTTCTTCCCTTCCCAAATGAACAGGTTGCCCAGGGAGGTGGTGGAAGCCTCATCCCTGGAGGTTTTAAGGCCAGGCTGGATGTGGCTCTGAGCAACCTGCTCTAGTGTGAGGTGTCCCTGCCTATGGCAGGGGGGTTGGAACTAGGTGATCTTTGAGGTCCCTTCCAGCCCTGACGATTCTATGGTTCTATGATTCTGTGCTGGGTTAATGGTTGGACTTGATCTTAAAGGTCTTTTTCCAAGCTAAACCATTCTCTTTAATTCCATTAAGTACAATATGCAGCTGGTACATTCCAAAATAAGAGATATTATTATATATATATATTATAACTACCTGAAGCCAGATGGGGGTTGGTCTCTTCTCCTAGGCAACCAGCACCAGAACAAGAGGACACAGTCTCAAGCTGCACCAGGGGAGGTTTAGGCTGGAAGTGAGGAGAAAGTTCTTCACAGAAAGAGTAATTGGCCATTGGAATGTGCTGCCCAGGGAGGTGGTGGAGTGGAGGTGGATTGGACATGGCACTTGAAGCCATGGCTTGCTTAGTCATGAGGTGTTGGGTGACAGGTTGGACTTGATGATCTCTGAGGTCTTTTCCAACCTCATTAATTCTATGATTCTATACACCAATTCAGCTTGGAGATTGAAGTCAGCTTTTTCTGAACAAAAAAGTTTTACAGGGGGGTTAACATTATTTTTTTCTCTCATTTTGTCTGGAAAAAAAAAAAAAGAAAATGAAAAGGAAAAAGGAAAAAGCAAGGCTGAATTCAAACCAAACCAAAAAAACAGCCCTTTGGGTTGGGTGGGATGGAGTAATAAAAGGTTGTAAGCAAGGCAATTACATTTGGGCAGGGTTTGTTTAACCAGCTGTAGCCTACTAACTTTTGCACTAGAAAGGTAAGCAGAAATTGTACCCAGGGAAACCAGACAAGTGACACTTTGCAGGGTGAGATGGGTACACTCTCTCTCTCCATTTCCTCTGCTTTACGTCACAGCCCAGAAACGAAACCAGCAGGGGGAGAGCAAACAGAGCAGCCGGGGTTTCCTCCCAAGGCAGTCCAGATGTGCTTTGTCTCTACAGACTTCCGTGGCAAGGACTCTGGGCAGCCTGTCACAGATGTGGTGCTTCCCCACCTCACCACAGGATGTTAAGGGTTGCTTCTTGCTGTTTGCAGCTGAGTTCCATCACTGGTGTCACCCCACTATGACGTGGCACCTAAATTCTCCACAGAGAAAATAAGGGCAGTCCCTGGCATCCAAATAAATCCCAGGTGCTGCCAGCCTCAGCAAGCCAGGAGTGATTTGCAGTGCTGAACCACAGCCTCATCTCCACCAAACCAGGAACAGGCTGCCCAGCGAGATGGTGGAGTCACCATCCCTGGAGGTGTTCAGAAAAAGTGTAGTCATGGCACTTTGGAACGCGGTTTAATGGCCTTGGTGGTGTTAGGTCGATGGTTGGACTTGATCTTAGAGGTCTTTTCCAACTGAAGCAATTCCCAGCCCTCCCCAGAGATGCTATGATGTGCTCTCAGAGTGACTAGCACTTTTAAAATATGTATGGCCAAAAGCTCTGACCTAGTTTCACGAGCCAGATCTGGGAACAAAGAAAAAGGCATGGGGAAGAGAAGAACAGGATGGCACCACTGCACAAACCCCACAGCCCTCCATCTTCCTCCACCTCCACCACAAACTGTTTCTTCCACCCAGCTGCAGGTCCTTTCAGAGAGAGGGACAGGGGAGGCAGGACCTACTTACCCCTCAAATGCCTGGCAGCCACAAATGCAGGCAACAAGATTAGTTCAGAAGATAAGCAAGCAATTGAATCAATGTCCTGCTGTAACCCTCTCAATGCAGGCAAGATGGAAGCTAAATTTCTGCTTTCATCATGACTAATTGACAGTTGCTGTCTACAAGGTGCTTCTTAGCTTCAGTTAAACAACAACAGACAATGAAACACTAACTGGTAATAACTAATAGAGAGGGGACAAAAAGGGGGCAGAAGGGCTTAAAGGGCAGGAGCTATTTTTAATCAAAGGCTTTTCTCCAGCTCCCTTCAGCCCCCTTTCTGGCCTGCACACCAAATTGCATGCTGGCCTGGGCAGGGGTAGGTCAATGCCCCAGCATGATAAAAATTGGGGAAGTGGCATTTAAGAACCAAGGTAAATGATAAATGTAATGCTTTTCATCACACAGAGGTCTTTACAATGATTTAGATATATCCTCCCATTAATACAACAGCCACTTTGTGATATCTGCACAGCAGTAAGGAAGCAGAAGCAGGAAGGAGGTAAGAGAGGTGATGAGTTAATTGCAGAACTGGGAATTAGACTGTGACTCTGACTCAGTTTCGATCATCGCCAAGCTGTGCCGAAACTCCACTCCAACCTCTGGCTGCAAGCTGCCTCCAGAACCTTTGATCTGACCTTACTCACACACTTGAGGAGCTGTACCCGGGTTAAAGGCAGTCTGCAACTGCAGCATCACACAGATCTGTGTGCTGTGGGGCTGACAGCTGGGCTTCATCTCACAGGTCTTTTCCAACCTCGGTGATTCTGGGATTTGCACAACATGGCTTGCAGAAGCAGCTGCCTTGCTTGTGACTTGCTCCTTGCTGTGCTCTTTCCCAGGGCTGCTCAGTGGCACCTCTGCATATGAGGATAAGGCAGATTTCAACGCTGGCTACATGCCAAGCTTTTGCCCAGTCTTTTGGCAGAGGGGATCTGGAGTATACAGCTCTTGGGTGGCTTCATAACAGGCTGCACACTCCAGTGGAAAGGTAGTGCATAAACTAGTCTAGAGCAGTATATCAACACAAAGTAGAATAGAAATAGATTCCTTCCTTCCTTCCTTTATTTCTTCCTTCCTTCCTTTCTTCCTTTCTTTCATGGGGTCACACATGCACCTGCCTGACCCCTACCCCGTGGAAGGGGCTTGGCCAGTCTGTAATGAAACACTTTTTAATGGTACAGAGTAAACCTGCAGTGCACCAATGTGTGGCCAATGTGTCTGCTTCCAGCATCTGATCCTCTGTTTCACCTTCAGATGCTGAATTTCTTCCACTTGCTGAACTGCTCCAACTTGTTAGACTGCCATATCCTTCCTAAGGCATCATGAATATCAATTCTGTGCTTGGTCTCATAAAGACTGGCAGCTCTTCCTACTAAATCTGTGCAGATTTGCAATTCTCTGTGCTTTCATTTACCCAAGCTTTATGATGTAATAATTCACTGGTATCATTGAAAGTCACAGAAGAAACCCCATTTCTCACTGAGCACAGGCACAGTGAAACCAGCAGCAGCAGACTCAGAGGCAGCACCTGATTTATAAGTCAGACAACATCCTCCACATCCAGTCAGCTGCAAATGAAATATGAGTGTTCCCAGATAGTCACACTTTCAAGTGTGTACAAATACTTGTATATCCAGATCACTTGTCTGGAGAAACAGTTTGCCTCCCCACAAGCACAACAGTTTACACTCATTCCCCTCCGCTGCTTATCTAAGTTCCAGTGGCTCCTGGGATGAAGGAACCTCAGAGAATTCTGCATATTTATATTTAAACAGTCCTGGTTTTCAAACAGGAACAAGTGGTGGTGTTCTGAGTTCTTGACCAGTGGATCTCAGCTGCTTGATGCTGAATGACTGTCTGGCTCATGTGAGGACAGGATGCAAACCATGCATGAAACACATTTGTTCTGGTGCAGCTGACAGTCTCTGGGGTGAGTTTTGGCCCTAGGACCTCTCTTACACACACCTCTGATGTAAGAAAAGTGTATAGGGCACTGCTCTGGAAAGAGTCGTTCTGAGAAGCTTGCAAGTCACAGCTGCATGAGAGCTTTCCCTCCCCTTCTCACACTGCAGCTCTGAGTGACCCAAAAAGAGACAAGGAGTCATCATGAGAACATCTATTTTTGATTTTAAACTCAGAAGGAAACGAGTGTCACACAGGAAATGCTTTAGCCTTGTTCCCTTAGCTGGTTCAACCCATCTCTAACAACTTTTGAACACTCATTTTGAATACATTTGACATAAGAACAGAGGTCTCAAGGGTATAAGGCTCCTTCCAGTTCTGCAAACCCAGCGTTCAGCTAGTGAGGAGAACCCCTGCTCAGGGAAAAGGCAAGGAGAGTTTGAGCTCTAGCTCTTTTGTTTGGCTTGCTCAGCTCCCAGGAGGCAAGCAGCCAGCTGGGCTCCCAGCACAACAGCCAGGAAGAGTCAGCACAGGCAGGGCTGTGATCCTGCTGCAAACCATGCTGCTTCTTGCCCTGGTAGACAGCAAAGCATGGGCACTTCCCATGCACAAGAACGAGCTGAGGACACGGGTGGCAAAGGACTGAGCATGGGGAGCGTGAGGGTTGCCTGAGGGGGCTGAAGGGAGATGGACATAGTGTAGGAAGATGCTAAAAAGAAAGAGTTTGCCTTTTTGATGCAGATTTTTTAAAGTTTTTAAGGCCAGGCTGGATGTGGCTCTGAGCAACCTGCTCTAGTGTGAGGTGTCCCTGCCCGTGGCAGGGGGCTTGGAACTGAATGATCCTTGAGATCCCTTCCAACCCTAACAATTCTACGGTTCTATGATTCTATCACTGCAAAAGAATGAGATTCTCTCTTTCTTCCTCCTACCATCTAAACCAGGTTTTTTATCAGTCAAAAAAAGCCAGGTCACAGAGAAGCTCTGTTGTAAGAATGTGGTAAAGACACAAATAGGACCTAGAAGAGAGCTCTTTGTCCACTAAAATCAGACTACATTCTCTGCCTGTAAAGTAAGGGAAAGAAAAGAGGAGACAAAATAATAGATTAAATAAATCATGAGCATCAATCAATAATCATATGGAGCACAGCCAATATCAACTCTAAAGGTCGTAGAACAAAGAGCTCTCTGTAGTTATTATGAATGTTGCTCTCTTGTTTGACCAGCAGAGATGTATGGATAGCCTGCACAGAACAGTCATCAGCACACAAATCAGCTTATTCATACTGTGCAAAGAGAAACAAAACAAAACAAAACAAAACAAACAAGGGCAAGAGATCAAAAAGGTTGAGGTTTTGTTTTGTGTCAAACAAAATCAGAGAGGAGCAAAATTCAGAGCAAAGCTGCAGTGCCTAGCTCTACTGTTCTACCAAAGGGTGTCCCTTTTCATCATATGGGAGCAGGCAAGTGCTGAGGAACTGAAGAACACTGAGGAACAGAGAGTCTTACTTTTTATCATAGCTTTCCACTGACTGCCCTAACTCGAACCTCTGTTTTATTCAAATGCTGAGTAACCATCTCAGAAACACAAATCCCCAGGGAAGGAGATCTTCATGGAAGGAGATCTGCTTCATGGAACTGATTTGGGTTTCAGTAAATTAACTTGTTTGTAAGCTTGCCCAAGGAGGTTCCAGATACCAATTATGGCTTTTCAAGAGGTGCTTATTTGAATGGAAAAGAGTTTTGACAGAACTTGAGTGGTCTTGGCTGAAAAGTTTTCAGCTCTGAAAATAAATGGTGCTGGCTTTTGTTTGGTTTTTTTTGATACAAACTCTAAATTTCAAGAAAGCAAGGGAAGGGGTAAGACAAAGAAAAGTGATGGCTTGAATATCTCTCACTCATCCTACACAATCGATTTTGCTATTGTAGGCAATCACATCCCACAAACCCTTTTCATAAATGAATCAGGCCCCATCTGAAAAGCGTTAGTTGTCTAACCCTTTGCTCTTCCCCTTCCAGAACTCTGTCATCTAATTCTCAGAGATCCTCTTTTAATTTCCAACTTAAATTTATTCACAGTGATTGATTCCATTTGTTCTGCTGCCAAAACTGGCCTTTATCTTGAAGAGCTCCTCTCCATTCCCAGTGATTATCTTGCTGGTGTATTTGTAGAGAACAGTCTTATCTTCCCTCAGTCTTCATCTTGCTGGGGTGAGCAAGCCAAGATATTTCATCTGCTTTTGGAACATGTATTTTCTGTTTCCCCTCAGCAGGCTATTAGATCATCTTTGCTGCTATTCAAATCTGAATTTATCTTGCCTGAACACAAATCCCCAAATTATATTTAATAATCCAGGTGAGGCCTCAGCAGAATCACGTCCACGGCATCAATTCTCCCTCTCTCTGCCGGTTACAAAACTCATTGCCTGATTCACAGGCGGACAGAACAGCTTTGCAATATGCTGGCAGTTTGCAATCGCCCCCTGGTCAGCTATACACCCAGCTACTTCTCCTCCTCTGCTGCTTCCAACTAATAAGCTCAAAGTTCACAGGAGAATTTCCTATTACTGTGCATCACCTTCAGCTTTGTGTCATTGATGCTTATCTCCTTTCTATTATTCCAGCCCATAGAACCATGAGTCCTTCCTGGTAAGATATTCCATTTACTTTTCACATTGGTTTTATCTGCCAGCACTACAATGTCCTGAATTTAATAACACCCTCTTCTGTTTTCTGCTGAGATCATTAATAAAAATGTCAAGCAATATGGAGCTGAACAATAGGAATTCCACCAACAACCTGACTCCAAGCCAGCAGTGCAACACTGCCCTTTGTAGTCTCTCTGTCAGCTTGGCCCTTATCTTTTTTGTCTTCTGGCACAAATTGTCATCCCCTCCAGCTCATAGCCCCAGAAATGCACGACTTTGACTTCCCATGTGTTGATTATTTCATTATCATTGTCAGGATCAGCATAGCCAGGGCAATTTTTATGCTTTTCTACCTCTGGTAGTGAACAAAGCTTGTACTTCTTGTGCTTCTTTTCTCATATTGCACTGCTCTTCATAAGCAGGCACTTAAAATAGTCATCTGTGGCAAGGAAACACCTTTCTATTCCTTCAGTCAATGAATCCCTCCTGCTCCTCCTTTTGACAAAATGTTGGTATTTTCACAGCACAGCTATTTATCTCATGGGAATAGCAAGTCCAGCTAATCCTGGCTTCAGGTGAGACTGAAAGGTCCCACAGCTTCCCAGAGATTATTTAGTCTCGGAATTCCAGGATTCACTTTTCTTTTGGCACTCTGATACTTTTCCATAGGACAAATCCCTGGTCCCAGTCTGGTAGCATCCGTGCACTCAGCCCTGGGTAGTTTGTTTATTATGACATTGAACAATGTTTAGGAAGTGAGATGGGGAGTAAAAACCAGACCTTGTAAACCCATCCTTATTGAGGGGTTGGAATAATATGAAAGAAAGAGGTCCAGGGTCACGAAAGGAGCAGTCCAGGAAGGACAGAAATGTTGATTTTAGCGTACCAGGCCATAAAGAAAAACAATGTGATCATGTAAAGGCTGCATCGTCATGCCTATGCAAAAGGAAACCAAATGAAATCTCCTCTGGCAAAGGTAAATTTCCTAACATTCAAATGCTTGGCTTTTACAACCTGAGCGCCTCCTAACCGCCGCCTGCTTGCGTGTGCTTGTCTCATCTGCAGCTTCTCTTGCAGGAAAAGCAACAGGCAAGCAGTAAACACAACAAAATCCCTTCCTTTTCTCCTTGGGAACAGCACTGTGGCAACTGTAAGATTCATCACAGAGCTCTGCCACTGACTTTTAGGATTTTACATTTAAAAAAGCAAGGCATTGTTTGTGACCTGATGTGGAAAGAGAGCAGTGGGACACCCACAGTGTATTCTCTTGGCAGCACACAGCTGCTGGATAAGTAATTTCTGGGGTTTGCTCTAAGCCAGAGAGGGAGGTATCCTAGGAGGCTGTGCCCTTCTGCCTTTGGTTTGACTCACAGTATCACAGTATCACAGTATTACCAAGGTTGGAAGAGACCTCGAAGATCATCGAGTCCAACCTGTAACCACAAACCTCACGACTAGACCATGGCACCAAGTGCCACATCCAGTCCCCTCTTGAACGCCTCCAGGGACGGCGACTCAACCACCTCCCGGGCAGCACATTCCAATGACGAATGACTCGGTGAAGAACTTTCTCCTCACCTTGAGCCTAAACTTCCCCTGTTGCAGCTTGAGACTGTGTCCCCTTGTTCTGGTGCTGGTTGCTAGGGAGAGGCTGAGGGAGCTGGGGTTGTTTAGCCTGGAGAAGAGGAGGCTCAGGGGGAGACCTGATTGCTCTCTACAACTACCTGAAGGGAGGTTGTAGCCAGCTGGGGGTTGGTCTCTTCTCCCAGGCAACCAGCACCAGAACAAGAGGACACAGTCTCAAACTGCCCCAGGGGAAGTTTAGGCTGGAGGTGAGGAGAAAGTTCTTCCCAGAGAGAGTTGTTGGCCATTGGGATGTGCTACCCAGGAAGGTGGTGGAGTCACCATCCATGGAAGTGTTCAAAAAGCGGTTGGATGTGGCACTTGAAGCCATGGTTTAGATGTCATGAGGTGTTGGGTGATAGGTTGGACTTGATCTCTGAGGCCTTTTCCAACCTCATTGATTCTGTGATTCTACGATTTTCATACCCAAGTCCCAAACTTGACATGTACTCTCCAGAGCTCAGCTGCAGCACAATCTTGTAGAGAAAACAGGAAAAAATACTTTCTATTTCTTGCTCTCAGCAACAACTAAGCTGACTAATGAAAAAAAGAAAACACCACAAAACAAACACACCCCACCCCCCAAACCAGAACAACCTGATGGAGACATCCAGCATTGATAATTTCATTCAGAGTAATTAGCATTCATCAAAATGATAACCAAGCAAATTCAGAGTTCTACACCAGGAAATGGTGGACATTACAGTAATAGCTGGCTCCATCTATAACAATATTTGCTATAATGTCCAGCTTCATATTTTTATACTGTACACACACACAAATGCAGAACCTGGAGACTTACCATGATCTCATGTCAGTTTAAGTGTGTGCCTTTCCCTTCTCACTAATCTGATTGTTCTTACTTTATGCTGGCATGAGATCTACCTGCGTTCCATTACAATAGGAGGAAGATGCAAAAGGGCTTAGGAGGTAACTCAATAGCTGAGAATTCAGTTTTCAGTCAAGTTCTCTGATTTAGACCTGCCTGACCTTAGCTGTTCTGGAGGAAGCTAGGGCAGTGCTTAAGCAACAAGCCATGAGTAAGTTTTATAGTGGCTAAGCTAAGCTGTCTCAGCTGCTGACAAAGAGTTGTTGGTTCCTCATTCAGAGAGAACTCTATCCCAGCTGGAAACAAAACTCGCAAGACCCACTTCCACTGAATTTCAGCTAAAAGCAAAAGACCTCCAGCAAGACTACATCTGTACCTTTATTTCTGCCTAGAGAGCTGGGTTATGAGAGCAGTTCCAGAACACACTCTTTGATGGTTTTCTTTAAAGTTAGTTAGAGCATTGCTGCTGCAGAAGTTTCATTCTTCTCTACTGGGAGCTTTTCTTCCAGAAAGAAAGCAAGTTACCATATAGAGAAGGGCCATGATAAAAATAAAAGGTAGATTCACAGAGGTAGCATGATCATAGAGCAGTGGAAAGCAAATTCTATTGGGATGAGAGCAGAAATGTAGTGAACTAGGCAATTAGACAGCATTTTGTATAGCTCCAGCACACAAAGCTCCTCTATGAAAACAGGAGAGTGGCCTTAGGAGATTTCCTATGCTGCATACAACCGTTTTAGTTTAAAAGGTTTTCTATTTAAAGTCTCTTCAGTGGTACCCAGGAGATTCCCTAACACACTCCAGCATTCCTGTTTTGAGAGCTGCCTTGTGTTACTCCGGGACTGAGAACAAAGCATTTCAAGTGTGTGAAGACAACCTCAATTAGTGCCATTTCTCCCTGCTTCTGAAGTGGACTGTCCGCTCCTCTCTGCTTCCTGACATTCCACAGCATTCTCCTTGGGACTGATGAGTCCCACAGACAAAACTACCTTGCCAAGCTCCTCTGGCTCCCTTCCTTTGAACTTGTCTAATCTTCTGTCAAGGATAAAGTCTCCCTCCTTGATCCAGCTCTTCATTCTCTACCACCAGGTATCTATAAAGACCGATTAGATCCCTCCTGACCCTTCTCTGGGCAGGACACTCCCAGTTCTCTCAGCCTCTCCTCACATGAAAGATGCTCCAAAAGAAGCATCTTCAGGTGACTTCAAAGCATGTTCTAGCAGGCATGTAGGAAATCACAGGCTTGTAAAGGTCTTTGGTCATCTTAATCCTCAGTTAATGCCCTGTATTCTCTGTCAGTACATTCAGGAATTTTCAGGCAGCATGCTGAAACATCAAAAACATTCTCCTATCGATAGAGAAAATAATTCCAGTGACTCAGCTCCCTGAATATCATATATGTTTGTGTCCTTCATTCTCTTTTCTAATGGCCCTCCCCTCAGACTTTGTGCAATTACAAGCTTCTTCCTCCCGACTCTTCAAGAAGTACAGCTGCTCTTCTTAGAAATCTGTCTCGACTCAGTTCCTACTATTAAAAAAAGAGAGAGAGAGAAAAGAAAGAAAAAGAAAAGGAAGTCTGGAACCTCCAATATTTTGCAGCTTCTTATTTACAGATGAGAAGAGCTGAAAAGTGGTGGGAGGTAAATTTAGTCCTGCAGAAAAACACTTGGATACATTAACTAAAGGCCATTCAGAAACAATTAACATTATTCTTTTCTGACTCTCTGTGCCCCGAAGATGTGCTTGCTCATTATATTACTTAACTACATCAGTAATGTCCCTTCTGTGTTATTTTCCCCTCCAGGATGACTTTGATGTCTATGACCCTGCCTAAGTGCAAAACTGTGACATAAACAAGGTGTGACAATCACTTCTGCATGCTCAGCTAGGTCCTTGCAACGCATTCAGCACTTGGCTAAGTGGGAGGATAAAGTAAGGTTCCAAAAATCCAGGTAGAACTTGGTCCTGCAGAAATACAGCAACAGTTGAAGAAGTCATAGGATCAGCCTGTCTTGAAAACAGGTGTTGTGAACGTATAGATATCTTATTTCTATCTTCCTCAACGTACTGCCTGTCCACAGGCAGCACCAAGAAGTCATCACAGATTCATAGAATGGGTTGGGTTGGGTTGGAAGGCACCTTGAAGATCATCTAGTTCCAACCCCTCTGGCATTGGCAGGGATACTTTCCACTGGATCAGGTTGCTCAAGGCCTTGTCAAAACAAGATTAGCCCTTGAACTAAGGTAGATATCCCTCCCGCCCACCCCCTTTTTCTAATTCAGCTCAAATTTGGCAAAAAGTGCCTTAAATTCTGACAGCTCAAATAGGAAGTTAACGTTTTTAAAGCCTTCTTGGGGAGGTTACACTTGCAAGATTCGGAGACAAGCTCACACACACCAAGACTTGAGGACAAATTACAAGGAACGCCCTTTGACTGATGTCTCAAATTGCTGTGGCCCCAGCACTTATTCAACAGAATAGTTGACCTATTACTTTACTTTTCTGAAGGAAAAAAAAAACAAACCCAAAACACATCAGCAACTGTAAAAGACACTCATCTGCTTTGGCAGTTAGTCACTAGCTAGACCCCAGGCAAGAATCCAGTACTGCAGTCAGCAGAAGCGGTGTTAGCTTACAAGCTCTTCTGTTTCTTGCCAAGGAGTGCCACAAAGGGAATTACACACAGCTATCTCCAGGTGTATCCTTACAGAAGCTAATCTCCCAGGGTAAATAAACGTTTGCTGTAGGGCTGTAGCCCCAGAATTCTTGGAAAATGATTCTCCCAAGAAGCTAGCAAGCTCCTTGTTTTCCACTGTTTGTTTTCACTGTTTCCTGGTATGTAATGCAACTTTGTTCTCATTTCAGTGCCAAATAATAATGCACCATCTGTTGGGACTCCTTCCTTTTGTTGGCTCTCCTAACATTTGCCTTTATAAGATCCCCAGTGCCAGGCAAACTTTACCTGCTAGCACCTGGATGCCTCAAATTCTGTTAAAAGAAAAGATGGAGGAAAGGAAAAGGTATTTGCTTTAGTCTTGGAAATCTTAGTTGAATTTAAACAGACTGGGAAGGACAGCTTGCCAGCTTCACAGATCCATGCTGGATCTTTACCATAAAATTAACGAGGCAGCCTACAAAATAGATGCCTAATTTGAACATAATGTTGGATCAGCCTGGTCAGATTCCTTTTCTTTTTCTGATCTCTCTGCTCTTTCCTTATTCTTCTGAACAATCTGTTTGTTTCACTGCTCTTAGAGATGGGCTGCAGAATTTGCTCAAGGTTAAACCAAAGCACTTTATAGGAGAACTAAATTCAACTTGATTTAGGTAATTAACTGAGTAAATATTGGGCTGGCTTCACCAGAGCAGGTAGAAGGGGGTTTTAGTTGTGTTTTTAAAGAGGCTTAGAGAGAATGTTCACTGAAATATCTCCACTTTCAAGCTCTTGACTTTTTTTCCCCCTGCTGATTCTCGCTCTGTCTCACTGCAAAAATCTCAGTCCAGACTGCTGCATTCTGCAAAAGGAGCAGGTGACTACAAAACTGGAGCATCCTTACAAAACAAAACCAGGAAGAAATGAAGACTGTCTTCCTCTCATGTTTGGTTTGGGAGTCATATTTTAAAGAGGTTTAAAGACATGAAGTTTTTTTTCTGGCTTGGGTTTCTTTTGAGCAGGGGAATTCGAGTCTTAACATAAGCAACAAACGGGGGCAGGAAGCCCACTTCCTTCTTGGTTCTAGCCACAATTCTTCTATGAAGTGGCTTGTGTGCTTGGTTCTGTGTGTTTTTACAGAAAAGGGGGGAGGGGGGCAAGCAAACAAGTTTTCAGTAAATGAGAAATAAATGTGACCTAAAACTGCTGAAAAAAACCCTTCTTTTAAAATGCGATTGTGCTTCTTCAGGCTTTCTGCATGAGAAATTTTGGGGGGAGTGTTAGGTAGCAGAGCTGCAAAAAAATTCTGTGGATTAAAAGCCAAAATACTGGAACAGGTTGCCTAGAGAGGTTGTGGATGTCCCCTCCCTGGAGGTGTTCAAGGCCAGGTTGGATGAGGCCTTGAACAACAAAGTCTAGTTGAGAGCCGTCCCTGCCCATGACAAGGGATTTGGAGCAGATGATCTCTAAGGTCCATTCCAACCTGAGCCATTCTATGATTCTACGTCACAAGAAACCACTAATGCCAGCATGATAGATTGATTCTGTTCAGTGCATTTGACACACACAAAAAATATACCTGGGGAAACCAAAGCTTGTAAGCCATAGGAATTTAATCTGAATTATTGTTTTCCTCATCTGCGAAGCTAAGTGTACTTAACCTCATCACTTCAGCCACATGCCCTCATCCAAGGTTAAAAAAACCAAGAAGCCCTAACCAATGCATTTTGGAAGTTCTCAGGAGTTACTTCAGCAAGCATTTCTACAAACTGCAAAATGCCTTAGATTTCTCAGGAACATCTACTCTGTGTGATAATCCTACCCTTAGTAAGGTCCTTGTTTAGACACAGCCAACAGCATGGTCTAAATAAATGTTTGTCTGGCAGGCAGTGTTGATATTGTACTACTAGGTGCCTGAAGTTTCCCAGGGGTTTGCTACAGACTCTTGGTAGACATAGGCATTTAGTCTATTAAAGTGAGACCTGTGGTTCTGAGAAAAAAGCTAAACTGAATCTCTCAGATGACTCAGAAATTGATCACAGCATATCTTGCATGGAAGAGGGAGCTGGATTAGGGTGTTCAAACACATTTTGGAAGGCTAAAGGCTGGGTGGTCTCTCACTTTGTAGTTAGCTGGTGTGTAGTGAACATAGAGGTGTGAACTCGAGCCACCAAAACCATCAGTGCCTCCTTTGGCAGCACTAACCCAGGAGGTGTCTTCTGCACTGGGAATTAAGAGACCAGCCTTGAAGGAGAGGCTGTTGGTACTGATGGCTTCTCTCCATGGACCTGAAGTAGTTAAGGGTTCCCAGACATGCTCACTGACACAAAGAAGCAACAGAGATGAACTCAGGGCTATGTTGTCTGTTTTGCAAGATGACATGAACATATTGCCTCCAAGTAGTCCTTCCAGCAAAATACCTCTTGATAAACTGGCAAACAGTGAATTCTTTACACAATCCTTGCAATGATTGATTGCCCCTTATCTGATTTTCCTATCCTTATCTGAGTCCCAAGCATGACCATTCTCACTCATCCTGTTCTGACTCCAAGATTTCTTACATTTTAGAAAAAAATTAGGCCTTGGGACCTCTCTTATTTAAAAGAACAGAACTGAAGTTTCCTCAATCCACAGCATTTATCAGACATCTCTGTTAAATATCACAAGAAGGATACAGATGAAACATTTCCACTCCAAAATTCTGCTTAAAAAAGGTACAGCAAATGCTGCCTGAAAACTGCCAGTGGCGAGAGGAGCCTCTTTTGAGATGGATGAAACTGTATTTTAAAAACATTTGAGACCCAGACAGCATTTTTTTTCTCTTGGGTGGAGGATCTAATGCTAGCTTTTCAATAAGCACCACGGCCACATTGTTTCCAAATCGAGGTCAGTCATGTCCCTTGCATTGTTCCCAAACAGGTACTCTTGCCCAACTCAGTGGGAGGCTCAGAGCACTTGACAGAAGATGTACAATGCAATCCTGTTTTCCTTCTCTTTTTCAGTTAATCATCCTGTAGGTTGCATGAGTCAGCCCGTTTTTTTACTATACATTTTTTTTTTTTCCTGAAGTTTTCATTAAGTAATCAAATATTTCCTGGTCAAGGTCAGCCTGAGCTAAGACCTCACATGTGGGAACTTTTCCTGACAAAGAACTGCAGGTTTATTTTTGAACACAGATAAGGCGTCAGGCTTGAGGCCATCTAATCAGCAGGGAGAAGGGAAGAGGGAGAGACTAATGCTGGCTCTCTCCTTCTGTTCCCTCTCCCTTGCTCTTTTGTTACTCATTGCCCTGCCTGGTCCCAGCCAAGAGCAGGGGAGCAAGACCTTCTCATTCACATTGGGGTTGCATCCAGCCCCAGTAACTGAGACCTTTCCTCTTTAAAAGAAAAGCAGAACAAGGAGATTGTTCAGTCTTTTCTTAACTTCCCACCAGGGTCCACTGGTGCAGACAGGAGGGCATGGGTACAGTGAGCCAAAAGAAGCACCAGGCTGCAGAGACAGGGACATCTGAGATGCAACAGCCCTCTTTGTAATGCTTTTATACTCCTCAAAGCAGCAGCTGTGAACAACAGCTGAGTCAGAAAGGCTATAAAGAAACAGGTAATCAAACTCCACCTTCACCCAAGGGCTGCCTTCAGATTCAGAAAATTAGTCACAGAACTCGCCTCCTAAGGCATGTCAGTTGCCACAGATTTGCCAGACATCAGAGGCAGATCGATCTTCTCATTCACCAGATCTTAATTTTCATTCACCACCCTGACAGCCTATTTCTGTTGGTTTTTTTTTTTTTTGTTTGTTTCTCTCACAGCTTCTGCTCTGGCAGCTACTGAACCTCCCTGAAGCCATGCCACAAATGCCACTTCCTCCTTGAGAGGAGGAACTTGCTGTCACACCTGTCCCTGCTCAAAGCAGATAGCTACTGTCAGGTTTGCTGGTTCTCAAATCACAGAAGGAAGGTAGCTAGTAAGAAACGTCCTGATGTTTAGCCTGGAGAGGAGGAGACTCAGGGGAGGCCTTATTGCCATCTACAACTACCTGAAGGGGGGCTGTAGCCAGCTGGGGGTTGGCCTCTTCTCCCAGGCAACCAGCACCAGAACAAGAGGCCACAGTCTCAAGCTGTGCAGGGGGAAGTTTAGACTTGGTCTTAGAAAGTTCTTCACAGAAAGAGAGATTGCCCATTGGAATGTGCTGCCCAGGCAGGTGGTGGGGTCAATGTCCCTGGAGGTGTTAAAGAAAATCCTGGATGAGGCACTTAGTGTCATGGTCTAGTTGATTAGTTAGGGTTGGGTGATCAGTTGGACTTGGTGATCTTGGTGGTCTTTTCTAACCTGGGTGATTCAGCTGCTGGGCAGCCTCCAGCAGTCAATACATGCCATGCCATGCTAATATGCCACACTCCAGTCAGCACTGGGGCACAGTTCCACTTCTTTTGGCCTGGTTCTCACCCAGCCCCGCCGCAGGCTTGTCCCTGTGCTGTTTGCTGCAGGTGAGCCTGGCGCTGCTGGTGCTGCGAGAGCACGATGGTGCCAAGCAGGCCTCAGCTCTGAATGCCCGTGGCAGACTATTCCAAGGAGGCTGCCTGCCAGCCACCCTGCAGAACACCTGCAAAGCGGACAAAACCAGCAATGCATCACCAGAAGCAAGACAATGTGTGAAGCTAGAACCAAACCCGAGACCCTCAGTGAGGGGTGGAAGGGAAGGGGGTCCTCAGCGCCGGTCTCTGTGAGGCACATTGTGCCTACCCAGTTTTAGGCTTGTAGCTCACTATCAGAGCACATCTCCTTAAGGGTCTTTTGAGCACAGGTCTGAACCTGGGGAATACCAAAAAAAAGGCTATTCTGAGCAATTCCTTTGACACAAATTCCAGGGCTTATTTTGACCGTTTAACAGTTGTGTGTCTCTTTTGGACCCTGGAGATACGGTGGAGATGTCAGATTGGTTTTGCCTTTTGGATGCCAGGAAAGATGCAAGCCAGCGCTTCCCTGCTGGCAACCCCCGAGCAGCTGAGGCTGGGTGAGGTGCTGGGCAACGGTGTGCCACAGCCGACCTCTAGTGGAAGTACCACAGCTCCGGGAGACACTGAGCAAGGGCAGGAAAACTCGAGAAAAACGCACAAAAAGCACGGGTGAGAGCTGGGAAAACAAAGGTGTGGAGTCAGAGCAGTGATGATGAAAATCCCAACGTCAGCAGTTGCTGTAGCTCAGTGGGAGCGAGCTGGGCTGCGCTGCTGCTTCCTGCCAAAAGCCCAAATGCCCACAGTCTTCTTTTTCCATGACGCAAAACACCGACTTGTAAGCAGTGGAACTTCCTTCCATACTTTCAAAGACTTTTGTTGTTTTGTTTGGTTGTGTTTTTTTCTATATAGAGAAGTGCATTTCAGTTACCAGGGAAAAGAGCTCCATCTCCTCAGCTGAGTCCTTGAGGTCCTTCACGTTGTAGTCGATACCAAAATGAGTAAGCAGAAGCTGGAGCTGAAGATGCAGCTCCTCAGTTTCAGTGCTGCACTGGGGCAAAGTGCATCCAGTGTCAGCATTGTGGCAGCATTCTGCAAAAAAAATAACACAATCAAACCAGCTGGAGAACATCAACACTTTAAGCAACATGGCTGTAAGATGACTGCAAGCAATGCTGTCAGGGCCCTTTGCTTTGTGTCCATGTAATCATGCAATTCTCTCCTTTGTTTTGTCTTCTTGTGTGTGTGTGTGTGTGTGTGTGTGTGTGTGTGTGTGTGTTTTGAAGCAGAAATATGTCAGAGAATAGAATGTGGTGGTGGTGTTGAACCCAAACCGAAGGGATATTTATTATTTTAATTTCTCCTTTAAGAAAGGGCCTTCCACCAGACCCTGAAAGACTAACAGCTGTTGCAGACCAGGGTGTTTCCACTGTCCTTGGAGAAGTGCCTATCTCTGAGCATGGAAAGGATGCCAGCTAATGAATGCAACTGCCTGAAGAAACTCCTGGCTCAGGGGTGCACAACATTCTTATCTCTCACACACAGAGAGACACACAGATCTTCACATGCCACAGGAACTTCAAGTACGTTACTATTTCAGGGTTATCACTCCTCTGGTGTCTGATTCTGGCATGATGCTGCTGTCACAAACTTCCCAGTGTGTACTGGGATGGCTGAGTTTGGCCTTTTATCAGTGTTGAAGAGTCTGATGGCAACCCAGCACCCATTTTTAGAAGAACCAAAGCATTTTCTCCTCCTTCTTTACCTCATCTCAGGCTTGCTCAGTGCTTGGAAGAATATCCTTGGAGAGCCACAACTTCTGTGTTCCTGTAGGTATTGCCATCTTCTCTTTTCTGAGCTCTTTGGCAGGAATATTTAACACTAGTGGGCTGCTTAGTTGGTTTGGTTGGCTTTTGTCTTAGGCCAAGCCATAACAAACAGCAGCACATCTTCTGCTAGTAGTTTTCCAATGATTTTTCTAAGTCCAAGTAAGTGTCAGCCCATCATCCATTAGCCAGTACTGGTGGGTACTGCTGATACAGGTGAAGATAGGCATGTTACAGTTTGCTAAAGCTCAGCAAAACTCTTGGAGTTTAGTGGAACTACATGTAATCTAATTTATTATCTCTGTGTTTCAGCAATAAAGGGCCATCTGCATTTCTATTCCATGCTTTACTTCAGCTTTGCTTTTAATGTCTTATTAAATCATTTTGCTGTTTCATCTCTGAAGCTCAGATCTAGATAGGAGACGAATGAAACTCATGATGGCAATATGATAGTGCTCCTCAAGCGTTAGATAGCTAAATAGTGAAGATCAAAATGAGTGACAGCACTTCTGAATTGCTTTTTAATGCCAGTGAGGGTCTACTATAAGGCAAAATAGTTGGCTCAGGTGAAGTCTGCAAGGTCTTGCACCTTTCTCTATACAATATTAGCCCACCATATCTGAGATCTAGGATCATCTCTCCACCCTACCCCGCTCATTTAAGAGAAACATAGCCTGTAGAAGCAGCTTCATCTCAAGTGAAGAGTTTAACCCTCCTCTCCCTACACCTTCACACTGGTAATTCTGTGCTCCTGGGGGCAGTGCTGCCACTCCAAACTTCTCAAGCAGACAAACCCAGGATGGCAACATTTGCACTGTAGACCTTTCTCAAGGAATATACATCAACACATGCACCACCTGTAGGACTTGTGGGTTTAAAGGAAAGCTGATAACTCCTCACCATTTCTGCTTGAAAGTCTTAAATTCTTGTCAAAAGCACTTCTTAATTTGTCCCAGTTGTCTTGGACCACATCAGGGCATTTCTTATCAGCTACCTTCATTCTGTGAGAAACAGGCAAGTGCTGGAGAAGCTGGAGTTAAGAACATATCTGGTGTTATTCTCAGTCACTTAGAAAGCAGATAAACCATTCATTTGCAAGCTTAGGAATAAAAGAAAACACAAAAGAGAAAAAAAACAACCCAAACCATAGTTACCTGCTGTGTGTACTTTGAGAAGTTTATTTACTGTCAATGCCTTGTAGCAGTCACTGAAATAAAATCATGGGAAAAAAATAGGTACAATAAGGAAGTATTCCAATTTGGGTTTGAAAAGTGATGCTTAAACAAACAACTGCTCAAGTCTACAGACCAGTCTTTGAGAACAGGCTGCCCAGGGGGGTTGTGGAGTCTCCCTCTCTGCTAAGACCCTCTTGGATGCCTCCTGTGTGATCTGCTCTTGGTGGTCCTGCTCTGGCACTGGGGTTGGACTGGATGAGCTTTCGAGGTCCCTTCCAGCCCCTAATATTCTGTGTTTCTGTGTGATTCTGTGAGATGACTTAGCCCCTTGACAGTGTCTGACTCTATCAATAATACAGGAAAAAGTCTCTCCAAACAAACAACAACAAAAAACCCAACCAACCCACAAAAAAGCCCCAACAGTCCAAACCGAGCACTTAATGCAAGGAAAACAGCAGAATTCAGTCCACTGGACCTAGAAATCTGAGCTCCACTTTGAAAAGGAAAACAAAACCAACCTGCAACACAGCTGTACTAGAAAAGCACCAAACCACCAGGAAATGAGAACCTTGTCCCAGCCCTGGGACTGGACTGGTCTGGTTTAGGTTCCTAAACTGGTCTAGATCTGAATTGGTTTAGGTCGCAGTGCCTTAAAGAAAGAGAAGAGGAAGTTTTCACATCGTACAGGGAAACTGCAAACATAACATTTTTGTGTCCCTTTTCAGGAAGGAACTGCACACTGATTTTATTCCCCGAAGTGCACAGTGCAACCTGCTGGGCCAGAGGAAAGCTCCTGGATCTCCTCGGCAAGCCACAGCCCTGCCCGGCGCGGCCGCAGAGGTAAGTTTGCTGCTGCGTGCTCCCTTCTCCAGCAGCTCTCTGACTCCCTCTGCACGACGCCAGCCTGAATAACAAGGGGGTTTGCTCCTTCCCGCTGCAAACCGAGCACGTGTTGAGTGGATCTCCTCGTAAATACAGAAAACTTTTTAGGCTTTGAATTTAATGGGAAGTTGTCACATAAACAAACGCTGCCGGGTCGGAGTCACATTATTGTTCTAATAATAATAATGATAATGATAATGATAATGATAATGATAATGATAATGATAATGATAATGATAATAAAAAAGAGGGAATGCTGTTTTACTGCTGTGCAGACAACATTGTAACTCCCCCCATTCTGTCTTGATGCTGTTCTTCATTCAGAAGATCACATCCCTTTCTCTGGTTCAGTTTCCAGTTGCTCCTTGGCAAAGAGCAAAGGGATTTTTTTCTAAGGCAGTGTATGTCATAGCTACCTTCCTGGAAGCCTTTCTTCAGGATTAACTCTCTTTCTTTTCTGAAAAAAGATACCACCTTTGGATTTGGAACAGGACTGCAGGGAAAAAAAGAGATATTAAATGCTTCAGAGGATGTTCCAGAGAAGCTGGTATGAAGGAAACATTTGTCAGGCCCAGACTTGGATGGTGAAGTTAGCAGCAAGCAAGTTTAATGGGATGAAAAACCTGTATTAAAGCAGCAGAACTGATTTCATTAGCAGACATTTTCTGGCAAGCTGTTCTCTTCCACCTCCATTTTTTAGTCAAAGATGTTAACAAGTCCATCTGGATGCTTATCAATTCTCTGTGCACATATCCACCCCACAACTAGGCAGTGGAGCTCCTTGAGCTGTAACCCAAGGGAAGTGCAGGAGCTTCAACAGGCCCCAGCAGATAGAGGCAGCCTCGCCCAAGTCAGTACAGGCAAGTCAAGGAAAATAGAAAAAGCTCCATCAGAAATGAGAGCTCATGTTTTATTATCCCCATTTCCTTGTTGTTTTTTTCCTGCTATAAAAATCACCATGTGTTTGTACAGTATTCTTATTCTGGGAATGTCTTTGGGTCCACAAAAACATCTGCACTTAGTTACATTAGTCAGCATCCAAATCCCAGCAAGATCCTGTCCTGATTATGTTGCTGGGAGTGTTTTTGCCAGCTTCTATTCCCAGAACACACTGGATTTATAGCTATGTCCAACCTCCAGCTTTGCTGGTTAGAAGGTTGTAACACACATGCTCAAACCAAATGCTTTTTGTGCTAGGACAAAGTCTTTCCAGCAGGCTTAGGTAACAAGCCATTAATCTGTGCTAGCGTATTTCATTAGCAGCAGGAAAGTGAACTATTGTTGGGCACAATTTGCTGGTCTGTATCTTTAATTATGCTGTTTGACCTACATCTTGTGTCCAAGTTTCTTAATGTCTAGCCATAAAATATGCCCCTGGATTCAAGTCCTAACTCAACTTGTTGTGGCAGTTTTGCATAACTCAGCGGAAAAGGACCTGGATTTGGGGTAAATAAACCAATTAGGCTGTTTTGAGATCGTTGTTTTTATCTGCTGCCCCTGTAGAGCCAGACTCAAAACAACTCATCAAAACATAGAAATGTACAGTTTCCTCTGAGGAGACAAACAAAACCACATAGGATATAAATCAAACCAAGGATCTGTAAAAGAGTGGAGCAAGCACTTATGAGGCCAATACATACTGTTCTTGTGAAGAAGCCTGCTCTGACCACTGTGCTTTCCCCAAATGTACATTTATGGAGTTCCAGGCCAGAACTTTTCTTGGAAGAGAAGACACAAAGCATTCAGAGCCCAGTGAAACCCTGCAATCTGCCTGATTCCTGCAGAGCTGAACCTCACCAGCACTTGTGCACAAGCCTCACTTTGCTGCAGTTTCTGCAGCATTCTGACTTGCTGTGCATTTCTTGGAAGAATCAACTTATGGGGCTGACAATTGCCTCAAACTGTGACTATGCTAATTAACAGACACATAAGCTGATCTTCTCCTGCTCCACCCCCCAAGACAGAATCTGAAAGCAAGTTTTCTGTTTCTTCAAGCAAGAGAATTTCAGCTGCACTTCCTTTGTGTCCAGTATGACCCTCTCAGCCCATGCTGAAGCTCATCTGCTTTGCTTTAGTGGGTGGAAACAGGCTCAGCAGAGAAAGAAAAGCTACAGGGGAAAAGCAGCACAAAAGAATTATTAAAATAAATGAAGTCTGCCAAGCTGAAATCAGTGATCATAGCCCTGCTTACTAATGTCAGCTTGCTTATCATCCATTCCTACTGTCCCCTTTCGCATCCCGGCTCCTGGTTCGGAGCAGCTCAGCTTTTCCAGCTCCCCATCCCCTCCGAAGAGGGCAGAGATTGAAAATGCCCAGCTGACAGCAGGACCAGCTCCAGCCCTTCCCTTTTTTTCCAGCCCTTTCCTTTTTCTCCAGCCACTCACTCCACAGAAAGGCAAGCAGAGCAGCTTTATTCTGGACAGGCCCTGTCAGCACACACTTTTCAAAGACTGGCTATTCATTGCTTCCATTGTTTAAGCACTTCCCCATCCATTACCTGTCTGACCAACCCAAAGCTGCTGCTCACCATCACAGCTTCTTGTCCAAGAGAAAAGCCAGGATTCTACTTCTCCATCTCCAAAATGGTTCCTCTCCTTGGGCTTCTATAGTCAACAAAAATGCCAGGTCAAGGCACAGAGGGAGCAGGTGACTGATGTGCCAGCTCCTTGCCCAGACAGGTCCAGCTATTCCCATAGCAACTCCAAGCTATAGGAGCTGTGATGGCCTCCTGGGGTGCTCCTTGCTCTTAGGCCTGCCATGTCCACCATGCAAAGTCATTCCACCCATTTTTATGCCTTTGGGGCAAGTTGCTGACCATTTTTCTCTCTCAGCTCAGTGCCTGATGGTGTTTTCAAGGGCTGGACCTCTGGATGAAACCAAATGCTTTAGGCTCCTTAGGGCTTGGGAGGGCTTCTCATTTGCTCTCTCACAGAGAAAAGCAAACCCACTGCTCTTCTTTGAACAGAAGCACTAGTCCAACCCATTCTGGAAAAGCAAGCCCTTAGTATCTCCTTGGCAGCAGGAGGAACAGAACACCAAGGATCACAAACTATTTTAAGTGTAAAAAATGCACAGTTTTATTGGACAAGTTCACAAGTGAGCATTTAATTAATCCATTAAACCACTTTATTACAAGTCAGCACAGTTGAATTATAGTTACCCTACATGAAAGTTAATTCTGAGGTGAAGAAACTGACTTACTACTGAGTAGGTAGTTTAGAATGGACCTACCCATGCCAGATCTATTTTATTTTAAAAAGGTATTTTGTGAAATAAAAGATTTGCTGCCTGTCAGCCAACTTCACAAACTTCTAAGACAGTAAACTTCAGAACTACTGTTCTCAGGTACTGTCGTGTTTTCTCAGTCTTGACTGAAGTTTCTGCACAGTTTTTAGCAGCTGAAGAGAACTTCTGCTTTTCTGCCCAGGACAAGACCTAGACACACTTCCCTTGACAATCTCCTTTGCTTCCTTTTGATCACCACACTTTAGCTGGACATGCACTGCCCCTTGCTTCAATTCCTGAGTTTTTCTCTTTACTTTCTGCACCTAGGGAGAAAGATTACTAATTAGGATGTTATGCATTCAGAAGACCTAGGGGTGTGGAGCTTACTGGGACTTCTGTCAAACTCCAAACTAAAGAGGTTGTTTTACCCAAAAAAAAACCAAAGAGAAAGAAAAAGAAGGAGAGAAAGAAAGAGAGAGAAAGAAAGAAGGGAGGAAGGGAGGGAGGGAGGAAGGGAGGGAGGAAGGAAGGGAGGAAGGGAGGAAGGGAGGAAGAAGGAAGGAAGGAAGGAAGGAAGGAAGGAAGGAAGGAAGGAAGGAAGGAAGGAAGGAAGGAAGGAAGGAAGGAAGGAAGGAAGGAAGGAAGGAAGGAAGGAAGGAAGGAAGGAAGGAAGGAAGGGAGGAAGGAAGGAAGGAAGGGAGGAAGGGAGGAAGGGAGGAAGGGAGGAAGGGAGGAAGGAGGAGGGAGGAAGGGAGGGAGGAAGGGAGGGAGGGAGGGGAGGGAGGGAGGGAGGAGGAAGGAAGGGAGGGAGGGAGGGAGGGAGGGAGAGAAAGAAAGAAAAAAGGAAAGAAAGAGAGCGGGAAAGAAAGAGAAAGACAGAGAAAGAAATGAGAGTCAAAACCTACTAATCTTGCACACAATTGTTTGACTGTGACAGAAAGCACTACAGAAAGCTGACCTCAGCCACACTCAGTAGGCTGTTGAGCCCCATCACTTGCTTGCTTGAGCTTGAGAGGGACAGAGATCATCAGTTACCAATGTCTATTTACAGCAGCCTTTTAGCATTTCAGACTGTACCACTCTAACAACCCCCCCACCCCCCAAGCCTATAAAATGGATGCTGTTGATCATCAGTTGCTGTATCTAAGCAGCTTATTCTGAAGTCTCATAACATGATGTGAAAACACAGTAAGTAGGGTAAATTGCTAAAGAATGGGGGTTTGTAAACCTCAGATAATAAGTCTTGACTTGCACTTGGCATGAAAAGGTCACTGCCCAAGATAAATCTAGGCTGGAAGCACTCCATATGCCAATTTAGGTTTTAAGTCCATTTCTAAAAATAATTAACTTTCAGTGCCTTCTAGAGCAGATTATTAACTGTGAAACAGAGAGATGAGTAGAGCATTTATAGTGTGCCAGGGTCTAAAAGCAGAAATATGCCTCAGAAATTTGAACAGAATTCACAGATTCATAGAATGGGTTGAGTTGGAAGGGACCTTGAAGATCATCTAGTTCCAGCCTCCCCTGCCATGGGCAGGGATACCTTCCACCAGCCCAGGTTGCTCAAGACCCCACCCAGCCTGGCTTTGAACATGTCCAGGGCGGGGGCATTCATGACCTCTGTGGGCAACCTGTTCCAGTGTCTCACCACCCTCACTGTAAAGAATTTCTTCCTGTTATCTATTCAACTGGAAAAGCCTGTGTGCAAAAGCACCAGAAAACCCAATATAGGCCAAGGATCACAGGAGTGGCCTGCATTGATAACTAGTACCTGATGGACAGCAATCAAGCAGACAAACACCAGGAAAGTGTTATTTACACCATGACCCTAAGGCGTGTGCTCTGACAAGGCTGTACCAGAGCACAGGTGATGTGCCAGCAGATCTGCACCCTGATAACAGACAAGGATGACAACAAGGTTGCACCATATTGTATCTGCTGTGCCTCTTCTCATCATCCCAGAATGAATACAGGTTAGGCTTGCCTGTGATTTTGGAGAAGCTGTGGACAATAGACTATTTGGTTAATAAAGGCTTCAATGCTTCAGTAACATAAAAGACATTTAATCCCATCTGTACAGGAATTATAGCTTCTCCTTTCCCATTACCCACAGGGACAGGAATGAATTCTCAACAGTTCATCTTAATAGAGTGAGCAGAAGTGACAGACTGAGCGACCCAGCTCTGCAGTGCAGAACTGCCAGAGGACAGGAAGCTTTCCCACTAGCACCCAGTCCAGGCTGCCAATGGTAAGCACTTTTTCTTGATCAATAAAGGAACTGGAGGTGCAAGAACACCAAGCTAGCAGCCTAATTAGAGTCACCCACACTGGAATATCCTTCCTCAAACATTCCAGTAACATTCTAGTTAATGATAACAGGAAGAGGAGCTGTGGCAGCCTTCAACTAGAGTATTACTAGTTGGAGAGTTTCTATTCTATTCTTACAGTAGCCTGATGCTTTTCCAGCTTGGATATTTGTTCTCCTTTAATATCCATTTCTTTTACAAGGCAATTCAGCTCCCATTCCAGGTCTTCACGAACTTTGGAGTCTTGAGCCTCCTGTAACTGCTTCAGAAGCTCTTGGTGCTCACTATTAAAGACAAGAATGGCACAATAAGTGTTTATGACATAATCTCTGGCATTTTCTTAGTACTTTCAGAGTTGCTAGCCATCGTGCCCAGCACGATTTACCCCCTCACACAATATGCATTCATCAGGAATATACTTACACTGGAAGAGGAAATTATCTTCCAGTGGGCCTGATTTTCTTATTCCAGATTTATAGCTGATGTGCATCTTATTCCCTCCTCCTGTCACAGTCACAACTACATGTGTAACAGTGTGCAAAATGAGAGCTTGGAGAGTGAACATCAGCCATGCAGCACGGTATTTTCACTCTCTGCTCAATGTAGTGCAGACTTTAAAAGCTCAGTGCAATACAGAACAGTATCCAGGTCACAGTTTTTCTGACAGCTCATTCAAATTAAAGTAGTCTCCTCAAAAGCAAAGCATAAAATGTAATTAACCAGCTTAACTGGAAGAAATTTTGTGGGTTTACTTGATACCTGAGTATCTCAACTAGTCAAAAAACAGAGGCACTCTCTTAGGTAATCTCTTTACAAAGGTCTTGGCTTTCTTTCTGACTTCCAAGTACTGCTGCTCCCTGACAGTTTAACTGAAGCAACTGGCTGTTGATACAACAAGGAATCAAACAAAAAACCCCCAACAAACAACAAGAAGCCTGTCCTTGAGTTGCCATGAGTAAGCCAGGTGCTGCTTTTTGAAGAAGAGATTGGTTGTCAGTTTAAATTTTGCCACATCAAGGATTTCAGCTCAATGTCACCGTCCCAACTGGCTTAACCAATACCTTCTCCTCTGTTCAAACCACAGCTCATCCTGTCAACATGTCTACTATGACCAGCTGCTAGCTTTGGCCCACAGTTCTACAAGCTTGCCTTAATGGGAAGATGCCTGAGAACACAAGTTGTAATCCACGTTTACTTGCATGGCTAGAAAGATGCACACACTCCCAGAGTTAGCTTCTTCCACACCCTGCCCATTTTCTGGCAGGAGATTTATCTTTCTTTCCCAACCTCCCTACAGGACTTGGCAAGTTCTCCTGTTCCCAGCAAAGGCAGGGAACAAAAGCCAGGCTGTCTCAGCACAAAGGCTCATCATGTATGCACTACAGGGAATACTGAAAGAGTGTGGACAAGGTCATAGGCTAGATGTGACAGGACCAATCCTGCCACAGCTGCACTAATCTACTCCACCACCCCGAGTGACTACGTGCTGCAGGCCTACTTGACACGAACACCACCTTTGCACATTCTCCAGGAGAACATCCCTGGTCTGCTCTGTAGATCTCAGAGCATGTTTACAACTTCTGCCAAGCACAGGCCTGAAAGATTTATCATTTGCTGTGTGTGTTACTTCAGTAGCAGCTCAGTTAAGCACAGGATGTGGAAGCAGAAAAACCCAAGCGAGCAGGAGTGTGTTGCTGGCCAGTTAAAGATCAGGATAGGAAGCCATTTTTGTGTGAGAAAAAACACAGACTCCTAGAATTGTTATGGTTGAAAAAGACCATTAAGATCCTCAAGTCCAACCTTTGTAATTGTTTAGGCTTTCAGGGATGAAAAAAGGGAAATTGTGGAACTGTTAAATAGTAACTCTAACAAGAATAAAACACAAACTAGGTTGTAACCAGCTAATAGAAAGAATACATACCAAAGATGTGGCAAGAGTGAACCTTCAAATATAATACAAAAAAAAAAAGTTAATATCAGTATATCTAAGAGTAGGCAAAAAAGCTTTAAAATTCCATGCAGGCCTGCTCAGACCATCCTGCAAACAAGTGGTGCTACACTAAAACCAGACTCCGCTCAACCTGTAGCTCAGCAGGGCTACCACTGAAGTCACTTTTACTCATGACACCAGGGATGAGTACTCACAAGCTCATTCGGCCCAGCTCATCTTGTATGGCCAACAGAACGTCTGAAAGGCTTCCAGTAGCAGTAGGTGATGTGGAACAGGAGGATACAGATTTTGAAAGTCCACTGTGTCCTGAAGTCCCAGATGCAGCTCCTGGGCTTCGTGGTGAGGCCTGTGGGTTGCGATGCTTCATAATGTGCAACACGCTCTGCACGTTTGCACTAACAGAATGGCTGCAGCTGACAGACTTAGAGCAGAATTATTACGTGAGTGGTTTACAGAAGTGATTAACAATTGCAGTGAAGAGACTTATTCAACCTGCAGATGCTAATTTAGAGACACCATTTGGTTTCACTCACCTTCCCAGCCACAAAAGGTAGTTCACCAGCCTTTATATGTATTTGTGAAAGGTGCTTTGTCTTCATTGTGGGATTTTTCTGCCATAAGATAGACAGGAAAAGTAAGACAAGAAGTTCAATCTGCTGACCCAAAAGTACAACCTTAAACTATCTCTTTTAATGAGTAAGTCAAATAAACAGTGAAATCATAGAATCATAGAATTGTCAGGGTTGGAAGAGACCTCAAGGATCATCCAATTCCACCCCCCTGCCATGGGCAGGGACACCTCACACTAGATCAGGTTGCTCAGAGCCACATCCAGCCTGGCCTTAAAAACCTCCAGGGCTGGGGCTTCTACCACCTCCCTGGGCAACCTGTTCCAGGGTCTCACCACCCTCATGGTGAAGAACTTCTTAACATCCAATCTGAATCTATCCACTTCTAGTTTTGCTCCACTCCCCCTAGTTCTATCACTAAAAAGTCCCTCCCCACATTTCTGAAATACATTACTTCAGTTTCCCTGTAGTTTAAAAAAAATCATTTCCCTCCTGTATGTGGAAGGAATAGGACTTTCCAACACCAAATTTTATTCCAGATGCATTCAGCAGAGAGTTTGACAGTTAGGCTGGCATTTAAAGAAATTAAACATTGCCTACTTAAGTTTGCAAAACCATGGTTACACAATTTTGACTGCCCTGTAATATGTGTTGCAAAATGAATTCTCTGGATGTCAGCAATGTCCCCTCCAAACACACCATCTTAAGATGCCCAGTTGCAATTACTTTGGAAACTGATTTTGCCAGATAAATTGAAAGGCACTTAGGACAGGACATGGCAGTGAGACTGTAACAGAGATTATTGTTATGCTGGTAAGGGAAAGTCTTCCAGTGAGGTGCTACCTGCCCTAGCACCATTGTAATTCCAAAAGGAAAGAGGTATTCAGCAGAGTTCATCACAGTTCATCACCTTGGAAATGGAATAAAGTGCAGCAGGCAAATTAGGTCCCTTTTACATCACCACTTTTCAGACATTCCAATCTCTGTGCAGTTCAGATGCTGGCAGCAGCAGTACACTAATAAACACCTTCATGTTACCTTCTGATTTTTTTTTCTTCTTCCCATTTCCCTTTTTAGGTTCACTCTGAGATGTTCCTGAGGACACTAAAAATCTGTTTCTTTCAAATCCTGTTAGAATCTGCAGGAATGAGCAAAAAGAAAAAAGAAACTAACTTTTCAATGTAATATTAGAAGTATGAAATCACATGGTTAATTAATTCCTTCTTTCATGCATGGAAGAGACACAGTTAAGGACACTATTAACTGTCCTGCTTGGAAGGCATAAGCTACACTTTAAAACTGAACAGATTATGAGGATGGCAGGGTATCAGCAAACCTTGCAGCTCTGTCATAGAATAGAATAGAATAGAATAGAGTAGAATAGAATAGAATAGAATAGAATAGAATAGAATAGAATAGAATAATAGAATAGAATAGAATAGAATAGAATAGAATAGAATAGAATAGAATAGAATAGAATAGAATAGAATAGAATAGAATAGAATTCCTCATTTTCCTAACCAGCTGCAGACAGCTGTATATTTCCACTATACCAAGGACCAACTGGGATAAACCAATCCAGCCACATGCTGGGATCTGATCAGAAAATCCTAAGAATGTGAACATTTGGATCTTACAGACTGGGGTGGGGGCAGAGAGAACTGAGTCCATCTGTGTAACACAGGTCAAACCTGCTGGCCAATCCTCAGACTGCTCTGTAGCTCAAAGCTGCTACAGAGGTCCATGATAAACAGGATAGCAGCCATTCCCAGTCAGACACAGGACAAGGACTTTGTTCTGGCATGGGTAACAGTTCTGGCTAAACAATGCTGGAGGTCCATCACAAAAGTGAGATTATTCTGCCTTTTCTGGCATCAGAAGGAAGTGAACCACCCCACACCCTCTGCTTCCCAAGTCAGATCCAGCAGACCGAAAAGTATCCTGCAGTAAGCTAAGACAGTTCTACTGCTCAGTTTACTGCACCTAAGCCCTTTCTGGAGCAAATGTTTATACTACTGCTAAAGTCAGACTGTCTGCTCTGGGAAACTCACTCTTGCTATGCTTCTCTACTAGGCCTGCTCTGCAGCAGCAAGCAGTTTAACAACAACAACAACAAGTGCCCCAAAACCTGTTCATTTTCAACTGTGTGATCCTGCTGGCTTCTGGAGGTGGTCAGGTATCTGGGCTACAATCTGCACATCCTTTCAGGCTTCCTGGACTGATAAAAGCCCATCATGCTTGGATGAGGCATAAAAACCGACAGCAGTCACAAATCATTCAAGCTGCCAGCTTTGCTTATGGCCAGGTTCTTTTGCTATTATTCTTCAGCTCTGTATCCCCACCACAACTGCTCTCTTTCAAAATGGCTGCTGCTACTCAGTGAAGTGAGGGTTGGAATACTACTACTTTGCTCCTTTAAGAAAAGGGTTTATTTTTTGATTTTGCTCTCTCTGGCAAATACCCCTCTCACTGGAAGTGTGTAAGAAGACACTGGATGAGGCACTTGGTGCCATGGTTTAGTTGATTAGATGGTGTTGGGTGATAGGTTGGACTCCATGATCTCAAAGGTCTTTTCCAACCTGGTTAATTCTATTCTATTCTATTCTATTCTATTCTATTCTATTCTATTCTATTCTATTCTATTCTATTCTATTCTATTCTATTCCATTCCATTCCATTCCATTCCATTCCATTCATTCCATTCCATTCCACTCCACTCAGATGGATAGTGGCCCAACAAACTGATTATGACTTCACAGAGTAGTGAATTATTCCATCTCCCCCTGATGAAAAACTTTTCCAAGCATGGTTCAATATATCACATTTCAGTAGAACTTAACAAAAGAGGGAAACAAAGAGAATAATCTTACTTGGAGTATAGGATTTCTTAGAGGATCACTTTCCAATTACTGTAAGTTATCTGATTCAGTTGCAGATTCTCTAGAAATTCATTTCAGCTTGGAAGCTGTTGACCTGTATTGTTAGTAAAACAATCAGGTGGGATCTTCTAGATTGAGATATGCATCTGGCAAGCTTTCTACTATGTAGTTTCTAACTGGTCTAGGTCATTTTCCAGGAGTAATAAACATGTGGAGTTTAAATGTCATTGAAAAGAAAAGAGGGTATTTTGGACAGAGAGAATATCTTTCTTTGGTCATCAAAAAGAAGATAAAATAAACCTTTTTCAGTCTACCTGAGCAGTTTTGTCTTGCATTAGCTTACAGCAATGCTCTTCTGTACAAAGCTTTTCTTCCAAGCATTTGATCTTCTCCTGAATTTGAAGGAGAGAATGATTAGTGACACTTCAGTTTGTCATGTTGAGTCAGAAGTCTGAAGCAGCCTGCAATTTTCATCTGGACTAAAACAAGACTGTGGGAGTTTTTAATGCCCACACTGAACAAAAGACTCATCCAAGGGAAGCCAAGGTGGCATTCAGTCAGGTCTGCTTTATGATCTTTGCTTTAACAGAGGAAACTCTTGCAAAACTTAGTAGTACAGCATGCCATACCAATTCTATCATAGAATCATAGAGTAATCACAGAATCACCAAGGTTGGAAGAGACCTCAAAGATCATCAAGTCCAACCTGTCACCACAGACCTCATGACTAAACAATGGCACCAAGTGCCACCTCCAATCCCCTCGACCATCCCAAATTGGAAGGGACCCAGAAGGATCCCTGAGTCCGACTCTTTGCTCCTCATAGGACTAACCTAAAACTAAGACATAAAGTAGAATCATTGGCTTCACATCACATCTCACAGTTTTGAGAGAATGCTTGAATTGAATGACTTTCAAATTGCCATTCCATGCATGCTTACTTCTGTAATTCTCTGAGCAGCAGTAAGTTTAAGCCACTCTTTCTCGAGCATTTCAAGCTTCTCAAGTTTTGCATGCAGTTCCAAACAGTTCTGATCTTCTTCTTTCTGAAGCTTGGCCTGGCAAAAAGTAAGCAAGACTGGAGTTGGCAGCTGACTTAAATTGTTTCAGGCAGAAAAAAACCCCAAACCAAACACACTCCAGCAAAGGTGGTAAAGCAGATTCAATTTGGTATGTTTTTTAAATTACAAAGTGATGAAAAACACCAGGCAGACAAAGAAGACTTCAGATTCCAGCAGCCCTTCTGTGCAAGTATTAGCATGGTTCTGCTCATTAGAAGTTCCACCTAGGGAGCCTTTTCATGCAGCTCATTGCATGGTTGTCATCAGCCAGTCAGACAGTAAATTGCTTCCGTTTGCTACCACCCTGAGCACAGCTGAGGCAAAATGATGCCCAGAAAACTGGTCAGATCTTACACATTTCTGTACTTTTAAACTCTATCACTGCTTTGTTAGATAGGCTAAAAGGACTTCACCTGTTGTTCTAAAACCTTTTGCCTTTCTTGTTCTGCACTGGAAACCATTTTCCTCATGTAATCCAGCTGTTTCTCCAGCAGGGAGCAGCGAGACCGAGTTGCATTTAGCAGCACTCTTACACCTACAGAGGGAAACAAAAGGCATTCAGTACAGCAGTGGGAGACCACATTTAGCCACTCTGTCGCCTCACTGAGAAATCCTCCCTCCTGAAAACATGCAAGGAAAGTTTTGTTGGCCTGAACGAGTCATGTGGCTAAAATGTATTTTGTATACAGGACATGAGAATCAAGATGCTTTTCCAGAGCTGGTGCCTAGGATGAATTCCACAGGTGTGAGCACTGTATTTACTTTGATTTAGATTAGAGGATACCTAAACAGATTCTGGCCTTTTTTCCCTTCTCCTCACTTTTCTGAAGTCAGCAGTGTTAAACATCTAAGCAGCTGCTTCCTTATTGTAGGAGCTAAACATACCACCTGAAATCTGCTTATTCTTTAAAACAGCTTTATGGGTTACACAATACTTGGTTGATATATGTAGAAACAAGATCTCAACTTGATTCACAATTACCAGGCTCCTGCCCCTCCCCAGTTCTGAAGCAGAAAAGCAAAGAAAGGCTGCATTAATTAGCAGTTTGTCAAAATAAATAAACACTCCCTGGATTATGCAGTCCTGGAGTTGCTGTGGCTACACCTTATCACTCAAGAGAAATACCTTCCCTCTGTTGCATCAGTTCTTGATGTGCTGTCTTCTTTTTGTAGGATTCACACTCTAAGACCTTCTTATACTGAGCAGCTGCTACAGAGAGGCTGCACAGATTATCTTCAGCCTGGGACTTCTCCAGCTCTAGTCGGTGGATCTTTTCTTGTAGAGTTTTCAGGGCTGCCACCACAGCTAGAAAACAATGCAACAGTTACACTTTAACTTTTAAATTAGAGAGGAGGAGATTTAGATTGGATGTTAGGAAAAAAAGTTCTTGACAGTGAGGGTGGTTGGAACAGGTGGTCCAGAGAGGTGGGAGCACCTCTTCCATCTTTCTGTTGGTATGCCAAACATTTCTTTACATACACACCTAGCTGCATAACGTTAAACTGAACCTTTTCATCCCAAAAGTTCAAACTCTGTATGACACAGATCCTTCAAGTGAAGAACAAGGACCACAGGCACACACACAAGCTACATCTGTGCAATATTGCAAAGTTGCCCATGATAGTAAATCCAAGTATGGTACCCCTGTGATTCACTGAGCTCTCCAGGCAAGCTAAGCCACCAAGCGTTTGATGGGCAGAGTCCACCATGATGGCATTCAAAAAGTCCAAGTGCCAGGTGCTGCACTTAGGTCACAACAACCCCATGCAGTGCTACAGGCTGGGGTTGGAGTGGCTGGAGAACTCCCAAACAGAGAGGGACCTGGGGGTGCTGGTTGACAGCTGGATGAACATGAGCCAGCAGTGTGCCCAGGTGGCCAAGAAGGCCAATGGCATCCTAGCCTACATCAAGAATAGTGTGGCCAGCAGGAGCAAGGAAGTCATTGTGCCCTGTGCTCAGCACTGGTTAGGCCAAACCTTGAGTCCTGTGTCCAGTTCTGGGCCCCTCAGTTTAAGAAGGACACTGAGACACTTGAATGTGTCCAGAGAAGGGCAACGAGGCTGGTGAGAGGCCTTGAGCACAAGCCCTATGAGGAGAGGCTGAGGGAGCTGGGGTTGTTTAGCCTGGAGAAGAGGAGGCTCAGGGGAGACCTTATTGCTCTCTACAACTACCTGAAGGGAGGTTGTAGCCAGCTGGGGGTTGGTCTCCTTTCCCAGGCAATCAGCACCAGAACAAGAGGACACAGTCTCAAACTGCCCCAGGGGAAGTTTAGGCTGGAGGTGAGGAGAAATTTCTTCACAGAGAGAGTTGTTGGCCACTGGAATGTGTTGCCCAGGGAGGTGGTGGAGTCACCCACCATCCCTGGAGGTGTTCAAGAGGGGATTGGACGTGGCACTTGGTGCCATGGTCTAGTAGTCGTGAGGTCTGTGGTGACGGGTTGGACTTGATGATCTTTGAGGTCTTTTCCAACCTTATTGATTCTATGATTCTATGATTTGCCTTGTGAACTCCACACAGTAATTAACCATGAAGGCACAAAACTACCAAAGGGGACCCATATTTCATAGAGTAACTTCTGTGCTGCTAACTTTCCTGAGAGCCTGAACTATTCAAAAGTTCTTTCAAGGAATCTTACCACACAAATGAAAAAGACTTAGAAGTGAGTTTAAACTAGAGGGCATCAAATAGCACTACAGAAAGCCAATTTTCAGCCAGTGGACCATATTAATAATTTCTCCTTTTTGGGCTGTATTTAAAGCCATGAACTGCTTCTGCTGAGTTTGAAGGAGTTTTAGAGGAAGTCTGATGATTTGAAGGTAAACAATTTTCAAAGCCAAAGTTTCTAAGGATGTTAGAAGACTTGCAGCAGTTTCCACTTCAGACATCTGACTTCAGGGAGACTGCTCCCTCAGGACATACATCCTGTCTCAATGTCATTCTGATAACTGCAGCAAGTCATTGAACTAAGTAAAACACAACAAAGAGTTTGCTCAAGAGATTTCACATAGAACATTTCAAAAGACCACTTTAAGGACATATTTTGACTTTACCCTGGTTATTTGGCACAGAAGGCCTGTCACCACCAACAGCTGCCAACTTCTTTGATTCTGTAGAAGCAGAGGCTGCAGGGAGCATCTCATTTGGTGGCTGAAGAACTCTTCCTATGTAACTGTTCTTTGATTCAGAATCCATAGCCTGTAATACTCAAGACATGGACAGTGAAACTTGCAGATAGTGCTTTAGTCCAATGCAACCTCTAGGAAGCTACAGCAAGTTTTAAATCACACCTCAGCTGCCCAGCAAAGTGGCATCAGGCATTACAGTTGGCACAGTGTAAGAAATGGAGACTATATACAGCTTCAGCTGCTAGGAAAACCAGCTTATTTGATGGTAACATAACAGTTACAGGATCACTCCAGTGTAAAATACAGGGCATGCAACTGGAAAAGGCCTCCCACTTGGGCAAGGCTACTTACAGACACCAGTTCCCAAGGCAAGTCACCCAAAGAAGGTGTCTAGACACAGAAGGAAGAAACTCAAACCCAAGACTGGAACCTGCTGATGAAGCACATCCCAGGCAAAGACATTCATATGGGGTGGGTGGGGAAGAAATTTTTCAGCAATGGAACAAGTTTCCAGGAACATCTCTTTGAGCACTGTTCCAGAGACCAGATAAAACTGAAAACTCTTCATCCATCCACACCATCTCTTCAAGAGATGCACTAAGCCAAAAGTACATGGAAATACTTCCTTCCTCCACCAAGCTGTCATCACAGAGACATCAACATGAGCATGTCTTTGCCAGGGCTTGCTTGACTTGGGGCCTCCCAGACGAAGATGCTTTGTGTGCTAACACCTCTAGGGCAGATCCCATAGCTCAAGCTGACTGCCTCCGGCACCAGCCTGGCCCTCCCAGCAGCAGCATGGACACCCAGACCAGCATGAAGGGGACTGCCCAGGCTGCCTTTGCACCACAGGCCTTTTCTGGAGAGTTCTCTCAGAAGCTCTGCTGCCATCCTGCCCAAGTCCAGGCCACAGACTCTCTGTGCTGGGTTGGCAGCTGCAGGCATCCAGATGTGCCAACATCCCTGCTGAGAGGTGCCACCTGATGACACTGCCACACTTACAGCCACACAAGCCATTTATGGGCCTCCACAGATACCTCCTGGAGGACCAGGAAACATTGTGCAGGGAGTCCAAACCAACTCTAACATCCAGCTGGGCCAGGCAGGTGCATTGGCCGTTTCCAACAGTGTGAGGGACAGAGGCAGTAAAGGGAACGAGGCTGGAGCAGCAGAACTCTCAGTATATGGATGAGACAGTCCTGTGGCCGTAGGCAGGGTCAGCACCAAGACAGGAGAGGAGATGGGCTGGGCATGGCACAGTGGATCTGCAGGGTCTTCCACAAAGCAAGAAATGAGCAAGACTTACCAGCTCCCCATTGCTTCTCATCCCCTACACACTGGTGATGAAACAGACTAACAAAGGCCATAAAAATACACATATGAGCATGCAGCAAGCTTCCTACCTCTGCTGTGATCACAGGCAGACAACTCTGGAAACTCCAAAGGCAGAAGGTGGATTTAGCTCACAGCACCTAACCTTCTGTCTGTCAGCATGAGTGGAGATGTGCTTTTCCGACGTCCTCCGGGGGAACATGGCCTCCTCGCATGCCTCCTGCTGCTGCTATGCATCAATTAGTTTCCTCATTACTGTCACACAAACAAGTTCTGCTGTTCCCAAGGAGACAGGTCTGTGGACAGTTGTAAGGAGGGCAGTGGTCAGAAGCAAACAGTGATTAAGAGAGGGAGGGAATAAAGCAGCAGCAAACTTGTGCAGATGCAGAGTTTTGGCAGCACAGCAGAGGGTAACATGCACCCTGCGGCTGGAGGGGGAAGCTCCCCAAGCTGCTCCTAAGAGCACAGGCTCAGCAAGGGGTGTGAAAGAATATGACACCATGGGACCAAGACACCTGTGTTTGCACAACTGCTGCTGTGGCCATAGTTACAGACTCTTTGCTCTGCCACAACTCCCTCAGACACAGAGGCTGAGGGAATGGTTGCTATAGTGCTTGGAGGCTCTGCCAACATAATTCCTCCAGCAGAAGTTCTCTGGTGTAGACAAGACCTTTAGTATCTTAGCAAGTCAATGTAGTTTAGAACAAGCACCCTGCACAGGAGTAATCTCTACAACACTGCAGGCCTCAGGCAAGGACACAGGCCAGGAGAAGGACAAAGTCAGTACACTCTAAGACATCACCAAACATCCTGACCGCTTCCAGCTTGCTAGCCCAAGAAAACTATCAGGAATTAATTAAGTAGCTTGATATATGCTTGGACATCAACTGTTCTACCACCAACTTCTTCCCCTGCAAGTATTTAAGTTCCTATAAAACCATCACAGACAGGTTTGCTTTTCAAAACAAGTCCCACAGTCATTGCAAGCTTCACTTGCCACTCTCCAATTCCATGCTGTCCTGGCTGCTGGTACACAGCCCTAGAGAGGTGCTTTTAAAGCAGATATTGCCAGATACTGCATCCTGAATGGCAATGTTTGTACTAACAGAACTCCACCAGGCTTAGGGGGATTTAGCAGTTGAACAACACTTGTTAATGCAGCCAAAACACTGTTGTTTAGACAAGCCCTTGGTTGAGGAAATTAGCACACTCGTTTGAGGTTGGGGAACAGCCAAGGGAGAAGTATGCACATTAAAAGAGAGGCTGGCAAATTGCTCCATTGCAGGGGGAGGGGGGAAAGAAAAGAAAGAAAAGAAAGAAAAGAAAGAAAGGAAGGGAGGAAGGAAGGAAGGAAGGAAGGAAGGAAGGAAGGAAGGAAGGAAGGAAGGAAGGAAGGAAGGAAGGAAGGAAGGAAGGAAGGAAGGAAGGAAGGAAGGAAGGAAGGAAGGAAGGAAGGAAGGAAGGAAGGAAGGAAGGAAGGAAGGGAGGAAGGAAGGGAGGAAGGAAGGGAGGGAGGAAGGGAGGAAGGGAGGGAGGGAGGAAGGGAGGGAGGGAGGAAGGAAGGAAGGGAGGAAGGAAGGAAGGAAGGAAGGAAGGAAGGAAGGAAGGAAGGAAGGAAGGAAGGAAGGAAGGAAGGAAGGAAGGAAGGAAGGAAGGAAGGAAGGAAGGAAGGAAGGAAGGAAGGAAGGAAGGGAGGAAGGAAGGAAGGGAGGAAGGAAGGGAGGGAGGAAGGGAGGAAGGGAGGGAGGGAGGGAGGGAGGAAGGGAGGGAGGGAGGAAGGGAGGAAGGAAGGAAGGAAGGAAGGAAGGAAGGAAGGAAGGAAGGAAGGAAGGAAGGAAGGAAGGAAGGAAGGAAGGAAGGAAGGAAGGAAGGAAGGAAGGAAGGAAGGAAGGAAGGGAGGAAGGGAGGAAGGGAGGAAGGAAGGGAGGGAGGAAGGGAGGAAGGGAGGAAGGGAGGGAGGGAGGGAGGGAGGAAGGGAGGGAGGAAGGAAGGAAGGAAGGAAGGAAGGAAGGAAGGAAGGAAGGAAGGAAGGAAGGAAGGAAGGAAGGAAGGAAGGAAGGAAGGAAGGAAGGAAGGAAGGAAGGAAGGAAGGGAAGGGAGGGAGGGAGGGAGGGAGGGAGGGAGGGAGGGAGGAGGGAGGGAGGAAGGAAGGAAGGAAGGAAGGAAGGAAGGAAGGAAGGAAGGAAGGAAGGAAGGAAGGAAGGAAGGAAGGAAGGAAGGAAGGAAGGGAGGGAGGGAGGGAGGGAGGGAGGGAGGGAGGGAGGAAGGAAGGAAGGAAGGAAGGAAGGAAGGAAGGAAGGAAGGAAGGAAGGAAGGAAGGAAGGAAGGAAGGAAGGAAGGAAGGAAGGAAGGAAGGAAGGAAGGAAGGAAGGAAGGAAGGAAGGAAGGAAGGAAGGAAGGAAGGAAGGAAGGAAGGAAGGAAGGAAGGAAGGAAGGAAGGAAGGAAGGAAGGAAGGAAGGAAGGAAGGAAGGAAGGAAGGAAGGAAGGAAGGAAGGAAGGAAGGAAGGAAGGAAGGAAGGAAGGAAGGAAGGAAGGAAGGAAGAAAATCCCCACTCCTACCCCAGCAGCCTGCACCATTGCAATGATCAGGATAAAGCACTTACATCCTGCAGGTTGCATTTGGAGTTACCTTTGTGCCCTTTGGAGAATTGACCCAGCCTGTATTGCTGGACTCAGTGGTGATGCTTAGATGCCCAGTGTTACTTTACACAGAAAAACACAAAGTAGTGGTTGATACACACCCTGCATCAAACATGGGGCAATTTAGTGCTTCCTAAGGGCATACTATTGACTATCATCCTGGCCTAGCCACTTAAGGATGTCTTCAAGCTTTTACCAGGAGGGTCCCAGAGTTCAGTGCCACACGGTTGCAACTCTGCTCATGGTGCATGCTGCTAGGTGTGGCACATTAGCTCAGCGACATCACTGCACTACTGCAGTCACACTGCCTGCCTACCTTTGCCCACCCCTTGGGGGTGAGGACAATCAGGGCTGGTTCCTTTAGCAGGAAAAAAAACACAATCAAAGCATTTTTCAGACAGAAATACAAAGATCTCCATCTCCTGCCCTGACCTACTGGGCATGAACAATTCATAGTGCTTTTCCTCAGAACCCAAGACAAAGTCTTGGATGATTTAGGGAATGATTCACTGTTTATCTGACATATTATAAGAGAAATGTTGAAGAATTGTCCCAACAGAGGCTATACCAAGAAACTCCTAAAGTGCTGGCTGCTGCCTCCTCTGCTTGAGCCAAGCCTTGCTGGCGAAAGGTTATGTGAGAGGCCACTTTTGTGACACAATCCAAATGGGTCTATTTTTTTCCCCTTTCACTTTCCTTTGAGACTCAGAGGAAAAAGCCTGGTCAGCTGTACTAGCTGTGCTGCAATGCTCTTTCAGCCTTATTCCCAGCAGACAAAGAACAGCCCTTCCACTGACAAAAAGAAGTAAATAATGCTGTAGGCAAAGTGCATTGTTGTTTGGGGAACACCCAGTCTCCAGCATCCTGACACAGCTGCTTTCACCAGCCTGGCACATGGGACCTTGCTCAGGACATATCTAAAGAGCTGGTACTTCTCTGTCTTCTTTATCTAACTGGGTTAGAAACTAAGTGGTGGCAGTTGCAAAACTGATAGGAAGTGAAACCTCACTGAGCCAATCAGAGAGTTCAACACGGTTTTAATTCTGCTGAGTGAGCAATCTGAAATGAATTTAGGACAAATGGCTGAACTCTGCTAATTAATATGCTGACTGATGTGGAAACTGAAGGTGCTCTCCTCACATGAAGAATCTAAAAAGTTGCTTTTTTTCCTCCTCACTGTTACTTTCTGCTGCTGATGGCATCACACTGCCTTCCATATGTAGTAGTTTGCCTAGCTTTATCACTTCACCCTCAAAACTCTGCTTCTCCTCATTCGATTGGAAGCAACTCTCATGACTTTCTAAGGAGGAAAGCAGAGCACCTGTGTCTCAATAGATGAAAAGGTAGAAGGAAATTGCTGGCTCTGGCTATTGACCTTACTTAAAAAGAGGAAGACTTTGCTTTTGTGGAAAGGGAAGCTGTCTCCTGCATAGAAGACTATCTGTGTCTCCTGTATAGAAGACTGACCATATGTGTCTCCTGCATAGAAGACTGACTATCTGTGTCTCCTGCATAGAAGACTGACTATCTGTGTCTCCTGTATAGAAGACTGACTGTCTGTGCAGAGGCAGAATAGAGATTAGAAGGGCAAATGCAAAAAGAAAAGCACATTTTAGGGTAGGGTGGGGCAAATGTAAGTGTGAAGAAATGCAGAGGATGGTTATAGCAGGTACTGGCTCATACAAGATCATGCAGTGAAAGAGTTTGGTTTTTCACCTTTTATGTCCCAAATGTTTAATGGAAACATTGAAAGCCAGTTCTGAATGTTGCAAGTTGCCCTCAAGGCAGATGAAACCCAGATTGTGTCCCCAGCATTGCCTTGCAACTTGTTTTCAAAGTAAACATCTGGTTTTACCAATAGTCTCTCAGGGAAATTGTCAGTCTTTTCAACCAACATGCTTTAGCAGCGAGTAGGAGGTAGATTTCTAGCCATATGACTAGAAGAGCATGACACGGATGAACAGAGAAGCACAAAGAAGGTAATCATTCATTGGATTTGTCTCTTTTTACCTACTACCACCCCCACATGTTTTTTTCCTATATGCCTGTGCTGCTGCTAGCGAGGCACCTGGCAGAGAACAAGAACTCCATTCTGCATTTGTGCATCAGGCAACCTAAGAACAAAGATGGGGGGGGGGGGGAACCAAACCAGAACATCAACAAGATGAGCTTCACTCCTGGTAAGAAATGATTCCCAAAGTAATCTTTTGTCAGCAACAGTTGTCTTTAAAGATGCATTAAAAAAAAATGCAAGCAAAGCTGAGTCAGAGCAGCTCCTCAATCGTATTTTGGAGACATATCTTGCTGAGGAATAGTTTTAAATTCACATCTGTTTACATGAGTCAGAATATTCCAGTGCATCCTGAACAGGTACAATACCCTAAGCATTAATCCACATAGAATTATAGAATCAATAAGGTTGGAAAAGATCTCAAAGATCATCAAGTCCAACCTGTTACCCAAGACCTCATCACTACTAAACCATGGCACCAAGTGCCATGTCCGGTCCCCTCTTGAACATCTCCAGGGGTGGTGACTCCACCACCTCCTGGGCAGCCCATTCCAATGGGCTGAGAATCACTGTTTGGGTATCACAGGGTATAATGAATACACTGAAAAATGCAAAAGTGGCCTGCTTCTGCCCTGGGTTGTCTGGGAAAACTCCCAAGGTTCAAAGCCATGCGGCAGAGTATTTGTTTCATGTAATCTGTATATTTAAACTTGCAGGACCTCGGAGACGCAGGGGGAAAAATAATCTGAGTAAGAGGCTACAAAATCCTGCACACTGTTGCATCTATAAAACTAACTTCAATTGCTTATAAATAATTTAAAAGACATTTCCCTTCCTATTAACTGGATGCACAGTTCCTGACTGCCAGGTTGTTTGGTGGATCTCTAGGGACTTTACTTGCGTTCTTGCTGTTCTCTGTGACCTTAATACATCACAGATGGACGGTGCTGATAAGGGACTGGTGTTCCAGGATACAAGAGCCTTCCAGCCTCAGGGCTGAATCTCGAGTTTGGTAATGATAGGCTTACATTCCCTGCATGTAGAAGTAGTGCAGGTATAAGGCCAAAACAAGCAGCACTCAGTGAGGAGCTAACAAAAGCTGTGTGCAGGGAAACTTCATGAACACAGATGGGTGTGAAGTCCCACCCTGATGCTTGCCACCTTTTTCCTCCTGGGACTCAGAATCTGGAGTCCTCTTCTGGTGATGAGTGCCAAAAATCTGTTCTTTATAACAATGAATAAAGAGTCCCTGTAGCTTCTCTGGTCTGTGACTTCACGTGGCCGCTGGCCACAGCATTTTTCTTTGTGTTGTTACTGGAAAACACCGAGGCCAGTGTTAGGACATCTTGCCAAAGGTGTTTCAAAGGCAGATAAAAAATTCCCAGTAAGTAATACTAATTTTCTTTCAACGTGTAGCTCCAGGAAATAGCATTCATCTTCTCTGTGCTGGTTACCCAGTGGTTAGAGCATTGGGTGGGAAGCAGGAGTTCCTGGGAAGCATTCATACTGCATCCCTGACCACCATGCTAGCCTGGGAGGAGGAAGAGCAGGAAGGAAACAGGGAGTCCCCACCTTTTCGTTTGAAGTTATGACCCTGTACAGAAAGGCATGTAAGAACCTAGGGCAAGGAAAAGGCAGCTGAGACAAAGGACAGAGAAAACCAAGGATGTGTCTCTCTCATCTAGTTTAATCATCAAAAGAGAGTCCTGGATTTTAAGTATACATTTTGGTGGTAAATAGCTCCTAGATAAAACACAGCACTGCCTGGGAATAGCTACCAGAAACCAGAAGTGCCTACAGCTCCCTGCATCTCCCTCCTAGTTCATTCCAGTGCCACATGTTTGCCATCCTTTCCAATAAGGTCACAACTTCAACAGGTGAGATGATGAAGGCTTCTCCTCCATTTCGTGGTCCTTTTGAGCACCTGGGACACTCTCCTGGGACTTGTGAGATATTGATGTAAATCCCTTTGAGTTAAAAGCTGATTTGCTCATCCCTGGGTTACTGCACTGGAGGTGAACATTCAACCAAATGAAGTTGGGCACTGAAGCCAGCTGTAGCTGTAAGAGAAGAATGTGACTTGGGCTCAGCTAAGTTCTTCTCAGCTAGCACTCTCTTGGAGCTGCTTTAAGCCACCTACTAGACCTCAAGTGGGCACAAAGAGGAGAGAGGTGCCAAGAACTGCCATTTTGGGGCAATTCTGGACACTTGCATCCAGAAACAGAAGAACATAGTTCAGGTGGCTGCTCAGGGGAGGTTTTTGGATCTGGATGTTTAGTTTACCCATACTGTTTTCTGGAGCCCAGCTCTTTGTCTTTCAGGCTACATTTATACAGCTAAATGGAGTGTAGTTACAGAGTTGGCAAAGTACAGCAGGACTTTAAGCAGGCTGCCCAGCTCTCCTCAGGACTTTAAGCAGGCTGCCCAGCTCTCCTCAGACCAACTCACCTTTCAGCACAGAACTTTTTCATAGTCTTTCAGTGAGAAAGTTTTGGTCTCCTGAGAAGAAGCTGGTGGCTAACTTACTCATCCCTGCTGCAGCTGTAACCTCTAAGGAGGCAGGGTGGCAGAGTTTGATGCAAACACACACATGCATCTTACAATAGGCCAGAACACATAGTAGATGTATGAACATGTCCTTGGAAGTTAAACAGGGCCACATTTTCTGCCTCATCTTACACTTGCTTGCTTGATCAGTGAGGCCAGTCTGTTGAGATGATAACACGAGTCTGTGCTTGACATCAAGCTTGGGCCTGGGTTCAAAAGACAGGAGAGGAGTAGCCTCTGGCATTCTGGTGTCTCTACAAAACAAGAATCACAGAACTTTGCTTCCTCAGAGGGCTACTGTGAAGAAAAACACATTAAACACTGTGGAGTACTCATTTACCACGTTAACGTGGCAAACCTCAGCTCTAAAAGGGGAGGGTGAACTTTCAGAAGGCAGCAGTCCCATCCCAGGTATTTACTAACCCAAATGAAATAAGCCCCAACCAAACCAGGTGTAAATAAAAGCAGCTGAAGGAATCTAATCTAATTTAAAAAGCAGTTCCTTCTAAGTTGTGCAAGTTTTACTGCGTTATTCCTAGCTCTCCAGTAACTGACCAAGGGTATCCTGGGGCAAAGTGCTCTTCTGTGACAAACAACAACTGGAAAACACTTCAACGAAGCAACTATAACATAATAGAGATCTCATATCTCAGAAAGGATATGAATACAACTCCTATACATTGTCTTTCCAAAAAATAATCCTGCCTTCAGCTATCATTTGCATATGGCTACAGAAGTCCTTATCTAGTTTGAAAAAAAAAGAAGGAAGTAGATAAATCATCAAGGAAGGAAATACTGAGGTTTAAAACAGCCACAAATTTGTTTTTCTGCAGCTTATCATTTTAAAAACCCAACTGCTGTAATTCTGGATGAGTTGCCAGATTGTTTCCTTCATAATTCCGCCTTTCTCTTTTCCATTCTTTAGGGATCAAACCCAAGCATATTAACTTCAGCCAGCGGACACACAAATCAAACAAACACATCAGGGGCTGATTAATTCCACTGCTAGCCTTTGACCTTGGTTTCCACAATGTCTTGCAGTACACACAGGAGCCTGACCTGCCGCTGGAAAAACGCAGAGATTCCGTTTGGGAAAAATCAAGCCACCTTCATCTCCATTAACAAAGTACTGCATTAAAATCTATACAACAAAGAGCTGAAATGTGAAGTTTAGGCCTCGGAGCCAGTTTCACAATCTGTTTCCTGTAGCCAGAGTTCATTTGCAGCCAGTGGAAAAAACCAGCTTCTAAAAGATAAAAGGCAGTGCTGTGACTTCCAATCAATCTTAGCACTCAGTGTGGGAATACACCCATCCCACAGCCTAACATTAACGCTTGAGCTCTGATTCTGGTTCACTTTATTGATCTCAGATATATGCAGCCATTGTCAGAGACACCCAGGAAGCACAAACTGGTGATGAGAAAAATTAGACCTAGCCACCTTCTGAAGATGAAAATGTAGATGGAAATAAAGCAAGCATAGGTGACATGCTTATTCCCAGGGAAACTGGGAGACCATAGCGAGTGACGACAGAACAGGACAGGAAGCTGAAGTTGTAGCTAATGAAAAGGGGAAAAAAAAAAAGAAAATAAAAGATGAAAGGCACTGGCAGAATTAATTTCTTTGAACCCATCAGTTATGACGGGTGGAGGCCTTGAGTGCTTAGTCAAGACTCACATTTATTACAGGTAGTGATGATCTCAGTAGATACATTGTTCGGGAGGGTGCCAAAGGAAGCAGCTGCACAAAGCAGTCCAGGCCTGTCCACCCCGCCGAACAATGGCAGCACAGACTCCTAGCAGAGAGGATTTTATGGGAAAAAGAGATTGGTCTTCCTTGAAAGGTACAGGTAATGAGAGAATGACACTGATTTTGCAAGCTTGAGAGAAGCAGTGCCAGAAAACAAAAGGAATGTCAGATGAAGAAACCAGATTCTTTACAAATTAAAGAGCTGGTGATGGCTGGTGATGGTGATGGCTGGTGATGGTGATGGCTGGTGATGATGTGCCAGTCCAAGCTCTGCTCCTGGACTCAGAAGCAGTTTCTGTCTTGTTGGTGTTTTTTTCTTTTTCTTTTTCTTTTCCTTTTCTTCCCCTTTTTTTCTCCTTTTTTTAATGAGTGTGTGCTATGCAAACAATTTCTTCTGCATTTAACTTCAGTTTCAAAGTCTGAATTTTAGAGTGGGGAAAGTGTAGATGAGAAATGTAAAGTAACGACGTGAGACTCTGTTTCTGGTTTACATGTAAGCTTTCTTTTGTCTTCCAGTATACTCCAAAGTGTAGGTTTATGACTGTCTTCATGTTTCAGCTGCAAACAGGTGGTTCTGCCCTTGTTTCCCTCTTCTCTGCCGTGATGTGAACTGGATCAAGGAACTGACACGGCTGAAAATTAACTTTATCAAAAAGAGTGCTTTTATCCCTGCTGGAAAAGTAAGGGAAACAGCAATACTTGTCCATTTGGTGGCAGATTACACTTTGACACAGAACAGCTGAGGTTGGAAGGCAGCTCTGCAAGTCACTACACAGCTCAAACAGGAACACCTCGAGCCAGTTGCTTAGGACCATGACCAAAGATCTTTTGAGTATCTCCAAGGATGGAGCTTCCCCAAACTTAATGGGCAGCCTGTGCCTGTGCTTGGTAACTCTCAGAGTGAAAAAGTAGTTTCTGGTGTTCAGAGAGAACATCTTGTGTTTCTGTTTGTGCCCATTGCTTTTGATCCTGCCCCTGGGCAGCACTGAGAAGACCCTGGCTCCACCCTATCTGCATTCTCCCTTGAGGTATTTACATATGTGGAGAAGATCCCCCAAGCCTTTTCCTCTCCAGCCTTATCAACCCCAGCATAATTTGAATTAAAACCCCCTTGGTCTAACTTCGATAAAAAGACAGCAAAACTCAGTTTGAATATTCTGGGGGTTTTCTTCCCCCTTTCATTGCAAGTGTTGAAGGTGCTTATATTTTGCTTGCATCAACTCTTTTTCCTTCCTGCTGATGTGTTTACTTAGCTACATCAAAGGCTTCTGTTGAAGCCTGTATCTGACAAGCCCTTACAACTGCTTTAAACGTCTGTGCTTCACTTTTTGCCAATGCAAATTTCTAAAGCGAATCCACTACCAGAATTGCTTTACTCCTAGCCCTCAAGAGAATCGTTTTGTTCGGAGAAGACCTCCAAGAGCATCAACTGCACACAACGCTGCCATGCCCACTAAACCACGTCCCAAAATGACATGTTCACACGTTTTTTGAACACCTCCAAGGGATGGGGACTCCACCACTTCCCTGGACAGCCTGCTCCAATGCCTGACCACTCTTTCCGTAAAGCACTTTTCCTCATGTCCAGCCTAAGCCATCTGCTTGGGATAACCTGCTGCGTCAGAACGAAAAACAAAAACAAACACAACATCACGGGGGGGAAACTGCGCACAAGCGCTCGGCTCGGCTCCGCTCGGCTCGGCTCGGTTTGGTTCGCTCTGCGCGCTGCCTGGCGGGACACGTAGTTCTCTTACACGGGCACAAGGGCCGGAATACAAATCCCAGCACCCCCTCCCGGCTCTTGCCGTTCCGGGTCGCCATTGGGCCACTGGCGGCAGCTGCTGAAAGGTGACTGGCTACTAGGTGCGTCAGTCATGTAGGCTCGCGGTGTTGGGCGGGGCTAGCTGCTGGCCCTCCTTGTCCCCACCCTGCCCCGGTGAGGGGTTTGTCAGGGGTCTGTGGCTGGGTGACCTGGGCATGCAGGGGTGAAGGGCCGCCCCGCGGCAGAGAGGCAGGGCCGGGGCCGTCCCCTTTTCTCCATGCCTGGGGCAGAGAGGAGGAGTCGCCGGCGCCGTGGGGTGGTGGCTGCCCCGCTCCCCTCCGGGAGAGGCGAAGCCCCAGCGGCATTGCTCGCTCGGCAGCCCCGACCTCGGTGGGCGGCTGTTGGCGAAGACGCCCGTCGGGGCTGAAGGAGCTCCCGCCCGCCCCTGCCCTCCATGCGGCGCAGGCAGCGGGCTCTCCGCTCGCCGCCGCGTTTGTCGTCTTTGTGGGCGGGTTGGCGGCTGCCGGGAGCCCGCCATGGGGCGGCCGCACCGGAGCTGTTGAGGCGGCGGTGGAGAAGCAGCTGGACGGCCCCATGGAGGAGCGGGAAGGCGAGCTGCGCTGGGACGGGCTGTGCAGCCGCGACGCTGCCACCCGCGCCGCCGCCTTGGACACCATCGGACAAGCCGTTCTCCGCCGTAGCGAGACCATCGCTCCCGTGGCGGCCGTGCCGCCTACCCGGGCTGACGGGCTCCTGGTTCCTGCCGCCCGTGACGGGCTGAGCGAGGTGCTGGCCCGTCTGCTGATGCTCTCCAAGCGCTGCCCCTTCCCCGACGTGAGAGAGAAGAGCGAGGCGATCCTCAGCGAGGTGCAGGTAAGCGCGGCAGCCTCCGCCGTGGGACGGGGCTGGGGGAGCCCCGCGGCCGCCTTCGGGGCTCTCCCGGTCCCGTCGCACGCAGAGCACCCTGGACTTTGAGCTGTGCAACGGCGAAGGCGTTTGACCCCAGGCAGGTCAGAGATCCCCGTGCAGCAATACATACTAACAGCCCCACTCCTGCTCCTGGCGAGGAAACATTTGGGAAAGCGTTATTAAAAGGCAGGGGGAAAGCGTCAAGTTTTGGGGCAATCCGGCAGACACTCAGCGATGAATGGCTGGGAAGTAGCTGGGGCATCCCGAAGGAAGTGCTAAAATGACAACTTTAATGCTCTAGTTTTGGTTTGCATGACCAGTGCTGTGGTATTGCTAGTTGGCTTTAATACAAAAGCAGGAAAGAGTTGGGTATAAACATTCGGAGCTGGTAATTAAAAGTATAAATCGGTATGGGAAGCTTTTGAGCTTGTAAAAGCTCTGTGAGACTTAAGCTCATCACTACTACAGCAGGGCTTGTCAAAATCACCTTTTCGGTGTTTATGGGTCAATAGTTTGTTTACTGGAATCAGTAAGATTTAAACTATGCTTTTATAGCTTATAGGCAGCCTAGCCAGTAGAGGATTAAATTTACTGACCTTTTATGTTAACAAAAATAAATGTTGCTTTGTACTCTGCCACTGTTACAGTCTAATTATAGTCACTGGCACTGCAATTCTCTTGCTCACCTGAAGTTTTTGCGCATGTCTTGAAATTCACAGGCAGGGCTTGCATAAACTGGTCCAGCAGCACTGCTAACAATGTTGCCTGCTGCAGAGTAGGAAAAGGAAATTTAGGTATTTCTTTTAATCACGAGTGGATACATTGAGCTGTGCTTGGAGTTAGCTGCCTGATTCCCACGGTTGTGGTTTTTTTTATCCCTGAACATTGTCAGGTTTAATGTAGGGAAATCTGGGGGGGGGGGGGGGGGGGGGACGACGGACGGACGGACACGACACACCAAAACAAGAAAACAAGCAAAAAGCCTGGACCAACCTTCCAACCCATAAAATAGTCACTTGCACTGTGTATTCAAAATACATTCATGTTAGTACTTTAAAGGAACTTGCTTTTAGATCCATTCTTGCCCTGTCCTACTTTGGTTAGAGAAATCCTGGATTATTGAAGCTGAAGGAGGCTCTGTTTATTTTGTCCAACTTTGCAGTGCTGTGCAATGTGATAAATAGAGTGAAATTGATTCTGTACAGTTCAGTCTGCATGGGGCAATTTTCTTAAAGCAGATTTTTGTCAGTACAAGCTATATATACGACATATGGCCTGTGTGAAGGGCCTGACTGCTACACTGCTTTACTTTAAAACCCAAACAAACAAACAAACCCCTTGTAAAACTTTATCAAGGACCTTTGCATCAACATCTTCCCTGTTAAAGATTCAAATGAGAAGTGAAAATGATGAACAGACTGTTAAGGGAAGGCTTGGTTTTGTCAGGCCAAGTTAGCAGAGTCTATTCAAAGGCCAAACAGGTGGTGATCCCTCACCTGTGTCTTGGAGGAGGTCAAAATATATAATCTCATAATTCCTTCATAGATTTTTTTTTTTTTTTTTTTTAATATGAACTTCCTGGCATTTTTGACCATTAGTCTTGTTTAGAAACTCTGTTACTAACTCTCTAAAATAGATCAGAAGGTTCTGGCAGAAAGTTAGTCTGTCTTGCTACAGAAAGTTCAAATCCTAAGGTCATAGTTGGCTTGGCTAATAAAAATAGATGTGAAAGGTGCAATGGAATGAAACCAGTTGTGTGCACAGAAGTTGCAGCAAAACAACAAGTTAATCAAATACAGCATTAAGAAAGTCTTTCAGAGCTGCTTTTGTAACTTCTTGGGGAGCAGATCTAAGAAGGAAGTAGTCTCTATTCCCTGAATATAGAGTGTCAAGTGTTAGTTCTTACAGTTGTGCTCATAAATAGACATTTTCATTGTAATATTTGGATTTGTGGGAGATCCAATCCAATCTAAGTATTCCATTTTGGAAGCTGTGGACAGCTGTCAGGCATGAAATGGTTTGTCTATTGATTTCATGGCCAGGAGGAATTGGACTCAAATCTCTGCAATGAAAATGACAGATTAATTGTGTTAAATAAAGTACAATGATCCCCCAGAACTCGTGGCTTTCAACTGTGATTCTGAGGATAAATAACTTAGTAACATCATAAAAATGTGAAGTCCTGCTCAGAACAGTATCAGTACTTACAGGGCTCACTTGTATTGCCTTGCCTCCCTGTTTTGGGACATGAAACAATCTTTAAGTGAGCAGCAGGATGTACCACTGTGCTGTCTAAACCTTATCCTCTGCCACGTTATTGAAGGACATAGAACCCAGGGCAGGAGAGGCAAATGTGAACCCAAAGGTGGTTCTGGGAAGTGGTGTTGACCTCCTCATCTCTCCTTTGGGATGAACTCAGACTGGTTGTCTGAGCCTGGATTGATTTATTAAGGGTTTTTCAATATTCCAATCCCCCCTCCATGAAATGGAGAATTGTAAAATGTGCTTTCTTCTTCCTGCCCTGCAGCCAAGATAGGTCAGTGAGGGGATCAAAGATTTGAATTTGCCACGTGGTCTGATAGCTGCTTCTTTCTGGGACTAGTGCCCTCTTGCCTGTTAGGATAATCAACAGATATTTAGGCATGAGTAAGTACGCTCCTGGTGGTTTTGCAGCTTTGTGTCTGGAGCAAGCTGGTGGAATGCATTCTGTGGCTGGGGTAAGCTGCAGGCTTGGCAGCAGCCTGTGTCAGCATGGCAGCCCTCTAAGCCTGCTTTTGTTCTGGTCTTCTTTTTATCCCCCGTAGAAAGATTCCTCTGAAATATGATGGAATCCTAAGTGTGCAACTGTCTTCTTTGCTACTAATAAATAGTAATGTTCCTGCTGTTATTTTTATCAATAGTATTGCCTGGACCAGAATCTATAGAAATAAAGAATTGCCTGAGGTAAAGCCCTGTTGACCTGACTTATATAAATTCAGGCTAATGAGGTTATTTTTGTAGATGCTATATATATATTTTTAATATGCATCATAATATGTTTCAGCCTAAAAGTAGATCTGACTTCTCCTTTGAATGATCATATGTAAATAGATCTAATTGTTTCAATAGATCTAATAGCTCATGAAATAATTGAATCATTTAAATTCCTCATTTAAATAGGACCTAATTTATCACTGAGTAATTCAAACTAAGCTACCTAATTCAAACCAAAATGGGTTAGTTTGAATCATTGCAAAGACACTATCAGCAAATTAGACTTTTTTTCCTAATCAAGACTTCCTTGCTTTTATTAATAAAACCAAAGTTGGTCAAGTCACTTGGACCTTACATATATTTCAACTGCAGTGCTTTAACCAAGGGAAAACAGTTTGACTGTTTGTATATGCAAATATTTGATGACTGGGGTGGGTTTTTTTGAGGTAAACCCCAAATAGATCATAACTTTTGGGTAACTCCTTGCATTTTTGGTGTTTTGCACCTCTTTGTAACATACTGCCTATGACCTTGCAGAAGAGCAGGCTGTTCCACCTTGTGTGCTAGGTGTCTGCACACCAACACAAGTGTACAGGGAATGAACAGCAGTGAGGATTAAAAGTACTCTGCCCAGCCCCAAGTCACATCTGTTAGACATTAGACTGGACTATAAGTCCAACGTGTGCATCAGTAGCTGGGGAAGAGGTTTGCTGGTTCAAATCTCTCATAACCATCCAGTCTCTTCTGGAAAAGTCTGAGCAGAACATACTGAAGTACGAAGTAGGTGAATTCATAAAAGTAGTCTTTCAGATTAGCAAAGAGAATGCCTCAATGGGAAGCAGGTTGTAGAGGAGTGTCAAGATGTTAGCCCTGTGTAGGCAGAGCAGCAGAGATAACACCCACAAATGTCAAAAAGTGTAGAATTTGCCATGTAAAGCCTGACTGGGGGCAAGTGCTTTGGTCTCAGCCTCTTTGAGAAGTAGCAGTCCCAAACACTTTCATTGAAGGGAAACCTTAATCATGTAGAAAAGAACTTTGCTCTGTGTTGCTCTCTTCATTGGTGTAAACACAAACATACAGAAAATGGGGAACTGCAGCAGCAGGTGAATGCAGAGTGTGTGGAGATGCAGGAACACAGCTGGGACAGTTGAATGCATCCTGAGGTGCAGCTACAGGGGATATTGGAAGAAAGCAAGAAATAAAAGATCCAGAGATTAAAGGCTTAGCAGCTAATGCTGAGGTGATTGAAACGTTCCCTCAATGGTTAATCCAGCCAGTGTAGTTAATAGCCGTGATAAAAGCACAAATAGTACTCTCCCAGACTGGCTGGGGGCAGGGGGGGGATAAGCAACAGATTTTTCAGTCCGGTAGGGCCTGAGGAAACTCATTCTGAGGTACTTAAAAGAAACCCCAGCCTAGCTGAAGCAATCTCCAATAGTGAATAGCAACCTCCAGACAGTGAAGTAATAGACTCAAAAAGAATAATGGTGCATACCTCTTCAGCAGGGCTCAGTGGGATGGGATGAAGAGGATAAGGGTGGTTTTTAACGTTGTCTTACAGAAAAGAATACTGGAGCAGTGGTGAAACACATCTTTAGTGCCTAGAGAAAAATAAGCAACAGCCAAAACAGATTTATCCAGGACAGGTTATTGTAAATCCGGTGTTTCTGCTACTACTAGGAAGTACCTGGCCTTCTGGCTCAGAGAGGTATTAGAATGTTAATATGTTGATATACTGGAGACCTCAATACTCACCTGCCACCTGAATTGTGATCTGGAAACTACTGTGCAGTGAGTAAAATGAAGCATGGTCAAGTCACAGGTAGTTGGTACAGATTCTGCCGCGTCCTGTCCAGCATGGCCTTGATTAACATTTCTGTGCTTGCTGAATTGTAGATTACAGCCTAGGAGAGGAGAGTAAGAATGCTGGAGAGCATCTATGGAATTTAATATTATGTTAAGAGTTAATGGGAGCTTGGACCTTATCTTCTAGACATCTGATTATTTTAATTTGTTGGGGATTTTTCTTGTGAAGGAGGTTTGAAACAATTGGTGGTGGTATGGTCAGCTAAAAAGGAGGTGAAGACAGTGTGCTCCCAGATAATACAATAATAATACAATAATAATACAATACACCAGGTTGGAAGAGACCTTCAAGATCATCGCGTCCAACCCATGAATGGGAGGATGAGGGGAATGAGGAAAAAAACTGCCAAATGAAAGGCAGTGTGAGCTAGAATGGATGATCACTTGACCTAATTTTGAGCAAGACTGGGGTTAGACATTTGGGGGGAAATGTCATGGTCTAGAATAGCAATGCAGTGGCATAGACTATTGAGGTGAGGAGAAGGTTCTTCACCGAGAGAGTGATTCGCCATTGGAATGGGCTGCCCGGGGAGGTGGTGGAGTCACCGTCCCTGGAGGTGTTCAAGAGGGGATTGGACGTGGCACTTGGTGCCATGGTCTAGTCATGGGGTCTGTGGTGACAGGTTGGACTCGATGATCTTCAAGGTCTCTTCCAACCTTAGTGATACTGTGAGTCATGTTCATCATTAGAACTGCTTGTCTAAACTGTTCATAAATCTCATGCAGGTGTTATATGCTTATGTGATCTCTGCCCAGAAAAGGCTGAATGCTGCTAACTGGATGATTTTTATTTTGTGCTGATAACTGCTTGGAGGGAGGCACCCCCCAAGTGCTTTTCCCTTACCCCCCAAGTGCTTTTCCTTTGCTCGCCAAGACCATAACTTCCAGAACTGTGGCACTGGAATTGTGGTCTGGAATCTCTGTCTCTTGCTGAAAGGCAGTGGGTGGGCTTGTGATGACTGAGTACCACCTTGTTCTCTTAGTCCTGCTGCTCTGATAAATATAACAGAGTGCCATAGCTTGCAGAGGGCTGTATGCCACAGAAGAGAGGGGTCGTCTCGGCAGCCAAATATATATCATCCTCTGATATGTGTCATCTTGTATTACAGCCCTCAAACACTGCCTGGGACCTAGGCCTACTTGGCAGAGGACATGGAATGCAATACTCTTACTTTTCCAAATCCTTACAAAATACTTGTATGGATTTAAACAAAATGAGCATCTGAAAAATGATGGGAGGATTTCTAGTTGCAGCCAGAGCAGACGTGGTGCCTTTTTTCCTCCACCACTGTATGGGACTAACAAAGCCTCTACCAGGAGAGGAGGTAGAAGTTCCCCCGTCTATAAACTGGGAGATACTTTCCTCACAGCAGAGTTCACTATCTCTGCTGGTGCATGCTTGTGATGAGTGAAACTCAAATATGTTCTTTGTTCTCAAATGGTTTGTCCTGATGACTCTGGTATTGCAGAATGGCCAACTTTCCAAATCTTTAATCTGCTTTTGGTGTGATCTTTGGTAAATGACTCCATAGCTTTGTCATCAGTCTCTTTTGTTTTCAGTCTGGTTTGCCTTCCTGCACAACAGAAGTTAAGTTTCTTCAGTGAACATTGAAATCTGAAGCTAGGCAGATCTGTTGGGTGGTGGGATTGGTTTTTGGTTTTGCCTCAGTTACTTTAACAATACCCTATTGTATGGCAGTGATATTCCCCTGTGATACTTACTGCTGGCCAGTCGCCATGGAAAGGTGTCTTGGATGAAATCTGTAGTCTGCCCAAGCCCATGCATTTAAATATAGTATCTTCAGTGGTGGTAGTGAATCTGATCCATCTGGAAGTGTCTAGTCTCCTTGCACAATGCCAGTACCCAAATAGCTTTCTGTTTCCCATGGTGCTGTTACATAAAAAGTGAATGACCCCCCCCTTTTTTTTGGTGAGTTCACTTCAGAGCAAAAATATGGGGTTTGTCTCTTCCAGCCATTAGGTGGAATGGATTTCATTATGCATTGTAGGGTGCTCCTTTCAGAAACCACATGTCACTCTGCCAGATTGCTGGGTTAGAAAACATTTGGCTGTTAGGGATCAGGGTGTTTTTGTGGTGTTCAGATACTCTTGCTTTTTGCCTTTTTTTTCCCCCCAATAATGGGAGAAATACTGAAGTAATGATGCAGTGAAATGCTTAAGTCTCGAGGCTATTCACAGCTTCTGCTGGCCTACAGAAGATCTGTACCTCTGCTGTGTTTGTTGTAAACATGTTCTGATGATAGGTCTGGATCATTTGTGGCAGGGCTGGCTGGAGAAGTTAAGGGAGAAGACTTAATCTTGGCATGTCAGGGAATGTTCTGAGCAGGGGTGTGAACATACATGGTAGAACAAGCTGAAATTGTCACTAGTCCTTAGATTGCCTTATCTGCCTCCGCCCTCCCTCAGCCTACTTGCCTCTTTTTGAAGGCTTCAGTCTGAGAGATGAAGGGAAGTTTTCTTTTGGTGAGCTTGTCAGCTGCAGAATTGCCTGACCCTGGGAATGTCTTTGGTTGGAATAAAGAGTTGCTTGAAAACAGTGGTGTGATGCAGGGTATCTGGGTCACTTCTAAAGCTGATTTTGTGTTTGGAGCCTTTCCATAATTTTCCCATGCTGGCTGTGTGCCATTCTTCTTGCATGGAAATGAACTTTCCTTAGTCAGCTTTTTCTTGCAAAGGTTTGGGGTAAGTTGGATCTGTAAATGTAGGGATTGATGTGATTCTGCTGGTGTGATTTTTCCTAGGACATCAAAACCGCTTTTTAAGCCTCAAAAAAAGTGAGGTGAAGCACATATTTTGTAATACTGTCTTGGTTGATTTTTATTGTTGACTGCATTGCAACCTGATCTGGTGGAAAGTGTCCCTGCCCATGGCAGGGGGGTTGGAATTAGATGATCCTTGAGGTCCCTTCCAACCCTGATAATTCTGTGATTCTGTGAAATGCTTTAAACTGAAGACATCTAACAGAAACATTTTCTCATCTCTTACTGTTTACCAATGAGGTAAGCAACTGCAGGCTGTGCATTGGTGACTTATATGTAGACAGATATGTATCAAAGTATGTTTCCTGGTTTTAAAAACTATTATTATTACTATTTTTAATAGGAGCTAATATCTAGAGGTCTGCAGGGATCAGAAATACTTCAGCTTGAATGCATTTTGTAAATAAGAGCATCTGTTCTCCTGGTTTAGCAGTTGCTAACTCACACAAGCTCTGGTTTAGATGATTTATTATTTTTCCTTGCTTCTGCTGTTGTTTTTTCTAGAGGCAGCTCTAGATGCTGGCTGTTCTTTTAAATTCATAGCTCTAGATGATCCTTTCCAGTCTACACTCATGTATTCTAGTGTCAACTCAGCCCTTTTGTCTTATTTTTATTCACTCTTATACTAATGGTGTGTGGGTAGCAGTGGTCCTTCCCCTCTGATTTTCCTAGAAGTAGTATCATAGTAGTATCACTCAGGGTTGGAAGGGACCACAAGGATCATCTAGTTCCAACCCTCCTGCCATGGGCAGGGACACCTCATGCTAGATCAGGCTGGCCAGAGCCTCATCCAGCCTGGGCTTAAACACCTCCAGGGACAGGGCCTCAACCACCTCCCTGGGCAACCCATTCCAGGGCTTCACCACTCTCATGGTAAAGAACTTCCTCCTCACGTCCGATCTGAATCTCCCCACCTACAGCTATGCAGCTATGCAAAGTATTAAGTTAAAAACCAGAAGTTTGGACTTTGAGGTTCTGTAAAATAATAGATCTTCCATTAGCTTGACCCCCAAAGTAGATTGCTTAACAGAAAATTACCTTGTCTCACTGTCGCCCGTGCAAAGGGAGTGCTGAAGAAGTACTCCCTGTTTTGTCATCTCCCTCTTGACTTTGACTTCAGGTCAGGGTTCCTCCTTTTAAAATAAACACAATGGAAAAGTACTGAATATACCATTGTGGGACAGAAGAAAATCGTTTTGAAAGCTTGAGTGTATTTTCTTGTGGATACCGAGTGTTTAAATTGCCAAAAATACGGCTTGCTGTCAGTATGGTTTTCTATTCCAGTAAGTTGTTTATGCTTTAAGGGGGGGGGGGAGGGAAGCTTAGCTGTCTCTCCAGAACTCAAGTGAAACATGCAGGGTTCACTTGGACCTACAGACATGACTTAAATCCAAAAAGTTAAGTGGTGTTTTTCCTCTTCTTTACCAGTTTCTTGATATTTCCAGCAACTCTGACTTTATTCTTTGTGCTTTCTTCTGGAATGCCTGGGGGTTAGATCGCTGCCAGGAGCTAGGTTGGGAAGGTGAACTGGTTTAGTTCTATTTAAACCAAGTAAACAATTCACCATTTCCCTTACTCCTGCTTTATGCAGAAACCAAACTTACTGTTTCAAGTAATTTTGAATCAAAAGTGTCTCTCGGTGTTGGGTACCAGTGCCCCAAATACACTGGGCTGGTGTTTTAAAAATAGAGCTGATGCTAGAACACCTCCTGCTGCCGAAGTCATGCAATCTGATACACATCTGCGCTCTCTCCAACTGCAAGAACCTAATTTTCAGCCCAGGCATTGTGCAAAAGGAAGGCAGGGTGCTTCTGAAAGCATGGGGTTGGTGGGTTTTTTTTAACTGTAAATTAATTGAAATTGTAACTTCGCTCTCCCGTGCTTCCTGGAGTCAGTGATAAGCTTTCCGCAGTCGCGGGTCCTTTCTGACAAGTTCATTGCCTCCCGAAATATCTGACTGGCTCTGTGAGATTAAGTTTTGAGACTCAGCATGTAGTAACCTCCTAGGGATGTTTTCCTCCCTGGGATATTCCTGCTTGCTATTGCATTGTCTTTAGGCAGTTCTTCTTACAAGCCCTATGAGGAGAGGCTGAGGGAGCTGGGGCTGTTTAGCCTGGAGAAGAGGAGGCTCAGGGGCGACCTCATTGCTCTCTACAACTACCTGAAGGGTGGTTGTAGCCAGGAAGGGGTTGGCCTCTTCTCCCTAGCAACCAGCACCAGAACAAGGGGACACAGTCTCAAGCTGCACCAGGGGAAGTTTAGGCTCAAGGTGAGGAGAAAGTTCTTCACCGAGAGAGTGATTCGTCATTGGAATGGGCTGCCCGGGGAGGTGGTTGAGTCTCCGTCCCTGGAGGTGTTCAAGAGGGGACTGGATGTGGCACTTGGTGCCATGGGCTAGTTGTGAGGTTGTGGTTACAGGTTGGACTCGATGATCTTCAAGGTCTCTTCCAACCTTGGTTATTCTATTCTATTCTATTCTATTCTATTCTATTCTATTCTATTCTATTCTATTCTATTCTATTCTATTCTATTCTCAAATAGCTCTTTTACTTAAGGATCCCTTAACTCCTAGAGAGTAAACCTGGACTAGTATGATTTGTTCAAAGGAGGAACAAACATGAAAATGGAAACTTACTTGAAACTCTAAAGCTTTTCCTGTGAGCCTTTTAACTTATTTGAGGAGAGGAGCCTCTTTTCTGAAAGATTTATTTTGTTTCTGTTGCAGCTTGTTGCCGAGCCTCCCCTCTGCCTGGTGGTGTAGTGCAACGAAACTTTCAGCTCTAAAACGCAGCCTGTTTGCCAACAGCAAATTCCCCTCAGGTTTCAGCTGTTTGATTGGGTTTTTCCATTTCTGTAATTTTAGTTCTCATCTAGATTTACACTGATTTCAGTGTAAAAAAGACTGAAGAGCAGAAAAATCTTTCTGATTTCAGTTCTCTCTCTGTTTCCCTGAATTTCAAAGCAGTGCTGAATGCAAACTTGTGTCCCTTTAACAGGAGTAAATAATTGGCAGCTGCCATGCAGGTAACATTTTTCTGGAGTTCACATCAGGACATCAAGTTGCTTTGTCTAGGTTTGGCAAGTAAATATGCTCTGAGTTAGCCCCTTGAAAGTAATGGTCCCAGCTTGGCTGCATTAGTGCTGAGCTGAAGGAAGCTACCCAGGGTTGAACACAGGATTTCACAGTGGGCTTTGCTCCACTTTGCACTCTAGAGCTGGGCAAATTTGGAACTGAGACAGATCCTCTCTCATTTGCTGTTGCTGAAGGTGGTTCTGAATGCATTTTCTTAGGCAGCTATATGGAGATACCTTCTTGGATCTGTAACAGAAACAAGCATACAAATGTGTATCATGTGGGTGTTTTCATAACTTCAGCAGAAAAATTGATGCTCATCTTTAAATACTTCCTCTATATAATGCTTGAATGTTTGGTTACAAATAACAGAGTAGAGAATCCAGCCTGGTAGGTAAAAAGGATTGAGTTCCTTGCTTCAAAAGTTCCAAGAAACACAAATGCAAATAGAAGTGGAAAGTGAAAACGTGTTTGAAGTTAAGTGCATAAAATATGGTAAGAGGCAAGCAATCTAACAAAGAACTAACTCTGAGTTCTTAAGCCAAACATTAGTTATTCAATTTTAAAATGGCATCAAGGGATTTTACTAGGGATGTGAAATATCTTCTCTTTTAAGTCCCAGAAGCCAGGAATAATACAATTTAATAGCCTCCTTTGAGACACAATTCCTGTATCTGGTCTAACAGCAGATGCTGACTGAAAGAAATCAAGCACTCCATCTCTTAGAGATGAAGAAAATTTTAATGTGGGTACTAGGATCTGTAAACTGCCTCCCCTTCAAAATAAGTCTGAGTTCTTATGCAGAACATTGAGCTCTCTTTGGGAAGTACTGAACCCTGAGACTTACTGATGGCAAGGGGAAGCTTGTTCCCAGAAGTTGCTGGAGTCCTGAAGGTTAAATAAATGAAGAATTGCACCAGCATGCTGTATAATATTCTGCTGCAACAATCTGATTATTGTAAGGAAACAGCTTATTGTAGGAGAAACAGCAATTATGTGCTTCTGGCAGTTGTTTTCCTTCACTTAATTAGATAGGGTAATGACTTCACAGAGTATGCCCTCAGTTGGCAATGCAGAGTCATCTGCAGGAGAGTATCCTAAAGGGGATACTGTCATTATTGAAGCAAATTATAAAGCTCTGGAAATGTCTTAAAAATGTCTCTCCTGTAGTGGAAATAAGTCTAGGGGAATGTGTGAGTTGTGTTATTTGATAAAGAATGGATTTTATTTGGGTCATTTGATAAAGAATGGATTTTATTTGGGTCTTTTTTTTTAATTACCCCTTTGGCTCTGTGTTTCATTGGGTTTGTGTGGTAAGGTTTTTGGTAGCAGGGAGGCTACAGGGCTGGCTACTCTGAGAAGCTGCTAGAAGCTTCCCCTATGTCTCATGGAGCTGGAGGGAGGAGTTGAGAGTGTGAGACAAACAACTCTGCAGACACCAAAGAGCTAGAGGAGGTGCTCCAGGCACTGGAGCAGGGATTCTCCTGCAGTCCATGGTGAAGACCATGGTGAGGTGGGCAATCCCCTGCAGCCCCTGGAGGTTGATGGTGGAACAGCGATCCCCCTGCAGCTTGTGGAGGACCCCCATGCTGGAGCAGGTGGATGCATCTCTGGGCAACCCCATCTAGTTGAGGATGTCCCTGCTTTTACTGCAGGAAAGGTTGGACTCAGTGGCCTTTAGAGGTCCCTTCCAAACCAAACTATTTTATGACCTGAAGGAGGCTGTGACCTTCTGAAGGAGGGAACCATAGTGCTGGAGCAGGCTTCTGGCAGGACCTGTGGCCCTGTGAGAAGAGAAGCCCATGCTGGATCCCATTTGCTGTCAGGGCTTGTGACCTGCTGGGGGACCTGTGCTGGAGCACTTTGTGAAAAGGAAAAATCAGTATTCCTATGTCCCTTACTGTGATGTTAGATAAATCTGTTGAATGAGGAGATTGGTGCAGGTGGCCTTTATTTTTCCCCTTCTTTCCCTGAAGATTTAAATTTTGCACTGAAGTATTTGTTGTCTTAGCAGCAGTATTTCGACCACCTGCTGTCACATTTGCACTGGGGACTATTTACTGAGGGTAGTTACATTATTCCCATCTGATGATCAAAGGATTATGGATGAAAAATAAACCAGCAGGTCCTTCATTAAAAACATTGCTGTACAAAAGGCAGTTCTGACTTTATCTTGAAATCAAAAATTCACAACTGCTTAGTGTTGTTATTGGGAGCAGCCCTGAGTTAACAGCACTGCTGGTGTGTGATAAAGTGAAGTCTGAGAAGTTAACACTGCGAGCAGAGAGATGTAGGAAGGAGGTTTCGGCCGTGCCACATTGAGTCTGGAAGCACAGTATCTCTGTGTGGTGGTCTGCCTTTTAGCAGGAGCTTGAGTGTAATGGCATATGAATGCCACTGAGTGTTTTCAGGACCAAACTAGCTCACTGACTGTAGGCTGCCAAGTGTGCCACTTGTCACACTGGTAAATAGATAAGGTTCATGCCAGTGCTTACAGTTAAATTAGTGTAAGCAAACTCTTGTTCCCTTGAGAATGCTTCAGAGAATTCCACATGAAATGGGTTTGATAGCAGGTAGCTGCCTTGAGATGATAACCTGCTAGAGCTCAGCTCTGCCAGACTTCTTGGAGACAGGAATATCAGCTTATAGTTCCTTAGCTGTAACTGGAGCAAACTGTTTCCTTTGGAGAGCATCCATAGTCTTTATCTCATGGACAGGTTTGTTTTCAGGTGTAGGTAACCAAAGTGAACTGAAGCTGCTGCTGCACCTGCTGTGGAAGGATGTAATGAATTTGAAGGAACACTTGGGGGAGACTTCATGTCTCATGTTTAGTTTCCAAGTCTTGGTTTGTTTGGAGTAACTGATGTTGAATTGACATCTGCCTTAAACTCTTGACAAATGGAACTCTTGCCCTTTCCTTGCTGAACTGTATTATCTGTGTCGTAAGATCATGTGTTGTGTGGTACTGATTCTCCTACATTTACTTAGCCTTGCAAGCAAAGTAAGCCTACTGCATTATCCATGCTGAGTTTGGGGGGATCTAGTTAAATACTGTTAACTGTCCAGTATTATAAAGAAAGGGTGGAAATAATAGTTCTCTGGCACTGGCAATCCATACTTGCTAGAAGAAACTAGATTATTTGCTCTGTCTCTGTGGTCCATTACAAAAGACTTTGCTGTGCTCAAAGGGACTCTGCATGGTGAAACTTTTGGCTTCTGTGCTGCATTTTGGCTTCTGCAGTGTGACTTGATGCTGTGCTTTCCTCTATCTGGAAGGGTGCTCTACTTAGTTCAACCCTGGCTTTGGCAGGGTCTATGTATCCCTTAAATTTTAACTACCAGGCTTTAATGCATCAGAAAGTAGGTAGTATTTCTAATTAAAGAGGAGGGGGAAGTGTTGGAGCTTGTGGCCTCTTGGATGAAAATGCTCTTCAAATTGTTTGGACTGCCTTACTATGTGCATGCAGCTGAAAGAATTACACAGCCTGTACCTTTGGGATGTCTTCATGTGCAATATTAGACTACTTGTTATAGTTCTGAGTATGCATTGCATAGCCTCCTGATCACCTGAATACTTCAGACACTTGGTGCACGTTTAGATCATGATTGTGACAGAGCTTGCAGTAGCAATAAAAGAGGTGAGGGCCTGCAACAGGGGGTAGGAAGAGGTAGCTCTGAAAGAAGCTTTCCCTATAGTAGAATGTAAATTTACAAGTTGAAGGTTGGAATCATCTAGGTAGACTCAACTTCTGGTAGTTCCAAAGCATCAGATCACTTTGCTTTTCAACCTTGATGTTTTTATAGCACATTTGGTTGTTATTTTGTTGTTGGTTGTGGTTTTTGTTGCTATTAGGTTGGGGGTTTGGCCTCTGTTTTGCTTGTTTAAAAAAAACCCAAAACATAACAAAAGCCCCAACAAAACAACAGCAAACCCCCAAACAAAAAAAAAAAAAAACAAACCCAAGCAAAACCAAGCAAACAAACCCCTCAAGATTTGTGACACTTCTGGTCAGCAAGGTGGCCACTCCTCTCTCCTGTATGGTTATCGTTAAGCAAGACAAAGGTCCTGGCTTTCACCAAGCCATTGAGAGACAATTCTGCAGCCAAAGGCTGTAGTCAAGTTCAGAAAACTTGTGTCTATTCCCCAAATCAGAGCTTCAGAACTCGGGATCCTTCTAACCCTGTAGGAAAAGTCAGCGAGCAGCTAGGCAGAACCTCATCAGATGTTCAGCCATGTGTGAGTGTTTTCCAGTTTTGAAAGTGGGCAATAGTTCCACGCCTGTGCTCAAGCTCACCCTGGATCCCGAGATTAGATGTTTCCCTCTCTATCTCCTCTCAGAACTCACAGAACATGGTGTTCTCAGAGCATGTTTATCGAAGACCTATCAGATAGGCTCTGCACAAAACAAACCAGAGCTACCCCTCCCACTCCTGAGTAATGGCTTAGTGGTTAGAGCATTCCCAAAGAGTGAGGACTCGAGGTTCAGCACCTTTTCTGCCTGAGGTGATTCAGAGTCTTGCCTCTTACATGCCTAGGCTCCCAAGGTGAGAGAATTGGCCTGGCTTTTGCTGTCATTTCTGGGCCAGTGAACACCTTAGGGATTGCATGTAAAACGGACTAATGCAGTTGGAAGCGCTGACAGTGTTGCCATCATTAAATGGCTTAACTTTGTTTAGGGAGGAGAAGCTGAAAGCACCTCAGGCTTATTAATGACTTGAACTTGGCCTCTATCTTTAAGTGATCTGACCACAGAGGTGAGAGAGCCAGTCTCTGGGCTTGAGGTTGTGGCTTGGAATAGATGCAGGTGCCTTTTGGTGATGGGCAGAAAGCTCTAGCACAGTGAGAGGTGAGGCTGAAGGTGCATTCTTGTGTTTCCTCTTGGCTTATTTAGGTGGCTTGCAAGTTGACTTGCAGGTTTTTGTGAATGCTACTTCAGGTGCATTACCCTCCTCAATTTTTATATAACAATAATAGATACAACTTTTGTGTTCATTGGGGACAGACTGAAGTAGGATCTTTGCATGGAGATCCAGGCAGTGAGGAAATGCTCATACCTTGCCTTTTTTTCACTTGTTTATTATGTAGTCTGTCTGTAATGTGTTAAGGGCAATTCTCCTCCCCATCCCCATTACAAGTAAGCATGTTTTTCTTCAGTGAATGCCCTTTTCGAGGGCTTGAGAGCTTTTCTCTTCCACTTAGATCTCTAGACTTCTTCCACTTCACATCCCCTCACACTTGAGGGCACTGTGGGTTCATTCTTGCTTTGTACTTGAGTGGCTCTACAAGCTCTTGGTGCAGCTTTGAACAAGAACTGGGTGTCTCTTTAGTTGTGTAGGAAAGTGTTCTGATCTAGAAGCTTCCATCAAAGAGAAAAGAACAGCAGTTCTTTGAGCTATCAGGGTGGTTTGTATAAGACTTCATAGCAGAGTTTGGCACCTGGAAAGGGAATAATTGGTCTCAAATAGACCTGCAACCTTCTTTCAAAACCCAAGTGCAACAAGATGTGTGCAACCTGCAGTACTGCAGCTGAGTGGGTGAGACAGGGTTACAGACCCAGCAGGACAGTCTGGAGGAAGAGTCAAATGGTGTCACTATGTGCTGTATGCTGTGCTGAGTTGAATACAAGAATTCTTGAAGAGAAATGTGTACTCTTGCTGCTCTTTAGGTTTTACCATGCCAAGCTTTTTTCACTTGACTGTACTCTACAGGAACCAGATCATTACCATTAAAAGAACCTGAAGTTCTTCCAAGTTTATATTCAGGCCAAATGAAGTAAGCCTCTAGCAAACATGCAACTAGATGACATAATAGCATATATTAAATGTGCAGAGGCCTTTTTGTTTCCCCATCCTCTAATTATATCAAACAATAGGACGTGAAATGCATGCCTCTTCTAGTGACAGTGTGCTTCAGCTCTGTTTGACAGCACTTCGTTCCATCACAGATCTGTGTGCAGCTGAATCTTACTCACAGAGGAGCACCCTGAAATGGCAGAGGTTCTGTGAGTGCTTCTGCGCAAGTCTGCAACTTACAAAGTCATAACATTGTCAGGGTTGGAAGGGACCCCAAAGATCATCCAGTTCCAACCCCCCTGCCATGGGCAGGGACCCTTCACACTACGTCAGGTTGCTCAGAGCCACATCCAGCCTGGGCTTAAAAAGCTCCAGGGATGAGGCTGCCACCACCTCTCTGGGCAACCTGTGCCAGTCTCTCACCACCCTCATGGGGAACAACTTTTTCTTAGCATCCAATCTGAATCTACCCACTTCTAGTTTTGCTTCATTCTCCCCACTCCTGTCATTACCTGACACCCTCAGAAGTCCCTCCCCAGCTTTCCTGTAGGCCTCTTTAAGATACTGGAAGGCCACAATAAGGTCTCCCCAGAGCCTTCTCCAGACTGAACAACCCCAACTCTCTCAGTCTGTCTCCACAGGAGAGGAGCTCCAGCCCCTGATCGTCCTCATGGCCCTTCTTTGGACAACCTGAAGAGCATCAAAGTCTTCCTCTGTGACTGAACTTGCAGGGTATGCTGCAACACTTCCATTCACACTCAGGCCTTCTGATTTTTTTTTTTGGAACTTCACTTGGCTGTATGTGAACTAAATCACCAAGAAAATCTGAGTGGTTAACCTGTGAAAACTGCCTTGCGTGTAGTAAATGGACAGTGGGCAGCTGTGTGACCTTATTCTGGTAACAGTGCTTTGTAATGTTTACTTTGCCTTGTGTGTTAGAGCTAAAGCATGCCTGCATGCTAGGGCATATATTGCATCAGCTTCAAGACTTCTTCTTAAAAGATTTTGAGAAGGAAGGAAGTGTAGCAAAAGCCAAACATCAGGTGGCTCTGTAGACAATTATTGGTTCAATCTATTGGCAGTAGATTAAAGAAGATGCCAGATGATGGTCTCTTCTTTCTGTTTTCCCACAAGGCTGGGCTAATAGTTTTTCCCCTCACCTTCCCCAAGTGACATGAACTAGTTACACAGTTCCTGGGGTGACTGTTTAGTGACCTCCTAGCTGTAGAAGCTTTTATGAATGTCAGAAGCCTGGAGTTCTAAGTAGGAGACTTCAGAATGGTGTGGTGGGGGTTTGTGTGTGTTTGTGTGGGTTTTGTTTCTGGAATAGCTAGCATGAAAGTGAAGGTTGGCTTGCTGTCAGGTTAACAGGCTTCCTTTGCAGATGTCAAGTGGAGAAATGAGCAACCAAAAAAGACCCAACAAACAAAATCCCTAAGACAAACAACCCCCAAAACCAACCAACCAAACCAAAACAAAAAAAATCAAAGCCCTAAACCAAACAAAACCAACAAAAGAAAACAAAACTCAGCAGCTTTCCTTTTAAGATGAAGTGAAATGTCCTTGAGAGGAGGGACAGGCTCCATCCAGTCCTGTGTTGTGGACCAGGGAAAACAGCAGCTTCTGCAGGGTGGAATCTATTTGAGACTCTGCTTGTGCATGATCCACTGCTAGTGCTTGATTTGTCCCTGCTGGAAATTTGGGAATCTCCCCAGCCTCAATGATGTATGGTTATTCAGTTAGTCTGTCCCACAGTGACACAATCCATTGTGGGCACAAGATGTGACTCAGCCCAGCCTCATGGGTTCCTAGACCCAGCCGCTTGGGAAAGGGGTGAGTTACAGGGACTGGGGTGAGTGTAGTTAGACCTGTGCCTGAACCAGAGACCAGGAATGGCAGAGACATAAAGAAAGAGTAGCAAGTTCTTCAGGCTCCTGCAGTGTACATTGTCCAAATGCTGGTTTTGTGAGCTTTAACTTCTAGAACTGTAAGCTGAAGAGGAAAACACTGAACTCTGGCATTGGGCTTTGATGGGATGAGGAGATGGCCCAAGCTCGAACTTGCTTCTAGCAATTTCTTTTCCTTCTTAGGGTAGAATTTGAGATGTGGTTTTCAGTTAATGACAGTGTAGCAAGTTTTCACTTCTGGCTCCAGATCCAGCCTCTTGGAGGACAGAGGGTTTTGGGCTTGCTGCTTCGGGTGGGTTTGGAATCAATCAGACAGAGCCTTGTCCAGCAGTGCTGCTGGAGCTGTGCCCAGAATAGAGCAGGGGTTGTAATGCAGGCTACTTGCCGCCTTCTGTGGAGACAGAGCTGGAGGAAGAGATGAACTCCAGTTACTGTCTCTGGAGTGGGAAAGAGAAGCATAGGTAGGTGAAAGGGAATCAACAAAGTAGCTTGTGAAGTTAGGAAGGTTTTTCTGAAGGTTGTTCAGTGTTATCTCCCCTTTGGTGGTACACTGAGGGAAAGCTCCTTACTCCATAAAGGCTGGGAGAACAGAAAGCTTTGAGAATATATTGAAACCTAAGTGGTATTTTTCAGAGGGTTAGAACTCTGTGTGTTTATACGGAGCAGCAAAGAAAGGTATGAGGAGAAAGTTTAGGTAGCAGCAGCACAATAAATACTGCTGTAGAATGTAAGCATTTCTGGCTGAGTGTTTGGTGATCTTGTCCTTGAAAAGCACCCCGTGGAATACTCAGGCTTCTTTAGGCAGAGTTTTTGAAACCTTTTTTGCCTCTTGCAGTCTTTTAATAGTCTGATTACCAAATGGCAGGAATGGAAGTTCATTCAATGCTAGATTCCTGAGACAACCAAGTAATGAATCATGACCTTAATGCCTATTTTGTACCAACTGCCAAAAAAAAAAAAGAGATCATGTTCTTGGAATGAAGCAGCATATATCCTGCTGAGGCACAAGAGTACTTGGTCATTCACCTGGATACTACTCTTGGATCATTCAATCAATTCACTGAGCTCTACAACCAGTGATCAGTATGGGAGAACAAAACCTGCAGAAGTTAGACTGGCAGAAGCTGGAAATGAAAGCAACATGAATGGCAAAACCCATTCAAGAAATATCTTTGTGCCAGGGCTAAGTACAGATTTTTAACTCTTCCCCCCCCCCCCCCCCGCAAATTCTCTTTGGCCAGATACTTAAACTTGCAAAGTACTGTAGTGTTTTTCTGCTATCAAACTCAATGATGTTTGCCCTATTAATTTTCCTCGAGGTAGACCGTCTCTGGTGTCTGGCAGATTCCATTTGCCATCTCAGCTGTCCCTGCATAGATCAAGTTGATGTCTGCACTTGATGACTGCCATAGTTAGCATATCCCAAGCTGAACTCCTTTCAGCCTTTCCCTTCCTGAATCTCTCACCAAGTCCTCTCACTGCTCTTGCTTTCAGCCTGGCCATTGTGTTAGTTTCCCTGCAGCGTCTCACGCTGCCCATGCGTCATGAAAGTCAACAGACTCTTTATTTAAACATCTGTTCACTTTCACTGATCTTCACTACACAAAGCTATTGATTTCTGTATTGACCACACAGAGAGGTCCTGTGTGTGCCTATAAAGCACATACCCTAGTGGGCCTGTCTCAAGAGCAGCTCTCCCAGTTTGCACACCCTTGCATCACGCGGGGCTGCAGTAACGCATCCCTCTGACGCACAGGAGCAGAACAGAAGAAAGGTACTGCTGGGGCAGGACATGGAGGGGTGGGTGGTGTGAGGAAATAAAGCAAACAATGTTCAACTATCTGAAATCCCAACTGAAAGGAAAACTGTTCAGCCCATGGGAAGTCAGTTCAGTGTTGCAGCTCCTTCACAGACTATGACAACTCAGTAGCATGTGCATAAAGCAAAGCTCCAGCTCTAAGAGCAGGTAAGTGTAGAGCTATGTTAGTGGATTTTGTTGCGTTTTGTCTTCCTTCTGGGTTACTTTGACATATCTCTTTCAAGATCCTTGTGCAGAGACTTTTGCACTACTTTACCAGTGTGCACTGGAGAACCAAAGAAAAACCCTGGGTAGCACAACTTAACTGTGTATTATGTTACCACTAGAATATTATTCAGAACTTCCAGCTTGGGTCTATCTGAATGCAGAAGATGACAAGCTCTGTTGTAGACTACTTTAAAGGTGCTGACTTTCTCTAACAGTCTTGAAATTGATTTAAAGATTAAATTCTTACCTAAAATGAAATTTCAGAGGTGATATAAACTGTACAAATAGACAATTCTCCACTAAGATAATTCTGATTTCTTCCTGAGAGGTTAACATTGGGACTGTAGTCATTTTGTTGCTCAGTCACAGCATTTGCAAAGTTTTGCAATGCATCTATGAACTTGTCAGCTTCAAATTCTGCTGATCAGATCTGTTGTACTTAGCCTATAAGATCATATCTTAACTTCTGAAGCCTTTGCCAACTTGGTGTTAGATTCACAGTCATGTGTCCTGCTGTTGAGAGGTACTTTGTGCTGGTTTGTTGTAAGGAGAGGATGGAAGTATAACCGAGGCTTTGATCTTCCAAGGACTTGGCATGTGAGTGTTCTGCACGTGAGTGTTCTCTCTGACTTCTTAAGACTCCTTACTAAGAAATCATCTTCTGGCATTCCCCCCCCCCCCCCCCCCCCCCCCAAATGCACCTTCTGCTTCTTTTGCAGTAGTGAAGTGGGCATGACAGTTCTGGGGCTGGCCTGGGAGTACAGATGAGGTCTGTTCCTGGCGCTGCCACTTGGGGATTTGCTGTGTGATCCTGGATGAGTTGTAGCCCCATTTCAGTTTGCTTAGCAGTAAAACGGAAATAATGCTCATGGAACTTTACAGTAGTTCTAAGTTCTGTGAAAAGCTGCCAGGATAAAGTCCTAGAGATGTGGTTAGTTGAAGCTCCAATACTTCCAGTTAACTTTTATATGTTCTGCAGTTCAGAGAACTCCTATAGCATAACATTAATGTGAAGAAAATTACATGTAGGTGGAATATGGGGGAAACTCTCATCAAAGAGATGCAATAACTTATTTTGATACTGTGGACAGGCAGCCTGCAGTGCTGTTAGTTGCCTTTATGTTTAGCTTTATTGCCATTTCACTTCTAATTTGCTTTAGTTTAGAAGTGGCTAAACATGTTCAAACTTTCAAAGCAACTGAATTTAATTGGAGGGAGAGAAATAGAGCATGAGTAATAGAAGGAGGTGAAAATAAACATTTTACAGTCTCTGCACCCATGTGTGCTTAGGTTTTCTTTCCTGAGAGTCCTGAAATATTTGAATCTGGCAGTAGGGTAGATAGTCTCATCAAGACACTGAGCTGCTTTTGCTGGCCATTGGAATGTAGCCAGCTTTGAGAAGTGAGGAAGCTGTTCAGCAGAGCACAGTGATGCTGCACAGTGTCTCAGGATACAAGGAACAGCATACTGAAAGTCATATTGAAAGTGTGAAGGAAAGCAGGGTTTGGCCAAACCAGTTTGGGCTTAACCTAAAGTCAAGAATAGTGTTTGAAAACAAAACAAAAAGCCTCCATTGCTTGTCTCAGTATGTTTGGTAATCTTTTCAACTTAGAAATTGATAATGGGCTTTATTGTAAGGAATCTTTAAGATCATGACTGTTGGAACCACTGGGCATGCCCTATGCTAGCACAATCTCAGCACAAGTGCAAGGTAGGTGGCCTTTGTGCATTAGGCCTCTGTATATTTAAAGGCATGTTCTAATAAACATGTTCCACTTGTATATTACTTCTTGGATATTACTTTGTGGCCCTCAGCAAGCTGTTCTAGTTGGAGGTGTCCCTTTTGACTGCAGGGGGCTTGGACAAGATGATGTTAGAGGCTCCTTTCCAACCTAATGCATTCTGTGATTCTGCTGTGCCTAAAAGTGATATTGCAAAGCAGGACTAGGAGCAGGAAGAAAGGTGGGAAATGAGGTATGACTGCAGCTGGCCTTCTAAAAGTTGTAAAATCAAGCAATGTTAGGCTATACCTGTTCTGGAAGGTAGATACAGAATGGTAGTAAACTTCCTCAGCTGCTTGCTGAGCTGTTCTAGGGTTCAGCTGGAGAATGGGAGACCAAATCTAAGCCATGTTTTCACTTACATAAATGTATGCTCTTATGAAATTCACATGTACTTAATATAGGGTGCCAGGCTGATCACTGCAGCTGTCTAAAATAGAAAAGCAGATGGAACAAATAGAAAGATATACCGCACAGCTTGATCTCATCCCCTGCAGCAGCCATCCACCGGCAGCGCCGCCGAGACAAACGGCAGAGAGCTTCCCTTCGGAGCTGCGATTGGGCTCGCAGGGGTGGCAGAGCTGCACAACAGCCTTGGGATTGGCTGGGCAGGAACACACCTCTGGAATCTGTTTATTTCCTAAAAACGAGATACCATCTCTTACATTTCATCTCGAGCTCTTTTATCTTGCATTTAATATCCAAATTAACCCCAGCAAACACAGTTAACCTCTTTGGAAGGGCTGAGGCTGAGCTAAATGAGCAGAATGAATTCAGGGTTGGTTTGTGGTGTTGTTGCATGTTGGTTGGCTGCTTCTCCCCCCGAGTACAATGGGTCCTGTGTGAGTTGTCTAGATCTTGTTGTTCATATTTTTATGGGTGGGTATATATGATCTTGAAGAACATTGCTGTATCTTAACTAGAGCTGAAAGCTGTTTTTGCAGATTTCATCATGTCCTGGCTTCAGCTTCTGCTGGAAGCAGTTATTCTTTGAAAGCTGTTTTTGTGTCTGCTCTGCAGATTTCATTTCCACTTGAAATAATGTCTGTCACTGTAAATATCAACTTACTATTCCTGATTGCACTTTAATAAAAATAGGGATTCCCCCCCCTTTTTTTTTAAATAGAATTTAAACAATCTGGAAATCTACTGGATTTTTATTAAGTCAAGGATTTAAAGCATTGTAGTGTCCCACGTAAAATAATTTCAGCTCAGAACCGAATGAGAGATGTGATCAGCTGTAGTGAGATGCATAGAGACCCAGAAGGCTGTGAAAAATGAGTTGGTGAGGAGGAAATTTGGGGGTTCTCAGGTAACAGGGGTTTGAACAAGCACTAAATACAGGAATAGTGACTGCAGAGGCAAAGATACAGAAGGGAATGAGAATGGAAATGGATCAGAGGGAAGATTAAAGGCAAGAGAAGCTGACTGCCCGAAAGCTCTTTAAACCCACATTCAGCTCCCCTCTCAAATAATTGGTTTTGCTTCTGTTACATTTAAATATGGGTAAAGGTAGTAGTTGGTAATACTGAAGCTGTCAGTCAGCGTTTGCATAAGCACCTCTATTTTTCTTATCTCCATAGAATTAACATTGCAAGAATTAACATTACAAAAAACACTAGCCTTGCTACATGATGGGTGTTGCTTAACTAACATTAAACATTCCTTTCCTAGGTCTTTGCACCCTCAGTGATGGTTTTATAAGCTTTCACATTATCCCATTAAAATTCCTGGCTCTTTGGAGTGAAGTGATGAGGAAATAACAGCTGCATTTATGGGGGAGCTATGGGCGAAAGAGGTTTGAAATCTTTTTGATGCACGAGTCTTTCTGTTTCAGTTCTTTACCCAGAGAAGTGACTGAGAAGAGCCTTCCCTGGAGTAAAAAAATAAATAAAAATATGTAGGAATAGAATGGGAATGGTATGGTAGATTCCTAATTTGTTTTGTTACTTATAAGCAGTGTAACAAGCAGAAGTCCCAATTCTTCCAAGAACTGTAAAGGAAGAGGTTGGTTTTAGTAACTGTGGGTGATCAGGACTGAGAGTTACTGATAGGAAAGAGCTTAGTGTTGATTTGGTTGGGTGTTGGGTTTTTTTCACTCGGGGAGGCTGTCGCCTTACATGTGGCCTCAAGAGTCTACCATCTGTCTTCTTTGTAACATCTAACCTTCATAATTCTTCGCTGCTTGATTTGTGGAGCAGCCCTGTAGTTTGTCACGTCGCCGGTTGCTGCCAGTGCTTGAAGGATGCAGGAGGGTTAGCGTTGTGAAAAGAATCCTTAGGGCTGCAAAAGGCTCAAACCCCAAGGCTGATTGAAAAGTGTATTCCTGCCGCCTGGGGAGGACTTTGGAAGCACAGGGTTACTCATTGTGCAGGTGAGTGCTTCTAGATTATGAATTAAATGCCCATGGGGAAACAAATATGTTCAAGGACATTTCCACTTGTTCTTTTTCCCCGGTACGTGTAAAAAAGGAACACATTAAGCTTGCTGCTTCTAATTTAAGAAACAAATCAAAAGTTATAGGAGGAGAAAATATTACACATCCAGTCCTCTTCCTGAGAGAACAATTAGAGGGGAATGTGGACTACTAGCAGCTAAATTTCATGACGCTTTGTATACTGCTGCAAGGCACTGGTACTGCTAATGGCAAAAGAGGATCCTGCACTTAAGGAGAACTGAAAGTCTGTGTAGAAATGGTTTAACACCCTTGCCTGAGTCAGGTCAATCAGGAATTAGCCATGGGTATGAATTTTGAAGTTCTGTTTGCATGCACACCATTCAAATAATAATGAAAAATCCAGAGGAAACCAAGTAAATGATTAGCAACACTTACAGTGCTCTGTAGGAATCACAGAATGGCATAGGCTGGAAGGGAGCTCAGAGATCATCTACTCCAACCCCCAAGCCAGGGGCAGGGAGGCCTCTTAACTAGCTTTAGTTGCCCATGACCTCATCCAGTCTTGCCTTAAAAACACTTCCAGGGAGGGGGCATCCACAACCTCCCTGGGCAACCCATTCCAGAGTCTTACCACCCTCATACTGAAGAACTTCTTAAGATCCAGTCTAACCCTACTTTCCCTCAGCATAAAACCATTCCCCTTGTGCTGTTGCTAGACACCCTAATGAAAAGTCTTTTCCAGCCTTCCTGTAGGCTCCAGGTATTGGAAAGCAGCTCTAAGGTTCCCTTGGAGCCCTCTTTTCTCCAGGCTGAACATCCCCAACTCCCTCAGCCTGACCTCATAGCCCTTGGATCATCGTTGTGGCCCTCCGCTGGACTCGCTCCAACAGCTCTGTGCCCTTCTTGTAATGGGATATGTTTGTTGCTTCTAAATGTCTTTCTCACCAGGCTGCTTTAGAGCAAATTTAATTTTAAATAAATGATATATATGTGTGTGTTTGTATGTATGTGTGTGTATATACACAGAGAGAGAGTCCTTGCTTTTGGCTTGTTCTTGCATTTCTCTCTTTTCACTCTGCTGCTTTTAATCTTCAAAACACTAGCATGTGTGTTGATACCCAGAATTAAATAAGAGACTTCTCTTTTTTTTTAAGGGAAGGAGACAAACTCTGCCTGTTGTTTCATCTTGTCTTCTCAGCTTAGTAAAGGGAAAAGATGGAGTGATAGAGAAGGCAGAAGGCATCCTTGTTCAGGAGAGCCCCAATGTATTGTCTGATGAAACTGAGAAGGAAGTTGCAGTGATTGAGATGGTAAACGAAAGAGCAGAGCAGCAGATGGGGGAGGGCAAGTGCAGATGTTTGGCTGGGAAAATGGAAACGGGGTTGGTTGGGTAGCTCAGAACAACTGATTAATTCCTTATGCTGAGAGGATGCAATGGTTTACAAATAATAAAGATAAATTTAAGAGGAGAAGAAGTGTGAAGGACTCAGTGGAAGCTGCTTTTAAATCTTCAAGGAAAAGGTGAACTTTGGATTTCTTTCTAGAAGACAGAGGCCAAAATTTGGACCTTGAATGTGGGAAGTGTTTAGCTTCAAGTGTACTCCCCGGTAGTCTCGTTGGCTATTAGAATTCTATTCCCCATACTGTGGGGTATTCTGCTTTCTGTGATAGCCTTTTAATCTTCTTTCTTGTGAAAATAAATCATAAGCCTGCTGTGATAAATGGCTGAGCAGGAAACACCTTGGTACCCTCAGTGCCTTAAAAGAAGAGGTGAAAGAAATCTTTGCCAAAAGGAAGCTGATAAATAATTGCCTCCTACGCAGAGGGATTGGTCTGAGTTATGCTGTTCTGCTCCAAGTGGAAGCTAAGGCAAAAAATGTGTAAACAGGTTGTTCAGTCACTGTAAAAGCTCCAGATACTGGAGTTTAAACCCCCGGCTCTTACTTCTGCAGACAAGTGTCTGTAATCTCTCTCTATTGAAAAGCACAAGGAAAACAATTAAATCCCCCAAAGCAGATGTACTTGTGAGTGAAGAAAGTCTTGCAGCAGAGATAGATTACAGGTGACTAGTGACCTCAAACATTAAAGCAGAGCTGGAGAAAACACTGATTTGGGAGATTGAAGTGCATGATTCAATAATTTGGGTGGATTGGTTGGCTTGCAGATCAAAATGTCTACTTGTGAGTAAAGTTCTCCCTGTACCCCAGGGCACCAGCAGCAGTATTGTGCCACAGTGCCCAAGTTTCCAGGATTGAAGCTTAGTGGGAGCTGATGCAAGATGCTGCTTGTGTTTGAAATCATTGATGCAATCTAAATTCTATCCCCTTGAGTGCTGACAGTCTCTTCAAATACACAGAGATGTGATCCTCACCACAGTCACTCTCCAGTTAAGTTCTGAGAACATAAAATTATAGTCAAGGGCAAGCTGAGCGTTTGCCCATGTCCAGCTTCCATCTCAGCTTTTTAATGTAGGATATTCTAGGGAGCTTAACAAGAGCTGAGAAAGGGAAGTTCCTGTGTTTGCATACATTGTCTCAGCTCTCTGGTGGAGCTCTGTCTCATTGTTGGAATCTATTTCTGCCTTCCCACAAGTTCTGGAAATGCTGAAACTGCAGAAAACAAGAGAGTGGTTCTGAGCAACTGTACAGCAAGTTCTATTTGAATCACTTTCATCAGCTTTATCCTGAAGTGAATGCTGCTGCACTGTATCTCTTCATCACGAGGGGAGGAGGGGGAATTGAAGCTGTAATTAAGCCCTGTTTTAATATATGGTTTACATATGCAAATCATAAATACAAATATGTTACAAGCTTTCCTAAGACTGTCAGAGCATTGTGCATCAATAGGCTGAGCAGTTTGGGGCCAGCAATTTAAACACAGGCTTGTCAATTGTGTGTGTTTCTCCACACAATCACAGTTAGGAATGGTGATATCAAAAGAGCCAGGTGTGTTAGCAGTCCTACATTTGCTGCAGCAGGCAGGTAGCATAAATGAGTTAACATTGCTAAGTCTTCTGCTGAGCATCCAGTAGCAGCCCTGACAGTGTTTTGGAATCTGGCTTGATGCATTGCTGGCCAAAGGGAGAATTTGTCCTAGCAGTAGTTGTTAGGATGGGCTGAAGGTTAAATTGTTATGACAATAACCACACTTGGAAACGTAATCCATGACTGGAAATGTGTGGGTTTTTTTTTTTTCCCTCCCCTGGTTGTTGCTATAGGGAAGGGAAAGATTCCTTTGGAACAGCTCATATGGTGATTAAAATGTAATCACTGACTGCATGTAACGTGGAGGCTTGGGTTAGGCATGGCTTAATCCGTGCAGCAATCACCATGAAGTGTTTGCTTGCTCTTTGTGATGTCCCTGAAAGCAAAGTGACTTTGGAAATGCTTTGTCAGGCAAGTCTGAGCCTATGGAGGGACAACAGAAAGCCTCAGGTACAATTAACAGCCATGTTAGGCAGCTTTTAGGGAAAGTGGAATGCCTTTGGTTTTTTCTTTCCCAGTCTTCAGAGCCAGGTGAGTTTCATCTCTCCCTGCACACATTACATGCCCACAGTCTTTACAACAGGCAACTCGACATTTCTTCCCTGATGGATAGCAAGCATCTTCCTCCTGCTGTGGTCATTTTTCCCCTTGCATTTTTCTTTCCCCATGGCTCTTTGTGTTTTCTACTTGACAAATGTTAAAGCACCTTTCTTACTGTGTGTAATTAAAAGAATTATTTTTCTATGGCTGTTGTCTTTGAGGTACCTGGAGCAGTATTCTTTCTGCCTGTTTCTGCATCACTTTGCTTTTGTTTTCAGTTCCTTTCAGCTTCTGCTGCAAAAGGCACAGTCTAAGAAGCTCCTGATAGAACAGCTGAGGGAAAGAAATCTTTAGGCTGCTAGGCCAAGTTAGAGAATTGTGATAATCTGATCCATTCTCTTGTACATGCAGGTTGTGGAGTTCTGCCCTTCTCCCAGAAGCTGAATATAAGAAGTATTTCCTTCTGAAAGATCTCTAATCATGCTTAAAAATGGAGGCAGTGGTGTCCGTTTCCTGTAGTGAAAGCTCTCAGGGTTCAGTTTTTCTTGCTGCTAGGCAGCTGGACCACACTATGAATGTGCAGCAGAGCCTGATCTGCAGTACCCAATGTTCTTTTTGGAGACACTGCTTTCCAAATTACTTTCCCATGTGTACATGTTGATTATTTTCTTTGTCTTTATGTGTGGGATAGCTAGCTGTATTAGAATGTGTTTTCATAGAGCCGCAGAATAGGGAAGGACCTGAAGAGATCTGTTAGATCTATCAAGATGCCCCAGGGAAGAACCAATTAATACAACTAGGATGTGCATGAGAAGTTTATCTGCCTGCTTTAAAGACTTCCAGCAGCCAAGACTCTACAGAATATCCTTTCTCTTCTCAGTCCCCTCCTCCTCAGGTCAAATGTCTTTGTGGTGCTTTGGCTTTACTCCCTGTTCCCAGTCATCTCTTCTAGACATTTGATCACTTGTGCTGGTGAGAACACAGAGGACAGCATTCAGTTCACATCTTTGATATGTGCTGACCAAAACAATGGGATATTCCTGCCGAGGAGAACGGAGAGGTTTGCTTCCTCTGTCTTAAGCTAAATTGCTGCCCACGAATCACATTAGGGTTTTGTTGGCTTTTTTCATGTTGACCTCATGATGCCATAATCCTCTCTGTAACCTTAACTCTTTTTCAGCAGAGTCTCTCTAGCATCTTGTTTTCCTTTCCTGTCTTTGTACAGTTGATAATCTCTGTTGGAGAGCAGTAATTTAAATCTCTTCCCTGAGAGCTGTATTCCCTCTTCAGGTGATTCCAGAACATTTCTCCAGTTTGTCCAGAACCTTTAGAAGTTCAAGTTTGTCCTCCCAGTTTCCCTCAGTCCTTAAAAGCTTTGTCTGATCAATTCATTACAGTAAGCATTCTCTCAGTGCCAATAATTCAGGTCAGGTTTAGGGGACACTTGCTGTGGAATCTCTCACACTGTCTTTTTTCATGCTGACAGTGAGCCATTGATTGCTGCTTCTGCCAACTTTAATGCTTCTATGAATCTCTAAGATGGGTTTTGTGTTCACATTGCTGTAGTCTTACTGAGGAGAAGGTTTCCTTAGCTTTAAAGTCATGATTATAACATGTACAGAGTCCTGCCTTCTTCAAACTTGCTGTGCTGTTGTGGAAGGCAAGTTAGAAAGATGTTTGTATCAAACTGATTTTTGGCTTTCACTCAGCCCCATATTGTCATCCAGGCACTTGCAGACTGCTTTGCCAAGTGTGTTTGGTTGGCTTGATTTGGTTTTGGGTTGTTTTCTTTTTGTTCTGTTCCCTTTTTTTTTTTTTCTTTCAGGAATTGAAATTCAGCTGCCTGAACTTGTTCCTGTTTTAGTCCCTTCTTTCAGTAAAAGCACTCTTTCTCTTGTTTCTCTGCCTTTTTTTTTTTTTTTTTTTGCTACTTTACCCATCTTCCTTAAAGTCTTAAAACTGCCATTACCCATTTCAGTCAGTTCTTTGTGTATTTAAAGTGAAATTAAAGAAGCCCTGCTGGTTTGAAAACTTCAGGTTTTTTTTTTGTAGCCTGGCTTTCTGTCTTCTAGGCTGACAGTTTGTGCTGGGCTCTGAGGGTTGAAAAAGGAAATTCAGCTGGGTTTGTATGAGTTACGTTACCTTGTGTTGTTGCCATTCCACACAATATCTCCTCTCTGAAATTCAATTTTATTTTGTTTTGTTTGCCTTTAACTCCAAGTTAGGAGGGAAATAGATGCAGACATACTGAAAGTTCTGAGGTTTTGGCAGTCTTTTCCCCTTTCAGGGCTGCAGCGTTCCATTGATACAGCCATGTGTTGCCTATGTCACAACATCTTTTTGGGTCCCAGTGCCATGCATGAGTGGAAACAGCAGCTCTGCCAACTGATTCAAGTTGGTTTTGACCATTAACAATCTAGACCAAAGCACAGTAAGCGAACAAGGATAAGGATATGTCTGACTGGAATCCAGACAGAACATCCAGGCAAGGATTTTTATTTTGATAATATCACAGTATCACTAAGGTTGGAAGAGACCTCGAAGATCATCGAGTCCAACCTGTCACCACCGACCCCATGACTAGCCCATGGCACCAAGTGCCACGTCCAATCCCCTCTTGAACACCTCCAGGGATGGGGACTCCACCACCTCCCTGGGCAGCACATTCCACTTATATCACTTAGCTCAGCCTTGATACTTGAACTCTTTGAATGGTAGGTGACTTACAGCAGTGTTTTCCTGGAGAAGCAGCAGTCTGCACTCTTGATTTTATTTGCTCTGAGTTATTATTTAGGTCTAATGAAAGAGCAGGAAGTCAGCTATGGCTTTTGTAGCTGAGACCAATTTCCTTGTCTGGAAAATGCTTTTATTTAAAAAAAACAAAACACCAACAACCAAAAAGCATCCTATAGACACACATGCTCACACATTAGATTATGGCTGACACACAAATTTTACAGCCTTTTCAAAGTTTAAAGCTTTTTAAGCCACCTTAATGGAAGAAGGCTGAGCTGCAGGAGGTGCAGTAGGCCCTGTGTTTATCAAATAGCTGTGAACTGTTTACCGAAGTCCCAGTAATGTACAGCCAGATTAATTATAGGAGTCCTTCAAGCTATTTAAATATTTAGATTTTGTTTGTTTACTGAAGTATAGTTGTAAAAGTCAAGTTCAGAATCTGGGGGGGTGGGGGTGTGGGGAAGGGCTTTCTTGGTGATAAACTTGGGCAATTTTTGTCTGGTTAAATTGACAGTGAAAAGACAAATGTCCTGAGAGAATTGACTGTAAAAATTCCCTTGTAAAGGAAATGCTTGCATCATGCTCATTTAAGCTCTCAGCAAAGCTGTAAATACACTTAAATTTTGAGGTATCACTGCATTTCTCCCCCCTCCAATTTCTGTAATGTATATTTTTAAAGTATCTTTTCTTAACAGAGAATGAGTCCAGCTTACCAACGATTGGCTTTCTCTACGTCCCCTTTTCATTCCAAGTGAAATCCTTTTGTAGCCACTCATTTTTGCAGTTTTCTCCTCCTGCTTTACCCAGATGAATATTATTCTCTAGTAGTCAAGTCATGTGGCCTAAGACTGGAGCAGAGGACCCAAGAGTCTGGAGGGATGTTCCTTGTTAACAAGGCTGCCACTTCATAGTATCATAGTATCAGTCAGGGTTGGAAGGGACCACAAGGATCATCTAGTTCCAACCCCCTGCCATGGCCAGGGACACCCCACACTAGATCAGGCTGGCCAGAGCCTCGTCCAGCCTGGGCTTAAACACCTCCAGGGACAGGGCCTCAACCACCTCCCTGGACAACCCATTCCAGGGCTTCACCACTCTCATGGGGAAGAACTTCTTCCTCATATCTAGCCTGAATCTCCCCACCTCCAGCTTCATTCCATTCCCCCTAGTCCTATCACTACCTGATACCCTGAGCAGTCCCTCCCCAGCCTTCCTGTAGGCCCCCTTCAGATACTGGAAGGCCACAATGAGGTCACCTCGGAGCCTTCTCTTCTCCAGACTGAACAGCCCCAACTCCTTCAGTCTGTCCTCATAGGAGAGGTGCTCCAGCCCTCTGATCATCCTCGTGGCCCTTCTCTGGACACCTTCCAGCACCTCCATATCCCTTTTGTAATAGGGGCTCCAGAACTGGAGGCAGTATTTCAGGTGGGGTCTCACCAGGGCTGAGTAGAGAGGGAGAATCACCTCCCTTGACCTGCTGGCCACACTTCTCCTGATGCAGCCCAGGAGCTGATTGGCTTTCCGGGCTGCAAGTGCACACTGAGAGCTCCTGTTGAGCTTCTTGTCCACCAGCACCCCCAAGTCTCTCTCCTCAGGGCTGCTCTCCACTTAAACCAGAGAGGCACACTTCAGTCTGCCTGTCGCAGCTGGACAGAGCTGGGCACGGGCGACAGGACCTGTGCTGGAGCTTGGGCTTCCCTCATTGGAAAAAAAAAACCCAAATCCTGAAATTCTACTTGTAAACCATTAGGCAGGTGTGCAAAAAAGAAAAGTATTCCTGAAAACAGGCTGCTTGGCAGGGCCTTTCAGCTATTAAAGCAGAGTTGCAAAATGAATGAGTCACGCCCAGCTTGGCTATACACACTGTAATTTATGACCAGAGCTTTGCTTGCTTCAAATTGCAGCGTAGCTGTTCTAGTTCTCTAGTGGCTCAAGTAAACAAGACCTGAATTTCCAAGCTTAGCAAATAAAGCTTCCTTTACCTCTTCCAATTGTTTTTTTAGGGAGGAAGAAGAGCATATCACACAGCTATTTCCCCTTCATGCTTTGCTTGTGCATCTCTCTGAGCCCATGTTATTATAGTTCAGATAATCTGTGGTTTTGTTTTGGAGGGTGCATTACCATGTTTGAGAAATAAAGGAGGCTGTTCCTTCAGCATGCTGACTTTGTGAGTGCCCAGGTAACTGCTGAGTTTCTTTTCTGCCTTCCCCCATTTGTACTCACTGGATGAAGTTAGCATTTCAACAATAGCTGGACTTCAGTAATCCAGCTGATTATTTTTTTTGAGTACAGAGAACTGTGTGTTAATTCTGAATGAGGAGTAAACAAACATGCAGCTGTTTGGATGCTGAATATTTTAATTTGCTAATTTGGAAGGTAAAGCTTGTCATAAATATCTTGGCTGAAGCTGGGAAGGGACAGAGTTTGGACTCCCACTTGGCCCAGGCAGTACTGCTAGGCAGTGTCAAGTTCAAATACTTGAGCTTCAGACTGGTAGCTTCTGTGTTTAAAGCCCAGAAGTACTTGCAGGGATGTCACAGAGCGTTTGTTGTCCTAGTCAGTTTATGAGGATAAAGAATTGAAACTAAATTTCTGTCTTTATTATAATACACTCCTACAGTGCCTCTTATCAGATCTTAAAGTGCTTACACTTTCAGAAGGAAACCACAGCAGTAGCAGTTCCCAAGCTGATTTGACATTACTGAGAGGGACAAGCATAGGTTTACACAGCTCTGTCAGTAGTTAGTTTGGCAAATGTTGTTCCATACATCACCCAGCTCATCAGTAAGCTGCTTGAGCCCTGATGTAAATAAACCTACACTGGCTTATAAAAGCCTCTTATTGATTTGGGTTTGTCTTCCCCCCCCTTCCTTGTTTAAGCCATTTGTAAACAGTGTTTAAAAGGCACCCAGGGAGTTTGTGACAGTTTAACTAAAGCCATTTTAATAATTGGTAGCAGTTTAACTGCAAATCCTGCATGTAGCCAGGGCTATAAAAAGACTGCTTTCTCAACAGATCTTGTCTCCTCTCACAATGGAGGGATCTGCTGAGCATAGCAACTTGCATGAATGCTCACTGCTTTTGACTCCTGTTAGTTTGGTGAACTCTCTAGCAGAGGAAGAATGACAGTGGTCGTCAGCTTTGAGCAGCATCAGCAAAGCCCTTTCAGCTACTTGAAATGCAATACTGTTTCTGCTCTGGGATGGTTAGAATAGAATAGAATTAACCAGGTTGGAAAAGACTTTCGAGATCAAGTCCAATCTATCACCCAACACCATCTAATCAACTGAACCATGGCACCAAGCACCCCATCCAGTCTCTTCTTAAACACTTCCAGTGATGGGGACTCCACCACCTCCCTGGGCAGCACATTCCAATGGCCAATCTCTCTTTCTGTGAAGAACTTCTTCCTAGCATCCAGCTTAAACCTCCCCTGGTGCAGCTTGAGACAAGTTGCTCTTTTTAAGGCAGCACTGGCTGTGTTGGTTGTCAAGAAATGCTGCTTCTGTCAAGTTGAATCCCCTTCAGTTTCCTTTCCTTAGCTGGCTGTCTTCTCTCTCTCCCTTTGTGCCTATCTTGGCTTTCACAAAATCAAGTTCTTGGAATTTTTACTAGATGCCCACCTCTAACCATCTGACTTGAACTATCAAATTTATTTATTATTTCCTCCTTCTTCACATCCTCCTCTTTGTCTTTTCATCTAGAAGCTGATCCTCTTTATTTTCCTATCCATACAGGTTCAGTGACAGCTGTTTCCTTTTTACCCTGCATTTCCTCTGTAATAAAATTAGCAGAAATGCCCTTCCACGTTGGCTCTGTCAGACTCCTGCAAAAACCTGCTGTTACCCTTCCATCACCTGTGTCTCACCCTGGTAAGGATCTGTTCTTCCACACTTCTGATTCACCTCTACTCATGAAAACTTGAAACGAGGTTCCAGGCATTTCTTCCCCTAATCAAATGTGACAAGTCTTTTGAGAGCTGAACGTCATGTGCTTTGCTGGAGTCTTGCTTGGAGATTCATTGGTCCTGCTGTTGTTTGAGTTTGCCTAAGTGTATTGAGGGTCCCCAACAAGACAGCTGTGTATTTTTGATGCCCTTTGTGCCTTTGAAGGGCTTGCTGATAATGATCTCTGTTCTTTGATGCCATGGCAGGGCTGCTACTGCTGTGCAAGAAAAGAAGAAAAGGCTTTTCCAGGATGTAGGACAGGATTGCTCTCTGTTTGCAGAGTTGGTGTGAACAGGCAGTCGTGATACAATTGCAGTGAATTGGCAGCTAAAGAAACAATGGGCAGAGAGCATAGGTGAAAAGTTCTTGCTGAACTTCAGCTGCTGTTAAGGAAGCACAGTGATGGACCTCTCACTAGACTTTTCTTACTGCTGCTCTTCAGTATGGAAAGGTCTAGTCTCTGGCTTGAGAATGAAGAATAAAACATGAAAAGTTAGGAGCTGAGTCTCCAGTAGGATTATCTGTGGATTTGTTGGAGCAGCTAGAACTGGACATCTAGGAAAAAACAATAGTTGAAGATTTGCATAACTGGAGGCAGAAATAAGTTCTCCCTCTTTAAGAGTGTTCACTGCAGCAGTTGTTTGTAGCAGTGCATTAGCCCTACTTGATCTCTTCTTGGTAGCAGAGGGTTGTGTAGAACGTTTTGTCTCCATCTTCTGAAAGAAAGGTGAAGTGAGTAACTTCCAGTCCAAGGCCATTACCTGTCTGTCTCTAAAGAAGTAACCTCTCTCCCTGCTAGAGTAACTAATAGTGGGGCTGCTGGAGAAGAACGAGAAATGCTTGCAAATTAGCAAGAGCTGCTTCTAACGTGGGAGTCAATAGAGATGGCAGATAACAGCTTCATTCCCCTGCTCTGAAAAGTCTATCACAAAGCAACTTGTTCTATAGAAACCTTTAATTACCCCTCTTTTTTTCTTTCCTTTTTTTCCCCCCTTTCTTTTTTTATCCTTGTCCCCTGCTTCTCAGTCACAAATCCACCATGACTGTAAAAGAATTGTGAACAGCAATGCTTTGAGCCATGCTTCAGCTGAAATACCTTCTGCCAGTGGTACTCTGTGGTGCATTAAATTTGATGCTGCTTGTTCCTAGACTTGCATTTGCTTCACTTTATATCTAGGTGGAAAGATACTTGTAGACACCCAGAAGCAGCATAACAACATGTGTGTGTGTGTGTGTATATATATATCTTCTGTGAGAATTAGTGGTGTGTTAAATTCATCAGGAGTTAGAAAAAGAATTTCAGGGTTTGTTATTTTTTGGCTGACACTGAAGAGTCATTCTGTATTCACAGATTAATAATGGTACCAGGTAAAATGTAGGTCTTGAATAGTAAGGATATTGGAGCACTCTTTACCTTGGGAGTCATGACATGTCTGTCATTAGAGGCCCTCAAAAGGTTAGGCAAACATCTGTCAGGATGATAAAGCTCTAGCTGATTCTACTGAAGCAGGAGGTTAGTCTTGAATAGGCTTTCAAGGCTCCCATCTGTCCTTTTTTCCTACAGCTGGGATAATTTTGTCATTTCCTTGTGACTGTTTCCCAAGTATTCTGCACGGTGTGCTAAGAAAATTCATCAGAGGTATTTCTTAGTGGATTTAAGTGACTGAAGAATATGTAGTAGTTTTCTGTCCCTTTGCATTAGACCTTTCTGTATCCATTAGGTAAGGCAGGCAGAGTTCAGGAACTATATGTTGAAACCAAACAGCTGCTCACTTTACAAAGTTACCTCAAAAATAGCAAAGCTGTTGGCTAAACCTCTTTATCACTTGGCTAGCACAGAGTTTTTCTCTGAAATCCCACTTAATCCAGAGCATGGATCTCTAATGTAAGTTGTCTGATCAGTGTTTCTTTTCCTGCTCTCTGCTGTTTGTGGCAGTGGAACCTTTAAGGAAAGAGTTAACTGCTGTTTTGATTGAGGGGAGGGGAAGGAACCCCCAAAGAACTAAAAGCTTTTAGCAAATGTTTGAGGGTTGTTCTTTCTTTCTTGACTAAAAGTAGTGGTGTGGCTCTGATAGCAGGAAATCAGACTTGTGGGGAGAGGTAGTGGCTTTTCTTAGATGAGCTCATACAATTGATAAAAGTAGATAAGCTTTTAAGCCTGATCTGAAGTAGAGCTTGCCCCCTGTAGTTTTCCAGCTGTATTAGTTATCTAATGAAATATGTTATTGAAAATTAAACCTTCTTTTCTTGCAGGATTCTCTGGTAAACACTTTGCAAAACAGAAACTTCATATTCGGCAATCTTCATATTGTCTGTGTCTCCCCTCTGGGATTTCTGTTCTGTAACCCTGCTCCACACGAAGTAGATTTCTGCTCTGAGTATTATTAATGGAAGAGCTAGTATAGGGGAAACTAAATGCAGGTAAATAGGATTTACCCTCTTCTAATTTGGGCAGAACTGAGGTTTAGCTGTTTCTCTGTGAGACCACTGGACAGATGGATCTACCCCTTCTCGGTTTTTAGTGACTTTCTGGTAGACCTTGTGAATAAGCAAAGACTTAATTTTCCTGTCAGGTAGCCAACAAGTAAGTAACGAGTATGGGGTTAAGGAAGAAAAGACACAAGTGTTAATAATGACTTCAAAGGCTTTGACCTTCTTTTTCTTTCAGGATTTAAACTGTGTCTCTGGTCTGTCCAGGGAGCTTTAAATAGTGCTTATCATCTGAGTACTTCTTTCAGGTTATTTAATTAAACAGTGCTTGCTGGCTGAATGCATCTCCAAAATGCATTCCTGGGGAGAAGCTGTCCTGTTCCAGCAGTGTCCATTTGTTCAAGTAGGGCACTCTGGAGTGCCACCACTCCTTGCCTATAGCAGCAGAATCCTTCCTAATGGAAAGAGGTGCTCAGAAGGGAAGGCTGCTGGGTTTGGAAGTGCTGTTTAGAAAAGTTACTCATCAGAGTATCATAAACTAAATTATCACAAGTGTCACCTGCATTTGAAGGAGTCTTTATTCTTTCCATAAATCTTGTTTATGGAAAATTGAAGGGGGGTGGGGGTGTAGGGGAAAAAAACCCAAGCCCAAAGCCCTATTTGTGTGTTTTCAGGCAACACAGTAACTGTTCTTCATAGAATAACCTTAAGTATGCTCCCAAGCTTGTGGTGCTTGTGTGGCTGTGCTGTTTACCCAAGCTGCCTAGGTGAGATCACTTGCTTTGCAGTGTGATTGGTACATGCCATGCTATTAGCAGCTCTGCTGCATGGAGATCTGGCTATTCATAAATCCCAAATAGCACCATGAGGTTACAGTGAGGGAGTCAAACTGCACTTTTTTAGCTCACAGTCCTCTAACTACGTGCACTGAAGCAGGGGACCCAGCATGAGTGCTCTAAAGGAGTCTGAGTGAGGTAGCTGGCAAGGTGGTGCAAGGTGGTTTTTCAATTTTTAAAGTCCACCTCATCTTTCACAGCCCTTACAGTAGTCCAGTCCTTGTCATATAAAGAGATAAGGGGACTAATAAATAGACCTAGCTATGTTATCAATGTTGACTTTGCTGCTCAAACAGTTAAAAAGTACCAAGAAGCCCTCCTGTTCAGCAGTAGGAGCAGTAGGACGTGCATCAGAGAGTAATGGGCTTTGAGTGATTTGGTTTGCTATCTTTCCATCTTCTTGCTGTGGATTCCCTTTGCATATCATCCGGAGTGAGGACCAGACTGTGAACACGCTGCTGCAAAACAGTCACAGATGTTTGGAATGCCAGTGTTCTCCTTACTCTGCAGGACATAAACCCATACTTACAAAATGCAGGGAGCTATATTCATGAATACACAGAGTGTACAGTAACCTGATAAGAACTGGATGATGAAATCTGTTGAGGGAGGCAGTCATCAAACAATATTTGTTCTAGGGCTTTATCTTTCTCTCCTACCTGAAGGTAAGGGAGAGTGAGAAGCTTGCTGCTGTTGTGGTAGTTTCACGCTCTAGCAGGCAGGTGGAAATGAGGTTATGTTGGCTTACAGTAAAAGGGCATTTAAAAGATTAACTTTGTGGCTATAGAGTTAGTTTAGTTAAGTCTATTTCCTACAGAATTTGTGTGGTTTATCCAAATACAGCAAGTGAATCAATCAGCTGTTTGAATCTCCCTGGGGCATTCTCAGGTTCTTCGTTTCCACCCTGAATTTACACAGAGGCAACATGCTCCTAAATATCTGTGGCTGGCTTGTTTGTTTGTTTCTTAAATGCAACTCCACTTCCCAGGGGAATAGCTGTGCCTTGCTGCCAGTGGTGGTCTGGGTTTGTTGCTGTAATGGTTTGTACAGTTCCTTGTGGGAGAAAAAAACCCCAACACACAGACTGATAAATATCACAGATAAGTAATCAGGATTTGTTTACAGCCTGTTTGGTGCTGCTGTGTTGGACACACCTGCACGAGCTGTGACAGGGTGGTACGGTGCAACGAAGGGCTGTGCCAAGAGATAACCTCAGGTCCCAGAAGCCACCCAGCTCTGCTGCCTGGCAGTGTGCTGCCTGCGCTGCAGTGGCAATCCTGCTCCCAGAGCTGGCTTGGTGAGCCTTTCTCTTTGGCGCTGTGCGTCACGACTAAATAGGCCTTGTTCAAATCAATGGCCCAGATTCTTGCAGAGCTTTCTCATAAAGCTCTTATTGTGTCCTGGATGAGACCAAAAGAAGCAAATCAAATGTTAGGCTATGTTACAGGCTCAGAAATCCAAGACAAGCCATGGTATTGTACATTTTCACCTTGGATGCTCTTTCGCTTTGGCTGCCTTACAAAAGGCACATCAGAAATAGGCAACTTAGGTTACCAGAACAGGCTGGGTTTTGGAGGAGTTGAGAAGATGAGAAAGGATAGGGGAGGGATTAATGACTGAAAAAAGCTAATTCTGTGTTCCTGTCCTCCTCCTTGGTCTAAGGAGTGATACATAAATTAAAAGCCATAATAACTTTTTTTTTTTGAGAAGCAGTGTTACAGAATGCTTTGGAGGCAAGAGGGGAAAAAACCCTTAAGGCCTGCTTTTCATCTCCTGCCCACTCTTCCTCCTCCCAGAAATCCCCACTTGCCTCCCTGTTGTCAATATTTACACTGGTTATAGTGAAGGCATACAGCTATAAAAGTCTAGCAGAGAATAGCAGGATCATCAGTTACATAAAGGAGGGAAAACACCTAAGCCTTATTGCGTGCCTGGACAGACTCTTACAACTTGTGTCTCTCTGGCATCTGCTAGCTGTAGCTGCTGGGGTTGGTAAATGGTGTCTTGTAGTACACAGCTTTAAAAGAGAGAGGAGGAGAAGGGGTAGCTCAGAGCTCTGTACAAGCATTAAATAGCCCTAACTCAGTGCCCACCTCACCAGCTATGCATAAGGCAGCCTGCTTGACCCCTGCTGTGTGCCAGGAGACTGGAACAGAGATAAGGCTAAACAGTGTGTACAGAATTCAAGGGCACAGCATCTTTCTGCTTTCTTATCTGCACAGACTTTTCAACTGACTTTTAATCCTCCTTACACAGGCTGCTTCAATCCCATCAACACTCCTTAGAAATTGAGATTATATATTTCTTAATTTGTTGTTTAACTCATCCTTACCCAAGCAGCCAGTTTTCAAGTTGCTTCTGAATGCTGCTGTATTCATTAAGCCTCTCAGCATTGCCAGCTGGCCACAATTTCTTGTCTGCTTGAAAGAGTTTGAGTCCCTCTTTACTTTGGGACTTCAGTGTTGCTGTTAAATTGTGTGATCAGGTACTCCTGCATCTTCTGTCACTGGCCTGCAGTGTTCACTGCAGAGGTAGTGATAATTTGAGGTCTCTGAAAGTCTCTGTGTTGCTTAGATGCTCTTTGGAACAGTGATTTGTTGTGTTTGTTCTGAAGAGGAGACAGAAAGCATCTGTATTTTCTTTCTCAGATGCTACAGATTTAATAATATCAAAGGTCATCTCTAAGTAATGCTGCTGATTTTTAGAAGGAAAATGTAATGGAGTTGATAGTTACACTGAAGACTAGGTTTTGGTAACAGCCGCTGTAGGAACTGCTGATGTAACCAGCTGGAATTGTCCCAAGCTTGGGTGAGTGTTTGTCCCAAGAGGGGGGAAAAAAACAAATACAGTAGCTGCAGTGGAAGGAGCAGAGGGGCTACCATTTTATTTTCACATCCAGTGTGTGTGTTTCTGTTTACTGGCATCTTTGCTTAATGGTGAAACTTGTAAGTTCACTTCTAAGAACCATCATTTCTGATTCTTTGAAGTTAAGTAAGAAGTAATGGTGGGGAAGGTGCCTCAGTGAGAGAAATGAGGGAGGAGGGGAACCCAGGCTGTGCAGAGGGAAGTCAGCTTGTGACTGAATAGTGATTAGTGTGCACTGATCTGAATCTAAAAGCCCAGCTGTTCTCTGTACATCTTTATCTCTTCTAGGTGTCGTTGTCAGTAACTGGCTGTTGTGTTCTGAATTTCATGACTGTATTTGTTGAAGGGGCTCCCTACCAGGAAAGAACTTGGTGTACAAACCTTGCTGGTGCATGTGTGTTAAGGGATGCACATGTAGGTGACAGCATCTAAATGCAAAGAGTTTCAGTGTCTACATTTGATTCATATTTTAGCAGAGTTCCATTACATAAAATAGGTCATGAAACCAGGGACCTGCTGAGATGTCTTTCAGTGTGCAGTGTTCTGAGTCTCCTATCTGCATTAGGCTGACCTAGTCCATTTGCAAAAATACTGGGCAAAGGGAAAAGTGGGAAAATAATGTCACAGTCTGGATCAGACATGGTGGTTCTTAGAAGAATCACTTGGAAGTTAATTGGAAACCTTGGAAGCTTGCTTTCTGGGTCTTTCCCCACCCATTTTGCACAGGATTTCAACACTTCTTTAATAAGTTGTCAAGTTGCTTTAAGGGCACCCGAGAGGAGATCCCCTACTTTATGTAAATCAGACAAGCTGTGGAGATAAAGCACCCTTCCACCACAGGACCTGTGTGCCTCCCAGGGTAATGTACACAATGCACTTATGTAATGCTCCAGGTTGTTGCTGTTGCTCTCTGCAGTTAGCTTAAAACTTCAAATCTAATTTGTTGACTCTAGTTCCCGACTTTCACAACATGCTGTTAGTTACAAACCTTCCGAGCAGCTACTCCCTTTGCCCCCTGAGACAACTGGGAACAGGGGCTAAAGGTTGTAGATGGTCTGATTGGGAAGTTCACATGAATGTCAAGTGCGGTTGCATAGCTTCCCCATGGCTGGTGGAAGGTTTTGTGTCAGAGCAGAAGCAAAACATGAGTTAGAAAGAGGCTTGCACCAAGCATATGGGGAACATGGATGCAGCTGTATTCCTTCAAATCTGATGGGGACCAGAATAGTAGGATGAATGCCATTAACATTTACTTGATCCTTTGCTAGCTGACAGAACATGGACTGAATTTGTTATTAGAGGGTTTGTTTACTACTTGAAAACTACAAAGTGTTGTTGATCTATTCTGTCAACAAACTGTTCATAAAGCCCCACCCAGTTACCCTGGTAGTCTTGTATTTTGTTAAAGGAAATGTTTTAGCCATGCATAGCTCAGTGAAGAATTTAGTAGGATAAGCAAATGCACAATTCAATTACTTTAAAATAGACAATTTCCATCAAGAGGCTTCCTTATAAAAAGGAGTGGAAAAGGCATTCATTTGCCAAGTTCAGGCTTCTGTTCCTAATGCAGCTCTTGCTGATAGTCCTGACTCTTAAATAGGCTGCAGTCCTTCCCCTGGTCCTAGGTGCTTGGGATTGGGAATTGTTAGCCAGTAAGTCTCAGTGTGAAGCTGATTGTGCCTCAGGAGTGGCTTGAACACCTCTGTGGCAAATATTCCTTACCATTGTACTTTGAGGAAAAAAGTTTTGCACAGTGACTTGTTTGTGGTTGTTCTCTCTCTTTTTTTTTTTTTTTTTTAATAGCCATGTAAATGTCAACGAGCTGGCACACAGGGCAGCATAGCAGGGCTGGAGGATAGCTATGGCCAGTACCTTTCTGTCATTCTTGTATCCAGATGCCTTCTTAATTTCCCCTCTCCTTCAGAGAGTATTCTTGCAATTCCTCTATACTCAGCCCTGGACTTGTGCCATCTATTCCATACATGCTGGCTGCTTATTACCAGGCAGGCTTGTCAGTGCTTGAGGATGGAGTGTCCCTCTCTTGGGAAACTTGTTGGCCAGTAAGGCTTTCTTAAAACAAAGGATCACTTGTTGTTATGTAGAGCAACAATTGAGAGACAAGAATATTGAGGTATGGTTTGGTTTATGTGAATGTGTCTTGTTATGAGACAGAGCAGGCAGTTGTGGTCTTTGATGGTGTTTTTTTCCATCAGTGAGTACCCATGCAGAGGCTTGGTTTGTTTTTAGGACCCTATAAATAGTCCTGTCATTACCCACACACATTCTTGTCCATTCCACCCCTGCCCTCCCCTCCTGCAGGATTGCCTACCCGGGGGGGGGGGGGGGGGAAACAAAACAAAAGGAATTTGGTCATTTGGGGCTTCTGGTAACTGGTTATAGTCTCTGTAAAATGGCTGCTGCGTGCATACAGCCAGGGGCCTGGTGTGCTTGGGGCAGGCAGTACTTGGGAGGTCACAGGCAGTGCCCAGTGAGTTAGATGTAATCTGGATGCTCTGCAGTTAGTTTTCCTGGGTTTTCTAGGTTTGTTCATGTAACCCCATGTGTGCTGGCCACCTGGGCTGTGCCCACGCTCCCATCCACAAATGAGATTTATCAAGTTCTCCCCCTGTGAACCAGCTCCCCAGCTCGCCTCTTGCTGCTCTCTTCTTCCCTCTGCCCCTCAGAGCAGTTAGGCTTGGGAAGGGTTCAGAGCCGTTAGGAGGGTTTGTGCAGTTGCTTCTCTCCTGTAAAGCAGGGCAAAGTCCTGCACTCCTGACATTTGCTGCAGCAGTTTATATGGGGGTTATCTTGCTTTCCTGTTCAGGTCAGCTTAGGCGTGGTCAGACGATGGATTTTGATTGCTTGTACAAGACCATTTCCCTCAGCCAGGGCAATGTGCTGCCAGAAACAACCTGAAGTCTCAAGTGACCCCAGTCCAAAACGTTCCCTCCTAGCAATGTCTCGATTGTATTTCAACAAAGACTGAATACAGGACGGCTGTTAAGAAGGTGCCTGCCTGTGTGTGTAATGCTGCATTAACCTATAGCCCTGAGAAAGAATGTTCTGTAGAAAATGTGGCCCTTGCACGTGACAAAGAATATAGGTGATACTGCAATATGAAATCAGGGATACAGGGGTGGGTTTATTCTTGGAAACAAGAAGTGGGGCCCATGGAACCCTCTCGGTTGCCACAGCTGAACTTCACTTTCTGCACCCTGATCAGTGCAAGCTCTGAACTTCACCTGCTAGCTGTGGACACACAAGCACCTTGCCTTAACGAAGTTACTCCCACGAGGCTTGGATGTAGATAGATGATCCTCAGGGGTCCTCTCTCTTTCCTTAGCCCAGTGCCCAAACTCTGCCCTGCCAGCCTTCCCTAGTTCAAATGCAAATGCAGATCCTGTTTTTACTGTGAGCCCTGGGTCTAAGCTCACCAAAATTATTTCTCCTGGACTCATCCCAGTCTTGTTTGTTTTAGCCATTGTGCAGTGATCCTTAATTCCTTATTTGCTGCAGTTCTAGGGTTTGGTCTCTGGTCCTTGTTGGCTACAAGCCAAAGTTGGTTTAGCCTCAAACTTTACCAGCCCCAGCAGAGCTGTGATGGTAGCTGTGAATTTCTGTCGAGTCACATTTCACGTGAAGTTATAAATCATTTATTACTCTTGGGAACTTTGTTTTTCCATGTAAGAAAATTACAGAATTAGTGATTTTTGTGGTAGCCTCTCTCAAGAGGGGGACTTCTCAGGAAGGTGACAAACATATCCTGATAATCTCTCTTTATCCTCTCTGTTCTTGTTAGTAAGACAAGCATGTCAGCAGAAAAAAAAACAACATAAGAAACCAAAAACAACCCACAGTTTGTCGCTACTTTAGTTTATAGGGTTCAGTGATTCAGTGTCTCATCCTCATCAGGAGTGAAAGCATGATCCAGTTCCACCTTTCATTTGCTGCTTTGGAATCCCTACTGAGCAGGTAGAGAGCAGTTGGCACACTGGGACAGGTATAGATTTGTGTCTTTACTGACAAAATGAGAAGGCTTTGGAATGCTGTAGCTTTGTCTCCAGTAAAACAGATCTATAAGTGTGACCTGTACAAAGCAAAGTCCTTATTGAAGGGCATTATCTCTATTTTAACGCTGTCTTAGTGAAATTTGTGCGTTTAGTGTGGTTTATTTGCTTCTACTTCGTTTATGTTTGAAAACTACTACAAGTCAGGCTCAGTGCTGGCTTGATTGATTCTGCTGTGGAAATCTGAAAGCTTTGTGTCTTCTGCAGCACCTCTGCTGTGTATTTTGTCTGTGGTTTCACCACACTTGACTCTGAGGGGATACAAATGCAGTGCTGGCCTTTCCCAGGATATAGTTAAGTAGTCATGGTGGTCTGACAAGGGTGGCCTTTCTACACACAGTGGATTTAAGGCTAAGTTCCAGTATTGCAGTTAACTTCACAAAAAACCCAAAGCAAAACAAAACCCACACACACAACAAAAGATGAATACACTTAGCAGTCTTTGAACAGAAAGTGCTAGAATTGGTTCCATGTCTGTTTTGACTTAGGTACCCTAGCAAATACGCGTTTGAGAAGGTAAATGGGACAAGGTATTAACAGTTCAGCTGTTTGGATGTCACCATTGCAGGGTTTGCTAACTGGAGGGAA